>CM041040.1:20002904-21432827 GCA_023078785.2 Hyles euphorbiae
ATCTACCACTGCAAAATATCCCATAACTCGAGCTGAAGTTAAAGTTTTAACAATACCATCAGGAGTTCAAGGAAAAACGCTTGATAATATTTTTCTAGGACAAGTACCTAAAAGATGTATAGTTGGGTTTGTTAATAATGCAGCGTTCAATGGTAGTCTCACTAAAAATCCACTTAACTTTGAAAACTATGATATGAATTCATTTTGTTTGTACATAGATGGTCATCAAATACCCTCAAAAGCTTTGCAACCATCGTTTGAGAATAAAATGTTTACTACAACATATCATACCTTATTCTCAGGAACGGGAATACATTTTCTAAATGAAGGTAATGGGATATCTCGTGATAAATATTCCAATGGTTATTGTCTGTTAGCTTTTGATCTTACTCCTGATTTATCAGCCAATTCATCGAGTCATTGGAATCTTATAAAGCATGGTAGCGTAAGATTAGAAGTTCGTTTTGAATCCACTCTTACTCAAACAATAAACTGTGTTGTATATGCTGAGTTTGATAACGTTATCGAAATAGATAAAAATCGTAATGTTACTGTTGACTATAGCAGCTAAGACTAGAATAATGAATTCTGTATTACTTAGTACTAAGTTTATGATCAAAATAAAACTTACTGTAACAATATACTCACCGTTTTATTTGCACCTTATTTCACTCTTAAATATATGTATCATATCTTGATCTTTTCACTCACCTGTAATCCTACGAAGTATTCAGTCATATGGAACTTAAATGCAACAATGAATACCAATGAAATTCAACAATGTTTAGGAAAAATTCATCCAAGTCTACAGTATAATGTATACGCTGCAAACAAATTACCAATGAATGTTCAAGTTCCTATGTATGTTATAAGCAATTTGGACCCGGACACAAAGCCAGGATCTCACTGGATAGGTATACACATAGATAGTTGCGGTGTTGGAGAATATTTTGATTCTTATGGACGTTCTCCTACTGGTTATCACAGAATGTTCTTGAATAGGAATTCAAAACAATGGAAATGTAGTAGTAGCAGAATACAAAATGATTGGACTTCAGTCTGTGGAGAGTACTGTATATTGTACATATTGTATAAGTTTAACGGGAAGTCATTAAGTGATTTTTTAAATAATTTTAATATGGATACGTTTAAAAATGATATGATATTGCATATGATGTTTAAATCAATTTTTTGAATGAATAAAACATGAACTATTGAAACAACGTGTTGTTATTGATGAGGAATAGGGTGATTAGCATCGAGTGATGATTCATTAAGTGACCGTCATTAAGAGCGCAGTCGAGGAGATATTTAAGGTAATCACCTTAAAAACATTAGCTAATTAATTAGGGGTAGTGGACCTGGTGAAATAAAATAGCTAAAAAGGCAACGGTTACAGTTAGAAGAAAATGGATAGCACAGATGGATCGGACGACCCCGAAAACCCCCAATTTGACACCAAACTTTTTTTTTTTTTTTTTTTTTTTTTTTTTTAGTTTCGTGTCATTCAGTTTTGACTTGCTTGAACAAATCTTGGCGAAATCTCGAACAAATCTTAAAGAAATCTTGAGCTGGATCCTGTGAATCAATACTACTGTTAATAATGTTGTAATCTATGCATAATCATTTTATTTCATTCATATATGTTTATAAGTCATCTCATTAGTCAGAGTGGCTGTATGTATGGATTGTGGACTGTTTGGGTCTGTGTTTGATTCTCAGGTCACTTTGTGTAAATTTTCTATTTGAAAATTGTGTTCTCAGTTGACGAGAATACGAGAAGCAGGATAGGGTTTGTAATGACAAATCCTAGCACATTTTAGACGGATATAAATGCGGCTAGATATGGATGCAATTACTTTTACCTCGTTTTGACCTTTTACCTCTAATGTACCTTTTACCAGTAATATATTCTTTATAATTCCGTCATTAACCTAAATTAACAAACATAAATTCACTTAATTCTAAATACTTAAGCTAAATAAGTTGTTGAATATATTATGTACTATATTTATTTAATTGGGTGATAATACCTTTGGATATTAAGAAATTGAAAGACTTACGCATTTCTTAAAATAGCCAGGACACACGATTTACGTTAAAGATATTGAAATGCCTGGGCTTTTATTAATAGTATCAGTAGATTAAATATGCTGGCTTAAAATATTATTTGAGAATATCAAGTTTCGTAATCCGATTATCTGCTTATCCTACTTCCTAATATTATAAATGCGAAAGTTTGTATGTTTGTTACATCTTTACGCTCAAACGGCTGACCAATATTGATGAAATATGGTATGGAGGTACCTATACCATGAATTAACAAATAGGCTACTTTTAATCACAGAAAAATGTGGCTGCCCTTGCATATTTACTACTCTTTTAAACTAAAATGGGATGGCATGGGATAGAATATAGGGCTTATAAAATGGGACATAAGAGGACAGAACTGCATGCATTGAGTCACGAAATGGAGAAAAGCATTACAATAAACGGAAATCACGTATAGTTCATGTGTAAAATATTTAGTACGCGAAATAATTTCATTGAAATTGAAATAAAACATTTTGTAAGGGATGAATATAAATGCAAGACTTTTTCTTGGTTTTATTGGCGATAGTAATAGTGATTACAAAAATTATATGTAACGTGTTAACACTCTGGGAGAACGGTGTGGACTGTTTGTAGTAGTTCGGCGTGCGGCTGGCTCGGCGTAACGGACCCCGCACGGTTCCTCCGCGGCGCTCCCGGTGTCAAGTGGCGCCGGTCCCCGACGCGGCACCCCCTTAGTCATCCATATGGGTTCTTATCATTCTGTCGCTAACACATTTATTAAAATAAAACGTCACGAATTTACTATATACACTCACGAATTTTTCCACAAGTGGTAGGCAGAGCAACACATACATATCGCCTTGTGTAGTCCGTCCAACTATGTGATAGGTGCCATATCGGGCACAAATTCTTGACTTCGGGCTGATAATGAATAGAAAAAATTCCATATCACTTTGCCCGACCCGGGATTCGAACCCGAGACGTTAGGTTTGTACCGTAGTACAACTACGCCATTATTAGTATACATAGTACAACATGAAGGTAGTAGTTTGCGGGTGAATGACACTTCAATCCGCCCAGTGACCAGTGCAGCTGTAAAGTTTTCCATACGTCGGAAAGTAAAAATAAATCAAAAAGATAAAATTCTTTCATTTCAAGGTTGATTTATTATTAACCCTTCATTTGACTGCCCCTGTGGCGCACTTATACGTTACGATTACAACGCCAAGGTTTGGGTTCGAATCCCCGGTCGGGCAAAGTGACATGAGTCTTTTCTTTGCAGTACCAACCTTTCGGCGAAGGAAAAGATCGTGAGGAAACCTTGCATACCTATAGCGAATTTGTAAGAGTTTCTATGGCATGTAAAGTCCGCCAACCCGCACTAGGCCAGCGTGGTAGACTATATGGCCTAACCACTCTCAGTCGTACTCTCGATTGTACAGGAGGCCCGTGCCCTGCAGTGGGACGTATATGGGCTGATACAGTACAGTACAGTATCAACCAGGATTCAGAAATTTGTGCCCGATATGGCGATAGGCTCGCCCCCATTACATCGTCGAACAGAACACTCAAGACTCAACTTGGATGTTCTGGTACCACCTCTGCCTACGGAATATGGGAATAGACGTGAGTTTGTCTAAGTATTTTTTTAACCTCTATTTAATAATAAAATAATAAATAACACCCAACGGTCACATACATAGTCCTGACCCCACACTAAGATCGAGTCTTGTGTCGTGGGTATCAGGAACTACGAGAGACTTTTCGGTCTCACAAACACCCAGACCCGGAAGAAATATTTGTGGACCGCACAAACATTTCTCTCGGTGCGGGGATCGAACCCGCGGCCTCGCGTTTCACAGGCGCCGTCTAACCAACTGCGCCACGGAGGCTGTCAAAATTATTATTTGTTTTGTTCTTGATTATATTTTTAAATATCAATAAACATATTTAAATGGTTCGTTATCTACAATTTCTTTCTTAATGTGATACTCTTACGTGTTTTTTAGTAAACTTCGTTATCTCTACAACTGCGTATCGGTTGTCACCGGTCAATATACTTTTATCTCTTGCTTCAACATGTGTTTTACTAGTCCAGTTATGTTTTACTAAAACTGCATTACTAAGGTTATAAGAATTTGATAGCCTCCAGGGTGTAGTTGGTTAGCCACCGGCTGTGAAGCGATAAGCCGCGGGTTCGATCCCCGAACAGACAATTTTTTTAAGGTCCACAAATATTTATCTCACGTCTGGGTGTTTGTGAGACCGAAAGGTCTCGTAGTTTCTGATACCCAAGACACAAGGCTTAATTGGTCTTAAAATAACTATGCATGTGACTGTTGGGTGTGTTTATATATTTGTATTAATATTTAAGTATGTGGTAGAGTCGAACGAATTGGCCAGACTGAGTTTTTACAATTGACTAACATAAATAATTATTGTGAAAGTAGGCGATCGATGATACTTTTCATTCGATGATTGAGATTATCAAATACGCTTTAGAGAGTAATAAAATAATTATATAAAACGTAAGCAAAATATTTGCTAGTCTAAATAAATACACTTAGTCTGGATCTAACCCCAGGTAGCAATGTATAATGTTTTCTAGTTTCACAGACAATCTAGCCAAAATAAAACCCTGGTTTCTCAAGCTGACGAGCGCAGTGCAATGCAATGCGTACACAAACTGTTTTCACATAATAAGAGTAGATTTTTCCCTCATCACATTTTGTTACATAAGACAATTTAATAATATTACATAATAAATGCTTGTTGTTTATATTATAAAATCTATATCTCAAACAATGCATAAAATATACCTACTATTTTAAATTTTCTTTGTAGCTCTAAATTTCGCCACACGTCAATACATTTTGAATGATCTGTATTCTGTACCAATAAATGTTGACTCTTGATATGCGTGCTTTTAGAATCCATTTTGATTACATGTGAACGATCTGCCAATCTCATCTTTTAGTGGATACCTAGGCCATGAACCCAGGAATAACCCCAGAACTTTCTCCATTAACTAATAATGCTGTGAATTGTGTTCTCGATGACAGGATCACTCAATTCTAAGTAATGTTTCCTTATTATGTGCCCTGCGTATGATGGATAGTGGGCGTGTGATCTTGATCCTTGATGTTTCTTGAAACTTTGTTTTATTTATAAACAGGCGAAATATAATATAATGACTTTAAAAATGAGAAGGCATTGAATAATCACAGATATTTCTTACTTTTTTTTTGCTCTTTTATATAAAATATCAATCAAGGGTGATTTGGGAAGGGATGACAGCTTTTAGTGAGAGATAATATATTAAACATCAAAAACAAATTTGTATTGATTACCATATCGTGTGATATTTGATGTTGCTTTAATTATTGTTGTTTACTCCATAAATGGAATATGTTGGGAAATAACTTTAAAAATAAGTACAAAGATATTGGATAACTAGAATAAAATAAAAAATATGTGGCTTTTTTTAAGGCAACTAGTTCTCTGAGACTATTACTGCCAGTGTCAAGTGATGTATGTGGCTTTATATGCACGTAAAAAATGAATGATAGGTAATAGATTCAACCGTCGATATACTAAACGTAAAACATTATACAATATTATAAAGATTTAAATAAAGCAGATTTTGATTACCTAATTACAGTATGTTCTCTATGAATGTAAAATCTTAGGTAATGGAGTTTTAAAAATAAGATTTTAGAAAATATATTGGATGATTGTATGTTGAAATTTGAATTTAATTTAGCTATTGATTTGTATTTTTTATTTTATTATTTTTATTTGCTTTTAATATACCGCTAAATCATAGGCAAGAGGTACTCACACACATGACCCCGATCAGCTCCAAATTTTCTCAAGCCGTATTTATAAACAAAATACTTGTTTTGTTTATAAATACGGCTTTTTCTTTTTCTTCCTACGCCTCACAAATAGGACACAAAAATAGTGTTAGTGTTTAGAGAATATTTTCTGGCGATTTCTATAAGAAAATACAGTTCACACCAAAAACTAAGCAGAATTTACTAATGATCAAACACAATAATTTTAGCCTAATATTAAAAAACAAAATTTACCTATTCTTTTGTCTAATTGTAGCCACTGTTTAAATTCGACTTGTTTCACTCCTATTATGCTGCACTTAAAAAAATGATTTTTTTAAAGAACTACTTTTGAACATTTAATGTTTTTTTTTATTCGTAGTGCACTGTATGTACTAAGTACGTATGTATATGATACAATACTGATGATACTACGAGTATATAACGATACAATAGTGAACGTAACTACGTATTTATTTTTGACACGTGTGAAATCTATGAGGAAATCGTAAACAGCGCGTGCTATGAATCAGAACTACAGCCTTTGGCTTAAACGTTACTAAACGGTGGACTGGAGTGGGTTAGAATTCAAGAGTTTCTAGGAAGGTAGATAAAACACAAAAAATAAAGTGACGAAACATAACTTTTTTAAAGTATATAGGTAACTGTTTTATCCGTATTGTACCTCTTAGTAAACAATAAAAAAGTAACGTAATTTTTGTTTTATAAATATGCCCACATTATATGGTAAACTAAGCAGTAATTATTTGATTATAATCGCAAATATTCATCGGAATTCCAGGATGCTACTTAAATATTAATCCGTCTTAAAATATGTACAGTCACACTAATTGCGTTTTAGTACCTACTCTGTCAATATCGTAGGCAAAATTAGTCGCAGTTTTAAAGTCAAATACGACAGTATGATTCATGGCACTAATTGGCAAACAGAACACACCTATATATACACGGATAATACAATGTGTCTTAAAATACATCCGTATAAACATAAATACATAAACTCACGTATTTTTCCAGAAGGGGTAGGCAGAGGTGCCAGGACACCCACATTTCGCCTTATATGTTTCGTCCCATGATGTGATATGTGTAACTATAAAGCTTGGACCTTGGGTTGCTGCCTCCCAATCTGGAGGGGAGCGAGAAGGAAAAACCATGGCAAGAGGGAAGCGGTAGGCAGAAGTAAGGACACACACGAGTCGCCTTGTGTTCCGTCCGACGATGGGGTATCATACCGTGAGACAGAACATACATAGCAAAATGTGGTTGTCCGTTAGGATACCCACATTTCAGGGGTAGGCAGAGGTGTTAACCTCCGCCTGCT
Source organism: Hyles euphorbiae (assembly GCA_023078785.2). Classification (NCBI taxonomy): domain Eukaryota; kingdom Metazoa; phylum Arthropoda; class Insecta; order Lepidoptera; family Sphingidae; genus Hyles; species Hyles euphorbiae. The sequence goes on from CM041040.1 coordinate 20,010,138, forward strand.
CCTTCTGAGAGTGAAAGGAGTGAGTTTATGTTTGTGAGTGAAATTTCCGAATTCCCAATCGTTTTTCCTTCCCGCTCCCCTCCAGATTTTAAGGTCCGACAACACATCCATGATCGTTAGTTCTTTCTTGGCAGCAGTGATCACTTACCATCAATCAGTTGACCTGTGGGCTCGTTTGCCTCATCAATGCAACAAAAAAAAAAGCCTTGTATCAGAAACTATAAGAGACTTTACTCACGAAAATCACCCTCCTAATTTGTATAAACGCGCGTCCAACCCCATGCCTTGCCATTTTAATATCGTTTTATGCTTAATATAAACAAGTACCTAATTTGCCTTATGTATAGTATTCATAGTGCAATCGATTAGCCAAGTCAATTTCCCATGGGGTTTGGCAACGAGTAGATCTGACCTTGTTTCAGTCTCAGTGCGGCTGCGTGACTCAAGACCCCGGGGAGCAGTCTCGTAGAGCCTTGTATGTCAGGAATATATTAATGTAGGTTGTACCCGCGACTTCGGTTGCGCAGGAAATAAAAAAAAAACAATTTTTACGGATTTTATCGCGAATTTGGTTTAATTTTGTTATTGAGAATCAAATGCGCGATAAAATCCGTAAAAATAGTTTTATTTCAATGTATAACACAATTTAAGAAACCATTGTGTGTAAGATGAGAGCTTGTGTTTTTGATTAGGAAAGTGACTGAACTGCAATGGCTAATGAGATGCTGAGAAAGAGTTTTGATTAGCAATACACCTGATGCCATTTAATAAAGTTATTATTCCCTACATAATTTCACGCTACGGCAGAAAAAGGGATTGTGGGAAGGACGCAACCCGTGGGAAGGCAAATTGTATCTAAATCTCTCCTGAATTCCTGTGAACCGATTTCCGCACAACCCTTCCCTTCGTCGTTACATTTTGAGAGAATAGTCTATCAGTACACACATCTTTGTAGCACATTGTACTATATATAAAGACTAAAAATTACTGTAACCTGTAGAATAATACACAAGTAACGCGATATTGCTAAGCGACCACACTGCGGTCAGATTCGTCTCGACTGTGCTAACCAGACTCATTTACAAGAACACTAAATACCTATAGTAATTACTTTTCGCAGCTTATTTTATAAATAAGACTCATATTATAAATAAATGCAAGCAACAGGGCCTGTTGCATAGTGCCAACCCCACAATACAATAAATTAAGTTTTGTGTCGTTGGTATCAGGAACTACGAGAGACTTTTCGGTGTCACAATCACACAAATATTTGTCTCGGTGCGGGAACCGAACCCGCGCCTCACGTTTCACAGCCGGCGTCTAAACAACTGATCCATAGACACTTACTTACAAAAAATATCGGGCACATCTCTGAATTTTCAGAAATGTGTATGAGTCAATCACCTCACAATTTAACGGTAAAGGAAAACATCGTTAGGAAAGTTGCATACAATTGTTGACACACAACATTTTCCATTTATAAAGTTCACTAACGCCCTCTAAGCCAGCGTGGTGGATTGTCAAACGCCTCCCAGTACCCCTGGTTGCACAGAAGATCCGTGCTCGATAGTGGATGTTTGAAGGTTGCTATTCATACATTGTATTTTTTATATTTAAACAATATTCTGACCTACAGCAGAGTCAATGTTAGGGTAGGTCGCGATTCGGTGAATGCCCTAAGGCGCCCGTGCAATAGGACGCAGAATGCCGGGATATACTGGAACTTATACAGTATTATCTATGATCTACTGCCTTTCGCTTGGAATTGGATAGTACTTATAGGGCGCCGTAGAAGTCTCTACAGAATGATATGAGAGAAATTGCCATAGTCCACTTGACTATTGTGAGTTGGCGCATTTTACCTACCATTAGAATTCATACTGGTTTTTTTTTATTGACAAGGATTTGCCTGATGATAAGCGATACGGCCGTTCATGGACAGTAGCAAAACCAGACAACACCATTACAAAGCAATGCTTTGCATTCCACTGCGCTCGTAATCCTAAAATAAGATGCTGTCTTAATATATCTAGCAGTTAGTCTCATCTCTATAATTTGTGGGTTCCCTCGTGATGTTATAGCGAAGTCGTCACTTAGGACAGTTTAAATATTTAAGGAATTAACCATTAATTAATAAGCCAAGAGTTTTCCAGTCACGTGTCCATACATTCGGAAATTATGTGAACAACAAGTTAACACAAACGTGGTCAAGTTTGGAAGGGTCGCGACACCAACCAATTTAAAAACCTGTTTGTTTACAATTTCCTATTTTTACACAATCACGGTCAAAGTTAACATTATTTTTTTATGAACCAGATGTCTCTCACGTGATGTTAATACATGTATGTATTCAAATTTTCGCCTTATTATTATATAGAGGTAGGCAGGACACTTAAATATTAAAATACGTTTACAATAGGTTTAAAACAAAACTATCGAAGAGTAAAGAAAATAAGAAATGAGACTCATTGCACTTCGCACACATAACCAACATATGTAAAAGAAAAGAAACCAACATACATCCATTAGCTTTTACTATATAAATAAACATCTCGGTTTCCAAACAACTTTTCACTAAATATTTTCCTTTACAAATTCTCTTTAGACGCGTGGGATTGGTTTAAGTATATTTGCACAAGCAACTCCCTATAGGTTTGAGAAATATGTATATTTATAATATTTTTCTAGTAAATATGAAAAATATCTTTAGTAAAAAAGGAAAACAACGTGAGGAAAATACCATAACGATTTGTAAGAATTTCTGTTTGTGTTTGTGCCCTGCAGTGGGATGTATATGGGCTGATATAGATAGAGAAACTACAGTACTACTAGTACTGAAGAACTCTCATATATGAGAGGCCGCCTGGGTACCACCGCACTATTTCTCCCGCCAAACAGCAGTATAAACGCACTGTTGTATTCCGATGTGAAGGACATTGTAGCTAGAGTAACTATTTGACATATTGAGATTTAACATGAGTGGTCGCATCGCGTACGGTCCCGCTCTGTATGCAATAAAAAAATTACTGAGCTCTCACTAAGGTACAAATATCATGTCGTGGGCATCAAGAGCTATATAATCTGTATCTGTATCAGCCCATATACGTCCCACTGCAGGGCACGGGCCTACTGTACAATCGAGAGTACGATTGAGAGTGGTTAGGCGATATAGTCCACCACGCTGGCCTAGCGCGGGAAAATTATATTCCTCAGTAAGCTATCTATTATTTATATAGGTACATATAAAATGAATATTATTATTTTAGTATAAGTTTGTTTGTAATGTACGTTAAAATTTGTTAAGTTTTATGTTTTGTTCTTTATATTATAATAGGTAATTGAATAGTGTAATTGATGTTAATAATCGTACTGTTCAAATAAATAAATAAATATATTTGATCGAAATCTCACAACACCCAGACATGAAACAAATACTAGTCGACCTCCCAAACATTTATGTCGGGACTCAAATAATCTGGGTATCGAACTTCTACTGTTTTTATTAAGTATAATGTTATTAAAACAATTTGTTTTCGCATCCACTATCGTGGTAATTCAATTGAACCAATAATAATTTTATCATGGGCTGATGAATTTTAATGAGTTTATTTTTCTTCTTGATTTTTAATAATAACAATTAACATTGTTGCATTTAATGTGGTCATGTATGTTATACATGTTTTATATCTGTAAGAAATTATTTATTGAAAGATTAAATAATTTGAATTCAATTAATTGCTTATACTTGACTGCTTATTTATTTTAATAAACAGCAAATTTTGGCTTAGTGACACCCAAGTATTCAAATAAACCAGCAATAATGTGTTGTTTTCATATATTTTTATAATCTTGAGGAGGCCTATTTTCTGCACTATAACGTTATACATTACATACATACATAAACTCTCGCCTTTTTCCCAAAAGGGGTAGGCAGAGGTGCCAGGACACCCATATTTCCATGTAGACAGTAATAGGGGGCGACACTATCGCCATATCGGGTACAAATCTGAATCCGGGCTATAATGAATAGAAAAATCTAACATCACTTAGTTTGACCCGGGATTCGAACCCGAGACCTCAGCTTTGTAACCGTACCGTAGTACCACTACGCCACCGAAACAGCCACTTTATAAACTGGAACTTTATAATCTAATAAAATCAAGATACTGAATAAAATAGTTATTTAATAATGATTTTTCCACTTATAACCCACGAAATGTTATCGCCATTTTTTTTAAATAACAAAACAGTCACCAAGTTCCAACAGTAAAGGCGCCAACCCCAAGCAGGAAAAAATCAAAGTTGCAGCCAACAATTAGAAACCATAAAAACATGAAATTACACCCATAAACAACTTATTTTCAAACGCCCTTTTTATTGCCCAAATGAAACTTTTTGCTCGTGTCCAATTTAGCATATTTTTGCAATGGTACGACAATGTTTATTGGTCATTTAAAATGTAGATGCTTTACTGTTCCGGTTTGAAGGTCTCAAAATGGCGATCGTAGTGAAATGCCAAGCATTGCTTTGTAATTCCTGATGATTGGTTTTGCTCCTGTCCATGAACAGTCGTATCTCTTACCATCAGGCGAATGACTTGCTTGTCTGGCCATTCATTGCTATAAAAGATATCAATAAAATAAACCCACAGTCACATAGTCCTGACTCCACACTAAGACCGAGTCTTGTGTCGTGGGTATCAGGAACTACGAGAGACTTTTCCGTCTTCAGACCCAGTCCCGAAATAAATACCTGTGGTTCACACAAATATTAGTTTCAGTGCGAGGAAGCCGCAGCCTCTCGTTTCACAGCCGGCGTGTAACCAACTGCGCCACAGAGGATGTTAATATATGACATAAGTATCACTCCGGTCCGGACTGCCTCGGTGGCGTAGTTGCACTAAGGTACTGTTATAAAGCCGAGGCCAAGGAATTTGTGCCCGATATGGCGATAAGCTCGCCACCTATCACATTGTGGTACGGAACATACAAGGCGAAATGTAGGTGTCCTGGCACCTCTGCCTGCCCCTTCTGGGATATAGGCCTGAGTTTATGTATGTATCACTCCGGACAATCTATTTCCACAAGAACCCAACATAACAACATATACCACTTTGTAATCGACATGTCGCCTACATATGTAATTATAATATAAAAGTATAAAAGCGATTGTGGTTGTAAAACATGATAGCAACATCTTGACCCATCAGGTGATCAGGTCAAAATGTCGTCGGACAGTTGTTATGTACAATATAATGCTTTATTTATTTATATTGTTTGTGTTGTACTAGGGAAATACGCTGATTTTCTATATATCAGGGGCATTATTATAATATGGTCTAACTACTCTCAATCATGCTCTCGATTGTAGAGTAGGCCCGTGCCCTGCAGTGGGACGTATATGGGCTGATACAGATACAGTTTTATTTCATATTATTACATTCACCGGAAAAAAAGAAGAAGATATTGGATAGTGTTAGGGACATGCAAAAAGATATTTTGAACTTGTAAAAAATAACGAATTTGTGGTTCCATAAAGACAAAAATACGTTATTCCGTCAACAAATAAAAATTATACCTAAATAACACTTTATTTCATGTACCGAATAATTAAGAGATAATTAGGTCACGATCATCATTGCCATGGCCAAGTAAATTATATTTAAAAGGTTAATTATACATCGAAATGTACAATATAATAGACCGGCCGAGTGTCACCGTATAGAAGCTTCAAAACTGTATTTGTATCAGTCCATATACGTCCCACTGCAGGAGACGGGTCTACTTTACAATCGAGAGAACGATTGAGAGTGGTTAGGCCATATAGTTCACCACGCTTCACATTTCACAGAATTTTTTATAAATTGCTATGCTATGCAAGTTTCCTCACAATGTTTTCCTTCACCGTTATCAGGTTAGTATTCTTCGCTCCAATAACGTGTAGTAAATGCTTATTATCAAACGAAATTATTGTAATTTTTAAATGCCTGCATATTAAGTATTTTCCTTATAGCAAATTATTTTACACTATTTACAATGTAGATACTTGTTATTTACATTACTTTTCCGTCTTGGTCTTATAGATTTAAAAGTGCTAAGTTAGATTGTTCGATTCCCGAGTCGTCATACTTAGTGTGAATATTCTCGTTTGAAATTTTTCCTATAATTTGCAATGAATAGTCCATAAGTCTTATCCTCTGTCAATTATTATTATTATATGACGAAAATATGTTTTAAAAATATTATAATATCCTTAAAAATGTCCTTAAAGTTGCTTTATTGAACAGCGAAATTATATTATGCCTACTCATATGCACAAGCTAAGCTAGATAGGTCATGCCCATGTCATGTATTTTGAAAAACATAACCCACCTACGGCAGTCGGTTAAAAGTCCCGAACACGTGTCAACGCTGCGACCTTGCAGTAACACGAGCTGTAATGAATCACCAATAATGTTTACTAAACCATAGGTCTTATTATCTCACTGATCAATGAACTACGCTCTATGATAATATGTACTTAATGTACTCAATACTTACTTACTCATCAATGAAACGAGTTTTCTATATTAATTAAATAGTCAAATAGTAGGACTATGTTTTTGGCAGACTCTGTGGTGCAGTTGATTGAAAATTTGGCGAAGAAGATGCAGCGGGTTCGACCCCCGCATAGTGATAAATGTGAGTCCCACAAATATTTGTTTTTGGTTTCTGTTTTGCGAGGCATAAAGTTCCTCGTAGTTTCTGATACTTGCGACACAAAACTTGTATTTTAATGAAGGATCAGGATCATGTAGGTAACTTTTGGATGCAATAATTTATTATTTACTAGTGTGTTGACAAAATAGGTAACGGAAAAATCCCAGGCTTTGCTAATTTCATTTATACACCAAAAATCATCCAAAAATACATTTTGACAACTAATTACAATAAGTCGCCTTCGATAAATTTCGTCCTCTTCGATTTGTAAGATATTACATTGCTCTTAAAGTCGCATAATTAAATTAGTCATTTAGTGTATTGTTCTTTGGATAACCAGCTAAGACGGATACGTACATACATACATACATACATAAACTCACGCCTTTTTCCCAGAAGGGGTAGGCAGAGGTGCCAGGGCACCCACATTTCGCCTTGTATGTTCCGTCCCATGATGTGATAGGTGGGCGAGCCTATCGCCATATCGGGCACAAATTCCTGACTCTGGGCTGATAATGAATAGAAAAATCCAATATCACTTTGCCCAACCCGGGATTCGAACCCGAGACCTCAGCTTTGTAACCGTACCGGAGTACAACTACGCCACCGAGGCAGTCGGAAAGACGGATACGTCTTTGTATTAATCGCAACTCCTTATTAAAATGCAGAGAAAAAGCTGTGGTTTATAAAACATACATATATATTTCATATATATGTAGATATGTATCTTCTATCTGGGAATCCCAACATCAAATGCAACTGACAGTAAATGATAAAGAATCGACATCCGTATAGATATCGCTCTCGTAATATTTGCAATAACTAATACAAAACACTCGAACTACATCGTAATCGGTCGAGCATTTTTCGTAAACATTCGAACCTTGCCAATGACTTTGTAGAGTGCACCGATAAAATAAAAACACGCTGTTGATATACAAGTTACAAAACGATTAAATTATTTTTGTGGTTATAATCAAATATCTCCTCTTATTGGTCTAGTAGGGAGTCATAATCATTTATATAAGTTGGTTATCGAAAGGTACTAAATTCAAATTCCAGGAATGAACACTTCACTATGCTTGTAATTGGATGTATTTATTGATTTAATCAAGATTTCCTCATTTATGTTAAGTAAGCTAAGTAAGTGTATTATTGCCGTACTGCTTTCAGTCAAACTCTCGATTGTAGAGAAGTCCCGTGCTTTAAAGTGAGTCATTATCGAATAAAACAATACGGTAAACAATCCTAAAAAGAGCAATAATTATTATTTCTTTATTTATTTTTTATTGTACACAATAAATATAACATAAATATACTGGGTATATCAAGACAGCTACCGAAAACGAAGCCGAGTGGTAGTTTAAGTGACTACAAACACAATGTAACTAAAAATTTCGCAAAGAAACGCGACAATTTTTTTTTATTATTTTTTAAATATCGTCGATTTTGGGTGGTAAATCCGTAATTTTTGTTAAATAATAATTTAAAGCCTTGCCTACTATAGCGTGTTTAATAATAAAAGGGTGTACACTATTATTTAAGAAAAAACGATGTATGGACTATATGGCCTAACCACTCTCAATCGTACTTTCGATTGTAGAGGAGGCCTGTGCCCTGCAGTGGGACTAGGGTTGTTGCGGATGTCGATTTTTTCACATCCGCGGATGCGGATGCGGATGCGGATTTTCAAAGGCTCACATCCGCGGATGCGGATGCGGATGCGGATGTTTAAGATATTATATAAATCTATATACTAATGTTATAAAGCTGCAGAGTTTGTTTGTTTGAACGCGCTAATCTCTGGAACTACTGGTCCGATTTGAATGATTCTTTCAGTGTTGGGTAGTCTATTTATCGAGGAAGGCTATAGGCTATATATCATCACGCTATGAACTATAGGAGGAAAGCAATATTGATATTTCTAGCAAATACGAAGAAATTTTGTTCGTTTTTGGTGGTCCGATTGGTCGATGTTCAAACTGATAGTCAGAATTAAACATTTTGACCGCCATTTTAAAACGTGTATGCACACGGGCGGAGCCGGGCCCGACCACTAGTATAGTATAGGAATGAATATTGAAATTAAACAATTATTTACAGATTTTATCGCTTACTAATATTTATCGATTTATCTGTGTTATTATTTTATATTTTTTAACTTCTAGATGTTTCGATTACTTTAAAGGATTCATGGTCACCACTAGGATTACTTCTTAGTGGAGTACATAAAAATCTTTGTGCTATCGGCAATAATCTATACCAGTGATTCTCAACCACTGTGCCGCGGCACTTTTGTGTGCCGCCAAATTTCAAAAGTGTGTCGCCAAATTTTGCAAATATATAATAATGTTAATATTATTAAATTATATCATTCAAAAAGAAAAATAATTTTAACATGAATATATATTTAAATCCACAAAAAAGTTAATTATTTTATTATTTGCTTTGCAACGCGTTTTTTCTTAGTGCCAAATTATGATGAAGCGCCGTGCATATCAATAGGAATATGTCTCAAGGCGCTCTTTGTGTGCCGCCAAATTTTGAAATCGTTAAATATGTGCCGCAACAAAAAAAGGTTGAGAATCACTGATCTATACAATTAATACGTGATGCAAAAACTTTGGACCCCTTTTTACGAAAATTGCGCGGACGCAGGAGCATAAAATTTGGCACACTTATAGTTTATGTGTAGGAAAAGTGCAGAACGCTAATATTTTTCAATAATAATGCTTAAAAAGTACATTAAATCAAAAAATAAACCATTACACACACTACCATGCATTTCACACACACATACATACACAAGTATTTGTATACACGCATACATACTCTGTTGTCAAATTGTATCTTTTCTTTTTCATTTTGTCCTTCTGACATTGACATATCAAACAAAAAGTTTTATTTGCCTCATTTAATATAAACAAAGATTTTAATAATAATGCATAAAAAGTACCTTATATCAATAAATAAAATTAAATTGTAAACTACAATAATTGCTTTGAACCAGCAATAGCAAAAATATATAATTTGCTATTGCTGGTTCAAAGCAATTATTGTAGTTTACAATTTCAGTAATTGCATATACTTCAGGATAAATAAGTGATTTTGAGAGATACGTGCATTTAAATGTGCACGAATTATCAGAATAACATCATCATATAGGTAAAATCTTGTTTTCTTCTTGATTTGGTCGAATTTCGACCCCTGGGCGACCACTAGTATCTTTAAATTCCTCTCGATAAACACCACTTAAGAGAATTTTCATCCACATAGACTCTTTTTTTATTGGTGTAAGAAAGACATTATTTTTGGAGTACAGCTTCAATGCTACCATTTTCTGGTATTTCTCGACTCTTATTTTCAATAGAAGAATCGAACATTAAAGCAACAACAAACGCGTCGGATCATGTCACTATTTATTTCACTCCCATTGGTCAATGTCAAGTCCGAACGCCACGCGCCATTCGGCGGCACCGCCAAATTTCTGTCTTGTCTCATTTTGTATTACATCCGCATCCGCATAAATATCCGCATCGATTATTGTGGATGCGGATGCGGATGCAGATGTCCAAATTTATGCGGAAGTTCCGCATTTGCGGATGCGGATGCGAACATTCGCAACATCCCTGAGTGGGACGTATATGGGCTGATACAGAATACGATGATAGAAAAAAAAATAACAAAAAAAATCGTCGTAATTTTTTGCACAAAATTTTGTTGAATTGTGTCTAAAGTCACTAAAACTACCGCCCAACTTCGTTTACGGTAGCAGTCTTGATATACTCTGTATATGAAGATAGTTAATATAGACGATGAAACAAAAAAGTACAAATGGCGGTCTTATCGCACCAAGGCAATCTCTACCAGACTAAAAGATGGATTTATGAGAAGGAGAAAGAATGAAAGGCAGTGTCTAATAAAGAGAATATCGCTCAAATAAATAACAAATATCTATGATATTCAAGTATAATAAGATAGTGAAGAAAGTGCGAGGCGCCTACGCTACGCCGCCGGATGGTTCAATTCAGTGTAGGTAATAGAAGCAGCTCGGTACTCATTGGAAAATAGCCCCATTACAGACCCGAGGAGAATTCTCACGGAACGGTTAACACGTCATGTATTCTATTTAGGGGCCCTACTATATAAATCCGAAACGAAGTTCGAAACTTCGGACGATCGAAATTTATATACAATATGAATTTATCTAGTCTGTAAAAGTTCGTATTTGTGTAACGTACATCCTAACTATAAGTCTATGGTTACGACTATAAGTCAATAACGACCATAAGTATATGTAGGTACATTCGTATCGTATATGAACTTCGATCATCCGAAGTTTCGAACTTCGTTTCGTTGAATATAGTAGGGCCCTAGATGTTAGAAAATATCAGATGATAAACCAACACGGGAGTCGTGCAATTTAGCAGACTATACACGAAGAAAAGAATCACATAAAATCAAAAGACTACGACGGGCGTAGAAATAATAATGAAAGAAAGAAGAAAGAAAGAAATACGATGTATTATGACGAAACCGATGACAAAAACGACGAAAACGATTTATTACCGAAATCGACGGAATGAGCAAGTTTGTTAGAACACTTTCTCCCTAACCGATGTTTAATGTTCCAAATAGGATTATTAATATACCACAAAATACATATACGACCATAGCTCCACGCTAATGTAAAACTTTTGTGTTGTAGAGATCAGAATCTCGGAGAGGCTTTTCGGTCTCACAAACACCTAGATCCGAAACAAATATCACACAAATGTCTCGACGATGGGACTGAACCAGCGGCCTCTCGTTTCACAGCGTCTAACCAGCTGCGCCACTGAGGCTGTCAATTTATTTCCAATGATCCACAATTTCTGGGTACTCAAGTCTTCTCTCTTATTTCAACACGTTTATGAATCATTATTACCCAGCAGTGGGATACGTGCATTTTGGTAGGCGAGTGGACAATTGCTTTGATTAACCAATTATTGTTGATTTATTCAAGTGTAGTACAACTCGTCAACACTTTAGTCCTTTAATATTGGGGTCAAAGATTATTGCGTGCCTATATATAAAGATGACTTGTGCATGACGGTGAAGTAGGTACTACTTACTAGTGGGTTGTATTGGCTAAAATGTTTTTTTAACCAGCGACATGTATAGTAAACTATATACTTAACATCTTATCTCTCAGGATGGCGAGCGCATTGGAATACCAAGCATTGCTTTGTAATTCAAAGTGTTGTTTGTTTCTGCTACTGCTCATTAGCGGTCATATCGTATACTATCAGGCAAACGGCATGCTCGTCTCACCATTCAGTGAATAAAAATATATTCTAATAATGTAATCATGGACAAACTACTGATATGAGTACATATCAATTGAAGTATACACAACATTTGTAATTACATCATTTGTATTTAGTACAACGTAAAATTAAATTAGAGGCTGAATGGATGAAATGATGGAATGATGATGAACAGATCGATGTGGAGATCCTTGGTGGAGGTCTATGTTCAGCAGTGGACTTCCTGTGGCTAATATCATTATGATGATGCTCTGCCATAGCGTGGACTTCCTATGGCTGATGATGCTCTTACATAGCGTAGACTTCCTATGGCTCATGATAATCTTACATAGCGTCTACACAAATTTGTCTTTCTCAATTAGTTACTTTCATTGTTGATTACTTTCTCTTGAAACAAATCACGCGACAGGCACACGTCTGAAGCCCTCAATACATCAACAAGACCTTTAATCCTAAGGCCAACGTTCCAAATCTTCAAAGCGTTTATACTCAATTGTTTGGCCTCTAAGCGAACGGGTCGTGTGTTCGTCGCGGACTCAAGTAAATAATGGGCTCATCCGGTGCAGACATCTTGAAAGGCCACACGCGAGCGGATTTAGAAGTAAATTAACAGTTTTTTTAGTGGTAGCTGATTGTAACACGTCAATGGAGATCCATAAGGACATAATTTTCAAGCTTTAGATCCTTAGCAGAGAATTATTTGGGCTGAAAAGAGAGAAAGACAAAGAGAGAGAGGCAGATAACAAGCTGGCTGGCTGAGCCTTCATATTCTAAGGGCCATCTGGGAAGGTATAAAATATAGTTTAGGCTTTGTCTATACCTGCCGCCAAGGAACTATTTGTAATGTTGCATTCCGATTTCAAGAATATTGTAGTCACTGATTACTAACATTAAAACATCTAAGACCTGATGCATTCACGGATTGTTGGTCACTCATATTTAGAGACAAATTTTTAGTATTTTTATTTTATTGCTACTAATGGCGAGACGAACATTCTGTTCGCCTGGTGGTAAGCGATACGACTGCTCATGAAAAGTGGCAAAATCAAACAACACCTTATAACAAAGCAATGCTTGACATTCCACTGCCCTTGCCATCCTGAGTCATAAGATGTTAAGATTCAATGTGTCCAGTAGTTACTCTGGGTACAATGTCCTTCATACCGAAACATAACAGTGCATTAACACTGCTGGGCGGCTGAGGCAGCCTCTCACATATGAGAGACCTACAACATATAACATAAATACATTATAATATACAACTCATAATAAAGTCATGTACCTCGTCTATCTACACCACAAAATACTAAACTAACAGAAGTCAAGCTTCATACAAAGCGCGCTAAATCAACGCACACATTGACAGCGTTCACCGACACGATATTTCAAACCAGTCGAGACCACTGCGAGCGCGAGTGTCACCCGCTTCGGGCACGCAAATAGTGAGATGTTTTGTGCAAAGATGGAGCAAATTAATAAAAGTTATTACACTTGTATATAAAACACCAGATTATAATAATTGAATATAAATTTCATTAAAAAAAACATATATTATACAAAAACAATAAAAAAAAACTTAGAATAATGACATACACATTCTCAGCCAGTTCATAAATAAAATTAAAATTTATTTAATGTATTATTGTGTTTTATATATTTTATTTTAAATTCAATCAAACGATACGAGTGCTATTAACACGATACGTGTTTTCGCATAAGCCAGAGTTAACAACCCTTGCGCGAACGCCGAGCGTAGTGTGAGTGTGGCAACCAAAGTGAAGTACATACACAAGCTTGACTTCTGTTAGTATTCTGTGTCTACACCTATAAAATAATGTTTCAAGATTAAGAAATATTAATTATGCAAATTCCTAACATTTAGTGTCAACATTTAAGATCATATCTATTCAATCTAACACATATTATGCCAACTTTTTTTACGTGAATGACCGATTTTTTTTTGTATCGAATTATTGCATATATTATGTTAATTGTGGACATTATACGTATATGTTAATACTGACCGATACGATTTAATTTCTACACTAGCAGCGCGGCCCGGCATCGCCCTGGCGCAGATACTTTTTGAGTCCATTGCACATCAGCAACATATTATAAATTATAATTACTTTTTTATTTATATTTATATACAGGGTATATCAAGACTGCTACCGACAACGAAACTACCACCGGTAGGATTAGTGACTACAAACACAATGCAACTAAAAATTTCGCAAAGAAACGCGTAAATTTATTTTGTGCTTTTTTAAATCATGTTTGGTTGGTAAATTCATAGATTTTGCTAAAATAATAATTTGAACCTTTGCGTATCATAGCGTCTTTAAAAACAAAAGTTGGACATTATGATTTTAGAAAAAACGGTGGTTTAACAATCACAACACAAATCACACAAACACGACGATAGGAAAAAATTATAAAAAAAAATGTTTTTTTTTCTTTTCGCAACTTTTTAGTTGCATTGTGTTTAAAATCACTAAAACTATTACCTGGCTTCGTTTTCGGTAGCAGTCTTGATATATTTGAAATATTTTATTTGAAAGAGTTACAAATATATTTGAATTGCTTTCTCTTCCCACGGGAACCCTCAATTCTTCGGGACGAAAGTAGTCAGTGTGTTAATACGGGATATTAGCTACTTCCACAATGAATTTAAGCGAAATTTGTTCAGCCGTTTTTGAGATAAGCGCGCACATAGACAGACAAACATATTAACATACCAAAATTATATCAATTTTTTTTGAATTTTGAATTCTATTTTGTTAATACATCCGTCCCATAATATTCTCATAAAACTTCCGTGTACAGACATCGAACAGTTACAAATTTAATATACATCATTATTGATATAGACAAACAATGATATCTTTATAGTATTAATAAAATGTGCAGCTGCTTATATATAAGAGGAATTCAGTGTATTTATTAGTGAGACAAATGTCACGCGTTCACTATAATAAATATATGATTTGCGAATGGCTCCGAAATTGATAAGATATGAACGTAAATAATAGATTTTTGCATAATATACTACTTATTACATTCCTATTGGTTCAAAACAAACAAAACAATTGATATAAAACATATTTTATAGATTGTATCGCGGATGTCGTTTTATTTATCTTGATTTTTAACTTCTTATACTTATTGAAACTTTTACAGCTTAGAGGTCACTTAAAATAAGCGATAAAATTATTGTATAAATATTTTTATCTAAATGTTAACATGATACTATAATTACCCAAAACAATAAAGGCATTTAAAGACAGCTATAATTATTTTTCTATTGCAACGAATGGCGAGACGATCATGCAGTTCGCCTGATGTTAAGTTTCGACTGCTCATGAACAGTAGCAAAACCCAACAACACCTTGAATTACAAAGGAATTGGCATTTCACTCGCCACCCTGAGACATAAGATATGAAATCTCAATATGTCCAGTAGTTACTCTGGCTACAATATCCTTTAA
This sequence comes from Hyles euphorbiae, assembly GCA_023078785.2. Classification (NCBI taxonomy): domain Eukaryota; kingdom Metazoa; phylum Arthropoda; class Insecta; order Lepidoptera; family Sphingidae; genus Hyles; species Hyles euphorbiae. The sequence goes on from CM041040.1 coordinate 20,025,633, forward strand.
ACCTAAACACAACAGTGCACTTACACAGCAGTTTGGCGGGAGAGATAGACATTGCGGTGTTACCTACTCTTTCCCCTTTGCCTTTCACATATGAGACACCTCCAGTAAGTTAATAATATTTTAGTTTTAGAACGTTTTGCCCCTTTTAACGACTTATGAATTCAGTTTGAGCAAAGAAGATGATTCGATGATTAAAATAGGTTTTGAAATTGTATGTGGAAAGGACGTGAGAATAAACTCTTTCGTAGCGGCCAATACGCGACAAAAAAACCTTTCAAGTATATAGCCTTAATAATTAAATAAAACTGGCTTAACCACTAAAAACATATAAAAATGGAATATATTTTACAAAACAATTCGTATAAGATAAAGAGGAATATAAGAATCAAGGTAAACAAACTTCTAGTCCTTTCATTATGTTTCAAAAATAATGGTATTTAAAAATTTGTTCCAATGCCAATTAAAATAAATGAGGCTTTTCAATTAAGTGTAATTGTAGTTCAATAAAGAATATATTATTTCAATATACTATAAAAGAGTGCTTAGGCCTTAGTGGACTTTACATACCATTAGAAACTCTTACTAATCGCTATGATATGCAGGTTTTTTCACGATGTTTTCCTTCACCGTTATAGTGCGTAGTGATTGATCCAATACACAATTCCGTATAGTGAAACCTACCCCGAGATTACCAATGCGAGATTAGAATCATCAAAAGGCTCTCTCATTCTCTTTTCAGCCATCAGAAATCCACTGCTGAACAAAAGCCTCCCCCAAGGATCTCAACATCGACCTATTGGAAGAGGCCTGTATCGAGCGACTTCCTGCAACCTTAGCCAGGTCGTCCGTGCACCTTGTAGGCGGGCGTCCGACACTGTGCTTGCCAAAAGGCTACAATATATTATATTGATCTATAATGCCTTCATTGTTCAATCCCTTAAGAATAAGTTCTAACGTCCATGTGGGACATTCTGTCTGTATCAGCCCATATACGTCCCACTGCAGGGCACGGGCCTCCTCTACAATCGACAGTATGATTGAGAGTGGTTAGGCCATATAGTCCACCACGCTGGCCTAGTGCGGGTTGGCGGACTTACATACCATAGAAATTTTAATAAATCACTATGGTATGCAGGTTTCCTCACGATGTTTTCCTTCACCGTTTTAGTGCGTGGTGATTGACTATCAATACACACATGACTCCGAAAAGTCAGAGGTGTGCCCTGGGATTCGAACCCGCGACCACCGTGAACATGTTGGCAGTCGCGTCTAGTCCGTTTACCAACAGGCCACCACGCACTTCCATGTGGGACATTTACTACCTAAAAATCGAGCCATGCCGTCAAAATTGTTTACCCAAAATGCATGCACACGAGGTTTATAAACACATTCCACAGATAATATATCTTATCTCGTGCCGAAATTTATAATCTGTAAACTAAATCTGTCAATGACCTAGCATAGTTTTTTGCATATATAAATAGCATTGTTGCGGAAACGTGAGTGGTATATGGTGAAACCCACACTGGGCCAGCGTGGTGGACTATATGGCCTAACACCTCTCAATCGTATTCTCGATTGTAGAGTAGGCCCGTGCCCTGCAGTGAGACGTATATGGGCTGATACAGATACAGATATGGTGAATAATGATATTTAAAAGGGCTTTTTTATGAGTCCGAAGAATGAGGAAAGGGCGTACCTTTTGGAACGTGATTGTTCATTGTAAGACCTGCGTTGATAGATATAATATAGGTACGCTCTATAATATTTGACTGTCTCGGTGGCGTAGTTGAAGTACAATTATGGTTGTCAAACTATTTTCTTAATTCTCAGATTCGAATCCCGGGTCAGGCAAAATGATATTGGATTTTTCTAGTAATTATTAACCCAGAGTCACGAATTGTGCCCGATATGGCGATAGGCTCGCCCTCAATCATATCTATGGTGTCCTGGTTGCACCTCTGCCTACCCCTTCAGGGAAAAAAGGCCTAAGTTTATGTATGTATAATGGGTTCAAATACACTTTTTAAAATGAGGGCCAATATGTTCAATTCCGACTATTTTTTTTTTATCTTTCGTAAAAAATAAACAGTTTTTCTTAAACAGTATCTTATGTTACTTCTAATACCTCCAAGAATATGTGTACAAAGTTTCATGGTGATCGGTTAAGTAGTTTTCGCGTGAAAGCGTAACAAACAAACTTACATTCACATTTATAATTTTAGTATGATGTATAGCACTTGTAGGTATTACAAGGCGAAATAACAAAAAACAGATAAAAACATAAATGCATACGGAAAACAACTCAAGAAATACGATTGATCATATACATCAGATTAAAGTATATTTACGAAGTATTAAAATAAAAGTAAAAAAATCACCTACTAAAAATATTCATAGTAATTGCATCCCTCCCAGTTTTCCGGTAACAAATAACATGCAATGACGCCAGATCATTTTGATTTATTCGAATCCACTGAACTGTATTATAAAGTTTATTTTTTTTAGCATTGAATGTCGAGACCAGCATTCATTCGCCTGATGGTAAGTGACACAACCGCTCATAAACAGTAGCAAAATTAAACAACACTATGAATAAATTAAGTGCGTGGTGGCCTGTTGGTAAACGGACTAGACGCGGCTGCCAACATTTTCACGGTGGTCGCGAGTTCGAATCCCAGGGCACACCTCTGACTTTTCGGAGTCATGTGTGTATTGATAGTCAATCACCACGCACTAAAACGGCGAAGAAAAACATCGTGAGGAAACCTGCATACCATAGCGATTCATAAGAATTTCTATGGTATGTAAGTCTGCCAACCCGCACTAGGCCAGCGTGTTGGACTATATGGCCTAACCACTCTCAATCGTATTCTCGATTGTAGAGTAGACCCGTGCCCTGCAGTGGGACGTATATGGGCTGATACAGATGAATAAATTACAAAGCAATGTATGGCATTCCACTGCGCTCGCCATCCTGAGACATAAGTTAAGTCTCAATACATCCAGTAGTTACTCTGACTACAATGTTATTCAAACCAGAACACAGCAGTGCATTTACGTTGCTGTTTGTGGTTTTTGCAACAATCACGCTTTATTGAGTAATTATGTCTAATGGTAGGCATCCTATCACCAAAAACATACGAAAATCTCCAACAGCCCCCGTGGCGCAGTTGGTTAGACTCCGGCTGTAAAACGTGACGCAGTGGGTTCGATCCCCACTGAGACTAATAATTGTGTGATCCACGAGTATTTGTGTCGAGTCTGGGTGTTTGTGTGACCGAAAAGTCTCTCTTAGTTTCTGTTACATTACGTACTGAGATAGAGACGTCACTCAATAAATTCAAGGCACCCTCTGGTGTTAATTTAGAAAAATAATCCAGAAACATTTCTATCTAATATATCTACGAAAAGATCGAGGGAGACTTATAGCTGAAATACATCTAACAGCAACGATTTGGATTTTGTCCATTTGAAATAATTATCTAGTTACAAATGATTATACATGGAAATGCATCTTCAAAAAAAATAAAAGATTTAAAAATCGCTAATCAATGATATAAGAAGTAATTCACGCCCAATATAATCTACTTATAATATAATCTGCCCAAACGGAGAAACCCATACAACCAAACGATTTTTTACGCCTTCTGATGTTAAGTTAGTCAAACCGATGATTCTAATTCGCCGCCATTTGTTCTAAGTGTAACCACCGTGGTTTGACCGTGGCTCAGCCTATGTATATTTATTTAATACTTCAAATTCAAATTAGTATACAGGCGGGGTAAATGCCAAAGGCATTTTCTAACAGCCAACCTTCGGATGGTGCAGAGATAAATTCAAAAGGTGCATAAAAATGTATACTCCGTATTAAGCAGACAAAAAGCTATCGATGACAGATAGCCGCCGGATATTCTAATAAGATTTTATCACAACCAGGTGCGTTATTATCAGTAATAAGTTTATTAACACACCTAGAATAAATATAGTATCTGTGACATACATATAAGTATAATTAAATGTCTCGTCTGCATCGCTTAGACGTAGGTAAAGGCCAAAGGACTTATCCATAGACAGTTTTAAAATCTATTTTATTTATCCAAAGTTTTGCCTTCTTATAAACCAATTATTAATCTATACTTGATATATGGATGGATGGTGCGTGGTGGCCTGTTGGTAAACGGACTAGACGCGTCTGCCAACATGTTCACGGTGGTCGCGGGTTCGAATCCCAGGGCACACCTCTGACTTTTCGGAGTCATGTGTGTATTAATAGTCAACCGCTACGCACTAAAACGGTGAAGGAAAACATCGTGAGGAAAACTGCATATTATAGCGATTTATAAAAAAATTCTATGATATGTAAAGTCCGCCAACCCGCACTAGTCCAGCGTGGTGGACTATATGGCCTAACCACTCTCAATCGTACTGTCGATTGTAGAGGAGGCCCGTGCCCTGCAGTGGGACGTATATGGGCTGATACAGACAGATACTTGATGTATAAACCTGGCGACGACTGACTGCCTCGGTGGCGTAGTTGTACTACGGTACGGTTACAAAGCTGAGGTCTCGGGTTCGAATCCCGGGTTGGGCAACGTGATATTGGATTTTTCTATTCAGTATCAGCCCAGAGTCAGGAATTTGTGCCCGATATGGCGATAGGCTCGCCACTTATCACATTGTGGGACGGAACATACAAGGCGAAATGTGGGAGCCCTGGCACCTCTGCCTACCCCTTCTGGGAACAAGGCGTGAGTTTATGTATGTATGTAAACCTGGCGAGTTTGTTGGTTTGTTTGTTATCTCTAAACTCAGGAACTACTGGTTCGAATTGAAAACTTATTTTTGTGTTGGATAAGTCATTTATCGAGGAGTGCTATTATATATCATCACGCTATGGCCTATAGGAGGAAAGCAGTAATGGAAAATGTAGCAAAAAAAGTTGAGTGGTGTCAAGGGACGCCCGGATGGAACGAAGTTCCTTTCGATTAATTAGTGAAGGAATTGTAATATATATATTTTTTTTAAGTTATAATAAAATTGACGGCTTGTGTCACGGGTGATTGGCGGTGCGCCGGCGCTGCGCGGCTATTCCTCCAATTACGTGAGCGCTGCGTCACGTTATCGCGTGTCTGACCAATAGGGGCGCGTGGCCTGCAACTTCCGCGAATCCTGTGCCTTCGCGGTGCGCTAAGACTTCACGCAGGACAACCATATTCAAAATTAATTACGACACATTGTGGTCAAATATAAAGTAATATAAACTTAATCAGTAGACTCAATTTTAGTAATAATTGGCAAATATACATAGTCAAATCTAGGGTTGATGATTGACAGCAGGGTAACAAACTAAAATTGTAAATAATAATAAATTTATTAAGGAGGATCGAAAATCAATGTATTATGGTTTTATTATGTCGTTTTAATTATATATCACCATCAAAAGAATCATTTGGGTATCACCATCATTATGTTTTTGAAGTGAAAACTTCTTTAGCGGCGTTGAGCACTTTTCTGTAATGGGTATAAAATCTTAAACTCGCGTCAGGACACGTGACCTGATCGAAAAAGCGTAGGACGGCAATGACGTTTGCTTTATAAACATCTTAGTAGGACGGATGGAGAGTAGACAGCTATCCCCTCTCTACAGCGCGGCGAAAATGTATGCCTGGGCCTACTGTTTCGTTTTTTTTTCAGTTTCACCCACTTTTTCCAAAATTGTCCCATAGCCCCCCCCCCTGCCTTCCCCCACCCTTATTCCGAAATAGTGCCTATTAGCCTCCCCACGAAACCACCCCCCCCCCTCCCTTACCCCCACCCCGAAAATTTACCTCACCCCCCCCCCAATCCTATCTCGGCCAATATAGATCGTAGACCCACCGAGTTTGGTATCGTTGGAACCGGCTCGGTGAGCTCTACAGATTGGCCCCAACCAAATCCCCAAATTCCTCCCTCTCTCCCCTAAAATATTTGTCCAGGCATAACTCCGTCATTTCTTAAAGTAAACCCCCCGTGTTTGGAGTCAGAGGAATCGTCTTGACGAGCTCGACAATCGAGAGCAGGCAAAATACGATTTTTCTTATTTTTACTATGGGATCAGGCTGGGGCAGCAGTCTAAAATTATATGTAATTTGCAATCTGTACCCACGGTCTTCCCCCGGTATTTTTGAAGTGAAAACTTCTTTAGCGGCGTTGAGCACTTTTTCTGTAATGGGTATAAAATCTTAAACTCGCGTCAGGACACGTGACCTGATCGAAAAAGCGTAAGACGGATGGAGAGTAGACAGCTGTCAGTTAGCTGTCAGTTTATAAAGCTTTGATGAATTGCTAATGATTTTGAGTGGAGATTTCAACATAAACTTCGCAGACGATAAAAATCAACTATTAATTGAATTTTTAAATAATGAATTTGGTTTAACTATGTCGAATGATCGCAATCTTAGCACAACGAAATACAAAACTACTATTGATGCGGTCTTTATTAGACATTTAAATAGGTTCGAATCAAAACTGTTCGTTTCTTACTTCAGCTACCATAAACCTATCGTATCAGTTTTAGAGATTGGCGATGATAGGTATATTCTGGTAATGATGATGGTGAAAAAGTCGTTGAAATTATGGATGAAAGTTGATTTTTCGGAGAGATAAACTTTTTAATGTAAAATAATTGTAATAGTTTTAAAGTGTTACATTTTTAATGTAATATAAATTGTCATGTTTGTGTACGATAGCGCAATAAATGAATATTGTATTCTACCACATAAATGATAGTACTTTTATACTGATAAAGCAATTGGTGCAAAATTATTCCCTAACCATTCCAAAATATCAAACATGCTCAACGTTAATAATCAAGTTTTCACTTCTGCCGGCACTCCCGGAGTGCAACCCGTCTTTTTTTTTTCACATATTTATGCAATTTATGTTTCTTTTGTACCAATTTGATTTATGATATTTGATAAAAATTAGAAATTGTCGCAACGTTTCCCACTTAATTTTAGGCTACAACGTGTTCTTAGTTCTTACTATAGCCTTTAACATATTAATATGTATTTGGATATTTTATTGCCTTTATGAGAGTTAAATAAAATGTATGACATCATTTTCAAATAAAGAAATAAAAAACGATTGTCAAATATTTTTCGGGCCTACTTTTCGTGAATTTTTTTTCCGTCTAGCCTCCTTTCACAATGCGCGATAAGGAACTTCGTTCCAATAAGAAAAAAACTTGAGAGGTGTCAAGGGACACCCGGATGGAACGAAGTACCTTTCGATTAATTAGTGAAGGAATTGTAATAAAATTTTATTTCTTAAGTTATAAAAACTTAAAAAAAACTATTATTAACAAATATAATGTAATATAAACTTAATCAGTAGACTCAATTTTAGTAATAAGTGGCAAATATACATAGTCAAATCTAGGGTTGATGATTGACAGCAGGGTAACAAACTAAAATTGTAAATTACATATAATAAATTTATTAAGGAGGATCGAAAATCAATGTATTACGGTTTTATTATGTAATTTTAATTAAATGTCATCATCAAAAGAATCATTTGGGTACCACCATCATTATGTTTATTTATTTTTTTCACATATATTTATGCAATTTATGTTTCTTTTGTACCAATTTGATTTATGATATTTGATGAAAATTTGAAAATGTCGCAACGTTTCCCACTTAATTTTGGGCTTCAGCATATTCTTAGTTTTTACTATAGCCTTTAACATATTAATATGTATTTGGATATTTTATTGCCTTTATGAGAGTTAAATAAAATGTATGACATCATTTTCAAATAAAGAAATAAAAACGATTGTCAAATATTTTAAAGTGTCGTTACAACTTTTCGTGTGAATTTTTTCCGTCTAGCCCCCTTTCACAACGCGCGATAAGGAACTTCGTTCCAAAAAATATTTGTTTTTCGTGGTACTATTGGTCCGTATTCTAAATTGATACTCGGAATTAAACATTTATGCCGCCATTTTGAAAAGTGTATCTGCACCCGGGCGGAGCCAGGCCGGACCGCTGGTATAATATGTTTTTTAAATAATAATTATTTTGAGGTCCACTAATATTACGCGATTTCTAATAATCTGCAAAGTCTTTGTCATAAATTCAAATTAAGTCCAGCTTGCCGTCAATGCAAACAATTTTATTTACTTATTATTACAAAATAAACTCCGATACATGTGGTGTCTGCCGATTGTGTACTTAGAATTATTTAAACACGCCACACTTGTGTAACTAAGGAAGATAATACGCAAGTGATAAGAAGCTTATTTATAACAAATGCCTACTAAATAGAATGATTAATTCGTGACACGTGGTGTAATGTATAGAAGTATGCGGTGGCCGATTGGTAACGAACCAGGCTACCACAGAGAACATTTTACATAAATAATAAATAAATAGCGTGGTGGCCTGTTGGTAAACGGACTAGACGCGACTGCCAATATGTTCACGGTGGTCGCGGGTTCGAATCCCAAGGCACACCTCTGACTTTTCGGAGTCATGTGTGTATTGATAGTCAATCACCACGCACTAAAACGGTGAAGGAAAACATCGTGAGGAAACCTGCATACCATAGCGATTTATAAAAATTTCTATGGTATGTAAGTCCGCCAACCCGCACTAGGCCAGCGTGGTGGACTATATGGCCTAACCACTCTCAATCGTACTGTCGATTGTAGAGGAGGCCCGTGCCCTGCAGTGGGACGTATATGGACTGATACAGACATACAATAAATAAATATACCCAACACACATACATAGACCTCACCCCACACTAAGATCGAGTCTTGAGATGTGTAACAGAAACTACGAGAGACTTTTCGGTCTTCGGACCCAGTTCCGAATACCTGTGGATCTCACATCATGTACATAATATTATATTTGTGTCGGTGCGGGGATCGAAACCGCGGTCTCACGTTTCACAGCCGGCTCCTAAATCGCTTTGAATGGCGAGAGAAGCAAGCCTGATGGTAAGTGATTCGACCGCTCATGAACAGTAGCAAAATCAAACATCTTGAATTACAAAGCAATGATTGGCATTCCATTGCGCTCGCCATCCGAGACATAAGATTATTAAGTCTCAATATATCCGGTAGTCACTCTGGCTACAATGTCCTTGCGAAATAGAACAGTGCATTTACACTGCTGTTTGCCGGGAGAAACTGACATTGCGGTGGTACCTACCCAGATGACCTCTGACATATCAGAGACCTACCACCAGTAATAGTCTTGGTATATAAAAATCACACAAAGCTATTACCGTGGTCGGGAATTGAACCGAGGACCTCACGAGTTCTACAGATATGTATTAAACCAATAAGGCGAGTTACACAAGCTACTCGATGTAAATAACTTTATCGGAGTGACACAGTTCTTACAATAAAATTATAAATAGGTCCATCGCCGCTTATTACGCAATCAAAATATATCGATTCCAATATATTTTTCTAAGATTTTTCTTCCTATTTTAAATAAAGGAATTAAGTCGGTATGATCAAACTTTATTAGAGATAATATTTTGGCCTGCTGCGAAATTTGAAACTAAAAATGAAATTTTAAAAATATCATTTTAACGTATTGTTTGTGATATGTCCTCATTATGTATACAACAAGCATTTATGATCAAACGGCCTATCATATACATTTACATATAATTATCATAGACATTTTAAAATTTTTAATAATCTAATAATATTAATATGCTAAATATATTAGGATGTAAGAGAGAAAAACTGTTCTTATTATTGTGATAACAGCGATTGAGGTGTCAAAAACTGATTTATAAACTAACAATAGGTCCTTCAGTACATATTTTGGATAAAGTCCAACATATTTTGAGTAAAGGAACAGCGGGGTGGACTAACTTAACCAGTCTCAATCATACTCTCAACTGTAGAGGAGGCTCGTGCCCTGCAGTGGGATGTACATACATATATAAGCTGATACAAATTCAATGAATTCCTTATCTATCATACAGAATGCAAAGAAACCCCGGGCCTTCTATTAATAAATCATTATAAGTTTCCACACCTGTCAAATTTTAAAACTAAGTCCCGTACAATAGCAAAGGCCGTACGAGACTATTTCAATATTAAATAATTTGCTAATACACAAGTTTCATCAATATTTAAAGGCAAGCCACGTGAGTACATAATTAAAGAATTTGAAATTCTAATTTACGTAAATTTGTGCGTTTTGTTCCGTGTTATAAATACGCAACATTAACTATGCCTGACCTTATAATTAAAATTGTGGTGAGAATAAGGAATATCAAAGTAATCTTATTATTTGTATTTTCATCTAATATGTTCGGTAAGGCCTAACCTTTCTCGATCGTACTCTCCATTGTAAATAGGGCCCTTGCCCTGCAGTGGGACGTTTATGGGCAGATACAGACATAAGTAAATAGTACATATAAGTTAATCTCATAAATAATATAATGTAATGGCGATAGGCTCGCCACCTATCACATCGTGGGACGGAACATACAAGGCGAAATGTGGGTGCCCTGGCACCTCTGCCTACCCCTTCTGGGAAAAAAGCGTGAGTTTATGGATGTATGTATGTCATAAATAATATATACACACATCAATTTCACATATAATCCTGATCCTATATTTACTCAGAAGTTATTGACAGACTATTTGGCGTAGTTAGTTAGAAGTCGGATGATGTTTGATCCCCGCACCGAAACAAATGTATGTGTGATCCACTGGATTTGTCTCTGGTTTGAGTGTTTGTGATACCAAAACAAATATACAAAACAAATAAAAGTGTCTCGTAGTTCCTGATCCATCCTGATCCTGAACTACACAAGACTCGATCTTAGTGTAGGGTCAGGACTATGTATGTGACTGTTGGTTGTATGTATTTTTAATACTTTCTTAGATTTACGCGAATGTTACACATTGAAATAAAACTATTATTTACGGATTTTATCGCGAATTTGGTTTAATTTTTACATTTGTTAACTTCCCGACGCGACGTTTCGATTACTTTACAGATTTCGTAGTCACGGCCAAATCCGTGATAAAATCCGTAAATAATAGTTTTATTTCAATGTATGTATTTATTTCAGTAGTTCAACCTCTACCCGAAATAAATGTTCATGGGTCAAAAAAATATGATTATGTAGGGCATACTATAAGTCTTATAAAGGACAACGACATTTAACTTAAACTAAAAAATAGGGTTAAGTACTAATCAGCTCGGGTTGAGACTGCGGCCACTGTTAAAATTTCCATTTACAAAAACTAATTATATACGTAATGCTTTCTTGCCTCGTTCTTTTACTAAGTTTAATTCACTTCCTTATAATTTGGATATAGATTTATTTTGTACGAGCAATTCGGTGAATAAACGTAAATTAAGTGATTAGTTTTTCAATGAGATTTAGTTTGGTAGTTTGTTTGTATTATTTTATGTTTCTTTTGCATTAAACATAATTATTTTGGTGTAACTATAATTAGTAGCTATATGTGAATGCTTGTAATTAGCTATATTGTTACTTTATTTATTTTTTTACTCATTAAGTTATTAGTCTGTAAGCATTCCTTGTATAAATAAAATAAAAACACCTCAACCTTGACTTTGACTGCCACATAGTGGAAAATCCTTAACATTGAGGTAAACGGGTTTTCGAAGGGCCACATGCCATTGAAAAGGCTAAGTGTATTTAAAAAATTTGAATAATTATACCACTAAATGACTATAATTTTTGCTATCATGTACTCGTATTTTTATAACGTGGTCTATTGTCTTAACCTTTCAGCTGAGACCTATAAGATCTTAGTAACTATTCCCACGTTGGCTATTCCACCTATTGCGAGTTAACATATCGAATTACTTAGATATTCATGAACGTAAATAATGTGTGCCCTTGGAAAAAAACATAAAATAGTAAGATTACCAAAATACAAGTGAATTGACTATAAATAATATTATAGTCAGGGATGCTCCTATCTAGTGGTCATGGCCTGTCCTAGTATAGGTGCTACGAGTACGCGACCTCGGCCCCCGAGCTACTGCAGTCACCTTAACTTCCCGTCCGTGACTGCAGTATCCACTCCCTCAGGCCATACTCTCCTTTCCTATAACATCCTCTACCCAAAAATCCTATTTCCTTTCCCCGGTTAATGGCGGGCAGCAGCGTCATTAACGTCAGTCCCCTACTGCGCTCGCCAACCCGCCTGCCAAGCGTGGCGAGTAACGGCAAATACCCCCACAATGGCGACACAAATAGAGACCAGGCCCCCAGTCCCCGGCAGCCCCACTATTCCTGGCTATGGTAGCGGTCATGGTTACGGTGGGGCAGGGGGTGCTAAGAATCCCCGGGTTGGCCCCGGCTACCACCCCCCCCGACGACGACTGGCCCTGGTAACACACAACGTACGCACATTGAGGACAGACGAGAAGATTGTCGAACTGGAAGAAGAATTGAGCAGGTTACACTGGGACATTCTGGGGTTATCGGAAGTCCGAAGAATCGGGGAGGATACGATAACCCTGAAGTCTGGTAACCTGCTCTTCTACCGGGGGGACGACCAACAGTCCCGAGGAGGTGTCGGATTTCTCGTCCACAAGTCTCTCATCAACAACATCGTATCCATCGAAAGTGTGTCGAGCAGGGTAGTATACCTTATACTCAGAATATCTAAAAGATATTCGTTGAAGGTCATACAGGTATACGCGCCGACCTCGACACACCCAGATGAAGAAGTAGAGGAAATGTATGAGGACATAAGTCGGGCCATACATACTTCCAAAACCTACTTCAATGTTGTTATGGGAGACTTCAACGCAAAGTTGGGCAAGGGAAGCGATGCAGAGTTGAAAGTGGGGCAATTTGGACATGGGCAACGGAACCCCAGGGGTCAGAGGCTGGCCGACTTTCTGGAGAAAGAGGGACTCTTTGCGATGAACTCTTTCTTCCAGAAGCCGCCTCACAGGAAATGGACCTGGTTGAGTCCTGACGGTTCTACGAGAAACGAGATAGATTTCATCTTGACGACGAATAGACGGATATTCAGAGATGTCTCTGTGATCAACAGGGTGAAAACCGGCAGTGATCACCGAATGGTTAGGGGCACCCTGAATATCAATGTCCAATCGGAAAGGCGTCGCTTGATGAAATCTACGCTCCGACCTACTCGCGCCCATATCCAAAACCCCGAGAGCTTTCAACTCGAGCTGACAAATCGCTTTGATTGTCTAGGAGAAAACCTTGCAGTGGACGAGCTAAACAGCGGTTTGGTAGAAGCTGTCCATACGGTGGGATCTAAGTATTTTAGACCTCGCCGTAGAGATAGACCACAAAAACTCTCGATCCACACTCTTGACCTCATGGCCGAACGTCGATCTTTGACGCTGCAGTCTTCCGTTGACGCCGAAGCATATCGGCGGCTCAATAGACAGATCTGGAAGTCCTTGCGACACGATGTCCGTGCTCACAATACTGTGAGCATTAAGGAGACAATCGAGCGGAACGGAGGCTCCAAAGTGTTTGCAAGAGACTTGTCTATTGGGCAAAGCCAGTTGTCTAGGCTGAAGACGGAGGACGGCCGCGTAGTATCGACGAGGGCAGAGGTATTAAGGGAGATCGAGAGGTTCTACGGACAGCTTTACACCTCGGTTGCCAAACCTGCTGTTAGCTCGGCCGAAGACCCGAGAGCCGAGTTGATCCGACACTTTAGCGATGATATCCCGGACATCAGCCTGTGTGAGATTGAGATGGCCCTGAAGCAACTTAAAAACAACAAGGCGCCGGGCGAGGACGGAATAACTTCAGAGCTTCTGAAAGCGGGCGGAACGCCGATACTGAAAGTCCTTCAGAGGCTCTTCAATTCCGTTCTCCTCGAGGGCTCAACGCCAGAGGCATGGAGCAGGAGCGTGGTGGTACTGTTCTTCAAAAAAGGTGATAACACTTTGCTGAAGAATTACAGGCCCATCTCGCTCCTGAGCCATGTCTATAAGTTGTTTTCGAGGGTCTTCACAAATCGTCTCGAACGCAGGTTTGATGACTTCCAGCCTCCCGAACAAGCCGGTTTCCGAAAAGGCTTTAGTACCATAGACCATATCCATACGCTTCGGCAAGTTATACAAAAAACCGAGGAATATAACTTGCCGCTTTGTTTAGCGTTTGTGGACTATGAGAAAGCCTTTGATTCGATCGAGACTTGGGCTGTGCTACAGTCTCTCCAGCGGTGCCATATCGACTATCGGTACATCGAAGTGTTGAAGTGTATATACAACAACGCCACCATGTCGGTCCGAGTACAGGATCAGAGTACGAAGGCTATTCCACTACAGAGAGGCGTGAGACAGGGAGATGTCATATCTCCGAAACTGTTCACTGCCGCGCTGGAAAACGCCTTCAAGCTCTTGCAATGGAAAGGATTCGGCATCAACATCAACGGCGAGTATATCACTCACCTTCGGTTTGCCGACGATATTGTAGTCTTGGCAGAATCGCTGGAAGACCTTAGCACTATGCTCGAAGACCTCAATCGAGTCTCCCAACAGGTGGGTCTTAAAATGAACATGGACAAAACGAAGATCATGTCGAATGTCCATGTTGTGCCCACTCCCATCGGTGTTGGGGGCTCGACTCTCGAAGTTGTTGACGAATATGTCTATTTAGGACAAGTGGTCCGGTTAGGCAGGTCCAACTTCGAGAGAGAGGTCAATCGTCGAATCCAACTCGGTTGGGCAGCGTTCGGGAAACTACGCGACGTCTTCTCGTCCAAAATACCTCAGTGCCTTAAATCGAAAGTCTTCGATAGTTGTGTGTTGCCAGTGATGACTTACGGCACCGAGACGTGGCCTCTCACTATGGGCCTTATTAGGAAGCTCAAAGTCACTCAACGAGCTATGGAGAGGGCTATGCTCGGGGTTTCCCTACGAGATCGAATCAGAAATGAGGAGATCCGTAGGAGAACTAAAGTAACCGACATAGCCCACCGGATTAGCAAGTTGAAGTGGCAATGGGCAGGGCACATAGCGCGGAGATCTGATGACCGATGGGGTCGGAAAGTGCTCGAATGGAGGCCGCGTAGCGGAAAGCGCAGCGTAGGACGTCCACCCACAAGATGGTCCGACGACCTGGTAAAGGTCGCGGGACGTCGCTGGACACAGGCTGCCTCCAACAGGTCTCTGTGGAAATCATTGGGGGAGGCCTATGTTCAGCAGTGGACTTCCTTTGGCTGATGGATGGATGGATGGAATATTATAGTAAATGTTTGGTAAATAGATATTAAGTACTTTTTTTACTTATTTGCCTATATATGTATATCATCATCATCATCATCGTGTGGGTCCCAAAGTAGGCAAGCCCGTATCTTGGGCACCCATCCTAGAATAACTACTGCCAGTGCAAACCAAATAAAGTACAAACAATATATATCTAATCATTTAAACAAAATAAAAATTAACAAAATAAAAATAGAATAAACTTAATCGAACTCCAACGTAATATTAATAATAATCAAATGAAGATGAAAATGAGTATATGAGTGTGTGTGTGTGTATGTGTATGAGTGTGTGAGTGTGTGTGTGTGTGTGTGTGGGTGTGTGTTAAATTATTTTACAATTTTAAGCATGGTCTATACTTGGTCATAAGATAATTTTATTAGCATATTTTTCACTTTAACTCTAGTTTCCTTGCGTAAACAGTTCTTTATATCACAGTTTTTAATTATATTATTATAAATACGAGATTGAAGGTAATGGGGATGTCGTTGTGCAAAAACAGATCTCACAGAGATTGTCGGTATTCTAATATTGCGCTTGTTTTGTATGGCATTCATTGTAGTAGGATTATTTCGTATGCTGATATTCTTTTTGAGTACGGTGTTCAAAATGTAAAATTCGCCTGTACAACAAGAGACTACAGATTCGATTTCCAATTTATGATCAAAAATATGTCCATCGCGTTTGGATGTTTAGATCTTGTGTAACCAAAAAATCTAACCAGATTTTTTTTTATTTATGTTTTAATTGAAATTTGATTATAATATGTTATTGTCTTTTGTTTTATATTTTATTGTAGTTTTAACATTTGTTTGAGATTTTATAGATTTGTTTAGTTTTTTTTAATATTATTTACTGTAGCACAGCGGCATCTCGTTTCGTTTGTTTTTAATTTTAGCTTTGCTTTGTACACTTGCTTTGTTTATGTGTAACTTGATTGTGGAAGCTTCACTGGATCATTTGTTAATTACTGTGTTTCGCTATATATGTTTTATTGTTCTGTATGTTTCCCAAATACATATAAAATAAAATAAATAAAATTTCTGTTCCTAATCAAACAAGTTGTATAGTGCAGAATGATAAAAATCCCACAAAATCTATTTTAATAAGATTCAAAATCCAGTTTCGTAATTTTAATGTCTTCACACGATTTGTCATTCAAAAGTAAATAAAAATAACAATATGATCAAATGTCGGTAGACAAACCGGACTCAAAATATATCAGGTAACGCTCAAAATGTATAAACGAAACTGTGTCTGGAAACCCGTATTCAAAATTGTTGCCAAAAACGTTTAGAAAACCCACATTTTTTTGTTGCTGTAATTTTTTTATTGCTTATGTAGGCACAGCAAACAGGTCACCTTGGTAAGTGATCACTGCCGCCCATGAACAGCCATAACGGTTGGATCATAGATGTAGGATTGGAATGTTATGATGAAAGATGAGTAAAATGGAACGTTAGACGAATGACTGATATGGAACGTGGTTTGTGTGAAAGAGATGACTAATGGAAATATTTAAGATGGAAAGAGTTAGAGGATGAATGATTAAGATGTTGAAGTATACAAGGGCGGAATATACTGGGTATCTCAAGATTGCTACCGAAAACGAGGCCGGGTGGTAGTTTTAGGCTCAGTTGCACAAACTAACTTTGCCAATACCTTTGCCTATGAAAATGTCATCGCCATACATTTGCCAACCCGCACTAGGCCAGCGTGGTGGACTATATGGCCTAACCACTCTCAATCGTACTTTCGATTGTAGAGTAGGCCCGTGCCCTGCAGTGGGACGTATAATGGGCTGATAAAAAAAAAAAAAAAAAAAAATACATTTGAGATGTATTTGACCTTGCGAATGTATGCAATTGACAGTTTCAAGGGCAAAGGTATTGGCAAAGTTAGTTTGTGCAACTGAGCCTTAGTGACTACAAACACAATCAACAAAAAATTTCGCAAAGAAACGCGACAATTATTTTTTATTATTTTTTAAATATCGTCATTTTTGGGTGGTAAATCCATAGTTTTTGCTAAAATAATAATTTAAACTCTTTTATTCCTTAGATTATTTATAAATAAAAGGGTATACACTATTATTTTAGGAAAAAAATGTATTTACCACCCAAATATGGCCATAGGAAAAAAAAATTGTCGCTTTTTTTGCAACTTTTTCTGTTGCATTGTGTGTGAAGTCGCTTAAACTATCACCCGGCTTCATTTTCGGTAGCAGTCTTGATAAACCTTGTATAGGTATATGAGAACAGTCTGGAAGACGATCTAAGACGTCAAGGATAACTGAGGAAGACGTTTTTGAAGACGAATTAAAACCGAAAACTACACCAACAATCCTTGTTTGATTTGACCCGTAATGGAACTATTCCCACATAGATGTGTTGCCGGGCCATCAAATCGGGACGGAAGTGGGAAGGAAGAAGCATGGAAAGAGAGAAGTGGTATTGGGTATCCGGTAATCTCACAACAAACTTACAAGAGACAGCTGTCGCTTCACGTCGATCTCCTGTGAGACAGTGGTTCCGGACCGGACGAGCCTGCCCATTCATGCGGTCAGGTACAGACAACTACGTGGTTCTACTACTTTTCAAATAGTCGGAGGTGTGCCCTGGGGTTCGAACCCGCGACCACCGTGAACAACATTAAACTAAGGCCTTGTTATAGCCGTGTAGTTTAAATAGAGATGTACAGACCAGAGACGAATTTTTACACTTCCGTGAGTCACTAAGACAAGATTCAGCGTCACAATATGTGGAAATTTGGCATTTTTATCATAATTTCATCTCTTTCAGACAATCTTAAGACAATACACACCAAGAATAGTGACGTCATTATACTTGTTTGGCATCCTTTTTCTATTATCCATACTACAAAATAAGAATTTTTGTAACTTGATAAATTGCACATGATTTCCAACATTTCTTCATTCGTTTTAAGACAACACAAACTTTTGTATAAATATTTTAAAAATAAGTCACGCACCCTTTTGGAACGTTGATTACTATCCGTGCAGATAAAAATATTTAATTACTAAAACAACAGTGAATACCAATAATTATTTGCTAAATTGCATCGTTACAATGACAAGCCCAGACATACCTAAACATGATTCATATCGCAGCCTACCCGTTTCCGGCAACGGCGTGTACATATGACTTCAAATTAACCCGAATAGATTGATAAACGAAAATCTGATAACAGACAAATACGTCGTAATTGATAACGTTTAATAATACACACCCTAAATATTTATTTATGACCGCTATAAATACTAATTTAAAAGGATCAAGTCACCTGATTATTAAGGTAGATTTTGTAATAATTATTCAAGTGTTAAATAATCTATATATTTTTTATTACATAAGTCCGACAAACGAGCAAACAGGTCATGTGATGGTAAGTATTCACGGACGCCCATGAGCATCCACAAGGCTTGGGTCATAGATGTGTTTTGGACCATCAAATTAATAAGTGAGCGGCAACAAAAGTATGAGAAGACTGAAGAGTAATGGGGTATCAGGCACTCGACAATCTCTACCAACGAACTAAACGCAAAAGTAAAACTGTCACTTTACGTCGA
Organism: Hyles euphorbiae; assembly: GCA_023078785.2. NCBI lineage: Eukaryota > Metazoa > Arthropoda > Insecta > Lepidoptera > Sphingidae > Hyles > Hyles euphorbiae. The sequence goes on from CM041040.1 coordinate 20,044,485, forward strand.
TCACCTGTGGGACAATGGTACCGCCCCAGACGACCCTATCTATTTATGCTGAATCATGCCTGAGAACAGCGTGGCTACTACTTGACAGCCTCCGTGGCTCAATTTAGACGCTGGCTATGAAACGTGAGGCCGCGGGTTCGATCCCTACTCCGAAACAAATATTTGTATGATGCACAGGTATTGATTTCGGGTTTGAGTGTTTGTGAGACTGAAAAGTCTCTCGTGGTTCCTGATAACCACGACAAAAGACTCGATTTTAGTGTGGGGTCAAGACCATGTGTGTGACTTGTGGGTTTATATTTTTTTATATCTTTCTTTCTTTTTACGATTTTAAGCGAAACTATTCACCTGATAGTTGTGATTATTGCCTATAATTATCTACGGTACTTGACACACAGATGCATTGCTGGCCTCTCACAATGAGAGGAGGTAGACCAACAAAAAGGACGACTTGATTCCACATTTTAAAAATCTCGTGTATCTCGACAACCTTTTTCAACCAGTAATTCGATTACAACAATTGACCAAAATAATTATGAGAGATTAATGCACAAGCAGCAATGTTATTTATACTTTCAATGTTTATGAAAGGAAGGTGTTTTAGAATGTAAAACTATCATTGCATAATTAATTATAACAACCCACAATTTGTACATGTGCAAGGTCGCTGCTTCACATTTTATACAGGTTTGGGGCCACGGTCTACCCTGATAAAGAAAATTAAACTAGTAGATAATAATTTACTCTTAAAATATCAATACATCGTGAAAATTGGTATCTTGGCATCTTGGCGCCAAGTAAAGATGTCAAATTCAGATAAAATCTAAGTTATAATTATTACAATTTAAGCTTATCTCAGTTATTTTATTTTATTAAATTACCATACAATCCGCATTACATATTAAACTAACAACTAATTTAAATAAATTGAAAACAATTTAAGATAAATGTACATAAGTATCAGGCAAAAAATAAATATGGCGAATTTAGCTTCCTAGAGTGGTAAGTTTCGCACTATTAAAAATTACATCTAATTACTGCAAAATATTTTTACCGCCATTTTTTATAATCTGTGCTAAGTTGAATAACTCCATTTTCAATGCAACAAAACGAAATTAATTTTAAATAACTCCTTTCTAATATGTGCCGTAAAAAAATAATTATGTATGATGTCATGAAACAATTAATATCCTAAGATATATCAGGCTTCCATAGCACAGTATACCTATTATACTAGTTTGGAGGTCTGGGTCTTATCTAATTGTATCTGCGAAAATTGTAGTGAATAAATAAATAAAAATAAATAAATAAAAAATAAATTACAAAGAATACAATAAGCCGTATAATTCATAAATTCATCTTTTAAATATCAATTACGGAACATGGTGCAACTTCTATACCACACCTCCTTTTAGTTACTGAGGTAATTACACTTTTACATATTATCATAATATGGTTATCATCATCAAACACAATCTGTAATATTAATGCCTACAATATGAAACGTTATTTTCATATCATAATTATAGTATCATAATATGGAAGACGAAATCCTCATCTCAATGGCTTTTTTATTTTTTATATCCTACACATAAACCCCAAAGTATTAACGTTGAAATCGTTAAAAATATAAGAGCACAAACAGTTCGTTGCAACGAAGAAAAAATATAAAAGTGACATTACGTTTTGTTGATGCATACTTATATAAGACCAAGAAGGGAATTCCATAACGCTCTATTCTAGACCTATAACAATGCAAATAAAGGGATAATGATCAGTATCCTGACAACCCTTCAACAACAGCCCTCTGGATAATGGGGTGGTTTTATATAACTTGAGTTACGAAGCATATTGTGTAACCATTTGCAACTGTCCGGACAATTAAAGCAATTATAGCGTAGATACTGAACCAGATAGGTAAAATTGGCAAGTAATAAAAACAAAAGCGTTTGGATAGTAGATATAATTATTGTTTATCATTATGTACCTAATATGTATTGGAAGTCGTCGAACTGAAATTCTATCGTCATTTAATAAAGAAAATACGACAGTCAAAAACAATTTGATGCAAACATTGACCTATATTCTACTGAGATGCAAAGCAAATTAAGTCGGGAAGATAAAATAGAAATTAAACCTTTGCGATAAAATTGGTGAAAAATTGTTTTAAAGAAACAATTAAAGCAATAAAAGCTACTAAATAAAAAACATAGAAAATCAAAAGAGAAAATGGTACTGAACTATTTTGCCTTATCCTATTTATTTAAAGATATCCTTAAAACCTCATAAAAGAATTTCAAACGAAAAACGAAGTCCTTATCATTATATTAATTTAACAAATCTAGTTTTAAACGGTGAAGGTAAACATCGTAAGAAAACCCGCATAACATAGCTATTCGTATGAATTTCTATGGTATGTAAAGTCTGCCAACCTACATTAGGCCAGGGTGTGGGACTGTATGGCCTAACCACTCTCAATCGTACTCTCGATTGTAGAGTAGGCCCATGTCTTGCAGTGGGACATATACGGGCTGATACAAATACATTTATACAGGGTATATCAAGAGTGCTGCCGAAAACGAAGCTGGGTGGTAGTTTTAGTGACTTCAGACACAGTGGTCCCTTGAAGGTCGTTATATCCGGATTCTACTATACATATATATTAACTTTGCAGTCAAAGGTGTAAAAATTGACTTAACAACACGCAAACGCAGCTTGTCAATAATGATTGACATAGTGAGATGAAGATGTTGAATAATAGGTAAATAAAAGCTAAAATACATAAGATACCAGAAACAAATGTTAATATGAAGGAAAAAAATATGATTCGTTCGGTTGGATCTCATATCATTTCCCCGGTGTGTACATTGTTATGAGTAGTGACTCACGCGTGTATATCGTATTTCTGGATCAACCTGTATATATCCGGTTTCAAATGCCGACATAACAGCGTATTTGACTTTTTTATTGTACTTTTCAAAAGGTATACAATCCGACAAACAAAGGATTTTGTAATTCCAGAATTAAACATGTTACAAAATGTTTTAAATCTTGTGGTGGAACAAAAAAAGGGATGCAAAACAAAACTATAGACGTCATTAGGCTAAACATGCATTACAATGTGCGCGTGTGAAAGAGACGGGAAGATGTACGCACTACGCTCATACTCTTCAATTTAAAATACAAATATTTTCCTCATGTTACAAACTAATTCAATACTGTTTTATCAGAAATGGTTTCTTAGATTTACGCGAATGTTAAACATTGAAATAAAACTATTATTTTATTGTAAAACAAGGGTGCAGATGTTGTATGCGATAAGCCGAAGACATGGTGAAAAGGAGCAATTTGGAGGAGGCCTATGTCCAGTAGTGGACAACGGTATAGGCTGATGATGATGAAGAGTAGTAAGGGTAATAGTTAGGTAAGGGTAGGTTGTAACAGTCCCTGAGCGGATAACTCAGTCCGCCCCGTGACCACGAAAGCTGTAAAATACTCGTAACGTAATAGAAACATCGAGAAGTTAAAAATTAAACCAATTCCACGATAAAACTCGTAATTAAGAGTTTTATTTCAAAGAAATGTTTTATTTTAAAGGTATTTGTATTTGTATGCAAAATAATACAAAAAAAATATCATAGTTAAAATACCCTACTGTGTCGACCGTGTAGAGATAGTTATAATTCTTGTCGGTCGATACTATATTTGGAAGTTTGACAGCACGACACTTAATAATTACTATCAAGCATCAATTCAGACTCTTTGCTGCGTCAACATAAGAAAATAATTTTAAAAAATCGCCCACGGCTAGCATTAATGAAATGGCGATAGGTTCGCCCACTACAGCTTCTGGGAAGGGATGGAAGGTCGGCGGACTGTGAGCGAAAATAATCACTCGTCTTTCTATCCCTTGAAGGGCAGACATGGCCTTATGGCGAATAGTAGGCGTGTACCACCCACTTACAATGTTTTAACTATATCAATAAAAATACGCATTAGATATTGCCTTTAATGAGACTTTTTGCGGACTGTATCAGCCAAAAGTCGCTTAATGGCAAGCAGAGGACTCGTTTAAGCTCCTTTAGGAGAGTTTCTTGACGAAAATCGTATGCCATAACAGCCACAGAGTAACGTGTTTTGACAAATGTTTCCACGATACAACTTTCTTATATCCTTACAATAATTGTATCTTTGAGGCAAGAAATTCGAGCTCGTAAATGGGGCTTTTCAAAAGTTATTGAGAGGACCTAAGTAGAGATCTGACACTATGGAAAAAATATTTACAATACAAGTTGGGCATAGTCTATAGCACATTCAGTCGGTCCTGGCAGTTAAAATAATAATCGGTGTCTTATTTTGATATCTGTTTTCCTTATTTTCCTAGAAGTATGGTAATTAAAAACAAAAACGACTGTCGATACGAAGGTAATTCTTTAGGTCCCATGGCACGTACCTACATAACTTTACAAAATTACTTTTATTTCTCGTTTTGTTGTTGTCAATCACATAGATTCAACAGCGGTCACACAATTCATGTTATGTATATTTTTCTGTAATTGTAAAACATTTAGGCATCCCCATTACTATTACCAGATAAAATATTTCCTAAACTTGGTCTTACTGAAGAGAGTTTTCTAGTTCGATTTTGGATAACAGTATGTGTGCTACCTTGTGTTATTAATGAATTTTTACTTACCATACAGTCCATTACAGTTAATTTAGACGCTAATATCTTTGACCAACACTTGACGAGTCAGGAACACACATTCGTCTTTACCTCACTATTAATTTTCGAAAAAATAATAAAAATCACTCTACCCGCACTATCGTAAACATCTTTTTGAAACACTATTCATAACTAAGGAGCACTGGTCTTAAATTGGCTGTGAAGTCACTTAGCAACATAAAAATTAATTCAATGATATCAAATTCCCGTCAATTTCGCACATTATCGGTCCCAAATGTACGCATTACCCCATGCATTAGGAATATTACGATACGTAGCTATAATCAAGTTAATTCACTTCACTATATTCTCCATTTAATAACTATTTCGTAAAGTAATGATTAAACGACAATATTCCATTCATTTTACACTCCAAAAATGTATATTTGTGCAAAAATCACGTTTGTAACAATTCTGCTTCACTGTTATACAAATAAGGCACTGGCAAGGCGTTGAAACGATTAGATAACTCGTACTTGTACAATCATAAGATAAGAAGCACAACAAAATGTAACGTATGATAGGACACAGGTGTTCATGATTTATCTACAGATTAGGGATTTCAATTTACGACTAAATATGTTATTGGAAAACCTTTTTAATTGCATAAAATACTTTAGCACCTCCAAAATTACGAATTATGTAATTAATTCACAGCTGTTTTTACAACTAGATGCAGAAACTGGTACGAGTATGTCTGAAAGTTGTACAATAATTTATATACAGTGAAATCTTAAAATCAATTAAGATTAAGATTAAGCGTGGTGGACTAAATTCTAGTGCTAAGAGAATGGGATGTAGAAACTGAATGTCAGGTTTAAAAGTCCGTAAAGAGTACGGGATAAGACGAATTGATACTACAATGGGTTCTTAGATATACACCAATGTTACACATTGAAATTAAACGATACCTTTTTACCGATTTTATCGCGGATTTGATTTAATTTTGTTTTTTTTTTCATCCCGATGCAATAGGGCGGATCGCCCCGTGACCAGGAAAGCTGTAAAGATAACAAAACGTCGCGTAGGGAATAAAACAAACCGTAATATTAAACCAAATCAGCGATAATATCCATAAAACCTAGTTTTATCACAATTGATAATATGCTAAGTGTTGTTTTTGTCAGTTTGTTATCTTGGTTTAATTTTGGAAAGGAATTTTTCCTTTCTTGAACATATTAAAAACGTTGGGGAAAAGTCGAAAAGGAACTTTTTTGCTTTGACAAGAATATCAAAATCAACATGGGGGCTATCTTTCAATACTCTAAAAATCATCTATGGAGCAACTTACCTAGGATGTATTTGTTACGGATCTCCCGTATGGGCTGATAGGGCTACTATCGGCGCTGTGCGAAGAAAACTGCTCCAGAGCCAACGCTTGGCCTTGATATTCTTGTGTAAGGCATATAGAACTGTTAGTACCGAAGCTTTGCCTGTCCTGGCGGGTGTACTTCCAGTCGACCTGGAGGTGCAACGTCGCGCCGCCATGTATTACTCTATTAGGGAGAATATGGATAAAAGATTTTTAACCGCACGTGAACTTTTAAAAATTGATAGATTATTTAAACCGCTTTCAGTGGTATATAGCGAACTATTAGATGAATGGCAAAATAGATGGGAGGTATCTTTGAAGGGACGACATCTATACCAATATTTTCCTTGCGTTCGTGATCGTTTGACAAAGACTTGGCTAGATGTCGATTATTGCGTATCACAGTTCCTCACGGGCCATGGTAACTTTAGGTCTAACTTCACTCCTTTAAGCTTGTTGAATCGCCTGCGTGCCCATGTTCAACACCTAATTGCGAGTATAAGCAGTCCGCGCATCATATACTTTGGGAGTGTAGTCTTTGGCAGAATGAGCGTAAAACCATGCTGGATAGTATGCAGATATCATCTGGAGTCGTATACTACATGGACCTTGTAGAGACTAGGAAGAACTTCCGTGCTTTCCGGCGTTTTTGCCATACTTATTATTGGAATCAAGTCTAAAAGCTCACATAATAGGTCCCATTTAAATGTAATAATGATATGATCCGTGGTGCTTTACAGCTGGCTTCTCCGGCTGTAAAAGTCTTTTTACGAGGTTTTTCACCTGTTTAGTTCATTGTTTTGTCGCCCGCTTTGCACGGAGGGAAGTGGACAATAATTTATTTCCAACTCCTCCTATTAATTCCACTTCTGATTAATTTCGTTGCGGGTTAAAGACAAGTTAGAATTCCCGGAGACTCGCCGACTTCAATGTTCGGTGTCATTACATTGCGTGCCACTGTTGATCCTGGCTTACAGGAGTTACAGTGGTGGGTGTGAGGGTGGGACAGTCTCCAAAAAAAAAAGAAAAAAAAAGTGTTGTTTTTATACTAGGAATGGTACTGCGCCGCCTGATATTGAAAATGCAGTGCTGTCCAAACATCATGTGACGACAGATTATCTTTCTGTCTCACACAAATACTTCGTTCTGATTAAGTGCTTATTTACGCATTATATCTACACTAATATTATAAAGAGGAAAACTTTGTTTGTTTGTTTGTTTGTTTGGTTGTAATGAATATGCTCAAAAACTACTGGACCGATTTTAAAAATTCTTTCACCATTCGAAAGCTACATTATCCACGAGTAACATAGACTATATTTTATTTTGGAAAAAAATAGGGTTCCGTAAGATATTTGGATTATTCGGACACAAACTGAAAAAAATCAACCAAAGAAGTTACTTATTTTGCGTACGCTGCCTAAACTACAAAAGATAGAACCATAAAATGTTATAATTAATTGTAGATCTTATAAATATCTACAAAAAGTCCGCGACACACTATACCTATCTATGTCGAGTGAGGCACAACAACCACATTTTTATTTAAAAATCTTTGAATTTTTTTTTGGTCTACATTTAAACGCGTTTATTTTACTCATGCTATTAATCCTTATCAAAATAAATTATTTCATCAATAAGTACAGTTTATGTTGATAATATTTGGTCTTTGAATGATTAAAATTGGACGTTTGGTTTTGAAGTTGTGGTGAAATTAAAATATTACGATTTCTGCTGCACAAAAATTTCATAAGGCAATCTTTATATGTACATGTATATGGAGAGACGGGATATAATAGAGTGGAAGGTACGGGAGAAGGCTGGGATAGCTGACAGATTTGATAGGACGAAATATAAATGCACGTTATAAGACGGGATGGATTGGGAAGAGACTGAACAGACGGATGAGACGGGATTGAGCCGGACAGTAGGACAGCTACGTCAAGTTTAGGTATACAAGAGTTTATACGAAAAATAACATGTATTTGGTGTGGAGTGGAATCAAAAAATATATGCACCCAGACGAAGCTGGGCCGGGCCGCTAGTGTGTAATACACTGATATACCGCTCTTGGATCTTAAAATAACTCATGCATAGTTAAGTTGGACAGAAGTGTCTGTAATATCACTCATTGTTCGACAAGATTATTTCTGTATGTTCGTAATTTATTATTTAAAAAATCCCACTAATTGAGAACCTCCTCCTTTTTTGGAGTCGGTTAAAACTACAGCCTATCGCTGTGCAGTCGCAAATTCTAGTCCTAGGAAAAATATAAGATATTTAATCTGGAAAACTTACACCCATTCATTGCCTGACCTAGGAACTCAACCCGGAATCTCAGTTGCCAACCCATACGTTACTACTTCACCAATGAGGCAAATAGTAATAACAATCAAATAAACGTACTTTGTCTACCTTCGTTCGTTTCCCCATAGTTTGTAGACATGTCGGCGCCATATTATGTAACACGCCACACACATGTAACACAGTGTGATAATGAACTATTTTGTTTTTTGTTTCGTCTCTAGTTCAAGATTACCAAAAATGCTGAGTTAATAAAAACTAATATAATTGGTAGAAGCTTACTACATCTTTATACTACGTCGTTATAGCTATAGTACAAGTTAATGGACTTGACTCGAGTGACCTCTCACTAGCCTTAAGAATAAGATCGGGACATTTTCCATCGGCAAGTTTCGCATTTCTTATGAAAAAAGTGGTTTCTCCCAATTGTACTTTTTGTAACTGCATTGAAGACTTGCAACATTTGTTGATGGAGTGTACAAGAAATAGCAAAAAAAGGGAGGAGTTTATTGCTAAATTTAAACTGAATAGGTTAGATGTTGGTCTTATCCAGTCTATCCTGTCGCGCCCAAATAGCGAGATGGCTAAACTACTATGCGCGCTAGCTATTACAATTTAGTTTTATGTTCATATATAACTTATTATTATTTATCTATGTAACTAGTATTGTTTAGATACAATAGGGTTGGTGTGTCCATGTGGACAAAAGCCCTGGTAAAATAATAAATAAAAAAAAAACAACCTCTCACAGAAAACATATGTGAGAGGCTGCCTGGGTAGGCACCACCGCAGTGTCTATTTCTCCCGCCATATAGTAGTGTAAATGCACTGTTATGTTTCAGTGTGAAGGACACTAGCCAGAGTAAATACTGGACATATTGAATCTTAACATCTTATGTTTGAGGATGGCGAGCGCAGTGGAATGCCAAGCATTGCTTTGTAAGGTGTTTGGTTTGCTACTGTTCATGAGCGGTCTTATCGGTTAACACCAGGCGAACGGCATGCTCGCCTCGCCATTTATTCCAATAAAAAAAATTGCCAAAGATGTCAGAGCTGTAGGATATTAGTGTTGGACCAGATAGAAATGGTAGACATGAGTCCTTTTAGATACACACTAGCGATCCGGCCCGACTTCGCCCGGGTACAGATACTTTAGAAGCACAGTAGCTATTTCCTGTGGCAACTGTTTTAAATATTTCAACTCAACATTACTGCTGTTCTTTAAACTTCTCATCCAATTCCTTTCTTCCGCGCACAACCCACGGGAACACTACATTCTGTTGGGATATTAAGTAACCTATGTATTAATACAGAGTGTGGGCTATCCGCATAGCAAATTTCATTTAAATTGATCCAGTGGTTTGAGCGTGAAGAGGTAACAAACACATAATCTTTCGCATTTATAATATTAGTAAGATTATAAAACAATTGAACAGAGCTGTGGAATTATATCGATAATCTAAAGATTAGCTCCTCGCACAGTTGATACTTTATCTTGGCAGTGTTGCACTTATCCGTAAGTGCAGTAACAGCACTTCATCATCTTCAGGGACAGGAAAACTAAATAAAAATTATAGTGTACTGTACTTTATCAGCCCATATACGTCCCACTGGAGGGCACGTACCTCCTCTATAATCGAGAGTACCAGGGTTAGGCTTTATAGTCCACCACGCTGGCCTAGCGCCAGTTGGCATAAAAAATCTATTGAACCAAATTACATAAATAAAATAAAATAAAAATAGCCTAAATTGACTACTTAACTCACACGAAAACTTATACTAGGTTTGAAATACCTTATACTTAATTTTATAAATAAAACAATTATATTATATTATTATTGTTAGTAAATATAAAATTTACAATTATTATTATTAAAATTACGTGTTAGTAGTCGCCTCTGAAGCGTAGGCCTCTCCTATTACATATGTTTATGAACCAAATTACATATTTTTAGGTAATCATACATATATGTACCGGTGTAATTTTATTGCTTACTAGCTGTACCCGCGACTTCGTCCGCGTGGAATTTAACAAAAACTTTTTTTTTTCTAAAATAAAAGTTTTTTTTTTCTAAAATAAACGTAGCCTAAGTTACTCCTTATTATACCAGCTACCTGACAAAAAAAGTCCCGTCAAAATCGGTCCAGCCATTTCAGAGATTAGCCGGAAAAAACAGACAGACAGACAGACAAAAAAAAAATAAAGATCCTTTTCGGCACAGGTATCGTGTAAATGACGATATGTAGTTGGATATATTTTTTTTTTTTCACTTTACAAATAGACACTTCAATTTTATTTATATGTATAGATAAACCAAATTCAACAAGTTAATAATTACACCCTATTTCTTATGGTAGAATAACCACAACAGCCCGAAAAACGACCAGCGTACACAATGAAAGGAAACTTCTATCAAATATACACTATAGGTAACGGTCTAAAAAATGTCAAGAGAAATAAGAGCACAAAAAAGCGTGTGGTCTTATTTGCTTTTAGTATGGTGCAAAAACCTAATAAATCTTAATTTAAACGAATACGGTTTATGGTTACCTGAAGTTGATTATAATTTAAGACTTTTGCTACATCTCGTAGTCCGAAATTCTAATGTAAATGTATAAGAAAGCTCGGCCAGTTTTGGCGTGTGATTTTATTCCGGACCTCTTATCTATACTACTAAATATTTGATCGAAGAAAGACAAACTCGAAAATTCAGGAAAGAATGGCCTGACGTCACATTTATATAAGATGGCATTCGAAATATTGAAAATAACTGTTTTCTTAGTACTTTTTAATGCAACAATATATACAAACAATTTATTCACTAGTTTCGTTGGAAGTTGGAAGTATAAATACACATTAGTAACAAAATCTAAAATTTATTAAACATGAGAACACTTTTATAGCATAAAATATTATGATAATTAAGAATACATTAGTAATTATCTCACGTTTTTAAAATGAAATGAATATATTAATGAACTAGCATTTGCCAACAACTTCGTCTGCGTAGTGAGCTTTACTTTACAATAATATGTTTTTCTACTCCATACAAAAATATATTGATAATAATCGATAGATAGATAAATTTGCACAATCCTATATTGCAATATCACAATAATCCAGTCCATCCAAAGGTTGCCTGGAAGAGATCGCAGCTAGCAATAAGGCCGCCTATTGTAATCATGCCTTTAGTTTTTTAGTATTTTGTATGCATCTTTCATTTTGGTGCACAATAAAGCATATATAAATAAAATAAATAAATAAACCTTATTTCAGCCCCATTTCTCCCCTCAAAAAGAGAAAACCTAAAACCAGGTATTATATATTATTTATTTTTCCGTCTCGTCACGTTATATCCCGCCCCGTCCCGTCTCATTCTCACTAAAGGCATGTAATACAGTCCCATCAGTCCTTCACTACATAGTATAAAACAAAGTCGCTTTCTCTGTCCCAATGTCCCTATGTCCTTTTGTATGCTTAAATCTTTAAAACTTCGCAACGGATACTTTGCCTTATATAGATTGCCGGTAACATATATAAAACAATAACAACTAAATTACATTTTTTTAAGCGCAAAGAATATGTCGAAGTAGTGTATCTACCGACATAATTATGTCGGTTGAGACTAAACAAACAGGTTTTGTACATAAGGCGACATAGTTGCGTAGGTCATGACAAGTTTTTCAGCAAAATCCCATAAATAAATATTTTCGGATATATTATGGAAAACATCCAATGTACAGTCTCATCAATTTAAACATAGCTCTTATGGCAAAAATATAAGAAGATGAAGTATTTTGCACAACTATGATGAAATGTCGTGAATATTAAAAGTAATCATGATGCAACAATGTAATTTCTTATAAAACTACGTACGGAATGATTCGTACAACACTCGTAGTATGAAGTGACGTCATAGGGTCATTAACGAGGTTGCTCACTCAATATTTATAATATTCGAATTTTCTAACTTCCTTATTCACAAGAAGTGTACAGTTAAACATAGTCCTACCCCAAGAATTTTCTCAGCGACCTTTTGGAAGCGACCTGCATCTAGCGACTTCATATAACCTTTAATAATCCAGGGGGTTACTCTAAGCACTGTGACGAATATTCGAATGTCGTACGCAAACTCTACGAATTTCCCTACATTGTTACAAAATGTTCGAATATCTGCCACAGGTCGTAACCTTAGGCTTAGTTCGAAGTGAATGACAAGTTTCATAGAAAATAGTAGTGATTTTAAAAGTGGAAATCTTTTATCCTACACTTTAACGTGGAACGTTCGAACTTCTTGTCGAAGAATAGAATAATCCCTCAGATATTTAAAAAGAAGTAAGGGACATAGCGCGGAGAAATGATTTCAGCTGGAGCCGAAAATTCTCCACGTACTAGGGGTAGGATCCTACGCGTCGGACTTCCAAGGTGGATAGATGACCCAATGATTTCAGGATTCTTGTCAACTTATACCGGGTATCTCAAGACTGCTACCGAAAACGAAGCTGGGTGGTAGTTTTAGTGACTACAAACACAATGCAACTAAAAATTTCGCAAAGAAACGCGACAGTTATTTTTTATGATTTTTTAAATATCGTCATTTTTGGGTAGTAAATCCAAATAATAACTGAAACACTTTTATACCTTAGATTATTTATAAATAAAAGGGTATACACTATTATTTTAGGAAAAAATGTATATACCACCCAAATATAGTCATAGAAAAAAAATAACAAAAAAAATTGTCGGTTTTTTTCGCGAATTTTTCTGTTGCATTGTGTCTGAAGTCGCTTAAACTACCACCCGGCTTCATTTTCGGTAGCAGTCTTGATATACCCTATATAAACATAAAATGACTCTAAAATTTTCAATAGTAGAGGAGACACGGAAAAATATCTTATTCGAACAAGTTGTTTGGTAATTACATAGGAATTTGATAGGTAACTAAACAGAACAATTAGTAATATAATAGCACTTAAAAAATATGATAACAGAGAAGATAAACAAATCTTCTTTAGGTATTGATATCATATTATTTTGAAAAATTAAATATTATTTAATTAGTTAAATATTATCTACGATGAAGAAACGGAATTTGCTATAAAACATTTTTTTAAACCTCTTGAAAATTCCCACCAGCAACACATACGTTATCGGACAATAAGAAACTCTACAAAATTATTATGTATATGTTAAAAATAAAACAATTCAGAGATAACGCATTTTATATACTACTCGATTAAGTAAAGAAAAAGGAAAAAAATGCATAATTGTGATACCAATTAAGTAAATTATGTTTCGTAATATATTCTTTTTCAGCTATTAATCAATTATTTATATTCTATGCAATATTTACCTCGTATATTTCTATAGAGATTTTAGTATGGGGATTAACACAGACTCCAGTATTGGACCACATTGCTGTCCACAAAATCTTAGTTTTTAGAACACAACAAGTGACTACTATGTGTATACAATGCACATTTTAATAATATACCAAATTATAATATTAGACTAAGTATAAAGTATTTTAAGATGTAATACGATGATTTTTATTTCATAAGTTCAGCAAACAAGTCACCTGATGTTAAGTTATCACTGCCGCAATGAACATCCATAACGTTTGGATCGGGGGTATATTGGCGGGCCATCAGATCGCGAGGTGAGCAAGAAAATGGATGGAAGGATAGAGGTATTGAGCATCCTCCACCATCCATCCATCTCCCGAAGGCAACGGCAGTAAAGCTGTCATTTCACGTCGATCTCCTGTGGGACAGTGGTACTGCCCCGGACGAGCCCATGCTGAGTCATGACAACAGCGTGGCTCAACCACTTGTAAAATTCCAAACAATCGTCTGATACAAAATTTATCAAAATTTGATTAGGATAATAATTATAGTTAACAAGTTTTGATACTATATCTGTGACGACAACCGATTAAAACCATCTAAATAATTCAGTCATAAATATTTGAGGTAATTGTTAGATAATTTTATTATAGTTCCGATAAAGTTTATCGAATTAGAGCGATAAGTGTCAAAATCAACGTCTGTTAATAGTTGTACCTAAAACACTTATGGTGCATTTCCACCATTCATAGACAGTTCTAAAACCTATGTTAGTTATCGAAGTGATGACGCACGTTCGAACATTCGAATTACATATCGTAAAATATAGTAACCTCCTGATGAAGGGTCATACCAAGAATTATTTACAAGAACTCCTATAATATATGAACTCCGCCAACCCGCAATAGACCAGTGTGCACTCTGGCCTAACCCTTCCCAATAAATTGATAGCCTCCGTGGCGCAGGCGGTTAGACGCCGCCTGTGAAACGAGAGGCCGTGGATTCGATTCCCACCCCGGGAGAAATGTTTGTGCAGCCCACAAATATTTCTTTTGGGTCTGGGTGTTTGCGACCGACAAGTTTCTCGTCGCTCCTGATACCCACGGCACAAGACTCGATCTTAATGTGGGGTCAGGACTATGTATGTGACTGTTGGGTGTTATTTATTTTTTTAATAGATGACTCTATGATACAACTCAGCAGTGGGCTTTATGGGCTGACATATATATTTATTATCCTACCAATGAAGCGACACTGAACCACTTAACGAAACAGGTATCACAATGTCAAGTGCAACTTATCGATTTCAAATATATCCTATCAAAGTACTTTCTTATACAATAGATGTCAGTTTATCGAGTGACACGATCATGCATAAAGGATTTACAACAAGATAAAAAATGCATAGGACACTCGTAGTTCTATCAAAATATAAATAATTCACTGGTGGTAGGTCTCTCATATGTGAGAGGCCGCCTGGGTAGGTACCACTGCAATGTCTTTTTCTCCCGCCAAACATCAGTTTAAATGCACTGCTGTGTTTCGGATTGAAGGATATTTTAGCCAGAGTAACTACTGGACATATTGAGACTTAACATCTTATGTCTCAGGATGGCGAGCGCGGTGGAATGCCAAGCATTACTTTGTAATTAAAGGTGTTGTTTCGTTCTGCTACTGTTTATGAGCAGTCGTCTCGCTCACCATCAGGCGGACGGCATGTTCGTGTCCCCATGCAATGGAATAAAAAAATAACGGCTTTATCACTGCGTAGTATAAAACAAAGTCGCTTTCTCTGTCCCTATGTCCCTTTGTATGCTTAAATCTTTAAAACTACGCAACGGATTTCGATGCGGTTTTTTTGATAGATAGAGTGATTCAAGAGGAAGGTTTATATTATGTATAATACGTACATATTATTGTACAGAAATCTATTTGTACCCGGGCGAAGCTGGGCCGGGCCGCTAGTGCATACATAATTTTGAACCAAATTTTAGTTATCGAATGTTTTTGTCTTCTTCGCTCAAACTGAATTTAAACGTCATTTGAAAGGGACGAACATATGATAGGAATAATAGGTTTAAAAACAGTATATTAATAAGTCCTTAAGCGTTAAATATGATATGATAGTAGTATGATTTAAGTGCAGGGTGGGGCGGATCCAGCTTTCAAGCCAGGGGGGTCATTTAGTTCGAAATAAAGATTTCTTAAAGTTTGTTACAGCCGTGATTTGTGCACACACACTATATGACTTTACTTATCGACATACAAAGACTTTATTGCACTTATAAATTTTATTACCAAGATAATAATTAAATTCTGTCAATCTGGAGCCAGCCCAGCGGGGGTCATGACCCCCATGACCTCCCCCCTGGATCCACCATTGCGAGGTGGTCGGTTGGTATAGGACCAGACCCGGCTGCCAACCTGTTCACGGGTGGTCGCGGCCTCGAATTTCGATTTGCTTCGAATCGGAGTGTTATAAGACCGAGGTCTTTTTAACCGACTTCAAAAAAAGGAGGATGTTCTCAATTTGACTGTATGTTGCTTTTTTTTATGTTTGTTACCTTATTTCTCTGTACTGTGTGAACCAATTTCGACCATTCTTTCTTGGATTGAAAGCTGGTGCTTGTCAT
This sequence comes from Hyles euphorbiae, assembly GCA_023078785.2. Taxonomy (NCBI): domain Eukaryota; kingdom Metazoa; phylum Arthropoda; class Insecta; order Lepidoptera; family Sphingidae; genus Hyles; species Hyles euphorbiae. The sequence goes on from CM041040.1 coordinate 20,060,806, forward strand.
TTGGTCCCATAAAAATATGGCGAAGATCTGATGAATATCTTCGGACCTGGAGAAGGGAACTCCTCAAAATTAAGTAGAATTTCAATGGTTCTTTTTGCATCAGGTTCATTATAAAAATTAAGTTACAGTGAGAGAGGGAAAAAGGGGTAGGGGTGAGGGGAGGTGGGTGATAAAATTAATATACTCGTAAATACTAATATCTTCGGCAGTTTTTAGCCGATTGTAGCGATTTCATTGTCATTGGAAAGAACATATTTGTTGTGGGACCAACTCTTCTTCATTGAAATGCCTATCAACACTAAAAAGATAGAAATGACTAAAATTTTTAATAAAAAAATAAAATCCGACTTCAAAACCACTAAAAACCAAAAAATAATAAAATTATGAGTACCACTGCAAAGCAAAATAGAATATTTATTTCATTGTACTTGTGTATGTTGATTAATTTGCTTAATGTCTTGACTAGCCAACATATCAAAATATATACGTAACATATTGAAGGCGGGTCGCCAAGTACCAAACATATACATAGATATTTAAATTAACATAAGGCACAGGTCCTACATGTTTGGTTTTTATTTTTTTATTATCTATTTTCTGATTTCCACGACATACAACTTGAGTTTTATTATGTAGTTAGGTCTATGTGTGTAAAATAATTGAATAAATAAAGCCAACAGTCACGTACACAGTCCTAACCTCATACTAAGATCAAGTCTTGTGTCGTGGGTATCAGGAACTACGAGAGACTTTTCGGTCACACAAACACCCACACCCGAAACATATACCTGTGAATCACAAATATTTATCTCAATGCGGGGATCGAACCCGCGGACTCACGTGTCACAGCCGGCGTCTAACCAACTGCGCCACAGAGGTATGATTGTCGGGTGTATAAACATAATAATGTGTAGCTAGTACTGAAAGAAATATTCCCCTAAGGGTAGATGTGAGGAAAGCAGCCGGTTGTGGAAATATAATCCAATTTTATCTGCAAAATGGATTATTATATTTTTCACTTAATCCGTGTAAACGTGGGATAATAGTTGGTAGAAAAAAGACAAAAAAATTAACACTAATTATCTTCTAAAATTCAGAAGCTAATCCCTAATCCTTCGTGTTTTTCTTAATTGGCCAATGAAAAAACAAATTATAGATTGTCTACGAACTTTTAGCGTCTAAACACGTTGTTGTCATGCTGTTTTTAAAATTTTCTTTTGTTCTCTCTTTGCCTTTTATTATGGTGGGTGGTTTATATTCTGAAAATATATCTCTAACAATGCGTTAAGCAAATTATTTGTAAACCCTTTCAAATGAAATGAAAATATTTTAAAAATAAATGAATATTTGTAGTTCCAAATTTAGCCACACGCCAATAGAAAATAGATGACTTTTATTATAAATGTCTATATAAAACTTGAGAGTAATAGCCAATTACAAGTGGGTTGGAATGACAAATCAGAGATTTGATTCTAAAATACACATCTCTGTGGTTTCAAAGTTACGAGAAATTGTCTTGTAATTTTATTTTATCGTACATTATAGCGATAATAAAAAATATCGTCAAACATAACACCTAGCATTACTCGCCAAAAATCCTATGGTAAGTGCAGTACATTAACCAGCACTAGACCAGAGAGATCATACAGCAGTAGAGCATTTATGTATTTTATGTATACCAGTTCCGCGGTCAGGGCGACCACACTTAACTCAGCCGTACAATATAATCATTATTATGAATAATTTATGAACTGCTCTGAATTTCAACTCCTGTATGATCACTGTATTGTAAACTTATTTTGAAAAGAGCAACGCTAGAGTTTCTTGCCCGTTCTTCTCTGGCGAAAACAGCCTTGTGAACTGGGTGGTAGTGGAAAAAAATGACTGAATCTAAATAGTGTATGACATTTTATGGATTCAATAAATATTTTCATTTCATTTCATATGATCTATGTACAATATACTAGCGGCCCGGCCCAGCTTCGCCCGGGTACTAATAGATTTCTGTACAATAATATGTACGTATTAATATATATAAACCTAAAAAAATAATATAAACCTTCCTCTTGAATCGCTCTATTGATTAAAAAAAACCGCATCAAAATCCGTTGCGTAGTTTTAAAGATTTAAGCATACATAGGGACATAGGGACAGAGAAAGCGACTTTGTTTTATACTATGTAGTGATACTTCTCATCAGAAAAATCGAAACACCTTGCATGTTTATGTTTTGTAAGCATTATCAGAAAAATGTGTACAAATTTAATTTGAATTTAGAATGGACATTAGGATTTGAAAACCTCATCTTATTCAATATTAAAAGACATTTGACCATATTTGACATATATTTCTAAATAAAAAACATTTTTATGATAATCCTTTCAAAACATAAAATTGTAAGGTATTTCGATTTTTGTCATGAGAAGTGTATTATTTAAAAATGTGACCGTAGGACGTAGCTAACACCTCTGTCTCACAACGTTACGCTACCAACTACACTGTAGTATGTAGCTTTAAAGCTCACTGTTAAAGTCTTTGCCATTTACTAAATATAAACTAACGTTTTTATTTTTTTTATTTCGTCTCGGCATAGTGTCTTCATTGCACCCAGTAAGTTCAATAACGTCCTGATAGTATCGATTGGCAACAGGCTTATCTCTCCATTCGACACAATTATGCCGGCCTACATAGTCGCTTCTACACGCTACGGCGTAGTGTTTAAGTTTCGTAAACAGACGTAACTGATTTCGTAAGTTTTTGTTCAGTGCATTAAATCATGATAAATATCTAAATACATAAAATTATTCTAATTTATACTGAATTGTATGCGGCTAATTTGCGTGATAGTAAAAGCATGTTTTCTTTCTTTTCTTTTCTTTCTTTTTTATTGTAAATAAAATTATTAATGTTCTACAAGAACTTTTGAATCATTTATTATTACTAGTAACGTTTTGGAAAGAGATAGATTAATATCATCAGACGTATACAAAGATAATCATTATGTTACATTTGTAAACAATAATAAAGAATAATATAACACTGACCATACAAAGACAATGAGGTGTTAAAATATCTAATTGATATTCATTAAAGTTATACAAGGGTATAAATATTAATGCATTCAAAATACTTATCAATGAACTTCAAAACGTAAAGATAATTCAAAACATAACAGTTGGTATTAAAGATTACCCCAGACTATTTCATTAGTGCTTAGACTTATGGTAACGAGGCATTATCAATTAATTGTTGTTTCGGCCCTTTGTTTAAAAACAATAATAATTACACACATTTTAGTAATGATCCGAAAAGATTGGCACAAATAAATTAGAAAAGACGTTTACCCAAGGTAAACTATTGCGAAAATACCATTAGTCAAAATTCTAAAAACCATAGGATTTTTACTCACCTTCACAAAACAATAACTTAAACTTCACTTTTCGATGTATATTCGTAATCCCGGCAGCGCGACAGTGCGTGTCAGTTGTCGCGACCAGACTGAACTACAGTTGATAACTCGCTCCTCGCTCTGATATTAAATTATTATCAGTCGACCTTGTCGGAGATACTTTGATGCCTATTTCGTGCATTTTCATTAATAAATCTGGTTTTTGTTTATACGCGTGTGTGATTAGTTTCTCTCTTTGTCTGGCGATTACTTTATATTTAAACAAAACTATTATTTACGAATTTATGGCGGATTTGGTTTGATTTTAATATTTTTTAACTTCCCAGCGGTTTGATTACTTTACAGTGTACAGCTTTCGTAGTCACGAGGCGTACACTTACTTTAAATTCATTTATTTACTTTTAATGTTTATTGCACACAAGGAAAAATAAAAAAAATAATATAACTAAATTAAAATAAGTACAATCGGCGTATTATTTTGTTATTAATATGGTTGATATATACATAATCGTGACATCTGTTCTTTATTACGTAGGGGACTTAACAAACTAAGCAGACTTTGGATAATAACTTTTCTCGAACCCGAAATATTACTTTCGCTTTTTTGATAAAACTTATATGAGTTCTCTGGGTTTGGAATAGTATGGTAATGGCGATAAGTTCGGACCTTAACATATCTTCGGTCGCAGTTCGCAACTCCGGCAACACATCTATGATCCCAGCGCTATGGATGTTCCTGGGCGGCAGTGAGCACTTACCGGCCGCTCTTTGAATTAAAAAAAGGAGTATTCCTCGCTAGGTTGGTCTTGGTATAAAGTTTTAAAATAAAGAATATGTTTCTTACTGGCTCATTTAAATCACAAGCCTGACCTTGTCGAATCTTCCCAGCGAAATCGATGCCTCCCTAAATATACTAACTAGGCAGCCTTAGTCCAAATGATGTTGCCAATAAACTCCTAAAAAGTCACTCCAAATGGTCCAATTACCGATTTAACTATAGGTTTTAAAGTGGTAGAGCTAAATTATTTCCTTGGACAAGGAATATGAATAATACTTGTACAAATATTTTGGCTCCACAGGGATACTAGTATTATCTCACAGAAAACCATCGTGAACAGTTTTGTTGTTGCGGACTTCGTAGCGTCAACAGATGGCGTTATCATCGCGCGTGATTCAAATGTTTACATGTGATAGAGCCACGCTGTCGTCGAACATGACTCAGCATGTAGACAACCTTGTCCGGGGAACTACTGTCTCACATGAGGTTGTAGGATGCCTACTTACCTTTTCCTTTTCACATACTTTTTTTCCCACATCCCTCCCGATTTGAAGGGCGAGTAACACATCTATAGTCCAAATCAAGTCCAAACGCTGTGGATGATCATGGGCGATAGTAATCGCCATCAGGTGACCGGTATGCTAGATTTCCAGAACTGAAGAAGGGCCATTTCGGGGTCTCCGGCCTTCCAGCCTGGGACGCGGGGGCAGTAGTCCGCACTGCGCAGATGTTACACCCAGGCTGGGTCCCTATAGAGATCTAAGAAGATCTTTTGCCGGCATACCGACTAAAACCTCTCGGTGGCCATCACGCACTTAATGGATGACAGGCGATGTGGACGGGCGAATGGCGCCCATTTAACACGCCGTGCCACCCAGCGCGCTGCCAAATATGGCTCTTCACAGCTTGGGAGGGCGCAGATGCCCCCACTTTCCCTACTTCGGACGCCCATGGTGAGATGAGCGTCCGCGACAGATACGAGGCCACACGTTCTGCCGCCCATCTCGGAGTCACTCCTGACATGAGCGCACAGCCCTCGCTGTGTGCTTAGCGACCCCGATGACCCCTATTAGTCGCCTCTTACGACAGGCAGGGGATACCGTGGTGGAATTCTCACGCCCCTTGACCACTGGGCGGGGTGCCGGGTGAACCATTGTCATTCACCCGGCGCCTCCTTCTCGGTTGGCGGCGGCGGGTGGGATCGTTCTGCTCACGATCCCGCTCCGCGCTCTCCTTCTGCAAGATGATGATCTCACAGAAGGTAAGCATGGCCTGCCATGACCTCCTACTCTCAACCATGGAAAGAATCACGGCCGAGAGTGACCCTATAACTTCGTTGTGGTTAAAGCAAGAAGCCTGAACTTTCAGTTACTAAGCAGGCATTGTGTAAACACGGTATATTTAAAATTTCATTCAATTTGAACCAGTAGTTTAAGAATTGTAACTTGTCAAACTTTCTTAATTTTATCACTCACTGAATGACTGCACTTCTACCAGACATAGAACCTTCAAATTTAGAATATAATTAGAGTTTAGTGTTTAAATCAAGGGAAAACTTAAACATTTCATAATTTTTGTCTAGTTTTCTAGATACCGCAACTGCGTGAATAACTTTGTAATCCCATATAAATGTATAGGATTACAAAGTTACATTTACAGTTAATGAATCATTGTACCCGTATATAATGGAATAATAGTTGTAGATAGGTATCTATATATATGAGGCATAACAGGAGGAGGGTATAGAGAGGGAGAGGGAGTATTCAGCCCATGAAACTGTACAACATTTTTCTAGAAATATATGACGAAGAAAAACTTGCAAATAAATATACTAAATACCTCGAAATTATCAATTACCATGAAAAAAAAGAACACTAATAATCAAAACCGCAATATTTTTGATAAATTCTATTTATTTAAAACGTAAAAGATTTTTAATATTGATGTGATAATATTTACTTAATAACTTTATACAGAAGGTCCCTTAAGCAAGGACTAAATAAATTAACCGACTTGGTATTACATGGATCTCACAACTTTTTGCGGTAGAAAAACAGAGCTGCGAGACTTGGTATTTTTTTACAGGATTTGTATTTCTCATTTATATTTACGATTTGTATAATACAAATTCAATTCATTTATATTAAAATGTCTCGGCGTCGCTCAGCTATAAACAGTCTTTTTTCACAAGTCCATTCATATTTTTTTGTAACAATTAATCATGTCTACTAGATACTAGCTAAACCGGTACAAATTAATAAAACCTTTATACTGCCTTTCTATGTGACGTAAGTAATAAAACAAATATTTAAAAATATAAAACTGCATATCGTTTCATTATAATGTATAGACACGGTGTGGGTGCTGTAGATGAGGTGTAGGTGTGCGTATCTTGATGAGGTTGGATACGCGGGTAGTGTGTAATCGACACTATTACGTGTCGATGCTGGCGTGTGAGGTAGGCAGAGCCTATGCAGGAACGTGGCGAAAATAAAACGTCCCACACAATGCGTACACAAGGTTTAATGTGGTACACAAAATCACACGAAATGAAAAGTACAAAGTCACTATCTTAGAGTCTTACACACTACACTAATACTAAAAGAAGTCTTAACACTACACACTAAATCAGTCCACTAAAAACTAAGAAGGAGAGGAAAGCGACAGTCTATACACAGCAAATAAAGTACGATAATATGCAAGGGCGCACGGTAAGCAAGGCGGTAGCGAAAGCGGTAGGGACCGTGCGAAGCGCGCATCGAGCAAAAGCCGACTTGGGCTGCGATGCGGCAAATGGCTGCGCCGGCGCGGGTCCGGTGACGTCACAGCTACCTGAGCGCCGGCGCGGCGGCCAGCTGGTGTGCCGTTACTTATCTAATATAATTTTGTGTGTCGAGTGTATGTCTGTTTGTAAATGTATATTTATTATGTGATGTGTCGGTGTGTGACTGTGAAGTGAGTTAATGTGGTGTGTATGTCTGATGTGTGTTATGTGGAGGATCGCCACATCACTCCCCCCCAGAGACCGTCATGGGCGATAAAAATCGGCAAATTTTACTCGACGTCCCGAACGAGTGATGTAGTCCTTAGTGACTTCTGGTGAGGGTTGGTTGTTGTTACCATCAGACAGTATAAAGGCAGGTTTGACGCGATCAATAGATACTGTGACCTCCTTGTTTTTGAAAAGTATCTTAAAAACTTTATCACCTCTCGACAACACTTTATGTGGACCTGAGTAGGCTGGCTGAAGGGAACCTCGTGATGCGTCTTCACGGAGGAAAACGTGATCAGAAGTGGCCAGGTCCTTAAAAATAAATGTTTTTGGGCTACTGTGGTGGGCTGTGGGTTTTGGTCGTAGCTTTTGCGCGAAGCTCCTGATACGGCCGATAAAGTCAGAGGTGTCCGTTGTGCCAGCTGCAGTAGGATCTAAGAACTCGCCAGGTAACCTTAGCGGTTCACCGTAGACCATTTCGGCAGCGGAAGATTGTAGGTCTTCCTTGAAAGAAGTCCGTACGCCCAGTAACACCCAAGGGAGTGATTCTGTCCACCTGTTATTGCCGTGGCAAACAATTGCGGCCTTCAGTTGCCGGTGGAACCGCTCCACCAGGCCGTTACACGCTGGGTGGTAAGCTGTTGTCGTCTTATGCACAAACCCAGCAGTTTTGGCCAGAAATTGAAAGAGTGCCGATTCGAACTGTCGGCCCCGGTCGGTTGTGATGTCCGTAGGACAACCGAATCGGGCGATCCAGCCTGACAGCAAAGCTTTGGCAACAGTCTCTGCTGTTATGTCTTGTATCGGTATTGCTTCCGGCCATCGAGTAAAACGATCTACGGCCGTCAGACAATACCGATATCCATCTGAGATAGGAAGGGGTCCCACAATGTCTATGTGGATATGTTGGAAACGAGCCCGTGGTAAATTGAATGTGCCTAAGGGGGCCGTCACGTGACGGCTTACCTTGGCACGCTGACATGGAATACAGGACCGCGCCCATTCCCTGCAGTCCTTGCGTATTCCTGGCCAGACGTAACGTTCGGCGATTAGTTTTGCCGATGCGCTAGCACCAGGATGGCTAAGGGAGTGCAGGCTATCAAAGACCTGCTTCCGGAAACTGCGTGGGACAAAGGGCCTGGAGGTTGGTGAGCTGACGTCGCAGTATAAAGGAGTGTTACATCCAGTCACGTGGAGTCTCTCGAGGCGAAGAGAAGAACCTTCCTCGAGTAACTTTAAAAGTTCAGGGTCGGAACTTTGACTTCTAGCCAATGTCTCGAGGTCAACCGGCGCTCCCAGTTCTTCGATACGCGACAGGGTATCGGCAACGACATTATCCTTGCCCGATATGTGTCGGATGTCGGTCGTGAACTGGGAGATAAAGTCTAGATGTCTATACTGCCTAGGCGAACAGTTTCTCTTCCTTTCGTGGAATGCGAAACTGATCGGCTTGTGGTCAGTATAGACTATGAAGTGCCGGGCCTCGAGCATATGGCGAAAGTGTTTTATGGCCTCATAGATCGCCAGCAGCTCCCTGTCGTAAGGGGAGTACTTTACTTGAGATGGGCTCAGTTTACGGGAGAAGAAAGCCAAAGGCTGCCATGAATCTCCCTTGAGCTGTTGAAGGACTGCTCCGATTGCCTTGTCTGACGCGTCTGTCACTAGGGCAAGTTTTGCGGTGCAGTCAGGATGTGCAAGCAAGGCTGCGTTAGATAAGCTCTCCTTGCATGCGTTGAATGCCGCTAAGGTGTCTCCTGTCAGCTGAATCGGCTGTGATCCTTTGACTGAACCTGTCAATAGAGCGTGCAAGGGTGCTTGGACTTCAGCTGCGCGAGGAAGAAATCTCCTATAAAAGTTGAGCATGCCCAAAAATGCCCTTAGCTGCCGTACGTTGGTGGGGGCAGGATACTCTTTTATTGTCTGCACTTTGATGTCCAATGGCCGGGTGCCTCGTTCGGATATGCTGTAACCCAAAAAATTAATTTCTTGGACACCGAAAACACACTTGGATATGTTTACTAACATCCCGTAGTCCCTCAGCCTACCGAAGATGGTGCGGAGATGCTCTTCGTGCTGTGCTCGATCCTTAGAGAAAATCAAGAAGTCGTCGAGGTAACAGTAAACGAAATCCAACCCTCTAGTCATTTCATCCACAAACCTTTGGAAAGTTTGGCCAGCGTTTCGAAGTCCAAACGTCATGTAGGGGAATTCAAAGAGACCGAATGGCGTGGTGATCGCGGTCTTGGGTATATCTTCGGGGCTGACAGGTATCTGATGGTAGGCTTTAACCAGGTCTAAGGTACTGAAAACTTTGGAACCAGCAATAGAATGGGCAAAGTCGTGTATGTGCCTAATTGGGTACCTGTCAGGGATAGTACGGGCGTTCAACATGCGGTAATCGCCGCATGGACGCCAACCATTGTCCTTCTTCGGGACAATGTGTAGTGGCGAGGACCACGGACTCTCAGAAGGCCTAGCGGTTCCATTAGCCAACATAGACTGGAACTCATCTCGGGCGACCTTCAATTTGTCGGGAGCAAGACGACGAGGAGACGATGATACAGGGGGCCCCGGTGTCGTGCGGATGTGGTGTAATGTGTTGTGAGGCACTGTGCGATGCATACCAGCTGGTCGAGTGATTTCTGGGAACTCATTTAAAATTTTATGGTAAGGTGTATCACCGGATAAAACTCTAATGGAGTATAATTGGCTATTATTATTTACTAGACTGGCTACTGTAGTTACAGAAGTAGTACTGTCGATCAAGCGTTTATTTCTGCAGTCTACTATTAAATTATAAAAATTTAAAAAGTCTACGCCTATAATAGGCTTAGTTACGTCAGCAACTACAAAACGCCATGTAAAAACTCTGCGTAAGCCGAAATTTAAGTCTAAGTGTACATAACCATACGTAGAAATGTTGGAACCATTTGCAGCGCTGAGTTGAAATCCCGTCGGAGAACGGCGATCGCGTAGTCGCGACCGGGGGAAGACGCAGAGGTCGCTACCAGTATCGACCAGAAACTGCGTCTTCGTGTTGCGGTCCGTCACGAAGAGTCGACCAGGAGAAGCGGGACAATTTTCTGTCGTCATCACGTTTGTGCCGTTTGTTGCCACTTTGCGATTCCCGGTGTGAGCACGTGGGTTGTTCCCTTGAGACGGGGAAGATGATTGCCGACGTTGTGGATTGGCACGAGCAGAGGAGCAGCGACGAGTGGATGCTCGAGCTCGTTCGTCGAGCTTCGCCTGGAGTCGCTCTACAAATTTCCTGAGCGTGGTGGCCTCGTCCGAAGAGCTGCCGCTGGAACACACGTGGAAGGAAGAGGCGGCCGTGACGTCGGCTTGTGTTGATATTTCTTGTACACGGTCGGCGAGGTCTGCGAGTTGATCCAGTGAGTGGGTTGGTTGTGAGACCAACAAAGTCTGGATGTCACGGGGCAGTTGGTCACTCCAGATGGTGCGCATTAAATCCTCTGGAAAGCTGGGTCCAGCTAAGTCTTGGAGGTGGCGCAGAAATTGTGACGGCTTTCTGTTCCCAAGCTGTTCCTGGGAAAGGAGTTGCCGTAGCTTCTTTTCGTTCGAAGCAGAAAGTCGCCTGATGAGTTCGCTTTTTAAATTTTCGTACTTGCTCAATATCGGGGGGCAAACAATGATGTCCTTGACGATTCTAGCCTCCGTCATGTCCAAATTTGCAAGGACAGTTGAATACTTCTTTGCATCGTCAGTAATGCCGAAGAAATTAAACTGGCTCTCAAGTAAGGCGAACCATAGTTCCGGCTCGTCAGAAGAAAAGTTCGGTACTTTTAAATTCGGCCGTTGGACCTCTGACGTCATTGTCGGTTGTTCCGAGCACACCCGAATTCTTCTTGTTCGCCGTGTCATGCTGGTGCGAGTTTCACCATTACGTGACTCGGCGGATTGTGAGGAATCACTGCTGCTGTCGCTCATACTTGCGTTTTCCTCGGGGTCACCAATGTGGGTGATGTAGATGAGGGTGTAGGTGTGCGTATCTTGATGAGGTTGGATACGCGGGTAGTGTGTAATCGACACTATTACGTGTCGATGCTGGCGTGTGAGGTAGGCAGAGCCTATGCAGGAACGTGGCGAAAATAAAACGTCCCACACAATGCGTACACAAGGTTTAATGTGGTACACAAAATCACACGAAATGAAAAGTACAAAGTCACTATCTTAGAGTCTTACACACTACACTAATACTAAAAGAAGTCTTAACACTACACACTAAATCAGTCCACTAAAAACTAAGAAGGAGAGGAAAGCGACAGTCTATACACAGCAAATAAAGTACGATAATATGCAAGGGCGCACGGTAAGCAAGGCGGTAGCGAAAGCGGTAGGGACCGTGCGAAGCGCGCATCGAGCAAAAGCCGACTTGGGCTGCGATGCGGCAAATGGCTGCGCCGGCGCGGGTCCGGTGACGTCACAGCTACCTGAGCGCCGGCGCGGCGGCCAGCTGGTGTGCCGTTACTTATCTAATATAATTTTGTGTGTCGAGTGTATGTCTGTTTGTAAATGTATATTTATTATGTGATGTGTCGGTGTGTGACTGTGAAGTGAGTTAATGTGGTGTGTATGTCTGATGTGTGTTATGTGGAGGATCGCCACAACGGCATCAACGTACCAATATTTTTTTTATTCTTGAGTCTGAAAACAATACTAATGCGGTATTTAAATTTGTACCATAGCGGATATAAAAGTATCCCATCTTCAGTCTCAGGTCCATTAGACGAGCATTCAAACGATGTCCTGTTTTTCTTCGATATGCCCGAAGCCCTAAGTCTTCATTTAACACCCTTTTCACCGTGGTTCTGCTTAACCCCATTTGAAGGGCCAACAGTTTCTGCTTACGTTTGGGATTTCTTTGAATTCGCGCCTTCACAGCTTTTATCACTGCTGGAGTCCTAACAGACCGAGGGCGACCACTTCTTGACCTATCATCTACACTAGAGTCTTCATTGTATCGTTCGATGGTACGATAAACGAATCTTTTGGTTATATTAAAATTTTTCAGTGTGTCAAAAATTTGAATTGGCGCGTAACCGCAACGATGCAACGCAATAACTGCAACACGGTCTCAGACTAAATACTCTCTAGACTTAGCCATGCCGTGGCCGCAGAAGAGACAGATATATAATTCTTCAGTGTGGCCATGTTGGGAAAAATTCCTACTTTTGGTAGGTACTAACACTGGCCAACATAAGCGTTGCCAACCGTACGATTTAAATCGTATTTATTCGTATATCGTATTTATTTTTTAAATGATAACGAGTTTATGATTATTTTTCACTTTTTGTTCGATCTTATATGAAAGCTTGTCTCAAGTCAATCCGACCTTTTAAAGTGCTCGAAAATCGACTTCATAGATTCTGTTACATACATACATACATACAGGCGAAGTTAATAAAAGCGTGTTAATAATAATTAATGATCAACTACTTACATGAACATATTTTATTGGGACTGCTTTTGGTTTTACTATAACATTCTTCTTTTTATAATGAAAGGAATCTATCTAGAAATGTATTGAGCAAAATTATTTGTTGGGTGCCAATTTTGGCGTCCAGTAGCTTCCACCCATTTAATTCTAATTTCACTGTTAGCAGGAAACCTAAAATAAGAAGTTATTTTATTTTTTTACGCATGAATAACGCTATGTATGTAAGGTATAATATGCAAGTATTATCTAGAGTAAACCAATTTTCATAACAAGGTAACACTAAACTTTTAAGAAATTAAGGAAAAGACTTGTTTCCAGAGCCGTAAAAAATTTAAATTTTTAAATAAAGAAATTAAGGTTATTTAATATTTTTTTGTAGAAATTCTAAATGTAATCGATATTTCTCTAAGTAAAACAATTTGAATTGATATTAAAATACAACATTATTTACCAATAAACGACAAAATAATTATAATGTAACATAAATGAGTAACTTACGAGTGAAATTTTATTCCACAAATTTTTCGTTCACTGCGGCTTTTGCAACCTAAAATACTACTATATTTCTTTGACAAACTGCACAGTTTGACAAATAAAAAAACCGGCCACGGTGACAAGGACAAAGAAAAAAACTCTCTGTCTCTTTTACGTACACTAATTTTTAACTTGCGGTAAAATTCTAAAAAGTATACATTTTTATTTTCATGAACAATTCGAAATTCGAATTTAATAAACTTTTTTGTGGCCAGCATTCTAAAAGAAAAGTTTTTACTGTGTGACAATACTTATGACCTGACTGTATATATATGTATATGTAGGATTTGAATGTTAAGAAGAAAGATGAGTAGAATGGAACGTTGACGTATGACTGATATGGAACGTGGTTTGTGTGAAAGAGATGACTGATAAAAATATTTAAGATGGAAAGAGTAAGAGGATGAATGATATAGATGTTGAAGTATGCAAGGACGGAATAGCAGAGAACAGTCTGGAAGACGATGGAAGACATGAAGGACTGAAGACGTAACACGTGAAGACGTATTTTATAAAAGATTTAATATATTGAAGATTATCGAAACGATCCTAGTTTCATTTGACCCCTTACGGAACTATTCCCACATATATATACAGTCAGGTCACCTATATATATATAGATTAATTAATTTGGATTGTAAAAGAAATTTAAAGGGCAGAAGTCATAAGAACAAATATGTACCTCAGTACCTGTAAAAACCTTTTTGAGACCATTTCTGTAGAATAAATAACATGAATATCCTTTACTGGTGGTAGGTCTCTCATATGGGAGAGGCCACCTGGGCAGGTACCACCGCAATGCCTATTTCTCCCGCCAAACAGCAGTTTAAATGCACTGTTGTATTTCGGATTGAAAGACATTGTAGCCAGAGTACTACTGGACATATTGAGACTTAACATCTTATGTCTCAGGATGGCGAGCGCAGTGGAATGCCAAGCAATGCTTTGTAATTGAAGGTGTTGTTTGGTTTCGCCACTGTTCATAAGCGGTCGTAACGATTACCATCAGGCAAACGACATGTTCGTCTCGCCAATTACTGCAATAAAAAATAAAACCTTATAAATACAGATTTTCATTGCCAAATAATCGCTTGGTAAATTACATACATAAACTGACACCTTTTTAGTAGAAGGGGTAGGCAGAGGTGCTACCAGAACATCCACGTTTCGCCTTGTGTGTTCCGTCCAATGATTAGATAGGGGGCAAGCCTATCGCGTAACCGGGCATAAATTCGTGACCTTAGGTTGATATTGAATAGAAAACTCGAATAGCACTTTGTCTGACCCAGAGAGGTTACTCTATTAACCGACACGAAGTTCAAATGTTAGTATGCCAAATTAAACAGATGCAGAAAATAATGCATTAACATTTTGGATTATATTTTATTTGGATTATTTTGGATTTTATATCAGTGTCATTTTGTAAAAGCATCATTTATAGCTTTCAACATTGAAATGGAAAAATAGTAATGAGATTAATAATTATTGTAAAACACTTTAATATATTTAATAACTTGAAAGTCGAATTATTACATCCCACAACAACCAAAAACATGGACTAGTTCATATGTCTCATAAGTCTCATGGCTCAACTAAATGCTGCATAAAGTATAAGCATCAAATTATAATAAAATCATGAGCAGTATTTCAAATGAAACATCCTTTATTAATTCAGGTGGGTTTTGCTTCTATTTTGACATTTATTAAGAAAAATGATCTGAATGAAAGAAATTGATATAATCTTTAGTCTATTTTTAAAAACCAGTTTATGGATTTCAGATTAATAACGGATTCAAAAATAATTAAAACCAAATAATGGACAATAGTACTACTCACCATAATAAAAACAATTTTCGTGAATTTTGTCAAAGTAAGAACAACTTAAACGCGCACTGGTTGTTCTGTGAGTGTAGGCGCACTGACGGATACTACTGAAATAGCAAACATGTTCAAAGACTATTTTTCTGGAGTCACCACTGGGCCCGTCCTCTTCCGTGATAGTGAATGTACATGAAATGCACGAGAAATATGAATTAGGTAATATATGGATTAAGTTTCCCTGACACTTTTCAACCTATTACGTTATGTGGTAATGGCACTTTTGACAACGTAACTAATGAGTTGGAGGATAATTTAGATACTAAAAGTGAGCTTTGGCCGTGAGATCCAACATGCTGGCCCGCAGATCTGAAGTTAAACTGACTTATTTCAACGCTTTGAAATAAAACTATTATTTACGGATTTCATCGCGGATTTGGTTTAATTTTTACAATTTTTTGAGTACCCGACGTTTCGCCGGTTTAGTCCGCCCCGTGACCACGAAAGCTGTAAAGTAATCAAAACGTCGGGAACTCAAAAAATGTAAAAATTAAACCAAATCCGCGATAAAATAATAGTTTTATTTCAATGTGTAACATTCGTGTAAATCTAAGAAAGCATTATTTTCAACGCTTATTGTCAAGTATTTTACACGTGCACCCTCAGAATAAACCACACTCAGAAACTCATCAATGCTCTTAGACTACAATACATATAATAATACATTCAGGATGCTGATGGGCTTGCCACGCTTTTGCAGCGCCTCAGGGATGTTTGCAAACTGAAATTCTGACGGCTTTGTGGCGATTAGACGCAAGCGCTCGTCATTCCTATTGCAGAGGCTTCGTGGCAATACTAAAGGCATACTGGGTGTCATTATGGATAAATATGATTATCCCTTAGTTCATTCATAATAAAATTGCATTATAATAATATCTACTATAACATTGTATTCACATTTTTTTAATTTTTATTACTATCTCTTACAAAATATGTAATGATTTCTGAAATAAAGTTATTATTGAAATGAAACATATTTATTGGTCATGTAGGCAAAGAGCTCTTATGACAAGTCAATAGTCACATCTCGGGAGGGTACGGGGGCCTTCCGTCCGGCGGATCAATCCGCTTCCTGCCGATCCTTTCGTGTCGGTGCCCATTTGGCCTTCTTAGTGCCCGAACTTAAGCCCCTCGTTGCCTCTTCACCAATCCCATCCTTTCAACAATGACAGCGCAATTAAACAGAGCAAGTCCTTCAGCGATGCATAACCCCACCACCTCGTTCACTATGGAGTTCACCAACATCCGCGGACTCCATACGAACCTCAATGCCGTCCACCACCATCTCGAGACGGCCCGGCCTGCTTTGCTCTTCCTAACAGAGAAGCAGATTCGTTGTCCGGCCGAAAATTCTTACCTGTTGTATCCCGGTTATTCGCTTGAAGAAAACTTCAAGCTTAAAGCCGGGGTATGCTTGTATGTTCGGTGGGACATCTGCTGTCGCCGTTTGCACTGCATGGAGGACCCCTCCTTCTCCGCTCTGTGGGTGCACGTGGATCTAGTTTCCCTGAGCCGCATCTACGTGTGCCTTTACAGGTCTCACAACGGGGACGATGAGACGACTCGGCTGTTCAGGTATCTTAGCCAGGCGGCTGATGACGCGCAGGCGCAGTTCCCTTCGGCCGAAATGGTGGTCTTGGGGGATTTTAATGCACATCAAGAACTGTGGCTGGGCTCCTCCAAGACTGATCATGCTGGTTCCTCTGGCCTCTGGCCATTTCCGATCACTGCCTGGTTGGGTTGTCAGTACCGTTCGCTACACCTCCATGTCCTGTGCAGGTTAAGCAGAGGGTCTGGCATTACTCGTCGGCAGATTGGGATGGTATATATAATGTAAATAACCACACTCATGTGTATTTAACACAGGCATTAGGCACATGCAATTTTTAATAAGTCACTATAGTGAACCACAAGTATTTGTTTGAGGTTCGGGTGTTTGTGAGACTGAAAAGTCTGTCATAGTTAACGTGACCATTTATTTTTTGTACCAGAACGGGACATGTATGGAACGAAATAATAATAAAGTTTTTACAAGTTTTTATATAGATAAGTGGGAAACTCTGAATTTTCTGAAAATCTCAATTTCCGTAATCAAAATAGCTTTAATTACTGCGGCACTCAACTGTGTTTGATCACTTGTCCATATTTTGTTAATGTGAGAAAAAACTCTTTCGATAGGTACGTTACTTCCAGGCAGACCCATAAAGTACTCAATAATTGTGGAAAAGTTTTTTTATGAGTTTTATAAATCAAGACCATATTTACGAAAGTGCTGGAATAATTCGACCCTACGGTTTTTAGCATTAGTTCGGTAAAGCATTCGAGCGGTAAATACATTTTAAATTATCGTTTGATCTGTTTGCAAAAGCGGGACTATTTCTGACTTGCTGGAGACACCGGGACAGACTTCCTGAAAGCGGGACTGTCCCGCCAAAAGCGGGACGTATGTTCACGTTAGTCATAGTGCCTGATACTACATATACTCGATCTTAGTGTGCGGCCAGGACAATACATTTGACTATTGGGTGTATTTATTAATATCTATAAATTAAATAAATGCAAACATACATTATAATATGGGGAGACATTCCTTTCCCACAAAAAACTCGTTTCTAAAAAATGAAATTCAGACTAGTAATAAATTCGATCCATAGATATACGTAATTAAATAACATATTTTAATTATCTCTGGATCGGCTAAGCGAATAAAATTAAAAGGCGAGATAATTATACAGCTCAAAATAACCAACTATTGACGCAAAATAAGGATAGATACGGATCTTCATCATGTCTTTAACAAATCTAATCAATGAATCAAACCAAAATATTCTTTAGTCAAATAATCTTTCACAATATTTTTTGAATCGTTAATTTTTGCTACTACCCCTTCGGAACATGTAGCTGTGAAGAAAAAACGGTGCAAGCAACTCCCACAGCAAAACGAACTGTCTTCTTATTTTCTTTTGTTTATATAAAAGTACAATGGTTTATGTCATAACTCACAATAATGTCTGTTATGATGTCATTTATTACAATTTATAAATATTGAGTAATTTATTCACAAGCAGTTTTTTGGTTCCTTACATTCTGAGATTCTATGATATTATGTGCATTTTTCCACAGTTTAATTTTAATATTTTTAAACTTATTAATTGGAAGATCTCTTAAATTATTGGGAAGTTGAAGAAGTGCGCTTCTTTGACCCATAAAATAACTATTTATCTTGTAGAGATGAATAACGCACATCAGCAATTAATAAGTTAACTTCATGTACATAGCACAACCGACCTTCGTTTTTTCTCTCAAACAAAAACGTGTTAACTAAAGCCCAGCGTCGCGACAGCCTACTCAAATCTGTATTATTACAATTACCGAGGTCTCCATAATTAATAAAGATCGAAGGGAAGGCTAAAGCTTTTTTTAAGTAGTACAAGTAGTTGTACTCAAATGTTGTACTTACCTGTAAATAAAAAGCATACCTACATCCGAAATGTGCACTGAATCTTCTAATTGTAAATAAAGCTAACTAATTAAATAAATAGACTACCAGTGCCCGGACTGACCATCCTTTCACAAAGACGAAAAATCTATTATAGGTGTTTGCACTATTTTACATTTTCGTGGCTGGCACGTTTAGTGATCAGCCTGTGTAAATTTGGTTTCGAACAATCCGAAACGATTATACATATTTTATGGAGCCTCATCAAGTCATGTAACTGCATGGCTAGTGGAACTTCTACGAATGAGAGGCCTGTAATGAAGGCCCACGTCAGCCCACTGCTGGGTATAGGCCTCAGGCGACGGGCTAAAAACATTCTAGACTAAAAATTGAGAATTAATCTATAATTACAAAACACGCATAGGCACCGCCTGACGCCTCACACAATTTGGATTCATTGAATCAAGTATAAAAATAGTTCATAATTAAAGATTTCTATACGATGCGTCGTTAGATCTAAGATTGATCCATGATTAGATTTTAGTTTGTGGGTAATAAAATTGTGTAGAAGGCTATGTATAGGCAATAGCCATACTATTATTGTTCCAGGACGTAAGTGATGCCAATTTCGAGGCTGCACAAGAATATTTTGAATTGAAATAAAGTTAGATCTTGACCAAACTATGCAACTAAGAAGATAGGCATATCTTCGAAAAAGTTACTGAAAAATACTGAGCAAAAGTCATAGAGCTTTCATCCAGCAAACGATAGTAAGTGATTACTATCGTTCGTGAATATTTACACAAGTACCCTAGGGGCGCAGCTGTCTTCTCAAAATGGGAGGTGAAAGGGAAGGAAATAGGATAAGTGGAAAATAGGGTTATTGGGTGGGTTTTTAATACCTATATAAAAATCTGAATCTGTATCAGCCCATATACGTCCCACTGCAGGGCACGGGCCGCCTCTATAATCGAAAGTACGATTGAGAGTGGTTAGGCCATATAGTCCACCACGTTGGCCTAATGCGGGTTGGTGGACTTACATAACCATAGAAATCCTAATGAATCGCTACATGATGCAGGTTTCTCCACGATGTTTTCCTTCACCGTTTTAGTGCGTGGTGATTGACTATCAATACACACGACTCCGAAAAGTCAGAGGTGTGCCCTGGGATTCAAACCCGCGACAACCGTCAACATTTTGACAGCCACGTCTAAAAAATTGTTACTGCAACATTCAATATATTGCAGTAAAAAGTATTTTTTATTTTATTTCGTCAGTGCGTTGAACTTCTCATTGCTCAATAGATTTGCAATCAAGGCGATCTAGTTTGTCTATCTAGTAATTATACGTTGTAAAATCCCACAAGAAATATGTAGGTCTGACTGACATGAGGCATAAACTTCTTTGCATATTATAAATATCAAATTAATATGTAACTAATAATTGAAATTATTTATGTGTAATGTGTTTGATGATTGCGTACATAAAAATTATTTTAGGTAACGCAAGAAAACAAACATAAATTATTTTCACTGATAGTTTTCTTTTTCCAATGAAAAGCGAGACAAGCATGCCGTTCGCCTGATGGTACGACCGCTCATGAACAGTAGCAAAACCAAACAACACCTTGAATTATAAAATAAAGATTGGCATTCCACTTTGCTCGCCATCCTGAGACATAAGATATTAAGTCTCAATATTTCCAGTAGTTACTCTTGCTAGGGGCTACAATTTCCTACAATCCGAAACACAACAGTGCATTTAAACTGCTGTTTGGCGGGAGAAATAGACATTGCGGTGGTACGTTCCCAGGCGACTTCACAGATATGCGAGACCTAAATCTTATTAACTAATCACTAATAGATGTACCTAATCCTATCAAAAAATATCCCAAAAGAGATGTAGCTTTACGTAGAGGCGTCCCTGATTTTGATGTCAGATACGCCCGAATACTCAAACGCCATCCAAATATAAAGTTGCTCTAAACTGGGCGGATTTGTTCGCGCGTACGATGCGGATCAGTGGACGCACTTGTATGAATTCCTATACAATGAATACTACTATCCGTTTGATGCTATGCGTCCTTTAAGTACATAAAAATGTCCGAAATTTATGATATACATCAGATATATGAAGTTTGATTTGTGTCCATTTTGTATGAAAGCCATAATTTTTTGAAGTTTTGCGAGCGGGAAGTATGAAAGAAAATTTTAATACATATATACATGTTTTAATACTGTACTGTTGCATAATAACATAAACATTGTGTTGAATAGTGAATAGTATAAGTGGTGTCTGTAACCGTTCTATTCGGTAAAAAAAAATATTATGTGTAATAATATATAATGTAATAATATATGTCTTACTTAAACTAACGTATCTGTATCTGTATCAGCCCATATACGTCCCACTGCAGGGCACGGGCCTACTCTACAATCGAGAATACGATTGAGAGTGGTTAGGCCATATAGTCCACCACGCTGGCCTAGTGCGGGTTGGCGGACTTACATACCATAGAAATTCTTATGAATCGCTATGGTATGCAGGTTTCCTCACGATGTTTTCCTTCACCGTTTAAGTGCGTGGTGATTGACTATCAATACACACATGACTCCGAA
Organism: Hyles euphorbiae; assembly: GCA_023078785.2. Taxonomy (NCBI): domain Eukaryota; kingdom Metazoa; phylum Arthropoda; class Insecta; order Lepidoptera; family Sphingidae; genus Hyles; species Hyles euphorbiae. The sequence goes on from CM041040.1 coordinate 20,081,914, forward strand.
AAGTCAAAGGTGTGCCCTGGGATTCGAACCCGCGACCACCGTGAACATGTTGGCAGCCGCGTCTAGTCCGTTTACCAACAGGCCACCACGCACTTTTTTAATTATCAAAAAAAAAAAACTAAAATAACTTTAATGTTTTATTTATTTGGGTACTTAAATCAGACAAATGAAACCAAAACAAAATCTTTTAGATCAGGCAAAATCAACTGAAAAACATAAAGTATTAAAAAAGCATTTGATGTATATAGGATATAATCCTTAGATATCATCGAACCTTGACCGTACAATGCAAAATTATGTAGATTGTAGACGGCTACCTAAACACGACTTCTCGATATTACAGGCATACGCAGGCTAATATAAAAATCACGAAAGCAGCAAATTTAGATAAAGATAATTTAGTATTTTAATCAGATTAGATCAAATTAATTTTATAGGAATAAATTGTGATATTTTATAATTCAATATCTTAATATTGTAAATTATTTTTTTCAATCAAAATAACCATTATGAAGATTTACACAAAATATACATTAATACATTTTTACAAAACAAACATAATCTTTAAATTTATTTAAATTTCAGACTTTCAATAATACATTTCAGAGCGTATTAAACACAATGTATTTTTATAAAAAACTTTATTAATGAATTATGTAGGTATATGTTAAAATAGAGATTAATTGATACAAAAATATATTTTTTCATAATAATGTGTCGAGGCAAATTCACGGTGCAATATTCTGCATTAAAAGTTGGACAATTTTAAATCTTATTAAGATTATCTTAATGCACATATTATTTTCCGATACAACGAATTAAAAGTCCTTAACTAAATGATAAATCCTTCTTTATGTATTAAATCCATAGTACTACTTTGTCCCTATGTCTCTTTAATTCTAAAAACAGACACATGTGTGACTTTAAACTGTGATCTTGTGAAGTTTTTGATATTTAAATTTCTAAACAACATTTTATTTTTCAACATTTTAAAGTATCTAAATACACGCTTAACGTGTAAGATACTTTGCAAAAACTACCTGATGGTAAGTGATTACCACTCATAAACATCCGGTTGACTAATGAAGACCGTATTATATACTTAGAACGTGAACGAAACCATACCGCGATTTAATTCGATCGTGGCGCCATCTCTTAGCGCAAGTAGTTGGACAATTTTAAATCTTAATGCACATATTATTTTCCGATACAACGAATTAAAAGTCCTTAACTAAATCCTTCTTTATGTATTAACTCATAGTACTACTTTGTCCCTATGTCTCTTTAATTCTAAAAACAGAGAGTAATTACAATGCGCCTGACGATAAGTAAAGTGCAAATCAAATTCTATATCCACTGTTAAAGATACCAAAACATAGTGGCCAAACCGTAGAATTTATAATTTATTGTTGTGCTCATCTATTTCATGTTAGTATTTTAGGATATAGCACGATAGAATTTGGAAATACTTCATCGAACATTCATCATATCGTAAATTAGTTGAATGATTTATCGGCAGAGTTCTCTCTGCACATGTGTGATTTTAAACTGTGATTTTGTGAAGTTTTTGATATTTAAATTTCTAAACGACATTTTATTTTTCAACATTTTAAAGTATCTAAATACACGCTTAACGTGTAAGATACTTTGCAAAAACTACCTGATGGTAAGTGATTACCACTCATAAACATTCGGTTGACTAATGAAGACCGTATTATATACTTAGAACGTGAACGAAACCATACCGCGATTTAATTCGATCGTGGCGCCATCTCTTAGCGCAAGTAAAAGGTACCCTAGTCCTGACTCCTGATATTTTTCAAATACCGAAAATATATACGTACAAAAATTATTATTTTGTTTTTTTTATATTATAGGTGGCAAACGAGCATGCGGCTCACCTGATGGTAAGCGAACACCGCTGCCCATGGACATCTGCAACACCATAGGGCATGGAGATGCGTTGCCGGCCTTTGAGGTGGGAATACGCTCGTTTTTTGAAGGTCGCCAGGTCGTATCTGTCCGGGAATGATGCCGCTGGCAACTAGTTCTACAGATTTGTAGTACGTGGCAGAAAGTGCCGGGAAAAACGTACTGTAGTAGATTTCCAACCTCCAAGATGATGTGGGTGGTATTATTATTATTTTGTACTTTAGCTGATCTCGTGGCATTTTATAATATTCTATAATATTCTATTGCTTCCCTACATGATATGGTCAAACCAATTGCCACATTACATTTCATCTAATTATTCACCTTATTGTTAATTTAATATCAAGAAAAGTTATTATTGCCTGAAATATTCGCGCAAATCATGAAATGATCAGTTTTACTATTCGGTTTCAAAGTATGCATGGTCAGGGGGATTACTCTTTAATGCGAAGCGAAATTCGAATTCTGTATCAGCCCATTTTACGTCCCACTGCAGGGCACGGGCCTACTCTACAATCGAGAATACGATTGAGAGTGGTTAGGCCATATAGTCCACCACGCTGGCCTAGTGCGGGTTGGCGGACTTACATACCATAGAAATTCTTATGAATCGCCATGGCATGCAGGTTTCCTCACGATGTTTTCCTTCACCGTTTTAGTGCGTGGTGATTGACTATCAATACACACATGACTTCGAAAAGTCAGAGGTGTGCCCTGGGATTCGAACCCGCGACCACCGTGAACATGTTGGCAGTCGCGTCTAGTCCGTTTACCAACAGGCCACCACGCACTTGAAAAATTCGAATGTTCGAACGATTAACGTCCAAACTAGTTATGATTTTCCACTCCTGCCAATCAATACTATTCTCTATGATACTTAACATTCACTCCGAACTAAGTCTATGGTTACGACGTACAATAGCGGATTCCAACATTTTATGAAGTACCTGAACACACCGAAAATTCGAACTTCATTTCGGATCATAGAGTAAACCCGAAATGCGTTTAGTGGCATACTTACATGAGAGACTATTACTAGCTTTCCATTGCGAATGGTAATTAATTTACTGGATTTCCCAAAACACCCGTGTCTCCAAATTTACTTTTGGCCTCAAACATATAATTAATTTCGTTGAATAAAATTTACCCCTAGAGACCCATCTAATTTCAGTGTATTACCCATCGAATTCCAGTGTATCGTTATATGTAAAATAAAATCTCCTGGAGACTGCTAGAGACGAGAGAGATATCAAAAATCAAAATCAAAATCAAAATATTCTTTATTCAAATAGTCTTTCACAAGATCTTTTGAATCGTCCTTTTCTGCTACCACCGCTTCGGAACGTGTTGTGGCTGTGAAGAAGAAGCGGCGCAAGAAACTCCCTCAGCAACACGAACTGTCTTCTTTTTTTCTTTCCTTTTCTATTTTTGTTTTTTTTTTATATCGCCATTTACAAATAAAATGATTCATGTCACAAGTTACAATAATGTCAGTTTGATTCAAAACATGATAAATTTATTCCCAAGCAGTTTTATCTTCCACATAATCTGAAATTCTATAGTATGCCTTTTTACACAGCTTAGCTTTTATTACTTTTTTAAACTTATTAATTGGAAGTTCTCTTAAACTGTTGGGAAGCTTGTTAAAGAAGCGTACACTTTGACCCATAAAAGAATTATTTATCTTGTGGAGACGAGTAACGTGTAAGGCAAGATTATGTTTGTTCCTAGTGTTCTTACTATGCATGTCACAATTACGCTTAAATTGAGTTATATTTTTACGAACATATAATAAATTTTCATAAATATATTGAGATGCAACAGTAAGAATATCTACTTCTTTAAACTTTTCTCTCAATGAAACTCTTGGACCAAGTTGATAAATGGCCCTAACAGCTCTTTTTTGTAAAATAAAAATACTATTTATATCCGCAGCATTTCCCCAGAGAAGAATGCCATAAGACATTATACTATGAAAATAGCTGAAGTAGACAATTCTTGCCGCTGCCTCATCCGTTAAACGCCTAATGGTTTTAACTGCATATGCCGCTGAACTTAATCTACCAGATAGTTTATTGATATGCGGCCCCCATTGGAGTTTAGCGTCGACCGTAATGCCCAGAAACGTAGTAGACGCAACAGGATCCAATTCTTCACCGTTAATTTGTACATTTGTACATATGTATATTTTATAAGTAAAGCGATTAATTTTTATACCTGAGACCTAATATGTTAAGTGTCAATTACAGTGTATGATGCATTCATGGCTCTGGAACAAAGCCTAATTCACAGATATTGTAAATCACAGGATGTTTAAGAGTGCTTTACACCTTTACCTCAAGACTCATAAAATCCTATAGTCCATCTCCCCACATGAGAAGATACAAATGATTAAATTAGTAATTAAAACATAATTATGGTGTATTTGATTTAATATTTAAAAGATAAAACATACATATTTTTCACCTTTATTCCCGAAGGAATAATAGGAATATTTGATCGAGTTTATTTCTGTCTATTGTAGCAAAGTTTGATTGTCGACTGAAATTTATTTATCGGTTTATGCATCCATTCTTACTGATTGATCATAAAAGCAATTTATTTAAAAAAAAAGATTTTCAACTACATTTTATATTCAAAACAAAATGCTTAATCGTTAATCAATTATCTAATGGAAAATAAGTATACAAAGTAAGGATAGCAAAAAAAAAACTATTTACAACAATAAATAATTTCTCGAAGCATAACATTTCATATAAACATTTCTAAGTACTAGTTTATGGTACATAACAATTTTATAGACAGTTTGATGTGTGATCCTACTCTGAAATACTAGACATTGGAAGAAAAAAAGGAAGTAAAACGTAATCTTAAGCAAAATTTTAGACTTTTACCGTCTTTTGTTCCAAAGTAGAGATCCACACCAAACCGCTTTATTACTTCAACCGATTTTCATAACATCAAAACGAGACATAAGAATTACTATTAACAAAGACATAAAATTTTCCATCATTCTACACAGTTGTCAAACAACATTTACTAGCATTAACGTCCATCATTTTTCGGACCAATAAACAACCAAGTTACCAATTTTGCCCAATAACTTTAAGTCTTAATCTGTGATGAAATGCTTTATAACAGGTACCTTATGTAACTAGAAATAACAATAACAGCCCACGAACTGAAGAGCGGAGGGAAGAATTAATGTGTTTCTTTTAAGTTATTTAATGGTATGGTCTGCAAAAATCTTCAAATTTACTTTAATAGTTTTTTTTTGGCAGTCAGTGATAAAAAGCAAGAAATACACACGCTAATTGTCCATTTTACCAACTTGTTATCTAGTAAAGGGATAATTAATTATTATAAATATATAATTATTGCACATGTAACATTATATTTATTTTGGTAGGTCTGCTGTTGGGACATAAAGGAAATTAATATTTTTTGGCAATTTTTTTTGCTACTGACCTTACCCTGTCATTGTTTATGTAAACTAATTTTTAAAGAACATTGGATGTTTTCATATAAGATGGATAGACTACCACACAAAGCTTGCAAGAAGTCCGTGGATGTACTTATTTCACTATAAATATGGAAATTTCAAGCGTAAATAGAGGAAATAAAGAGGATATTTAAAAAACTTCTATCAGTACTCCAATCTCCAGTTTCACGGGTTTTATTAAGTGATAGAGATATGACGACATTATTTTAAAAAGTTAGATTTTATCAGAAAGTGTACAAGAAATTCGTACATAAAAATAATGAAAATATTTTCAAGAGTAAATTCTTTGGAATCTTTCGCTAAATATATTTTTAAAGATATATTTTTCAAGTATAGTATTTAAATACCGGGTATATCAAGACTGCTACCGAAAACGAAGCCGGGTGGTAGTTTAAGTGACTACAAACACAATGCAACTAAAAATTTCGCAGAGAAACGCGACAATTTTTTTTTAATGGTTTCTTAGATTTACGCGAATGTTACACATTGAAATAAAACTATTATTTACGGATTTTATCGCGAATTTAGTTTAATTTTACATTTTTAACTTCCCGACGTTTCGATCACTTTACAGCTTTCGTGGTCACGGGGCGGACTGAGGTATTAGACGTCCGCTCTGTGACTGTTACAATTCAACTACCCTTATTTTACAATTATTAATTTAAAAAATTAATTTTAAATAAAGCTGTAAAGTGATCGAAACGTCGGGAAGTTAAAAATGTAAAATTAAACTAAATTCGCGATAAAATCCGTAAATAATAGTTTTATTTCAATTTTTTTTTTTTATAATTATTTAAATATCATAATTTTTGGGTGATAAATCCATAGTTTTTGCTAAAATAATAATTTAAACTCTTTTATACCTTACAGTATTTATAAAAAAAATGGTATACACTATTATTTTAGGAAAAAGAAATGTATTTACCACACAAATACGAACATGTGAAAAATATAACAAAAAAATCGTCGCTTTTTTTGCAATATTTTCTGTTGCATTGTGTCTGAAGTCGCTTAAACTACCACCCGGCTTCGTTTTCGGTAGCAGTATATATACCCTGTATATTCAGCGACTAGAGGCATGAAGCAGCAGACCAGGCTCTATGGCTTACCTTGGGAGAGGCCTATGTCCAACTGTCTGATGATGATGATACTAAGTATACTAAGTTGGTATCCATTCTACACGCATATTACGAAATATTAGTATGGGCCTGTTAACTGTCAATTTATTATAACTTACTTATATTTTTATTTAGTTGTATTGTGTGTGTGGAAGAAATATATGGTTTACATGGCTTAATGATAGTATGGATATTAACACGAGGCAATTGTGTTTTAATTTCATATCGCTATATCTCCACAACTCTATATTTAATTAATATTTACTAACAAGGCACAAGTAATACAGATTACATTACGTTTCAATGAGCTTTAAGGATTTTTTTGAATTACATTCTACAATATATTTCAGTATATTTTCCAATATCTATGTTAATATATACATATTTACCTATATATTATATTATTTTGGCTCAGCAAAGGGTTGCACTGTAACTGATGTTAAAAGCAATGCCGTCAAAATGCTGACAATCGACACAATTATGCCGGCTCTATATAATTAAGTGTTTATGGGACAATATGAGGAATCTTTAACCAAAATTAATAAGATACATAATTTTCTTTGGTTACCACTTATAAATACTAAAATATTGTCACGATATTAAAACCCGAACACATACATATTTTTTTAAACAATTAACTATAAAAATCTGGATAAAACATACAATTTCAAATTATTTAATAATTTTGGCGATAATTGCTTATAAAAAAACTAAATAAAAATGAAAGCAATAAATTTTTAAATATTTTCGAAAATATATAAACTGATTTATAACCAATAATACGAGGTGGAGTGATGATATCCGAAAGATGGCTGGTAGCGGTTGGCGACGTTGGGCTGAAGATCGAGCCCAGTGGCGTGCCATAGGAGAGGCCTATGTCCAGCAGTGGACGCGAATAGGCTGATGATGATGATGATGATGATGATGATGAACCAATAATACATATAAATGAATCAACAAACAATAGCACAAAAATAATTACAATAGACCAAAGTACTCTGAAATATATTTCGTTAACATTGAAACACAAATCGAAATGATTAATAACAAAAAAGATGTCGCTAGTGTCAAGATCAATAAGATCTATGGAATACTTAATATCACATGAAAGTACATGAATTCGTTAAGTTATCATATTAATGACTAAATTAAGTCGGGAGGTAATCATATCAGTATTGCGTCCTAAAATCTAGCTTTATTAATATATTTCAAATTTATTAAAAAAGAGTCAGTTTAGTGACTGTGAATTTCCTATATGCGATTGTTAAAATAAAAATATATTTTTTTACCCTCAAGCCCCATTTTTATGGGGATTTCAAATATAAAACGATATAGGTACTAACGTATCGGAGTCTTTTAAAGTCATATTCCTACTAACTAAAGCTTTCAAAAAACTTGAAAGCTTTTACATAATCACCAATTCATAAAAAAATTGTCATTTCCTAAGCCTAAGCATCCACTAGGTGATTCAATGTATACTGTGCCGTATAAGAATCGACAATGTTCTAAAGTGGACGCTTAGCTTTACCTTTGGCTTTAAAGCCATACCAATTGAGTAGCAGTAAGATGAATATGCTAAGTATCACTGAGTTTCTTGCGAGGAAGACTCTTCGAGGATCGGGGAGGTTTCTGGAGACTTCAGTAACCTCCTGATAAGTATAATCACTCCCACCATTAGTAAGCCTACGCCAATTACCTGAAAATGAAAAATAATTATGATTAATTTACTTTTTATTTTGTGAAAATAATGCATGCATATTTTTGTTAAATATTATTAGTTTAAGTATGAGATCGATTTTCTATTCTTGGTTCACCTCTTAACATTATTTATTATTAAATAATTTTTTGTGTCATCGCCTCATTATCATAAAATTAAGTATATTATGTTATGTTGAAATGTTTTCTTTTCATAGGAACTACAGAGTGACACGTTCATCTGAGACAGTCCCGTGGAAAGAGGTACTGGGGGGTACGCCTTTTTCCCAGAAGGGGTAGGCAGAGGTGCCAGGACACTCATATTTCGCCTTGTATGTTCCATTCCACGAGGTGATAGGGGGCGAGCTTATCGCCATATCGGGTACCAATTCCTGACTCCGGGCTGATAATGAATAGAAAATCCAATACTACTTTTCCCGACAGGGATTCGAAACCGAGACCTGAGGTTTGTAACTGTTACCGTAGTAGAAAGCCAAGGCACTAAGCCACCGAGGCAGTCTACAGGCAACTTTTAAGATGGTATGTCACTGGTGGTAGGTCTCTCATATGTAAGAGGCTGCCTGGGTGGGTACCACCGCAATGTCTTTTTCTCCCGTCAAACAGCAGTTTAAATGCACTGTTGTGTTTCGGATTGAAGGACATTGTAGCCAGAGTAACTACTGGACATATTGAGACTTAACATCTTGTGTCTCAGGATGGCGAGCGCGGTGGAATGCCAAGCATTGCTTTGTAAATCAAGGTGTTGTTTGGTTTTGCTACTGTTCATGAGCGGTCGCATCGCTTACCATCAGGCGAGCGGCATGCTCGTCTCGCCATTCAATGCAATAAAAAAAAAATGTCGTTTATCTAATTGACTATTTGTATAATATTTCTATAAAAGCTACTAGATACTTACAGTCAAAGCATACAGCGCGTAAGGTATCCAGTACCTCATTCGGAGCGCGAACCGCGCCATGTTGGCGTACTCCTCGGTGGTCTGCAACTCTTGGCGGAACCAGAACATCGGCACCAGCGTGTCTGGGTCCGGGAGCTGGTTGTTCAGCCTGGGGACATACAATACTGTATATACAGCGTGATTTTGACACCCCCTACAATACATTAAACCACGTGCATCGCGTAGTAAGTAATATTATTTGCACGCATAGGAGTTGTCGTCGAAGGAGAAACAAAAAAGTTGATTTTTCAAACAAATTATAAGTCAAAATAATGGCATTTAATTTGAACATCCTATAATTACCCTTACCTGATTTACAGCGTCCGCACGAAGCGGAGCGGCAACATCGCAATATTCCCGCGTTTATGAAAACAGCCGACTTGCTAGTACATGCAGCGCGGCACTGCGATCGCGAGAACTATCTTCCCATGTCACAAATTATTCATAGTAATCACAGAACAAATGAAATTGTTTTTAATATCCCGTGCACAGCACAATAACTCACACAGAATTTCCGTACAGCCTGCCTTATACTCATGTTTGGGTTGTCACAGAAGCAATTCAAAATCCGCTCCAACAACAACTGAGTACTGACCACTGTCCCTTAATCTTTGTACAGTTACACCAAATCTCTTACAATATGTTCTGCGGCGCGGCGTTTTGATTACACTCGCCATACAATAACACTATAATATTTGTGTATTCCACAGTACTAGAAGTATTCGTCATTGTATTAAGAATACGCGCAAAGTAAATTAATAATAAAGAAAACAAAATAATACTAAAAAACTTAAACCTACAAAAGCTAAAATGTACTTATAAACACTAATACTAAAACTTTAATAATAAAAAGAACACTTAAAACACTAAAACTAATACCTAATGATAACGTACTTAGTTCCAATATGTGTCTCTATCACTTAAAACTCATAACTATTCACTTACTTAACACTAAATACCTACTTTAATAATAACAAACAGAATTTAAAAACTATCAAAATGGCGAGTTCTGCGCGCGCGCGTCTTTGTTTACATTACTAATTGTACCGCAGTACAACGAACACTGAGCTTACCGCCGCGCCGCCCGCGCCACCATACATTAGGATTTGCTAAAAAATTGAAGATCCCTATGGATTCAATGGATGGATTGGTTGATGCCGTAATTACGTAACTGGATTGGATAATTGTATTTAAAATGAGATACTCTGATTGGCGTAAAAAATCTTTATGTGATTGGTTATTTAAAATAAGAGCCGTGGCCCGTGATTAAAATATCTCGAAATCGATATCGATTATTTGTAGTTTAGTCGAATGTGTCAACTACTTTTCTAAGCAATTTTACCCTAAGTAGTTAATTAATAAAACAATCTACAGCTGCGAATACATAGGTGTATTTTGTATAAAATTACGATTTCACAAAGTAAACTTTCGAAACATTAAATAGTGTCAAGTTATTGTAATTTTTCGGGATTAGTCAGATAACTTTGTGCACTTTTTTTTGTTTAAGAGAAAAAGCTTTAAGCTCCCCTTTCGATACCTTAGGGGGGTATCGGGGGGTCGAAAGGGGTATATCAGTGTCTCTGGGTTTCCAGCCGGTATAAAAGCGGATATTGTGGCCGAGATGGGTCCCTAACAATATCTACTCCAGAAAATCCGCATGCTAAAAACCCCTCAATTACCGTCACACACATTGTGGACGGCACCGGATATCCCGGAGTGAAAAGCACCCCGATACTCAGCATGAATGGACAGACTCGTACGGGGAGGTACCGCTGTCTCACAGGCGAATGATTTGAAGCGACAGCTTCGCTGTCACGTTTCGATTGGTGAGTAAGATTGCCGGCTTTTCCTTCCCGCTCCTTTCGCAATGTATGGTCCGATAACACATTCATGATACACGAGTCGAAGCTGTTCATGGGCGCAGTGACCATTTACCATAAGATGATTTGCTTGCTCATTTGCTGAAATTACTTAAATTCTTATTTACAATAATTTCGTCAATGGCAATATTACTTGACGTTAGGTGAACTTTTTACTACCCTTTTACGTCAGGGATTCTCTCTGATCTCTGATTTTTTTTTTCCTTACGTTGGGTTTTAATTATTGAAGATGTTCCAATTATTAAAATCAACCGTAAGCAACAAAAACGAATTACCATGATATTTCTGACATAGTGTTAAGTTTCCAATCAACTCACACTATAGTAAAGCTTGATTTAGATCCATAATTATAATATTCAATAATATTGAGATAAAAAAATATCGATTAAGTGTCCTCGAATAATTTCACAACACTACTTCAAAAATGTTTCGTATGCTGTCACTTTCTTATAATTATACACAATCCAAGGGCGAAAAAGGGACAGTTGCATATTATGACATAATAATAACAAGATGTATGATCTAGCAACAAGTGATTATAATAAATGCAAAGTACAGAAGGATCATTGCGCGTTAGGATACGTTTACGTAAAATTGTTTTGGAAATGTTAAATTGAAATATTGCGTGTTGGATTCAAACAATACTTAAAATTGAATGCAAACTGTGTAAAAATAATGCTGAAATAAATTTTATTCTTGATGCATAGTTTTATTCACGTATACTTATTTGGACCGATTGTCACATGACCGAATTATTATTTTTTTGGAGGCCTATGATTATGGTTACAATTAAAGTTTATGTATTGTGCAATTAAAATGCCGTGTATGTATTTCCAACATTCAAGAAACCTTTTAATGTGTATATTGGAATTTGAGAGTGTCTAGTAATTAGTGTATCTATTTGAGTAAATACTTACTAAAAAATACACCAGTTAATCATTATTACTTACTTATAAAGTAACGTTCATGTTCTAGACTACATTAATAATAATAATTGTCGTGTAGAACTTATTGAGGGATCTCTATTTCGCCAAGTTTTATGTTTGCGGGGTCAAAGTCCTTTGTCAGCTGAGCGGCAAAACGACTCGTGCATGTACAGAGTGATCGAAAATTACGAAATACAAAATCGTGATTTTTGACAAAACTATCAGGTGGATTTTTATCTAACTTGGTACAATGTTTCCTGGGGTGGTTACGAACATGTGGACGAAGTTATTTACAATATGTCAATATCACGCGGTAGAGGCTTTACCCACACGGCTGTTAGTTGTTAAATAAGTCCGACTCTACAGAGGTTTGTCAATGTAATATCAACTTAATGTTAGTTTAATAGGCTATTTGACTAATTTCTGAAAACCATACCACATTATGAAGCGGGGTCTATAGACCTTACAAATGAAGGTTATTTTTAATTACTATATCTATATCATTTGAAAATAAATTTACAAAATACACTAAAAAATTACACTGTCAAAACGCTCTGTCTGACAATGTGGCGTTTAGTTCGTAAACATCCGTTCCACAGATTCGTTCGCATATATCACTCATTCTTAAATCATCCATAGATCAATCAATCAGTCAATCGTCCGAATGAGTTTTTGCATTGAGGTATTACAACTGGAGCGGATTATATTATAGATCAAGTCGGCATTGCTGCAGATACGACACTTCATATATTTGTTACATTTGTTACCTAATGTTTCAGAATAAAGTAAAACGAAATATAAAAGCCCAATATAATCATACATTTTTAATAACTTATAAAGCTACATTATTATATAGATTTTAAAAACAACAAAACCTATAATAGGCTATTTGACTGTATAAAAATATTGACTTATTTGTTTCCATCCGTGTAAATAATTTAATTTTAAACATATTTCATTATCATACATTAAAAATATTGTATATTTTGTCTAAAAACCACAATAATAATTTAATTTATTTTGAGTTCGCGCCACGTGATCTTAAACGATTTTGATTGGCTATGACATCATGCATTAGTATGAAGTATGAACTACTCACGTACAGGAAATGAATGGGATTGATAACGGCATAGATGCAAATTAAATATTAAAAATACCTTTAAAACGCGTTATTTGTCATTTGTACCCGTGAATAAATAATATTATCATGTCCAATGTAATAAAATGTGAAGAATGAAAAAAAAATCTAATTTTTTTGACAAAACCTCATTCGGACTATTGATTGATTGATTGATCTATGGTTGATAATAAATATATTAAATAAAATAAATAAACGAAATTTTCAATATGTACCTATTTGTCCGTAACATTAATTTTATTCTATAATTTTGTTAAAATATGACATTTGTCAAAATGGGTTTGGTACATAATCTAATTTATTAATATTTTTGCTACTTTATTCAAATTATCGTTAATTTACGTATGGAATTAAATTCTATATTTTTTTCAAGTGAACTGGAATAGTTTTTACATGTGTTGGGAGTACGGTATTTTTAAAGCAATTAGAATAAATAGCATAAATGACAACTGTCATAGCCGACTGTCAGCGTAAGGGTACACATACCCTTGCAAATGTTCCAAATTATTTCGTCTAGATCCCCTCCAGTTGTATATCTCAATGAGTTTTTGTCAAAAAAAAAATAGAATTATATTTCTTTCTTCACATTTTATTACATTGGACATGATAATATTATTAGTTCACGGGTATTAATGTCAAATAAGGGTGATTATACAAAAGTTGGGTAACTTTTGAGGATATTTTGTTTACTATAATAATTAAAGCAAATTATAACAAATTCGGGTGCATATGATGACAAATCTAATGATTATATTGTTCCAAATCGGGCCAGTCACTTTTTTAAGTAAATTATGAGATATTTAAAATTTTCTGAATTTGACTGCCAGGGGACTGACGAGGCTAACATAGTACTGATAAAGTACACAATTTTCTAAGAATTATAATGAAATTTAATAAGAATTAGTACAAATCTCTTAGTTTTAATAATGGCACATGTCTTTTAAGTATTCAAATCACTTAGTGATATTATAAAATTAGTTTATAAAATTAAAATAAACGTAAATACCAATATCTTCGGCAGCTTTAACTGATTTTAGCGATTTCATTGTCATCGGAAAGAACATATTCCTTGTGGGACCAACTCTTCTTCATTGAAATGCCTATCAACACTAAAAATATACAAATAACTAAAATATTTTATGAAAAAATAAAAACCGACTTCAAAACAAAAACCACAAAAAATATTAAAATAATAAGTACCACTGCAAAGCAAAAAATAATATTTATTTCATTGTACTTGTGCATGTTGATTAATTTGCTTAATGACTTGACTAGCCAACAAATCAAAATATATGCGTAACTTAATATTTTATTATTTTTTGGTTTTTAGTGGTTTTTTGTTTTGAAGTAGGTTTTTATTAAAAATTTTAGTTATTTCCTTAAGTACTGAAGTTTTTGTTTTTCTTTGTATTCCGCTAATTTAATGGGACACTTTTAATTCTGGCCAAGCGAGCCTTTTCGGCTTCTCTTTTTTTTCTAATCTTCTTCCCTGGTCAAATTGCTTTTAGTGTGCCGTATGATATTCTAAACTGAAATATAAAATAGAAATGCTTATACACGGTAGCAATTAAGATAAAAGTGCTCTAAAACAACAACAAAAAGCAGTACTATGGAGACAATTCAATCCTCTAGCGCGATACCTGACAAAGGACTGACGCCAGCGGATTGACGAAAAAGACATAATTTGAGGTTATAATCAGAACTAATGTTTTTTTTGATAATTTCGAATATCAACAAACTACATTTTAACAAATCATAGTTAATTATGTATAAATGATAATACACCTCAGATTAACAAGAAAATAACGACCCACCACGGGACTGAAATTTTGACTGGCTTTGCATGTGTATAGAAGACAAACACAACCCAAGAACTCGTACAGTTATGGCGGCCGTCAAATTGTGCTGTCCGCAACTAACTTCATTACCAACATTAATACATAAACAGGGATTTGACCTTGACTCGGTGATATATGGCGAGAATTTCAAATTTAAAGAACACACAACGGACTGACGGATGAAAATAAACACAAAGTTTCTTATTTTTTTTTAAATAAATTGGAGAACATTGCATTATGAAAGTTGTAGTATATAATACTATGTTCATCACAGATTGTAGTAAATTAGTAAGTTTTCTTAAATCAATGATAATGTTTAATAGATAGTCACTTGATTGTTGGTTTTCGGGATTGTGACATGCCAAAGGACTGACATTTTAAGTATTAATTTTGTTTTTTTATTAACTTGTATTTAAAATGAATAAGTGAAATTGGGTGACCATATAAAGGACTTTTCATTGTTTTAAAATAAGTTGTTATTTCAATAAAATATAATAAGACTTTGTATATATTGGCTGATGACAGCGAGTTACCCAATTTTTGTATATTCACCCATAACTCGTTTTAAAGGTATTTTTAATATTTAATTTGCATCTATGCCGTTATCAATCCCATTCATTTCCTGTATGTGAGTAGTTCATACAAACGCATGACGTCATAGCCAATCAAAATCGTTTACGATCACGTGGCGCGAACTCAAAATGAATTAAATTATAATTGTGTTTTTTAGCCAAAATATACAATATTTTTAATGTATGATAATGAAATATGTTTTAAAATTAAATCATGTACACGGATGGAAACAAATAAGTCAATATTTTTTATACAGTCAAATAGCCCATTAAGGTATATTTTAACTGACAATGAAATGACAGCCTTTATGTAAGTTTATATAAGTTACAAAAAAAAATATATCATATTAGGTCCGGCGGTCAGTGGACGTTCAAGTAAATAAAGGCTGTACAAATAAATATATAGAATGTTTTGTCTTGTTTTTATTATATATTTATTTATTTGACACCAAAAATATTAGAGAACGTAAAAGTATTAAAGAACTTCTTTACTCAAACCGAAATCAAAAGTCGTTCGATATAGACAAAACATTTGATAACTAAAATAGGTTTATGAACTGTCTATGAATAAGGCCTATAGTGTAATGTTTGTATGTAGGTAGGTTCCACAACATTGTCTATTTCAACCGACAATAAACAGGGTGTATAATTTTGTGTCCTGATGTAAAGTACTACTTTACCCAAAAACCTCACACCAAAGTCTGAAGATAAAGAGCACAGTACAGTGACAAACAAAGCTTAGTAATATTATAGTGGGGTCTACCATCAGGCGAGCAACCTGTCTTATAATTTGCGCTACATTAGAGTTCCACAGTCTCCTAAATTAAGATAGCGGGCCGTCCATTAATCACGTGATCTTTTATTTAGCATTTTTTGACCCCTCCTCCCCTTTGGTGATTTGTGGTGAGATATTCGAATATTATCTTTAAATACGGGTATAAATTATATTATCCCTTTTTATTCTGAAATTAAGGACCATGATATAATAAAAGAATCGTGTTATCATACGAAAAATATATTATGCAGCATTTTAATCAGAATTATGTGTCGAAAAAAAATACACGTGATTTCTTACTAGAACCCCTCTCCCCCTTGTGATATTTCGTGATTTTTGTCCAACCCCCCCCCCCCATGTCAAGCCTCACGTAATGGACGGCCCTAAGGTGTAAAAGTGCTTACGTCATAGCGGAGACGTGTCTGACGAGGATGTTGATCTGCAGCTGAGCGGAGACGGCCAGCGGCATGCCTGTGAACATCTCCAGAGCCAGCCTGAACCCGTACTCTCTGCAATATAGTTATTATGCAGGGGGAGTCACATTAAATTCAAACACCCTGTATGTGGTGTCCACTCAAAGTATGTTAGATAAAAAAGTAGATGATTTGCAAAAATAATTGCTAATATATATGATCACTTTTTGCTAATCGTATTTTTAGTAACAAAACAAGTTATACAACAAAATGGCAGGTTATATCTTGCTCAAATACACCGTACATCATTTAAATAATTCACTTGATCGAAAAGTCGGACTTAAAAGTATTCTAAAATATATAAAATATGTACATATAACAGTACTCCAATAATATCTCAAACTTTTTGCTGACAGACAACCTTGAAAGTCTGCATCCGTTGATTAGATAATAATGTAATTATTTCATTTAATTATATACGTAGTGCAAATAAAACTGACAACTTAATTGCTAAGTATCTTGTAGATTATTTTCGATAGCCGAATTCCAACATAACAGGTTAGAAATAAAAAATAGCGTCTTTATAAGACATCAGAGCAGTGTAAATGTACTGTTGTATTTCGGATTGAAGGACATTGTAGCCAGAGTAACTACTGAACATATTGCGACTTAATTCTCAGGATGGCAAACGCAGTGGAATGCCAAGCATTGCTTTATAATTCATGTTTGGTTTTGCTACTGTCCTTGAGCGCTCATATCGGTAACCATCAGGCGAAAAGCATACTCGTCTCTCCGTTAATTGAAATAATAAAAAAGAGACATCATAGAAATCTCTATTTAATGTCTATGACGTATTTTTATCTATGGAACTGTATATAATAAGTTAATATAATAAATAAAAATAACGACAAAAATAGAGGAACTGTTTGTTGCAGACACTGGACAGTATTTAGTGCATCAATACGGCCCTGACATTTTAAATACCAATGTGTGGATTAAAAAGTACATAAAAACACAACTGTTTTTCAATCAAACTCTAGATTTTGGATGAATCATGCGATTAACAGTGAGCATGACTCGTGAGTTAATAAATACATAAATACACCGAACACTAACATGCCTAGTCCTAACACCTTAGAAGATCAACTCTGTCTCGCTACCTAACCCTATAACGGATGATCCATCGTACGTTTGGTTGTCTGGAAGAGATCGCTAATAGCGATAAGACCGCCAGTTGTTACACTATTTCAAAAAATGTAAACTGTTTACTTGTATGTAATATGTGGTGAACAATAAAGTGTTATCTATCTATCTATCTATCTTGGTTTCGATTCCTATACAGTAACAAATGGTTGAATGACTCACAAGTATTTCTTCTAGTTTAGTTATTTGTGAGACCGAAGTCTTGCAGTTAATGATACCCACAACACAAGACTATCTTAGTGTGGATCAGGGGGGTTACTCTATAAAAACGATACGAACTTCGATAGTTCAGATGCTCGACGTCCGGAGTACGATATAAGTTTTCCACGTCTAAAAATCACTACTATTTTCTATTATTTTCTGTAAACTTGGTTTATGGTCACGACGTACGATTGATGATTCCAACATTTTGTGGAGTATCTAAGCACATTAGTGAAGGTTTTCGAACGGCACGGCGTCCGAACATTCGAAGTTCGTATCGTTTCATAAAGGAATGAAACATAACACTCAGCCGTACACTATAATTATCAATTAATTACACTGGTCAACATGAAAATTGCCTTTTACTTGAAACTGCTATACATCTTTAGTATTCGACCCCCTTAATCTAAATATAGAACTTAAAATTAATAGTTAGCTCTTATTATTAATTTATGCTATATTTAAGATAATACCGGGTAACTTGGTGGATGTCACTTTATATTATGAGATTTCAAATAATTTTGTGAGAGTATCCGCGTTAATTTTATTATTATGCTTTCGTTTCATGTGTCTTATAGTATTAGCGTTTCATTTGTTTGTTAAAACGCGAAATTTTAAAAGTTATTTCTCATTTTCGACAAATTTCTGTTGCAAAAACTACAATTTGCAAAAACTACGGTTTGTTGGGTCTGCAAATGGGCTACACCAAGTGCTGGTGCTTCTTGTGTGGGTGGGATAGTCGGGCTAGATCGTTACATTACTTTAAAAAAGATTGGACTTGAAGACAAAGTCTGTGCCCTGGAGAAAATAACGTTAAGTATCCTCCCCTAGTCGATCCTCATAAAAATTTTCTCCCTCCATCGCATATGAAATTGGGATTAATGAAGACCTTGGTTAATCCTCTCAACAAAGGTTGACCAACCTTTGAAGGTCGGCCCACCTTTTTTCGCACCCACTTTGCAAGTAATTGATTACTTGCGAAGTGAATTTCGACATCTATGCGGCGCCAAAATAAAAGGGGGAGTTTTCGTCGGACCTCAAATATGCGAGATTCTTAAGGACCAAAACTTTGATCAGATTTCACAGGGCATCGAAAAAGAGTCATGGGAATCTTTTAGAGCAGTAGTAGTTCATAATTTTTTGGGCAATAGGAGATTTGAAAATTACCACGAGCTTTCAGCTTGTGAACAATCTTCTGCAAAAGTATCAGCAAATGGGTCGCAATATGTCCCCAAAAATTCACTTTCTTCATTCTCACCTCGATTTTTTCCTCCTAACTGCGGTGATATGACTGACGAACATGGTGAACGATTTCACCAAGACTTATTGACAATGGAAAAGAAATACAACGGCCGATGGAATGCGTCAATGCTAGCGGACTACTGCTAGAACTTGGTTTAAGGTTTTCGTAAAGATAATTCCAAAAGGAAAACGAAAAAAAGAGAAATTATTGAATAGTAAAGGTTAAATACTTGGGAAATATTTTAAAATACTCAGTTTCATGTAAAAAGTTTATGAAAAAGTAAAGAAAATGTCTTTTTTAAAAAAGAATCGAATTATATTCTATGAAATTTTACTCTTACGTCATATATTTCGATACCAGCCATAATTTTAAAATAAGAGCTAACTTTCAAATTTGGTTTATATTTTCGTATTCAGTGACCCCAAATTAGTAAAATAATAAAGCATTTATTTTACAGATAAACAAAAAGTTAAATTTTGTAGACCAGTGTTATTATTATAAATTATTTATGAATTGCAAATCCTCTATAATCACTGTATTGTAAACTTATTTTGAAAAGAGCAACGGTTTCTTGCACGTTCTTCCCTGGCAAAAACAGCCTTGTGAATATGCCAGGAATAAAGTGACTGAATCTAAATAATGATAATATTATGGATTCAATAAATATTATCATTTAATTTCATAACCGCCTAGGACTTTGTAAACTTGTACTCACTCCTTAGGGTCGAGTCCATCGATCTTGCTGGGGTAGTAAGGGTCTGAGTGGAGGAAGTGCGGCAGGGTGACGAAGGCGGGCGCTCCGAACCTGCACATGGACACATTGAGCGCGCCTGGAGGCAGACAGTCTTCGTTGCGGACCTCGTCGCAGTAGCACGCCTGCGGGAATGAGATAGATATATACATATATATATATATGTGTATGTATATTGATGTCATTTGCGACGAGAACAAGACAAACATCGATCGACTAGTCTCTCATATGTGAGAGGCTGGCCTGGGTAGGTAACAATGCATTCTCCCACCAAACAGCAGTGATAATGCATTTTTGTGTTCTGGTTTAAAGGACATTATAGCTAGATTAACTACTGGACAAATTGAGACTTAACATCTTGTTTTAGGATGGCAAGCGCAGTGGAATACCAAACATTGCTTTGTAATTCATGGTGCTGTTAGGTTTTACTACTGCCTGTCGCTTACCATCAGGCGACTGGCATGCTCGACTTGCCAATAATTGCAATAGAAAAAACGTCACAACGACGGGGGTGAGACAGGTATAGTCCATAGAAACAGCTCAGAGAATATACTGGTGTTTGCCTGGAAGAGAGAGACAAATAGATAGTGTTTGATGGTAGTGCAAAGCAAAATGGTATTGTTTGTTGCGACAGGGCTGGTAAGCTGGCAAACGCCTTAGATGATATAAATGCTAAAACTCAAACATCAACAATACACCGATTGCAGATGTGTTAGTTGGGAAGCGAAAAGTAAAAAAAAGATAGGAGGAGAAAAGGGGTATGGAGATACCGCAAATTTATTTTCGGAATGTAAATATTAAAACAACAGCAACAGAATTTACTAAAACGAATGCTTACCATATGCGGATATCTGTACCCGTTGTCGAACACTGAGTCATTAGCAGCATACTGCACGCCTTGAATACCCTGGATCGTCACGTCTTTATCCTTGGATAGAATCATATACCTAGAAGACCAAGAGAATTTCGATTTATACATTCTGTCTGTAAATCAGAAATGAGCTGATCCGTAGGAGAACCAAGGTTACCGACATAACCCATAAGATTAGAAAGTTGTAGTCGCAGTGGTTCGAGCACATAGCGCGTAGAATTGATGGCCGTTGGGGCCGAAAGGTTTTAGAGTGGAGGCCACCAACAGGCAAACAAAATCTCGGACGCCCACCTACAAGGTTGATGAACGACCTGGTTAAGGTTGCAGGAAGTCGTTGGATGCAGGCCGCTTCCAACAAGTCGATTTGGAGAACCTTGGGAGAGGCCTGCAGTGGACTTCCTGTGACTGAGATATGAATATGCCTGGTGGCAAGCGCAATGCTATCCAGATAGATAGAAGACGCAATAACGTGGCTTCAACAGGTTACTGCAGTTGGATCGAATGGCGAAAGATTTTATCAGTCGCCAATAAATACTTTATCTTGAAAGCACAATGGTATAACTTGCTTACCCGTAAGACTATCGACCTTATTTGTAGACTATTTATAGAGCTATTTTAGTTATAGAATGATTTGCCCCTTTCGAACGACTCTTGAATTCAGTTTGAGCAAAGAAGACAAAACCATTCGATAACTAAAATAGGTTTATAAATTGTCTACGAATATGGCAACCACCGAGCAACAGATCTATGATCCAAGCGTTGCGGTCGTTCATGGGCGGTAGTGAGCACTTACCATCAGATGACCTGTTTGCTCATTTGCCGGAGCTATAGTATAAAAAAGCCGCATCAATTTATACTCACGTGCATATATCAGGGGCGAAGATGTATACTTCAGGTTGTCCAAGCTCTGGAGCCCAAAGCTCGCCAGTTGAACCCTTGACCTCCCCACACTCATCCCGGTACATGGTCCTGGAAGACCACTGCCACCTCTCCACGTTGCCTAGTCGGGAGAAGTCAGAAGCCCCGGTGTTCATGTTGAAAGAGCCGTCGAATACTCTGGACCCGTTGCGCTGTGGAAGAATTCTCATATTAGATTTTATATTGATGACTGCCGTTGAGGTTTGCTAAGCTTTAGGTTAAATGGTAATAAATACACTGGTGGTAGGTCTCTCATATGTTAATGCTGACTAGGTAGGTAGCACTGCAATGTCTGTTCCTCCTGCCGAACAACAGTGTAAATGCACAGTTGTGTTTTGGATTGAAGGACATTGTAGCCAGAGTAACTACTGGACATATTGAGGTTTAAAATCTTATGTCTCAAGATGGCGAGCGCAGTAGAATGCCAAGCATTGCTGTGTAATTCAAGGTATTGTTTGGTTTTGCTAGTATTCATGAGCGGTCGTATCGCTCACCGTCGCGTCGGGCGAACGGCATGCTCATCTTGCCATTCAGGCAATAAAAAAAAAACTTATGGTAAAATGGGAAGCGCATTCGTTCGTAGTTTACAGGAGTTCGTGTGGCGAATGTGTTGGTGGTATAATAGTCTGTGTCTTCGGGGGCAGTGGACAGTTATTCAATTCCTGATAATTGTTTTTGTTTCTGGTTATTTTCGTCGGGGACTGAGTACTCTTTTTGTTTGTTTTATTTATTTACATGAATAAAACATTTTACATTTGCAAATCTGAGACACTCAATCTTCGAGGCCTGAGAGGGTCAATTCTTTGCGATACATTATTATTGGATGTTGTGACATCGAAAAGTTTCCCGTAATTTATATCGTGTCTTAGGAATGTGTAAATGAAGTCTATGTGTTTAACTATTGACCGTATTTCATTACTTTTATTCTAGTTACTCTATCGCGTCATTGTATAAAACGGGTGTATATACATTCTTAAACGACTCATCGATTTATATAAGAAATTAGCACTAATCGCTCCTAATTATCTGGCGCAGTACAAGGCCTAATATTATCTAATTAAAGATAAGCAATCGTTTTTATAGAAATAAAGTAGAAAGTAAGAACAATTTCATATGATTAAAACTAAATAAAAGATAATATTACAGAGACTCAAGAATCGACCAAAACATTGGGCCAAAAATTATTTCTAAAAAGGTAGATAGTTTTGAATTTATCTATACGAGGCCATGAAAAAATTATTTCTGTCGTCATTAACCGACACTACGCAGTGTATTTTTCATAGACACACAAATTCAGTATTTTTTTACAAATACGCCCACCTCCTTCCCCTTTCCTATCCTTTACCCAACCCAATCCCTTCCCGACTTGATGCGCCAGCAACACATCTATGATGCAAGAATTATGAACAGGGGCGTCGCCAGCCGATGGCCTAGGGAGGGGCAAATATTATGGAGAATGAGAAAAATGTGATTGCAACTTACACAATTTTGACGGCGGCCCCCAGACAGTCAATATTATTGTACAATAGTATGGTATATGCAAAAAAAATACCGTATAGTAGGCAAGCCAAGTCAAAGATTTTGGTTGATTTACATTTGGCAATCTCTAGGGGGGGGGGGGGGGGGCAGCTGCCCCTACCTGCCCCCCCCCCCCTGGCGACGCTCTTGATTATGAATGCTCCTGTTTCGTCATTTGCCGGATCTATGTAATAACAAAAAAGAGCTCGCTCAACAACACACAAGGCGAAACGTGAGTGTCCTGGTAACCTCTACCTGCCCTTTCTGGGAATTTGGCGTGTGACTTTATGTATGTATGTACAACCATTGTATTGCATCACTTTTCGTATACCGTAAATAGATTTAAAGGAAAATTCCTACGAGAATAACCAATCTACCTACTTTTATTTCTGATGTAATTATAATCTCAATGGACTTGCTGTGTGTTTGGGCTTCGTTCTTTATGAATCGATTTTAATGTTTCCTTTTACGTGTGGCTCACCTTAGCCTAAAAGTGCTCGTATATTATTTTCATTGTTACTGTGCCTTAGAGGTTAAGGATACAGTAATGGGGGGTTGCTTTAGAGCAAGTTTCGTTAGAAACTGGAATGTTCGAAAGTACATATATGATGCCTAGGTACTCCACAAAATGTTTAAATCCTCTATCATACGTCGTAACCATAGATTCAGTTCGAAGTGAATGATAAGTATCATATAGAATACATACTGTGTATTTTTGTGGAAAACTTCTGTTATTTCGGACGTCGATTACCTATTCGAGTTTCGTTTCGAACCACAGATTAATCCCCAGTGTCCAGAACTCCTCAAAACCAAATATGATTCAATTCCTCTTCCGTTAGGTTTAATATAGCTACAGAATAGTATCATATTAAAATTATTGAACGACCTTGAATGATTTCTTGATGGAAAACCGAAACCAATTTTTAGCGAACGGAGCCAATTTGCCTTCAACCTTCATGCTAATCATTTGCCGTTCATTTTCTAACCTTATTCAACGAGACGTAAGATTCAATATGCTATGAACAAATATATGCTAATATATTGAAGCAACATTATCAGCTTAATCCTTTAACGAGCCTATGACGTACTTAGATAAGGGACATATTAGATACCGAAATTAGGGAGCTCCATTCCAGTTGCTCGGACACAAATTATGACAACACCAGAATTGTGAAATTGACTACAGAATAAGAAACAATTGTGCATATTTTTGAACATTATACAAAATAAAAGGAAAAAAAATCAATTGGTATTGCTAAGAGAGTCTCTAGCACCGTTTCTTCGTATCAATATGTGCCAAAGCGGTAATATTCAATTAAACGTTTAAAAGATAAGCGGCCTCATTCATATACATTTTAAAATCTATTTTAGTTATGGAATGTCTTGTCTTCTTCGCTAAAACGGAATTAAAAAGTCTTGAAAGGACAGGCGTGACGTTTATGTATGTATGTATTTTTCGATCGAATAAAATTAAAAGTGCATATAATTAACATGATAAAAGATCTTTGCCACATTCAATGTTGTTAGTGTAAAGTAGCGAATTATTAAATTTTTATTTTTAATTAACTGTGAATTCTGTTAATGATACTTTACTGGTAAACATCGTAGAAGTAATATTGATTATACAATAGAGAAAGTAGCACAATTATGAAACATTACGCGCATGCAATGAATTGCACACCCCGCTGGCTTAGCGCGGGATTGTATTGCCACTTAGACTGTCTGGGATTCAAGGATAATTTTCTTTATTTGTTTCAGGCCATATACGTCTCACTGCAGGGTACGGGCCTCTTTAATCGAGAGAATAATTGTGTTGTATAATCGTCCATCATGCTGGCCTAGTACGAGTTTGAATACCATAGAAATTCTTACTGATCGCTTTGGGATGCAAGTTTCCTCACTATGACAATAGGACAAAAAAAACTAAGCTGTGAACTTTGGAACCAGATAGTACAAAGAAAAATGTATTCGTTTCCAGCAAAAAAAAGAGTTTTCTTTTTTTTAATCAATAAAAAAATACGAAGTTCAGGTTAGCAACCAATTTAATAATAAACTTATTCTTAAGATAATTATAAGTACTGCGACATTCCCAAAATTAATCCCTTAGTGAGTTTCTCGTGTAATAATAAATCTAGATAATTAAATACTTATCTATATTAATCTAAATAATAAATTAAGATATAATTACATTGTTTGATAAGATTATTGTAATTAACACTAACATTTGCCTCATTAATTGAATGGCAGCATGAATGAGTAAATTGCATCATGAGGTCCGGAATTGAACTCCGTTCGGATAACAGGCATTATGAGTTTTAATTTCAAAATCAAGTATTTTCCCAGGACTAGTGTAACGCCCTCTACCACATATTGTAAAAATATGACATGCACGAAGGGGCAATAAATAAATAATAATAAATAAATACACCCAACAGTCACACACATAGTCCTGACCCCACACTAAGATCAATTAAGTCTTGTGTCGTGGGTATCAGGAACTACGAGAGACTTTTCGGTCTCACAAACACCCAGACCCGGAAGAAATATTTGTGGGCCGCACAAACATTTCTCTCGGTGCGGGGATCGAACCCGCGGCCTCTCGTTTCACAGGTGGCGTCTAACCGCCTGCGCCACGGAGGCTGTCAGAATGGCAATCTAAGAAGATTGTCCACGTGGCAAATAAAGTTTATACAAATCACAAGTGGTACGGCTGAAATTGTTCCATAGTGCATATTTGCAGTCACTAGGCTTATGAGGCGACTATTCCATGTACATAATATGTACACATTTAACAGATCATTCAATTTGATTAATACTAATAAAATTGTGTCAGTTTATATTTTCATTTGATCATACATCATTTTCATCGGTATTTAACATTGAGGTATTATACTAGAGCGGACATCGGAAACAAAATCTGTGCGTATGGTGCGTGCACAAGGGTACACATTGCAGCGAGAGGGAAGATATGTTACTTCATAGGCGTGACAGAGACAGAAATAGAATGTACCCTTTATTTTGTTACAAACATTTTGTTTGCAGTGTCTCCTCTAGTATATTATCTCAATGGTATTTAAAGTATTGTTTAATCAAGTAGCGTCTTCATTTATTTATTCTCGAAACCGTACCGATATAGCTATCTGGATTGTACTAAATTTCGTCAAATCAGGTCATCAGATTAAATAGGACCGTAGTCGTAATGTGTGGTTATCATTTGTGTCACTGTCAAATTAAACAGACACAGTTTGGTCGGCGTCCATCACAAATATATTATGTAGCTGTTATCGGAACAGAATGTTGTTTGAAGATAAATTATAGGCTTGAT
This sequence comes from Hyles euphorbiae, assembly GCA_023078785.2. NCBI lineage: Eukaryota > Metazoa > Arthropoda > Insecta > Lepidoptera > Sphingidae > Hyles > Hyles euphorbiae. Next base: position 20,108,688 of record CM041040.1, read on the forward strand.
CTTCCTCTCTTGAGACATAGAAAAGAGAGAGGCTACATTGGTAGAAATAAGAGCACAAGTTAACAAACATTTAATGTTATTTTACCAATTAGAGCATTTTTAGATGTCAAGAACCACTAGAAACGATTGCTTACAACTTCTTATATGAGTATGATTTCACCGCATGTAAGCCCACTATAAAATGCTTCTAAACCTAAGAAACGTTGGCTTACAAATTATGTACTGTACAATATATCAGCGTATATATTTATCTACAACTGAGTAGAATACTTCTCTACCATTAAGAACATCTTATGTCTCAGGATAGCGAGCGCAGTGGAATGCCAATCATTGCTTCGTGATTCAAGGTGTTGTTTGGTTTTGCTACTGTTTATGAGCTGTCGTATTGCTTTCCATCAGGCGAACGGCATGCTCGTCTCGCCATTCATTGGAATTAAAAAAAATAATTAAGAGTACGATTGAGAGGGCTGATGCTCGCTGGCCTAATCCAAGTTGGCGGACTTTACATACCATAAAAATTCTAGTACAGAACAGTAACACATACTCCTGAAGTTAAATGCTGATACCAAGTCTTGGGTCGATGATATCAGAAAATGTTGCAAATGTTTCTTTTGTGAGGATATTGCGTCCTAAATAAATCCAAGACAAAGCAACTATAATATTAATTTGTTAATGTATATTAATTTGTTAATGTAGGAAAATTTCTCAAAATGCAAATAAAATATTCTACAACTTTATCCTCAACCATAACCCTATTATATAAAAGTCGATTCTCAGCAAAGGGTACAAAGGGAGAGGTGGCATGAAAGGGACACGTATTGAAAGGGACATTTCAAATCACAGCTAAAATAAAAACCGATCCGGATCAACATTATTTTTGTTGTATGGCAGCACCGACGCACATTTGATCGCACCTAACTTCCCGCTCCTGTCAATTCAAAGATGGCGACGGCGTGTGAGTGTTCGTATTGCCGTAGAAAAGTATTTTTTTAGTTATTATTGTGAAACGTTTTTTCAAGTGATGTGAATTGATTATTTATTAATTTACATTAGATTAGTATCTTCTAGTCATACACGAATACTAAAACAAAAGGTCAGTACACTTTTATTTACTATTGTAGATTTTTTGGTTATATTTTTAATTTGTGTATGATATTTATGAAAGGGACACAACAAACGGTTATGAACGGGACGTCCCTTTCACAACTGTCCCTTTCATGACTGCGTATCTCACTGTGATATTTTGTTATCATTGCAGATAAAATGCCACCTAAAAAGAGAACTCGTGTTGATGCTAAGAAAATTGAAGAGGCAGTGAATGAAGTATTAAATCACAGAATTTCCGTGAGATCAGCTGCCAAGGTGTATAATGTGAGTAAATCACATTTACACAGATTAGTGGCCAAAGCTAAGACGTCTGAATGTACGTCTTTTGTTTATACACCAAACATTGGTAATAAGAGAGTTTTCACTACAGACCAAGAAAGTTCCCTGGCAGATTACTTGAAGACCTCTGCAAAAATGTGCCATGGCTTGACAACAAAACAAGTAAGAGAATTAGCATATCAGTATGCTGTTCGTTTAGAACTCAGTACACCATCATCATGGAACGATAATAATATGGCTAGTCTAGATTGGTTGAAGGGTTTTCTAAAAAGGAATGACTCTCTAAGCGTAAGAAAACCTGAGAATACGTCTCTAGCTAGAACTACAAGTTTTAATAGACACAATGTACAAAGCTTTTTCAACAACTTAGAGAAATGTTATTTGAAGTATGAGTTTCCTGCTAATATGATATGGAATTTGGATGAAACTGGCTGCACTACTGTCACTAATACACCAAAAATAGTTGCGCAAGCAGGTACTAAGAGAGTTGGTCAAATTAGTTCAACAGAACGTGGTTCACTTGTAACTATGCTGGCATTCGCAAATGCTTCTGGAGGAAGTATTCCTCCTGTGTTCATATTTCCGCGAGTTCATTTTAAAGAACATATGCTCGAAAGTGGTCCCACTGGTGCCTTAGGACTTGCAAATTTATCTGGTTGGATAACTGAGGATTGTTTTCTAAATGCTTTAAAACATTTTGTTGGTTTCGTAAAGCCCACAGCTGAATCGCCTGCTTTAATAGTCCTCGACAATCATAATACGCACATAACCATTAACGTGGTGCTTTATGCCCGAGCGAATAACTTAATAATGTTAACATTTCCACCTCACTGTAGTCACCGCCTACAACCCTTAGATTTAACCGTATTTGGACCTTTCAAAGCTCGATATAGAGCTAGCATGAACGATTGGATGACATCAAACCCTGGCAAAATAGTCACGATTTACAATGTCGCTCAATTTGCTAGAGACGCTTTCTATGCTGCTTTTACCATGAATAATATCACATCAGGTTTTAAAAATACAGGAATATGGCCCATCAATAAAAATATTTTTACTGATGAAGATTTTCTTCCCGCTTTCGTGACAGACCGACCCCAACCTCTTTCAAATCCTACTGGCTACGACGAAAATTCTTCAAATGAAGAAGCACTTCAGCCCAGACCTTACCCTACAGAGCCTAATCTAGATTTTAATGAAAGAATAGTTTCACCTTCCATTTTAGATAATACAGCAACTGCATTCTGTTTTGAGAATGAACCACAATCGGAAGGCATTTTTACAGAGGAACCACAACCCGGACCCTCTAATTTGAATAATCCTCCAGTAACACCAGAAACAATAAGACCATATCCTAAAGCTCCATGTCGAAATTTTGCTGGAAGGCAACGTAAAGGTAAAACCACAATTATAACTGAAACTCCTGAAAAAGATAGATTGCTTTTAGAAAATATGTTGAATATTTTAAAAAAGAAAACGCCGAAAGCTGACAAGCATAACTTACAACATGTAAAACAAATTTTCAAATGCAATTTAAAAGATCAAGAATCAAACAGAACCAAAGGTAAGAGAAAGGCTAAAAAGAATATAACAGAATTAAAGAAATCTGTAAAAACTACTCAAAAGAAGAAGCCTTCGCGTAAAACTATTACTAGCAGCAGTAGCGACGATTCAAGTGTAAGTTTGGCGACTGATTTAGATTCGAATGATAATATTTCTGAAACCGAAGAAGTGTGTCCAAGATTAAGAAATCGCAGCCTGACAAATGATAAAACAGGAGATGATAGCCAGTGTAACGTCTGTAAGAAAAAGTATTCAGAAAGTACTGAAGACTGGTATCAATGTAAAATATGCACGAAATGGGCACACGAAACCTGTGGCGTTAAAGGCATTTTCAATTTTTTTTGTTTACTTTGTCACTAACAATCTATTATTTTTTAAGTTTTTTAAGTTGATTATTTTTTAGATAATACCTAAACCAAACCTCAAAAACAATATTGATTGTTAAGATTATTTTTAAGATAGTAGACCAAACTTAAATAAGACTGTTATTATTGTTTAGGATAGTTGATAAAATAATAATGTTGTTTGTTAGTCTTAGACTATTGATCTCTATTATTATACAATTACATTTTATTTAATTACTTGTTGTTGTTCTAATAATAAAAATAGTGAGAGTAGTAATAATTCTATTACTTAAATATGTGATTGTAAACTTACTTAAAGTTATTGTATTCGTGCTTCCTCTATTAAGTATATTTGAAACTTAAATTAACCTGATTTTTTTTAGATAGTATGTACTGTCCCTTTCATAAATGATCATGTCCCTTTCAATACAAGCCATTTATGAAAGGGACAAAACACACATTTTTGAAGACTGCAAAAATAAATGACTTAAAACCTAGAATTAATAATTACTGTATTTTATTTTAATAGTAAACTAATGAAGGCTTCCCATTAAACTCCAACCTGCTCAAAATAATATGTTACTTATTTATTAGAGGCTCCACAACAAAAATGTCCCTTTCATGCCACTTCTCCCCAACATATGATTTCATAGTTCCATAGTCCAAAATAATTAGTGATAAATCAAATTATGTATTTACGTAGCGAGTCGCTTTATTAGGTATCCGCTCAGTCAAGGGCGTCGCCAAGGGGGGGCAGGTAGGGGCAGCTGCCCCCCCCCCCCCCAGAGATTAAAAAAAAATGTCAAATGTAAAGCAACCAAAATCTTTGACTTGGCATGCCTACTATACGGTATTTATTTTGCATATACCATACTATTGTACAATAATATTGACCGTCTGGGGGCCGGCGTAAAATTGCGTAAGTTGCAATCACATTTTTTTTTCATTCTCCATAATATTTGCCCCTCCCTAGGCCATCGGCTGGCGACGCCCCTGCGCTCAGTAAACATAATAAGATCCTGAGTACTAATCACCGGCCGGGCAATTAGAGTAGAGTTTTTCATTCCTAAAAATCTTTTACAAATTGCCACGGTCTGCGATTTCCGGTCGACATCGCGATAGCCCCATCAGATTTGGATGGAAATAAGTTCTTGGCACTCTGGAAAGAAGAAGCGCTACTTCTGCCTATCTCTTCAAGGATATACGTGGCCTTATGTATGCATTTATAACAATGAAGGGGAAATGATCAGAGCACTCATCTGATGGTATAACTTTAAGTCCATATAAATTTTATGGGTACTACCGAACTTTTTATGCTAAACGGTAAAGTGACTACAAAGGAAGTGATTGATCTGTGATTGGAAACGAAGTTGGACGTTCGAACGTCGTACGTAAAACTACGAATGTGCCGAGGTGCTTTACAAAATGTTCGAAGCGAAAGTACGGGATGAATGATAACTGTCATAGAGAATAGTATTTATTTTTAAACTTATAATTTACTTCTTTTTTTTTTTTTTTATTGCAGTGAATGGCGAGACGAGCAAGCCGTTCGCCTGATGGTAAGCGATACGACCGCTCATAAACAGTAGCAACATTCCACTGCGCTCGCCATCCTGAGACATAAGATGTTGAGTCTCAATATGTCCAGTAGTTGCTCTGGCTACAACGTCCTTCAATCCGAAATACAACAGTGCATTTAAGCACTGTTGTTTCACGGGAGAAATAGACCTACTCAGATGGCCTCTCACATATGAGAGACCTACCACCACTTCGGACGTCGAACGTTCCAACATTCGGACCTCTTCTGACTAAGAGCAGTGTACGCCGAATATTCACCGAGTCGTCAGAATTGTATCCCTCTTATTAGAATATACATACATAAACATCACGCCTATATCAAAAGGGATAGACAGAAGTGCCAGGACACCCACGTGTCGCAGTATCTTCCGTCCCACGATGTAATAGGAGGCGAGCTATCGAGGATCTAAGTACAAAGTCACCTACATATGACGCATTTTGTAATCAATGTAAACATCCTATTCAAACAGGACGGGCCATATCTATGCCTTTCCACAATTGATATTATTGTTTAGAATAACAATTGATAGCAGTTAGGTCAATAACCAGTTTCGCCGAATTTTTAATACACAACATCTTTACATAGTCTATCGTCACGGATAGGCATAGCGTGGCTTTACCACTTTGATAAGAATAATTAAAGCGTAATAATATCATTTACGACTTATGGCAAAATGGTCTAGATTTACGCCAATGTACAGTACAGAATGTACAGTTGGGCTCAGGACTATGTATGTGACTGTTGGTTTTATTTATTTATATAAACTGCACAACGTAGACCGACATAAAGATGCACCTAACCAGTGTTCTAGCAATGTTTATTAGAATCAATTTATTTATCACTACTGTTGCGAATGGCGTGATGTCGCGCGGAGACAGTGAAAGTCTACATGAGATCCCGAGGCGAAAGCATACACCGATTTACGCGGAACGAACGTGTGCGGTATTTTAGAGATTCTGCTAGCCGTATAGAATTAAACAAAAACAATATAATTAGTAATTATAAACAGGCTAAGGACATTGCAGCCAGAGTAGCTAATGGACATATTGAGACTTAACATCTTATGTCTCAGGATGGCGAGCGCAGTGGAATGCCAACAATTGCATTGTAATTCAAGGCGTTGTTTGGTTTTGCTACTGTTCATCAGTGGTTGTATCAGTTACCATCAGGCGAACGGCATGCTCCTCTCGCCATTCATTGCAGTAATGTATGTATGTATAGAAACACGTGTAGTCTAATGATCTGGAAATCACATACATAGTCATATTGGGATATTTTTTCTAAGATGTCAGAATCTACGAGGGACTTTCCAAGAGAAACGCAATATCAAAATTGGTCTGCGGTGATGAGTGCGGGTTGGCGAACCACCTGCTTGAACCTAGCATGATCATACTATAATCTAAAATGACAGCCTCCGTGGCGCAGTTGGTTAGACGCCGCCTCCATCGCACCGAAACAAATGTTTGTGTGACCCACAGTATTAGTTTCGGATGTCGAAGTTTGTGAGATCGAAAAGTCTCTCCTAGTTTCTGATACCCACTACACAAGAATTGATCTTATTGTAGGGTCAGGACTATGTGCATGACTTTTGAATGTAAAAAAATTCTTTCAAGTTAAGCTTGATTTGATTTGATGACATTTGAAGTCTCAAGAAGCCGACTTCTACACCGTAATAAAAGAAGAGTGCCATATTTCCTCTATGACTCATGACCTGACCGCACGTACAGATGAATCATTTTATAACACGCCATATTTTACTTAATCATCAATTAAATAAATAAATATAATACACAGTTCAAAGCTTACGTAGGATAAGTGTTTTATGTCTTGGGTTTCGGATTTCACAACACTCAGAAATGATTGTGAGCCCCAGAAATATTTGTTTCTGTGCATAAACGAAACTGCTGTTGTTTTTTTCACAACTGGCCTGCGGTTGTTTTTTTTCACAACTGGCTCCCTATCACTTCCGCCACGAAGGCATAAAGGTCGCTTTAAATGTGAGTAAATTATTTGGATTCGTATATTTGTATCGGTATAATACATATACCAGATAACTGTCAGAAGCCGTACCCAATTATTTATACACTAGAGGCCCGGCCCAGCTTCCCCGGGTACAAATAGATTTCTGTACAATAATATGTACGTATTATACATATAAACCTTCCTCTTGAATCACTCTATCTATTAAAAAAAACCGCATCAAAATCTGTTGCGTAGTTTTAAAGATTTAAGCATACAAAGGGACATAGTGACAGAGAAAGCGACTTTGTTTTATACTATGTAGTGATTTACAATTCTAAGATTTTTAAATACTTCACAAATCTTAGAAGAAAGAGGCAAACAATATAAAAAATCTAATCTAATCTTTTAATAAATTTAAAATACCTAAATATACCAAAAAATTTTGTGGTCAATTAACAGCAAGATAAGTTATCTGAAATTTTATCAAAATAGTACGATGTCGGTGCGTTCACCCGATATATTATCGTCACCTTGATCTTTGCTCATTCAATTCAAATAACCTTCATCATCATCATCATCCTATTCGCGTCCACTGCTGGACATAGGCCTCTCCTATGGCACGCCACTGGGCTCGATCCTCAGCCCAACGTCTCCAACCGCTACCAGCCATCCTAAATAACCTTGGTATACATATTATACACGTAAGATATATACTGCTGAAAATCATCAACTGTCTAGTGTAGAGAGAGGGATATAATTACTTATTGACAGCTTTCGTGGCGCAGACGGTTAGACGCTGCCTGTAAAACGAGAGGCCGCGGGTTCGATCCCCGCACCGAGAGAAATGTTTGTGCGGCCCACAAATATTTCTTTCGGGTCTGGGTGTTTGTGACACCGAAAAGTCTCTCGTAGTTCCTGATACCCACGACACAAGACTCGATCTTAGTGCGGGGTCAGGACTATGTACGTGACTGTTGGGTGTTATTTATTTTATTTTCAAATCGAAGGTCACAATCCACTCACCTCATAAAACCATCCGAATCTATCATAAGGTATGAGGAACGGCAGGTCTGGGAATTGGCTGGCGATGTCCAACACTGGATCCTGTATGCCGTCGAACAGCCAGGAGGACACGTTGGCCTTCAGGAACAGATTGTCGTGGTAGAGCCTCAGGAAGACATCAACTGGGAGCTTGATGATGGTTCGCTGGTAGCGCAGGGTGTAGGCTACGGTCTGTGTGGAAGAAATTTCTAATAAAATAGTATACTTTGGTTCAGAAAATTTTAGAATGGGAATCATTGCTATTAGAAATTAACATCACCACCTTGTTATTTTTGAAGCCTTAGCATGCTCTATATTTCAGCTATTGCTAATTGCCCCCACAGAATATGTAAACAATTAAACTGACCATATATTATACACATTTTCACACCTAAAATTTTCTTCTTCAAATAGATTCGTTAAAAAACCTCATTTGGTCATAGATTGCACGAGATCGCATAAAATTATTAGCCGATCGGCTTTGTGAATCACATTCGCAAATCGAAAAATCTAGCTTATTAATATAACTTATGAAACGTTATTATCAACTTCACTTGCTATATGTGATTTCTATTTATTCCAACACTAAGACAATGTTATTGTATTTGGATATGAATCCAGGCGTACATCAGGGAGCCTTTACTGAGCAATGACGAATCCAGAGGTCATGAGGGTCATGATCCCCGCTGGGCTGGCTCCAGATTGACAGAATTTATTTATCTTGTTGATAAAATTTATAAGTACAATAAATTCTTTGTCAATGAGTAAAGTAAACGTGTGTGTGTGTTCGCAAATCACGACTGTAACCAAAATTTAAAAATCATTATTACGAATTCGAGTATTGAAATCATACCCAGGGTTATGACAAGAACTATATAACCCCCCTCCCCAGCTTTAAAGCTGGATCCACCCTTGTCACTGAGTTGGTCATTGAAATGTAATTGGTCCAGTGAAATATAATTAATAGTCGATGACAAATCCATTTGTACTTGCATTGACATTAACTCAAGGTTGAGTCTACTCCACGGTCTGTGTGAAAAATGACCGATGACTAACCTAGTCTTCTTCTAAATATTACGCATTGTGAATGGAAGTTTGTTCGTGCCGTTTTCACGCTTTATCAATTCAGCAAAATTTTATGAAATGTTGTTTTACTAGTTGTCAAGGATAAAAATAAGGACATAGAGTATCTTTTATCGAGGAATAAAGTGCTGTTTCCGAGGTATGGAAAAAAAATGTAGTTCTAGAATAATGCTCTGTGACAAAATCTACACAAACGCGAATGAGGGCGTGGGCGAAATGTAGTACTAACTTATCAGTTTTATTGGCATGGCAGTGATAACATGAAGTATAAACTAATCGTGGCGTATGTAATAATTATTCTGTACTCTGAAACATTTGTTCAGAAGCAAATTGTACTCACCGCTATAATGGGATTGATGCTGGTAATTTCGTCTGAAAGGCTGCCGTTCGACTTCTCAGCGTCGTAGTACCAGTACCTCTCGTTGAAGAACGTTACCGTCGAGTTGTGATCGTTCCATGTTAGATTTACCTGTTGGAGAATGAGGAATATTAACTTTATCATTCTTATCGATCCTCATTCATTACTGATCGTAGGTTTCTCATATGTGAGAACCCACCTGGGTAGGTACCACCGCAATGTCTATTTCTCCCGCCAAACAGCAGTGTAAATGCACTGTTGTGTACCATCAGCCGAACAACATGCTCGTCTCGCCATTCCATGAAATAAAAATAATAATATTCATGGATTCAAGAATTATTGAACTCACAAAATTCCAGGGTATTTATGGACAGCGGAATTTTTTCGAGAGCAAAGCTATGGCTTTCATCCTATAAGCCTTAGAAGATCAGGAAAGGTTTGCTGAAGTTAACGGCCTTTCAGCATGGCGCGCGGGGACTGCGCCATCACTACAGATAGTTAAAGTAGAGCTGGCCACCGAATGCGAAGAACCAGTGAAGATCTGCTATTAAGTAGGATACTTCATCGCCTGTCAAACTTATCGTCCTTATAAAATGCTTCAAAAATTCATTCATCTTTTCCACCTACATACTTGCCTCTACACTTAAAACGATATATACTGCAAAATAATATGGCTTATAATTTTATAACCGGCCATCTATCTAACAGCAACCCTACTGGGAACAGATCTTTATTCCACCAACTATGCAGAACAATTGGTTTCACATATCTATGAAATATCAGTGGCGAACATATATTTAAAAAAGTAAATTATTTACGACCGTAAAATTTATTTGTATACACATACAAGTTCTTATGTACGTTATTACAATCTTGTTACGAAATAATCCCATTGTAATAATTAAACAAAGAATTGATTTGTAACGATGACACATTTGACATTAATAAGAATACACGCATTAGTCAAACAGAGTTTAAAGTTCGTTGCGATTGTATTATCATGCAGTCGCACTCGGTGTAATATTTATAAACACAAAATAGGCCGTTTAAAAAAATATTTTGAGATGTCCATACAGGCCTGAAATAAAACATACTTCAACTTATTCATTAAACATTATACAATTATGGCATTGGAGACCCTTGTGTCCTATAAATATTTTCCGAGTCCTTTCTCTGTAACTTGAAGAAGCAACTAGGCAGTACTGAATAATTGTGTCACATGGCAACAGATATTTAGTAGTCAATTGATGCTCAATATGGACAACGTTGTACTTAGATAGGGAGTGGATAATATGGTACCGGCCCACAATATAAAAAAAAAAGGAAAAATATATATATGTTAAATACTTTGAAACGCCGCGTGCCACCAACAGATGAGCATTGATTAGGAGAATAATCTGGTAGCCCGAGCTCCAAAAAGGTTACTTTTATGTCTGATACATTCACAGTATGGTTATGATATGATTTATTTAAGTGACAGTCTCTGATATTAATAACCGCAATAATAAAGATAGAAGTCTTCTAAGTTTTTTCATAGCAACTTATAGAGAAAAAATGGCACAATATGATGATGATATCATTTTCTAATAATCCTTTGCATAATTTTGATAATACTAATACGAGATTAACATTTTTGCTTCATTTTATCTCAATTATAGAAGGCTTATAATTAGATATGTACTGATAGAATAAAGATAGCGCGTTGGACTTCGTTCATGAGAATGCCGGGTGCCCAAGACCCCTTTTCTCTTCCAATCCTTTTTTTTTCCTTGCCGCTCCTCTCCTGATTTGTTGGGCCGGCAACACATCTATGATCCAAGCGTTATGGATGTTCATGGGCGGCAATTATCACTCACCGTCAGGTGACATGTTTGCACGTTTGCTGGACCAGTAAAAAATACGAATAATTGCCCTCAGAATAGGCTTATTTAAAAAACCAGATTGTACTGTATGCTTTATCAGCCTGTAATTAATCGCCCACTGGTGGGATCGACACTCCTTTACAGCTGGTCCTTACTTCCTTATAACCGACAGTTATATAGAGAGCTAAGGCTTTAGTCCGTAACACTTGCACAGTGCCTATTCGCAGGCTATAGAATGTTTAAAGTCAGACTACTGACAATACGACTTTATTCATAGCTAGTTTAAATATTTTATTATTATTTATTTGTTATTGTATATTATGTGGTGTTCAATAAGGTGTTGTGTATCTGTATTTAATAAACCTACCTAAAAAACTAAAATTAGATGTCGCATAATTTGTCTCTTTCAAACGAATATTGAATACGGTTTGGGGATAAGTTTATAAACTGTTTATGTTCATCTACAGCCCCTGATCCCCTACTGATATGTACGGGCTAAACGCGGAACGCGAAACTGGCGTGAACCACGATGAGTTTCAACCTATTATATGTATGTATGTGGTGTTGAATGTCAATATCCGCGCGGATGAAAATCCTACGAATATTTTTACTGATAGAGGCCAGATTAGTAAGATATGTGACAAATAATATCATGCATATTTACTTATATGAATTAGAATATTGGAATAATTTATACACAAGTAGAAGGTAATAATATACGGCGGTTTTTATTCAAATGAAAATTGTTGGTCGCGGCCAGCCTGTTTTTGTTGTGACATTAATAAATACAGGCAAACAAATTTGCAAATCAATCTTATGCAAAATCAACAACAATATGTAGATTAAAATACATATAACCTTGTCTAGGCAAAAAACAACTAAGGCAGGAGAACATGTTATTAATTAAAATAGCAGGTGACTATCGGCTATCACGCTAAACTCCGATAAAATAAAAATTAAAACATGTATAGATTAAAATGTAGATAAAATACTGGAGTGTCAACAGTTCCGGCTAGATTTTTCGTGTTTCCATTGAGACATGTGTTCGCGGGCAAGCCTTACTGGTTACTAAAAGTGGTCTCTCATATGTGAAGTTGCCTGAGTAGATACCACCGCAATGTCTATTTCTCCCTCCAAAAAGCAGTGTAAATGTTGTGTTCCGGGTTGAAGGACGTTGTAGAAAAAGTCACTATTGGACACATTGTAACTTAACAGCTTATGTCTCAGAATGGCTAGCACTATGGAATGAGAAGCATTGCTTTATTTAATGGTGTTGTTTGGTATCAGGTGAATGGCATATTCGTCTCGCCATTCGTTGCAATAAAAAAAACCTATCACCTTCCTAAGCACAATTCCAAATCTTGGTAATTCATGGAATTTCAAAATCAGATAACAACACTGCTCTTTGTCTCGCCTTTATGTTATCTCCATCTAAAGGTTATCTGTAAGGGATTGCATTATCACGTAGTGAAATGAGTCAGCCAATACTTACTTTAAGTTTAGTAATAATTGAACAATAATCTAATATACAAAATTCTTCTGTCACGGGGTGCGTAATCGAACTCCTCCGAAACGGCTCGACCGATTCTCATGAAATTTTGTGAGCATATTGAGTAGGTATGAGAATCGGCCAACATCTATTTTTCATCCCCCTAAATGTTAGGGGTAGTCCACCCCAAAATTTTTGTTTTTATTTTTTAGGCAAAATTTTTTATTTCTATTTTTTTATGATACAACATATAAAAATACATACAATCCTCAATTTTCACCCTTCTACGATCAACCCTTATTTTTTAATAGCCATTTTAGTAATTTAATCATTTTTCCTCTCCGGTCGAAAACTGATCAATCGTCATTTAATTAGTTATCCCCGCCAGATGTCTACAGGTGTCACTTCTGACCCAGTAAACAGCACGGAGTACGGATGAGAACGAAGCCGGTCTCCTGTTTCTCTCACACAATAAGATTATTGTTTATGCATCAAGTGTAGTAGTAACGTTGACAATTATTATTTTGCTATCTCAGTGTAACTCTCATATTAACTATTAATAATTCCTATTTTATATATTAGATTATATGGATGTTTATGGAGAGAAGGGACATAAAGTAAAATAGAATCGAAGGTACGGGAGGGGGCTGGGATAGATGACAGATTTACATACATACATACATAAACTCACGCCTTTTTCCCAGAAGGGGTAGGCAGAGGTGCCAGGGCACCCACATTTCACCTTGTATGTTCCGTCCCATGATGTGATAGGTGGCGAGCCTATCGCCATATCGGGCACAAATTCCTGACTCTGGGCTGATAATGAATAGAAAAATCCAATATCACTTTGCCCAACCCGGGATTCGAACCCGAGACCTCAGCTTTGTAACCGTACCGGAGTACAACTACGCCACCGAGGCAGTCAGTCGAGTAGATGACAGATTTGTTAGGACGAAATGTAAATGCACGTTATAAAACGGGATGGATAATAAAGAGAATGGACGGGACGGATTGGGAAGAGACTGAACAGGCGGATGAGACGGGATAAAGCCGGACAGCAGGATAGCTACGTCAAGTTTAGGCATACAAGAGTTTATACGAAAAACAACATGTATTTGGTGTGGAGTGGAATCAAAAAATATATGCACCCCGGCGAAGCTGGGTCGGGCCGCTAGTTTATTTATAAATTAATAATACGCAAATGATATATTCCAAATTTAAAATATCTAAGTTTCACGAATCGTAGTCTATGCACTTTGTCACGAGAACATAGCGGTATTAACTACTTCAACATATATTTATAGCTCAATGCCATGACATATAGTAGGAAAATATTGCTTTATATCTTACGAATAAACATATTTGTTTATGATTATGATATGACATAATTACGTATTAGTACTGCGGTTTCAGATTTCTTTAACATTTTACGGACCTGATTCATGCTAACATTATTTAATTAATTAATAGACGTAACCTAAAAGGTATATTGAGGCCACAGGTTGAGACTATTCTCGAAGCTCGATCCTGGCAAATAACTTTTGCATTCATTTTCATTATTCGTTTCATTTATTCTGGAATCAATGGCCAGAAACTTCTGACCTGCCCCATGTCAAGGGTGTCACTAGTTTGAGTAGCATGAGGTTGGTCCCTATTGTCCCTGTCATAAACACTCATCCCTTAAGCTCCTATATCTACTTTGTAGCTATTTATATATCCTTCCATTGAATTTCCTTCTTACTTTCCTCGACCAATTCTCGTTATTAAGTCCTCTTTCATTTTACTTTGTATTTTAATGTGTGCACTTCGATCCGAGATTATTTATTTCATCATGATATAAATACTAGACAATAACCATAATATAGTTACATTATATAAAACGTAGATATAGGCGTAGATAAACTCCTAATAACGGATAATATGCAAATTGTACACATACCAATAATAACAATGTCCTCAAAGTTGCATGAATCTAGAAACCTCTATACATTTTCCTATATATTTCAAAGATGAACCTTCGAAAATATTGCTCTTTAAGTCTCCAGTAATCTCACTCTCTGAAATATACGTAACAGCTTTGCTGTTATTCACATTACATCCTTGGGCCCTACTATATAAATCTGAAATTCGAATCTTCTTGACGTTTTTCGTTTCGAAACCTACTCTGTAACACGAAATTCGAATCTTCGGATCGAAGAATGAATGATTCGAATATATCGGCAATCCGAACATTTACAGAGTAGGTACATTTGTATCGTCACAAACTTCGTTCGTCCGAAGTTTCGAACTTCGTTTCGGATGAATATAGTAGGTCCCCTTATTCTCTTCTTATACCATGGTACTACACCAATAGACCCATTTGTAGTTACTTTCTGAACTACAAGCAAGACTCTTCTATCTATACGATACTTTTTAAATTAAAGCTTACCTTTGAATGTGTTTCTCGGAAGACATAAGGACCCATCTGGTTGACCCTTAGTGTGACATTCTTTCCAGCTAATATATCGTCCACGTTTGATATATTAAACATATAACATTCCAGGTACATGGGTATTGGAGTCTCCCGCCAAATGTCAAATGACATCGATGTGGGTGACAGCGTCATCATCTGAAAGAAAAAGTTATGTCAAGTCGAAGATGTTAGTTCCGGTTTCAGATAAAGGCTTTTCATTGCAGGCACCGTTGACCTTTGTGTATCAATAGGTTTCATGCTTTAATTTGAAAGCCAGATCTTAGATAGAATGAATTTGTAGTGTCATCATGAAAATTTGACAGAATTTTTCCAAACAGGGCGTTGCTAAGTTAATCAGGGCAGTATATTACATTTTCACTAGCATTTTGCTCTTCAAATTCAGCGTTAGGAGCGTTACGAGATGAAAGTTGACGTAGAAAATAATAGAACCACTCCAAAAGGCAACGCTAGATGAATAAAAAAATCATAAATATTTTCTCTAAGAATCGTTATCTTGAAGGACCGTATAATGTGCATGTCGCTTTGTAGACTGTCCTTGATACTAGAAAACATAATGTAATTATTTACCAGACGCAATGCGTTTAGCTAATAGACATAATACGTTAATACAGCTTGTTGAAAAAGTTATGACCTTTGCATTAGTAAATATTTTCACGTGCTCTACCCGCTCTATATCCGTCAAAAGCATTGCCCTACACCATCCTCACACACCATGGACACCAAGCATACCGTTGTAGAATTGCCATTCACAATCTAGGCTTCAACTTCCACCACTCCTAAAACCTATTAAAGTAATACACAAGCAGTTAAGCAACTCTGAAAACAACTGAAATGAACAGCGACCTTCAATCCATTCTCGCGTGTGTTAATTTATTCTATTGCACTTTACTCACCATCCTGTGCATTGAGGTCATTAAGCCGTGCTAGAATAAAAAAAGAGGTGCACTTATAAATACTAAAAGTACCCATGGCTATTGTTAAAAAATATGCCTCGTCATTTCCTCATATTTATCACTAAATTGTAATACGTCCACAATTTTATCGGTGTCGTAAATTATTGCATTCATAGCCCACAAAATTTAATCAAAACACATAGAACTTCTATATCATTGAGAATATTTCAAACGTCTTTTACACCAACAATTTTGCAATCAAACTAAAATTTAGTTTCACAGCATTTCTCTGCCTTGCTATTATGTCACTGAATGGCCCAAGAATAAAGAAGCAATACAGAAACATTACTATAACATTGTTAAATACATCACAAACAGTAAAGCCAAAACAACATAAAACAACAGAAACCAATATAAGTAAAGATTTTTTAAAAATCCAGTGTACCAAAACTTACCCTTTGCAATTGTGTGATGAATATAGGTGGCCAGTAGACTACCATAACAGCTCCTACCACAACGAGGCCAGCTCCAAAGCCCATGAAGAAGCCACTCTTCACCCCTGACGACACCATTTTGTCCTATATTATCTGGAACAAAGGAGAATTGTTAATGACGTCATTGTGTCTGGTATCACGTTACGTAACACTACGTTTGTTGGGTGAGGGCTACGTGTACGAACTGGGATAAACAAAACTGCATATTTATACTGGCAAGACAGTGACTTAAATTTAGTTTATGGTATCTGTCTCGTGCTATAACGATGCAGGAAAACATCGTTAGAAAACCTGCATACCATATCGGATGGGTAAGAATTTCTATCCTATGTAAAGTCCGCCAACCGGCACTAAGCCAGCTTTTGGACTATGTAGCTTTACCACTCTCAATCGTACTCTCGATTGTAGAAGCGGCCCATGCCCTGCAGTAGGTGTATATGAGCTGAATTAGTACAGTAGAGAAGTGCAGTAAAGGTAATGGATCCGACGACGAGACGGCTATCTCACGTGGAATATAATAATGTCGAGTGATTATATCCGTAAATACAGGTAAATCTAAATGCCAAACCTACGTTGGTCACTAAAACGGGTTTCTGACTGCTGTGTATGGTAATGTTTATCAGGTGGATAAGTATAAAACTAAAAATAAAGAATTTGGTTATTATTAAATCTTTCCTTAACGTAATGATAGTAATGAGAAAGGCCTGGTGCTTATTAGTATAAGCATCAGCTGTATCTCATCATGAGATGATCATCATCAAGCTTGGAGCGTCTTGTCACGCAGCGGAATGCCAAGTATTGCTTTGTAATTCATGGTGTTGTTTGGTTTTGCTGCTGTCCATGAGCGGTGATACCATCAGATGAAAGGCATGCTCGTCTCGCCATTCATTACTTACTTTGTTACAAAGGGGTAGACTTCAGTACCCCAAGCAGGAACATTTTGAAGTATCGTATAGTAATAGTATCGTGACAACGATTACTATACTATTACTACAACGATACTATACGTCAAAAATTATTCGTGCTACCACTTTTCATACATTTGTATAGTAAAACTATCGCTAGACTATACGATTACCATACTATAGTGTCGTAAACGTTTCCCGCTGCCATAATTTAGTTCCAAATACACTCACAATGGCGCTGTTCAAATTCCCATACAAAATTTTACTATTACGATTACTATACTATAGAGCCAAATGTTCCTGCTTGGGGCACTGAACTCACCGTCACTAAAGTGTCTTTTGGATACAATCCACTACGGGATATACGCAGCTATACAATCATTCAGTTGTTTGTCAATTAAAATGAAGATTATAGTATGTATCAGTACAAAAGAATTCGACTTTATCGCGTAAAGATAAGAAATCATACGATGCGTTGCAACAAAATATTTTTACCGGATATCAAAGATAAGAGCAGTTAAAAATAACATCAAAAACATCCTGTAAAAATATTCCAAGTCTCGCAGCTCAGTTTTTCTACCGAAAAAAGTTGTGAGATCCATGTAATACCAAGTCGATTAATTTATTTAGTCCTTGCTTTAGGGACCTTCTGTATAAAGTTATTACGTAAGTTTATTATCATTGTATTGTATTAGCCCATATACGTCCCACTGCAGGGCACGGGCCTACTCTACAATCGAGGATACGATTGAGAGTGGTTAGGCCATATAGTCCACCACGCTGGCCTAGTGCGTGTTGGCGGACTTACATACCATAGAAATTCTTATGAATCGCTATGGTATGCAGGTTTCCTCACGATGTTTTCCTTCACCGTTTTAGTGCGTGGTGATTGACTATCAATACACACATGACTCCCAAAAGTCAGAGGTGTGCCCTGGGATTCGAACCCGCGACCACCGTGAACATATTGGCAGCCGCGTCTAGTCCGTTTACCAACAGGCCACCACGCACTCTTTACGTTTTAAATAAATAGATCGACTTGGGCATCGCATGAAAACATAATGTATCGTACAATTTATATATAATGCTACTGGCCAAGTCGATCTATTATTAGTATTCTTTCTTTCATGGCAATTGATATTTTCGAGCTATTTAGTCTGTTTATTTGCAAGTTTTTCTTCGTCATGTTTTTCTAGAGGAATGTTGTACAATTTCATGGGCTGAATGCACCCTTTCCCTCTTTATACCTCCCTCCTGTTATGCCTCATATATATAGATACCTATCTACAACTGGATCAGCCCATATACGTCCCACTGCAGGGCACGGGCCTACTCTACAATCGAGAGTACGATTGAGAGTGGTTAGGCCATATAACTATTATTCCATTATATACGGGTACAACGAATCATGAACTGCAAATGTAACTTTGTAATCCTATACATTTATATGGGATTACCAAGTTATTCACTATAATATAATAGTTAAAAAAAACTAAAATACACGCTTTAATAAGATATACAACTAAAAAAGTAAAAATAATTGATACTGAATTTAAGATAAGAAAATGGAGTAAAATACATATATTTTATTGTTACAAAGCGTGGGGTGTTTACAACAATTACTTATCCTCCTGCACCCCACGCTTTGTAACAATAAAATATATGTATTTTACTCCATTTTCTTATCTTAAATTCAGTATCAATTATTTTTACTTTTTTAGTTGTATATCTTATTAAAGCGTGTATTTTAGTTTTTTTTAACTATTATATAATTGTTTTGACTAAAAACATCCATCTACGGCTGTATTTCCAATCAATAACGCCATCTGTTGGTCAGTAGTAACATTTGACACTTGAAGAATACAAGAAGCTTATACCCAAATGGAGATTGCATTCCGTATATAAAAGTGAAGCACAAAAATTTGACCTCGAATGACGTTGCGACTGATTGCTATCCTTTTCTTTCGAGTGACAATGAATGAAAATGACTTTTTGTTCATTCATTGTCACTCGAAAGAAAAGGATAGCAATCAGTCGCAACGTCATTCGAGGTCAAATTTTTGTGCTTCACTTTTATATACGGAATGCAATCTCCATTTGGGTATAAGCTTCTTGGAAGAATACAATGTTAACGCCATCTAGCGATGAATGTAGCAATGGTCATCAATTATAAGAATAATTAATCCTGGCGAATCTAATTAGGATAATTATATATTTTAATCGAATTATTGTATTGTCATCGGTCTTTGACAGGTGTGCAAAATTTGAACGAAATCTGGCCGTTTAAAGTGGGTCAAAATCGCGCCCAAAGAAGTCGGTTACAAACAAACATACAAACATACAAACATACAAACATACAAGTGAAGCTAATATAAAGCGTGTAAAAATAGACAGAAATTATGAAATTTTTGACACTAAATACTAATTATATTCTAAATTTGAAGGTTCTATGTCTGCTAGAAGTGCCTTAGGCTTTTGATGATCGGCCAGTCAGTCAGTGAGTGACAAAATTACGAAAGTTTGACAAGTTATAATTCTTAAACTACTGGTTTAAATTGAACGAAATTTTAAATATACCGTGTTTACATAATGCCTGCTTAGTAACTGAAAATTCAGGCTTCTTGCTTTAACCACAAAGAAGTTATGGGGGGTTGAAAATGGTCTGAATTGCTTCGAGAAAAGGATGGTACGACTGTGCCGTTTTTTAGCTCGACTTGGAGGGGGCGCTGCCGTGCCCCCAGATAAGTCAAGGACAATAAGTTAGACTCAGTTAAAAATCAATAAATTTGTGTGCAGTGTATCTCTCTCTCTCTCTCTTAATTTAGAGTAGAAAGGAACTCTATTTTTGTTTTTCAACCTGGAGAGGGTAAGTCACGGCACCGCACCTGATGGTTAGTATCTTTTCCTCCGAAAGATGCCTATGTGCCTATTTGCAAATGAATATCATCTCTTGCCACTCGACATAAATATGCCAGCCCAATGAACTGCTTGATGCTGCGGCAAAAGGACCCAGAATTTTAAAAAGGAGGGAATATATTAGCCTTCTGGTTAGTCCATAAATATGGTAGACATTCAGCGAATAGATTTGCAAGGAAATTGGAAACGAGGACGTAAAACCATAAATAATACTATTGCACCCCGATTAAGCAATCGTGTAACTATTTACTCTATGATACAACCATATAATGTAGAATTGGACATGTTACTACTAACACAATATAAAATTTTATTATTTATATTTTTCGAACGGGTAAAGCTAAGCTGTTATAAGTCACGACTCAGTATGAATGCGTAGGCCCGTCCAGGACGGTACCACTGTCTCACAGAAGATCGATGTGAAGCGACGGCTTTGCTGTCGAGTTTAGTTCGGTGATTGAGATTGCCGTATGCCCAATACAATATTTCCTTCCCGCTCGCCTCCCGATATCATGGGCCAGCAACACATCTATGATCCAAGCGTTGTGGATGTTCCTGGGCGGCAATGATCACTCACCATCAGGTGACCAGTAGGCTCTTTTGTCAGACCTTGGCAATAATGAATTGGAATTCAGTAGTAATATTCCTTTATAACATAATTAAGCTACGGTGTAAGGCCAAACCGCTGCACTGCCTTGGTTAAAGGGCAATGAAAAATATTTTAAGTAATATACAAATTCGTAGTAAGGACATCAACAATATAAGGAAAATGTGCACGTATAATAAATGTCTGTTGAAAACAATTATAGTAAAAACACAACCATTTCGTAAAATAAAAATGAATTGCAAAAGTTTGCTTGATTGCAAACGTCGACACTTTGCCAATAATCGTTCACATGACTATTACACAACCAAAAAAACTAACGAACTAATTCAGAATATTAATTATGATAGGTGGAAAGAACAAAAAAGTAGATTTTAAAAAACAGGACTTACAAGTCCGATAAAATCAAATGCTTTTGATGTAACATATTAGCTATCTGGTTCACGGCTGAATGCGAAATTAAGCACTATTCATTATGCTAATATTTATACACATTAAAAGGAAAAAAAAAACATGAATGTTTAAAGAAATATTAAAATGTTTATAAATAGATCTGACTGCCCGATGTGGCGATAGGCCCCTATCACATCGTGGGACGAAAAATACAAGGCTAATAATGGGTGTTTTGGTTGCACCTCTACCTACCCCTTCTGGGAAAAAAGGCGGGAGTTTATGTATTTATGTTATAAATATTTTATGTAACTCCGGTCACTGATTTACATTCTCATTATGAAGTCAAGGATCACTAATTACATTTGCTAGTGACTTGATCGACGTTCTTAAATACTTCTCGTAAGTGCAGAAACATTAAGACTACTTGGACCGTATGTAAACTTGGCAAAATTAACGTTTGAGAAGCGAGGAGAGAAGTTAAAATAATGCGTATTGTTCGAGCAAAGTTTGTACTGTATCTGTCTGTATCAGCCCATATACGTCCCACTGCAGGGCACGGGCCTCCTCTACAATCGACAGTACGACTGAGAGTGGTTAGGCCATATAGTCCACCACGCTGGCCTAGTGCGTGTTGGCGGACTTACATACCATAGACATTTTTATAAATCGCTATGGTATGCAGGTTTCCTCACGATGTTTTCCTTCACCGTTTTAGTGCGTGGTGATTGACTATCAATACACACATGACTCCGAAAAGTCAGAGGTGTGCCCTGGGATTCGAACCCGCGACCACCGTGAACATGTTGGCAGTCGCGTCTAGTCCGTTTACCAACAGGCCACCACGCACTTGTTTGTACAGTGCAATACAAATAAATTGCTGTGTAAAAAAAATAATCCAAATAGATTGAATATGAGATAAAGATCAAAGAAATGAATTAAGCGAGAAAGATTTCCGACCTGCTAAAATCTAGATATCCCGATATTTAGAACCCGACCACTGATAGCTTTTCCACGTTTGATCGCTCTGCTGGCTTATAAAAATATCCTATTAACATCAAGACTTGCCAACAATGGACAACTGTATACCAATGATGGTTATGAATGATGGTAGATATCCTCAGCGAATTGCAGAGCTTCTGTGCTCTAAGTCATTAAAAAAGCCAGAATTCTATCTATGAGGAGTTGCAGTAACAGGTGTGAGGACGAAAGAGTATTTACCAAAGTGCAGACATATGTTATCACATTAATATGTTACGTTGACTGAAAACCTGATTAAATGGTGATCATACTGACATTGTTGCTTATCAAATGGTAATCGTAATGAAATATTAAGCCTTTAAAACGTAAACAATTTCACATTCAATTAAAGTGACGTCACATAGTTGAGGATTTCAGATCATTAGTTGTATCTTTTTGCTTGTAGCAACTACGGTTTATAATAATGTAAAATCTGTCATAGTGACCTATACAAACACATGCTCTTGATGTGATTGCGTCGACGGACGACACATAACTTTATCTTTAGCTGGTAAAAACTCATTTTAGGAAATTATCACAATCATCGAGATATGAATTAATAAAACGTTCTTGGCTTGGTCTTACTACATGTCTATTCTGTAATCAACAAATATTCAGGTCCGGTATGGGTTTTGTGGGTTGTTAAATCTAATCATAGTTACTGATACCGATATACTTACCATGTCAAGTATACAATTGTAAATGGACTTCGGACTTTAATTACCGAAATCTATTAAAATGTATGCTGCATTCTAAAAGTGTTTCTACTAAATATTTTGATGAAGTGGAATATTATCAGAAAATTGTAATTCAAGTAAGTAATATAAGATATCACAGCTCATAAGATAGCAATATAATCATAAAAATATTCGCTCGGTAGTGACGCATCACTAGTATAATTTATGATAAAATTTAAGGCTATTAATTTGTTGTTAAATACGTGTTACAATTTATTTTCATCACTTAAATTAAGTGTTTATGAATTATCAATTTAGCTTAATATCATAAAAATATAAAAAATGTCTAGAGATCGTTTTTGGCAATATGAATATGATGCGTTTTAGTTTTTTTTTTTATGTTATACGTTTATTCGACAGCCTCAGCGGCGCAGTTGGTCAGACGCCCCGGTTGCGAAACGAGAGGCAGCGGGTTCCAGTACCCGCACCGAAACAAATATTTGTATGAACAACAAATATTTGTTTTGGGTCTGAGTGTTTGTGAGACCGAAAAGTGTCTCGTAGTTTCTGATACCTACGACAAAAGATTCGATCATGTTGTAGTTTGTTGGGTGTACTATTATTTATCTAGTCTCGCCTTTATTTTGACTTGTTTGCTCCCTTCCTGATCAAATTCTTCGACTGTAATAAATATTTACTGTATTTCATATATTCTCTAATCTAAAACAGAACAAATTTTTACTGTGCCGTAGCTCAGCTGGTAACAATGACCAATGTATTTCTAATCAATGTTATTGTCTTTTCTATATTCCCTTACGATAATTATTATCTATTCCTATCATAGAGTATGTATGCCATTGCAATGTTTGTTTCTTTTACGATAATCGTAAGAGACCTTCAGACTTTGATATGGATGAGTTTAAACCATTATCGATATGGAGCTAAGCTTAATACAATTAAAATATAACATGTAGAGAAGGTAATTTAATAAGTGCATACTACGTATTTATAGAACTACTGAACTGGAGTGACAAAGATTCAAATACAGGCCGATGTTTCTGCATTCCCCATCATCATGATCCATCAAAAATCTATGGCTGGATGGTCAACATCCCCGTGGAATTATCAGGGCAACTTGTTAGACAACCAGCGATTTCCTGCTACCTACATAAAGTCCTCTATAGATATAGTAGTCTAGTCGACAAGTTGAAAATGGTACAAAATAGAGATACTGCTCTTGGCACAGTTTTCTAGACGTCATTCCGGATCCAATGAGCTATCGCACATAATTTTAAGAGCAGTATCTCTATTTTGTACCATTTTCAACTTGTCGACTAGACTATAGTAGGTGATTTTATCATTACAGCCTCGATTTTTTATTGCTTTGAATGGCGAGGCCATCATGCCGTTCACCTGATGGTGAACTATATTACCGCCCATGAACAGTTGCAAAACCAAACAACACCTTGAATTACAAAGCAATGCTTGGCACTCCACTGCGCTCACCATCCTGATACATAAGATATTAAGCCTCAATATGTCCAGATACTCTGGTACAATATCCTTTAAACCGAAATACAATAGTGCTTGTAAACTTTTGTTTGGCGGGAGAAATAGACATTGCGGACTGCGGTGG
The DNA here is from genome assembly GCA_023078785.2 of Hyles euphorbiae. Taxonomy (NCBI): domain Eukaryota; kingdom Metazoa; phylum Arthropoda; class Insecta; order Lepidoptera; family Sphingidae; genus Hyles; species Hyles euphorbiae. The sequence goes on from CM041040.1 coordinate 20,133,363, forward strand.
TACCTACCCAGGCGGCTCTCATATGCGAGAGACCTCCCACCAGTAATAAATAAATAACTAAATTTCTGCGAGGCTAAAAGACTACTATAATGAATAACTGCAATAAACATTAGGTATATCATTAATCCATATCAAAAATCCTCTCGTCGCTTACGTATTGCCACCGAATCGATAACAAGAAAATAACTTAACTTTTTTTATTTGTGATTTCATTGTTTTAATTTTTTATGTTTTGTTTAGAATTATATTAGTTTTTTTTTTAACATCTTTAAATTTTATGTTTAGTTGTTCTTTGATTTCATGTCGTGGTTGCCTATAATTGTAACAGCAATTTTACTTATTCTTATTGTATTCGTTGTATCATTCACAATTGTATGTTACGTTGGCGATCCTAAATAAATAAAATAAAATATGTACCTATTGATATAGCAGTGCGACTTTTATGAGTGATCTCGCAAAAATAGAAATTCAGTCACCGCATACTAAATTCGGATCGTAATTTTCGATAACTATTATTTGATTCAGAGTTTCTCTGCTTTGTATTGTGGAAATCAGATTGTAAGAGTGATTGAATACCCTTGTTTATAAGAGTGGCAATGTGACTTTAGTACCATAATAAAATTACAAACAACATATTTTATGAAATTTTCCAATATCCAATTATTAGTCAATGACAAGAGTCACATTATCTATTTACATTCAAATGCACCCGTTATGTAAATATACAGAGTAATGTACTATAAAGAGTTACAAGTGAATAGATTAGACTGAAAAGTACTGGTACATCAATTGTGAGGTATTTTTTATACTGCCATATTCATTATATTGTCGGGGGAGATTGTCTTACAGACTACACAATCACAAAGCCTGTTAAAAATTATTTTCGGTCTGGGTGTTGTGTTTCTGATACTTTCATTTGGAGTTAGGGCTATTTTGATGTCTGTTAGATGTATTTATATATAATGTAGTTATTTAATATTTCATATTGAGTCACTAATGTTCCTTTATAATCAAAGTGTAATTAAGTTTTATAGGCCCAAGTATGTTTCATATTTTACTTACTTAGTATAAACTACACTGCTATTCAAATTTAAAACTTTTTTGTTTAAATTATGACTATACTTTAAATTGCTAAAAAGTTATGACACATGGAAATCTTAATATATTTAAAGTAAATACAATGACTCATTCTTTTAGGCTAAATCTGGCACAAAAGTAACAATGAACACTTGAGCAAACAGACATTTTGCTGAAAAATATGTTAAATTGGATACTGGATTACCTTTCAAAATTAAGAAATTTAAATACTGAAGACATTAAGGTCAATTTTCACCATATACTTAAAAATTTGCATATTATTTTCTTTTTAAGTAATGCTTTTCCTTTGTTATCTGAATGCCAGGAAATATGGCCCATAATATAATACTATACAAGTACACTTAAATCACCACCACCGCACTAGGCCAGCGTGAATCGTACTCTCAATTGTGGAGTAGGCCCGTGCCCTGCAGTGGGACGTATATGGGCTGATACAGATACAGACACTTAAATCAAATTTAAAAATGTATTAATGTTCTAGAATAAACACACCAGGACTTTGGTGAAAAATAAACACAAGTTTATAATTATACATCATAAGATATTTTGCTAAGTCAAATTACTTAGTCAACATGACGTTTATAATTAATGTATTACCAAGTAAACACTAATTAGGATCATTTTGTTATCAGACAGGCTCGCTGGCACAGTTGTACTAGTGTACAATTAAAACACTGAGGTCTCATGTTCGAATCCCAGGTCAAGCAAAACAATATTGGATTTTTCTATTTACTATCAGCCCTGAGTCAGGGATTTGTGCCCAATATGTTGGTAGAGGTTGCAATGCTGCGTACCTCTAATGGCAAAAAGGTTTAAGTTTATGTATACATATTGGTGTCATAATTAAATTTAAACATTTTGATAGTTACTTTTAAACAATTTTTTACATAAGTCAATAGTATGATATTATTATTATTGTTCGAATTAAATCGGAAATATATATATTTTAGGTATATTATAAACACTTCTATCCAAATTGAAATAAAGTAACATCTGCCTATTTTTTTTTTAACTTCTGCCTATAAAGTTAAGATATTTATATACTTAAATAGTTTTATTGCATTATTTTAATACTTAGTATGGGTAACACAGTTTGGTTTTAAATTATACTTGAGCCCATATACAATTTAAAAATAAATAAATAATAAATAAATAAATAACACCCAACAGTCACATACATAGTCCTGACCCCACATTAAGATCGAGTCTTGTGTCGTGGGTATCAGGAACTACGAGAGACTTTTCGGTCTCACAAACACCCAGACCAGTGCGGGGATCGAACCCGCGGCCTCTTGTTTCACAGGCGGCGTCTTACCGCCTGCGCCACGGAGGCTGTCATCAAATCATGCATTATAGGAAATATTTAGTATGAAAATTGCATATAAACAAGAAATTATGTTTTTAAACGACAAAAATTGGTGAAAATAAATATAAAATTATTGTATCCATCTTTCTTTAAATAGAGCGTGATGATGCACGAAATAGAAACCATTTGGAAAACAATAAAACAACTATCGCAATTCATTGTTGACATAACTTGCACTTACCAGTTACCAGTTATTGCGACAAAAATTACACATAAAATTGATTAAACAATTATATCTTCAAATTGAACTATAATATACTTCTGTTCACATTAAACAACCATAGCGATACACCGGACACTGTCTAATTAAGTTAAATACGTCACATAATTAAATTATAAAAATAAACGTATAAATTAATTGAAAATGTTCGTGCACATCCCATACAACAACGCTGAAGAAACAATGTCAACTGATTTTATTCAGCGATGTCATATGGTTTTGTTTTGACAGACGAAAACTTTTTTAATTTTACAGTATTACATATCACTCCTTTAAGCCATTAGAACAAAGTAATTTTCCCTGATTTTAGTCATGTCACATCTTTTACGATTAATGTGCCGCTTCTTGGTCTGGTTTGTGCCGAGCCGTAGAAAGAGGTACACTGTAGGTAATTCGATAAAATATAGAAAAAAATTGTAAGTAGTTTCAATGGGATTAAAATACCCGGGACCAATTATTAAAGAATAATTCTATCATCAATGCCCGCGACCCATGATCCCTACGTCGATACGTCTCTTTTTCCTTTAGTTTCTCTTTTTATTCAAAAGATCCGAAAACCCATTGTTGTAGAACATTCCCACACACATTCATGTCATGTCATCATATCAATGGTGAGGATCTTCGGACAGGATAGTTCAAAATGTCTATTTCCCCCGTCAAAGAGCAGTAGGTATAAATACACTGTAGCGTGTACCTTGCCGGACTTGAATTCCAATACTACTGGTGCTCTCTCCAATGTGAGAGGCCGCCAGGGTAGATATTACCGCAATATCTATTTCTTAGGCCAAACAGCAGTGCAAATGTACTGTTGTGTTCCAGTTTATAGGATATTGTAGCCAGAATACATAATGGACATACATAAATCTTCATCATGATCATCATTATCTCAGCCACAGGAAGTCCACTGCTAAATATAGGCCTCCCCCAAGGATCTCCATATTGACCTGTTGAAAGCGGCCTGCATCCAGCGACTTCCTGCAAACTTAGCCAGGTCGTCCGTCCACCTTGCAGGCGGGCGTCAGAAATTTTGCTTGCATGTACGTGGCCTCCATTCAAGGGCGGATCCAGCTTTCGCCAGGAGGGGGTCACATTATAGTTCATGTCGGATTTCACGCCAGGGGGGGGGGTCATATTGTTCATGTCAGAATACTGGGCCCGATTTAAATACTCCCAATTCGGAATAATGACTTTTTAAAGTTACAGGCGTGATTTGTGAACACACACATACTTTTTTACTTTATTTATCGACATACAAAGACCTAAATGTGCTTATAAATGTTATCAACAAGATAATTAATACATTTTGTCAATCTGGGGCCAGCCCAGGGGCGGGGGGCATGACCCCCATGACCTCCCCCCTGGATCCGCTCTTGCCTCCACTCTAGAACCTTTTCAGAGATTAGCCAGAACAAACAGACAGACAGACGGACGGAATGTAAGGTCATTTTCGTTCTAGGTATCGTGTATATAACTATGGGTCGCACCAAGGTCGCACCCAAAATGACACATTGCCGATCTATGTTCTATACTACATCTATGGTATATAAGGATATGTAGTTGGACATTTTTTTTATTTTCACTTTACAAACAGAAACTTCAATTTTATCTATATGTATAGATGTCCTACCTTACGTACCCTTATGTACGCCCCGCGTACTTTGTGGATGTGTTTCCTTTGTACTTAGCAAATAGATATGGATATGTAGGAGGGGAATCTCTGGAAAATCAAGGACGTAAAAAAAATGGTATGATTTTGAAAAACCATACAAGCAACGTCATTGTCGGGGATCCTGAGATTAGAATTGTAATTTAACAAATAAAAATAAAACAAAACATGGCCTACATATTTCTTTAATGAATTAGTTACAAAAATTGCTATTGTTTAATTCCATCATTTAGGCGTACATCCAATTGAATAATAAGATCAATTCGTATATAGGGCATAGATGGTTCTAGCAATTCATGTTATCAACAAAGCACAGTTTGGAATGGTTCAAAAGCCTACAAGCAATACATTTGAACACCCGAAATAAATCACAGTAAAACAGTATTAATTTAATACTCGAAATATAAAATAAAAAAAATTGTAGGCGTATTTAAACAAATTTAAGAACGTCTCCATATCATTATTGGTGGTCGAGATAATTCGTACCGTGAGGTTGGCAGATCATAATTCTTAATTTGAATTTCTCCCACCAGTGTTGCCAGTACATAAAACTGCTACTGTAAGGTAATAACCGATCGAACGCAATACGTCTGGTGCACCTACACGAGAAGCATTGTTAAGCTAATGTATGGCGATGAGGCCGGACTCCAAGAGTTTTTGTATCTTGGCGGCGATGTCGGGGTTCTTGAGATGGTCTTGCAGCGCGTGCGGGTCTTGTTGCATCTGTTCGAGGATGCAGCGCATGGCGGGATCGCGAAGGATCGACTGTACTTCAGGGTCGGCCATCGCACGTTTGCGAACCTGGAAGAATGCACGTTGTTAAGAATTTTGTAAGTAATAGAGCCGTGGTGTAGCTCGTTAAAACTACAAGAAAATAGTTTTACTGAACCAACAGTGGTAACACTGCCTCACAGAAAATCAAATGATTTTTTTTGTTGTTACATTTCTTTTTCTTCCCCCTGCCACTGTGCTTCCGACAATGTATTTTCAATCTTTAGATCGATCATTTTTTGCAACTTTGATTGCTTCGCATCAGGTTAGCCCTTCGAATATTTGGGGGACATATCCAAAAGAAAATAAAGGAAACAGTTGTGATGTCATCAATTCAATTTTACCTTTACCTTTACTCCCATATGCCTGTATATAGCCTCGACTGGAGACTTTTTCATTGTTATATGATAAAATACAAGTAATATTTCCATTACATACCTCCTCAGGATTGGAGTTAAGCTGCGTGGAGCAGGCGCGGTATCCCTCCAGCGCCTCGGCGTTGCTGGGGTCGAGCTCCAGGGCCTTCTGGTATGCAGTGAGGGCTTTGGATGGCTGTTGCATACCCTGTCATCACACACAAAAAATGTATAAAAAGATATGTATATTTTCTTAACCACCACCTAACTTAACCACGTTTAGCTTAACTACTCTCAATCGTACTCTCGATTGCAGAGGCGGCCAGTTGCAGTAGCACACAAAACGTTGAACTCGTTAAACATGTCGACAAACTATTACCAGACGTGGCTGAATGTATGTATGCAAAGAAATGTAACACAATGTATTTTTTCCTTAATTTCATAATGTTGAGTGCAAACTTCCTATCCAGTATCCAAGTTCATCCAGATGAAATATATATTACTCGTCATTTTTTTAAGTAAATGTGCTAGTTAGTAATTTTGGGCAAAATCTCATGTAGGCTCTTATTGTTAAGGAAAGGTAATAATGCTAAAATCAAGCTGTGGAATTGTTTGTCAGAGTATGTATCCCCTCATTCCTACACTCCTGGGTTCTTTAGAGGTATGTGTCGAATGGCATGGAACCGCGTCGGATGCCATTTGACACTGTCACAACAGCATTGCGCTTACCATCAAGTGCAGTGCAACCACGTTTGCCGTGCCAGTTTAAAAAAAAATCATTAAACAAACATCCTCACACTAATACTCCACACATAATTTTTCCACACACACACACATATATCTATTTTATTCCATACCTGCAAAATCTTTCCCTTTCTGATCCACCCCTTGATGAACTTGGGGTCTAGCTTGCAGCACTGGTCGCAGTCCTTGAGTCCCAGGTCGAAGGCGGCCAGCTTGGTGTAGCACGCGGCGCGGTTCGAGTACAGCTTGGGGTCGTCCGGGTTGCGTCGTATGGCGGCCGTGTAGTGCTTCACCGCGGTGCTGTAGTCACCTGGAGGATCAAAGATTTTAGGTAAATATTTCTCTCTATCTCGCATATAAGAGAATCCTGAAAATAAAAAAAAATGAAATCCTATGTCTATTTCTCCCGTCAAACAGTAGTTTAAATGTACTGTTGTTTTTCGGGTTGAAGGACATTGTAGCCAGAGTAACTACTGGACATATTGAGACTTAACATCTTATGTCTCAGGATGGCGAGCGTGAGATGGCGAGTGGAACGACAAGCATCGCTTTGTAATTCAAGATGTTGTTTGGTTTTGCTACTGTTCATGAGCAGTCAAATCGCTTACCATCAGGCGAACGGCATGCTCGTCTCGCCATTCAAGGAAATAAAATTAAAAAAAAATTACTTGACTACTGTTACTTCCACCCATTGATGTATTTTTTTAAGCTGAACGCACGCCTGGCGTGTTATCTACGGAATATGGGTAAACCGCATACGTAAATAGTTCATTATTTTCGCGCTGCAATCAATTATTTTGAAGTTCGTTTTTATTAAGAGAAGTAAAAATGAATACGTACATGTATTAAATAATATCAGACTCCAGGGTCCATACTCTTACATTACAACAGTTGATACGAAAAGTCCGATTGCTAGTTAGACGAATTGCTAGTTAGAGAATAGTAATTAGGCTCTAAGCTGAAGGATCTCACAAAACCCGGACCTAAATGGCGTCATGTTCGGGAACCAAATTGGTAAGCCCTCATTCATTTATTATTCGTCATAACAAGTTTTTTTTTTTTTTTATTGAATTGAATGGATGGATGAATTGAGACGAGCAAGCCGTTCGCCCGATGGTAAGCGATACGACCGCTCATGAACAGTAGCAACATTCCACTGCGCTCGCCATCCCGAGACATAAGATGTTAAGTCTCAATATTTCCAGTAGTTGCTCTGGCTACAATGTCCTTCAATCCGAAACACAACAGTGCATTTAAGCAGTGTTGTTTCACGGGAGAAATAGACATTGCGGTGGTACCTACCCAGATGGCCTCTCACATATGAGATACCTACCACCAGTATACAAGTGCAAGGGTAATATTTAAGGTTTATATTACAATGTTAGCATGATACCTTTCTTAAAGTAGTCATTGCCTAATTCCTTCTCCTGCTCAGCCTTCACGGGGTCTATGTAGGCTTTCCTCTCCTCCTCCACTATTCGACGCTCCACCTCACTGAGCAGAGACTTGATCTCCGGAGTGCGGTGCTCAGACATAGACTTCTCGAAGTACGTCTTCGCTAGTTTCCATTGCTCCATCTTTTTGTATGCGTTACCTGAAAAAAAAAGAGACAATAATATAACACCTCAAAGCCATATCTGGGGGCGCGGCCGAGCCCCCTCCAAGTCGAGCTATAGGCCGTAACATTCTTTTCTCGAAGCAATTCAGACCATTTTCAACCCCCTATAACTTCGTTGTGGCTAAAGCATGAAGCCTGAATTTTCAGTTACTAAGCAGGCATTGTGTAAATACGGTATATTTAAAATTTCATTCAATTTGAACCAGTAGTTTAAGAATTATAACTAGTCAAACTTTCTTAATTTTGTCACTCACTGACTGACTGACCGATCATCAAAAGTCTAAGGCACTTCTAGCAGACATAGAACCTTCAAATTTAGAATATAATTAGTGTTTAGTGTCTAAAGTAAGGAAAAATTCAAACATTTCATAATTTGTGTCTAGTTTTCTAGATAGACCAACTGCGTGAATAACTTTGTAATCCCATATAAATGTATAGGATTACAAAGTTACATTTGCAGTTAATGAATCATTGTACCCGTATATAATGGAATAATAGTTGTAGATAGATATCTATATACATGAGGCATAACAGGAAGGGATATAGAGAGGGAAATGTATTCAGCCCATGAAACTGTACAACATTCCTCTAGAAAAACATGACGAAGAAAAACTTGCAAATAAAAATATATTAAATTACTCGAAAATATCAATTAAAATGAAAGAAAGAACATTAATAATAAAATTCGCTATATTTGTGATAAATTGATACCTACAAAAATAAGAAAAATCCATAAGACAGAGGCTGTAAGAAAAATCGTTAGTGATATTCTAGAAGTAAGAAGTACTGAAAAGGAAAAAAGTAGGACTCTACAAAAAGACGTGAGATCCCATCAAAAACATCCTGTAAAAAAATTCCAAGTCTCGCAGCTCAGGTTTTCTACCGCAAAAAGTTGTGAGATGCATGTAATACCAAGTCGATTAATTTATTTAGTCCTTAAGGGACCTTCTATATAAAGTTATTACGTTAGTTATTACCATATCAATATTAAAAATTCTTTACGTTTTAAATAAATAGATCGACTTGGCCAGCAGCATTATGTATAAATTGTACGATACATTATGTTTTCATGCGATGGCCAAGTCGATCCATTTATTTAAAACGTAAAGAATTTTTAATATTGATATGGTAATAACTAACGTAATAACTTTATATAGAAGGTCCCTTAAGGACTAAATAAATTAATCGACTTGGTATTACATGCATCTCACAACTTTTTGCGGTAGAAAACCTGAGCTGCGAGACTTGGAATTTTTTTACAGGATGTTTTTGATGGGATTACATATACCTACTTACTAAAATCAAATAAGAGCACACGCTCATTTACGTCGCCGTTACTTTAATCTAATGTATATTTGATCGAAGGCGGGACAGTGTGCAAACACCTCAAAGCCATAGAGATACATAGGTGATAGTCCTGACCCCAAAATCAGATCAAGTCTTGTGTCGTGGGTATTGGAAACTTCGAGACTTTTCGGTCTCAAACACCTGGACTCGAAACTAATGTATGTGGATCATACAAATACTTGTTTCGGTGTGGGGATCTAACCTGGTGCCTCTTGTTAACAGACGGGGCGTTTAAACGATTGCATCACGGGACTCTGATGTTTGTGTTACTGAAATTCTTTAATTCCGCGTAAATCTGATAGTAGGATTTTTATATCCGTTTGAATAACGACCATATACGTAGAAAACCCGCAATATTTACCTAAGAGTATTTTGGATTCAAGATGTGAAGGTAAATTTGGCTTCGAAATGCGGGCATACAAAGGAGCGGCAAAAAAATATACAAGACAATTTACAACTGGCCTGTTCAAAACTGCATTACTTGGCTGATTCGAAAACGCCAGATACCTGCGTGGGTGGCTATGGGGAGTTTTGTACTTTTTGTAAGGAGGTCGATTCCCGGGCTATTACAAGAGCACTATGACCAGAATTACTTCTATCAACCTAATTCTAATGTCGAAAAGGGAATTGCAAGAGGCAAATTTCATGCTAGATTTGAACCCATAAATATTTAAAATAAGATTTGATTGGACATATGCCAACTAGGGCTGGAGATTCAAAAATCAGCAGTGTATAAGAAATTACAAGTTTTACATTATTTTTAGCTAAAATGCTAAAGCAAAAATGCAGTTAACTTGGAGTACTACTTGAACTAGCAGGAATACTTCAGATCAATTGAGATATTGACATAGCCCCCGCCGTCACATTAGTTAGGTGAGCGGGATTGCCAAACCCAATAACTTTTCCCATCTCCCTACCTTTCCTTTCTCATTATCAGATGCCATACACACAATCCTAATTTAGATGAAGCAATGGTAATCACTTAAAATCAGGTGAATCATCGCTACTCATATACAGGACGTAAAAAAAACGTAAATAAAAGTCAACTCACCAATTCTAGTAAATGCCTTGGCTATTAATTTAAAATCAGCTCTATTCTCCCTTCCAATATCAATAGCTTTCTCGCACTCTTTAATACATTTTTCATATTCCTTCTGTTCAAAGTATACGGCTGCCATGTTGGTATAGAAGGTAATGTCTGTGGAATCATGCTCAATAGCTTTCTGGTAATGTAAGATAGCATTTTCAAAGTCCCGCTTTTTATAACATTCGTTGCCTTGGTCCTTTTCTAAGAGTGCTAATCTACGATTTTCTGGAACATCTTCATATTTGGCTTTGGCGGGCTCCTCTTTCTTTGGTGGCGGTGTTTCGTTACTGTCTTGTGCTGGGGGGTCGACCTCCATGGGGGTGAAATCGAGACCCAAACCCAGTAGGACGGATGTTGTAGGGAGAACTCGTTTATCATTCAATTTCAAGTTGTCACCATCAAATGGATTCTGAGCTATTTTCTGTGGACAATAGGAATATGCATTACATAAGCGAAGATATTACTTTCATTTAGATTTTTAAAATCTTTTATTCAATTTCATTTTCCTATGAGATGTTGTGATGCTATTGTGTAATAATGTCACACTTATGGGTTATAAATAAAATGTGAGTTTCAATGATGCCTGTATATTCAGCCTAGCTGGTGATAGATAGTAAAAGTTTCCCACTGATGGATACTCTACTTGTACCGCACTATATTTACTATCTGGTGTCAGTATGCCCACTTTGTTATGTCAGAAATAATAATCTCGGGTTGGAATCCTAGATCTCTTACCACATTGTGGGACTGAAATGAGAGCCTAATCTGTTTCGATTTTCGCACTATTGAATGAAAAATCTGAGAAAGAGACGATCCAATAGGACAAACGTAACAAGAGACACATATTAATTCAAAACCAAATTACTAAAATTCGGTCAAATACTCAGTCTTGCTGGATCAGTAAGTCAAATTTGAATTGACGTAAAGAGAGGGTAACAATAACAATAGTCTTACTGGTTGGCTTTTTATTAACGAAATTAGTCATTTGATGTTTTCATATGATCTCATAAGCATGTGATCCAATCTAATACGAAATCATAATGACAAAAAAGATCAATCTGCAAAAATATTAATTCAGATTGGGAATTTTTAATCCAACCTGGCTTTGCTTTATATTAATTAGTGACAATATATAGGGCTAGTAGAGACTAGCAAGTAGCTAGTAGTCAATCTGATTATGTCAAACTTCAATACGAAATTTTAATGATCTCTCGATAATTTTGTTGTGGTACCAAAGTGATAATATCTTCACGCATCTTTTTTGCATACTCTCTATTCTTGCAACGGGAATTTTATGGTGGGGGACCAGACTGGACGTGCATATTCTAGAATAATGTGGTGTGGTATATGGTAAAAAAGATTTGAGGATCTTGTAATCCTTGCTATGAATACTAAGAGCTGATGTCCCTTGGTGGCTAAGCACTCATAGCGGGTCTGAATGTCATCTCTTCATCAAAGAATACTCTTGAGTCTGGAGCACTAACTCATATCCAAGTTTTTTTCCTAAAGTTTGTAAGTATTCCAGATTTTATGTTACTTTTTTAAAAGGCCATCACTTAACAATTGTCAATATTTCAAAATATTTAATTAAAAGAGCACTACCTTTGCAATATATTAAAATCATTTTGAAGTTCTATCTACACATGTACAGATAAAAAATAAACTAGTATGTGTGCTTTTTAAATAATTTAACTAGTAGATTCTTTTGTAATTTTGATAATAATGAAATCTATTTGTATTACTATTGAACTACATTTATTTTATTTTTACAATTTAATTGAAAAAATATATTAGCAGTTAAATCCTATGCAGAATACAATTATAAGACTTCAAGTGCTTGAATAAAAATAAACATAAAATATTCTTTTCAATATGGAAATGTGTGCTGATTAAAATAAATTGAAGGTTATTGACCTTCTTTGTGTAAAAATGTAGCTAATCATTGTTTGAATCAATGTGCAGTGCAATTACTATACAAATAATATATTGATTTTCTTATCATCCAGTGATATTGACCCCAATTTGGTACTATCTATTAAGGGTAGCAGCCTCCAGAGATAAAATCAATGCAAGATCTAACTCTAGTTTTAGTATTACTACTGTATTTAACATGGCTTCTTTATTTAGGTTGAACATGTCATATTTAATTTGTGATACTTTGTATATTTATGAAGAGTATCTCTAAAATTCCATTGTTCATTAATTATTGTAGTCAATTATTTGTTTCTGGATTTGAATTTGCAATCTTATCAACATTCTATGAATATAAATATAAAATATTGACCACATTTTGATATAAAAAAATTGCTGTTTTAGTTTCACTCTACTTCATTTAATTAGTATTACTGTATGTGGCTTTGTTTAAACGAAGATTATATTGTTATTTATTCTTATATCTATTATAATGGTATAATAAAAAACTCACCATTGCCAATTTAACATATTCAGGGTCTTTCAGCCATTCCCTTGTTGTTGGGTGAGCTTCAAGCTTCTTCAGCATATCATCCTGTGACATGAAATTATCCCATGGCTGTCTCTTTGCCTCTTCCAGGCCAGCAGCCAGCTGCTGGTTTCCAGGCTCCAATTCTAGACCTTTCTCGTACGCGGCTATAGCCTCCTCTCGTCTGCCCAAGAAAACTAAAGCACTACCCTTCCGTGAGTAACCCTTACTCCACGTGGGGTTTATTGCAACTGTCTGCTCGGCGTCCTCGAGCGCCGCCGTGTAGTTACCCGACTTCGCATAAGCCGCCGAACGATTACTATACAAAACGTGGTTTTTAGGGTCCAAGCTTATCGCCTCCGTATAAAACTTCACCGCCTCGTCATAATTCCCTGAAGCTAGCGCTGCGTTACCCTTCTCCTTTAACTGATTCACCTAAAACGAGAATCAAATTCAAAACTGTACATTGAATTTACACCATCATGACTAAGCGAAGAAATAACCTCTTACCTGTTCCATAATTATTTTTGTATGATTTTTACTAATAACGCACTTATGAACAACTGTCACTTATTCACTCCGCGAGATTCTTTCTTTCCGATTATTTCTGTGTGAAACTACCCGGTATGAAATCCAGAAATGACACTTCAAATTCGAGAAAATTCTCGCTAAAGTGCGATAAAGCCAGTGTTCCAAACCTCAACTTACCATTTACGTAATTATAGCATGAAAAATCTATTATCCTTCTCTTGCTTATCTCATTTTCACATTATGTTTTTCGGTTTTATGCTCTAAATTCGACAATTTAAAATCTAAGTTTTCATTTCATGTCAAAGTAAATCAGATTGTTGGGAAAAAAGTATGACGCGAGAAAAGTTCGAACACTAAAAAATATTTTGAGCCAACACATGGAGAGAAAAATTGAGGAAAAATATAATAATTATATTTTATACACATTTATATAAATTCGCGTATTGTTGATAATTTAAATTAACTTTTTGTTTACATAACAATATTAAATAAGTATTTAACAGATAATATTTCAATTATTTTCAATAAGACAGCCTCCGTAGCGCAGCTGGTTAGACGCCGGCTGTGAGGCTGCGGATTCGATCCCCGCACCGAGGCAAATATTTGATGTAATATTTGTGAGATCCACAGGTAGGTATTTAACGCGTTTAACGCCTGGAAGATCTACTGGTCTATGAAGCACTTGCTTAAAAGCGATCTTCCACTGTCTCTTAAACGGAAACACATGGACGTATGCATTCTCCCCATACTTACATATGGCTCTCAGACCTGGACCCTGGTCCTTGTTCTTGTCCTTGTCCACTAAAGTGCAAAAGTCCGATCTCGGGGTTTGCCAGCGAGCTATGGAGCGCAGTATCCTAAGTGTTAAATTATGCGACCGCATAAGAAATAGAAGGAATAGAAGTGCGTGGTGGCCTATTGGTAAACGGACTAGACGCGACTGCCAACATGTTCACGGTGGTCGCGGGTTCGCATCCCAGGGCACACCTCTGACTTTTCGGAGTCATGTGTGTATTGATAGTCAATCACCACGCACTAAAACGGTGAAGGAAAACATCGTGAGGAAACCTGCATATCATAGCGATTTATAAAATTTCTATGGTATGTAAGTCTGCCAACCCGCACAAGGCCAGCGTGGTGGACTATATGGCCCAACCATTCTCAATCGTACTCTCGATTGTAGAGGAGGCCCGTGCCCTGCAGTGGGACGTATATGGGCTGATACAGATAAGAAATAGAGATCTGCGCCCCAGATCGAATCTTGTGGACGTTGGGTAACAACAGCCAAATTAAAGTGGGACTGGGCAGGCCACGTCTGTTGCATATCAGGAGAGGGCTGTGGGCTAGGACTGCTACTGCTACCGAATGGACTCCCCAAAACACGAAAGACCACGTGGTAGGCCGCGTAGAACGTGAAAAGATGACTCAGATCATTTTCATAACAACTGGAGGATGAAAGCCTTGGATAGAGACGGGTGGAAGAAGGAAAGGGAGGCCTTCGCCCTGCAGTGGGACAGTATAGGCTAGTAAAAAAAATACTGGTATTTGTTTCGGGTCTGGGTAGTGGGTGGTGACCGAAAAGTCTCTCGTAGTTCCTGATACCCATGACAGGAAACTCAATCTTACTATGGGGTTAGGACTATGTATTTATGTGTTGTTGGGTGTATTTATTTATTTTTCATATATACGTATACATTCTTGACAAATATAACAGGGGCTGGATGCAAATTGCTCCCAATAGAGAGATTTGGAAGAGCTTGAAGGAGGCCATTGCCCAGCAGTGAGATTTTTTAGACAAATATAGCTATAATAACTAAAAGGATAATGCCCATTATCCATTCCGATACTGCTTAAAATCACTATAACATATTTTATGATTTGTTTTTTAACATTTTATTGTTCTATCTCGTGAGACTGATTTAATAAATAATAAAATGCTTTTATTTCATGCAAAAAAACCATAATACACTGAATCAAATAAAAGTCTAAAATATACAATAGTACAAAATTGTATAATAAAATTATAATATTGTACAATTGCGTCATAAATCAAATCAGCTACTTCCGGTTCCTACTACTGTGCAATGAGAGCCAAAATCTGTACATGAGACTATATAAATTTTATCGGCCATACACCGGAGAATGCTATTTTTAGTGTTCCTCAACCCAGTCCAGAAGGACGCTGTCCGCGATTTGATAATGGAAAAGAAGTCCGGAAACCCAACCTCTGCAAACATGCTTCATGCGCTACAAAATCGAGACTTTTTCATAAGGATACGATAAGCATCATTGTATTTGACAGCCTCCGTGGCGCAGTTGGTTAGACGCCGCCTGTGAAACGAGAGGCCGCGGGTTCGATCCCCACACTGAGAGAAATGTTTGTGCGGCCCACAA
Source organism: Hyles euphorbiae (assembly GCA_023078785.2). Taxonomy (NCBI): domain Eukaryota; kingdom Metazoa; phylum Arthropoda; class Insecta; order Lepidoptera; family Sphingidae; genus Hyles; species Hyles euphorbiae. Next base: position 20,149,001 of record CM041040.1, read on the forward strand.
ATATTTCTTTCGGGTCTGGGTGTTTGTGAGACCGAAAAGTCTCTCGTAGTTCCTGATACCCACGACACAAGACTCGATCTTAGTGTGGGGTCAGGACTATGTATGTGACTGTTGGGTGTTATTTATTTATTATTATATTTATTTATTATTGTATCCTGATTTTTATAAAATAAAGTAATTATCATCATATTTTACATTTTGTTCACAGAGCCGAAGACAAAAAAAAAATCTTTTTCGGTCTAATATTTCATTTTTCTAACAACCCCAGGCCACGGTCGCAATTAAGTTTTTAAAATTGAAAAATATAATATAATGTTCTCTACACAAAAACTAGGTTTCATCGAGACAAACTAACAAACTAAGTTTCAATGGGCATTGTCCTGTAGGCATTAATATGCCTTTTTTAACGAGAGTAAAGCTCCTTTAGCCTTCCTTCCGATACTCGGAGGTGGATCGGAAGGGGCATGTCGGGGTCTCCGGCCTTCCAGCCTGGGACGCGGGGACAGTAGTCCGCACTGCGCAGATGTTGTATCCAGGCTGGGTCCCTTTTTTTTTTTTTTTTTTTTTTTAACGAGAGTAAAGCTCCTTTAGCCTTCCTTCCGACAATCGGGGGAGATCGGAAGGGGCGTGTCGGGGTCTCCGGCCTTCCAGCCTGTTATCAGGCTGGGTCCCTACCGAGATCTAAAAAGATCTTTTGCCGGCATACCGACTAAAACCTCTCGGTGGCCATCACGCGCGTTATGGGTGACAGGCGATGTGGACAGGCGAATGGCGCCCATTTAACTCGCCGTGTCACCCGGCGCACTGCCAAATATGGCTCCTCACATGTTGGGAGGGCGCAGATGCCCCCTCTTTCCCTACTTCGGACGCCCATGGTGAGATGGGCGTCCGCGACAGACACGAGGCCACACGTTCTGCCGCCCATCTCGGGGTCACTCCCGACGTGAGCACACAGCCCCCGCTGTGTGCTTAGCGACCCCGATGACCCCTTTTAGTCGCCTCTTACGACAGGCAGGGGATACCGTGGTGGAATTCTGGCGCCCCTTGACCACTGGGCGGAGGCTGGGTCCCTACCGAGATCTAAGAAGATCTTTTGCCAGCATACCGACTAAAACCTCTCGGTGGCCGTCACGCGCTTAATGGATGACAGGCGATGTGGACAGGCGAATGGCGCCCATTTAACTCGCCGTGCCACCCGACGCACTGCCAAATATGGCTCCTCCCAGCTTGGGGGGGCGCAGATGCCCCCACTTTCCCTACTTCGGACGCCCATGGTGAGATGCGCGTCCGCGACAGATACGAGGCCACACGTTCTGCCACCCATCTCGGAGCCACTCCTGACATGAGCGCACAGCCCCCGCTGTGTGCTTAACGACCCCGATGACCCCTATTAGTCGCCTTTTACGACAGGCACTGACCACTGGGCGGAGGCATTAGTATGCCTAAAGGACCACCACGCACTAGTGTGCGTGGTGGCCTATTGGTAAACGGACTAGACGTATATTGCTGTGGTATATTAGGTGCCAACATTTTCACGGTGGTCGCGGGTTCAACTCCTCTGACTTTTCAGATTTACACGATTGATAGTAGTTAAAATACGAATATGTGTACATGTCCTTATTCATAGGTAATGGTAAAATCTGTTTTAGGTACCGAATGTTTTATCTTCATATTTTCATTCATTTATATAATTTATCCGTAAATGAATTTATCAATAATGCGAGAAATCCTTGAGAAATCCAAATGCACACAGTACATTTTTTTTATTGGCAACACCGATCTTGCTTTATCTGCGGTGAGTGGTCACAAAAAAGAAAAAAAAATTGCGCTGGTCTTTTTGACTCCGCCAGTTTTTTATTTAATTTCAATATATCTGTGTTTTTTAACAACAAATCGTGCATACAATGCCTGTGTGAAAAATGTTATCGCGTCCGTGACGAACGTGGTGAATTTTATGAAGTACTGTGCAGTCGTAAATCATTGAGACAGACGCTTGTCAGTTGTCAGCATTCGTTATTTTGTGGTTCGTAATTGGTTCTAAGACGTCGTGGGGAATACCAAATTGCCGTGATCGATGGTGTGGCGTTTTCATCGGTAATTGTTGGCGGGAAACGGTGTGTTGGTGCTGGTGACTCATAGAGTAGGGGACGTTACTATGGACACGGACGATGGGGAATCCTCGAGCAGCGGGCCTATGTCGAGCCTGAACAGCCTATTTTCATTCACAAGTCCCGCTGTGAAGAAGCTGTTGGGGTGGAAGCAGGTATGTTGCAGTATTAGATTAATTAATACTTAATACTAGGTACTGTATATTTGGCGCCACTGACCCTACTTGCTTTTCATTGAAATCCCAATATCTATAAAAGAATAAGTGACATTTTCTATGTGTAATATTAAAATATCAATATTTACATACCTTTTTTAACATTGCAACAATTTTGCTATCTATGAATTTATATAGTACTGGTGGTAGGTCTCTCATATGTGAGAGGCCATCTGGGTAGGTACCACCGCAATGTCTATTTCTCCCGTGAAACAACACTGCTTAAATGCACTGTTGTGTTTCGGATTGAAGGACATTGTAGCCAGAGCAACTACTGGACATATTGAGACTTAACATCTTATGTCTCAGGATGGCGAGCGCAGTGGAATGTTGCTACTGTTCATGAGCGGTCGTATCGCTTACCATCAGGCGAACGGCTTGCTCGTCTTGCCATTTAAAGCAATAAAAAAAAAAAAAAAAAAAAAAATATGAGATCTATGTTATTTCAACCCGGGTATTACCACAAAAGCAATTTACAACATAAAAAAAAAATCTAATTTAAACAAACAATTCTCTTCTTATGCATATTGTAATTCTTAAGTTTTTGAACTCTAAAGTTGAATCAATAATTTTGTATGATTGAAGTATCTTTATAAAACAAACATGATTAATTCCTCAAAACTGTTCAAAGTGTGATCGGAATTCTAAAATTATTTTCTAGCAAACATACATACATTTTTTCCAAAGTTGGTAAACAATATGTATAATGAAAATTATCCTTCAATGAAAGATTAAATTTGAACAACCTTAAATTTTTAAATACTAAATGGTACAAATAAGATTTTGCAATAAATAAGTAAAGTCACTAGACTTTATTCAGATTTGGATCACTTTCATCTTGTATATTATGATCATTCGAAAGTCTGGGAAACTTTATAATATTATCCAGGGCAAAACTGTCTTTGTAAAATACCAATATGTATTTTTATTGCTAGCTTCTATTGTCTTCATTACAACTTCTTTTTAAATCATTTTTAATACTTTTTTAATAATTGTCAAATGGTCAAATTGTAATTTTATCATATGCATAGTCTTTGGAGTCCATTATATAGTGACTTCGAGCCAAATACATAACTTTATTTATACTGTTTTTTTTAATGGCCATGAATGTTGAGATGAGCATGCCGTTTGCCTAGTAACATCAAACAACACCTTGAATTACAAAGCAATGCTTTGCATTCCACTGCTCTCACCATTCTGAGACATAAGCAGTAGTCTCAATATATCCACTAGTTACTCTGACTTTGATGTCCTTCAGTCGGAAACACAACAGTGCATCAACACTGGTTTGACGGGAGAAATAGACATTGCGGTGATACCTACTTAGGCAGACTAATGTACAATGCAATACACATGAAAAAAATATTACACACGCCGGCACAATTAGAGGAACACGCACAAAAATTAGTTTTTTTTAAATTTTGTTTGCTGTTTGTTTGAATAGTCCTAGTTTTAATATTTCAACACGTTTAAAAAACAAAATGATGCAAAAAGATTTTTGGATATTTAGAGTTTTATCGTTAATTATACGCTCTCAAGTGTTTTTAAGATTTTTTCACTTTCAAGTGGTTTCACAAAATTTTGTTTAATTTCATTTTGTGTAACTTAAGATATTTTTATTGTTATTATTTTTCTTGTAGGATATAAAATGAGTGGCTTACCTTCCACTGAAGTTGCCAGAGCGGTAACAATGATTGAAAATGGTTAACGGTAGGGTTCAGTAAGTCGCGCATTGGCTGTGTCGGTATCTGTCGTCTTTCGCAACGTTAAACGTTAGAGGCACATAAGCTCTTATGTGCGGAGGCCAGAATAAGGCAGAAAATGGTGAATCAATAGCAGAAAATGGTGAACCGGTACCCAGGATGATCGTTTTATACGACTGCAAACTTTGAGAAATCGTCGTCAAACAGCTATTCAGACCCGAAACATGTCACATGAAGTCCATAATGTTAATATCAGTGAGCGTACAGTGAGAACACGCTTAAATTAAGTTGGACTGAAGTCTTACGTTCCGCCCAAAGCTCCAAAACTTGAGGTGGTACACCGAGTAGCCAGATAAGCTTTTGCTCATCGACACCGCGACTGGAAAGATGAGTGGAGCCGAGTTTTGTTTAGTGATGAAAGCAGTTTTGGTGTGAATTGCATAGAAAAAAGGGAGAGGATCTGGAGGTATCGAGGAGAACGCTAATCGAGCAAACTTTACTGAAAGAGGTGTCTTATGGCGGAGGGTCAATTTTGGTATGGGGTGGTACATGTTTTTAAGCACGCACGGAGTTAATACTTATAGAAAATGGATCTTTAACTGCACAAAGATACGTCTCAGAGGTCTTACAGTCCCATGTATCGTTTTTTGCACCATCCATAGGCGAATATTTTTTATTTATGCTTGATAATGCGCAGCCCCACGCAGCGCAAATGGTACGCGACTACTTAAATCAGGCCCAAATTGCGCAAATGGATTGCCCAGCAAGATCACCAGACATGAATCCGATAGAGAATGTATGGGACGTCATCGGAAGAAAGATAAATGTAAGAAACCAAGCCCCTAAGATCGTCCAAGAATGAAAATTCATGTTAGTGTAAGAGTGGGAAAATTTGTTGCAAAAAATGATTGATGACGTAATTAAAAGCATGAAGGATCATATCCAGACTCTTATCAGAGCCCGTGGTAGCAATACGCATTATTAATTTTCTTACCTTATTCCGGTAACTTTTTAAAATACACGATTACGTTTGACAATACAGAAATTTCATTTTAGTATATTTCCGTTTAATTGCATTTGCGTCATTAATTAAAGTATTTTTAACTCAATTATAGTAATTTGTTATAAATTTTGCCTCACTTTAAATATTTAAAAATTAAAAATATTCAGTTATGATAATATTTTCTAAGAAATTCAATATTTAACGCGTGTTCCTCTAATTCTGCCGGCGTGTGTATTTTACAATTCCAATAAAAGCTGAAAAGACATACAAAATTTTACACTTAAATACCTACATTTTGGATCTCAATCATGAGTCAGTAATATTCAAGCTAGATAATACAAGTATTTCTTTAATTCCCACAACAATACTTTGTAATAAACAAGGTAAAATATTGGTTTAGGTATCAAACCTACAGGACACAATTAACACCAATAAACATCAGATTGGTGTTCATTCTTTGTTGTTTGATAAAGACTATTAAGAGGTACCTATGTATGGACTTGTAGCACTTTGCACTATATAATAATAAATAAATAATAAATAACACCCAACAGTCACATACATAGTCCTGATCCCACACTAAGATCGAGTCTTGTGTTGTGGGTATCAGGAACTATGAGAGACTTTTCTGTCTCACAAACACCCAGACCCGGGAGAAATATTTGTGGGCCGCACAAACATTTCTCTCGGTGCGGGGATCGAACCCGCGGCCTCTCGTTTCACAGGCGGCGTCTAACCAACTGCGCCACGGAGGCTGTCGATATAGTCTCTGCTTACCCCAATCAACATAGGCTTTTGTGTACATGTACTACTGTGTCCAAAAAATAAGGTGACATTTGAATTTTATCTACGCGCGTTGAATGATTTGGAGAATTATGCTTTTGAGTAGGTTGTTAGTACTGTCAGTGACATCTATGTTAAATTTACATGTCAAAATATTCATTAATGTTTGAGATTGGTGTCATTTTGTGAGCTGCTAAAAGTGAGTTTTTCGTTTTTTTGCGATGTCAAAATTTGTTGAGCAAAGAAATTGCATTAAAGAATAATGATAATCCTCCATACATTTTTTTGTTGTAATTTTTTTTGTGTGTATTGAGATGAAAAATATTTTGAAATATAGATTTCGAATTCCTTAACAATTATTTCTTAAAATTTACTATTGTAGCAAGCCTAGGAAAAAAGATATTCCACTATAAAGTTTTACAGATTTTCTACATCTTATCAAACTCGGTGGGTAGTTAATGTTATTTTGTTGCATTTATATTGGCGTGAGGCAAAGTTATGACGCACAAATAAAAGTAAAAAAATATATTTTACACGCAATTTAAATATCAAGTACTTATTTATTTTATTAATCTAATAGTAATATCATGTGCAATGAAATAAAAAGGAAACAGGGGACAACTATTTATTATTATTTGCACAATAGCGCTTTCAGGCGACAGAAACAAATTGTTATTCCTTAATTAATTAATTAGTGATTATTTTGCTTTTCTCACTTCTCTGCACTATTTTTTTACATTAATTATCTGAGAACGATAATGCAAGAAAGCCAGTCAAGCTTATATTTTAAAAATGGCAACATTGAAACAACATAACGCTTCTCCAATAAAAATAAAGCAAATATCAACAGAGTTTTACGAAAAATGTGTTTTCGTAATTCAGGCTTAGGTACGCCGTGAGCTAGGCACCAAAATTACTTAGAAAATTAATTATTAACATTTATATACATGAAATTTATAGATGCTTAAGAATTGCATTAACAATGATTTTACCAATGTTCTTTTATTTGCGGAATCAATTTTCTGCTGCGGATACGTTGAGGATGGTGCAGAAAGCCTTTGGTGATGAGGCTATGTCAAAAATGTTTACAAGTGGTATAGTGAGTTCCAAGCCGGCCGTGAACGTGTCCAACACAAAGAGCATCCTGGGTGACCATCAACCTCAACCGACGAAGCTCACGTCCAACAAATCCAAGATTTGAAATTTTGCACTTCTACAGCTTCTATAATCATCCTTAGGCACACTTTAAATCGCACTTTATTTGACCCGTATGAAATAAATCCTCTTTTTGGTATCTGCGAAAAGTCTGTCTTTAGCGCGTAGCGACCGTTTGGTAGCGCAACGGACGAGGTTGCCGTAACGGTTATAGCGTGTTAGAATCCCTGGGGACACCTCCGACTATTCGCAGTCATGTGGGTATTGATAGTTAATCACTAAGCATTCATTTTCAGGGTGAAGGCAACCCTTATATTATAGTTATCTTTACAAGAATTACTATGGCGTGTGTTGTCCGTAAACTCGCAATACGCCATCGTGGTGGACTATGGTGTTAGCTCTCTGAATGGAAGTCTCGATTGCCAATGTGTATCCTGCACATTAGTGCTATTTAATAAATAACAAAAAATAATCAGTTTGGACTAATACAGTTCAGTGTTGAAAGAATGCAGAATAATAAAATTATTTAAAAATACGTCACTCCAATACTAGCATGTCATAACACCTGGCATAACCAGGAACTACATCCGGTGCGTAACCCCATGACTATACGTTCCCTGAACCAAGCATTGTCGATTTATGACTAAACCATTCTTGGATTTGCACATGTCGTTACCGAGAAATGTGATACATTAATGTTTATTTATTTACCTAGGTAAAAACACTACGTGGCGTTCTATTTATATACACTGGCTGCGAGTTCTAACTTTCGCATGTACTCGTGTTCTTATTTATTTACTAGTCGAGACTAGCGTTTTTTTATGGTCTACTATGTAATGTTTTCTTTCATATAACTGAGGAAATTAAAATATAAAATGTGGTGGTTTGATATGGAATGCAGATATCTTTGTTTTAGATAAAGATCTAATAGCTAAGCTTTCTTCTCTTTTACAGTTTACTAGCTATCTTATGCTACATTTCTATATACTGTATCAGCCCATATATACGTCCCACTGCAGGGCACGGTACGATTGAGAGTGGTTAAGCTATATAGTCCACCATGCTAGCCTAGTGAAGGTTAGCGGTCTTTACATACCATAGAAATTATTACAAATCCCTATGGTATGCAGGTTTCATCACGATGCTTTCCTTCTACGTTAAAGTGCGTGGTGATTGACTAACAACACACACATGACTCCGAAAAGTCAGAGGTGTGCCCTGGGATATGAGCCCGCGACCACCGTGCACGGTAATCTCACCAATTTCGCTTAAAGTTGGTATGGACTATCGAGGTAGCTGACACTTGGATTAACACATACGCTGAAAAATGTAGTGTTCCTGTGGGATGAGTAATGAATTTAAATGTATACAGATATGATATAATAGGTGAATATCGATTTTTAAACAATTTGCAGAATTATCCTTACTAATATTATCCTTACTAATATTATAAAGGTGAAAGTTTGTATGTATGGATGTTTGTTACTCTTTCATGAAAAAACGGCTCAACAGATTTTGATGAAATTTGGTATAGTGATAGCTGACACCCTGGATTAACACATAGGCTACTTTTTATCCCGAAAAATGTAGTGTTCCCGTGGGATGAGTCAGGAAACCAAATATACATATTTTCTACTCTTTCAAATTCAAATTGTTGGCACGGGATGTCCTCTCCTACGGAAGGGAAATATAGTCGACGGCACGCGGGAAATATAGTTAGTAGACACGCGAAATAATATGTTCTTGATGTGGATTGGACTCAAAAACTATCTGCACCCGGGCGAAGCCGGGCCCGACAGCTAGTTTGGCTTATAATTTTACGATCGTTTGGTTGTATACAATCGGGTCTGCCAAACTGGGCTAATGCGGTTGATGGATTTCAAATATCTTTAGTTCAGACTGTACTCATTGGCGAAATATATTGTTTCTTCACTAGTAGACACAATAATGCCGGCCTCATTAGAGCATATTTTGCCGTTGTTTACGTCTGTTTTAACAGGAAAATGTGATATCTACATCTTATTGATTTCACATCAATGTATTTCGATTTATATTTTATTTCTATGTATAAGTTTCTCAGAATAATTAATTAAATAAACGTAGTTTTTATCCTATTCAATGTCCTTAAGAACTAGTTTTTATGAACATTATGAAATATTTTTCTAATAATAAGTTAATAGTCAATGTTTACTCAGAAACTGTGGACAAATATTGTCAACATACAATATTTTTTATTAAATATTTTATGTTGACAATATTATTTTTATCGATTTTCAGTCGTCAATTAATACAACTGTAGTAATTATTCTAGTTATAGCTGTGACAAGGAAACGAACGCAACAAATATAATTGTGTGCATTATTATTTAGTGTAAGACGCAGATCTTTAACAGCCCATATACAGTCACACTGCAGTGCACGGGCCTTCTCTGCAATCGAGAATTCGATTGAGAGTGCTTAAGCCATTTAGTCTCAAGTGTGGGTTAGTGGACTTTAGATACCATATAAATTCTTATAAATCACTATCGTTTGCTGGTTTCCTCACTATGTTTCCCTTCAACGTTATAGTACATGGTGATTGACTATCAATACACGCATGACTCCAAAAAGTCAGAGGTGTGCCCTGGGATTCGAACCCGCAACCACCGTGAATATGTTGGCATCCGTGTACTATCGGTTTACCAACAGGCTTTATCATCGCATTTCATGCTCTCATAATACTGCCTATCGGTGTGAGTCAGTCATTGCTTACCAATGAATCCTTTATTTGGATTGTATTATACTTATCATCAAATTCATTGTAGTAAAATTTTCGTCCCTAACTAAACCCAAGTCCATGGTTTCTTTCAGGGTGATGAAGAAGAGAAATGGGCGGAGAAGGCGGTAGACAGTCTCGTGAAGAAGTTGAAGAAACGGAAAGGAGCCATCGAGGAGTTGGAGAGGGCGCTGTCGTGCCCAGGGACGCCGTCGAAATGCGTCACCATCCCGAGGTCACTTGACGGAAGATTACAGGTTGGTGAATCATTCAATTCAGTAAAATATCTGTTATTGCTACGAAATATATTGGATTGTCAGAATTGGTTCAGAGTTTACAACCTGTATTTGTATTACCCAGTATACGTCCCACTGCATGGGCTTTCTTTACAATCGAAATTAAAGTTGTCATGTGATAACCGGGAAGAAAGAAAGAGAACGTGACTCCAGTAATTATCTTTGTCAAGAATCTGATTGGCCTACAGCCAGGGTTTGCGGGAAAATAAGTACAAAATTTCTTCGCAAGTTGAGGAATCGTTGTTTTTTTGATAAGTCTTTTAGTTTATAATAATAAATTAATTGATTACCTATTATCATTTCCTGTTCCAGGTTTCACATCGCAAAGGTCTGCCGCACGTGATATACTGCCGAGTGTGGCGGTGGCCCGACCTCCAGAGTCACCACGAGCTCAAACCTCTAGAGATCTGCCAGTATCCCTTCAGCGCCAAACAAAAGGAGGTCTGCATAAACCCCTATCACTACAAACGCGTTGAAAGTCCAGTCCTACCCCCCGTTTTGGTCCCGCGCCATTCGGAATTCGCTCCAGGACACTCGCTTCTTCCGTTCCAAAGAACAGCAGAGCCGTCTATGCCACACAATGTGTCCTATTCAGGGTCAGGGTTCCCACCTTCAGCCAGTTCTGAGCTTCCTGATACTCCCCCACCAGCATATTCCCCGCCGTCAGAAGACACGGAGCCTCCGGGAGAGGTGGCACCAGTCTCCTACCCCCCAGACTGGTACCTGGGTCGTCAGTAGCGTACTATGAACTAAACTGTAGGGTGGGCGAAGTGTTTCACTGCAACTCGCATTCGGTAGTGGTCGATGGCTTCACCGATCCTTCTAATAACAGCGATAGGTTCTGCCTAGGCCAGCTGAGCAATGTGAACAGAAACTCTACTATCGAGAACACGAGGCGCCATATAGGCAAGGGCGTGCATCTGTACTACGTTGGGGGGGAGGTGTACGCAGAGTGCTTGTCGGACGCGGCGATATTCGTCCAAAGTCGCAACTGTAACCATCATCATGGCTTCCACCCGTCGACTGTGTGTAAGATCCCGCCCGGCTGTTCCCTGAAGATCTTCAACAACCGTGAGTTTGCTCAGCTGTTGTCTCAGAGCGTGAACCATGGGTTCGAGGCGGTGTATGAGCTCACCAAGATGTGCACCATCCGCATGTCGTTTGTGAAGGGCTGGGGCGCGGAGTACCACCGACAGGACGTGACGTCGACGCCCTGCTGGATCGAGATCCATCTGCACGGCCCTCTCCAGTGGCTCGACAAAGTCCTCACGCAGATGGGCTCTCCTCACAACGCCATCTCGTCGGTTTCTTAGCCGCGCGCCACCACAAGCGTCACCCACCGCGTCTCGGTATTCGTATTATTCAATCTCATCGGAAAAATGCATTTTTATAAATTTACGGAATGTTTCGGTGTACCCAGTGTCTGGTGCGTGGTACGGCCGTTTGTCCTCCGCGCAAATACACCACTACTGGCAAAGTTTGTTTTATCCAATGTTAAGCGTTAGGCATACATTTTAATGCAGCTCAAAGTGAGTGTCCAATTTATAAAACGTAAGTGTATATTAGATTAAATATAAAGACATAATTAAGAACTAATTATACTCGTGAATGTTGGACAAGGTAATGAAGATATTATTCATGTAAATAATGCTTTTACGATTGGTGTACATGAGTTAGGATTATGTCGTGTAGATGTCGCCCGTGTGGGTGTTTCATGTTTCGCTCCATCGGTATGCATGTTAATCGACAGTTGATGAGGAAATTATACGTAATGAGGACGAAAATCGCACGACAAAAATATTAAATATATGGTTTCATAGCGAACTATGCTAAGCGATGCTATGTTAAGCTATATTTTTGAAACTACATAAAATGATATATGTGCATTTTGATTACTCTAGATCGAATCTAGTTATTGTGACATGATTTATACTCCAAATTGAATTCACTTACAACTAATATAATGCGTTGAACTTAAATTGACAACTTCCTTATTCCCAATGAGCCCCTGCTGGACACTTAAGATTTATTATTTAATCTATTCATGATTTTATTGGTCTACTACTTTTTACTAATATATTCATGCTTCATATATTATTACATAATCTAGACAAAATAACGACTTGATTATTGCTGATTTATAAATGATATACCACTTTACGTAAGTATAGTTTTTCAAGTACGCGCCATTTATGGAAATCCTCTTCTTACTCACAAAAATGAATACTTTCACAATACACTTTTCTTTTCGCATAAAAATGAATACAAATTCATATAGGAATTATTGGAGGAAATAGGTCTTCAAAATAGTATGAAGAATAGTTCCAAAGTAATTAAAAATAACAGCGTTGACGTAGCATCGCTTAGCAAAGCTATAATAATTGCTCTTACATTTTTTATAACAAAAATCATGGATTGAGCTGATATTATATTCTTGTTATTTCGCATAGTTTAAGCTAAGTTTGGTAATAGATTTATATTTGAGCTTAATTATAGTGAAAGCGCAATTTTAATTTTTAACATTTAATGTTATAAGTGTTTGATTATGTGGTTCGTTGGAGAATTCCAAGTATATAAAGTTTACTATGGAAAAAAATAATCTTTGATATTTTATGAATTAAAATTATATAGAAGACGGCTGTTTGAAATGGTTGATGTCAGATACTCGGCCAGCCGGAAAATCATGAGCTAAATAATTTTGCAGCATGAATTATGTGCATGTTCCATGTGAGAGAGATAGGGGCAGGTTGAAGAAGAGATTTATAGATTAGTGAGTGAACTTATTCGTATAAGAATATAAATATGTATGCAACTAGCTAAACAAAGAATGTGTGATAAAGGAAAAGATAGGCCCCAATGCTCCAAGCTTCAATGATAATAATCCAAACGGGTTCATAATGCTTTTCATGGAGGTTGCGCAATTTTGACTCAATATATCGTCACGTTAATTTAAAATCAACGTTTAATCTTATGATTGTTTTAAAACACATAAAACCCACTACTTAGTGATGATCTCAGTTGATTTTAACTTTAATGAAAAAATATTAATTATCTCAAACGAACCACATAATCATTTTGTATTAGCTTTATAAGTATGTGTTTTTTATTAAATATTGTACTCTAGTATAAATGTGTATTTGCCAAATAACTTTTTGATGAGCTCGAAAAATGGAATCAACAAAATAAACATTTCCAAAGCGGACACTTACAATACATATTGGTGAATAGTAAATCCATACAAGTTATTTGGCAAAGTGAATGCAAACAATATTTTTTGTAAGTGCCATCATGCGAGTTATTTTACAATGATTATATTAGTCGTTTGTAAAGTGTATTATGGAAATTATTAATTCAATTTGTCCATTTCCAAATCGCCAATTTGACCATATAGCTTTCTATATGAATCCTGTATTTATTAAAAGTTTCACACGCACAAAAATAAACCCAGGAACAAATATCTCAGTCTCCTTTTTCATATTTATCTATGCTGGGATCGAAACTACAAACTTCGTGTAGAAAACCAACTGCTGAGCGGTTGAGTCTACTAACTGTTGCTTCGTTATCTTGAATCTGTTTGTACTGTATCAGCCCATATACGTCCCACTGCAGGGCACGGGCCTACTCTACAATCGAGAGTACGATTGAGAGTGGTTAGGCCATATAGTCCACCACGCTGGCCTAGTGCGGGTTGGTTTGAATCTGCTTACTACACTTTAATTTTTAGACTTATCATCTGTCAATCATCAATACTAAAATATTGGTGATTAGGAACGATTTTCCTGCCATAACATATTCTTATACATTGTGTATCCGTCATATAATGTATATTTGTATGACCTTTTATAATTTGTATGGCTGATTTAAATTTGCCTTAACGACTATTATTTAATTTTAGTACCAACTAGCTGTTTTAAGACAAGACTAATTCTGTCTAAACGTGAAACAAACATTGCTCTTTAATTTTCTTTCGGCCAATGTTGGTGTATTTGGAATTGGCGTTAAATATTTGGACAAACTTGTTTTATTTTGTAAATTTTGTTCTTAAATTGTTAATGTTTAACAAAATTGTGTACCGAAGAATATTGGCTCGTTAGTTCGAGTTGTAAATAAGATGTGTGACGTCACAGGGTGTAGGCTGAGTTATAGAGGGTGTATAGGTTTATCGAGGTCGATGAATTATCGATAAAATATGTCGATAAATTTTGCGGCAGTGTTATAAATATTAAATGTTTCTTCAATTTACGATAAATGGGGTTATAACGAATATTATTGCACGTATTTGACGCGTGAAATATTATATAATTTTTATTTTATTTGAAGTATGCAAAATCATGAACTCATATTAACACTGCATTGTTTAATTTAGACCCCACATTTGTCGACCTCAATAAACGTTTGAAATGTTATTTTTGATCTACATTTTTTAAAATAATCCGGGACACCGTATGCTGTAAACCGAGACTGTCTTTGAGGTGCATAATTAACAAATATCGACTTATAACATGCCTTATAAACTCAAAGGTCAGTCTCAATAGTTGATCTCAAAATATTAAGTTCCTTATGAAGAACGCCTGTGTTGTGTCCCGAAGCCTTAATGTAGTGCAATTGATGACAAAAATATATAAAATGTACATTTATATATGTGTACGACGTTAAAACTTCACTTTGAAGCTGGGTAAACGCCTTAAATGTCATACTTTTGTATGGTATTTTTTGTATGTATTGATAAATGTATGTAATATTTGAATGGGCCTCAAATGTGCCTGCTTATAGTCGGTACCGTCCAGGAACTACTGTGAATCAGTTGTATTGAGGTCTGGTGGAAGACACTATAATATATATTAAAAAACAAAGTAAATTGATTATAATAAATTACGTACATAATTGCGATAAATATGAAATTTGTGGTTTTTGCTAAAAAATAACGTGCTTCTGTTATTTGTACTTGGGGATACTTAGATAAATTGGTATAAGTCCTAAATATTCTTATTTTTAATGGAATGAGTCTTCACCAGACCCAATATAACTTCATAAATATATATTATACAAACAAATATGTATACATTTTTATGAACGAACATGCGAGATCTCTGTTTGTCTTAGCATTTTTTCATATAGCCATAAAATAAAATGGTGTGTTGCTTGATTGATTATCTAATGGCAGTTATTTGGCCAAAAATCAACTTTACAGCAAGCAAATCAACAGCAAGGAGTGAATACAAGTATAGTTGTACCATTTAAATAAGTTATAATATTAAGAATAATTGTACATGAAAATCACAAAAAGAATTATATGTTAATGAAATATGAACCTTATTGTCTGAAGTTTAGATTTGAAATACAACAGCAAAGTTCTACGATATTTTATTCAATTGAAGTATGTTAAACCAACGACAAGCTCTGGTCCTTCAAGTGAAGTGCACGAATCAATAGCAGAGTTAAAAAATCGCGCATGTGTGACAACAGTAGTGATACGAAACTTATTTAAATGGTACCAAAATCGGTTTCTTTTTAAATAATCTGACAACAGCGGAGATTTTACTCGTTCATAATTGGAGCTTGCAACACAGATCACCATTATGGTGTATTATTTAATTTTTATTACAACAATGTGCCTTTTACAATTTGACTTTTGATAAATGCCTTATATTTATATTATGTTTACATTAAACAAAAGAAATAGTATTCATATTATTACTGCATTTCGTTTATACTATAATTTGAGTATATTGTAGTGCCTAATTGTACATTAGATTTAATACCGACATTATGCCTTATTTCTATCAATAATATGGATTTGTATGGAAAATATAATAGGTGTTATTTTAAAGTAAATGGTTATTTAAATCCATGATTTTGATGTTCAGACATTTTAAACCTTTTATGCTGAATTGCAACTAATATAGCTATTTATTTCTGAAATTATCGTTAATTCCAAGGGTGAAAAGTGTCTGAACTGAAAATATTTTTTTTGGATAAAAAAATAAAATATTGCAATTTGAAAATTGATAACTGTCCACACTATAATCTCTCTGTTTACAACAGTAAATGACTAATAATAGAAAAATATTTGGCGAAATTGAAAATCGCGATATAAATGGTGAAATAGGAAAAAAAATACGTCAATAAAAAATACGATATTTTTTTGCTGATGCCATAATCGCATGGCCGTTAAATGCTTTTAAGATAAATCATATTTATAAAGTAATATATTAATTTCTATCAATTGTGATTAACAATCCAAATATTTAATTGTGATCACGAGTTGGTGTTAAAATCTATTGTTTTCCATTCAAATCTATAATAAATATTCTTCATCTGTAATAAAATAGAATATGCTTGATGTTTTACATCTGACTATATAGATGACATATATTTGTGATGCAAATTGATTGTATCAACTCATGGTGTATTCAAAATTAATTAAAAAATAAATTAGTGATTTGTGTAAATTTTTCTTTCATGAGGATTTTAATTTAAGAAGGGCCGTGATCTCATATGTTGATATTTTGGCTCTTTATAAATTTCCTAAATTTTTAGACCTTAACAAACATCGCGTGTTGATATAATGAATTTGTTATAGTTAATAATGTATCTAGAGAAGCCAATTTTGGAAGGCACTGTCCCTTAAAAAGCGTTATAACGCGTCTAAATTGTCCCTTTTGAAGCACCATTTTATTTCGGCTTTATATTTTGAGCGCCTTCAACATTGGCTTCGAGTAACATGAGCGTCTGGAGCAAGTACGTCAGAGAGGTGAAAAATTTAAATTTTTAAAAATTGTATATAAATTTTTGTATTGTGTTCGTTACGCGAATTTATTTAATTAGATATTTTAAGTGACATCGCCTGTATTATTGTGAGGTTTGGTCCCCATAGGGTCCGTAATCGCCGATGTACTAAAGTGTTCATATAATTTACGTGTCATCTTGGTCCTTCGAGGCGGATATCGGTACAATGTCGGTGAATACATGTGATGAGAGCTAAAAAGTATTTAAATTAATATATTCGTTATGTCGGTATGTCAGTACGTTTGTTATTATATTTTTAATTGGATTGTTTGGACGGGTTCTGGACTTGATAATTTTAAAATTGAAAATCTAAAATTAATTTCTACCAAAAACATCAAAAGACTAGTGTAATGAAGAATTTGAAGAAGACAAATTGTTAATTTGTATTCTAAATCGTTATTTTACGTTCCTGACAAGTCCAAAAGCTGTGAGTTGTGTCTGTATGTTTCGGCATGTCAAAAAATTCGTATTGGTCTGGTTTGTAATTGTACAAAAGTGTTTGTTCGCTCCGTGTACCGTAAGTTAGATGTAAGTGCATAGATGCCATCGTATGTGTAATTTTTATTTTTCCCTGTTTAGCGATTAATAAAGTTTCATTTATTGATACTTTTTTGTTTTCATGTTTACTCCATTTTTTTCAATACAATGTTACTTTTTTATTGGCTATATACAAGTAAGACATGGTCCATGAACGAGACAGTGCGTGTGCGATACTTGTTCGAAGATGCCTTGCTTACCTCAATTCAAATATATCTCCGTTGAGTTATATGCTATAGGTTATATACTGGCGGTAGGTCTCTCATATGTGAGAGGCCGCCTGGGTAGGTACCACCGCAATGTATATTTTTCTCGCCAAACAGCAGTGTAAATGCACTGTTGTGTTTCGAATAGAAGGATATCGTAGCCAGAGTAACTACTGGACATATTGATAGTTAATATCTTGTGTCTCAGGATGGCAAGCGCAGTGGAATGCCAAGCATTGCTATGTAATTCAAGGTGTTTGGTTTTGGCATTGGTCATGAGCGGTCGTATCGTTTACCATCAAGTGAACGGCATGCTCGTCTCGCCATTTATTGCAATAAAAAAAAACTACCACAAATTAGAATGCGACATATTTGCGTGAGTCACTAAGTGGGGGTTTCCACCCTTTGTGTGAGAGGGTCGCTACCGAGACAAATAAGAATATATGTATTACAATTGGATACGGAAACTTCCTACTTTGAAGGATACATAGGAAATAGCGTATAATGTGGCCTTCTCACAGCACAGCCCTTCACAAGCCTTTTCCTTGAAAATATACGCTGGTCGTATGCTCTTATTGTCAAGTAGGCCAGCAATGTGACTTGTGAGTGAGAAAACTAAAAATACTTTTGGTATTGTATCGAAATAAGTAACTGTTTTATAGCACATTTATGTGAATACTTATGTGTGAATCTTGTAACAAAAGTTATTTTAATACAAATGTTTAGAATAAAAATATTCGTATGTTTCCCGTTTGCTTTTTTCCATAGTTTTACCTACACTTGCAGGATAGAAAAGCTCCAACACAATTTATTTTGTGAGTTATTTGCTATCAATTTAATTACAGAGAAAACTAACGATTCAGCAGTTTTTACCGCCAACATCAGCCTCATTCTCGTCACGTTAAACAAATTAGTTCAACCATCCACTCCGGTATTACCAATCGTAAATCAACGACGTAACTCAGACTAATAAAATATGAACAGAATTGTCGCAACAAGCACCTAATACAGGCATGGGGCAGACGACATGTAACAATGGGTGAAATAATATGCAATTATCGGTTAGCGTACCGCCTCCCCTTTGAATACAAATGGTAGGTGTCATGGCCGCCAACGGACGCGCGTGGCAACGCAATGCGGTGAAAATTAGGGTGCTTCATCATCGATTGCGCGTTTTGGGGTTAAGTCGGGCTATTATGTAATTGGGCTATTGTTTTGCTTGTGTTTTGCATATTCACCTTTTTCGTCTAGAAGCAGCTTGTATGGGTTGCGAATCGCGAAGTTTGAGCCCAAAATCTAAACTGATTTGAGCACATTTGAATAGGTAAAATTCCAAACCGCGAAGCATTCATTGATTAATCTACCTAATACCTATTACAAGTTGGTGCAAAATTACATCGTTTTAAATCACCAGCCTGTAAAACATGAATAATAATAATCAAGTTTTTTAAATATAATACTTTGCAGTATATCATCGGTAATCATTCTTAAGTTTTGTAAGTGCCTAATTTGGGTATTAATATTCCCACCATATTTTTTTATTTAACGATATGTTGTAAAGGAAGATTACGACGGAATCGAAAAACATCTGAGCAATATCCGAAAATCATTATCTAATTTAATAAGGTTACTAATATAATTTTTGTCATCATCCGTTCATTGCAGGAAATAGGCCTTTACGATTCCGTCATAGCATCAAAAATATTACAGCAAACATGAGTTTTAGCCAAGTTCGGATTGTAGAATAATTAAAGTATCTAAGTGGATATCACGTTCAAAGTTATATATCAATGAGAAATTCTCTACATCCTTAAATACTAACCACCCAACAGTCACATACATAGTCCTGACCCCACACTAAGATCGAGTCTTGTGTCGTGGGTATCAGGAACTACGAGAGACTTTTCGTCTCACAAACACCCAGACCCGAAAGAAATATTTGTGGGCCGCACAAACATTTCTCTCGGTGCGGGGATCGAACCTGCGGCCTCTCGTTTCATAGGCGGCGTGTAACCGAAATTAAGAATGAAATCTTGGGGAAAAACTTTCATTACAAATGATCTCACCTAATACCCGTCAATAAATTTTCAAGGATAGAAGTGTTCACAGACACACACAGATTTGAGGCCTGGTCATTCACACTGAATCAAAGATATTTAATGGTATACAGTTTTACTACAATAAATGGCGAGACGAGCATGCCGTTTGCCTGATGGTAAGCGATACGATCGCTCATGGACAGCAGCAAAACTAAACAACGCTTGGCATTATTCGACTACGGTCGTCATCCAGAAACATAAGATGGTAAGTTTCAATACGTCTAGTAGTTACTCTGGCTACAGTGTTTTTCAAAACGGAACAGAACAGCGCATTAACGCTGATCTTTGGGCGCAGAAATTGACATTGCGGTGATGTCTACCCAGGCGGCCTCTGGGCTCTCACATATAAGTGACCTACCACCAATACTTGAATTTTATTCAATAATTTTGTCTCTTTATTTTTGTTGAGTTGAGTTTCACATATTATAGTTTTAAGTATTTGTTTAGAGCTCGATAATTCCTTCAGACCATATGTTGCAGCGTTATTGAATAATGGTTTAAGACGAGCAGATCTTTAATCTTTTAAGCCGGATGAAAAAAGTTAAGTTAGTTAATTTCAAATTCTTATATTTTTGTGTTTCAGCCAGTCATTTAAAAACTAAGGATACGCCCTATAGTACATTTGGAGTTTCAAAAAGATGATCGTGAAAATCATGCTATAATAGAAATTAAATTCTGTATCAGTCCATTTACGTCCCACTGCAGGGCACGGTCCTCCTCTACAATCAAGAGTACGATTGAGAGCGGTTGGGCCATATAGTCTATTATAATTTTAATTTAACTCATTTAATAGATTTCGTTCAAACGGCGATAAAAATATTATCTTGATTTCATTAAACTTTTTGTCAAAATAATTAATTAATTGTTTATCCCGTGGTGCTTAATACATCTGGCTTCTCCAGTTGTATATCTTTATATCAGAGGATAAATACCTCTCAACTCAATATTTTTTTTGCCCCCCGCTTTGCTGCGGAGGGAAGTGGACAACTATTTGTTTCCATCTCCTCCTTTTGTTTTTCTTTCTGATTAATTTCGATGCGGGTTAAAGACAAGCGTCCCTGAGAGACTCGCCGAGCTCGGTGTCAATTCTTTGTGTGCCACTGTTGATCCTGGCTGACAGGAGTTGCAGTGGTGGGTGTGAAGGCGGGAAAGTCTCTCTAACGGCGGGAAACTTTCTGTCAAAATACAAGCAAGCGTTTTTAAAATCGTTGCGAGCGACGACTAAATTCAGTAACGCTCCACAAGAGTTGTACGGGAGCGCGCACACCACTTATGTGGGAACATTTTATGCGCTTTCCGCCCTGTCCATATTTACGTCACTGGTATAAGCATTGTTTTCTTTTGTAAAACTCTTGCACTGTAAATATCTCAGGTAGTGGCATTGTTTTGATCTCCGTAAAAGGTCGATGGTCGACACGCATACCAAACGCCGCTGACATTGCGCACAGACTCCGATTTTCAGCGAAAACAGTTCAATGCTAACTCAAATTGAATAGTTAGTAAATCACGCACTTTACGTGTATATACCACAGAAAATGTTTGGTGCTTTGTTTTTTTTTATCTTAAATGCCTGACTAATGTAAATAATATTTTAACAGCCTCCGTGGCGCAGTTGATTAAACGCCGGCTTTGAAACAAGATGTCGCGGGTTCGACCCACACCGAGAGAAATGTTTGTGCAGCCCACAAATATTTCTTCCTGGTCTGGGTGTTTGTAAGAACGAAAAGCCTCTCGTAGTTCCTGATACCCACGATTCCTGATCACGATATTCCTGATACACTCGATCTTAGTGTGGGGTCAGAACTATGTATGTGATTTTTCTGTGTTATTTATTATCTTAGAGTATTTATATATAGAGGGAGCGCTGTCATACATTCGCGTTTTAAAAACGTAGATATTTTCTTGTTCGTAATGTTGGTAGTGCTCCTATATTAGTAAAAATTAAATTAATTATTTAGCAATAAATTGCGTAAGTGCGTGGTGGCCTGTTGGTAAACGGACTAGACGCGGCTGCCCACATGTTCACGGTGGTCGCGGGTTCGAATCCCAGGGCACACCTCTGACTTTTCGGAGTCATGTGTGTATTGATAATCAATCACCACGCACTAAAAACGGTGAAGGAAAACATCGTGAGGAAACCTGCATACCATAGCGATTTATAAGAATTTCTATGGTATGTAAGTCCGCCAACCCGCACTAGGCCAGTGTGGTGGACTATATGGCCTAACCACTCTCAATCGTATTCTCGATTGTAGAGTAGGCCCGTGCCCTGCAGTGGGACGTATATAGGCTGATACAGATACAGACATACAGCAATAAATTGCTATAAATTCCTTTGATAGCCGAAATTATATTTAGCTATTATCCTTTTAAAACGAGTTTGAGTAGAATTAAATAGACCTAAACTACTTATTTTTATTTATTTTTTCAAATAATTTATGTATGTTGCACAACCTGTTTAAATATTAGCCAATAGGAGGGCAGAAAAAGGTGGCCCGGCACCACCATTTTTATCTACGTTTTTGAAGTACCAGCGCTCCCTCTATATATATGTACTCTAAGTTTATTATTTTTATTTATAATCAGGAATGACAAGCTTATATCAATGTAACTAAGATGTGAGAGTATTTCTTAATTTCATGTATGGATTATTCCAATTTTTTTTCCAAGTATTAAACTACAACAGTAAGGAGCTTCTAAGTTTTACTTATTACTTTTCTAGGTTTTTCCACGCAGTTCAGCTCTCATGTTGTTGCTCATTTTATCACAATATCTAACAACCAAATTCATCCGAAACGATTAGTTATTCTTTTAATAATTTTAACTTCCTTTCTTTCCTTGGAATAAAGGTGTCTGATCCACATACTGTTAATCAAAGCTATCCTCCTCCTCCTCGCATCGTTTTCCTCATTGTTGAGGATCGTGATTCCTTGAACATGGAGTAATCTAATCAATAAAGTCGCAATCAAAGCTATACCTAGATGAAATTGAAGACTAGCCAAATCTTACACTTACGGAAAGACACTCCTATCAAGCCGGAACAAGGACAATAGCAGACGTGAATAAAATCTAGTGTTACAGATGCGGTATCGTGGCGTATGACTCAGTGATGTGGTTACGCGGAGAAAATGCGGAAGCACTCTCACTGCCCTTGCGCATGGCAGCTGTGACGAACTTTTATTGCTATCTTCCAATTAAGAATTTATGGCCATTATGGAGCATGTCGGTTAATTCAAAGTCGCTCGTTGCACTATCGAACATGATATGCAAGGGATTTTTCTGTAGAACCATATTCGAGAATATGTTATTCGACATAGCATCATAATTTTCAACGCAGTATTGTGTATTAGCCAGCTAAAGTCACTGTGGGTCTTAGGCTGTATAAATGGTTAAACGATTAAGATTTGGAGTATACCCGTTTTGCGGCGACCGCGGTTTGATATGTATCGAGTTTAGCTTCTTTCAAGATTCTTCACACCTGGATGCTCCAGAGATTTATAGACACTATGAAACTGCAACCATCTGACTGCCTCGGTGGCGTGGTTGTACTACGATAAGGCTACAAAGCTGAGGTCTCGGGTTCGAATCCCGGGTTGGGCAAAGTGATATTGGATTTTTCTATTCATTATCAGCCCAGAGTCAGGAATTTGTGCCCGATATGGCGATAGGCTCGCCACCTATCACATCGTGGGACGGAACATACAAGGCGAAATGTGGGTGCCCTGGCACTTCTGCCTACCCCTTCTGGGAGAAAGGCGTGAGTTTATGTATGTATGTATGTATGAAACTGCAACCATTTGTAGCCATGACATCTATTTTTTTATGAATTTACATCTCTGTCCCTAGGGGTTTAGCCATACAATAATGTTGTGATTATTTATCATCCATGGTCGAGCACCACAACATGTAGTGCAGGAAACCTTCAAGACAAGTAATCAGTTCAGTGACTGCGCAAGGATGGATGATTTAAGCTGGTGATCGACTTTGACTGCGTACAATTATAAAAGCCTTATATTATCAGCAGTGGACTGGTATTGGTTTATAATGATGATGATTATAGGATTAGGCCTTTGTGTAACTGGTTGTGTAGAGTTAGAGAGACAGGCTTTGTAGATTTTAATGTAATCTCAGCACGGAGAAATTCGAGCAACTAAACATAACCTCTTTACTTCCTACATTCTTAGTTAGGGCTATAATATAGCTAAAACTCTAAAAGTCCTTAAACCCTAAAAACTATTACTTATTTGATTTCCGGAACTATCAGAAAAACGATGTGAATTTGCATTGCCGTAACGTTTTGTTAAGATACTAGAGTTCCCGAAGACTGAATAACTAATCTATTCCATGTCCATATCTTCTAAGATCTGTGGGTGTTTAGGAGTGAAGGTTCCAGAAAATAGTTCTTACGCTACATTTACATAGACTCCTTAGACGTTTAATCGTAAGTATTCCAAGGAAACAAGAACTGTAGGAAACAAAGCCCTGATGTCGTTACATAGTATATTACCTGCTATCTTCAGTACACCGTCATGTTGCGAGCGCAGGCCCGCACACGAAGGAACAAGTGCACGAAGAGGGAGACATGCGTGAGATAAAATGAGCACAGGCACGGAGCAGTATGGGGTCACATAATATTTACAATATTTTATTTTTTTAAACCTCATTGTATCTTACCGGCTAATTCAGAATCCTTCTCTATAAGTCTTTAAACGTTTTCAAGTTCACTATCACGGGGATTCAAAAAACCTTAGGATTTGGATCTATAAGGGAGGCCTGTGTCCAATAAAGCGATGTATGAAGTTTGAAATTATTATATATTACATAACCTTCCTTTGCTGATGTATGGTATGTTGTCAATGGATAACAATGCAGATTCAAACGGGTTACAGGCTTGCATATTTGAATAAAGCAGCTCGGCTTAAACCTTGTATGTAACCAAATTGGAAACATTGGTAGAATATTCATCATTCATTATACTTGTAGACGATTTAATATTTTTCATCAACTATACTATAAAAATAAAATTATTGAAATAAAAAATTAAACCTTGAAAATTCTAAGATTTCTGCGACTGTAAACTCTAATTACAACAATTCATGTTATCTATCAGTTCTTACGCCTATCCAATTTGAATTCTTGATCTTACACTAAGATTTCATAGTTCAAAGATTTACATTGATTGATTGCCAAGCGGGTGGTCCTGCCCCCATAGACACCAGAGCTGGTTGGTGCCGCCCGTTGTAGCGTGTCAAGTCATCTCACGGTCTGATTAATATTATAGTGTACTAGCTGGGTACTTTTAACCTTTACCACAATGTGCTTACAAGAATACTAAATTCTTTGATGATACGATTCTGACCTAGTGTTCTAAAGAAATTTCTAGTAGAACGATATAAGTATGTAACTAGTAATTATTTTTTTCTGGTCGATACTCTCTATTTATCTCGTTAATTTAATTATCTCCATAATTAAAAATAAAAACAGTGCGTCGTGAGGAAACCTGCATAACTTTGTGAGAATTTCTATGGTATATCTGCCAACCCGCACTAGAACAGCGTGTTGGAGTATTTTTTTTTTTTTTTTTTTTTTTTTTTTTGTATTTATTGATCACGTAGGCAATTAAGGAGCTCTTATGACAAGTCAATATACATAGAACTTAATCTCTATTTACAATATATTTCCTATACTTATTATTACTTATTTTAATTTCTTGCTTTTATCAATTTATTTATTAATTTTATTTATTTTTAAATTAATTTTATTTTTATTTATAATTAATTTTATTTATTTATTTAGTTTTTATTCATATTTTATTTAAAGTATTAGTTTTTACTTTATAGTAATTTATTTGTCAAAGAAATACATTATTTACGTTAGTCAAATTAAATTATATTATTTGTGGACCATAAATATTACAACGGTGCGTAGCGGTTTATAGTTACCACCGGATCCAACGCGGCCCTTCCTGAGAAGACCCGGCGAAACAAACTCAGTGGGCTTACACTACCACTGGAACTACGCGACGCGACCCAGTCCTGAGTATATCCAGCGACTAAGACTCAGTGGGCTTGTTTTGGGTCCAACTTAAGACAACGACCATAAGTATTTCCGATACGTCCCGTATGTTTAGGCTTACTGCCGGATCCAACGCGGCCCTGACTGAGAAGACCCGGCGAACAAACTCAGCGGGCTTTACTTTACCACTGGATACTACGCGGCGCGACCCATTTCTGAGTAGATCCAGCGAGTCAAACTCAGTGGGCTTGGTTTTGGTCAATTTACTAAAATAAGTATTTGTGACTTGTCTTACAAGGATTTGCCATATTAATTATTATTTTTATATGATTTTTTCGATCGGTCGTCATATAATTTAATTGATTTATTTGATTGTATATAGCTTAATTTTTGAGTTCACAATTTTAGATATTTTTAATTATTTAAATTAGGTGGTATAATAAGCGAATAGTTCAGGGCCCCAGGAGGTCGCAATGTGCAAGAGAACATCTAATCCCAGGCTTTTTTATCCTCAATATATTCCTTAATATTATAATAACCCTTAGTCATAAGTTTGTTTTTAATATGGGCCCTAAATAGTTTGTCCGGAAGCTGCGTTATCCTATTGGGAAGTTTATTATAAAATTTAATACAACTACCCAAGAAAGATTTTTTTGACTTTTCTAGTCTAAACGAGGGTATTGCTAGTTTATTTTTATTCCGCATATTAATGGTGTGGGTGTCACTGACCTTATAAAACTTATTAATATTTTTACGAACGTACATTAAATTCTGAAAGATGTATTCAGATGATACGGTTAGTATATTGCTTTCTTTAAAAACAGATCGCAAAGAATCGCGGCTTCCTAGATTATAAATAGCACGGACTGCTCTTTTTTGTAAGATGAATATAGATTCGATATCAGCCGCTGATCCCCACAAAATAATGCCGTATGACATTATACTATGAAAATAAGCAAAATATACCAATCTAGCCGTTACAACGTCAGTTAGTTGTCTTATTTTCCGGACCGCGAACGCTGCGCTGCTAAGTTTAGCTGATAATCTCTCAATTTGTGGACCCCATTGTAATTTTTTATCTAGAGTGATCCCTAAAAAAATTGTGGAATTAGCTAAATTTAGAATTTCTGAATTTAATTCGATACGCGTGTTTACGCTTGCCACGTTCGGTAAAGCAAAACGGACGCATTTAGTCTTACTAGCATTTAATAGTAGATTATTAGCAGAAAACCAATCCGAAATTAAATTAAGAATATTGTTAGGTGTATCTAGATTATCGTCTTTCCGATTAACTTTAAATATTATAGAGGTGTCGTCAGCGAATAAAACTATGTCTGACCACTTCTGAACCATGCAAGGAAGATCATTTATGTAGACTAAGAATAAAAAGGGGCCCAGAATGGAGCCCTGCGGAACCCCAATTTTAACTTTTGATCCTACCGAAGTGAGCCCGTCCAAAGAAACCTTTTGTTCACGACCCGACAAGTAAGACATTACGAGATCAAGTGACGTATCACTGATTCCGTAGTACCTTAGCTTCATAATAAGTGTTTGGTGGTCAACACAGTCGAAAGCCTTGGAGAGATCACAAAAAACTCCTAGAGCATCTTGAGATGCCTCCCAGGCTTCTAAAACCGACGTGATTAGTGATGTCCCGGCATCTTGAGTTGAGCGACCCTTTGTGAAACCAAATTGATTCCTATGTACTAACTTATTTTCATCAAAATGTGCTAGCATTTGATTAAGCAAAAGCTTTTCGAAGATTTTGCTAAGAGCCGGTAGTACAGAAATGGGTCTATAATTCGACGGATTGTTCGAACATCCTGACTTAAAAATGGGTACGACTTTACTAATTTTCATTAAGTCGGGAAAGTTACCGTCACTTAGGCAGGAATTAAAAATAGTAGCTAATAACGGTGCAATGTTAACAATAATAGCTTCTATAGCTTTAACAGACAGTCCCCATATATCTTCTGTAGTTTTTATTTTAATTTGCTTGAAAGCCTTTATTATTTGACAACTGGTTACCTTTTGAAAGTTAAACTTAGGCATATTTCCAGGAACATTTTCCTTTAAAAAAGATTCTGCTAAATCTACTGATGAATCTAAATGTTTAGTTAAGTCTAATGGTATGTTAGTGAAAAAATTGTCAAGATAATTGGCAATAGTAGATTTATCTGAAATAAGGTCGTCATTTATGCGGAGAGCAATTTTGTTGTCATTTTTTTTATTTTTCCCAGTTTCAGTATTAATAATTTGCCAGGTAGTTTTTATTTTATTATCTGACAATCTAAGCTTTTCACTTATATAATTAGATTTAGCCTGCATACATACTTTTTTAAATAATTTTGAATATAATCCGACATATTTTTTAAAGTTGACATCAGGTGTATAGGACCTTTTGTCATATAACTCATACAAAATTTCCCTACTACGTCTAATGCCTTTAGTGGCCCAAGCACTAAATTTTATTTTAGAGTTAATTTTAATAGTTTTAATTTTACATACTTGGTCAAACTCTTTACGTATAATTTTAAATAGTGATGAGTACATGTCGTTTGGACTGCCATCAAGTGTAAAAGTATCTATTTTTGATTGTACATTACTGTTAAATTGACCTAGGATTTTCTTAGATAACAGCCTAAAAGTTATTAATCTACTGGTTTTGTCTACAGCATGTTCTAATTTCACTAATTGGCATTTATGGTCAGATCTAGCCCCTATCTTTATACCTTTTTCAAGTACTTCGAAGTTTGTTATGATATTGTCAATACAACTCGAAGTTTCAGACGTAATTCTAGTAGGCTCCGAGAACAAACATGTAAAATTAAATGAGCCGAATAAAGACACAAACCTACACTTATCAACCGAATCAACTAGTAAATTAATATTAAAGTCCCCACAGACTAGAACTTTTTTATTACTTTTAATTTTATTTAAAATATCCTCCATTATTGATAAAAATAGCGAAATATTTGATGAAGGAGGTCTATAGACACACAATATGACATAGGAATTTGTTTCCGCACATGCGACCTCACACACTCGTTCAAGAGAGAGGCAAGAGATATCCTTTCTTTCCCTAAATGTGATATGATCACGAACTAGAATTAAGGAACCTCCACCTTCCGCCGAAATCCTGTTAAACGAGCTGGCGACCCTGAAACCATTCACATTGAAATTCATAAGGTGCGCCTTCAACCAGGTCTCTGTGAAACATAATATACTAATGTTAAATGTGTCAATAAAAAGTTCAATCTCTAAAATTTTGCCAGAGAAGCGGTTTATATTCTGATGAGATAATACTATATAATTTTCACCACTTCCTTTTGTCAAAGTTAAAAGTTTAAATTATTATTTACCACATTTATTTTAGTAACATTACTAAAAGTGGTAGTGCCTGTGGTCTTCGTCATATTACTTATGACTGTGTTTAAAAAATTAGCTACAGGTGTAGCAAGTAAATGTAAATATTTATTTGGTAGATACAATGTATCCCTAGTCTGTTTAAAATATTTACCAATAAATATATTGGTGTCAAAAAATAAAAATTTGTCACTATAGTGACTTATTAAAAATTGCATGTGCCTATTTAACACATGAGTGTGGTTATTTACATGATCTGACACATTATTTAAATATGGGAAGGCACACAATATGATTTTGGGACATTTGAGTTTCAATAATATTTCAAAACTCTCAGTAATGTCCCGCTTTTTTAGACCTTGACAATCTCCAATGCAGACTGTTATACAAGTGTTGTCATTATAAACTTTTTGCGACAGAGTATTAACAATATGTTTATAAGGCATCCCTGGCATACAGTAGTTTACTAGGGGATGACTACTACTTTTATTTATTAATATTCCAATACCTTTTCCTACATTGTCAGAATACATTACAGTATTATATTTGTGATTTGGAACATTATCACTATTTTTGGGCGAAAGTGGGACAGTACAAGTTTTTGGATTATTTATGTCATCAATTATTATTGATGATTCACATCCTACATTAATCGATTGGTTATATCTTGGAGAGTAGGACAGGTCAGATGACATTAAAGATTTATTATCAGCATTATCATTTTGTTTTTGTTCGCAAGCTTTGAGCAATGTTTGAACTTCAGTTTGTTGAGTCAAATATTTGCTGTAGGTCAAACTCAATTGCTCCTCTAAAGTACTGATATCAGACAGCAATCGTTGAGTATCTATTTCGTATATATTTTTGCTGTCCTCTAGCTTTATTTCATAATTTTGAAGTTTAGCTACCAGGGCCCTACGTTCTTTCCTAAGTTCCAAAATGGTGTTTTTATTAATATTTTTTGATTTTAATTTTTTTTTTTTTTTTTTTATATAAGTCAAATTATTACAATTTTGTATAAGTCAAAACTCCTCTTAATCGTACTCTCGATTATAGACGTGGCTCGTGCCCTGCAGTGGGACGTATGACAGCTGATACAGTACAGTACTCCATATTTGTACAATATTATTGTTATAGCTCATAAGTAATTATTTAATTACTAATAAGGAATACTTGCAGGTGAGAGGATTCAGAATTTGTGGTGGTTTATGGTGTACTTTCTGCAACTTTTTAGATGTCATTTTCATTTTTAGACAGCAAATGATATAGCTCCAATACAATTTCATAGTTCAAAATAATATAACAATGCAATGTACCATTCTCATCTTTCCGATCTACTACAAAAATAATATATTCTGACATACTTTGAGTGATTCTAGTGAACTTATGCAAAACAAAGTCGTGACGTGAAAAAATCCTAGCTCTTCGACAATCGACCGGTCTTGCTCGATACATCTGTAACGTAGGCGACCGGCGAGGTGTGCTTTATTTATTCCTCGTCATATCGATGGCGAATTTCTTTGTTTACGGAAGAATTTAATGTTTTTATAGGGGCTTAGAACTTGCGAGCGTTAATTAAGATTATTGTGAATTGCTATAATATGAATGATGCGAGTATGTGGGTCTTTTATTAATATTGTGTCGTCTTTTGCTAAGTGTTTTGTTACTTTGTAGGTACATTTAGTCGGAGGAAAAAATGTTTTCCAATATCATAAAAATAAATCAAGTGAAAGAAAAAAACACAATAAATTACATATGGCCTCATCGGTCTAGTGACAGAATCTATGAGCTGTAATTAATCACAATGATCTGAATTTGAGTTACAGGCACTTTGTGTGAGATTTTTAGTTAAAAAAATCTGATTTACGTTTCCTAGAAATAAAATATACCCCTGTGTAGGGAAATAAGCGCATCTCTCATCACATCTTGGAATGGAAATAAGTTCGTGGAAATTTGGTTTTCACTCATTATTACAGGTACTTCTGCCTACCCCTTAGAGATTTAGGCACATTTATATGTAGCTAAAAATAACATAGGTACCAAAGTACTGCGTTGAATCGATTTAATTTAGCCACAGTAGGCGTTAAAAATAAAAGAGTTCACATGTCTTAATGACCAAGCGCAATAAATCTTACAACCTTTTTAAACCTTATTTACATCAATTGACGTGAATACAATGATAACCTTGTGAGGTTAGTGGTTGGATAGCTGGCTATGAAATGACAAGCCGCCTGCTCAATGCATCATTACCATCATCCCGCTGCAGTCCACTGCTGGACATAGGTATCTCCCAGGATAAGCCACAGAGCCTGGCCTGCTGCTTTATGCATCCAGTCGCTGCCGGCCGTACCCAATGCTTGCTTTACCAGCATTCAAAAATTAAGTGGCTTTTTAAATCTAGATTTTAATATTCAATATTTAGTATTTGAGGTGCTGAAAACTACATACATACATACATACATAAACTCACGCCTTGTTCCCAGAAGGGGTAGGCAGAGGTGCCAGGGCACCCACATTTCGCCTTGTATGTTCCGTCCCACAATGTGATAGGTGGCGAGCCTATCGCCATATCGGGCACAAATTCCTGACTCTGGGCTGATACTGAATAGAAAAATCCAATATCACTTTGCCCAACCCGGGATTCGAACCCGAGACCTCTGCTTTGTAACCGTACCGTAGTACAACTACGCCACCGAGGCAGTCGAAAAAAAGAAAAAATGGGGCTATCAAAGTCCCTGATAATTACTATGAAGTTTTCGTGCTGAAAACTTCATAGTAATTATCAGGGACTTTGATAGCCCCAGTGGCGTAGTTGGTTAAGAGTTGGCTGTGACGAGAGGATGCGTGTTCGATGCTGCGTTTGTGTAGCCCATAAATGTACTTATTTTTACTTCGGGTTCGAGTGTTGCGAGGCCATAAATTCTTTTGTAGTTTATGAAACCACCGATAAGAGACTTGTTATTTTCTGTAGGGTTAAGACCGTCTTGGACTGTTGGTTGCTATTTTTTATATATGTCCTTATAATATCCTATATCTTAGAACTATATTTGGGACTTTTAGGTGTTTACTTTTTTAGTTATTGTACTTATAATATCCTACATTAGGCAGGGTCTGGACTATGGGTGCCCATGGATATAGTGTGACATATTTAGTTAGTAACGCACATGAAATAATATTACTTCAATCCAATAGAACAATGTTTTAATTTGACATTCAATAACAATTGGAACTTTATGAAGTGATCATAAAACGTTTAAAAGAACGATATTGATTTTAAACACGTTACAGAGTTCACGACTTACGATTAATTTCATCGTAAGTTATGAATTTTATTACATAGTTTAATATCAAATAAATTGAATTCTTGTTGGCGTGTTGTACGAACTGTACAGATATTTTTGTTTTCCTTACTAACTTACAACAAGATTAAAGACTGTTTTCATAATCAGTTTAATTTTAAAGTATATTCAGTGGCGTAACTAGCCCATCGGGGGCCCGTGGCAAAATTCATCTAATGGGGCCCTTCAATATAAAAATACTTGACGTGGTAATTTCGTTTTTATAAGTAGCCAAGTAAAGTTCGGTCTATTTAAGTAAACGTAGAAATTACAGGCTTTCAGGCTCTGTCATATATCCAACGAAAATATGTGGACCAACTTCCTAAACGCTGTCCAGCCCAACTGAATTTCCCTGTCGCCTTCCTTTAAAAAGTTATTTCTCCAGGTAGACATATTCGTTGACAACTTCGAGAGCCATACTGTCGACGATAGCTGGTCCCAGATCGACGAATTCATTAGACATGACTTTCTTTTTGTCTAGGTTCATACGGAGAACAGCTATTAGTTTATAGGCTTCATTAAGGCTGGGCAGCAAGTTCTAGAAACTGTGGGGCCACAAGTTTAAAGTCTCTCAATGTGCTATGGAAAGAGCTATGCTATGAGTGTCTGATGTGTCTGAAGGACAAAATTCGGAATTAAGTGATCCGTCAGAGAACCGTGGTGACCGACATCATATCACATATGTCGCAGAAAAGATAACCGCTGGAGTAAGCTAGTTCTGAATTGGACACCGCTGACCGTGTCTTGGGAAACGTAACGCAGGACGCTGTCTGGTCAGATGGCGGGACAACTTTCACAAGTTGTCATCAGCGACTAGATGCACAAAGCAGTAGACCAGGCTCATTGTCGTACTTTGGTAAATTCCTGTTTCCAGCAGTGGACTGTAACGGGCTAGTGAGGAATAACTTCTCTTATACATATTGATTGTTCTACTTCGTGTTTAAAAGTGGATCGAAAACTGAGAATATCCTTGGAAAGCGAGTAAGATACCCTGGACCATAAAGAAAAAGGGTCGGTTAGAAAATCTTTAATATCTGCAAAAGTACCTTATCTAGCTTTATGAAATAAAGACTGCATTAAAGAATATTTTAATGCCATTCCTACATTATTTCATTTAACGTAGCGTGATTGGCGGTGGGTTCCGCTGATTTACACGTTGTCTCACTTCATCCTATGCGTGCTCGTCATCATCGACCGCCCGGTGCAGTCCATTACTGGACATAGGTCTCACCCAAGCTACGCTACAAAGCCCGGTCTGGTGCTTTATGCATCGAGTCGCTGCCGGCCCTCTTGTGCAAGTCTTCCGTCATCTAGTCAAAGAGCGTCCCACACTACGTTTGCCAAGACGCAGTCTCCAGTCCAGAACACGCTTACTCTAGCGGTTAC
Organism: Hyles euphorbiae; assembly: GCA_023078785.2. Lineage (NCBI taxonomy): Eukaryota > Metazoa > Arthropoda > Insecta > Lepidoptera > Sphingidae > Hyles > Hyles euphorbiae. Next base: position 20,182,751 of record CM041040.1, read on the forward strand.
CCGTTCTGCAACATATGTGGCCAGTCCCTTTCGAGTTCAACCTAAAACTTTCAAAGCTATGGTTCTCTGACAGATCACTTAGTTCCGAATTTTGCCCTTCAGAGACACTCATAGCATAGCTCTTTCCATTGCACTTTGACCGACTTTAAACTTATATATTAGCCCCTCAATCAGTGTCCACGTCTCGGCTCCGTTAATCATTGCAGGACATTCTGGATGAACACCATGATCTTCAAGCTCTGTGGTATATCCGACGAAAATATGTGGTACAACTTCCTAAACGCAGGTCAGCCTGAATCCTGAAACTGAATCCCACTATCGGCTTCCTTTTCGAAGTTGTACCTACCCAATTGCATTAGTTACCCGAGGTAGACATAATATGTAGATTGGACGTTTTCTTGCATAAAAACGGCACTCTCACCAAATTTTCTTGTTCTCTACTATAACTCAACCTAGAGTTTCAGTGGTGTCTTTCTAGTCTTTGCCCATTTGCAGGTTTCAATGGCTTTAAATTTGCTTCAGCCAGAGGCCGCCTTACTGCATCCAAACTCAGATTGTTTCCTAAATGATGTTTTTTTACTTCAACAGCCCTAAAGCGCGATTTCTCAATTTTTTCGAAAAATGATGATTTTTTACTTCAACAGCCCTAAAGCGTGATTTCTCAAAATTTTTGAAACCATATAGTGATCCTTCCGTGCCCTGCCGAGCCAGGGCCCTGTCGGGCCCGAGGCCCTGTTAGACCAACGCCCTGCCGGGCCGGGGGCCCCCTAGGCCGGGGGCCCGTGGCATTTTGCGCACTATGCCACCCTATTGTTACGCCACTGAGTATATTAGCGCCTATTTAAAGAGTAATTATACGATACAATTACTATAATAGCTGCTCTTGTTAAAATATGCGGTTTGTACTTGGAATAAGAAAATCACATATTATTAGCATTGTTCCAATTAGGTACTTGTGTAACTCTTAGTAGTGCTATTATAATTCTGTATCTATTAGAATTTCCAGTGGTATTAATAATAACATCCTCATAAGGGCAAAATCTAAAAGAATGCGTACTGCTAGTCCACACAGCGGCGGGGGTGTAAAGTTACAAAACCTCGCTAGGGCTCCGAACAGCATAATAATATTAAACAAACCTCTGTTGTAATTTAAATGACGACGTTATAAATACAAGTGGCTGGCCGGCGGCACGCAGACGTGTTGTGAGCGGCCATAGTTGCAGTGCGCGGGAAATTTGACACAAGTCTATCGGAAAGCGCGCGCTTTTACCAGCAGCCATGATTGCTTTTAAGGTTAGTTTTTATATATTTTGTTTTAATTGTTTGTAAACAAAAAAGAGGAAAATTTGATTTTTAAGCATGGCCTTTTTTAATTAATTAGAATTTTTAAAATTCAGAAATAACCCGAGTAAAAAAATAAATAAATTAGGTAGTATAAAATATTTTTTCCTACATATTATTCGGTATATGTTTGGTTAAATTTAGTTAATTTTGTAACTAAACTTACACGATCGTAATTAAATAACTGTATTTTTCCTTTCCGGTAACCACGATACAAAATAAATGTAGTAAAATAAAACGTAAAAAAGAAATGGAATGGACTGCCTTGTCCTTCAATGTTTTTTCTTCATTCATTACGCGTACTACACCTACTTAAACCTTTATTTATACTGGCCCTTTGAATTAACTGCGTTCCTTCAATTAATGTGTAAATATGTTTTTATGTACTGTGCAACATTCAAATTAGTGACAAATATGTTAAATCGAGTCCGTTCTAACGAGTATGTAATATGACAGGCATAAAACAAGTTTCTTGTAAACAAAGGAATATGAGCCTCGATTTATCCATAAATTTACTGGTTGGTGTTTGCATCAGCCTAGATATATACACCCTGCCTAGTTTCACGTTTATAAATAGCTATTTGTCGCGGATTTGCTCGGTTGGTAAAGTGTATTGATTTTGTTGATTTAACATAAGTTTATGGTATTTTTAAACAAGTTTAATAAGCTCGTACTTACGGCCTTAATCATAGATAGTTGTAAAACATATTTTAGTTATCGAATGTTTTGTCCCTTTCGATCGACTTTAAAATTCTGTTTGTGCGAAGAAGACAAAACGTTCGATATCATAAATAAGTTTTAAAGCAATTTTCAAAAAAAGGTTGTTTATGCATATCCCATCATAATCCGTGCTACCTAAGCTTAAATTATTTTTATTACATTTATCTGTTTGAAATAGGAATTAAAATATTGCGAGCAAGAAAGTTTTTTATGCCTAAACCTAGCAGTTTCCAAGCTAAACCTACCAGTAGTTTTAGTTTAAGCAGTAATAATACTATTAAAATATGATGTAAAACAACAAATCCCTAGAGCATATAATTCTTACTTTACAATTTATCAATAGTATTGCGTTTGTTTAAATACAGGACTATAATTTATTATTAATTCATCCATTTCCGATATCATAGCAACAAAACGGATCAATTTAGTTTTTATTGGTAGTAATTATTTTTTTAACACATTTTTATGTGTAATAATGTGAGACATGTAAGCATACACAATCTAAAAATAATGGATCTGATTCAAATGAATTTCCATTAATGCATCATATTTAAGTACTTTGATTTTTTATGTAATTTATGTATGAATTCCAAATGAGTGTAATTAACAATATTACAACAGTTTTCAAAGACGAAAGAAGAAATATAATATTTATTTAACATATATTGTCCTAACACCACATTCAGAGCAATTACGTCTTGTGTCTTGGGTATCAGAAACTACCAGAGACTTTTCAGACTCACAGACTCTCAGACTTATATAAATGTTGTCTCGGTGCGGGAATCGAACCTGTGGCCTTTCATAGCCGGCACGGCGTCTAGCTATTACTTAATATGAGAAAATTAATGATTATTGTAATAAATTTAAATATTTTTGTTTCTATTTAAGTCTTTCACGTATTACGCGTAAACATCATTACGTGAACGTGGATTGATTTTAAAATTCCTTTCCATATAAGCTGAGTATTATCGGCGCCTTAGATACTTCTCCGTATTAAATTATCACTCATTAATCTTGTAAGCTTGTTATCAAGGCTGTATTAGCCTTAAAATGTCTAGAAAATTAGGCTTTAAACTTACAATTTGTAGATCTTTGCTTATGTGTAAATCAAAAGTTAATAAAGTAGACGTAGTAATTAGTAACAAAACTTTGTTATGTTTTCATTTAATATATTCTTGACTGATTACATTCGTTGTTTGGTGCGTAAATTATATCAACCGAGGATCGTTGTAGGTTGCGCATTCATAATTTTAAAAATAACTTATAATGTTTGATAAAAGTCTCAATGTGTGACTGTTTGTTCCTCAAATAAATAAAATAAAATAAATAAAAAATCATCAAGATTATTTGTAAGAGTTTGCATAGTCATTATCAGCTCGGAGTTTAAAAAAATCCTGATATTTACGAATTATCCATCCATCCATCAGCTAAAGAAAGTCCACTGTCCATAGGCCTCCCCCCAATTATTTCCGCTGGATGCAGGTTGCCTCCAACAGGTCTCTGTCGAAATCATTACGAATTATCCTCCTCCTTGCGTCGTGCTCCTCAATATTGAGGGTCGTGACCTTCCTTATGCATCGTTTTCATCCTAACGAGTTTTTCCATATGGTTCTGTCCACGGCGGTGTGAAGGGCGATGTGGAGTGTAGAGTCAAGAGTGGTGCGGATCTGGTCAGACCAACGCATTGGATTCCGTCCACGAGGTCTTCTCCCGTTTACTTTGCCGGTCACAATCAGCTTTTCTAGGTTGTCACTGTCTTTCCTTGCAATGTGACCGAAGTATTCTAGTATCCTGCGTAGACACTCAGATGACAATCGCGATGATATTTTGAGTTCTTGCAATATAGATGCGTTGGTCCGAAATGCTGTCCAAGGGACACGCAGCATCTTTCTCCAGCACCACATCTCAAAGGCGTCAATGCGTTTGCGATCTGCAGATTTTATTGTCCAAGTCTCAGCTCCATACGAAAAGATCGAGAAAACCAAGGTCCGTACCAGCTTGGTTTTGGTTTTTACGGAGATGTTGCGATCCTTCCAGACTTTTTCCAGCTGAGACATGGCGCTTTTAGCCATTCCAATTCTTCTGCGCACTTCCTTCTCGCATGAGCCATCTTTGCTGATGTTGGAACCCAGGTAGACGAAGTTGTCCACTACTTCCAAGTCCAATATGCCCGAAAGCTCCAACTTCCCAGTTCTGTCCACCACCATGATCTTGGTTTTGGATCTGTTTACGGAGAGTCCCATTTCCTCGCTAATCCGTTCCATTCTGTGTAGGAATGCGGCCATTTCCGACTCATTTGCTGCAAGAAGAGTGGTGTCATCGGCGTAGCGTAGGTTAGTGATTTTCACACCACCAACCGAGATGCCACCCTCCCAATTCTCGCAGGTACGTCTCATTATGTATTCCCCATAGATGTTGAATAGAATGGGCGACAAAATACATCCCTGGCGTACTCCTTGGTGAAATTTAAAGGGTTTTGACGTTGTTCTGTCAACTCTTACGACTCCCTGACTTGAGTCATACAAGGTGCGAAGTAGGGCGATGAGATGAGCGGGTACTCCAAGCTCTTGCAGGACTCTCCACAAGCAACTCCAGTTGACACAGTCAAACGCTTTGCTGTAGTCAACGAAGCACATAATCACCGGCGTATCAAACTCGTATGCCTTCTCCACGAGCTGCCTGACATTGAAGATCTGATCTCGAGTTCCCTTGCCCTTCACAAAACCCGCTTGCTCCTGCGGAATTTGCCAATCCAGATAGTGGTGGATGCGATTATTGATAATATGGAGCAGGACTTTACTGGCATGTGAGATGAGAGACAAGGTTCGATAATTGCCACAGCACTTGGTTGATCCTTTTTTGTGCAGTGGAAGAATCACAGACTCCGACCAGTCCCGCGGCCAGTCACCATTCAGCCAGATGCGTGAACAGATCCTGAAAAGTGTCTCAACACCCAAGTCACCCATGGCAATAAGCGCCTCTGCTGTTATGTGGTCGCTTCCTGGGGCCTTCCTCTTCTTGAGTGAGTGTAGAGCAGTAGATATTTCGGAACGAAGAATCATAGGTTCCAGTTCTAGATTCCTCCAGTCCAAGCTAGTTCCAGGTGTTGAGCAGGGATCTGTGTACAATTGCTCACAATAGGCGCGCCATCTTTCTGCAATGCGATCAAGCTCATGAAGCACAGTGCCATCGGCATCTTCTATGACCCATGACTTAGCCTTGAACTGTTTGGAAAGAACTCTAACTTTCTTGAAAAGGTCTGCGGTTTGTAACTTGTTCGAGTGTCTCTCAATGTCGTTGCAGATGTTCTCAATAAAAGCGTTCTTATCTCTTCGACAGCTGGTTTGGACAGCTCTGTTAAGCTCAGAGTATTCGGCCATTAATGCCGGATCTCGCAATCCAAGTGTTTTTAAAAATTTTCGGCGCTGAATGAGATCCCATGAAAAATCGGAGATCCAACATTTTTTCTTCTGTTCTGGCTTCTTGTTTTTAGCAATCTGGTCCAGTACATTATTGATATGACCTTTCAGGTACTTCCATTGTATGTCAGCATTAGCGTGTTCTTGTGATGGATCATCCTTCAGTTTGGTTTCTAGTAACTCTCGGAAGATTGTTTGTTCAGAGGGATCCAAGGTCATGTGCTTTGATATTTGGTGTCTAGGCGCTTTTAAACGAAGCGAGAAATTGGCCAGGAGCAGGTTATGGTCGGAGCCGCACTCAGCGCCGGGAAAGGTCTTCACATTAAAAACTGACGATCGCCAGCGAGTATCCAGGATGATGTAATCGATTTGATTTCTGTATCTATCGCCTGGAGATCGCCATGTATATAGTCGCCTTGGATGATGTTTGAAGTACGTGTTCATTATATTGAGATTCCAGTCTATGCAGAACTCAATCAGTTTTTCACCCCGTTCGTTCCTATTGCCAAGTCCGAATTTTCCAACCGTGCTTCTGATGTGATCATCGGCAAGTGTGCTACCAACTTTGGCGTTCCAATCACCAAGGATCATTTTGATTTCCCGCCCAGGGATTAGCTTCATCGTCTCCTCCAGTTTCCCGTAGAAGTCTTCAATAACCTCGTCTTGACCTAGTGCCGTCGGAGCATAAATTTGTATAATATTAAGCACACAAGGTTTGGTGTTCAGCTTTATGGTCAGAATTCTATTAGAAACCGGGTTATATCCGAGGACATATTTGTTCATACGCGGCGGCAATATGATTCCGACTCCATTCCTGCTCGAATCTTCACAACCTGAGAAGTACATGGTGTTCCCTGTTGTGGTGGTGAAATGGCCATTACCACGCATGTGTGTTTCACTGACGCCCAGTATGGAGATATTAAGCGACTCCATCTCCTTCTCTATGATGGTGAGTTTACCCGCCATTAGCAGACCGCGGACGTTCCAAGCGCCAATACGATGCTGAGTTCGTATTGAGGTCTTCTCGCTATTACTGGTAGTGGTACCGGCAGTAGCATATCTTCCTTCTGGAGCCTGCCGATTAACCCCAGAGGAAGCTTCGGTTGCCAACTTCACACCATCCAGCCCGGGTACTGGGTGGCGCCGATGGTTAATCGGGTCGCCCAACATATTCTTTCTCTTCGTTTCTGATGCCATAAGGGGGTTTTCATGGGAAGATAAGCGCGGTGGGTTCCCGTTTCCTTCCGCGTCAGTCTTTTAGAGGGTATTTAAATCCTCACGGCCACTGATTGCCGCCCTGCTGACGCATGGTCATCTAGGGGTTGTCGGGCTAGTTACCGCCGCCCGATACTCGGCGTTGACTGTTTTATGGCATGGGTAGGTCTCTTCCATGCCAACCCTCCTCCTTTCTCATCCGGGCTTGGGACCGACATTGGACGAATTATACATACTCGTATTATGAACGGACGTTCGACGCTACGTACACCTCAGAAATATTTCCCGATAATTACTACTAAGTGTTTAATTTTCAATGTTTCTTTGTTTATCTTATATCTGAAACTATCAGGAAGTTCCGGGCAACAAATCGTAACTTTAATTTTCGCACATCCGTCTTGGACGTTCATGACCTTCTAGATAATTCATCAGAATATAGCTTCAGCGAAGAATCATTTCAAATTTTATCGTCTAAATCTTGCTTGCACTATATATGGTTGTTATTTTGATACAGGTTTTATTTGATTCTCCTTGAAATGTATTTAATTATTCCACACACACAGTTATTACAGGTATATACCCAATTCGGAATGGCGGGATTTTGATACAGATCTTGAGCCAAAATCCCGCCAATCTGTCCAACCGTCTAGTTACCACCCTCTAAATAGGGGGAGGTCATAGTACCTCACTAAGTGAGCCGCGGTTAGGCTTATCTTACATACATACATACATAAACTCACGCCTATATCCCAGAAGGGGTGGGCAGAGGTGCCAGGACACCCACATTTCGCCTTGTATGTTCCGTCCCCCAATGTGATAGGTGGCGAGCCTATTGCCATATCGGGCACAAATTCCTGACTTTGGGCTGATAATGAATAGAAAAACCCAATATCACTTTGCCTAACCCGGGATTCGAACCCGAGACTTCAGCTTTGTAACCGTACCTTAGTACAACTACGCCACCGAGGCAGTCGAGAGTAGGCTTATCTTGGGTACGCTTATATGCGGACATATACCCGGATACAATCAGCCCACTCTCTCGCATTGTTGGATTTTCTGACTGCACTGGTCTTACTATTAGGTGCATTTTAGCTTTTTCTAAAAGCAATAGGATCAACAAACGAGCACAAGTCACCTGCTGGTAATTGATAACTGCCGCCCATGAACATCCACGATGCTTGGATCATGGATGGGTTACCGTCCATCAAATCGTGAGGGGCGCGGGTTGGAAAAAAGATGGAGAAAGGAATAGGTATAGGGCAATTAGTTTGGTCACTTAACCGGGCCAATTTAACAAGAGTCCCGCAGTTTTTGGGCTTTGCAATGCCAAAGGTTGACTGAAAACGGTTGTTAGATAGCCGAGTATTACCTACTAATTATTTCTTCGTATTTTTTTTAACTGTTAAGTGCAATCCAAATACAACATCCTTCGGTGATGGGTTTTGTTGGTCGGTAGACACAATTATGTCGGCCTAGTCGAAATCAAATGTGCAGTAGACACTATTATTTTAGAAGAAACTATGCTTTTACCACCCAAATACGATGATAGGAAAAACATAACAAACAAAAATGGTTCCTCTTTTTTACACGCTTTATATTAGCTTCACTTGTATGTTTGTTTGTATGTTTGTATGTTTATATGTTTGTAACCGACTCCTTTAGACGCGATTTTGACCCACTTTAAACGGACAGATTTCATTTAAATTTTGCACACCTGTCAAAGACCGATGACAATACAATAATTCGATTAAAATATAATATGATTATCCTGATTAGATTCGCCAGGATTCATTAATTTCGTTCCGGATCCTTTGCATGAGAGTAAGAGAGAGGGCTAGTGCGCGAACTACGCATGCGCGTAGGGACTCTTATGGTAATTGCGTCTTGTTTCGTATACATACATAGATGTCGGCCTAAAACCTACCATCGACAGTTGATAAGTCTCTTATAAATAAACCAAACTAAAAAGTAGAAAATAAATAATAGTTTAGCCCCACATTTTGTAAAATTTTCGGTTGCATTGTGTCTGAAGTCACTAAAACTACCACACGGCTTCGTTTTCGGTAGCAGTCTGGATATAGCCTGTATACCTTATTATGATGTAATCGTATGGGTTATAGAATATTACACGGTCATAGGTTGTTTGAATCTATTACACAAATACTGTTGTTCCCACGAGTTCAAACGCGTAACAAGTGTAACACTGGCTAATGGTTGCAACTCCTACAATTATGTTGTTCAGAACTTAAGGTATTATGCATGATCGCTGAGTTATTAGGCAATAGCACTACAATAGGCTTAATAATTCGTAAACTTTCCGTAATAATTAAATAATATGTCTTATTTCTTTTGAATTATAGTAACCCTTCCCTTTTTCATATGTACATGGCGCACTGATCTAATTAGAGTTTACTGATTGTAAAGTTTGTAGTTACATCAATTAAGTAATTAAAAATATGATTTATAAACATTCGTTTGGTAAATATGCTTCAGATAAAGGCCCTAGAATTATTCCACTGCCAAGCACAAACAACTTTTATTCCTGTTTTCTATTTTTCGTTGCTATTAGGAGTTGCGTACATTTTACCATAAATACAAACTATCAGAAATGTGTTTACAAATATGATTTTTTCAACGTGGATTTAAATTAAAAAAGGAGCATGTTAATCACAAAAACTAATTAGCCACAAAAACAGCGATTATTTTCAAATTACATAAACCCCAAAAAACACTGCTACAATAAAATTCAACTGCAAATATAATTGCGTGCACTTATCCATATCATAAACGCAATTATTATCTAAAAGTTAAATCGTGTACCGATTGATTCATAGATACGTCACACTATAAATCATTGTAATTTCCAAGCATTTTAATTACGATTAATGAATTATTCCGGAAATTAGATCACTTACGGATATCACGACTTGTTTATTCGTAATAATAATGTACACTGACAGGTTGGTTTACTTAATTTCATCGTTTTTATTACCGGATTTCTGCAATCATTTCTTTGAGAATGCTCCAGATTTGACATGTTATGACTTATGTAGAGTGTATTGTGTAAGCTGTACGTAGTATGTGATCTTTCATACGGCTGATAATGTACATAACACTACAATTATACAGGGTATATCAAGACTGCTATGGAAAAAAAAGCTGGGTGGTAGTTTTAGTGACTTCAGATTTTTTTTTAAATTTTTTTCTATCGTCGTATTAGGGTGGTAAATACAAAGTTATTTCTTTAATAATAGTATACATCCTTTTATTTTTAAAGACGCTATGGTACACAAGGATTTAAATTATTATTTTAGAAAAACTATGGAATTACCACCCAAACACGACGATATTTAAGAAATAATAAAAAAAATATTGTCGCGTTTCTTTGCGAAATTTTTAGCTACATTGTGTTTGTAGTCACTAAAACTACCACCCGGCTTCGTTTTCGATATCATTCTTGATATACCCGGTATACACAAAAATATTTATAAAATGAGCTGCATTTTTATTGTTTTGTTGTTGTATGACCAAAGGGTATGAGCCGTAAATAGCATATTGTTCGAGTTTTGTTGTTGGGTGACAAGAGATTTTCATAGTTATTTTCTTATACTGCTGCTGATTGTAAGTGTGGCGCAATCTGAAAAGAGTATCTATCGACCATCAGTGAAAGACGCTTACTTCTCATCTATAGATACAATAAAGCCAGCTTGTTCCGAACCGAAAATATGTATTGTGTATCAGCCCATATACGTCCCATTGCAGGGCATGGACCTATTCTATCTCTCTCCATTCAATCGAGAATACCATTGAGTGTGGTAAGGCCGTATAGAATAAAACGGTGAAGGAAAACATCGTGAGGAAACCTACATACCATAGCGATGTGTATGATTTTTATAGCATGTTACATACATACATAAACTCACGCCTATATCCCAGGAGGGGTAGGCAGAGGTGCCAGGACACCCACATTTCGCCTTGTATGTTCCGTCCCACAATGTGACAGGTGGCGAGCCTATCACCATATCGGGCACAAATTCCTGACTCTGGACTGATAATGAATAGAAAAATCTAATATCACTTTGCCCAACCCGGGATTCGAACCCGAGACCTCAGCTTTGTAACCGTACCTTAGTACAACTACGCCACCGAGGCAGTCAGCATAGCATGTTAAAATTCGAAAATATGCACATAGGTAGAATCCAAAACGCTCTACACTATAAATAGCGTGCTTCACAATATAGCCGCACCCGCCATCCGCAATACGCTCCCATGAAATATTCAAACTATTAACAGCACCTTCAGGTTTTAAACATATCGAATGATAAATTCCTAATAACAAGTAACTAATGTATGAATGGTTCATTCATGTTACACTTGTCAAGCTACACGGCGCATGCGCGGTAATGACCCAATCTCGCTGAAACCTGCCTCTCTGCATGCATGACTAAGGTTACTCGTACGAAACATATACTATACTCGTTGTTTTAATTGGATAGTTGTATGTGTATTATTAAGTGCGTGGTGGCCTGTTGGTAAACGGACTAGACGCGACTGCCAACATGTTCACGGTAGTCGCGGGTTCGAATCCCAGGGCACACCTCTGACTTTTCGGAGTCATGTGTGTATTGATAGTCAATCACCACGCACTAAAACGGTGAAGGAAAACATCGTGAGGAAACCTGCATACCATAGCGATTTATAAAATTTCTATGGTATGTAAGTCTGCCAACCCGCACTAGGCCAGCGTGGTGGACTATATGGCCTAACCACTCTCAATCGTACTCTCGATTGTAGAGGAGGCCCGTGCCCTGCACTGGGACGTATATGGGCTGATGTGTATTTAATAGTTAATATTGTCCCTTCCCAGGTTTTCCTGGGTTCAGATGTTTTTGATCTCAAATCCTCACTACGTCCATGTTATTTTTGTTATAAACTGCGACACCCTGTATAAGTGTATAAGAATTATACATATAAACCTTCCTCTTGAATCACACTATCTATTAGAAAAAAACTGCATCTAGATCCGTTGCGTAGTTTTAAAGACCTAAGCATAGTTATAGACAAACAGACGGGAAGCGAATAAGTCTAATTGTATGTAGTGAAGAACACTTATAAATGTGTCAGATGTGTATACAAATGTGGAGATGATTAATTGCAAAGAGCTTGTAACTAAATACTGTGAATATTTGGCTATGATAACGACCACTGCACATATTCTGATCTGTCATATTCCACATATATGTAGCGCGTTTCAAGTTCACCCTATATATTTCTAGATACAATACGGCCGGCATAATTCTGTAGTCTAGCAATAATAGTTGTTCCGCTACTGATTTAGTTTCTTTTTTCCACCTCTTATAAAACTATTTACGTCACCCCATTTAGTTTGAAAGCAAAAATCTTATCTACATCTATAATTAAAGTCTGTTTATCAGTACGGATAATAGGCAAGTGTTTTGGCAAGCGCATTGTGTAATGAAACTAGGTCAAGCGCTTGGCGTTACCTCAACTTATCAATAGATACTGTGCGCGCATACTAAACGTTCCACAGTTACGTAGTACCACACGTAGTACTTACGAGTGGATTTCAATGTTCATTTGTTTTTATTAAAATCACTGTAAATGCAATGTTGTGTTTCGGTTTGAAGGCCATTGTAGCCAGAGTAACTACTGGACATATTGAGACTTTATATCTTATGTCTCAGGATGACGAGCGTAGTGGCATGCCAAGCACTGCTTTGTAATTCAAGGTGTTGTTTGGTTTTGCTATTGTCCATGAGCTGTCGTATCGCTTACCACCAGGAGAACGGCATGCTCATCTCGCCATTCAGTTCAATAAAAAGACTGTTGAGTGATTTTTTTACTGTTTTGCAACATTTTTCATAATGATTTTTTAAATTTTTTTTCAATTTATTATTGATACTTGATAAGAGAAAAGCCCATACTGATGTTTAAAATAAAAACATTCACCAGTCACATTTTTAGTTGTGCTTTGTGATCTCACACTAAGCTACCGGCTTCTGTCGTAGGTATTTGAAACTGCCAAACAAATACTGGTAAATTCCACTAAAATTTTGTTCAATACTAGGCTCCTGCGACTTCTAGTTTGGCAGTTGCTTGTAACCGACTACGCTAAGTAAGCTGTCAAAAAATTCAAGTGAAATTAAAGAGACTACATTTAATCTGAAAGTCTATTGTCTTGACCTAGAAGGCATCTTTTATACATTTTGCACAGTTGTTGTCGTCCGAACTATTTAGAATTGATTATTCTGTAAATAGTTTTTTTTTAATTGGTCTAGTACAGTGATTCACAACCTTTTTTTTTGTTGCGGCACATATTTAACGATTTCAAAATTTGGCGGCACACAAAGAAAAAGATAAAAATTATTTACTTACTACAACACACTGCATAGTTTTTTTTTGTAGTCCATACTGTGTCCCACTGCTGGACAAAGGCCTCCCCTTTGTCATTCCACTTGACCCTGTCCTCGGCGAGCTCTTGCCATTTTGGCTCGAATACATCCAACTCGTCTTTCCACCGCATCTTTGGTCTTCCGCGTTTTCTCCGGCCGTTCTCAGGAATCCAGCTTGTAGCCAGCCTGGCCCAACGTTTTGGATGCATTCCAGTCACATGTCCCGCCCAGTTCCACTTAAGTGAGGCTGCCTTGCGCCCGACATCCATAATGCGAGTCTTCGAGCGCAGTTGAGTGTTTCGGATGTGATCGGTCAGCCTAACACCGAGAATACTGCGCTCTTTTGCTCGCTGGCAAACCTTGAGTTTGAGCTTCTGAGACGCAGTCAATGACAAAGTCTGGGCGCCATAGGTTATGACGGGAAAAATACACATGTCGACGAGTTTGCGTTTGAGAGAGAGCGGGAGGTCACCTCTTAGATACTCTTTTAAGGACCAGTAGCTCTTCCAAGAATTTTCGACTCGTCTGGAAATTTCTCAGTCTTGTCTATTCCTGAAAGAAACTATCTGGCCCAAGTAAACGTATACTTTTGCCGGGGGTTGGCTCATTAACTTGGTCCCTAACGTTATCATTATCACTATTACCATCATTAAACTTTCTTCTTTTTAACCATTTATCCATTTTCAGAAGGATCTGATAAAATAAAAATAATATTGTCAAAACATTTAAAAAAATGGTTCAAATATTACCTTTGAATTTATAATAATTTAAATTATGCACTCACTTGTAATTTATGACTATGGAAAATTAAACCTTTCTGAAATTGTGTGGATAGGTGTACTGCAAAGTTAATAAGTTTACAAATTTATAAATTGACACTACATGCAAATAGTACGCCGACTTGAGACATTCCTATTGTTATGCACGCCGCTTCATCATAATTTGGCACTAAGAAAAAACGCGTAGCAAAGCAAATAATAAATTATTGATTTTTTTGTGGAAAATATTTTTAACATGAATATATATCTAAATATATTCATGTTAAAAATATTTTTCTTTTTAAATGATATAATTTAATAATATTAACATTATTATATATTTGCAAAATTTGGCGGCACACTTTTGAAATTTGGCGGCACACAAAAGTGCCGCGGCACAGTGGTTGAGAATCACTGGTCTAGTATATTCAGAAAGCAACTTTCGGCATCTCTAAATCAATTCCTAGAGACAAATTACTTCATAAAGATTAGTTAAATGCATTTCATTGAATGTTTTCCAGTGCATACGTAATTTGTGGGTCGATTTGGCGCAGCAGTAGTTGCGTTGTCACAATATGTCTTCAGGGTCGTGTAATACGACAGTAAAATACTTAAGTGAGTTTTGTTAAACGACTCAGGTTTTAGAACAATGACCGGTGTTATTGAGAAAGAATAAATGTAATAAATACCAACACTCAACAATGTCAGTCAACTCAATGAACAGTTAGTACTAATTTTAATTTTTATATTTAATTTAAAAATAATATGTCTAATAATTTCATAAATATGTGACCACATTGTAATTGTTAATTTTTGACATGGTAATGCTATTCGGTTATTGGACAGTGTTTCCAAATACTTGTGGTCGTTTCAGTGTATCGATAGAATTTCTATAATATTAAAGAGAGATAGTTAAAATTGTGGTCGCATTCTTAATTCAGCTTGCGCTTTTAGAATTACGTGGTTATTTATCTGCCTATTCCCTTAATAATACAGTCTTGGTTGATGATAAATAATTATGGAATGCTATAGCCACCAAATATTTTGCCGTAAATAATCTCCTTTCATGAATTATTATTCTCATAAATCAGAAATGACTATGGACTATTAGGTTGAACAGAGCCTTATTCAGAAACAAATATTTGTTTACAAATAGTTGGCGCATGAGTTGATCAACTTCTGGTGTCTCAGCTTACCACCCACCACTGTACGAAGGTTTGCGAATGTGATTTACTGGTATTGTTCTTTCAGTTAGGAATTATGGCCTTGTTGGGAACAGATTGGAATTACGAATAAGAGGTTTAAGGTTCAGGCACAATGTAGACTTTATATGTGTACATATTCGTAATGGTCGCTCAGTTTAAAAATCAAGGAAAATATCATAAAGAAAACCGCATTTCAAATCTACACAAGAATTTAAAAAATGAATATTTAAAGCCTAACCAAATCGTGTTAAACTAAGAGTTAAACCCTTGTCATACTGTACATGAGTTGGTTTTTTTTTTTTTTTTTTTTTTTTTTTTATAATGGCCTGGCATAGTGGCGGCATTGCACCTGATGGAAAGTGCCAATGCCGCCCAGGCAGAGTATCCATTGGCATCGGACGGCAGTACAACCTCATGCAGACAGACACGGTACAACCTCATGCCCGGACTTAAGATCCTCGAAGAAAACCGGAAAACCACTGGCTGATCCCGGAAAGCGATCCCCTTACGGAGATCACTATGGCGGTCTTTACGAAAACGGTTTAACAATAGATTGACATGACTGTCATGACTTATGATTGTCCTGACTTTTAAACGACTTAGGCAATATCCCTCCACAACTGAGAGCGAGACCTCTACAACCAAGAGACAGATTGATACATTAGAGCATGTTCTCGATACAATCTACACCCGGCGTGTAATATCCAGTGCCATTAAATTGTATCGAACATAACTGACAAATAATTGAATATGTTGCAAGCCGCAGACCGCGTCGGTATGCGACACATGACGGTCGAGGCGTGGTAGTTTCACCACCTCTGTACTGACAGTTTGATGATCAACCTACCTGCAGGCTATAGTCTATTGTAGATAGAGCGGGGAGAACGGCACTATAGACAAATGATGAGACTATCCCGAAAATGTACCCTCCAATGCAATTCATAAAAAAGGGATAAAAAGAAATAAAGTAAATACGCCTAACAGTCACTTACATACCAGACCCCACATTAAGATTAAGTGGGTATCAGAAAGTACGAGAGACTTTTCGGTCTCACAAATACTCAGACCCGATACAAAGACCTGTGGGTTTCACGAACATTTCTCTCGGTATGGGGATCGAACTCGCGGCTTCTCGTTTCACGTCCGGCGTCTAACCAACTGTACCACGAAGACTGTCATACGTCTGTGAATACCAGCAAACCATTATATACATAGTTGCTATACAACTTGGTATAACCGATCGATAACTGCTTTAAGCTGCGTTCATTTCCAATTCTTGCCCTAAGGTCTAAAATAAACAACATCACACTTCCTTGAACCAGATACTCAAATAGCGTGCAATGTACATTGACTTGTTGGTGAATAATACGTGATTTGAACAAATGTTACTGGTGGTAGGTACAAAAAGAAAAATGTTTAAAATAATTCACAATATTTCTGGAGAAAGCAATCACAATTGAAGTAGTGTAACGCATTTCTTATATACTAAGCTGTATTTGGGCTGTTAAGCCTCTTTATACCCTTGACTTGACTTGGTTAAAGTTATTATAACAGATGATGCTGATCTATTTCTTCATCCAAAATGTAATGGTTTAAAATCTTAATCCAGGATATAAGGCCCTGGTTTCTGATGTGGATAGCCATTTACCTCTAAAGGTATATTACAGTCTCATCTAGATCAGACGGGAATAAAGAAAAAAACACATGAAAAGTTTTGCTGTGAGAAATGTTACAACACAATGTTGTCTCTGATGTCTAATGTTTAGATGTATATATGTATAGATTCTCATCTAGATCAGACATAAACAAAAAAAACTGATTAAGTTTTTCATATTAAAAACGCCCGGAAAATGAACCAGTTTCTAAGACATGTCGTCGCACCTTTTTTGTACTCGTGACATTGCATTCCTCCATTCCCATGCCAATTGATCTTCGACTCTATGAGATAAAACTTAGGATGCATTTTATGCTGCCTGGTTATCTTATGCGTGATTTGCAAGGCCGACTTGTTACATTTCAATGATATGTATTTATCTGGAACATTCCTTCTATGATTATGCGTTGTTGATAGGCTTTCGCAATGACGTGTTACTGATTCTAGCGTCTAGACCTGTTTTTAGGGCTAGTTCTAATAATTTACTTAGATTTAAGGAATTTATTCCCGCTGGGTTTTTTAATTAGACTGTACTGCACTCAATATGAGGTGTATTTTAGACAAATTGTTTCTTCATAAAAAAAATCAGAGAGTAGCACAGAAACAATGATTGTGCTATAAAGATTAAAACTGAAAACTCTATTCAATATCATTCATCCTTGAAATGACCAATTAAAGGCTAGTTCTTGATTTAAAACATTCAGTAATTGTTTGTAGAACAAAAGACTTCAACGCACTCGTACATTTTGCACAAGCTCGTGTTTGAGTCAGGCGTGACAAAAAATCAATCTATATAGAAAACTCTTGTGCTTTAGATTTTATGTATTGTCAGAATTTGAGATCATATGAATCAAAAAATCATATTTTCATATTGGCTGTATTTTAATATCACTTTTTTCTTTTTAATTTTGTACCAGAGTACTAAGTGTCTAAAAGAGTTATTCATACTCAGTATAATTATAATTTACCTGTCAAATATTTTGTCCCTCTTAATTACTTTTGAGTTCAGTTTGAGCGAAGAAGATAAAATATTCCATATCTAAAATAGGTTTATATACTATGAATAACGCCGTAAACATAATATCAACGCATAAAGAGTTTTATATCAAACTTAGTAACTATTAAGTGCTTATAATCTGTTTATATAAGGTTAAGTACGGCTGGTGGGCGGAAAGTACTGTACAATGTTACAGATATTGGTAACAAGCAAGTCATTACGGGCTTAGGTATTTGCGAACTTAATGTTGTACGAAAGGTCAATATTGTCTATAAGAACAAGTACTGTAGTGTATTGTATGCGCTGTATCAGCCCATATACGTCCCACTGTATGGCACGAGCCTACTCTACAATCGAGAGTACGATTGTGAGTGGTTAGGCCATATAGTCCCCCACCCTGGCCTAATGCGGGTTGGCAGACTTTACATACCATAGAAATTCATACATATAGTTATCGTATGCAGGTTCCCTCAAGATGTTTTCCTTCATTTGAAGTATTTACGATAAATGTTATACAAGTGCTTAAAGTGAATAAAATATGTAACTGATATTTTTAATTCACTAAAGAAATAATTTTGCACATCTATTAATATTATATTGAGACATTTGCAGCTTTTGTGTGTACACGGAAATGACAGAAGGATCCATTTAGTCGTATGAATCATAAGTAATCTTATACAAAAAATACTTAGTTTTATAAATAGTAAATGTTTTAATTTTAATGAGTATTTTTTTCAGCTAAGGATATGTTCAGAAATCAGAAATCAGAAATCCTTTATTTGCATAAAATGTAGGTAAACAGCAATGTTTTACCAATTAATATTTTAAGTAAGTTTCATTCTGAGAAATTATACTTTTTACAACTTCAATGTAGATAAAATGAATGACTTGCTTATTGTCGTAACAAGATTCAGACAAATTACAAGTTTGTTAAAAGTTCTGTGAAATTAAAAACTGATATGAAGTAAATTACTTCTATAGTAATGAGAAGAATGGAACAAGCGTCGAATTGTTCATTGTAAGCATTGTAAATATCAATGAAATAAGAACCTATTGTTTTCTTTAAGCCTTATTAAGATTTCGGATTCTACTGCATTGTAAACATTTTTCTATCTTAGTTCTAAAGGGATAATTTTCTGTGGTTACTTTAGAAGCTCTGATTTAAACCAACTTGTAACTTTTGTAATAATAATCACTATATTGTAAACTGGTTTTGAAAAGAGCAACACTAGAGTATTTTGCCCGTTACTTTCTAGTGAAAACCGCTTCCCGAACTGGATGGTAGATCAAAAAATGTCTGAATCTAAATGGTATTGAATACTTTAATGGTTTTTATTTCATTTCATAATAAATAAATAAATCCAATAGTCACATACATAGTCCTGACCCCACACTAGGATCTAGTCTTGTGTAGTTGGTATCAGAAACTAAGAGGGACTTTTCGGTCTCACAATCCAGACCTAAACAAATCCCAGTGGATCACATCAAATTTGTCTCAGTGCGAGGAAAAACCCCGCGGCTCTACGTTTCACAGCCGCCGCACAACTAATTGCGCCACGGAGGCTGACAACTATTTATATTTCTAACATAAATCTGGAATACATTTAATAATAATTAACAAAATACGAATTAATTTATTACCATTAAAAATATTTAATAATACAAACTTTATAATAGTTTTAAATTACTAAAAATTTTTATAAGTGAAACTTCTCACTATGACGTAAAAATTAACAATCACATTGGCTTAAATATCAAACGTTATAATTAAAATCACAAATAGTCACGTTGAGCAATTGAATGCCGCTGTTACGAGTACAAGCGCTAACTTACTCAATCTAAATTGGACCGACTATTAAATCACGAAATATTAATAAACTAATTAGGGTTTTGCGTCACGCTGTCCTTGTGTGAACATGACGTTATTATCTGTTCCATCATACAAAGTATGTAGTAATTTGCTTCTTCTACCAGCCCTTATAACTTATTCTGCTTTACAATCCGGAAAATTGACCATCATGTTATATTTCAATCATTTTTCATTATCAATGTAAATTTAAGGATTAATATAGTTTTTGTTTTATTATTAATAATAATAATAATATACCTGGCAACACTAAAGATCATCTCAGACAAAATATATTTTTATGGATTTTTATTATTTATCTAAAGATTTACAGTTTTAATCTAATATCGGACCAAATTGTTTATTTTCTAATTACTATATAATGTTTTATTGAAGCGCTATAATTGTAAATATAAATAATTAATAACGAAGAACGAAAAAATTCATGAGTGACAATGTCAAACTTCAAGAAATTAGTTATTTTGCCTAAAAATTGTGACAATACTCGAATAATACGATTCAAGAGATGATCAAGAGAAAGGCCAGAACGACACAAAACGCACGCATAAGATCTCCCAGCTCGTCGAGCTCCGCGTCGTGGGCGTCGGCTTCGGACGTGTTCGAGGTGACGCCGGACAACGACGCGTTGAGCCAACGCGACGAGCTGCAGTCGTCCCCGCCGCCACCAAGACCTGCGCGGCGAAGAGGACGACCCCCTCCAGCGGTGGGCTTGGGACCTGTGGGACCGAGTGTCCCACCTACGCTCCCCGCTACCGGTGGAGTAGTGCGCCGCATGAGATGGACTCGTGAAATCAATGAGAATGTCATGCGGGCCTACTTAGGGGCAACAAAGGGAGGAACTAACCTCACTGCGTATCGTGCTAAAATGCTGTCTCTGTTTCAGGCTTTAGAACCAACGATTGATGTATCGTCCCAACGACTATCGGATCAAGTGCGATTTATTCAGCGGCGTAAGTTGTTGGATGATGACACACTTGAGCGGTTGCGCACAGACTTGTGTGTTGTCCAAGACGACAATGTCTCGCCCGTCAGTGGAGATCAAGCAGTAGGTCCAACACCAACACCTGTTGCTGATTTCGAGCTGACGGACAATTTGGATGACAATGTAAGTCCCCAAGATAAACAGCATTTGAGAGGGGCTTTGGTGCGTGCGATTTCGGATTTTGTGTCCATATCGGCGTCTTGTAGACCGCGTCTGCCGCGTTTGCCCACGCATAGAAGAAATTTGGCGCTGATGGGAGCTTTGGATTCCATGCTACCTACATATTTGGAGTCCAGTCGGGATCTTGTTGATACGCACTCGATCCTTTACTGCGCGGCCGTCGCAGCATGCCGAGTGGCTAATGTTCAATTCCCAAAAGAACATAGAGCTACTCGAGGTGTTGCGGCTGTGCCTGCCTGGCAGCTTAGGATTGAGGACCGTATCAACAGGGCCCGAACTCTCATCGGCAAGCTAATTTCCTTCTCAGAAGGAAATAGCAGACCAAGGATTATGCGTTTTGTGACGCAGGCTTTTTCGGGGACCAATATAAGTCCTCAGAATTATAGGCTTTGCGTCACAGAACGCATAGACTTCTATAAACAAAAAGTCTATGCGTGGGCGAACCGCATTCGTCGCTACAGGAGGCGATGGGATCGTTTCCAACAAAATCGTATGTTCCAAAGTGACCAAAAGAGGGTTTATAGATGTTGGGAGGATTCTTCTCAGGGTGTGGTGGATGGGCGGCTGCCTGGTGCTCACGAAATGCGTGAGTACTGGACGAATATCTGGTCGTCGCCTGTCTCTCACACTGAAGCCTCCTGGTTTAGTGTTGTTGATCGAGCTTGCGAGTCAATACCGGCTATGGAGACCATTTTAATCAGTTCGGAAGATGCGCAAACTGCAATTCGACGGACCCAAAACTGGAAGTCGCCGGGTCCGGATGGTCTGCACAACTTCTGGTTAAAATGGTTTCCAAGTTCGCATGCTCGATTGGCAGCGCAGTTTCAGGATGCGCTTGAGGCAGGATCCCTCCCAGCATTTATGACAAAAGGTGTCACTCACCTCCTCTTTAAGTCCGGTTGTACCACGGAACCAAAAAATTATAGACCCATTACATGCCTTCCAACTATTTATAAAATTTTGACCTCCATAATTAGATCCAAAATTACAGACCACATCACTTCTAACCAAATTCTTTTTCCCGGCCAAACAGGTTGCATGAATGGGTCCCGTGGTACTAAGGAACTCCTTCTCATTAACATGACCATTTGCCAACAGGCTCGTCACAACCGGAGGAATTTATCGGCTGCCTGGATAGATTACAAAAAGGCCTATGATTCGGTGCCCCATACATGGCTCATGAGGGTGTTGAATTTGTATAAAATTAATACAAATTTATGCAACTTCCTTGGGTCTTGTATGGGGCAGTGGACCACTGTCCTGAGATATCCAGGTGGTACGGCTCCTCCTGATTGTGATGAGCCGATTAGAATTAAGCGGGGTATATTCCAGGGCGACAGTCTGAGTCCACTGTGGTTTTGCATGGCCCTGAATCCCCTCAGCACTCTGTTGTTGGATTCAGGGTTAGGCTACCGTCTGCGGAGAGGGTCTGAGCCTATTTCTCACTTGCTCTACATGGATGACCTCAAGTTATTTGCATCAAAACAAACCGAATTGGTTGAGTTGTTAAAAATAACAGAAAGATTTAGCAATTCAATCAATATGGAGTTTGGTGTAGATAAATGTGCGGTTATCCATGTTAAGCGAGGGGAGGTTGCGGTCTCTGATGACATACAAGTCTCAGAGACTGTAAGACTCAGACCCCTCTCTGTGACGGAAACCTACAAATATTTGGGTATGCCTGAGGCTTTAGGTATCATGGGTGCAAATGTAAAACAATCGTTGAAAGAGCGTTTCTTTAGCCGCCTGACAAAAGTACTTAACAGTTTTTTGTCAGGTGGAAACAAGATTCGCGCTTTTAACGGTTGGGTTATGCCTGTACTCATGTACTCTTTCGGCATACTCAAATGGACTCAGACCGAATTGGACGCCCTGGATCGTAAAGTCCGAACTCTCCTGACTGCACATCGTATGCATCATCCACGATCATCAGTGATGAGATTGTACATCCCGCGGAGATGTGGGGGCCGAGGCATTCTTAATGCTAAGGACCTACATAATCGCGAGGTGTGCAATCTCAGGGATTATTTCCTTCACAGTGACGTGGATATGCATGGGGTTGTAGTTATGGTAGATAAAGGATTTACCCCGCTCTCTTTGGCGATTGAGAACTGGCGGAAACCTCTAGTGGTAGGCACCAAGGATCGCGAGGACATATGGAAGAGCAAAGAGCTGCACGGTCGATTCTATCGAGCCCTTCATGGGCCTGATGTGGATCGGCTAGCCTCTGTGTCTTGGCTTTGCTTCGGTAACCTCTTTGGGGAAACCGAGGGTTTTGTCTTTGCAATTATGGACGAAGTTATTAAGACGAACAACTATAGGAAATACATCCTGAAGGACGGTACGGTCGACATCTGTCGGGCATGCCACCGTCCTAGCGAGTCCATCAGGCATGTTATTTCCGGTTGTTCGTATCTTGCTAACGGCGAGTATTTGCATAGACACAACCTAGTAGCCAAGATCATACATCAGCAAATTGCTCTTCGATATGGACTTGTGACTCCTGAAGTGCCATATTACCAATATGTGCCCCAACCAGTTCTCGAAAATGGTCATGCAACGCTGTATTGGGATCGATCTATTATCACAGACAGGACTATTCTAGCCAATAAGCCTGACATTGTGATAATAGATCGATTGGCGCGCCGGGCTATACTTGTTGACGTCACCATTCCGCATGACGATAACCTTGTCAAAGCCGAAAAAGACAAAATGTCTAAATATTTAGATTTGGCACACGAGGTTACCGACATGTGGGATGTCGACTCAACAATTATTGTCCCGATTGTCGTTTCTGCTCATGGGTTGATACCAAAGAGCCTCGACCAACATCTACAGAGGCTTTCAATCGGCGTTTGGGTCAGGAGTCAGATACAGAAGGCAGTATTGCTTGACACGGCACGTATAGTGAGGAGGTTCCTCACTTTGGGGTCCTAACCACCGGTGGCTTGGGTCTCGAGCCTCGCCATTGTTGGATGAATTTTTATATTTTTATATGTATTTTGTTTTTATACTATATATATAAAAATGTAAAAAATAAAATAAAATAAAGAAAAATAATAATTATAATAACACCCAACAGTCACATACATAGTCCTGACCCCACACTAAGATCGAGTCTTGTGTCGTGGGTATCAGGAACTACGAGAGACTTTTCGGTCTCACAAACACCCAGACCCGGAAGAAATATTTGTGGGCCGCACAAATATTTCTCTCGGTGCGGGGATCGAACCCGCAGCCTCTCGTTTCACAGGCGGCGTCTAACCAACTGCGCCACGGAGGCTGTCGATATTATTATTAAACAGATGCAACATTCATTTTGAACCCGTAATAATTATACTCAAAATATATGTGTAAAATAATCTTTGAGCAAAGTTTTTGGGTACAAAACTATTTTACTCTTAGCTAACCTGGTTATTTTTACTATGAAGAACAACAATTATATTCCGTTTTCTGTGCTATTCATAAAACTGCGCTCATATCATACATCAGTAATGTACGTAGCAATTATATACTTCATATTATGAAGAGCATCCATGCATTCCGGATATCTGTAGACCCTTACTCACAAAACAAAACGAGAAACTCGTTCTCCAGACATCTTGGTAGGAGTTAATAAGTTTGGTATTTGCGGCGATATCGCCAAGGCTACTCAGTACTCGGACATTCACTGCGGCCAACGCCTATTCATTGCTTTCTGGGAACTAAAAACCTATTATTCATTGCGGGAAATGGCAGGGTGAACCAAATCCATGCAAATATTGTAGGCTTTATAAGTAATTTACTACATTCGTAGTTGGTTTGTCTGTATCCTACAGATGTAAACAGATGCTGAGGATCTTTGCTTTGCTCGGTCCTTACGTTATTCGTAACCCTCACGATTGTCGGATAGGCAGAGACTATGGATATCCACTTTAGTTGAACCTAATCTATCACTTTACTTTATCTATTTTCTTCAATCTCCTTATGCATTCACGTCGATTCAGTGTATTCTAAATACTTTAAATAAAATGTTAAACTAGCCCGCTTCTAACAATTGAATTGAAATAACTGTGAGTATTTTTGTAAGATGATGATGAAAACAGTATACTCATGTTTGAACAGACTAGCTTAATTGCATCAGTACAACTGAAAAGAATGTGCAGGTACAACGGTTTTGCTTTATCTAGGGCTAGTGACATCATTTTGATGGCAAAATTTGGAAACCATCCAACATAATACGTAATGCACGCTTCTATTGGTTTGAATATATGTGTGTAAGACATGCATTTGATCATATATAGGGTATATTAAGACTGCTGTATGTATGTTGTAAAACGACCCGGTAGTTTTATTGACAATGTAATGACAAAAAAATAGCAAAGAAACGCGTCATTTTTTTGTTATTGAATATCGTCGTTGTTTGGGTGGATCCATAGTTTTTCCTAAAAATGTCGTCTTACTTCGATTTTTTTTTATTTGAATGTTGTCTGAAGTCACTTTAAATACCACCTGGCTTTCGTTTTCGGTAGCAGTCTTGATATACCCTGTATAGTTAAGTCCAAAGAGCTGAAAAATCTAAATTGTCATAAAACTTGAAATAGCGTCACAGTAGTTTGGTAATGCCGTCGTCTACAAAAACTAGAATGCAAGAGCACTTCGTGACGGTTCGGTTCCATTTGGTTGCAAGTTCAAGGCCGCGTTGCGATTCACTCATTATGCAGCATCACTCTTTTTTTGTTCCACAATACTCAAGGACGTTTCATTCATATCTTGTGTCTGTGAGTTCTTCGATACGGTATTTGCGTTTACTATTACTTTTTTCAGAACTCGACATTGGATCTTTTGTAGTGTGGAAACGGTGATAAACATAGTATATTTACGTCCAAAATTAGATATTTCAGGAAATAAGGAAGATAATAAATAATAAAAAAATGAGACCATACAAATATGTATCCGTGTGATTATTTAACTCTCGATTTCCAAAATCTGTTTAAAGATTATTCAGAAGATATCCCCGATAGCAATAAGTTTGACGGTCATACTTTGCGACTAATTTTAAGTTTCATCTTTATTTTTTAAATTTCAGCATAGCCAACGCCAGTATTTTAAAAATATTGCGTTACAAACTAAAAGAAATATTTGTTTAGCATCAATCATCATTACACAATTCAATATTTGAGTTAGTAAAGCAGCTATCTGTAGAAGAAACCCCAGTGTACAACCCCATTTGGTTTTACAAATCTAATTCCATATTTTTCAACAAAACTCAACCCGCCTCTCTTTTCAGGCACTCCTCGTAGCGACGGCAGTCATCGCAGTTAAGTCCCAGGGTCACAACGGCCCCACGACCACCCCAGTGCCGATCCTCAAGCAGATCAACAGACAGAACGACGACGGTTCCTACAGCTACGGGTATGAGGCAGCTGACGGCTCCTTCAAGATCGAGACCAAGTATGCGAGCGGAGACGTGGCCGGGAAGTATGGATACGTCGACGAGAACGGCAAGCTGAGGGAGATCACGTATGGGGCTAGCAGTAAGAGGGGTTTTGAACCTGAAGGTTAGTATTTTTTCTGGAAGCTACTAGAATCAGGAGTAAAATCTTAAGAAAGATGCAGTGTGTATTCTGGTGGATGACATAATCATTGAGGGGTATTAAGTTGTGGAACTTAGATTCCAAATTTGAATATAGAGATTACAGAAGATGCTATAAAGCTTGTGGTAGGATATTCGGATCTCTTTCGACTATGAACATCTTACATATTACTGTGGTAGAAGTCTGTAATATAATGTCAATATGTCACGTTAGTTGGATTGGACTGTGGTCAGATAAGTTCCGTAAGTCGCTTAGTCGTGTTAGTATAAAAATAAATATTTATGTATACATTGCATGTTTTGGAACGAAATCCGTGACTTTTTACAAAAATTCTATTAAAATCAAGACCGTTCTGACTGCTTGAAATGTAATTTCGTCACTAAAACAGCTAAAGGCTAATTGCCAATCTTGTATACCACCTTTATGTAAAAAATTCTCACGTACTATTCTGTCCATACCAGAATCATGACTAGACCCATTTGTACAGAAACCCGTCCAATCATAAAATACGTGCGAGTTACTTAACGTTTCATGCCATTTTCCATCATTCTCGCTTGTTTTCCAACGCTCTTGAGAAATGTTTTAATGACGTCCATTTGTTTTATCTTACTTGTAAACTGTGTTACTTTTTGTACTGGCAAAGTGATTTATCTTACGGCATGTGATGGTAGAACAATTGTATCCATAAAGATAGCGACTATATTACTCGTTGGTAACCTGGTACTCGTTGGTAACATGTTAGCAGCCGCGTCGGGTACGCGGCTGCCAAACATGTTCATGGCATAGCGGGTTAAAATTCCAGGGCACACCTCTGTCTTTTCGGAGCAATGTTTGTATTGATGGTCAATCGCCACGCACTGTAACGGTGAAGGAAAAGATCGTGAGGAAATTTTGCACACCATGGTGATTTGTAAGAATTTCTATGGTATGTATAGTCCGCTAACCCGCACTAGGCCAGCGTGGTGGACCATATGACCTTATCCCTTTCAATCTTATTCTCGATTATATAGTAGGCCAGTGCAGTGCAGTGGGACGTATATGGGCTGATACAGATAAAATGGTAATCCCATTATAGTCTGTCTGTATCAGCCCATATACGTCCCACTGCAGGGCACGGGCCTCCTCTACAATCGAGAGTACGATTGAGAGTGGTTAGGCCATATAGTCCACCACGCTGGCCTAGTGCGGGTTGGCAGACTTACATACCATAGAAATTTTACAAATCGCTATGGTATGCAGGTTTCCTCACGATGTTTTCCTTCACCGTTTTAGTGCGTGGTGATTGACTATCAATACACACATGACTCCGAAAAGTCAGAGGTGTGCCCTGGGATTCGAACCCGCGACCACCGTGAACATGTTGGCAGTCGCGTCTAGTCCGTTTACCAACAGGCCACCACGCACAATATAGTGCCCCGTCATAATAGCCTCGAATTTCAGGTTTAACAATTTTTTAACAAGCCGGCAAAATTATGTCAACTAGCGAGTCTTCACCAACTTCTGTCATTGAATGCCCTATGGCCTATATTGTAATTGCAATTAGATAAATTACTACATCGATATGAAGTCAATATAAAAAGAGTATCTTTCGAGAGACGATTATCAATCCGTCGCTGGTCGAAGCGATTATGCCGACATAATAAATTGCTGGTTCACGAATTATGTTTGAATAACTCTCAAAGTATTGAGATAATCCATTATGCATGCTTTGTTAGGTGTGACTAAATAGGAATCGGCACTGGGAGTGTCGGTTCACGAATTATCTTTAATATATCGATTTACAATGACTTTGATGTAGTAAGCAAATAAACATAATAGTTTAAGTGAGGAAAGCCTGTTTTATAGTACG
Organism: Hyles euphorbiae; assembly: GCA_023078785.2. Lineage (NCBI taxonomy): Eukaryota > Metazoa > Arthropoda > Insecta > Lepidoptera > Sphingidae > Hyles > Hyles euphorbiae. The sequence goes on from CM041040.1 coordinate 20,210,927, forward strand.
TAGAATATCAAAGACTAAGGCCTTGATACTGATCTCAAAAAACTTCTGACTTTTCAACAGATAAATTTGGACGATATAGAAAGGCCATTCATGAAATTTATGAAATATTTTCACATATATTACGTGAGATTGTGAGATAATAAAATATACCTCATTAAGAATTAGCCATCCTGCAATCGCGGTACATAAATATTTTATCAGACAATGATGATTGTATCCTCTTTAAATTGATGAAATTTTGCAACTACAACTATCATTGAAACTAATAACAATATATTCAAAGAAATATGTAATAGAACTGTATAATTTCTCAGTTAAAAGCAGATATATGTAAAATACAGGGTATATCAAGACTGCTACCGAAAACGAAGCTGGGTGGTAGTTTAAGCGATTTCAGACACAATGCAACAGAAAAAGCTGCAAAAAAAAGCGGCATTTCTTTTTTTATAATTTTTTTCCTATTACCATATTTGGGTGGTAAATGCATTTTTTCCTAAAATAATAGTATATACCCTTTTATGTATAAATAATCTAAGGTATAAAAGAGGTTAAATTATTATTTTAGCAAAAACTATGGATTTACCACCCAAAAGTGACGATATTTAAAAAATCATAAAAAATAACTGTCGCGTTTCTTTGCGAAATTTTTAGTTGCATTGTGTTTGTAGTCACTAAAACTACCACCCGGCTTCGTTTTCGGTAGCAGTCTTGAGATAGCCGGTATATTAATCAATTAAGTTAATATTAATAAGATTAGTAAAGTCACCAAACAAACAAAGTGATATATAGTATTAAATGAAGCACTTAATGTTACAGGCGCAGGCATCCAAGTACCACCGCCAACACTCCACGACCCTTCCAACGCGCTCACCGACGGCCAAGAAGACGACGGACAATATCGAGAGGACCCGAAGATCTACGAAGACCCCAAGTACAACGGCAGGCAGAGGCAGCCAGCACAAACTGTCAGGCAATACCACAGGCCAGCTCAGCCCGCCCCACCAGCAGAACCTGAATACACAGAGCCTGAGTACCAGCAGTACCAGCCCAGCTTCCCATCTAGACAAGCTCAGCCACAGAGAGCTCAGTACCAAACCCAGACTAGTTTCCAGGACTACCAACCTCAGCAGAGCTTCCAGCAGTACCAACCTCAGCAGAACCTCCAGCAGTATCAGCCTCAAACTCAAACTCAGTCGCAGTTCAGGGGTGGACCTTTGTTCCAACAGCAGACGAGTCTTTTCAGCCAAGCTCCTCAGCAATTCCCACAAGAGAACAGACCCCAAAGCCAGGTTTACCACCAGCAGCCTCAGTTCTCTTACCAAGCCTTCACACCTCAGCCGTACAGTCAAACTCAAAGCCAAAATTACCAACCTCAGGCCTACCAACCCCAGCCTCAACCCCAGAACTATCAGCAGCAGAGCTACCAACCCCAAAACTACAACCAATTCGGAGGCCACCCCGCACAAAACTTTGACCCCAGCACTGGCTCCTACACAATTAACTTCACTGGTTAAGTTTTAGCATATTGGTACTAAAATTAATTAAATTGAATAATGTCTTGTATTTTCGCGTGTATTGAAGTTCTGTGACACATGCAAAGATTTTTGTGGTAATTAATACCACATCGTTAAAAAATGAACATTGAGAATAAAAATGTGTGTTAAAATGTATAAATAGACGTGACAAAATACAAGATTTATTTAATTCAATTATTTTATTCTTTTATACTTTTTTATACCACGTATTTTTGTTTATTACTTTTATTTCTCACTAAATGAAAGTAATAAATGAGGTATTTTGTAAATAAATATTTAAAATGTAGAAAAATAATTGTATACAACGTTCAGTACTGTTCACAAGTTAGAAAATATAATTTTTGTATTCTCATATACTTTAGAACTAGTCAGTATCATTTTCTCTATTATGGAAACCGAACTTATAAATCGTGGCTTTAATTTTAAATTATTACATTTTGTATTTGCTATTTTATACGAAAAATGTGCCAATTTACCAAAATTCTTTAAACTAATATGTCTATTATATATATGTATGTATGTAATTTTATATATACGGGTATATATGTACCTTGTATATCCTAGAGGATCCTTTTTATTTACTTATGTATGTATAATATATTTCACATTACATATTTACACTGTATATAATCCAAATTTTATTATCTATGAAATATCTTAAAGTAATAGATATAAGTTATTTAACTATCATTATTTCAAAGTATTTTAAAATGGCAAATTGTAAACATAGTTTTATTCTTAGGCTGGTACACCTTATATAAAATGAATTTGAAAAAACACTGCCATAATCTGTAATATTAACTGATATTATTAAACTTATCTTTCCATCCAAAGTTCACGAAAAATGATCTTGGGTATTTTATGAATCTCTGTTCCAAAGTAAGTCACTACCCTAAAAATCAAATCAAAATATAAACTGGTAATCATTATGATTCCATCTATTGAATTGACACTTTATTTTACCTGTCCAAACTGTATTCCTATAAATATAATTGGGATATAAATTACTTCCGTCCCCCAGCACAATGCAAATTACGGTTATAAAAATCATTCATAATACCACGATTTATCAAATCTTGTTTTAATTTTCTTACGATCAATGACGTAAAAAATTCCATAGGACTATAAATAACAATGTTTTGGTTAAAACCAAATAAATCTTAATACGATAGGTATTTAATAAACGTCCCACTAAAGTAATAAGGTCCTACCTTAAGATCAAGAGTAGTTCGCTTGATATTCTACTACACAGGCCTAGTGCGATTTGGAATTCATATTCTAATTTAGTTCGCAAGATTAGGAGAAACCTTAAATTAACTGTATCAATTAGAAATCTTGTGATTGGGTGAAATAGAGAAGACTCAGCCGGAAGACGAACCCTGGCACCGGCCGGGATAACGCCAATTAGACGAAAGAAAGGTTTTTGAGATTCTGTATTTGAAAACCTATTTTTGTTATTATTAAAACATTTATACCAGTATGTCAATATATTGTTCATTAAATTGAAAATTTTAGAACATTTAATTCTCACTTCACTCAAAATATGTAATAAACAAAATCAAGCACCGTCATATTATTCCAGATTGTGTAAGTTGGATAAATGATTCAATGGAGCGCGCTCTTGCAACATATGTATGTACGTGCTGCGGTTGTAAATACACAAATAAACTGTTATATAAATACATATTGTATTCATTTCCTCGTAGGGAAAGTTGTCTACCACCCATCATGAATTTATATAGGCTAAACTAATATGAAACGTGAACTATATTTGAAGACGTGACATATCGACACAAACAGTATTTATTTGGGTGGATATGTCACGTCTTCTCACTCCCAACACCCGTAAACACAGTCTTAGTGTGAAGATCTTAGTGTGAAGATCGAATCTTGTGGCGTGTGTCAGGGGCTCCAAGAGACTTTTCGAACTCACGAACAACAAGGCCTACGTTAATAACAAGAATATTATTTTCCGTAGCTTTTCCCGAATTGTTGTACTGGCGTGCCTAATGTTCAACTGCCTGGCTTTGTCCCATCCTATCATCGGGACTAAACTTTTCAGCCACATTGTATAATAATTTGGCTTAGAAACTTATAACCATCTATGTATTAGATTTCAATCCTCTGCTTTTCAGACCACAATTTGAAAAAACACTGGTCTGGGACAATTATTCTTACAATACTAAGATGATATATGTAGTGCTGTGATATATTTAATAATAATAATGCATTTAATTCAGATAACTACGTCCATATTATGTTAGTGTACATTCATCTTACATAACTAAGTTAATAGCAGCAGTAGCAGTATAGTAGCGGTAGTAGCGATGCGACTGTCGACTGCCGAAGTGATTCAAAATCGTCACCATGTTTAAATACCTACGTAAGTATTGTTGAGAACTCCATGGCATTTGTTAAGATGCCGCGCCAACTGTAAATCGGTACACCACGGGTTTGATTCTCATTCAGAGATAAATGGTTGTGATCCCAATTTTTTAGCAATCTAAGCATTGTCACTGAAAAGTAGCAAATACTGAGAACTGCAATATCTACGACACTAGACTTTATTAATTTATTTTAATATTAGAAATATGCGTTATTTTTGGCTATATCCTATCGCTATCACATCTTGGCACGGAACACACAAGGTGAAACATGAGTGCCCAGAATCATAGCAGCACCTGCCTACCCCTTCTGGGCAAAAGGTGTGAGTCAACGTATGCATGAATGTTTTGAGTATATTTATGCTAAAATACTTCCATATCGCTAATGATATAATAAGAATCTCTCGTGTGTTGTAAAGCACGGTCAGTCATTAGCGCTAGTAGGCGCAGGTTGGCCAACACGTGCGCAATGCACTTGCGAAGTTACATATTTACTTATCGCGACACCGACTTGTAATTAAAATACATTTTTATTATTGCGAAAATTGATTTAAATACTATTTATATACATTTCATTAGTTTGATACAGTCTCAATATGTCCAGAAATTATTCTATCTACATTTTCCTAGTTATTGCGTTAGTTTTATTTTTGAAATGAGTGCATTGATAAGTTTATTATTTAAAGAATGCTAAAAAAGGCTGGTTTCTTTCGATCAGTCGTATCGGCTTTTGTGTAATCAAAGACCTAGGTCCGTATTAGGTCAGAGGTGTATTACTACAGAATAATAAGGTCACGTTTTATTGCTGAAAAATCAGGCAATGATGTCACTAGTAGGTAGATATGTCAAATATATTTGCGTCAAGAGTCTACGGTCAAGAGGTTTTAGCCTATTATATGCTATCATCACACTGGGCACTTACTTCAATCCTGCGCAACTGAACTGTTTTTGAAATCGAAAAACGTAAATAAACTAAATTGATTCATCAGAAAATTGAATCCGAGGATTCAGACACAACCAGCATATAACCTGTTGTGAACTACAAAGTACTGATGATGATGATCCCACAAGCGTTGCCACTACATAAGTCAGGCGAATTTGTATTGATTATTCTCATGTTAGAGCCGATATGGAAAAAATATAATGAATTGCATTGAAATAGTAAAATTGAACAGTTTTTTAGACCTAATGAAACCCGAATTCACAATTTCGATCTTCATATGCAGGCGAATGTTTGTGTGAACCACAAATACTTTGTCGTGTGGACAGACAAGTTTGCTTTAGGTTCCGATCCCGACACGAGACTTTTATGTCAATGGTCAGGAGTCAGGACTACGTTTTTGACTGATTGTTGTTTTGTGTATTCCTACCGCATGACATCATTTTTAGACTTAAGCAGATAAATAAATAAATTAATACATCCAACTGTCACATAGAGGTTTCAAAGGTTAAGGCAAACATATCACCATTATTAAAAGCCTTAAATGTTTTTATGGCTTAATAAGATGTTGCAAAAGCCAAGATTTCCGACACAATATTAAAAGCCGCGGGCAATTTTACATTTCATATAAATTATACAGGAAGTGAAGCAGTTATGGATCGGAGGCATTAATGTGAGGAAGTGACGCGGGCGGACCTACATCTCACCCGTCGGCCTTCACATTAATGGCGTCATTATCGACCAATAACCTAATATTTCCTTTGGAAATTATTGATATATTGATAAGGTAATCTTACTTAAATATTTTACTCAAATTATATCTAAACTGTAAAGTTTAGTTTTAGTCTCTTAGATTATACTGTTCATGAGCGGTCGTATCCCTTACCATCAGGCAATGGCATCCTCCTTTCGCCATTCATTACAAAAAGAATAGATAGATATACTAGTATTATAATGAGGCAACATTTGATTGTTTGTTTGTATTGAATAGGCTCTGAACCTAGTGGACCGATTTGAAAAATTCTTTCACCACTAGAATCCACCATTATCCATGATGAACATAGGTGATAGAATATTTTAAAGAAAGTGTTTCTGCAGTTTACACCCGGGTGAAGCCGGGTCGGGACGCTAGTATATCAATTTGATCATCATCAACCGTTCACTGCTGTATGTAGCTCTCTTCCAGTGCGCGCCATATCACCATCCATGCCACCTTCTAGGGTTTGTCGCATCTAACATCTGCTAGCCGTAACTTTTATTCGTATTCGTAACTTTTAATTGTACTTCTTATTTCATATACATTTGTATATTACCAATTTAGTCAACCTCCGTTGCGCAGTTGGTTAGATGCTGACTGAGAAACCGGAGGCTGCGGGTTCGCTCCTCACACCTAGACAAATATGTGATCCAGATTGGTTTCAGGTCTGCGTATTGTCAGACCGAAAACCTTTAAATTAATGTTAAGCCTTGAGCATTAATTTAAAGGTTTTCGTGTGGGGTCAGGACGATGTGTAAGGCTGTTGAGTGTATTGATAATGTTTTTATTATTGGGGATTGAACCGGAATGTAATTGCGGTCGCGTTATTCTCACAACCAGTCAGCCATCGCGCCTTAATTACTACAGAGTAATATCGCAAACAGAGAATTGGTTATCAAAATAATTTTGATTGATAAGTAATGCTGTTCTCTTTAAAAATCGATATTTATTTAAAGTTTCATTTTATTGTTTATTCAGGTGCAACTAATTGTTTTCAGAGCACCTGATGATAAGTGCAGCGTAGTTCAGATATCTGATAGGTTATCCCTCTGTAAAATTTTTTCTCTGTAAAATTGCTTTTGGTATTTTATTTTTTCTAACTGTAAAACAAAGAACATGGCCAGTTTTTGTATGGGGCTGTGCCTAGTACTTCGAATCTCGTCTACATCAATTAGTTTTGCATTGTTGGGGTAAGGTTTGTTCCAAGATTAATACAGAAAAGTTACAAAGCCTATGAAGTTCAGGGTTTTTAGATATTTACAAAAACATATCTTATTTTCAGGTTAGGTTTTGTAGGTTATCCGTCAATTTATTGAATCTAATAAGAATACGTTTACATAAAAGCATTATCATCGAATTTGGAATTTAAAGGAACTAATATTTTATAAGTTACACAAAATATACACCGAGACGTATTTTAATTGTGTCACAATGTAAACAAATAAACAATGCATGGTTCCTGTCAAGCAACTGTCAAGTGTCAAGTATTTTACTGCAGCGTTTAGTTGTTGCAATGAAAGTGTGTAAAAATGGGAAGAATATATGTGTAAGTATATACTACAAACATTGCTTTATATATATTTAGTATTGTTAGTTATTATGACCTATTACCTACTTATAGATTATTTTTAGGAATATTTTAGACAAAGTTATTATTTTTTTCCTACACTTGCTTTACTGCGAACGAAACGTTTATGCGGGGCCAACAATGGCGGAAATGGGTCATCAATCAATGCAAAATCTTATTAAACTTTATATTACTCCCGAAACTTCTACAGAAATATGACATATTCTTAAATTAATAGTTGATTTTTTATATTCATTCAATTATTGCTTTGTTTTTGTACATGATAAAAAGTAACTAGGCAGACACTGTCCAGGTCCTTTTGGCTGTTGTTGATGTTGCGTTGTATTTAATATTTATTAGTGAAAACTTTACTGGTCTATGTATTAGTTTTATCATATTTAAAGTAATATGTATTATTATTGTACTATTTGTTTTCCTTAAGCAATAAAAATAAAATAAAATAAATAAAATATGGTTACCTTTCACCAATAGAAAAATCAATAGGATTATTTTCATTAATGAGCAGGCAGGAAATAATTGGCGGTACCACTGAGTCACAGGATGTTAACGTGAAACAAAAGCTTTGTCGTCACGTTTTCGGTGAGTGAGATTATGAAACCTTTTTATTTCCAGATTTCCTCTGAATTTTTTACGTCAGCAGCATATCCATGATCCAAGCGTGATAGATGCTCAGGGGCGGCAGTGATCACTTACTATTAGGTGACTTGTTTGCTCGTTTGCCGGAATGTAAAAAAAACAGGATATACACAGGTTGAACCAGAAATGCTACGCATATACACAATGACTACTTTGACTTTGTGCCTTTTATCAGCAACATTCCGTTTAGAATCATCAGAGGAATATCACGTTAAAGATAGAAAATTTCAATTCACTAGTACGTTCAATACACAGTAATTACGCAGTAATCAGTTAAATATGTAGTTCATGAATACTATTTGGTAGTAGTTACGAAAAAAAATTGGAAAGCAATGCAATATTAAATACTGACTATTATTTTAATAATCTTCGTTTTTTTTTTAATAATACTGTAATACTCTCTTAGTTGTAACTAAAATATTTAACATTGTCGAATTATTTTGTTAGAGTAAATACATGCCTCGGTGGCGTAGTTGTACTCCGGTACGGTTACAAAGCTGAGGTCTCGGGTTCGAATCCCGGGTTGGGCAAAGTGATATTGGATTTTTCTATTCATTATGAGCCCAGAGTCAGGAATTTGTGCCCGATATGGCGATAGGCTCGCCACCTATCACATCATGGGACGGAACATACAAGGCGAAATGTGGGTGCCCTGGCACCTCTGCCTACCCCTTCTGGGAAAAGGCGTGAGTTTATGTATGTATGTATGTATGTAGTAAATACATATTGTAATTTGTCTCCACGTCTCCATTATTCCTCTCAAGAAAAAGCGCCTTAATATTTACAATGATAACTCTTTCGATTCTTTGCTATTATCTGTTCGACAGGAATTACTTTAAATATATTTGATTTCTAAACAAAATCTTTTACGACAATAGTCAGATACGTTTACTGTTAATTAAATTGTTCCATAATATACAATCTCTTCGGAAAATCTAAACTAAGTAATTTGACATTAAATTAGATCGCCCTCCATCACATCGTGGAAAAAAACACATAAGGGGAAAAGTGGGTGTACTTACTGGTTGCTACCAGCGCCTCTGCCTACTCCTTCTTGAAAAATGGCGTGAGTTTATTTATTAATGTACATACAACAATGTCTATGTATGGAAGTTAATAAACTTAACAATGCTTAGTAATAATAAGTTTTGAGTAGTGTTGCTCCTGTCTATGGGCAGGCGTGGAGTTAATATTTTTTTATAAGTAGGTGTTTTTAAGCCGTAATACTTTATTTTTTAATATTAAATTACTTTAACTCTAATAAACACTCCCAATAGTCATGTAAATAGTTTTGCATCGTGTCTCGTGGATATCAGAAACTGAACGGGAATATTCACCTAAAACACACTTTTTACACACCGATAAATATTTATCGGTTGTCGGTACTGTATCGAACCCCCGGCCTTTCGTATCATCGTACTCGGCGTCTAACCATTAGTCTACGGAGGCCTAAAATAGCCTTAATCTGTATGTATGTACATGATTCGGCCCATATACGTCCCGCCAGAGGGTACGGGCCTCTTCTACAATCAAGAGTACGTTTGAGACCGGTTAGGCCATATAGACCACCACGCTGCTATAGTGAGGGTTGGCGAACTTTACGTACCACAGTAATTCTTCCGAATCATTACGATATGCAGGTTTATTCACGATTTCCTTCACCATTACAGTGCGTAGTGATTGTCTATAAATGCAAACATGGCTTCGAAATGTCAGAGACGTGCCCAGGGATTTGAATCTGTTACCACTGTAAACGTATTGGCAGCTGCGCCTATTCCGTTTACCAACAGGCTACCACGCACTTAATCTCACTATATACTAAAATAAGGTTTATAGAGTCGAATTAAATAATATCATTCATGATTCAATATTAATCGGCATATCTCTGAATAAAACTGATCTGTATAAGACATTAAATTAAAAAAGGGTGCACATACTTGACTCTCAAAATGTCACTTCCGTGTATCGAACGAGACACTCACACACACTCACAAACACACATACAAGCACAGCTATGTAATACGAGTCATACACAGATCTTGATTTACGTAGCAAATTACTTTTCATTTTATTTTTGTCATTAAACCACGTTTCATGTAATTCAATTTATGTTTTTTTGATTAATTGCGTGCGACTCAGTATGATCGGTATATTTTTTAAATGCTTTTCTTGAACACCCACAATGTCAAGAAAAATTATTTTTGATAGTTTTTGTTCATGAAAGATGACTTAGAAATATACTGACTTAGAATATTTTTTTTAAACATGTTAAGAGAGTTTTGTTCTGGGCTCTATCAAAAGTTTTGATAAGGTTACCTTCGCCTTACTAAAACATGAAATGGGGATTTTAATACCAATTGGCACACAGTGACAGAGAATGGACTATATTTTACCACTTTCGCCCAAATAGGGAAAAATTTACAAAATATACTACTTGAAAATTGGCTATATGTATAAACCGTGTGAAGCTATAATGTAGCAATAAAAGCGTGTTAGAGAAGGATTTGATAGCCTCCACGGCGCAATACAATAATCAATTGCTATCAAATGAGAAGCCTCAGGTTCGATCCCAACACTGAGACATTTGTGTAGACAGAATAGTATTTGTCTTGAAACTTGGTGTTTGGAAGACGAAAAAGTCTCTTGTGTCTGATGACTGATTCACTTGATACATCATCAGTTGTATTTAGAATGAGGTTAGGACTATGTGTATGACTGTTAGTCTATGTATTTATTATTCATTTGTTTTATTACCTGTCGATGGCCAAACTTTCAACTTCGAACAAATCATATTTTTCAATCACGAATTGAGATAAAGGTGAGAGCTTGGCATTGCTTTCTATTTCAGAACACTTTGTAATAATTTTGACGAACAATACATTCCGAGATCTGTACCTATTGTTTTGAGAACTTCTTGTTAAAGTTTGTTAAATAAATAGGTCGCCTCACAGATCCAGTGGCAACTTGTATGGCTTGTATACGTGGTGGTCTGTGAAAATATGCTATCTATAATTTATATCTTTAATGTATCCTACATTATACTGTGGAAAGAAATTTTCAAATCGTTCCCGTAGTTTTATAGTTTAGTAGAGCCTATTCAATGCAAATAAACAAAAACAATCAACCCTTTCCTCTTTATAACATTAGTATAGATGCGCGTTCAATAATTTGTTTGATGATTCTAATATTTGGCTGACTAATATGTATAAAGATACTATGGGGTTGGCATATTCTTCTTAGATAAAAACCCCGAATTAAATGAAGAAAATAAAATGATTCTAATATAAATCTTTATAACATTTTCGTAATGTTTAATATCAATACTACCATCTTATCATTTGCGTGTCACCAATATTTGGTTTGCCAACAAGGGAATATATTGCTCCACGTCCATGAATTTTAGTTAATTGTCGCGCGTTTATTTTTATTACCATTGCTAACAAGTTGGAAGCTAAATGTCACTGAATAGTAATTTGTTGCGTAATGTATATTACACGTGATTGATTGTTGTATCGTTGTATAAGGCGTGGTGGCTTGTTGGTAAACGGACTAGACGCGACTGCCAACATGTTCACGGTGGTCGCGGGTTCGAATCCCAGGGCACACCTGACTTTTCGCAGTCATGTGTGTATTGATAGTCAATCACCACGCACTAAAACGGTGAAGGTTGTTCACGATATTTTCATCGTGATGAGAAATCTATGTTTCGCAATGGAGTTCTTTTGGCTGAAGAAAGAGAAACAGAGGTTCGTGCACCGTGACAAAAGTTAGTGTTATTCAAAAATATGTATCGGATGTAGATGTTGTGCGACCAGAAAATAACTCGCAAATTTTAATGCAATACAAGACTTGCTTTTTAATATAGGGTCTTGACTTTTTGGTTACTATGTATTCACTTAATGTAATCATGTAAGAATCCTCAAAATGTACTTTTATCAATATGTTTTGGGCTACAATTTTAATCTACATTGCCACGTTTAGACCTCAGACAATCGTATTGTCACAATGTTTCAATAAGGCATATGAAAGTAGTGGCAAGGCCGGGCAGCTCAGACCAGCTTCCGGGACCCGCGTGTTACTCACGTGTGCTTTGTTTAGTTCATTCCAACTAGACGTAGTCTGCCTAGGTCTGAAGTCACTTTAGGATGTAAATTGAAGGTCTGTAACATGTAATGTGTAGTTGAATGACTTATTTTAATTTTACAATTCGTTTATGAACAAAACATGAACCTTTTTTTCTGTTGTTAGTTACTACTAACATTTAAAGGGGTTTATTCGCTGATGGCAGAAATGTTGTATCTGCTGGGGTAGCAACTTTTGTAAACAATAGTAAAAACATGCTATAATGAGAAGCTGAAATATTAGCCTTGAATTCAGCCAATACATGTCTAGATTCTCACTGCAGTTTTCATCATTGCAGTTGCTTTGCCATGCCAAAATAAAAGGAGTACCACGATGAGGATATCCCCTAAGTAATTTTAATTTGAGAATATTAAATTGAACTTGAACTTTCAAGTCATGTGATAAACTTCATACAATATTTCATGATGTGATAGTCGTTCGTGATATTTTCAGAACCTTCTTTTAACCCTGACAATGCCAGTATCTGAACCAGCGTCAGATAACACGAGCATGTTCAGAGATAGGTGGTCTGAATGTCGACCTTTGTCTAAGAATGTTACCGCGGCGAGGCTGACAGCTTTTGCGGATTTCTAGTCGCGTACAATTTAAAATGCAATTACTTATATTTATATGCTTATAGTTGTGACCCGTTATTTTTAGATTGTGATACTAAAATCTATGGTTATTTCTAACTGTTCATAGGTAATTTCTGGTCAATTGAATTCTTCTTAGTCGTCGAAATACAAGATTCACATTAAATGTGTGGTACATTGATTAGAGAAAGACTTTTCAGAGTCGATATGTTATTTAATGAAATGGAATGGTTCTTTGTAAGTTCCTATATAAGATTGAAAATTATTGTAATCAGATTCAGTTTTTACTTACAATCAGTTTGAAGTAATATGCACATAAATTGAGTGTAATATAACTTGTTGTTAAGTTTGTCGAAGTCGCAGCCATTATGCTACTACAAATAGTGTGTCTACTCGATGATTTATGTATATATTATATAGTTTCAATTTGGCCTCCAACTGTTGCGTTTAGCCTTAATTTCATAAGAAATAAATTTACTAAAGCTGAAGCTTATCTAGTGATAGTAATTTCAAACCACCATCAACTTTTGAAGTCAGTCATTCGCTGCTAACAAACCAAATGATACCTCTTTTGTTCTGGTTTGGAGGACATTGCAGCCAGAGTAACTAAATAAGGATAAATTGAGACTTAACATCGTATGTCTCAGGATGGCGAGCAGTGTAATTCCAAATTACATAGCTATGTAATTCATTATGTTGTTTGGTTTTACTGTTCATAAATTGTCGAATCAGACTAATGGTATACTCGTCTCGCCATTAATTGAAATAAAAAAGAACTAATCCGCATAAATGTACAAATACTTGTATTACAAAATGTTACAAGTTCATATTCTAAGAACATAAAACGTGTAATGTGTCATTGAATCCGAAATGCGTTGGTATTGAAGGAGCGATGTGGTCGTATTTACATTAATTGTAAATAATTCACTCTGATTGGTTGTCCACTTCGTGACTGGAGGCGATAGTTTGTTACTATCCTTCCTTTTTATCCGTTCCATAATTGTTTCTTCTTTAATTATTCTTTTGGCATAATTTTACTTTGAGGTTATTTTATTTATTCAGTTTTAATGTACACAGATTTTATTTTAAAACTAAATATTTTACTATTAATTTTTTCACTTCATGGGACGGAGCATACATGGCGAAATGTGGGTGTTCTGGTAGGACATCTACCCTGCCCCTTCTAAGAGAAAGGCGTGGGTGTGTGTCTGTCTGTATTTTACTAATCAACCTCCAGTAAAATTGAAGCAATAATTTAAGAAAGTAAGAAAGTAGATAATAATATATGCTGCATGAATGTATACTTTATGCATTAGCTAAGGAATAAAGTATTGATTGATTCTACTGTTTGTCCTGCCCGCTACAGCAATGGTTCTTTGTTAATTATTTTTATTAATTATGAAAAATTACCTACTGAAGAATGAGACGAAGCATGACGACCTCAAATTTTTGTGTCATCCGCAAGTTGGTTCCTTGTCCGCAAGTTTGTATTACGAAGCAAAAAGTTGCTGAAAATATTTCAATTATTGGCATAGGAAGTAAATATGTGAAAATATGTGTTGTGTCTGCATCCATTACTGTATTTCTTTAGATATAAGTATATTACAATCTCTAATTTTATTACGTTTAACTATTACTGAAATTCTAGGTACTGTTTTTTTCAGTTTTTTTTGACGATAAATTATGCCTTACGATTACGAAAATATTCGATTATTAAACTTAGTTGTCGATTAACGGTGAACGATTCAAAATAGAGGAAACATAACAAATGATTAAAACATATTCTGTTAACACCGAGAAGCATAATATTGCATTCCGCCGAGCTTATTTCTATTTCAAATGTAGTTGTTGTAGGATTTGTCGCCATGCGGGGTGTTATTACAGTAGGCAGCAAACTGGTTTTGATGGACCTCTGACACTGCAAAGGTCCATGAGTGGCAGTCGCCTTCTACCATCAGGCAGGCCGTGTGGTCGTCTGCCTATAAAAGCTAAGAAAAAAATATTAATTAAAAAGAAAGTCCCATGCAACTCAAATGATTTCTTTAAACCAAAAACTTCACACAAAGTAAACATCCCACTTGAGGTTCGCACTCTGGACCTTACAGTTCAAATCTAGACGTTAGCGGCGGACCATTGTTATAACATAATATTCTCAAGCTCCATTTACGAAAGGATAAATAAATCGTCTAAGTTTTGGCAAAATTGTTGTCTTGACCTCCAAAAACACTCCCAATATGGTAAATCCTAAATGTAGTTGAACGTTGCATAAATTACTAACACGAGTAATACTGGTGTCGTTTCTATGAATTTGGATCATTGGCTTGACCTTAAACTAGTATTTAAATACCTTTTAAGTTTAAAGTGGTCAAATATTGAGTATTAACATATTTACACTTTTGAAATTGTTACACAGTTGATTTATTTAATTGAGTGTCGTAGTTATATTAAGTTTATTTGAATTATGGCGAGACAACCATGCCATTTGCCTAATGATAAGCGATATGAACGCTCATGGAGAGTAGCAAAACGAGACAATTAGTAATTTGTGAGGGAAGTCTATATCGTCCACGAAATGCGAGGTACTACGAGCTTGTTACGTCTAGCCTGCCAAGTATTCGGTACAATCGAGACTAATGCTTTTGTAATCTGTCGCAGAAGCTCGGGCATTCATCATTCATGCTCGTCAACTGTAGACTTGAAGCCCAACTGGTTTTCTAGTGGTAGGTCTCTCATATGTCTGGGTAGGTACCACCCTAATGGTTGTTTATCCCATCAAACAGCTGTGTAAATGCACTGTTGTGTTTTGTATTGAAAGACATTGTAGCCAGGGTAACTACTGGACTTATTGAGACTTAACATCTTATGTCTCAGGATGGCGATGGCGCAGTGGAATGCCAAGCATTGTTTTGTAATTCAAAGTGTTGTTTGGTTCTGCCACTGTTTATGAGCGGTCGTATCGCTTACCATCAGGCTAACCGCTTGCTTGCTTGTCTCGCCATACATTGCAAAAAAACTGCTAGGAGAGGTCACTTTTATTTGTATTTTTTAACTTATTTATATTTTTCATTGAGCCCCTTAATTGTTACTCAGTGAGTCGTTATATCCTTAAAATAATTTAATTAGTTGGTAAACCCTTTATATTGAAGTAAGCTGTTTAAGAGATGAAACTCCTGTAAGTCTTGAATCTGGCCTGATAATTAATAGAAAAATCTAACATCACATTTCCTGACCCGGGATTCAAGCCCGCTATTGCCCACTGGGGCAAACCAAAGAACATGCTGAGTTTATCTCATTTCCAGCAAGCCCGTTATATTTAATTACATTTTGTTTAAACCAATGCAATGGTTCAGACTCCTAGACTACGTCTGAGAATCTCAAAAATTAGGTATGAAGCGATTGTAACAACTCTTAAGTGTGTTTGTATATTATGGAGTAAATTATATTGTCTTATAATTCATCTACTGCCTCGGTGGCGTAGTTGTACTAAGGTACGGTTACAAAGCTGAGGTCTCGGGTTCGAATCCCGGGTTGGGCAAAGTGATATTGGATTTTTCTATTCATTATCACCTCAGAGTCAGGAATTTGTGCCTGATATGGCGATAGGCTCGCCACCTATCACATAGTGAGACGGAACATACAAGGCGAAATGTGGGTGTCCTGGCACCTCTGCCTAACCCTTCTGAGAAAAAGGCGTGAGTTTATGTATGTATGTATAATTCATCTAAATTTTTTTGACCTGTGGCGGAATTTGGAACTACAATTATAATTAAAAATATTATGAATATCTAATTAACGCCTTGTCTGATACATATGTGTTTTTTTTATAATATAAAAAAGAAGCATTTATACTCGTAATCTAATAGTATTAAATTGTCTGCATCATTCCATATAGGTCTCACTCGCGATTGTAGAATCGAGAGCACGATTGAGAGTGGTTAGTCTATATAATCCACCACGCTGGCCTAGTGCGGGTTGGCGGGCTTACATACCATAGAAATTCTTAAAATTAAATTGTCTAATAAAAAAGAGCGAAAAGCTATTCAAATATTTTGACAACAGCATGACAATAACGCATTTGGTCGCCAAAAGTTCGTAGACAATCTATAAATTGTTTACTTTAGACCAGAATATTATTTTTCCCAGAATTTTTACTTATAGAGGTATATGCTACATGCTTTCATAATTTTAAGGATTAATTAAACCGCACTATTTTGCACCTAACTACCACTGTGGCTTAGGGCAGGAGCAAGGGCGGATCCAGTTTTCATGCCGGGTAAGGAGAGAAAGTCATATTGTTATTGTCAGAACATTGGGTACGATTTCAATACTCGAATTCGTAATAATGATTTTTTATTATTTCATTTTTGGGCAGGTGACGAGTCTCTTTCCCTTTGACCTCGAAATGATCAATTATCTTATAGAAAACTTTACTTACAATACATTCGATAATGATTTCAACAAGTAAGTCTGTTCACAATATAGTTTTTTTTTACTTTTTATAGCAATGAGTTTGCTCGCTATTTTTTTTTTTTTTTTTTTTTTTTTTTCATTTATTTGGTTTACAAAACTGGATACAATCTTAAACTTATATGTAATATACATGCGATAACAGAATATGTTGTGATAAGATTACATCCTGCTAGATGCAAACACAGCATGCAATGTGGGGCAATGTTAAGGGTACAAAAGAATAAATTATTAAATTTTTAAATTATCGTTGTTACTTATAATTAAATTGATTAGGTACTCAGCTATAAAAATGATTTGTCTTAAAGACCGTACATTACATGTATTTTTTTCCTAAAAGAGGCTAAAGAATCGTGACGGAAGATGTCAATATTTCCGCGAATGTTATTGCATAAAGAGTTCATTCGGTACATAGGAGAATGCTGGCCAAGATTCGTTCTCGCATTTGGAAGGTAAAAGGTTTTACGGTTAATCAAACGACTGCTACAACGGGGTACGAAAAGATTTACGCGTTCAAGATATTTAGGTACATCAACATGGTTGTGAAGGAGTTTGTACAAAAATATAATGTCGGCTATTTTGCGACGTGTGCTTAAGGTTTGTATTTTATAAAAAGTAAGACGTTGTTTATATGAATGGAATTGCAAACATCTGTTATCGCTATATGTCAGCTGGTATAAAAAGCGTTTTTGTATGCGTTCGATGCGGTCGATGTGAACTTGATAAATGGGGCACCACACGCTACTGCAAAATTCCAAGATTGAACGAACTATTGTGTTAAAAATTAAAATTGTAATTTTGGACTGACCAAATACTTTCATTTGTCGATATATAAAACCGGAAAGACGAGAAGATCGAGCGATAATGTCATTTATGTGAAATCTGAAGCTCATCCCACTATCGAAGGTGACCCCGAGGTCTCGTATAGTGTGAACTTCAGTTAAAGAAATGTTATTTAAGGAATAACTAGTCAGATAGGGCTGTTTTTTTCTTGTAAAATTAATAAAATAACATTTATCCAAATTAAAACACATATCATTTTCAATGCACCAATCTTGAACACTGTTTAGATCAGACTGAAGAGATATTACATCAGATTGACTATTAACAGTTCGATAAATCTTTAAATCATCAGCGTACAACTTAAACTTAGATTTGATTACATGCTGAATATCATTTATATAAGCTAGGAAAAATAAGGGACCAAGGTGGGAGCCTTGAGGCACTCCTGACGGAACTGTGCAAATCTGTGATTTAAAGCCACGAATACAAACTAATTGAGAACGATTACGTATATATGATTCGCACCATCTTAGCAGGGAGCCGTGAATACCCATATCAGCTAATTTCTTTAAAAGGCGGTCATGATTGACCAAGTCAAACGCCTTTTTAAAGTCGGTGTAAATCGCATGAACTTCACCGCCTCTATCGATCGCGTCCAAGATATCGGATGTATATTCGATTAAGTTTGTAGTAGTAGATTTTCGAGGCAGAAAACCATGTTGATTTGGGTTTAGATATGGTTGCAAATGAGAGAGTAATTTTTCATTAACAATTGATTCCAACACTTTGCCGAATGCAGACAAAATTGATATTGGGCGATAATGGGCAATATTATCCAATTTACCGCCTTTATGTATCGGTGTTAAATGCGCCGTTTTCCACTGGTGGGGAAATATCCCGGTTCTTAAGGATTGATTAAAAATAATCGTCAATGGTTTGCTTAAGGTACGTGCGCAGTTCTTCAATATAACAGGTGGGATCAAATCGGGCCCAGGAGCTTTATGTATGTCTAAGTATTTCAATTTTCGGAGCACCTCGCTTTCTTTAACTTGACAAGAACTAAATGGTGCACCGTAAGAAAGATTATTGTAATAAGTCGAATAAGTTTTAGCTGGAGTAAAATTGTTACTATTTAGATGAATACTCTGAAAATGTTTTGAAAATAATTCGCAAATTTGTAAGCCCCCTTTAGCTTTTGTATCGTTTAAAGTCATTAGGTTCGGCAAAGTGGAACTGTTTTTGGATCTATTTTTGAAAATATTCCAAAAATATTTTGGACAGCGTTTTAAATCTTCGACTGCATGCTTCTTGAAATTAGTGTAGCATTGCAAAATCATGGAATCACATCGTTTCCGAGTAATATCAAATTGCAACTTATCCATTAAGTTGCCATACTTTTTAAATTTGGCGTGATATTTGGCCTTATCCCTTAGAGCTTTCAATAATGGGCGTGAAAACCAAATTGGGTAGCAATCATTGCGCGGTTTACGGAGCGGAGTGTGATGACCAATTATAGTCTTTAGAGTTTTATAAAAACTATCTACCATAATATCAACAGGACGAGACTTATCTAATATCATCGACCAATCAACCAACTCCAAGTCCGCATTAGCAGCCTCGTAGTTAGTTTAGTAGAAGTTCGGCAACTTGTCAGATGAAGGTTTAATTGTAGTCCTCGTGGAGTTTTCAAAGGCGATATATAGGGGGGGATGATGTGGATCAGGAGTAACGAAGAAATTGACAGCGGGTGCTACTGTGATATTATTTGGGCTGCTACTTAAAGCTAAATCAAGTATTCTCATATTTTTATTTGATATGTGATTGCATTGTTTAAGATCACAATATGCTACTGTATCTAAAAACAAGCTTTCGAGGATACTTCTGAATGAGCCTAGGGAGGGAGCGTTAGAGTATCTGTCCCATACGATATTTCCCATATTAAAGTCTCCCACCATAAGGAAAAGAGGTTCTGTGGCATAATTTTTCATGCTACGTTTAGTGCTGTCAATTATTTGTATCATGTTTTTACAGAATATGTCAACGCAATCATGACTTATTGGAGGAGGAATGTAGACTGCGCAAATATTAATAAGTGATTTGCCTACCTTTAACGAGAGCCAAAGATCTTCACAAGGTGTTTCCCATTTATAACGTCGTACGACTTCGTGTTGTTTAAGTACACCAATTAGCACGCCACCACCGTCTTTTTTAGTTTTATAAGTAAGAGTTGAGGATCTATCACGGCGAAACACGTTGTAACGATTATCAAATAGTTCGTGATCAAAAACACCATCACATAACCAGGATTCTGTTATGATAATAATATCATAATTGTTCTTTAGTACCGAAATAAAAAAGTCGTCAGTCTTAGTTCTCAAGCCTCTTACATTCTGATAATATATTTTTAATCTGAATTTTAAAAAATAGTTAATAAGTAACATGCATTAAAATATATATATTTTTTTACTACTATTAATTAAGTTTTTTCAAACAGTCTGTTGTTTTAATTATTATGTGATCAGTGTCAACATCCTTACGCACGAAAATTCTACCGTTCCGTATCCACACGAACTTGTAACCCTTCTCCTTGGCAGCGGTTCTAGTTGCAGCATGAAGAAGTTTATGTTCAGGGGACAAATGCTCAGTAACAAAAATTGGAAGTTGGGGTCCTGATAATCTTATGTGTGTTGTATTTAACTTGGCATTATTGTTGTTCTTGTTGTATAATTTTATTGAGGCCAAAAAATTGTCCCGGGTTCTTTGACAGTTTAATTTAACGACAATATTACGTGGACGGTTTGATTCGCGATTTTGTTTAGCCACTCTGTGAAAAGACATAATTTCAGCATCCTTCAAATCATAAGCTGCGGTTTTGCTAATGTCTTTTACAATAGCCAGCAAGTTTTCACTCTTGCGTTCTGGCACACCCTGGATTTCGATGTTAGTTTCCCTCGCATGTCGTTCTAACTGTACAATTTTATCGCTTAATTCAAATATCTTGCTTTTCATTGTGTTATTTTGCGCCGTCAGTTCAGATGTAGTATCCTTAAGTTCGTTACCAAGTATTATATGATCATCATAAGATTCAGATAGGAACTGAATAGATTTTAATGCTTCGTCTAATTCTTCACGCATTTTAGAATATTTTGCACACAAATCCTTTACATCTTTTTGCACATTGGATAGCAAGTCATTGAATTTTTCAAGGGTGGAGTTTTGACTGTCGAATTTATTCATCATTTCTGAACGGAGTTGGCGAATTTCGTTCAAAATTCGATCTTCGTTTGTTCCAAAGGAAACAACATTTACCGGGCTATTCTCACTAGGTTCTCCTTGTGAGGATGTGCTTTTATTTTCAGCGCCTATTTGGCGGGGTGTTATACAGCCAGGACACATCCATTTGAAACGAGGCACTGTTGGATCAAATTTTATGCACTCTTGGTGATAATGGTGCGAACAGTTTGTGTTGCTACATTTTATGCGCTTTTGGGTCACCAGGATGTTTGATTTACATTCCGTGCATTGCACCATATTGTCGAGCACTTCGTCGTATCCGAACGCAAGAACTGGTGTTAGATTCGCGCACACGAATAAATGCCCACATACACTAACTGGGACGGTTCGCACATTAATAAAGGCCCCGATGCAGCTAGACGAGGGTATCCAGTCGCTGACTTTGATAACGTTTCTCAGTGACTTGTGATTTTAGGAGATTTGTTCGTAAATTCGAAAGAGTTTGTGTAGATTATGTAAGTATTTACCACGTTTACGATCAGAGTAGTAATGTAAACCACTGACACTGTAAAGATTTTCACATTAGACACAAGAATGGATTAAACTCGGAAGCAATAAACAAACACGACCGCACTATATGACATTTCGTGACGTAATCAATAATAATAAGTAATTTTATATATATATTATAATTTAGGTATTCCGCTTAAATAATGCATAGCCAACAGCGTATATCGTAGCGTGATCGTGGCTAAGAACCCGCTATAGGGATCCACATTCCATACTAGTGTTTTGCGTTTCGGGTTCATCCCATGAACTTCCAGAAACAGGTTTTATATCGTCGAAAAGTTGAACCCCAATATTAAAGCCGCGTTTTATAAAATGTTAGACAATGAAGCGATTAGATTAAGATAATGTACAAGATTATTCACAGTAATAAGCTAAGTATTATGTAGATCGATGTGATTGTGCGCCGGGCATCAAACGAGGTCGCGCAGGGCTCCGTGACACGCGCCGAATCTAGATTAGAGAAAACTTTAAGGTTGTGCAAATTATATTAATAGGGTTGGGAAATAGTTCGCTCTAGTTTTTTTAGTATCTCACCTCCCAAATATATGAAATTAAAATATAGGTAAGATTAGCAGATTTTCTCTCGTCAAAAAATTACATGATTATCTTACGATTTAACATATTTTATCTCGTCAAAAAAATATGTTTGTCTTGCATGTTTTCACTTTTTATATATGATTTTATATATTTATATCATAATTCTGTCCTTCTTAAGGACTCTTATTATAATCTGTTGAAAGATCTTTTCGGAGTTATACTCGTATGTGTATTGATAGTCAATCACCACCATTATCACCACGCACTATACCGGTGGAGGAAAACATAGTGAGGAAACCTACATTCCATAGCAATTTGTATGAATTCCTATGGTATGTAATGACTGCCAACCTACACTAGGCCAGCGTGGTGGACTATAACCACTCGCAATCGTACTCTCAATTGTGGAGGAGGCCCGTGCCCTGCAGTGGTACATATATGGACTGTAAAAGAATAGTGATTTCCCTTGAAAATTTAACGGATGCAGTGTATGAGTGAAAGTGCTTGTTGTCCCGTGACATTATGCAGGTCGTTTGTCAGCGAGGACCTTGTGGCTAGTGGCCACGAACAGCGAGCAATCATGCGGTTGAGCAAACGTTGGCATCACACACCGCAAAGTAATCTATATACAGGTACTGTTGGATGTGACTCAGCGGGCTTGTTAGTCTATAACACATACATAAATAAATAAATACAACCAACAGTCACATACATAGTCCTAACCCCACACTAAAATCGTGTCTTGTGCCGTGGGTATCAGGAACTACGAGAGACTTTTCTGTCTCACAAACACCCAGACCTGAAACTAATACCTCAATATGCTCCAACCTTACTAATAGGTAATACAGTATACGCATATTCGGCCTCGTATGTTCCCTTCCAGAATGTGACAGGGGGCGAGCATTTAACCGTATTGGGTACATATTCCTGATTCCGGGCTAGTTATGAATACAAAAATCCAATATTTCTTCGAGCCGAAATTCAAACCCGTAATTGTAATTGCATCTTAGTACAACCACGCCACAGACGCAGTCACTATAAATGATTATTAAATAAATACACCTATAAGTATCATACATAGTCCTGACCTCATATTAAGATTGAGTCTTGTGTCTCATAAACACCCAGACCCGAAATAAATACATCTGATTTTCGCAAATATTTGTCTCGATTCGAGGATCGAACCCGCGGCCTCTTGTTTCACAGCCGGTGTCTAACCAACTGCGCCATGGAGGCTGTCAAACATAAAAACTATAAACATAAATTATTTGGAAAATTCTGGTGCCAACTATTGTTTGAATTCATTTTATTGGCAACATTTGTTTATCGACGGCGCTAGAATATCAATCAGCTGTACAAAAGAAGGTCGAAAGAGGCTAAAGGGTTTAAATAAATCGCCAATTGTTTTGTAATAGCAATATATTTTGTAAGAAAAAAGTTTTAACGTTATATTGTATGCAGTATTTCTTTTATTTGCCATTTTTGTTTTAACCTTACCAAGACAATAACTTTGGTTATTGTTTAATTAAACAACTATAACAGAAAAGGTAGGAAAAAGTCCGACTGTTTCGCAAAATTAGACATTTTAATTGTATGTCATAAAATTTAAATTGCAGATTAAAGTTTATCTAATACATCTACAACACATTATAAAGTATTGTGAGTACGTTGCCAGCTTTTTAATACAAGTTGTATCTAGACTACGACACAAAACGAAGCCTGGTGGTAGTTTTAATGGCTACAAAAACAAAGCAATTTTAATTTTCGCCATGAATCTTTTTTTTTGTGATTTTTCAAATATCATCCTGTTTTGGGGGCAAATCCATAGTTTTTGTTAAATAACTAATTTAAAACCTTGCGCACCATAGCATCGTTCAAAATAAAAGAGTACATTAATATTAAGGTAAAAACTATATATTTACCACCAAAACACGACGGTACAAAAAATAACAAAAAAGTCTCTTATTTAAAAAAAAAACTCTTTTTAATTAAGTCTGAAATCACTAAAACTACCACTTGGCTTAGTTTTCGTGAATATAATTATATACTGTACAATATTTTACAGAAACCGGTGGAGACAAATAATCCAGTCTAAATGCGGTACATCTAACTATTACCACGATCCTCAGTCATGAAGGACCGACTACATTTCTGTAGAGAGATTATACCTAGATAAAATATATATACCTTCAAGATCAGAAACACTCCCATGGTGCTTTAAATCTTCCTCGCGTCGTTTCACTTTCTTCGATGCAAATTAATTGTATGTAATTCGAGAAACGCGATCCAATTTAAACAGTTTCCGCACTCGTACGCGATTTGAAACACAAGCACTGTGTTTTCTTACAACATAGTAATATTGTAGGACTAACATTCACGTTTTATCACCGATTATAAATAGGATATATTAGTTACTCCTCCTGAATTGTAAGAGCTTCCGCGGTTGTCGTGAATTCACGAGTGGATATTTCTAATAATGGGCTTCGATTTCCCTTCTAAATAGTGTGTGTTTCATTGATTTGGTGTTATGCTTGTTAAACGGTAAATGTTTTGGATTGTTTACAGGATAATTTTTAAATTGAATTTTTATCCATGTATGCAAGACTATATTCCTAAATGGCTATGCTAATATGTCCACCTTTTGTCGGATTTTGTTACAATTCCAAGATTTCATACAATCATTACGATGGGATAAAGTTAGCAATCAAGAGAGGTTATAAATAATACGTAATATTTCATTATAGTATGTAGTGTTAAATATTCAGTTGTTAAGGTAATTGTGTTTCTGCCATAAGTTAAACTCATAGTAGTTTATTATCAGCATTTGTGCGAACTAAGAGACAAGCCGCCCACTTGGACTGCAAACCTATTTGACAGCCTCTGTAGGCCGTAGTGCAGTTATTTATAATGCCAGCTATGAAACAAGACGCCGCAAGTTCGATTCCAAGATTTGAAGACATTTGTGTAATCTGAAACCATTTGTTTTAGATTAAGGCACAGAGTACATTGTAAATACTGAGATAGAGACATCACCCAATCAATTCTGGCGCGAAGTAAGAAAAACTATCCAGAAATATGTCTATACTTATGTTTGTCTACGAAAAGGTTGAAGGAGGCTTGGACCTGAATTAGATCGAACAGTAGCGATTTTGATTTTGTCTATTTGAAATACTTATCTAGTTACAAATTATTCTGCATGGAAATGCGAACATAACAATTCTCATTTCCGCATGCGTATACATCTTAATAAAAAATAAAAGTTTATAATCACATATATTAATGCTGTTGCATAACCAATGTTGTTAGAATTATTTCAGAGTTTCAGGAATAATTTCTGCGTAAAATATAATTTGCGTAATATATAATAAATATAATTATAATTAAATTAATTGAGAAACCTGTAAAACCAAAAACAAATTTGCCCATTGGTGAGTCTGGTGTTAAATTAGTCAAACCCATAACTATAATTCGCCGTCAAATATGTTGTAAATTTAACTACCGTGGATTTAGCCATTGTGGAAAGGAAAAATTCTCTTGCAGTGTTTAACATAATCCACGACTTTTACAACGACTCAACTTTTATCTTAGTGTGGCGTGACAAGTGGTGGATATATTTATTTTAATTAAGGCATAAATAACTTATTCCTAGTTCCATTATTATAAGCCGGACTTAACTCCAGGATATGTAAAGGCCAGTTGTACTTTGAATAAGGATGAAAGATCACTCGTCGTGTTAAAGAATCCAGTAGGCGCGTGAGTAATGTCACGCCGACGGACATTCCGACTGATAATCGATGTCATAATTAATTATTAAATGCTCTTCATTTTGCAAAAAGAGAATAACCTAGCTGTGCTTAAAGATCGATTTTTCAATCTTAAAGGTTAAGGTTTATCGTTGGAGGAAATCAAGGAAAGCAGTCTGCTATCATCAGAACAATGTTGAGGTCCTTGAGAGAGAGTTATGTTTAGCAGTGACTGAGACAGAGAGAGAGAGAGAGAAAGAGCGAAAGAGAAAATAAGACTTATACATGGAATAATTTAGAACCTGACTGAATATGAGGGTTGTGGCTCCACAATTTTATCAAGACAATTGTCATTATTAATAATATAATGTATTCTATTTGAAAAAATACACACATACATAAACTCACTGTTTGTATGTATGTACATAAACTCACGCCTTTTTTCACAGAAGTTGTTGGCAGAGGTGCCAGGACACCCACTTTTCACCCTGAGAAAATATATCTTAATAGACTAATTAATATTGAATGATAGAAAAATCGGTGGTTATAAGTAAGTAATTGACTAGTGTAAGCTTGTAGGTCAGCACAATAATGACACAAACTAAGGGGTTCGTAAATAGAAAATTCACCTTGAATATTTGGTAAATGTTTGCTGTAATTTTCACCTTATTTAGCTAAGATAATTAAATTAAAAGACAACATCTATGGACTTAATTCATTATATAATGAAGAATCCTACCGACTTGGTAGTTGCGAGAATCAATTGTTAAGCGTTTTTTTTATATTGACTATCAGAATCTCGTTCGTTTTCGCACCCTTCATCAAATGTTGGTCTTGCCACATCACTGAAGATTACATTCGAATATTTTTCTTTCATCCCATATTTATGCGGGGTCAGCAAAAGGCGCGGTCCATATAATTGTGTTAAACGTTCTGTATCCTTATTCTCTTTTGTACAGCATTCCGACTTAATTCTGCGTGAACTCAATTTAGTTATTTAAAAACCTGATATCAAAATATTGCCTTTTTGATTGGTTTGTGTCCTTGCTGTGTCTTTTTATTTCTTCCGAGAAAATATTTTTATTTACAACTATTTTGTATTGTCTTTTGTTTTTATTTTTGGTTCCTTAAAATAAAATAATCATACACATTTAATCTATTTTTATTTACCAATATTTAATTTACCATGTAACCTGTGTACTCGATAAAATCCGTAAATAATAGTTTTTTTTCAATGAGTATCATTCGCGTAATCCTAAGAAATCATTAACCTGTGTACATTAACCTTGAACAAACTTTTATGTAAAACTAGTAATCCAAAAATTAAAAAAGGAAAAACAATTTCAGCGCGTCTCTCCCGTGTTTTTATCCGCCATGAATCCTATTTTTCAGTGATCTATCGTAGCATATGGTTGTCACTGCCAAGGCCGTGTATCCTGTGGAGGCTGCACCCCCGGGTTCTTAATGTCCGAGTGAAAGGCCAGCCCTGCGACGGCTATAAAAGCTGGTAACACAAGCGCCCCGCCTCCGATATTGAAACATGGCGCCACTCGCACGATTGGTACGTTACAACTATTGTTTATTTATCGAAATTCGCGGATTTGAATTTTTAAATTTAGAATTTATTTTAAATTGCCTTTTTTATTTTTAATTAAATTGATTTGTTTTTATGTCAATGGGCACAATTTAAAAAAAGTATTTTTATATATTTTTACATTTGTGCAATAAATAGTATTTAATAAAGTGACATATTAATTTGTCCTAAGAACAGTATATTTTTTTCCAATTAATTTAAATATTTAATAACTTCTCATGAAATTGACTTGGCCAATCCATTAATTATATTTCAGCACAATGTCACAATAGAATTATGTGAACTACTTAACAATAACCCAAGCCTTTACTTGCCTAACCATAGTTTATTACAATTTTTTTTGTATAAATTGTGCAATTTCAGTGACCGGTGTACAGTGCGTTCCAATAACTGCACAGTGTTTCTTAATTAATATGAGTGTCATAATTAATGACGTCACACGTCAGTGCAGTGTTCCATTGTTCGGGTTGTCGTGGATAATTGATAATTGTCGACATTACTTGTGATTGTGTTACAGTGTTTTCTGGCCGATAATTTCTCTCGATTTTTGTGCGCAACTGTTTCGTTATTTGTTCAACATGTGAGAAGTAAATTGGACATTGATTATTGTGTATAACTTATAAGACTCAAGTTCCATATGGGTACAGTATTTTTCTGGTGGTACTATATCTACCCGGACAGTAGTCAACGGTCAAAGCGGATAACAATCCATCATAGTGACTCATGTAAATGTGTCGTATTTGGGTTCATTTTGTGTATATCCAGATATAATCAGACTGATAAAAATAGCCATTTCTATCTGGATGTAATATACTCATCATTAGGTGTAGTGTAGTCGAGTTGTGGTGTCTACTCATAGAAGTATATATAATTTATTCATACTCACAATTCTAAGACTATCATAGAGCCGAGTTTCTAGTTATTTAATCACATGAACTTAAAAAGTGCCTTGCTTCGAACCTGCGACCTCCCAACAATCTATTACGACCTCAACTAGGCTACGCCAAATACATTTTGTGTTAAACTGTACCCAGCCGGCAATTAGATTGTGTGCATAGATTAAATAACTTTTTAACGTTGCATGCTGGCCATGACGAAATTTATCAGTTACGCCAACTTACGTTTTCCAAAATGTTTATTGGACACGTATTTTGCAAGTGAACTGTGTTATGATCTATTTCAATATTGAAATTGGCTAAGAAATGTTGTTAATGTAAATACTTGTTACTTACAAAATTAATTCAATTGAAACCACCTTGTATCATTGTTGATTAATAAACTAAAAATTATTACCTACTTTCTATGTGTTTTGATATAGACACAGTATATTTCATTGTTAATTTGACCGAAAATGTCTAACAAATCGAGAATATAGATAGCTTCATAAGTTCAATAAAACAGTATGCAATAGTAAAATTTTATATCTATTAAAACCAGTAAAGTACGAAAGCGCGAGCAGGATATAGGAGTACTTGGATAATTTCCGCAGATTGAGTGTAGCCGAAATAGCTCAGTAGGAAGATCATGAGGTCTAGCGGTCCCTGGTTCAAGTCCAGGTTTCGGCTTAACATTTGCGGTTGGACGAAGGAATTTTTGCATTTATTTTGCAATCTTATTTGAGTATGTTATATATTGTGCAGGGTGTACTTTTAGTAGGAGTGAAAATGAAAAATAATTTATACAATACAAAAAATCGTCGCTTTTACGTGCAAATTTTTATTGCAATGTGTCTGAAATCACTAAAACTACCAACTGGCTTTATTTTCGGCTGCAGTCTGGATACCCTGTATCTCACTTTTAGAGACAACAATTGTGTTGACATGTGAAAGTCTATTTATCTTCCTAGCATTGTGCTTAAATTTTACAAGCTCACTGGCAGTAGCTCTCTCTTATATGAGAGGCCGTCTGGGTAGGTACCACCGCAATGGTTGTTTCTCCCGTCAAACAGCAGTGTAAATGCACTGTTGTGTTTCGGATTGAAAGAAATTGTAGCCAGAGTAACTACTGGACATATTGTGACCTAACATCCTCTGTCTCAGGATGGCGAGCGCAGTGTAATGCCAAGCATTGCTTTTTAATTCAAGGTGTTGTTTGGTTTTACTACGGTTTATGAGCGATCGTATCGCTTATCATTAGGCGAACGGCATGATAGTCTCGCCATTCATACCAAAACAAAAATGTTCATTTTAGTCCCTTTAAATACTTTAATAAGATTACTTAATAATATCGTTGCCACCCGATCCAATATGAGTCATTATATTTAATTTTGGGTGAAGTTTTTTCCGCATATCAGACATATACAAAAGGAATTTTAATTAACATTACATGTAACATTATTTTAAGTGTCGTGCGCATTTCGTGACCTTTTTCATGCAGTAAAACTGACAAGGTCTAAGCAGGTTCGATTCTGAGTGACAACTTTTAATTGGGTTTTTAGTAGATCAGTGGTTACTTTGTTATAAGGTTATCGTGTAAGGGGATACAAAAAGGATATAAAATATATAAAAAGTTTTTTTGATTTGTGATAAGAATTCCCAAAATAACAATTAAATAATGACATGATTTTCTGATTGCCTCGGTGGTGTAGTTCTATTACGGTACGATTACAAACATGAGGTCTCGGGTTCGAATCCCGCGTCGGGCAAAGTGGTGGTGGGCATGGGTGTCCTGCCTCCTCCGTCTACCCTTTCTTGGAAAAAGGCGCGATTTCATGTATATCTGTGGTAAATAAAAAATATTTTTACGCACTGTTCTGATGTATAACTTTAAGCAGTAATCCAATATATCAACTTTACCTAGTGATAAATGAAGTACAATAATATGAGCTATTAGTGACTAGAACTTTATTAAAATGTTGATATCCTATTATTGTATATTCTTGGATGATCTTAAGTATTCGAACCGCCACTAAAAGTTTGTAATTTTATAAAACATTACTCATTTAATACAATTACTAAAATTCCGAAACAGATTGCACAATCGAAAAATACGTTCAATTAATTCTACTATGAGGTACGATATTACAAACACAATAAAATTAAAACGCTTAAAATGTGTGATTGATACTGAATTAAATATTGTGAATATCAATTAATGGTACCTATCAAATATTGTTGAATTTAAAACAAAAAAATATATATATACGGTAACTTATAATGTGAAATTAGAAATAAGAAAGTCGTACAACGAAGCGGATACCTGGACTTGAACGAGGGACCACTGGAACGACAAGAGATAGTTCTCTTCGGCACAAATGTATGTACATATATTATGTTATGTATATATTGTTCTTGTACGAGTTTTCATAGAAATTATGTAAACTAAACAATACCTTAAATTATGAAGCAATGCTTGGCATTCCACTGCGCTCGATGTTAACTCTTAAAATGTGTAATGGTTACTGTAGCTACAATTTTCTTCAAACCGAAACACAACAATGCATTTACACTGCTGTTTGGTAAGACCTACCAATATCTTATCAGAAGACTTACCAATATCTTATCAGTAGCTTTCTTTCTTATCTCAAATTCATCCCGGATTACTCAATATCAGTATATCACTGTATGGGTTTCCTTGCTAAAAATATATTTTAAAGATCTAGTTTAGTTTCAATAAAAATCAGGCCCGAGAATAATTTAAGAATTTTTTGATTATCCTTTTCGTTTCGGATTCGGCTATCCACGCCCACTTAAAATTACACACTGCAAAATACATAACATATTCAAATAATATTGCAAATTAAGTGCAAAATTCTCTCGTCCAACCGCAAATGTTAAGCCGAAACCTGGACTTGAACCAGGGACCGCTAGACCTCACGATCTATTGCTCTTCCTACTGAGCTATTTCGGCTACACTCACTCTGCCGAAATTATCCAAGTGCCTGTGTATCTAACTTGCGCTTTCATACTTTACTGGTTTTAATTTCAAAATGTACTAGTTTTATTATCGATATTAATTTACACTTAGTGATTTATTTAAAATGAAGCCGTATTCTCGATTCGTTAGACATTTTCAGAAAAAGTTACTCGTGGAATTGGTCTCGTAAAATAAATAATATAACTAGATTATGTATAACAATAAATATATAAATTACATACATACATAAACTCACGCCTGTTTTCGGAAGGGGTAGGCAGAGATGCTGGTAGCAACCACGTTTCGCCTTGTATGTTCCGTTCCAGGATGTGATAGTGCGAGTCTATCGCCATATCGGGCATAAATTACTGACTCCGGCCTGATAATGAATAAATAAATAAACACACCCAAAAGTCATATACATCGACCACGCCCCACATTAAGGAGGCGCCTTGGAGGCTCTCATAAAAAAAAACGATATCACTTTGCCCAACCCGGGGTTCAAACCCGAGACCTCAGTTTTGTAAACATACCGTAGTACAACTACGCCACCGAGGCAGTCATAAATAATAATAGTACGTATGTAAAGGTATTTTAGCCAAACCGCACTAGGCCAGCGTGGTGGGCTATATGGCCTAACCGCTCTCAATCGTACTGTCGATTGTAGAGTAGGCCCGTGCCCTGCAGTGGGACGTATATGGGCTGATACAGAAAGGTATTTTAGCTGATGGTTGTACTCAAATTCGTGAAGTTAGTGACTATTGTAAGCTCGTCATAGTGACGCATCATAGTTTGTATGTAATATCGATTTTGCTCCATGTGGCATGAAAAGTTTACTTTACGGCTCGTGTATGCGGACTTGTCGGGACTCGTTCTCTCCCGATTAGATTCCATTGGCGCATGATTGGCGCACATGCGTCTAACAGATGTTTCCTCCCGGTAAACAAGTAACGACTTGTACATCAAATTATACATTACTTAAAACCATTGGTTAAATCGAACTTTTCATCCCAGTGTAAGAAGAAATCTTATACACGTCACGGAAGAAAAATAGAGTTTCCACACCCATTGTCACCCTATAGCCTTATGACACAAATATCCTAACTCCACGCTGAAAATTACTTGAAAACATCAATAGCTTTGTCCGACCCGGCAAAAACATTTGTTTGATAAATATATTTAAGGGTATGGATGATTGTGGGACCGAAACAAAGAAAAAGATAACCACGACACATTAAGATGATATCTTAATGTGGAACCAGAAGCACATGTGTGACATTTCTTTAATTTAAATATTAACCCCCTTATGCAAAAGAAGTTAGCGCAGTGTTTAGTTGCCGTTAATATGAACTGTCACTTAAAATTTATTCATAACCGTCAAAAATCACTAATCAGCTATATTAAAGCGCACTAACTTTAAAATGGCCGGGACCCATGTTTAAGCAAATTTTAAGCAGAAAGATGGAGGATTTTTACTGTCAAATTAGCGTTGTCAATTGTCATCACTGGTTATGTTGTTATTGTTGTTATGGTTAAAGTTATAAATAATAAATTATTTTAATTATAATGTGTTGTGCAAAAAGTTCTCTAAGTTGGCCGTCGAAATATCCGTCGGCATAAAAATATATAAAGTAGTGAATATTGATGTTGATGTAGTTCGAGTGTTCAATGTGGCTGCGGAACTATCAGTAAATACACAGGTAAGCCGAACTGATACTATACTATATCAGCCTATATTTGGGTGCCGGATTACTTTACGAAGCATAGAAATGTATACAAATCGCTATGGTGTGCAGGTTTCCTCACGATGTTTTAATGCATGCTATGAGGATTCCCTATCAATAAAAACATGATTCCGAGAAATCAGGTTTGCCCTGGGACTAGAAAGCGCGACCACCGTGTCCATGTTGACAGCCGCGTCTCGCCCGTTTACCAACAGGCCACAGTGCATTCGAAATGGTCTTATTTACGATTAATTAGAGAAATAAAGTTACTGTAATGTTTCAAGTTTCTGCATTAAAACAACCACACAGCTTGTTTGAACTAACCTAATCAAAACCTTTTTACTCATAATTTCAAATTTATCTTATTGAATGGCTACATTCTGATCTCAATGTTAAAATCAATTGTTTCAGGAGTCGAACAACAACACAAATATTTGGAGAGAGGTGCTGTACCATCTATATATCCATGGAACATAAAAACAATTTTTGAAGAGGTTAAAGCAAGAAATGTAAGATAAAAAGCAAGTAGAAGAAGATAAATAAGAAGACATATTTTTGATCAGTCATCAACATTAAAGTGCATTGAGGACTTAGTACCAATTACCAAAGATATAACGTCCCAACAAGTTTGTTTGTTCATTTTAGCCACAGAAGTCCACTGTTGGTCTCTTAATTATGTTCACATCAACCTTTTGGAACTTGCCCGCATCATGTGGTTATAAACAAATCATTATTTTGGTCTATCATAATGCAAGCTTCAAATTCTTTTTCAATTTGAGTCATGATGTAGATAGATTTAGAGGTTTTGTAAATAAACATTTTGCACTACATGTACTACATTTTATTTCTTAAGTTTTCATAGTTACATTTATATAAAATATATTTTTCAAATAATGCACCTTTAAAGTAATTATAGACAATTAAATATTATTTCAAAATTATAATATTTATTACACAATTATTTTTCCTTATATACCTTAGTATCTATAAAAGTATGTTGCAAATAATCATATTGCTGTGTATTTTGCCCGGACAATATCCTTGAATATAGGGTAATAAAATATGGTCAGGTATTTTAGTAACAATATGTATTATTTATTGAAAAATTACATTTATTTAACTATATAATATTTGGGTCCCAAAGTAACAAGTCCCTGTCTTGGGCACTCAACCCTGCAACAATGGGTGTGTGTGGAAGGTTAACAATTTATGAAAACAACATTTGAAAAATTAAAAAAAAAAACAAACTTAATGTAACTCCAACACTATTTATGTAACATTATTAATAATAATAGGAAATATGTATGTTAGGATACGTGTGTGTGTGTATGCATGTGAGAGAAAATGTGTATATTAATTCATTTGTCAATGTAAGACATACACTACTTGGTTGAAGGATTATTTAATAGCATAATTTTCTTCCTTACAGCAGTTCTTTATATCATTTTTAATAATTGTAGTAGTATAAATTCGGGATTGGAGGTAATGGGAATGTTGGCAAAAATAGATCTGACAGCACTTATTGGTATTTTTATATTATGCTTATTTTGTCCGGCAGCTAATGCAGTGGGATTATTTTGTATAAAATTCTATATTAGTAAACAAATAATTCTATATTATATTAGTAATAAAATATACGTCTCATAAGAAAAATTGGAATATCTTATAACTTAATGTTGTGTGAAGATTATAAGAAAAATATGTGTATTTAGGTATAAATGTCAAATGTTGTTTAGTAGTGACTAATATGAGTTGATGTTCCGAATTCAAATTAAATATAAACATACTCTTCTGATAATCATTACACAACGTTCAACTTGCAAGGTGTTTCAATTTTTCTGATGAGAAGTATAGTAAAGTTTAATATAATATGTAATTGAGTTCTACCAATAATGGTATATTTTCAGGAGTAATTTCTTGAAATCTATTTGCTTAAGTACACTTTGTTTCTTGTATAGTTTCTGAGCCAACTAATATATCGGGTGATCCGGCAAGATATAACCTCTCTTCTTATCCTTGTATCAAAATATTGTTACCGACAACCTTGCTGTCAGTAAATTATGTTTCTATTATAGCCAAATCCATTATTTTCTGAGTGCTGAAAAAGAAACAAATGTTATTACCAATATGTAGCCTTAGGGAAATACAATATGAAGACGTATGTTTAAAATAACTACAACTACTTTACAAATAATCATACTTTTGTCCAGTTCGCATTTTAGGCGTAAATATCACAATAACGCCGTCCACAAAGATCACTACATTAGCTCTCAAAAGCACTCCGATTTCAACATTTTGAGATAAATTTATATGTTCAAAAACAAACAAAACAAACAACATAGACAAATACGTTGTCTTTTTTGGATTCCATAGGTACTTGCACGTCCACTGTCAATGTCAAATTTCAAATTTTTAAAATATACCCTATTTCTATTTACATTAGGCTGACAAATTGAATTTGACAAACGTCAACTGTCAAAATCGGCGGTCGGGACGTGGAAGTACATAGACAAAATCTGTTTGAAATTACAGAGTATAGCACTGAACAGTGAATGATGAGGGAATGAAATCAATTTTTTTCCATATAGTGGCAACATTCACGGCCTAATTTGCCGTATTAGATACTAAACGTCAAAAGGAATCTTATGAATAATTATGCGTGGCTGACCGTAATCAACGATTTATCTCCTCTAAAAAATATTTAACTAATTTACGTTATTATGGTTGATTAGCGATTTCTTATGAATAAGGGGGTAATACTTTACGTAAGGTCTAAATCCTGTGGGAGAAAAACCAATGATTGGTCTCTTCTCAGGCTCTCTT
Organism: Hyles euphorbiae; assembly: GCA_023078785.2. Taxonomy (NCBI): domain Eukaryota; kingdom Metazoa; phylum Arthropoda; class Insecta; order Lepidoptera; family Sphingidae; genus Hyles; species Hyles euphorbiae. The sequence continues at coordinate 20,246,812 of CM041040.1, forward strand.
TATAGTATAGTATTTAACAAAACCTTTATTACAGCACAAAGTTTTATTACTTTTTATTATTATAATTTTGGTATTTAAATTTTCTATCTGCTTAGTTTTTCAAACCTGTATATTTGGATCTCACGGACCTATGCAAAGTCATTGGTAACAGAGCAAGAGCCCGTGGCCGCCAGACTTTCTTCATTTATAAAATTGTCTGCGCATTCTTCCGACATAGGCATCACATACTCATTTATTATAAAGATCCGATCGTATCTGCTATGGAAGTTATCAGTTTGAAGATATCATAATATTTAATACATTGTAATTTTGTCAGCTCTATAGTATAAAAACTGAATTTTAGATATGTTATTAAGGCAATATCAACAATAGTTTCCTTAGTATTCAGACACTTTTGATGGTTCTTTTATTTCGCCAGGCACATTAAAGCTGATAAATTCTAAAGAAACCACGATTGAAACTTCGTTATAGCTGATCGTGAGATGCCTATGTTAGAGGCATGCGCAGAAAAACTTTCAGCTTTTATAAAATGACGAATGTCTGGCGGCCACGGGCTCTTTCTTTATAATTGGAATATCTGATTCTCGATCAGTAATAATTTCTTCTGCATTGTGTATAAATGTGCGTTAAGGTGTGACGTTCTTTGTTAAGAAATGTTTGTGAAATCCGAGATATATTTAAAATTACTGCTTTCTTAAGATTAATGTACAAGGACTTTAATAACTACTGGGTACGTAGGATGATGGGTACTATTTCAACTTTATACATTTTCCACATTCGGGCTATATCACGGGATAATTCAGTATATTTAGTCAGTTTTTCAGTAATAGTTGCTTGGCGGCTATGGTTACTTATTATGATAATACATGAGCAGCAAATAATTAGTGACAAATAGTTGATGTGTTCGGTTCTCTATATATTTCAGTATGCATGCCTATTAGAGGCGTATACAAACATTTTCCTGCATATTTTGCTTTATAGGTAAACATGTGGGCTACATTGATAAGTTTTGGAAACAGCCGATGGCGGGTAGCCTTCACAATGCTGGGCGGGTATCGACATAAACTTTCAAATTAAGAGACATTGTCCGGACGCTGATAATGGTTATGTCGCTCGAGGTCGATGCTGTACGCAGACCGTGACGTTTTGAAATTAATATGGCAGCACGGGGTTTTGTTGTCAAAAATATTTACATTGCTATTCTTTGTATGGTAATATTCATTGGTGAATATTGAGAATGTAAGCTATTAATACTTCTCACCTCAGATGCGATTTGTAGAATACATGAAGCATTTAATCTACTATATACAGGTTGATATTGAAATATGGTAATTAATTTAATTTTCGGGGTCATGTGTGTATTGATAGTCAATCACCACGCACTAAAACGGTGAAGGAAAACATCGTGAGGAAACCTGCATACCATAGGGATTCACAAGAATTTCTATGGTATGTAAGTCCGCCAACCCGCACTAGGCCAGCGTGGTGGACTATATGGCCTAACCACTCTCAATCGTATTCTCGATTGTAGAGTAGGCCCGTGCCCTGCAGTGGGACGTATATGGGCTGATACTGATACTGAATTTAAACCACTCCCACCAAGCCAACCCAGGTGACAATGTACCAAGTTTGTAAAAAGACTGCCTGGCAGCTTTGTAAATTTTATCAATCCCTCTAGGTATGAGTCTTTTTATTACTTAGGTAAGTTCCTGAACCGAACTAAAGTTCAGCTTCGCGGTAAAAATTCTCGAGTATCTATTGGTGGTCAAAAGTGGTGAAAACAAAAATCACGGTTTTTACAAAGTCATCTCGTATTTCTGTACAAAATTTGTACGATGGTGGTAAGAAACGTGTGGGTTAAATTAAATACCATGTGTTACTATAATCTTGTGTATTTTTATCTGTAACAGCTCGTAACCGCCCACTGATGAGGAGCACGGATCTCTTGTACGACCAAAAGAAAGATTGAAAGAGATTGGGCCATAATCCCTATGCTAGCCAAGTGCGGGTTAACAGAGTTCACATGCCTTTCAATTCTTGAAAATCTTTGCGCTGTGCAGATTTTCTCACGATGTTTTCCTTCACGGTTTTTAAACTACACTCACTATGAGTGTAGTTTACTATCAATACTAAAATGACGCCGGAAAGTCAGAGTACACCCCTCCGATTTGAACCCGCGACTACTGTGAAAAAGTCTGTTGGTACCTCCGATCTCTTAACAAGCCATCACGCTTTTAATTTTCTTAATGATAACAAAATAACTTAGTGTACAATAAAGGATTTAAATAAATAAATAAATAAAAATATTTTTCCATTTTTATGAAACTACGATTTTATCAATTTTATATTTGATAATCGAAAAGTTAACAAGGCGTGTAGAACGGCATGCTCGTCTCGACATTAATTTCAATAAAAAGAATTATCATGCAATACTTGATATTCACTCATAATATCACTGTAATACAAAACACATGTTTGATGTGATGTAAAGGACATTCGAACAGGCTTGGCACTGCGGCTTATCACATTACGGCCAATAAACTCGTTAACCAATACTTGTCATATCATACTACACTGCCGGTAGGGCTGTCGTTGTTTGCAGGACCGAAGCCGAAAATTCGGGTACGGTTTTGCAGAAGGTTAACGCTTATTTAGTTGTTAAAATGTTTTTCAGTGTGTATTTACTGAAGAAATAATATAATTAGAAATCTGAAAGGTTTAATTAAAGAACATAAACTGTGTATGACGGTATAAGATGGTTATAGGTGTGGTTATAGGTGTATGAATAATTATTTATTAGTGTTGTCGGTCCTAATGTTGGGAAAAGGTCCCTTTTTTAAAATTAACCTACTCATCCCAATGCTGGGCAAAGGTCTCCCCCTCCACAGTTCACGCTCAATTCATACAATTTTAGGAACTAAAAATATTTTTCATATATTAATTACAAAAAAAGTAAATATCATAATCTAGTCGTCATATTATTATTACGCAAGAAAAATTAATACTTGGGCTCTGACTAAATTATATATTCAGCACAAATAAACACTAAAAAAACGTGCTATAATTCATACCAAACAACGGTGTAATTAGCAATATTTTATGTAAATACCAATTATCTTTATATCAAACATTACTTCATATTTACATACACGCTTAATTTACTTAACAGGAAGCTAACATATCACGAAGATTTAAAAATAAACCCGGAACCGAATTCGTGCAGCCGAAAGCCGAAAACCGAAGCCGAAAGGCCGTCTCTACCGGTGAGAGGCACGGCGTGGCCTCTAAACGCGTTGCTTTCGATCCGGCCCTTTGTGCAAAACGCAGACTAGGAAATAAAAATGGCGGCTGTCCGACCGGTTATGAATTATCATTATTATACCAATGAGATCAGCTTTGGTATTTCAGACTTTAACTGAACCTCGAGGTCAAGTGTGATAGCCTTTTAACAGTTTTATTGATAGGTTTTTTGTCTTTGGAAACTGTTATACATATGAATATTATTAATATATACTTAATAAACTCGGATAAACTTAAGCCCAAGGCCTTAGAATCGATTTTTTTAACAGCGAGCTATTTACGACTTTATAAAAATAGATGTACTTTGGTCTAAAATGACAATGCTGTTATGACAACAAATGAACAAAATAATCAAGTCAGTTCTAAAATCTTGGACTAAAGTTAATCCCTCGCTCGTCAAAATTATAAATAAGGCTCATAATTATAGTGATTTATGATATATCAATTATAATTATCAACTTTTTAATACCCATAAATGACAATACGTTCATAATTAAAATAAAGTTTAATTAGTGATTAGTGATAATTTATAATTGTATTTAAATGGATCCATTTCGTCAAAAATACATCAATAAGCTTTACTTAAAGCCTATTACATACACTTAACATCCATCTCACGCTTTCATTCTTTTCGAAGCGAAACCGGAAAACAATTTTAATCATGATATAACCTCATCTATGTCCTAGCCTTGATCACATCGGTAATGGAGTGATAATGCAAATGATCGCAAATTGGACCAATCCTTCAACTGGCATTTATATGACAATGTAGGCGCAACGCAACAACTCGAGTAATAAGTACCGTACACATAGAATGATTTATTGCTTGTGTACAAATATAGAAATCAGCTATAATTTGACACGTAAAGCCATCTGTGCGTGAATTTTCGACACAATCCGTTCGATTGATATAGTTTTATGCGATGTAAGGTGAATGTTGTAATGTCTTATTAGTATTGAACCTAAGGACGAATTTATGTAAGTAATTTTATAATACATACATAGATAAACTTACGCCTTTTTCCAGAAGGCGTAGGCAAAGGTTCTCCTAGTAGCAAACTGTTTGTTTGTTTCTTTATGCTTTAACGTTACTCATCGCTTTCTTTTGAACGAAAACTAATAGAAAAATTCATACTTTAAATGTTTCCGTACGAATTTTGAATGTATTTAAACCCTAGTGCCTACCCACATTGGAGTAGCAAAGTTAACATTAGTTTTGTCGCCTTCAATATACCATATAGCCTCCGTGGCATAGTTGGTTATTTGCCGGCTGTAAAACGAGAGGCTGCGGGCTCGATTCCCGCACCGAAACAAAATTTGAATGATCCACAAATATTTGTATCGGATTCGGGTGTTTGTGAAACCGAAAAGACTATCGTAGTTCTTGATATCCATCCCACAAGAGTCGATGCTAGTGTGGGATCAGGACTATGTATGTGACTGTTGGGTTATTTATTTAATACTTGGAGGTTCATATTCAGCTATGTAATAATTATAATACAGAGGTGATATTATAATTATTACGCTCGACGTAGCACGGTCAAGTAAACCAACGCAGCCTGTTTATTTGGCTTGACAAGTAATTGAATATTTAACCACGATAATTTCAGTTCGACTGTTTAAATCGAAGGCCGTTGTAGATACAAGAAAAGATGGATATATTTATGTAATTGGTAGGATACTTGTATTCGGATAGCCATCATAATACATATTAAGGATCTATCATAGTGATCTGTAGTGTGACTTTCAGGTTCAGCTGTGTATATTCAAAAAGTGCGAGCTGGCCTGTTGGTAACTGACCAACTGACGCGGCTACCAACACGTTCACGGTGGTCGCGGTTTCAAATCCCACGGTACAACTCTGACTTTTCGGAGTCATGTGTGTATTGATAGTCAATCATCACGCATTGTACCGGTGAAGGAAAACATCGTAAGGAAACCTGCATACCATAGCGATTTTCAATAATATATGTGTAAAGTAAAGTCCGCCAACCCGCACTAGGCCTAAGTGTATTACATTATGGCCGGATCTCTCTCAATCGTACTCTCGATAGTGGAAGAGGCCCGTGCCCTACAGTGGGACGTATACATGGATGGTGGATAATATAGAGAAATCTGATTACTATAGGTATGACGCTGATCGACATATGCCATGCTACAAAGTTCGAAATCTGCAGATATCAATTCAAATTACCTGTTTATTGCACTTTATCACAACAGAACTATTTACATTAAGCACATATTACCCTTTGTTTGTTGTCCCTCGGTGTGAAATATTTCCTTTTCTCTACCATTAGTAGTGTCGAATCAAGGGCACTCTATATTTGACAATGGTCATTGAACTGACGATTGAAACTTTTTATAAGTTTACGTTATTGTCTCACTTCGTTAGAGGTTACAATAAAATTTAGCATTGAAATAAAATACTTTTATTTTCGTGTTTTATTTATAGTGCGTGTGAACTATAAGCTAGCGAAAGGATATTTATAAATACTTCTTGTAATAAATTATGTTGTTATAAAGTTTTATTATTCAGGGTAATATTGACATATGCTAATTAATTTATTTTATTTATTTAGGACAGCCAGTGGTTTATTATTTAATTCTCATAATTCTCATTAACCCTGGCGATATTTTACAAAATTAATACTTATGTTTCATGAAAAATCGTGATTTTAGTTTTGGCGATTTTTGGCCACTTTACAGATAAGAGTAGTTTCTCTTAGCTGAACTTTGAAGTTCGAGACCTTACCTGAGCAGTAAAAAGACAATAAACTATCATTTACTTTTAAATAATTATCATTTATTCTCTCGTAGTTCCTGATACCCACGACACAAGACTCGATCTTAGTGTGGAGTGAGGACTATGTATGTGACTGTTGGGTGTTATATATTTATTATTTATTTATTTGTCACCAGGTGGTGCTGGCAGCGGCGGCGGCGTGCTGCCTGGCGCAGTATGCCGAGGAGCGAGCGCCGCGCTACATCGCCTCCGAGACCAAGGCCACCACGCCAGTGTCCATCCTCAAACAGATTAACAGGTAAGGTAGATTAACAGGTAAGGTAGTCATTGAAATAAAACTATTATTTACGGATTTTATCGCGAATTTAGTTTAATTTTTTTACATTTTTGACTTCCCGACGTTTCGATTACTTTACATTTAGATACATTTAATTAAATCGGAACCCAAAAGACCAACTGCCAGACCTCAAGACACTGTGAGCTCCTTCTGCGTAGATCGGATAGCAAATACAGATTAACTATTTGAATTAACTTTTTAATTTAATAATTGTAAAATAAGGGTAGTTGAATTGTAACAGTCACAGAGCGGACGACCAATACCTCAGTCCGCCCCGTGACCACGAAAGCTGTAAAGTAATCGAAACGTCGGGAAGTCAAAAATGTAAAAAAATTAAACTAAATTCGCGATAAAATCCGTAAATAATAGTTTTATTTCAATGTGCTACATTCGCGTAAATCTAAGAAACCATTAGGTAAGCTAGTCACTAAAACTACCACCTGCCTTCGTTTTCGGTAGCACTCTTGATATACCCTGCATGCAGAGATAGATGCGCAACTCTACTTTTTTTTATTTTCCGACGTAATTCCGCTATCAGAGGGCGCGCTAGGCAAACGCGAACTTCAACGCGTTTCAAATGTATCTGTATCAGCCCATAAACGTCCCACTGCAGGGCACGGGCCTCCTCTACAATCGAGAGTACGATTGAGAGTGGTTAGGCCATATAGTCCACCACGCTGACCTAGTTCGGGTTGGCGGACTTACATACCATAGAAATTCTTATAAATCGCTATGGTATGCAGGTTTTCTCACGATGTATGACAAAATTTATTTATTTTTTATCTTTCATAACCTTTAATTTAATCCAATATCAAGTTGAAATAAAATAACATAAACTCACGCCTTGTTCCCAGAAGGGGTAGGCAGAGGTGCCAGGGCACCCACATTTCGCCTTGTATGTTCCGCCCCACGATGTGATAGGTGGCGAGCCTATCGCCATATCGGGCACAAATTCCTGACTCTGGGCTGATACTGAATAGAAAAATCCAATATCACTTTGCCCAACCCGGGATTCGAACCCGAGACCTCAGCTTTGTAACCGTACCGTAGTACGACTACGCCACCGAGGCAGTCTCAAGTCGCAATCTCAATATCAAGTTGATATTGGTTAAATTTAAAGAAGTCTATAATATCAACATACAAAACATATTTCTTGGTTTAGTGGCACACTACCGCCATTTAACAATTCCATTTGAAAATATTTACACGTTAATTCTCAATCTCACTAGAGCGTGGCGCTAGAATAGAAAAAAATAAATTTCATTATTTTTTACGAACGAAGTCGCACCCCTATGCAGGTAACTATTGATAATGATAGATGCCTAGCCATTTTTGGCTTCGGCGACTGTTATATTGGACACCAGAATCTCTAAATTGGGCGTTGTAATTCCGTCCTTTGATGTGTTCTAAGTGTGGCTTACGTACCCAAGTTTGTTCGTAAAAGTTTGAGCGCATTTTGGAAACGTCAACATCTATTTATGAGTTAACATAGTTTTAATTATTGGCCACAGGTGGTCTGGCCTTTAGCACGTCACATTTTTTGTCGGGACTAAGAGAAAAAGAGAAAAAAAGAGATAAGACCGTAAAGTCTCTCGTAGATTCTGATACCCACGACACAAGACTCGATCTTAGTGTGGGGTCAGGACTATGTATGTGACAGTTGGATGTTATTTATTATGTATTTATTTATTATATACAAAATAGTCACGCCTGTATCCCCTTGGTGTAGGCAGAGACTATGTATCTACCCTTTGCTCGATCCTAACGTTTTTTAAGAAGAGGAAGTCTTAAAGAAATTTCTTTGGACTTTCCTAACTATTTATTAGTTCCTCATATTATTTTTGCCCTTATAATATGATGTACATTTCAGGCACAACGAGGATGGTTCATACACGTACGGCTACGAGGCGGCTGATGGCTCCTTCAAAATCGAGACCAAGACGACCGCTGGCGAAGTCAAGGGCAAATACGGATACAAAGACAACACTGGAAAGGTATGTTTACTCATCATAAAACTTAATACTAAATCAACGGAGGTCGGAGATGTCATGAACAACCCATGATAAAAAACCTTAATACTTCATTTCTACGGAGAAAGGGGTAGGTGAAGTGATTCCTATTGATGTAATTTCCGTGGTTTAATTTAAGCATACACTGAGTTTGTCGGAGGTTTTCACTGAGATTCTGATTCTAGGATCATACAAATTACATCTGGTTATTTAAATTGGTCGCTTTGCAGCAGAACATATCAAAAGTTATCTGGAAGTAAAAGAACCACGCTGTTGTCAGTCATGACTCATGAATAGGCAGGAAATCGACGTGAAGCTTGGCTGTCGCGATTTGTTCAGTGCGCGAGATTGCCGGATGCCCAATACCCTTTCCTGTTCCCATACATTTTCCATCCCGCTCTCCTCCCGGTTTGATAGTCCAACAATCCATCCATGATCCAAAATTTGTGTGGGTGAACTGTTTGTTAATTTGCCGGACCTATGTAATAATAAATTATTTAAATTTTTCATAAAATTGTAACTCGACTATATGTAAAGCTACTATGCAAGCTGTGCTCTCTTGTTATTGAAGATGCTTGCAAAAGGATAAGTAGTATGTACTTCAATATAAATGCATCACATTTATATTTTTACCTTCGTTGGAAATTCTAATAAAAAAATAGAATAAATATTTGCAGCACTCATACAGGACGAATGTTACACCCAACACGTTAGTATTAGAAACAATATGTGAGCGTGTACATTAAATTCGAAATAAAATTCCATTATTATCATTAATTATTAAATGAACTGCTCTCAATTCAACTAAGCTACAACTCCTGTAAACTACTGTATTGTAAACTTATTTTCTAAAGAGCAACGCTAGAGTTTCTTGCCAGTTCTTCACTGAAACAGCCATGTGAACCAAGTGGTAGTGAAAAAAGAAAAACAGTGACTAAATAACATCTTATGGGTTCAATAAATATTTTCATTTGTAAAATCTAAATTATTGCCTCATATTCCAGCTCCGTGTGATCGAGTATGGCGCCAACAAGTATGGTTTCCAGCCAGCTGGTGAAGGTATCACTGTCGCGCCGCCCACCCTCGTCGACGAGTCCACCAGGGAACCCAAGACGGTAACCAACCTACCTTATCCAGCAGGATTATCCAGCTATAGATAACTTTATTATTCAAAGAACTAATTTCAAACACAATTAAAACGAATACCTAACCAAACATAATCAAAAAATCCCTTCTAATCTTCCAGCAACAAGGAGGCCGCTCTCAATACAATTCACCCGACTACGACTACGAAGAGCCCGCCGCTGCCCCGCCACCCCGCCCGCGCCCCGCGCCCCAGCCCAGGCCGCAGCCTCAGCCCCAGCAGCAATACAGGCCACAACCACAACAGCAGCAGTACAGGCCTCCCCCGCAGCCCCAGCAGCAATACAGGCCAGCGCCGCAACCCCAGCCTCAACAACAGCAATACAGGCCGCCGCCCCCGCAGCCTCAGTACAGGCCGCAGCCTCAACAGCAGCCACGACCGCCTCAGCAATCTGCGCCTGCCCCGCCCAAGGTGAGTGCCTTAATGTCCAACCTGTAGCTCCAATACAGGCTAAGCAGACTCCAGCAATACAGGCCACTAAAAATACCGGTAGACGATAAACGAAAAATAATTGATTCTAAATTTAAGTTAATACTATAACCTAGAAAAAAACGAGAAACATAAGTAATTCTTAATTTAAATTAAAACTTTTAACTGGACCACAAAAGAAAAATAAGTGAAACTAAAACTATGTACTACGAAGTGTGGGTTATCGATGTTTATATACCATACAATTTTAACATTCTAGTAAACAGATTATGGTATGGAGGTTATTCCACTATATTTGCCATGACCGTTAAGCTGCGTTCAAAATATAATTCCATAAGCCAGAATACCCTTAATAGGACTTAAATTATTTTCCCACAAAGAAAAAAATCATATTGTACATGTTTAACAAACCTCATTATACCAAACTGTTTTTTGTTTTAAATAATAAGGAACGTATGATCCATGAGCCCACTGGCTCAAAAGTTCAAGCATTGTTATTTTCTTTGGTTTGAAAACACTTTTCCATGTTGCAGCAGATGTCGCTGTTCTCAATAACATTTCTTCATCCCTGGAATACGAACTCTTTACGTTCATTATGATACCACACGTGAAGCTCTTGACAACGATTCAATTCGCTTAACAATACGGGCTGGTAATGAGGAGAACGGCCAGTTGCAGGCCACGTACAGGCAAGCGAAATGTCGGACGCCCGCCTACAAGGTGGACGCACGATCTAATGCAGGCCGCTTCCAACAGGTCATTGTGGAGATCCTTGGGGGAGGCCTATGTTCAGCAGCGGACTTCCCGTGGCTGATATGATGATGATGTTGATGAATGAGTGGATAAATCAAATATAGCTAAAATTAAATTTGATACCCTGTAAAATTCAAAGCCCTGAAAATAATTATTATGTATTTTAATTAATACAGTTTACTTAATTATATTTAGACTTATAATTATTGTTTTTTTTTTAAATTTATTGTCTAAATATTGATAATGAAGCACTACTTAAACCTTTAATTGTTTATGTCTGTATCAGACCATATACGTCCCACTGCAGGGCACGGGCCTACTCTACAATCGAGAGTACGATTGAGAGTGGTTAGGCCATATAGTCCACCACGCTGGCCTAATGCGGGTTGGCGGACTTACATACCATAGAAATTCTTATAAATCGCTACGGTATGCAGGTTTCCTCACGATGTTTTCCTTCACCGTTTTAGTTTAATGGTTTATACCTGAACTATTTATCAAGTATTCAGCTAATAAGTTTTCAAACAAAACTTTATACGAAAATTGATATTAAACCCACTATCACAGAACAGCTCACCATAGTATGAAAGTGCGAGCGAGATACAGCAGCAGTACAACTACGCTCACGAGGCAGTTAAATTTAATACCCTGAAAATAATTATTACATGTTTTAATTAATAACTGCTTTTTATTCATTGTCTAATTTTTTACACATTTAATAAACAATGAAGCTCCACTTATACCAAAAGTGGTTTGTATATGAAGCATTTATCAAGTATTCGGCTGATAAGTTTTCACACAAAACTTTGTACAACAATCGATATTAAAACCAGTGAAGTATTAAAGTGCAAGCGAGATACCTACAGCGAGATATCAGATACTTGGATAATTTCCGCAGAGTGAGTGTAGCCGAAATAGCTCAGTAGGAAGAGCAATAGATCGTGAGGTCTAGCGGTCCCTGGTTCAAGTCCAGGTTTCGGCTTAACATTTGCGGTTGGACGAAATTTTTGCACTTAATTGCAATTTATTTTAGTATGTTATATATTTTGCAGTGTGTACTTTTAAGCGGACGTGAAAATAAAAATGAAAAATAATTTATACAATACAAAAAAAATAGGCAACATTTTAATTGCAGTGTGTCTGTAATCACTAAAACTAATTACACAATTACACGCTTAATTTGCAATCGTATTATGATGTTATTTTTTTATTGAAATTGATTGAGCCGTTTTGTGTGAAAGAGTTACAACTTACAACATCCAACCATACTCACAAACTTTCACCTTTATAATATTAGTAAGGGTATTGTTTACCTTTGTGATAAACTTAGGGAATTGAAGAATCTGTTTGGGATCAACATGCTATAAAAAACATGAGCTATTGTTCTGGTGCAACTTCACAATGCTATTTAATTACTTTATGTTCTTGGTTTTAACATACACTTTTCCAAATTTTTGATGAAAAAACAATAAGTGTAATACAGCATTAAGTAATTAATGTAATACAGCAATACTTAAACATTCAACATTAATTTTCAGCCGCAATTCTTCGCCGGCGCCGCGCCGTCCCCCATAGAAGACAACTTCTTCAATTCTGAACCAGCGCCAAGACCGTACAAGCCCAAACAGGACTTCAGGCCTGCTCCTCAAATCCAAGAGTTTTCTGACGACTTCGGCCAAGCACCCCAGCAGCGCTACCAGCCCAGCCAGGTCCCTCAGCAGAGAAACACTCAGACCTACTCCATGCTGGACCAACTCCTCAAAGAGTACGCCCTCCCTCAAGGAGGCTCGGCCCCCCTCCACGACATCAGCTTCGGATCCTACTAGTGTAATCAATTCATTTGTAAATATGTAGAATACGTTTTTGTAATTAAAAGAAAACAATTGTTGTAGGTATGACTGTGTTTTTCTGTACCTCGTCTGGGTATTTCTTCTGTTCTACATAATGTTATTAAAAATAATGCTGAAAATGAAAATTGTCTTAGTTAGCAGGTAAGTAATTAAAATGTTTAAAATTGTAGCATGATTTATTTATTGTCTTGATCGTTATGGATTGAGAGTATAGAAACCTGATAACGAAATGAAGGTTGAAGTTTGCTTGATGCTGCTTCCAATAGGTTGCTGTGAGAATCCTTGAGTGAGGTCAACTTTTAGCAGTGAATTTTCTGTGATTGAAGGTGATAAAAATACGTCTTGGATGCAATAAAGTTATTTTACTAAATCAAAGAATTCAATTTTTTATAAGCTGGGTAAATATTCACAGAATAAACTAGAAAACAAGAGTGAAAACTGAATTTAAATGAATATTATTAATTACGAAATGTGGGAAGCCGTCCAGTGTCCTCAAATACCATAAAGTTTAAACATTTTAGGAAAACTACCATAGTATGGAGGTTATTCCACGATATTTTCCATAACCGTTAAGCTGCATTTAAAATATTAGTCCGAATAGCCAGACTATCCTTAATTATAACTCAAATTATAACCCCTCATAGAAAAAACTCTTAGTGTGCATGTTTTACAAACCTCATATAATAAATAACACCCAACAGTCACATACATAGTCATGACCCCACACTAAGATCGAGTCTTGTGTCGTGGGTATTAGGAACTACGAGAGACTTTTCGGTCTCACACACACCCAGACCCGGAAGAAATATTTGTGGGCCACACAAACATTTCTTTCGCTGCGAAGATTGAACCCGCGGCCTCTCGTTTCACAGGCAACGTCTAACCAACTGCGCCACGGAGGCTGATATACCCAACTATTTTTTGTCTTAAATATGCTCAACAGTTCGTAGACTGTTGTTTTCTGCTGTTTGGAAACATTTTTCCATGTTACCGTAGATGTCGCTCTTCTCAATAATTTTGCTTTGTTCTTGGACCATGAATTCTTTGCTTTCACGGTGAAAATACGACAGAAACTCTTAGCACTGATTCGCTTAACTGTTCCCTTGTAACTTTGTACACCGACAGAAGGCGCTAATATCAAATAAACCAATTACAAAGACAAATAGCAGTATAAAAAATGTGGATTAACTCTTGAACACATCAGATTTCTGTAATCGACATAGAATATTCCAATTTATTATATTCTTCTAGCAACATAATATATTGAAACTAAAAGAATACTTGTATGTGCCTAAAAAGCGAACAACCTAAACAATTATAAAAAACTCATCTAATATTTATTAAATTTAATAGATACTACATACAAAAACTCACGCCTTTTTCCCAGAAGGCGTAGGCAGAGGTGCTTCTAGGACACCTACATTTCACCTTCTGTGTTCCGTCTCACGATTAGGGGCGAGCCTATCGCCATATCGGCTACAAATTCCTACCTACGGGCTGATAATGAGTAGAAAAATCCAATTTCACTTTACCCGACCCGGGGTTTGAACCCGAGACCTCAGCTGTGTAACCGTACCGTAGTACAACTATGCCCCCGAGGCAGTTAAACTACCCTGTAAATGATTATTATGTGTTTTTATTAGTACAGTTTACTTAATTATACGTGTGTTGACTTATAAATATATATTTTTTTATTTATTGTATAAATATTTTACACATTTAATAAACAATGAAATACCACTTAACCCTATAATGGTTTGTATGTGAAGCGTTTATCAAGTATTCGGATGACGAGTTTTCAAACAAAACTTTATACGCAAATTGATATTAAACTCACTAAAGTATGAAAGTGCGAGCTAGACATAGAACCACTTAAATAATTTCCGCAGAGTGAGTGTAGCCGAAATAGCTCAGTAGGAAGAGCAATAGATCGTGAGGTCTAGCGGTCCCTGGTTCAAGTCCAGGTTTCGGCTTAACATTTGCGGTTGGACGAAGGAATTTTTGCACTTAATGTGCAATATTATTTTGTTGTTTTATGTATTTTGTAGTGTGTACTTTTAAGTGGGCGTGGATAGCCGAATATGAAACTAGGAGCATAACCAAAATATACTGAAATTATTCTAGGGCCCGATTAATATCGTAACTAAACTAGATGTTTAAAATGTATTCATGGCAGGGAAACACATACGTTGATTAGTTCAAAAATAGAAATATATATTTATATTGTGAAAAAAGCTCACTTTACTGGCGGTAGCTGTCTCATATATGGACCACCTCAAAGTCTATTTGTCCCACAAAACAATAGTGTAAATGCACTGTCGTGTTTCGATGTAACGAGCATTTTAATACCCAATTTATATATTCTGAGTTACGTCGCTACTGTATATGGGCGGCGAAACATTTTCCAGTGGGTGAGCGATCAGCCAACTAACTAAGTCGTCTCACAAACTTTCGGGATGATTTCCAATTTCCACTCAAGAACTTACGACTAACTCCTAATAAAGCAAAAAAAAAATATTTGACCCCCTTAAAATGGGGGGTCAGCACCCCGTCTACACTAACTCCATCACAAAACAAACATGTTAATTACACAACAAGTCAAATAAAGCACTACATTGTTATAAAATAGTTTTTTATCAAACCGCGAGGCCGTGTGAGCTCCCACTATTCACTGTATGGGAAACTCCGTCACTACAATGCGTGTATTTCCACCGCGTTGCATCATTAAACACTCGCTTTTTATATCTTACTTATGGTTTTGGATATTAATGTAACCTATATGTCTGTTGGTAAACGGACCAGATGCGGCTGCCAACATGTTCATAGTTGTCGCGGATTCGAATCCCAGGGCACACCTCTGACTTTTCGAAGTCATGTGTGAAGGAAAATATCGTGAGGAAACCTGTATACCATAGCGTTTTATACGAAATTTATGGTATATAAGTCCACCAACCCGCATTAGGCCAGCGTGGTGGACTATATGGCCTAACCACTTTCAATCGCACCTTCGACTGTAGAGGAGGCCCGTACCCTGTAGCGGGAAGTGTATGGGCTGATACAGTACATTACATGATACATTTTGGTTTTGAAATGGCAATACTAGAGTTTCTAGCTCGTTCTTCTCTGATCAAAACTTCCGAATAATGTGGAAAAAAGTCCATGTCTGAATTAGCACATTTTTGTCAAACATCATCATCATTAGCATCCACTGCTGCGCATAGGACTGGCACGACAAAGTGCTCGATCTTCTTATCAATGGATTCAAGAAATTTAAGAAAATCACGTAGTATACTAAGCATAGCATATTTAGTGCACAAAAATATCTAAAATTAGTGTACCCAGAAATTCGTCATCAAGGAAGACAACATTTTGAACCAGGTCCACAAAATCGATGGATCTTTTGTTCTTCCTTCTTACTAAGTTCTTCCGGCTACAGCGGCGCTACGGAAATTATCCCATTGCTGCTGCTTTTTTAATTTTCTAAAGCAATGTAGGATTTCCAAGTATCGTGTACAGCGGTCATTATCCGGACGGATACGGAGAACGGATATCCGACTGGTATAACCGTTTTGGCTTTATCCGGAATATTAAATAAGTAAAAAAAATACATCCAGCAGTCACATGCACACAACTAAGATCACCACACTAAGATCGAGTCTTAGGTCGTGCGGGTCAGGATATATGAGAGACTTTTCAGTCTCATAAGCACCCAGACCAGAAACAAATACTTGTCGATCACACAAATATTTGTTTCAGTGCGGGAATCGAATCCGCAGCCTCTCGTTTCACAGCCCGCATCCAACCAACTGCGCCACAGAGGCTGTCAAAAATTAAAAAGGCTATTATTTCATTTATGTTTTATTTAACAAAATGCTTTTGTGTAAACATAAATCCGTGAACTTCCTTTTGAACGTGACATAATTCAGGAAATTATACATATTATGCCTATGAAATAAAATAATCCTAGTATTCGAATCCATGTCTACCATTGTATGACACCTCACAGATGAGAATGTAAAACTAGACCAATGACCCTTATTCAAAGTTCGCATGAAAATATGTAAACAGCGGAAAGCATCACTTATCTTGCTCTCTTTAACTCACTAAATATATTGCGTTATGTAAGTGTCTCGGTTGTGAATCGTAGAGACTTCAATTCGATTTCCAGATCGAGTCATAGACTGAAATATTCAAATGATAACACTGTTTACTGTTTTACACACTCAGAATTTTGAAACTACTTTTTATTGTCATTTAAACTCTAATTTAAACAATTCAATCACATAAATAATTTACAGCAATACATAAAAAATGGTCGTATATTTTTTCCCAAAATTAACAATGTCAATGCAATTCTACATAAACGGCACACTTCATACAAAACTCAACCTAGATCCCAGGAATTAACTTGCAAAGATAAACTGTACATATTTATCAACACTAATTGTTGTAGTTTTACTTGCTGCCCACCCCCTAATTACCTTTGTGTAACAGTCGCACCCGTGAAGGCTAGCCATTGTTTGTTCTGAACAAATATATGAATACTCGACAACGTAATATTTTGGGAATAGACCTTGACATGACATGCATATTTTGTAATTATTTAGAAAAGTACACGAAAAAAACACAATCGAATGTCTTAAACATAATCGATTGTGGCGTGATCAGGCGATTGTACAATGGATATGAGTACTAAGTATGGAGATTTCTCCTTAATTAAACATAAAAAAACTACACGCAGTTGAAATTAAGAAATTAATAATTAATCAAAAAGACGTGTGAGTTTAGAATTAGTAGCGCTTAATTTTCATTTAGTTTTCAGTAGAATTTTGCTTTGAATGCTGGCTATAAAAAGTTTTAAAAGTGTTCTAATTTTAAAATTAGTCAATCACAGAATGTAGGATTAAAATTAACTTCAATAAAAAAAGAAACAGACTTATAAAGCTTTAATGGCCGATGTGTTCATTCTAAATCTAAAATATGATTTGTTACACTTAAAATAATAATACTATAATCAGTAAATTACACAAGATTTGCCATAGCAGATTGAATGGTTAAGATATCAAAAGATTTATACTACAATGTCATGGAGTCTCAAATAATTCGTATATTTTATATTTACATTTAAACATGAGTATTTTAACTTATTACATCTAAGGTGTTAGAAATATTCTATTCTGGTAACAAGTAACGGTAACTTTAAAATATTTATATAATATATTATAAACTTTACCTCAATGCCTTTGCATGGCTCTCTTGGTGTCGTCAGAAGAACCTTCTTCTCCAAGTATCTGGACGTTTCTAACCTGCTTCCTTGGTGGGGCAGCAGTTGTCAGTTCAGTTGGAGGCGCTGTGGTAGGCACGAAATCTGGACTTATTGCCAGTATTAGCATTTTCAGAAGCAATGCTTCCCTTACTTCTGGTGGGAGGTATTCCGGCATATCATCAATATGATTGGTCGCAGAACCGGCAGTATCATACGGTCTTGAGTAAAGTCTTCTCCGAGACATATACCGTTGATTATCGTATTGGTTATCGTAGTTATAATCGTTTCGATACTGCGGGTCGTATCGATAATCGTATCCATCATCTTGATAGCGATTCTGGTATCGGTAATCATCTCTAAACATGGGAACGGGGTAAGGAGCTGGTAGCATCTGGTCCATTAGACTTTGCAAACGGTTCTGTCGTAATATTAGTACGTAAAGAAGCCGTCGCAAGTCTCTTGTGCTCACTGGAGCAGAGATGCTGCTCATCTCATCGCCTTGATCGTATCGAGGTTGGTAGGGCACTGGAGCTCGGTATGGGTTAACAAATCTAGCTTGATACCCCTGCAACGGTACACCTCTCTCATCCACAGGTATTGGGATTATTCTCGGCGCAGGTCTTATTTCATAAGGCGTTGTAGCTTCGGTCTTTTGCGTAGGGGGTATTTCCTTAACTAATTGAGGCTCCAGTACTTTGTTCTGGAATTCATACTGGAGAAAGGGCCGTTGGTTGCCAATTGGCACTGGCGCGCCAGGGTTGTCGCGCAAATACTCACGAGTGCGGAAGTGGACGGCTGGGGTCGGTCTTCTGTAAATTGGCTGCTGGTATATCCGGTCATCCGAGTCTCGCGGGGCGATGTGAACCACTGGCACGTTTGTCGTGACTACGTTTTCGTTGTCGAAGATCCGTCCTGTACTCGCCTCAACTGTTGTTTCTTGGTCTTGGAGTTGTACGTCTTGATATTGTTGCTGGATTTTCTGTCTTGCTGCCACTATAGAGTGTATAGGTACTAGTCTAGGCCGAGGTGTAGTGGTCGTGAACAATGGTCTGATAGTACCTAGAGATACTGGACTTCCATACTCATCAGTGGAGTCGTCACCAGCAGATTGCTGTAGACTTATCATACGTGGGTTGGGACTTGTATTCGCTAGCTGTCTCCTAATAGTATTCGCTTTATTGCGATCATTTTCGGGTTCCTTTTCCTCGACATCCTCGTAAACGGGTTTTATAGTAGCAGGCAATTTCGTGGTAGTTTGTTTTGTTATTAAATCATCCTTAGGTGACACAGGCATAGGCTTTAGGATCTGTGTCCTTGTTTTCAAAGTGTCTTCAAATTTATGGTTATGTATGCTAGCAGTAGTTTCCTCGTGTTTTTGTGCTTCTGTAGTAGATTCTGTAGTGGTTGTTGGCCTAGTGCTAGATGCTCTTCTTCTAGGTATAGATTGGATTACAGTACCTCTAGTGGTAGGGCTGCCCCTCGTAGGATACACGACTGTTGCTAAAGGTCGCCTTGTAGTTGAAGATACCGTTCGATTCACTCTCACAACCATGCTAGGAGTACTGGCAGTAGTACTAGTAGTGACAGGAATAGGTGTACTTTCACTGGAAGATGAGTACGTGACCCGTTTAATCTCGCCATCTTTGTCGATGTATCCAAAAGTTCCTTTAACATTCCCAAGCACATCTCTGCTCTCAATCTTAAAAGTTCCGTCATCGGCTTCGTACCCTATCGTGTAAGACCCATCATCATTGAGCCTGCGTATTTGCTTGACGATTTCCACCTTACTAGGATCACTTTCGCTGGCCTTTAGGATTTCTTTGGTGGTGCTTGTCGGAGGAGTGACGTCGGTGCTGTTGGCGGCGGCGGTCGCGACCACGACAAGTATTAGGAGGATCATCTCGCTATAAGCGGCTCAGCGGCATGACTGCGGCAGCTACGCGCGCACACCACTCCCCTATATAAAATACCGCCCCACTTGCCTCACCCGTGCGAATACCTTGCGCAAACGGCGCTATTGTTGTCATTTCATTATCTGAAACGGAAAATCTTTTTTTCTAACCGTCTACCTGTGCCGTAAGATCCTGATTGTTTAATTGTCAGGGCGCAGGTGGGACATACGTTTAGGGAGATTTAGGCATGGAATGTTCTAGTGGTCATTGTTTGCAAATGAACGGGAGTTGGGTCGCACGCCAGTCAATGCCGAATGGTTTAGTTCTTCAATTTTAGTTATTTATCGTCGTGTAATTAAAATATATGGTACAAGTTCATGTGTTGTTTTAGGTTAGAGTGGAGTTTGACCATGGCTGAGTTTAAAAGTAATAGTGTTTTGTTTATACGCTTCTGGGAACTACAATTCCAACTTTCAAAAGAGTTGCTTATTATTTCATGCTAATGTTGCAGAGACATTTCTTTGCCAAATGGTTTTATAATGATGATTCCAAATTATTATTTTTCTAAATATTACTTAACTAAGGTAATTTAATTTAACTGCCATCGTCCACACGAAAGTAAATAGTCGACTTATGGTTGTTGCAGGAAGTTGCTGGATGTAGCCGCTTCCAACAGGTTGCTATAGAGAACATTAATTAATTTGACAGCCTCCGTGGCGCACTGTAAAACGAGAGGACGCGGGTTCGATCCCCGCACCGAGAGAAATGTTTGTGCGGCCCCCAAACATTTATTTCGGGTCTGGGTATTTGGGAAACCGAAGAGTCTCTCGTAGTTCCTGATACCCACCACACAAGATCTTAGTGTGAAGTCAGGACTATATTTGTGACTGTTGGGGGTAATTAATTAATTTATTTAACTTAATTATATTTATTTTTGTATCACATTTCTAATTTTCCTATTCAAGGTTACAACTGTTCGAAACTTTAATCGTTATCAGCGGCTTTTTGAAAAAAATATGCTTTGTATAAATATGTAATGTAAAATATTATAATACAAATTACGTACAAAAAATTCCGTGTCCAACCGCAAATGTTAAGCCGAAACCTGGACTTGAACCAGGGACCGCTAGACCTCACGATCTATTGCTCTTCCTACTGAGCTATTTCGGCAACACTCACTCTGCGGAAATTATCCGAGTGCTTCTGTATCTCACTCGCACTTTCATACTTTACTGGTTTTAATAATAAAATTTTTATTTAACAGTAACTATTTAAAAATACTACAGTGGATGGAGAATCCTAAACATTTCTAAGTCTTTTATGCCGAAATAATTGCTTCTTTATGCTCCATAAATAAGCAATTAGATATGATACATCGAGAACCTAGTTTTTGCGCACATATTTTACCTTTACAATTACTCTACTTAAGGTGAATGTCCGATGCAAAATACACGCGTTTTGAAGGATTTTCCCATGATTAGTAGTTGACAATATTAATTTCAGTTTTGTATACAATCAACCTTGTTTTCATAATCAGTTAGACTTGATAGTTATACCTACAAACTATTTTTTATTAGTGATGGCAACATATACATGAAATTAATTTAGTTCTGCCCTAAAAAATATTATACTACAACGCACACGATGTGATTGTTTCTACATCGATGTATATTATAATTTACCAGCTATCTCCGAAATATTTTTACTGAAAATTAAATACGGCAATTACATGGTCGCTACGAGATGTCCACTATTGCCTATCATGACGAATATCCGACCACCAGCTACAAGCCCTTTGGGAATCTTACTTATCAAAAGAAATGTAATAGCAAAGCGGTTACTTTAGTTTTGTATAACAGCTTGGCCAAGCCGATCCTTTGCTAAGCTGTAGTTTTATCGAGATGCATTAAAATTCAGAACTCTACCCCTAATCTCTATATATCTCTCTCTCTCTCTCTCTCAACATTCCCCCCTCTCTCGCTCTCTCTCTTTCTCACTCTCTCTTAAACAACATGAAGTCTACTGCAGAACATAGATCTTCTCTTACGATCTCCACATCAACCTGTTGGAAGTGCCTGCATCCAGCAGTTTCCTACAACCTTAACTAGTTCTGTGAGATTCAATTGAAGCTCTGATCACATACAGATGATCCTATAATCCCGATTTGTCGACAGATACGAATGATAATTCAAAAGTTTTTTTTATTGCAATAAATCGCGACACCACCTCTCTTGGACAGTAGCAAAATCAAACAACAATATGAACTACAAAGCAATGCTTGGCATTTCCCCTGCGCTCGCCATCCTGAGACAAAAGTTGTTAAATCTCAATATGTCCAGTAGTTACTCTGGTTACAATGTCTTTCAAACCGAAACACAACAATGAACGAATACTGCTGTTTGGTGGGAGACAAGGCATTGCAGTGGTACCTTCTCATGCGACCTCTCACATAATATATGAGACCTACCACCAGTACCAGAAACTGCGATATACTGTCCACAAAACGCCGACCTATTTGTTGATGTTATACATATACCGCCTACAAGGTGGACGGACGATCTGACTAAGGTCGCAGGAAGTCGCTGGATGCAGGCCGCTTCCAACAGGTCATTGTGGAGATCATTGGGGGAGGCCTATGTTCAGCAGTGGACTTCCTGTGGCTGATATGATGATGATGATACATATACCGGTAATGTTATAGACAAACATTTGTCGATTACACAAATGTTTGCATTGAATTCAAGGACTTTTATTTAACTACCAAAGTCCTGAATAATTGCACTACTTAATTATGTTCTGTACTACAATGGACTGTATTCTGTCAGCCCATACTCGCCTAATCCTGGGCACGGCAGTCCTCTAAAAGAGATTGGTTTAGATTGCTTAGGCTGTAGCCCACTACGCTGGCCTAGTGCAGGCTGGCGGACTTTACATGCCATAGAAATTCTTACAAATCGCTGTGGTACGAAGGTTTCCCCGCGATGTTTTCCTTCAGCTTTAAAGTGCGTGATAACTTACCAGTATTACACAATGAAAATTCAATGGTATGCCCTGGGAATAGAACCCGTGACCACCGTCACGACTGAAATATATTCACTAGAACTGTGTTTTGCGCCATCTAGCGACGTTATTAGACAGTGCTACGTATGCTTTAAAACCATTGTACGTTAAACTTTAAATTTTCTCAAGTTTTTGTCGTAATGCCGTTAGTTTTGTATAACATAAATAGATGGCGTCAGTAACATCTTACTTATTTCTCGTCGAGGGTTCAATTTCCGAGTCGGGCAAAGTGATATTGGATCACTTGGCTGAGGCTGAGGCACGTTGTGGCTGAGGCATATCGTAGCGTTATCGTTATGTCAGGCATATCTTTCTGGCCTTCTCTGCTTTCTCTTCGCGATCTCTTCGATTCTCCGAACTCAAAATCATAATCATATCGTGGTTCACAGCATATTACTTAAGCTGGCATTAGACCTATGAGGTGACTCGACGGTTTTACGCTTAACTAAATAAATAACTCATATCCTATCTGTTATAATCAAAGAAAACCAGTCGACCTTGCGTGTATGTTCTTGGTAACAATGCGGAAACAGTGTATTAGATTCAGTACTCATATCAACTGTCGTGCATAATTAAAAATGACTCAGAATATTTCAAATCGTGACTTATTTGATTCCAATTTTATTCTCAAGAGAAGTATGATGTATCCTTATTGCTCCAGTTATCTTGGTATTAAATATTAGTATACAATTTTTAAATAGAATGAGTAGAGGAATATTAAATATTCATTACCACCAGAGATACTAATGCCTACTCGACGTTCTGTATAATCTTCAATTTTACTAGTGTTAAATATCTCTACAATCGTTTATTGTTAAAATGTTCCTGGTTGTTCGATTTAGTCAACTCCCAACAAAGGTAAATAAAAATACACACTTCTATATTATAAAAAATATAATTTATTATATAAACAAAAAAGTACAAAATACCATTTGTGAGTGTTTTTACAAAATCGCCACGTGGACTATCACGCACAGAATCGTTTCATTAACTTAATCTATTACTAGAATTACTTTAAGGTACTGATTAGACACAGGTTATGTACACGTGCAGCTCTCAAGCACCGCCACTGTCCCACTGTAACACTTTAGCACTCGAGCTTACCAGGATCGCCTGGTCAATTGCCTAGCTCTATCCTAAACTTAGAACTGGATGCCGTGTCCTCTCAGGAACGCGTCGATCTGTCCTGAAGACACGTTCTCGCCACCACGGGGGGCGACGTAGTAGTATTGTGGGGCTTGTGTCGCTCTCTGCGGCGCGGGGGCGGCCTGGCCCTGCGCGGCTAGTCTCTGAGCCTGTGCCCTCGCCGCCGCGCGGTCCCTCTGCAGCTGGCTCTGCTGCAATTGCTGCTGCTGGGCAAACAGTTGCTGTGAGTTTTGGAACTGCTGCTCTGCTTGCTGCCTTTGGTACACCTCTTGAGGGTTCGCGTGTTGGATCTGGTGTCTGAACAGCGGCACGTTGGACGCAGGCGACGATGGCACGGGAGCGATTTGAGGAGATGGTACAAACGGTCTTTGTGGCTGAGGTTGCTGTTGCGCAACGTATGGCTGCAGCCTCTGGTTGAGGTTCAACTCTCCCTTAGTCTGAGGTAAGGTCTGGAACAGCTGAGTGTTGTATTGTCCACTGCTTGGGTCGTATACCAACTCAGTGGAGTACAGAGGGTTGCTACTCGGCGCGGGTGGTGGTGCAGCCGCGGTCGTTCTGGTAGGTGTCGCAACAGTGGCTGTCGTGGTCGCTGGCAGTTGATTATCACGGTGGAACTTCGCGAATTCAGCGGCGAAATCAATCTGCGAAGGCCTGGATGAGGTCAGGATCGGGGCGGGAGAAGGCGAGTAGTTGGGCTCAGGGCTGTACTGAATCTGAGGTTTAGGTGTCACTTGTACATGCTGAGGCCTGAATGTGGTCGCTGGTGGCAGAGCTCTGGGAGTGGTGATGGGCACAGGTCGAGGTGTGATGGCGATCTGCTGCGCCTGGTAGGCGGGGCGTCTGGCCGCGGGGCGCTGGACGACTCTCGGTCTGATTTGCTGAAGAGGTTCTTGTTCAACTTCGTCTTCGTCAGCATCCCTGAAGTCGTTCTGGAAGAAGGTCGTTGGAGGTCGTGGGGTCGTCGGCCTGGGCACCGGCCTGGTCGGGTAGTTGGGCACTCCATCGTCGCGCTCTGCGGAGTCGGGGGCGGGCGCATCAGGCTCCTCTTCTTCGTTGGGCTTGTTGGGGTCGCAGGGGTTGCCGGACACGTAGGTGAATTCTCGTTTGTTGCCGTCGGGGTCGATGTAGCCGTACTTGCCGCGGACCACGCAGTCGGTGCCTCTGGTTTCCTCCTTGAAGGAACCGTCAGCGGCTTCGTAACCGAATGTGAAGCTGCCGTCATCGTTTACCTGGAATCAGGCAAAAACAAATATTGAAGTCGTTTGTGCGATGATGCTGTAAAACCGATTCAGCGAGCCAAGAAATTGTGTCTTTAAATTATTTCATAGGCATTAAATTTAATTTAATTAGATTTTGATTTATCTCAAAGACACAATTATTAACTTGACAATACTAGTATTTTCGAAAATTAAAGAGCGTTAAATATTTTCTTATTACCACGCCACAGAGTCTGTCAAACAACTGGCTCTCAAGTTCCACATTACAATCTTCCTCGGTGGCAATAAGTATGCCGCTTAAGATTTCTAAATTTCCCATTGGAAGCTGCCTGTACTCACTTTGTTGTAATTCCGTATGGTCTGCACGGGCGGCTGCTTGGGTCCCTCCTGCGGCTGTTGCTGCAACTTCTGCCTAGATGGCGCTCGCTGCACTGCGCGGGGCTCGTACTCGTCGTCCAGCCGGTCTGTCTGTCTGTACAGGGCGTCGTACGTGTCCGCCGATACTAGCACCACCTGGAAATTTAATATGAAGAGCGAATTATACACTTTGATTTAGCGAATTTGTATTTTTACCAATGACTAACCGGACCCTTCATATTTTATTATTGCCGACAAAGATTATATTGCAGAGTAGTCATTATCTATGAACTATGAAGTTGCCACTTACAGATGTAAAGCGCACTATACACCATACCGCTGACCCGCCGTGCCGGCCTATATCGGCAACTTAACTCATTGCAAGCCGGATAACTTTATTGGCAACATGTCAGCCCCTCGAAATTACATGAGGAACATGTTGACATTATGAGTCTTGTTGCTGAATTTTTTTTATAGGCCACTGAGTTGTGCCGGTGGGTTGTGCGATTTTATTTTGTGGGTAACAGACACTACGTGTGACACCACAGTACCGTACAAATGAGACACTTTTCGTCATCACTACTATCTCTAACTACAGAACAGTCCGTACCTGGTCGCCAGCGCCTCTGTCTTGCACCTGGGGTTCGTAGTCGTACTGGTCGTCGATGGCCTGCTGATGCCTGGGTCTGGGTCGAGCGCCGGCCACCAGCCCAGCTGCCAGCAGGAAACATAGCACCTGCAAGAGAAATTGACTATTTAGTATAAATAAATTTAGATGCTATTGTTGAAGTTGGATGCGATAAGCTTTTAATTGTCACGGACCATTTTTAAAGCCATTAATTGTCTGTCAAGTGAGAATATTAGTGTTAAACCTTAAAGTTATCGTATGTTTCCATCTCTAATATCTTTTTTATATACCGCTAATAAACCTACTATTTTTTGTATTGTATTGTATTGTATCAGCCCATATACGTCCCACTGCAGGGCACGGGCCTACTCTACAATCGAAAGTACGATTGAGAGTGGTTAGGCCATATAGTCCACCACGCTGGCCTAGTGCGGGTTGGCGGACTTACATACCATAGAAATTCTTATAAATCGCTATGGTATGCAGGTTTCCTCACGATGTTTTCCTTCACCGTTTTAGTGCGTGGTGATTGACTGTCAATACACACATGACTCCGAAAAGTCAGAGGTGTGCCCTGGGATTTGAACCCGCGACCACCGTGAACATGTTGGTAGCCGCGTCCAGTCCGTTTACCAACAGGCCACCACGCACCTTTTCACGCACTATTTTGGTTTTCGAATATGTAGTCGCTTTCCGAACTTTTGAA
Organism: Hyles euphorbiae; assembly: GCA_023078785.2. Classification (NCBI taxonomy): domain Eukaryota; kingdom Metazoa; phylum Arthropoda; class Insecta; order Lepidoptera; family Sphingidae; genus Hyles; species Hyles euphorbiae. Next base: position 20,273,649 of record CM041040.1, read on the forward strand.
TTCAATTTGAATGAAGAAAACAAAACATTGCATAACTAAAACAGCTTTTTAAACTGACTATGAATAAGGCGCCTAGTTTCTATTATAACTAATAAACCATAATGTAGCAATCCAAATCGTAGTAATAGTACGAAATTGCTCGCGGCCTTCAAAATTATAAAACTTTAATGAGATTTCGTAAAGTAATAAATAATGGTGTAAACACATGTTCCGGTGCAATCAGAGCATAAATAATAATGTACCCTTGGACACCGCCATAATCAGATCGTTGATCCGCCCCCGTGCCAATCGATGTTAGAATGGCCTACGTAATTTAAATTAATGTGTTTGACTTTCATTATATTGGAACTATTTAGGGGAGAAGTGGTATGAAAGAGCCAGTTTACTAAACGGAGCAAAAAAATATACTTTTAATGAAAGAAATGATGATTTTTTGTTATCAAAATCTTATTTATTTATTAAACTAGGTTATTTCATACGAAAAAACCTTAAACACATTACAAAAAATAGCGAAATATTCATTTCAAAAAAATGTATCTTTTGGCTGTTTCATAACTTTTCGGTATTGAAAGAGCCACCAAAAGTTATGAATAAGCCAGTCTGTGAAAATTATGTAAAATAATAATTATTGCCCTATAAAAAACAAAAAGACAATTCTACCAAATCCTTTTTATAAACTAATGACTTTTTTAACAAATATTTAATTCTATCAGTCATTTTAAGTCATTTTAACAAGCGCTTTAATCTTAACATATGAGTCAGTCAAACCTATTATAGTACTCGTATATATAATCTTAATGTATTCGAGAAGGATTATTTTTTATTAATAACAATCTCAAAAATTAACAATAATCAATCTTCTATCAAAAACAACTACGTTAAATCTTTAAGAAATTAAAAAAATATATTACTCACTTAAGATTCAGATTTTTTAGGAACTTTAGAATATGTTATTTTCTTGAAATTAGAAACATATCTTGCAAAAGAAATTAAATTTCTCCTAAATGCCACAGGATGCATGAGCCCAACCAGAACAAATTTTGCACTTAAACCAATCTGGATCACTGTCTTCATATGTTTTGTTGCAAACTACGCAATCATCACTATTTTTATTTGTTTTGGAGTTTGAACTTTTTCCAAAACTTCATTGACTACTTCTTCAATTACCGATTTTGATGACAGCCTCCGTGACGCAGTTGGTTAGACGCCGCCTGTGAAACGAGAGGCCGCGGGTTGGACCCCCGCACCGAGAGAAATGTTTGTGTGGCCCACGAATATTTCTTTCGGGTCTGGGTGTTAGTGAGACCGAAAAGTCTCTCGTAGTTTCTGATACCCACGACACAAGACTCGATCTTAGTGTGGGGTCAGGACTATGTATGTGACTGTTGGGTGTTATTTTATTATTATTAATTTATTTTTCGGGTCTTATCCGTTTTTTTAGACCAGGCTTCTCCATAATGCAATATCTGAAGCAAATAATTTAATGGTATATGAAAAAAATGCATATTTATTATTAGTATATTTTATTTACAAAATTCAAATGCAGGGTTTATGAATGAGCCGGTTATGAAAGAGCCAGCTCTTTTATGGCCCATTCACCCGGCCCTTTCAAAACTAATTCTTAAAAAAAATGTAACCTAAAAATAACAACAATATTAAATCTTTTGGGGTTCAGTTTTTATGCAACTGCAAAGCCAAACATATGCACAAACTCAGTCTACAATTCATGTATCTATATTTGTTTACAGTAAAATACTAAAAAAACAACATAAATGAAGTAAAACACTTACTTTTTAGTGCCAAAAACTTTAACTCAATACACCGACGTCCGTTGATGTCGGCGAACTGTCAAATGTTTGTAGGTGACGAGAAATCAGTTTTACCACTTAAAAATAAAATCCCCAACCAAATCGGTTCCTAAACTACCGAAATAATAGAAGTGTCTCTTTCAAAACCTGGCTCCTTCATGCCACTTCTCCCCTACTTCTTATCAGAAAAAGCGAAACAACTTGCATGTTTATGTTTTGTATGAAATATCAGAAAAATATGTATATTTAGGAATATATGCCAAATGACGTTTAAATGAATAACATGAGGTTTCCAAATCCTAATATTGATGTTCTAAAATACACATTTTGCTGATAATCCTTCCAAAACATAAACTTGCAAGGTGTTCCGTTTATTCTGATGAAAAATATATTAGTTATCGTTTTAAACATAATATAAACATTTACATATCTTGTAAATTTTTAACCACAGGCTATTTTGTTGCTAAAAGCATTTATTTAAAAGCAAAAAGCATATAAATTATGACTTTTTAAATAATCCAGCTTATAATTCTTTCACAGAAAAAAATATAATGATTAATTTGTTTTTGTCGTGTAAAACACTATATTTTTTTGGTTTAACTTAGTTCCCTTAATGAAATTATTCTACATGAAAACAGAGATATATATTTTTTTATCTAAGCTCATTCTTAAATTAACAAACGGTGTTTCCAATAGCGCGTTTTTTAAAATTGCAATTCATTTAAGGATTCGCCTGGATCTGAGTCAATAAAAGCAAGGCATTTTTAGGCCCAGGATAAGTAATTCATAGTCTCCCAAGACATATTATAACAAAGGCATAAATATGCAAAGGTCCGAGGCCTTTCATAAGCAACATGAAACATGAACTCGGCTCTAACCTCAACATTTGAACGGTACTTAACTGGGAGATAAGTACCGGGCTTTATCAACTGGATCGATCACTAAATTACATTTATAACCAGATGTAGTAGATGACCTTTTGAGCTTTATATTAGTGATAAGAAGCATTCGTGGCATTATACGATTTAAATGGTTGTGTTACTTGTGACTTCTAATAGTTTTAATATATACTTTTGACTTACGTCAAGATATATCGAGCAAATCTACGTGATAGTTATGCCTGGTGGGAAAAAGGGCAAAATGGCGTGAAAGGGCTTAAATATCTCTACCCCCTGTCTTCAAAGCCCATTTTATTGGTAAATTATATCTGTATCATCCCATATACGTCCTACTGCGAGGCACAAGCCTCCAAGCCAATCGAGAGAACAATTGAAAGGGGTTACGCCGTATATTCCACCACGCTGGCCTAATGCAGGCTGGCCAGAATACCTGTTCAGCATCTACTTAAAAATAACCTCTATAAAAATGTAACATTGTTTTGTGCTAATTTAGCCTTTGACATAGATGTGTTCCTAAATCTCTATTGTACGATGATCACGATGTTTTCATTCCCCGTTATAGTCCGTGGTATTTAACTATCAATAAACATATTACCGTAAAGACTGCATAAAATAAAAACGTAATCTAACAATACTTATTTCTAGAAGTAACATAACATCAAGTCTAGTTTCACATCAACTTACACACGTATTCGCGTGTCGTTTGTTACGCAACGTCTAGACAAAAGATACATAGGCAACCTGTCAAGGATAGATAAAAAATTGTAATCATAAAGATTTTTTGCAAGCGTAATTAGTGTTTTTGTTGGGACAGACTGCTGCAGTGTTGCAAGTGGCACTTTATGAGCCGGAAACTTTATTGATAGACGGTAACTGAAATCTATTACATTCAAATAACTTTTTAAGAGGTTTGGACTATTCATTTCAGTAATTCTGATTTTAAACAACATAAAAAATATGAAGTATATTTCTGTTTTATGTTTATGTATGGCGAGATGAGTATGCCATTCGCCTGATGGTAAGCGAAACGACCGCTCATGGACAGTAGCAATGCTTGGTATTCATGAGATGTTAAATCTCAGTATGTTCATTAGGTACTCTGGCTACAATGTCCTTCAATCAGAAGCACAACAGTGCATTTACACTGCTGTTTGGCGGAAGAAATAGACATTGCGGTGGTACCTACCCAGGCAGCCTCTCACATATGAGAATCCCACCACCAGTTAATATATTCGTAAATCCAAAGAACACTGATTTGAATTCACATTTCTTCACCTTTTCAGTTGTCACAAGTAGTTCTATCAACTATACTACGAAACAGCCATTTATAAAATGATTTAAACACACATTTACATATAGGAATGACGGAGAATGCTACAATCTCTCATTCAACTTGTGTTTGAAGTAATGAATCCATAGTAATGACTTTCTTATAAACACAGTCATTGCTTTTCAAAATAATGTAATCAAGATTATATTGATCTATTTCTTCTTTATTTATGTAGATTATGTTCAACTTTATAGGAATCTAAATTGAGATTGTATTTTGCATAAAATTCTCTGAAACGTATAAATATTGAAATGATAATATGAGAATACATAATTTAGGCGAAAAAAATAATTTCATTCAAATTTAGATAAAATAGACACTTGAAACAACGTAGTTATTTTATTTTATTTTATTATATTTGGGAAGCTTACAGCTAATTTTACATGTTAACAATATCCTAAATATCTAGATGCCAATTAAAAGCTACCACATACAGAGTACATATATGTAACATGAATATATTAATTTATACAAACATATTGCATGCATTTAATATATTATATCAGAATAGTTTAATAGATATCTCTATCTATGAAATAGGCCTATAGTCAGAAGCAGTTCTCATGTTTAAATATAAATCTCTATCAAGAACCATAATATACGTAACTAAATTAATCCATATTAACTAGCTTGTTATACTTGTATGCTTCTCAGGTTCGAATTCCGGGTTGGGCAAAGTGATATTGGATATTTTCTATTAATTATTAGCCCAGAGTCAGGAGTTTGTGCCTGATATGGCAATGGGCTCTCCACTTATTTCATCGTGGGACGGAACATACAAGGAAAAATGTGGATTTCCTGGCACCTCTGCCTACCCCTTGTGGGAAAAAGGCGTGATTTTATGTGTGTATGTACATTAAATACACGGGATTTCTTAAAAATGTTGACAATCTCACGCCAGACGATAAATGTTCAAACCAGCAATTGACACTTGGAAGATAAATGTCAGAATTTAGCAACAAGTTCTTGTCATTGCATGTAGGTATTACACATAATATACGAATAAGTGGAAAGATATCAATAGTTTCATCACAGTTTGCCTATAAATAAGGTTACACAAGCCCCGATAGATATAAAATGCTGCTAATGATTTGCTTAGCATACTAACCTATATTTATAACAAATACTTTAAAGTAGTACCTACTTGAGGTAGGTCTCTCATATATGAGAGGTCGACTGGGTAGGTACCACCGCAGTCGATTCTACCCGCCAAACAGCAGTGTTAATGCACTGCTGCTTTCCGGTTTGAAGTATATTGTAGCTAGAGAGTAACTACTGGACCAACTGAGACTTAACATCGTACATATGTCTCAGATTGGCGAGCGCAGTGGAATGCCAATCATTTCTTTGTAATTCAGTTTTTTTTTCGTTTATGTTATTTTTAGTAATGTAATGTACATAAAAAATAAAGTGTCAGTAATATATCAAAATTACGATTAAAATTGCGATTGAGGTAAAGATCTTTAATTGGTCTCAATTGCTCCTATTTATTTTATTATATTCCTTATTTCAGGATAAACATAAGGTAATATATTATGTTGTAGACCTGGCATGCTTCGATGTTCGATTCGTCCGTACTGACTTTTGATCATATTCTTAAATTCCCATTCGTCCAATGTATTGTACAAAACTAGGATGTTATATTCATCTCTTGTCGATAAACTTTGTCAAGAAATGATATTATATAATTGCTCCATAACCGTAAATAAGAACACATGGGTTACAAATTGTTTGAAATAAATATATTTTATCTAGGTTTTGCTTCATTTTTTATGTAAAAGATTGTTTCTTTAAATACAAACCCATATAAAGGCATCTACATTTGCAGACTACCACAATAGTAATTTCAAGTTACAACACATTTCATAATTCGCAAAAACAGTTACACCAAGTTTAGTGCACTAAACAGAGCTAAAATTAACTCATGCCTTATAAGGCGGTTCTAATGAGTGAGACGGATTTGTCCCAATTTTCCCACCCCAAAACATTGTCGTGAAAGTCATGGTAATTTGTACGATGACGTCACATGTTTGGACAACTCGCGACTTCTATCATGAAAGTGACACTCAAATGTCATTATGCAACTGTTATTCACTTTCCGGGAAAATAAAAAAATGTTTGTCACCGCAGCACTTGAAATTAAGTGAATGTTAGATAATTTAAAAATGGACGTGGTAGCATGTATAAGATTGGTTAAAAGAAGATAAATAATGAACGATTTTTATAGTTGCGAGAAGCTTAATTACTTGCTTATAAAGACTGTGATATTATTTATTTAGACTTAATCCAATACACTGGACCACGTTAAAAACAGTGTATTGCGCTCTAAGACTCAAATACTAGACGTTGGGAAGAAAGCAGCTAGCCTGAAGTGGAACTGGGCAGGTCACATATGCCGCATGCCCAACGAACTGTGGGCAAAAACAACAACACTATGGAAACCATCAAAGACGCTGAAACGTCGCGGTAGGCCCAGAAAAAGATGGCGAGACGAGCTGGATAGGTGGGACAGAGATTGGCAAGATCGAGCCCTGGACCGGGACGAATGGAAGGAGGGTAGAGAGGCCTTTGCCCTGCAGTGGGACAGCGTAGGCTGATGTATGTATGTAATCCAATACAATTAATTTAATCCAATCATTTAATAGTAAGTCCCTCCTATGTGAGAAGTCGTGTAGGTATCACCGCAATATATATTTCTGTCGACAAATAGCAGTGTAAGTGCACTATTATGTTACGGTTATTGTTATATTATATTCCGATTTGAAGGACAGTAACTACTAACTACTGCATATATTCAAACTAATTTTTTTCGACGACGCGAAGATATAAATTTAAATATCTCTTCAGTAATCGCTATTAATCATTCTTAATACCAGTAAGTGAACTTTGATAACCATTGAAAAGGCGGTTGCTAACGGGATGCGGTGTATTTGACTATATCGCCAAGGTAAATATACAATTTAATTTTTGAGTTGTATTGTACAACGTCTATTGTACTTTTTAATGTCCACCACGAAAGAAAGTATTCTAATTTTAAAATTTGATCAATGTTTGAATTATTTAATTTGTACCTAAGAAACTACTCTTTCCATGACACATAGTCGCTATGCCAAGCCAGTACGTAAATTAGAGTAATTGGATCAAACGTGCACATTCTCAAACATTTGTGTCAAATGTGAGTGTGTGTTGAAGGTTGTCTACACTGCTCGTTGCAGGACGCACGACATTCAAGTTTAATACTGTAATGTGCCAAGTGTTATTTATGTTTTACAATGATTTGGATCTTTTATAAACCTTAAGGCTTACCTTGAACTTACAAGCCAATTATAGACTTACATTTACAGAGAGGTTGTCAAATTGAAGAAATAACTTACACGAAAATACGAGAGAATATAGAAGCAAGTACTAGAGTATCACACAAATATGAGTATTGATTTGGAGATATTTACTGTACTGTATCAGCCCATATTACGTCCCACTGCAGGGTATGGGCCACCTCTACAATCGAGAGTATGATTGAGAGTAGTTAACCTATATGTTTGTGAGTCCGGAAACTCGTAGTTTCTGATACCCACGACACAAGACTCGAACTTAGTGTGGAGGCTATGTATGTGACTGTTGGGTGTTATTTATTCATTTATTTATATGTGTATAGTTCACCACGCTGGCCTAGTAAGAGTTGGCGGACTTTTCATGCCATAGAAAATCTTACAAAACCCTTTTATTCAGCTTTCCTCACGATGTTTTCTTTCACCGTTATAGTATGGAGATCAAATCTCCTTAACCAATAACTAACAAGTACACAGAGTCTTTTAAGCCATGCAAATATATCATCTAAACATTGCCACATAACCCCTAGCATTAACATCAGCCTACATTTACTTGAATCTGTTGACATTTGTAAAAATCCCACGGTGCCTAGCAGAGGTTATCCTTGTGTGAGGTCGAGTTTACCAGGTATAACTCGAATCATAATAGCACTTGTTAAATACACTAGTTTATATAACTTATTCATTCGATTGCTGAAATACCACCCAATTTCAGGTTGAGATTTAATATCTAATAATAGTCTATTTTTTTTTTGTTTATACTGGCCTGGCATAGTGGCGGCATTGCACCTGATGGAAAGTGTCAATGCCGCCCAGGCAGAGTATCCATTGGCATCGGACGGCAGTCCCATGCCAATGGAAACAATTATGCCGGCCTGCTAAGGTGCCTCTTCACACCGCGACGGAAGGACCCAGGATTGTAGGAAAGAAGGAACACGTGCGCCGGCAAACAATTCCACAGCCTGACTGTGCGGCACAAAAACGAGTTTGAGAACCGTTTGGTTCGCGCCGGGATGGTGTAAATATTAATAACAAAAACTAATTTCATATTTATATATTAGTCCGAATAACATCATTAAGTATAACAGTTATCAATATAACGATCATAGCACAATAAACTTAATTTAACAAAGCCAATATTTTGGAAATAAAATTGTTTTATAATCTGTTATGCTAAGCAAAAATACGATAGGACTTGCATACCCTTATATTGGTTAAATACTTAACAAATAAAAATGGACCTTACAAAATCAATAATAACATATACTCGTAATGTCACTTTTTAAAAATCCCACGGAATCTTACCAACAGCCATTAAAAATATATCGATATTTAGCATTTTATGTCGATATTTGGAAACCCCGTAATATCTGAGAGGTTTTCCTTGACTAAGGTTACAGCTGCCAGGCCCAGTTTAATATTAGCGCTTGCTAAATGGACTAGTTTCAACTGTCTATGTTTTATTCATACGCGGAAATGGTGTATTTAAATTTTGGGTTAATTAATCGCGTTTAGAGTTACGGCGTTTCGCTTGAATGATCTAGAGGCGTCTTTACAACTTACTGGCGGTCCAGCCTGGCTTTGCCTGGTTGTAGATACTTTTTGAATCCAGTCCGCTTTAGAAACACAGGAACTATTTCCCGCGACAACTGCTATAAATATTATACTCAAAATTACTGCCATACTTTAAACATCCCCCCTCGCATTTCTAACTTCCGAGAACATCCCACAAAAATGTGTGTCAGCTATAATAAATTTTATTAAAATTGGTCCAGTATTTGCGCGTGAAGAGGCAACAAACATACAAACTTTCCATTTATAATATTTGTAGGATAACACGTGCAACAGGTTTGATTAGGCATTTTAATGTGTTGATTCATAAATAAGTTTCGGTTCTGAATGGGAGGCAGAAAATATCTCGTAGTTTGTGATAACCACGAGTATTTTTTTATTTTATTTTGGAGTTAAGACTATGTAATTATTTGTAGTATATAAGTAACTATTTGTATGTAACTAGATCAGTGATTCTCAACCACTGTGCCGCGGCACATTTGTGTGCCGCCAAATTTCAAAAGTGTGCCGCCAAATTATGCAAATATGTAATAATGTTAATATTATTAAATTATATCATTTAAAAAGAAAAATATTTTTAACATGAATATATATTTAAATCCACAAAAAAGTTAATTATTTTATTATTTGATTTGCAACGCGTTTTTTCTTAGTGCCAAATTATGATGAAGCGGCGTGCATAGCAATAGGAATATGTCTCAAGTCGGCGCACACTTGCCACTTCTGCGTACAAAACGTGTTGTTTTAGTGATAGTTGGGATTCACAAGGTGTTGCATAGTAGTTACTGCACCTTTTCTTTACGATATGAGAGTAGCATTATCATTTTTACGACCAAATATAAATGAAATTATCAAAAAACATCAAGCTCAAATTTCGCATTAAAAATATTTTTATTATTAGCTTGTAATTAATCCCTTAATAAACGTTTAGTTATTATTGTAGTATATATTAGTTTATTTCGTATATTCAAAATTTTTGTCATATACTATTTATGCAGTGTGTTGTAGTAAGTAAATATTTTTTATCTTTTTCTTTGTGTGCCGCCAAATTTTGAAATCGTTAAATATGTGCCGCAACAAAAAAAGGTTGAGAATCACTGAACTAGATTAAGTGATATCAATCATATTATGTGAAGTTTATATAAATATTATGATATGTGAAGGTCAGCACAATTTTAGTGTGTCCTATTAAACATTATTTATAGATCAGTTAATACATCCATGTTAATGTTTTTATTTGTATATCACTGTAAATCTCACGCTTCAATTGAGACTATACTATAGTAGAACTATGAATTTGCTCTTCATTTAATTAGTTTTATAATTAATTGCACTGACGAAACATACTTTATTAGCAAGACTGTCTTAACAATGGCGAGAATAATTCCAGATAGACAAAATAAGTTGCTTTGTATTTTAGTTGCGTTGCGTTGTTATACAGTAATCATTGCCTACAAAGTCAATCAAACCGGAACAAAACGATGCCTACAAACTGTTGCTTACCGGCAGAAATAGAGCGGTTGTACCTAACCAAACGGTGCCTTACATATGAAGGGCCCATAAATATAATATACTGGAGTACTACTGGACATATTGAGACTTTACATCTTATGTCATAGGATGGCGAGAGCAATGGAATGCCAAGCTTTGCTGTGTAATTCAAGGTGTTGTGTGGTTTTTCTACTGTTCATGAGCGGTCGTACCATCAGGCGAACGGCATGCTCTTCTTACCATTCATGGCAATAAACAAAATGCGTATACAATTTAGGAGTCTATCAACGCATCGGATCTAAAGTATGACCTGCTGTGCTTACATAACATTTACAATAGGCGATCGGAATAGTTTTTTCTATGGCACGTGCGTTCATTCATTGTGTTATATATTGCCGGCGCGTTACTCACTTTCGCTGTTGGGCAATGTGCGCGTAACGTTACAAATATTAAGACGAAATCGTGACGTCATAGTGTAGTGATAGACTGATTGATAATAGCAGGTTGTTGAATAGATCAGACTCAAAATATCCAATTCTGGATCAACAGCATTTGTCTCGGTGCGGGGATTGAAACCGCAGACTCTCGCTTCACAGCCAACGTTACACCGACTGCGACATGAATGCTATAAAATAAACGCTGAATTTATACTTCCAATAGATGATAAAATAGAGATCAGCCCTCTAAAAATATACAGGCTGAACCTAAAGCAAGATACTCCTGGATAATTACAACGGGTTTTCACTTCTTCAGCATTATGTACGGCGGGAGCAATTTTCTCGTCTGTCCTTACAATAAAAAATACAAACACACATACATAAACTCTAGCATTTTTCCCAGAAGGGATTGACAAAGGTGCTACCAGGACATTCACGTTTAGTCTTGTGAGTTCCTTCCCACGATGCGAGCCTATCACCATATCAGGCACAAATTTCTGACTCCAATCTGATAATTAATAGAAAAATGCAATATCACTTTGCCCAATCCGGTATTGGAACCCGAGACCTCTTCGCATACCGTATTACAACTCCACCACCAAGGTTCAAAATAAAAAATATTTCAAGAAAGTCTGAGTAAGTAGCACAACCGGACATAACACCCGGGCTATGCAGTATGTCACGGCCACTTCGTCATTACTCCAGCACTGTAAAAAACTGATTCCGTCTAATGATCCAATTTGCGCTAATGACAAATTTGTGACATATTCGACAGAAGTTAACGCGGCATTGTCTGTGACTAATTCGCTAGGGCTTCCACTACATTGTACTGCAAACATTAATTAATAAATTGAGGATATTCCTTTCAGTACATTTAGCGTATCAAAAGGATGACCGTGAAAATATAGATTAAGTAAATATTAAATTAACTATATACTTTATATATACTTTATTGTACACCGAAGTGAAAGACGCTTACAAAATACTTAAAAACTAAAAGCATGGTTACAATGCGCGGTCTTATCGCAATTATTCCATTAAACTTTCTGTCATAATAAAAGCAGGAATTTTTAAAACCGTTGCGAGCGACTACTAATTTCAGTAGCGCTCCATTCACTCCAGATACACTGGAGCGCGCGCACCACTTACGTCAGAATACTTTAAGCGCTTTCCGCCCTGTCCATATATTTATGTATTGACAATGATTGATACCGTAAGATAAGTGTCGCACTATAGTTCTGTTGACGAAAGTGGTAATATTGGTAAAAGGAAAACTCATCTCCTACATTTCATTATGACGATAATTTCGTTGTTAATAAGCTTTATTTTACTTGGTACGTAATATGGAAATTTCAGATTTACTTGTACTATTTGAAATAGGACGAATGAATATGCAAATAATACTAATAGTCGCAGAGGTAATTCTTGCACCACAAATAGATACTTATTTTATGAAGTAAATATCAAAAACTATTCTGTATTTCCACATAGTTTTGAGGCCAAAATTACCCTAATTTTCACCTCCGTACTACCCACACCAAACAGTTTTTATAGAAAAAAATACTGTACTGTATCAGCCCATATACGTCCCACTGCAGGGCACTGGCCTCCTCTACAATCGAGAGTACGATTGAGAGTGGTTAGGCCATATAGTCCACCACGCTGGCCTAGTGCGGTTTGGCGGACTTACATACCATAGAATTTTTTATAAATCGCTATGGAATGCAGGTTTCCTCACGATGTTTTCCTTCACCGTTTTAGTGTTAGAAAAAAATACATCACCACAAAAATAAAAACCACGGCATCTTTTACCACCACCGTTCCCCCAAATAACCACGAGTACTGTCCTAAATCAATAGTTAATAACACCATAATCGCCAACATTTAGCGGCATTTTTTAATACAAGTAGCGCAATATATGAGGATTGGCAATATCACACGCAACGACGCAGCCCATGTTCATTAATTTGCTATTAATTTTAGTTCACTTGTCACTCTGCGCAACATCGGCATAAATGTCATATTAAATGAAGATACATGAGGTCCCAGCCAGTCCCAATTTGCGGATTGGAATAAAAATGTATGCAAAATTACGTAAAAGTGCGTTGGAATTTGACTGTCTGGTTTTATAGAAAGAAACAAGACTGATATGATGTTATTTCAAATTAAAAATAAAAGAATAAATTTTATGATTTTAATGGAAAAATAAATGAATATTTAATTAAGTTTTATTTTTTATATCCATAACACATTTTAAATCTGTGTTTAGCTGAAATAATTTAGACACATAACTTGTTTTAAATCTATTTATTCATTACGAGTAGTCCTACCTCCATCGATTCCACTTCTATAAATTTTAAATGCAATGTAAAGATATGTATAAACACAAATTCATAAATCAATTTTCTATTAATAACGCACAGAGGTCGTTAGCCTGTCATTTGGTCGTTTTTGCGCCTCTCTGTACCAGCTATATGCCGATATGAAAGTCTTTTACAACATAAAAAGTGTAATGAAAGAGTTAATGCAAGCTTGAACTGATTTGTACAATATTGTAATTAAAAAATATCATAATATTCTAGCCCATATTCGCTCAGTATAAGTCTACAGTACAATCGAGGTTTGGATTGAGAGGGGATTTATCTTAGGCCATAATGGTAGTTAAAATAAAAATGTTTTTTCAACTGAAAGATATCACAATGTGCTATATCAAAATGCCTTCCATAGACGCGAAAGGTCATTACTTCATAGGAACATCATAAAATGTTTAAAATTTCGACCAAAAGCGGTATAGCCAAATTGTTGCAGCATGGCTTGTCAAATGACACGTTGATGACAGGCAGCAGCGTCATCATAAGGTCAGTGCAGTCCAGCAAAAAAATCCACTCAGATTATATGCTGATCCTTCGCCGGTTGAAACAATTATGCTAACCTTATAATATTTGTTCGTGGCTTGCATTCATCGACTCCTTCCAACCTAATGGGAGTCTCATGAAATGAATAAATGTCGAGAAGTCACATGACATACTAAATAATGTTAAAAAAATAATCAACTTCTCATACTAATTTAATATTCGTAGATATATAAACTCACGCCTTTTCCCAAAAGCAATAGACAGAAGTTCCCCTGGTAGCAACTAGCAACCAGGACACCCACATTTCGCATTGTGTAATCCTTCCCACGATGTGATAGGGAGCGAGCCTATCGCCATATCGGGCACAAATTCCTGACCTGACCTTCCTGACCTAGTTGTTTGGTATTAATTCCGTTGCTGGACTCGCCGAGCTTCAACGCTCGGTTTTATTACAATGCATGCTGTTGAACCTCACAGGAGTTGCAGTGGTAGATGTGAGGGCGGGACAGTCTCCAGTTACATGACACAAGTTGTTGTGTTAAAGAGACAACCCTAAGGGTGTCGCTTAGCGTTTTGCAAGATCACAGAACATTATACCTTTCTAAACGGCTAAAAACACGCCTGTCTAAACTATATGATTTAATATCCTTAATAGCGCTCCGTTGATAAACTCACTACGAACAAAATCTTTATCACATTATCGTGATGCGAAAATAATGTTAATTCTTGTCTACGTGTGTCTACTAAAAGTGTGATATAAAGGTTACACTTTTAAGCCATGTTGCAAAATTATTAAATTAATAATAATAAAAATTACAGTGTAAATGCACTGTTGTATTCCGGTTTGAATGACATTGTTACCAGAGTAACTACTAGACATATTGACACTTAATATCTTATATCTCAGGCGGGCTCTATGGCCATAGCTCACTTTAAAAGCGAAGGAAAACATTATGAGGAAACCTAAATATGCTAAGTTATGTTAATTCTGCTAACCAACTACCTATACCACTGAGATCTTATACCTCTCGAGGGCAAGCGTTTGGTATTTCATGAAAATAATTATAATAATAAATAAATAAACCCAACGGTCTCATACGTAGTCCTGACCCCACATTAAGATCAATTAAGTCTTGTGTCATGGGTATCAGAAAGTACAAGAAACTTTTCAGTCTATAAATACTCAGACCCGAGACGAATACTTGTAGACCACACAAATATTTGTCTCAGTGCGGAGATCGAACCCGCGGCCTCTCGTTACACAGCCTACGTCTAACCAACTGCGCCACGAAGGCTGACAAAATTAAACAACTGTCATCTATTCCGAAACATTAAAAAGTAATGCTCCACTTTGAAAGTCATGCCTTATCATTAACACGAGTAATATGAAGCACCTTGCACCAGTTTCACCCAGCAACACGTAGCCCGGGGCGAGACACACAAGATCAAGCCGCGTCCCGCATATTAACTGCCTAAATACATTTACATACACCGGGCACCTAAACTGTGATATTTTCATTGGAATCTAAATTGAAATAAGCTGATAGATGAAGAAACTATACAAAAACCATTACTTGACTTTGGTTTGGATAACGTGATGTTGTACAAAGGGACCTACAGTTTAAAATAATTACCATAAAAATAAAAATAGCCTTTAATAACTGCAAGCGATGAACAAACGTATACCGATCCAGACAGAACAAGTCCAAAATAATTGTTACAATCAGCTTCTCAATAACGCCCATAATGATCTGATGCAAACGATGAAATTGTTCGGTTAATGACGCAATCGATACCGTTGCCAATCGCTCTGGTTTGCCAGACCACGCGCTTATAATGCCCTATGCATAATTACTACAGTTTGAAATGTCCTCCAAATAGTTGTACGAAGAAAATATATTAATTTGTTTACAGCGGGGTATATTTTATATAACTTTGTATTGACTGTTGGATATGCCTTGAGTTAGGTCAGGTTTAGCTTTTAGCTCATCTGATATTATTACCATGTGTTTGTAGATTTTCGCATGTTTAGTGTTCTCTTGTTAAGAAATGTCCAATCTGTCGAATATAATTTTAATCGATTACTACCTTCTTTTCCATTATCACTTTTCTGATGTGTTTTGATAGTATCCATTCGTCTTCTCTAAAGGCCAAAAGTTCTTTAACAGTCCTACGTAGGGTCTTGGGGCCTAAACTACGAAGATTCAAAGTGATGTCATTCACTCAGTCACATAAATTCATATCAAAAGTAAAAAAAGAGATCGAAAGTAATAATATGTCAGGATCTAGCAAAGTGGCGGTCTAACTATGGAACATAGGCGTGATTTATGTATGCTACTATAACAATCTTCAAATACCTTATTATTCCCATGTCTAACAATATTAATTCATGTATCGGTTTTTACACAGGAAGAAAATTATATCAATGAACTCTACTTATATAAGGTACAACTTGGGATCTCTTCGCCCTCTCATATATTTTTTATATACAAAAAAAAACAAGAAAAAAGAGAGCACATATCACATAGTACATACATAGAATATTTTATAATTACATAATTCACTTATCAGTTACAAAATTCTTAAAGTGTGCCTTCGTCGTTGTAGCCTGAAGCGTTAAACTTTAGCATTATAAGATCGCCCTGACCTCAAAACTACTAGAGCAGATCATAAAGCAATTAAATTGTTATTGATGACCGTAAACTATGTAGTAAATAGTTTTCATTGAGATATTTCGGCTGTTAATTAATTAATTAACTGCTTTCTACGAATTAAATTGACTTTGATAGCATTTGAAGAAACGATGGCCGAAAATACACGTGGACTATGCAAATAAATGTTGGTTTAATGTTTATCATAATAAAGAATGATACTTCGCTTTATGTGTAGTTTTGCTTGACAAGTTTTTTGTGTTAAGAGCGTTTATACCCTGCACGCGCTTTTTGGCTTAAAAACAGGACTTTTCAAATGAGTTAATAGCCACCAATAAACAATTTAAAGGAAAAATAATTATTACTAATTTTAGAAAAGGTTGTCATCTAGGGATTTTGGTGGAAAACATTATAGATTGATGAATAATTTGTGAGTACTATACGGATTACTGAACACAAGTTTCGTTATTTAGGCTTTAAATGGCAATTTAGAAGCTTAAGATATCCTTAACCACTAAATATAAGATGAAAATAAAAATATTATCAGACTAATAAGACCCTTATGGAGGGATTTTGCTGAGAAAAATAATCTTTTTGTATTTAGTTCCTGAAAAATAAAAATTTAAACAAAGCGAAATTATTCAGAAACTCTCGTCAAGAACATATTTTTTTTCACCAACTTATCATACATAATTTTTTAAGGCAATTGCATATTATAATAGAAGAACATCTTATCAATAAATTACCATTTTTATATTTCAACAAAATTAGTTTTCATGTTTTCTACAAATATTTTAAAAACCACTATAAAACACGCTGTCCGACGTGGATCAAATCAGACCGCCGCAAGGCCTTCTAGAGGGAGGACGTATCGCTCGTCGCTCCGGCCTGGCTGCAGTCGATTATGCCGCGCGTAGTAAATATAGCCACGCGCGGAATGCGATTACCACATCTTAGTACTTTGGTAGTAAAATATTTAATTATTTTTATTACCTACAATGATTTTGTAGTGAGTATAAATTATGTTTCAGGTAATATAATGGGACGTAATTCCGAGGCTAAATTATGTTATGTATTGTAATATAAAATTAAATATATTTCGTAATTGTAAGGGGTTGTAAGGCCCCTAACAATATTTATGTGTTCGAACACGAAATGATTAATAAAACGTCCGTAGTGTCTACTGATTGAACACTGATTTGAATGCAACTTAACAATGTAATAATAACGAAAATATGATTAGTATCCAAAATTTGTATTATTCTTTGCTTGCACAGTAATATTTGTCTACTTATAATGCAAATAAAATATTTTTATGATATTATATTACAGTTACATTTCAATTGAACATTTGAAGCGCACGGATCAAAGTTGTTTGAGCCGATTGTATAGCGAGCCGACGCGGCAGCTCTACTAACACAGCTTTGGTCGCTTATGTGTGCGTGAAATTAACGAAGAAATACCTATAGTTGACTTTGCGCGCAAGGTGTATACGCTCTTAATTTTATTTCCATTTTAATTTCCGTGCATTAAAATAATCTAACTAACGTTAGCATAGATTAACTAAATATATATATATTAAGTTAATCTATGCTAACGTTATATTTCATATATATATATATATATATATATATATATATATATATATATATATATTGATTATATTTCATATATATATATTTCATTTATATATATATTTCTCTCTTAGCTAAAATATAAAATAATAGAGCCAATGTTAAAATTAAAGACCACCACATGCAAAGGCCATATTTTTAAAATCTTGAAACAACAGCAATTTATGAAGTAAAATCTCGTTCAAAAACATTGTCTTAAAACAGATTTATTTTTCAAGGAGTCAAAACACTACTTTAGATATTCCTTGGAGACTGCTCCGCCCTCACATCCACCTCTGCAACTCCTGTAAGCCAGGATCAACAGTGGCACGCATTGCAAAGACACCGAGCATTGAATCTCGGCGAGTCTCCGGTAATATCTCACTTGAGTTTAACCCGCAACTAAATCAATCAGAATGTTAAACTAACTAACTCAAACTAGTTAACTTTAGATATCAACTTCGCCATTGACTTTAAAGCCACACTGTTATTTTTACTTTCGCAAGGATCTAATTCGTGGAATGAGATGTCGCAAGGAACGCCCTGGCGAGTGCTCAAGGGAAACAGCTCGCAAACGACAAACAAATCGCTCTAATCAAATAACAATTTGTATTCAGCGGCGACCAGAACTTTCGACATGCCACGGCCTGTATCGCTTTATATAATTTTTGTGTTACTTAGAATTTGTAGCCACACACGGATTTATAAAGTTATCTTTCATTATAATTAATAACAAGCATCTCTCTTGATCCGACACTAATGCCCTATTTACAATCTGAGTAAATAAAAATGTTGCATCGTGTAAACATTTGCCCTAAACTTTAGAATACTTCAATTTTATAGAGATTATCATATGTGAATACGAATCTCGAAAACAGACGATGAACTGACTCCTTGTACCTAAACGGACCAAAAGTTATCGTGGGTTTCAAAAATTGGGAATCACTTTTCTATCTCACAAACAAAACTCATCGACACAAATGCTTCAGAATAATTTGTCTGTACTCTCATTTCTCAATCGGCGAGTAACCAATTGCGCTGTCATTTATTATCATCTTCTGTCATAAGAAATTCATCGCTAAACTTAGCGTTCATTTAAAATTTCTGCAGCGACCAGTTGGATGCGACCTTCATATCATACTCAAAAATAGGATAATGTTGTGGTCGTCAGTCTATCTTGTGAGTGAACATCTGACGCATTGTATACAGAATCCAACATATTTAGATTCCCAAACAATTCTAAAGCAATAAATTCCAAATAATTTAAATCAGTTCGGAATCCGTGATTAGATTGCTTTCTCTGTGAGGAAGTTTGAGGGGGAGAGTAAAAAGAGAAGGGGGAGGGGTCTGTGGTGTATTACACATGCATAACGCAACGCCACTTAGAAAGCAACTGGTGATATTTTCACCCGTGATCAATAGATCAACTGAATTAGATACATAAATGCATAAACTCACACTTTTTCCCAGACGGGGTAAGTAGAAGCGCTACCAGAACATCTACGTTTCGCCATGTGTTTCACGATGTGATATAGGGCAAGCCTATCGCCATCATATGCTAATTGAATAAGATTGAATTCATAAAATGTTTTTGTTTAGGTTCTTGTCCTCTTCAAGATTTTCAATTACAACAATCCACGGCAAGGTCGGCCGTCCACTCTGTACGGGTTTTTTAATTTAATATATAGCTTAAATGATGCACTTTTTATCATATCGTGGGCTAAACGCAAGTTAAGAGTTATTATTGGTGCCATTTGTAGCATTCTTATCAGTAACAGTTAACAGGGATGAATATAAGTAGCTTTTAAATACCAAGATCTGCTGCGGAAATATAATCCCATATTAACATTTCAGCAAGATCCATAAATGAATTTGCTAGATGAGACAATTCTTCATTAACCCGTATAAATATTGCATTAACATACAATGGTCCGCACTGTTAAGATCCATATCGAATGTTTACAACATCGGAATGGACTTAAACGACTTCCTATGTAGGATCTAACACATTATTAACAGTAACACCAGCCTTGTAAATAAAATGTACACTCACTTCTATAAGAATTATGGGTGTCCACATAACATTCACACGTTGTAGTTTTAGTGACCCCAGACACAAAGCAACTAAAGATTTAGCAAAAGAAACACGACGAAAAGCGTTTTTTTTTCCTTCAAAATTTTTAGTTGCTTTGAGTAGTTAATCATTGAAATTACCACCGGATTTGTTCTCGGTCGCAGTCTAGATATACCCTGTATATAAGAATAAGGAATTTGTCGCCAATAACTATTTAAATGGGCGTCCAAACTAAATGTGGGGATCTGTGTCACCTAATCAAAAGACCAAGAAATGATGCAGCGCCGTGGAATCATGTCTATGAATTTTACGGCGCTATCTGCATCCGTATATTTAGTGCCAAGAATTTGTTGAGGACCTAGCCAGCTACTTCATATACTGCCTGTATCAGCCCATATACGTCCTATTGCAGGGCACGGGCCTACTCTACAATCGGCAATACGATTGAAAGTGGTTATATGCCCTGGGATTCGAACCCGCGACCACCGTAAACATGTTGGCAGTCGCGTCTAGTCCGTTTACCAACAGGCCACCACGCACTATACGTCATATACTTGTCCCTTTAAAATTTTTGTAGACAGCATTAACATGCGCTAATTTTATTATGATACCAAGGACAGTTTACTCTTAAAATATTTGGACGTTATTTCAGATATCTGCAATTACCGCAATGTCTATTTCTCCCGCCAAACAGCAGTTTTAAGGACATTGTAGCCAGAGTATCTACTGGACATATTGAGACTCAACATCGTATGTTTCAGGATGGCAAGCGCAGTAGAATGCCAAGCATTGCTTTTTAATTCATAGTGTTGTTTAGTTTAGTTACTTTCCATGAGCGGGTGTATCGCTTACCGTCAGGCGAATGGCATGCTTAAAATCATTAACAAATCAAGTAAACTGATCATCAAATCAGATTTTGACATGCATTACTAAACTAATAACCGTATTGATACACCTAACAAGTATAAGCGAACGGAGCCGCTTGTAAAAGCTTGTTTCACAACAATAACATCTTCTGTGGGAATATTATACGGTCGCGTCTCTCACAAGTGCTGCATCGAACACCTCACTTGCAACACAAAAATATGTATTTATGAACGTTTCGTAATTGCGTAGCTTTTGCTTTGTGTTGGGTTTTTTTTTCGCAAATTGACAGGATGCATGTATCCGAATACATTCAGGCGAACCCCAAGTATCACACACTTTTATAAATCTTTTGACGGGTTAGGAACCATTGTAAAAGTGGTGGCTACCTACAAAGTGTGCTTTTCAAATGCCAGACCTAGAAGAATTTCCAGAGAAATTATATTTGTTTTTAACATCCCTACATAAAACATTTGGTCGCTTTAGCGCCTATAAAACACAAATATTTTCCTGTCCTTGAAACAAAATTTACATCCATTAATTCCCAGTTCATGTTGCATCATCTAAGCCAATTTCCCCGAGTGATTAGTGATCACCAAATTGTTATTCCGAGTGGATTCGCGTCACACTAGCGATGGTGACTGTCAAACTGGTCTAGTTTTACTTTCCACTATTGTGCTGTTAGCATGTTTAATGACAATACAATGCGTTATATAACCATGTACAGCTAAGAGTAGTTGTCGTGTGGAATTGTCTGGCGTATAAACAATTTGAATATATGAGAGTACATATAGCAATTGAGGATGCCAGAGAATGTATGGAATGGAGAAGATTGAGCAGGAAAAGGAGATTCTGATATCGACTGTGGTAAATCACAACAAAAAAATAATAAGTTAGGTAAAAAGGGCGTAGCTTCGTACCAATGACGATTATAATAGTGTAATTAATAAATATTTGTTTTGGGTATGTGTGTTGTTGCAGCCGCGAATTTAAGTTTCAGAATCATTAATAACTGTTTCGTATATCTACAGTTTCATAATAATATCGTTTTGGTTGTTAATGTATGAATTCAATTCTATCGTAAATATAATCCATAAGGGGGTAGTTTGTCTTTTGTATCTTGCTAAGTACCTACGCCATTTTGTATCTAGTCCTGTGTGCCCTCGCAACGCTTGATGCGTGCTCCGCCGCGGAGCTGGATATGTGCCTAATTCGTTCGTTTGTCGTGGAATATTTGGTGCAAGTGGTTAGTAATTCTGTAGCTACCAAGGTCATCGGCACCGACCGTCCAGCTTCGAGTATGGGACTCTCGTGAGTGGGCTTGGCATTTTTACCTTTCGCCTGGATATTGTTTTATTTTTTGTGTTTGCATTGTCTCTCTGTGTGTATTTTGATTTTCGAGCTATGTGTAGAACAGGTATAGGCACGAAGAAAACTTTGTTTATGATGACTACGATACGACAAATACATATATCGATTTGAAAGGTTTTCTCAATTTCTGATATTGACTTCTTTCTCCCATGTTGTTTTTATGTGACTGTTATTTTCTAGGCTTGTGAGTAAACTTACGGTTTCTTAATATAACCTCGGCTATGCAAGCAATGAAAACCAAAATAAAATCATGCCATTAATGTCCGAAGCAATCAGTTCACCAAAACAAGTTGGAATAATTGTGGGTTATTTCAGTGATATGGTCAAAACGATCAATCATAAGGTAGCGAGGGTCAATAGCAATATCATTGTATGTCTTATTAATGGCTCTGAACTTTGTAACAGAAGGTTAGTGTGGACATTCGTCAAATTAAATGTAATTTAATACATTAAAAGTCATTGCCATATGGATTGAGTTTAGGAACTATGAACTGCTTATCAAGAAGCTTTCATAACTGCCGCTCATTACGATATATAGAGAGGGAACTTGAATACTTATTTTTATTTCTTAGATCCGGCAAATGAGTAAACAGGTCACCTGATGGTAAGTGGTCACCCATGAACATCCACAACGCTTAGATCATGGATGTGTTGCCAGCGCTTCAAATCGATAGGGAAGAGAACAGAAAAAAAGATGGAAAGAGGAATACGTATTGGGTATCGGACATTCTCACTCACTAAACGAAACATGACAGCAAAGCATTCGTTTTACTTGCATTTTCTGTGAGAATGTGGGACCGCCCCGGACGAGCCTGCCCATTGATACTCAACCATGACCGACAACAGCTTGGCCCTACCAATTCTCGAATTCTAAAACAGAATTTATAAGTTTTATTAATTCCTGCCTCATATCATAATCATAAAATCCAAAAACATAAATAAAATAAAACTAGCAACTATTAAATTGATTCCCTGATCACGCAACTTTCATAAACAATAAACACTCAATAAAAATAATGAATCAAATGATTCATAATTGTTATAACTGGATAAATCGTGATAAAAACACATTAGAATATCAATTAATTTCTTTCGTACACTTTCACTCTCTGACCTTGAACGCGGTCGGTTCTTTTCAGTTCAAGATTAAAACGTTATTTGACGGATGACCTCTAATTGTGTTTTTGATAGTGTCTATTAGTTGAATGTATTTTTTAGGTTTTAAAACGGTTAGTAACAGGTTAATAAAACGAAATGGAGATAATTGTTTATAAAAATTGAATTTTTTGAATTGATATAATCGTCTTCTTTTTTTCGGAGAATTTTCCTGTTTCAATGGAATACACGTATGATAATATATAATCATTACTATTAGTTATTAAATTTTCTTAGTATTATTATGTAACTTGCCACTTCCAACTAGTTAATGTGGAGATTTTTTTATTGCCTTGAATGGCGAGACAAGCATGCATGGTAAGTGATATGACCGCTCATGAACAGTAGCAAAACCAAACAAAGCCTTGAATTACAAAGCAATGCTTGGCATTCCACTGCGCTCGCCATCCTGAGACATAAGGTGTTAAGTCTCAATATGTCCAGTAGCTACTCTGGCAACAATGTCCTTCAATCCGAAACACAACAGTGCATTTACACTGTTGTTTGGCGGGAGAAATAGACATTGCGGTAGTACCAACCCAGATGACTTCTCACATATGAAAGACCTTCCACTAGTAGAATCGAAAAAGCAGAAAATCCTTATCTTATCGTTAAGCGATAAGACCGCCATTTGTCACCTTTATTTAAACGCGTTGTCATATTTTTTTGATCTTATTACTGTATGTGTTCAATAAAAAATATAAATAAATAAATAAATCCTTGGGGGAGACCTATTCCTATGAAGAGAGAAAGAGGGAAAGAGAGACTTACAAATAATATTTAAAAATAAACGTTAGGTTTAATATATCGGTATAAAAGGTTTTGTAAAAGTTTTCTTTTAATGTAAGTCTTGCACTCAATTATTACGTGTGTGTTTGTTCATATCTTAAAATACCTATATTTGTCAAATATATTGCCACAATCGATTCCCACGGTAATTCATTAGAGATGTTACGGTAATAATTACAAAGCAATTACTATGCTCACAAATAAAACCTTGTTATTTTATTTTAGATACTAGCACGCACCATCACGCAGACACTTCTTTTGACTAGGGCGCATACGCTGTTTTGACATGCAAGCATAAGTCATTTCATGGTAGCTATTAAATTATGAATATTGAAGGCTGTGAAAAGAATTTTATATGTAGTTTTAGATTGCCCAAAAACAATGCACATATGTACATAGACTCATTCTTACGTCTTGTTGGAGTAGGCACAGACTGGAGCGCCAAGTGCTTTGGGCCATTCATTACGTCTTTAGCTCTATAAACTGTTATAAATCTCTTCATACACACTGGTTGGTTCGAGGACTCCGTGTTTGACCTCCATTTATTTATATTTGTGAGGCCCACAAGTATTTTTCTCGGTTCTGGGTGTTTGTGAGATCAAAAAGCCTCTCCTAGTTACTAATACCCACGACGCAAAACTTAAGTGATCTTAATGTTCGGTCAGGACTATGTATGTGACTGTTGAGTGTATGTATTTTATTTATTTATTTATATCGCAAGTAATCCCAGTCAATTTATTTATCCAAAATCTACCGGTCTCTCGCAAGTCCTCCAGCCTATTTAAAACAGTGACATCTACCGGCACGCGGCCGAAGCGCCACTTGATAGTTGATAAATAAGAAAATGCAAGCGATGCACAAACCAGTAGGGTTTAACGACACCGCATTGTGAAACTGGTTCTGAGGCGGGGGTCAAGTGTAGTGAAAGTATGGCGGTCGGATCGACCCCGTGCATCGTGCATCTCAAGTTACTTGTCTTATGTGATTATTTTTATAGCTATAGGCAGTGTGACGCAGTTGGGTGCGCCATAAACTTTGGAACAAAAGGCTTTAACCCTGCATCGATACAAGTGTTTGTTACACAGATATTCTTTCGGCTGTAGGTGTTGTTGAGTTGTGGAACTGAAAAGTCTTTCATAGTTTCTGATGCTCATAACACAAGACTGTTTTGAGTGTGGTTTCAGGTCTATGTGAGTTATTGTCTGGGACATTTACTTATGCTATGTAGACCTCAAAATTATGAGAATTGGCCAAGGTAACCTCTGGCTCACAGAAAACTAGAGACGAAACCTTTAGAAACCTTTTGTATGATGATGGTCGACTAGGATGATAACCTGCCTTACAGAAAAACTGAAACCTTTGGAAACGCTTTTTGTCCATTGTTTTATTTATTAACCGTTTGTTTGTTTTATATATTTGATATTGTCCATAATTGTCTATAATGAAACATAGTATATCCAATAGTTGTATTACTTTCGATGGTACTAATAACTATAATAAACGTAATAAGATTGCAGTAAATACTAAAGCCATAAATTATCTCGTGTATTGTAGCAAAGAAGAAACTATAAAACTTTAAATTCTTTGTTGCAAAGAGTTGCCGCTAATTTTGAAACATGCTTTTTGAATACCAAATCCATATTGTGACATACGGATGTTTTTCATAGTTTAATAAGACAAATATTTATTACATTGCTGTCTGCAAAACATGCAAGTC
Source organism: Hyles euphorbiae (assembly GCA_023078785.2). NCBI lineage: Eukaryota > Metazoa > Arthropoda > Insecta > Lepidoptera > Sphingidae > Hyles > Hyles euphorbiae. Next base: position 20,299,604 of record CM041040.1, read on the forward strand.
AATTCAGAAAATTGCTTATACAAAGGCACAAAGCTTTTGCAATCAATCGTCTTCTTGCACTCAATCGAAATAAATTGATTCAGAAAATATTGCAATGTTCGTTACGACTAGCTGCCAGCCTCGGCTTTGCCTGGGGGCAGTTTTTTCTCCTTCACTTCACTCTTATTAATACAGTTTTAAATAAATCTGACTACAAACATATTAACATCATTCTAAAACTGATCTAATATTTTAATTTACATGGTAATTTACATTTTTTATTAAATTATCTGTTTACTGTTGAATTTGGTCATAAAAAACAGCCTATAACCTTCAAATCCTCGACTTATATATGCATTTTATGACCGGAGAGACGGATAAACAAACAGTTCGTCTGTTAAAATTGAATACCGCCTCATCTTAACCACATAAACATTACAATCTAAAAGAAATCATAAGTTACTGACCTTTTAATTTAATTACGAGCGCCTCAGACTTTCGCATTTATTAGTGTATATTTTCACTTATGATGAATCGATAACTTGTGATTGTATGAAATCGCGAGCGGATTGCGGAAGACAATATGACATGCAAATTGGGCGAAAGTATTGTTTATTACTGCAAAAAAATGCGATAATAATTTTTCATTGTGCTATTTACGACATGCAGATCAAAACATGTGTAGTTTCTTTTATTGCACGTCACAAAAAATATACGGTGTACTTGATGACAAATTAACTGCTTTGTTGATAGAAAATCTATACATATATTCATAGTTAATATGCTAGCTAGACTATTTTTTTTGTTAGAAGTTAGAAAATGTAAAGAACTCATGAACATAGCAATTAGGATAAATAGTTAAAAATTGTGTGCAATAGCATTTAAAAATTAAAGCTAGAAGGCTGAAAAATACATGCATATGTTACCAACTCAAATTTAAATACCATTAATTTTATGTCTAAACATATAAAACTACTTACTACTTGAATTAAAAAACGGAAGCGCACACCTAAATTGCTATATTTCATTGAGTACAACATCTAAGCCCCTGTAAACCAGCCACGAATACCAGGAAACCAGGAATATCACGACAAAATCAAATCAAAATATCCTTTCTTTATCCAAATAGTCTTTCATAAGTTCTTTCAATCGTTAAATTATTGCTTACATTGCTTCGAAAAGTAGTTGTAGCTGTGAACAAGAAACATCTTAAGTTCCTTTAAATTTAGCACTTGTACATTAAACCGCGAGTACCAGGAAAATATGAATGGTAAAGAACATCTAAACACCTGTAAATTTAGACTCGAGTACCAGGAAGCCATGAATGGGCAGAGCGTCGTCGCGTGTGGCTCGTCACGCGAGCTGCCGTACTTGCGTAATTTCACGCTCTGCTTCAAAAGAATTCTAACGTTTGTTGTCGTCTTGATTTGGTACTTTGTATATGACTATGAATACCCGTACCATCTTTGGATATATTTTTTCTGCGTGTATTAGCATCGTAAACTTTGATATTTAAACCTGGATTTGATTAACGAGTCCTAGATAAATGGGATGCCATACAAAACAGACGACGAATGATGAGGCAAAGCGTTCAATTATACGATTATAATAGATCTTATCGCTAAATGCGTGCGAATCCAACCTTGGCAAAAATATATTTATTGAATTAAAAGATAAGCTTAACAAATACCATTCACAGTCTGATATAAACAATAATAATAATAAATAACACCCAACAGTCACATACATAGTCCTGACTCCACACTAAAATCGAGTCTTGTATCGCGAGTATACGAGCGAGTATGCGAGCTACAAGCGATTTTTCAATCTCAAAAACACCCAGACCCGAAAGAAATATTTTTAGACCGCACAAACATTTCTCTCGGTGCGGGGATAGAACCCGCGGCCTCTCGTTTCACAGGCGGCGTCAAACCAACAGAACCACGGAGGCTGTCCAACTACCTCGATGTAGATCAATGACTAAGAATACAATACCTACCTCCTATTATACCTAGCGTGATACCGGTGCCCTAGGCCCCGTCGCATTAGAAAGGGCCGCCGAAGGTCGCAGGCCATCGCCATCGAGATAGCGTATAATTGAGACAAACCAGACGCGCTAACTAGCGCTGTACTGACTAAATTACCATGGCTCGGGTATCTAATAAATAGTCGCGTTAAACCTTGTGTGTGTTGGTAAATAACTTCATTTGCACAAATGAAATACATGGTATAGAGCGTGAAATGAGTACAGGAAGCAATAAAATTTACGAAATGGATTTTCTCATCTGTTAAACTAAGACTATTTTGTAATCTAGATGAAAAATAGAGAATAAGTGACAGAGATAATAATAATTGTATTATTAAGTTTGTGTTACATCAAATTCGAAAGTATATTCTTCTTTTGCTAGAGTATCAATTTTACCGCTCACTACAATAATATATAAACTCGCGCCTTTTTTTCCATAAGGGGAAGGCAGAGGTACCATGACATCCACATTTCATCTTATTATGTGAACCAATACATTCTGAGATACAGCAGACTTTTGCCTTCTCATTGCATAAAATAATGCTATTAACAGTACATACTTTTAAATCCCTCCTAAAGGACAGTTTAATATAAATATCAATTTAGAATTTAATCACGATTATTCTTTTGACTCACCCTTATAAAATACTATTCCTTTTATTTTAAAAACGAAACTTATACAAACTACTCTTCCTCACCTTGACTATTTTATCCAAATCTCGAAATTGCTTTTAAAACCACCTACGTACCACTTCAATCATATCTATGAATAAGCAAATTACCCCGTGCCTTCAATTATACATGTTGAATGTTGGGCAATCTTATGACTATTTGCGTTTCTTCACGCCTTCACGCTTTAAAGTTGGACGGTTATTAGCATAGAAAATATATCCGATTGAAGTGTGACCATTATAATAACTCAATATTCCTATTAAGCTTACTGTATATTTATTTTATTTTATTTTTTACATTCAGAAAACTAACAGCTAATACAAGCAGTAAATTTAAAAAAATATGTAACAGAAGGCCAATTACAAGTTTTCACCTATAATATTCATGTTTTGTTATTGGTAATCCCCTTGTATGAAAATATTTAAGCTAATTTTACGCGCAACTTTTATATATATTTGTGTTGACAAATTTTGTATGCAATAATATGTACATGTTAATTCAAATTTAATTTTAAAAAGTATGTAATCTATATCTAAAAATAATACTACTGTGAAACTCTTAATGAATTTAAAAACAAACCAAACATGAGGAAACATTAACAGCGTTTTTCCTTCCGTTAAAAACAATGTTTTAAATTAAATAAAGGCTGCATGCCACAAGACAACTTGAGCGCCATCTGATGTTAAACAACCGCATTCCTGAATAGGAGATTATAAAGGTCACTGCAATTGCTCGCCTTCGGACACTTCTTATAAAAATAAATTGTATGAAAATAACAACAGCGGACGCGAAAGCTTTTTATTTTTATTTTGCCCGATTAAGAAGGATTCATATGATATATGGTGGCCTTTTTACTCGACACGAATAAATAACAAAAGAACCACGGCTTAAACTAATAGTACAAATGTTATAGGTAAAGAAAACCCTTACAATTCAAGTTTATTGACTAATAAAAAACACGTTTTTGAATATCAAATACATTGAACTCTAGAGTAATATAAATAATAATGTTCTTTCATGACTAATTATTTTATCTAACAATGGGTGTACCTTTTTTATAATTGAATTACTATTTTAAAACGTATCGTAAGAAGACGATATGTCAATAATTTAATCAACATTATTTTATTTCAAAAATATTTAATATATTATTCCCCGAAGTCAACCTTTCTATCTTCAAAACCGGTTGAATTTTTCGGCGGATAATAATAGTACTGCAATTATGTTGGTAAATACTCGGTTTGCCTTGTACAAAGCCTGTTTGTGATATAGGTTACTCACGGAATAATCTGGTGATTCATGCCGCGTTTAATTCATCTGGTACTTACCTGAAAGAGAAATATATTATTAATATCTTAGCTTTTAAACATAATAAAATGCTTTAAAAATACATATATTCCAAGGATTAAATGTTAAAAAATAAATAAAATATTAATAACTAGCGGCCCGGTCCAGCTTCGCCCGGGTACAAATAGATTTCTGTACAATAATATGTGCGTATTATACATATAAACCTTCCTCTTGAATCGCTCTATCTATTTAAAAAAACCGCATCAAAATCCGTTGCGCAGTTTTAAAAAAATTACAAAAGTGTACTTAACAAGCATACAAAGGGACATAGGGACAGAGAAAGCGACTTTGTTTTATACTATACAGCGTTTCAGAGCAATTTATGACAATTTATTTTACCAATATATTGCGTTGAGTGAACTTTATTATTGCATACGATATTTCAGCCTATTAAGAAATCGACAGATGACATTTTTTTGTGGCATTTCGTGATTAAAAAGGTGTTTCTTGTGATATTTTTACTCCATAGATATTAAATCTTGGCAAACATGTATAGATCACATACATACATATGTGTATTGATACATGTGTGTATTGATAGTCAATCACCGCGCACTAAAACGGTGAAGGAAAACATCGTGAGGAAACCTGCATACCATAGCGAACCTATAAAAATTTCTATGGTATGTAAGTCCGTCAACCCGCACTACGCTAGCGTGGTGGACTATACGGCCTAACCACTCTCAGTCGTACTGTCGATTGTAGAGGAAGCCCATGCCCTGCAGTGGGACGTATATGGGCTGATACAGAAACATGTATAGTCTTGTGAAAGACTAATTAAGTCATTGATATCCATAGCAGTCTATATATCGACAAAAATAGGCCAGCGGCCATAGTGGATCAAATTTAGCGGGTTACATTTTGCTTCCTAGATTTTCCTTAACTAAAGTCATAATATAGTACATTCTTGTGGGCAGAGACCATAAACTTTCTTACTCATATTTCGAAAGGGCTCAATTTACCATGCAACATTATAATTACTTTTGAAAACCATGTGAGTTTTTTATTTAATATGTATTGTATTAATACTGGCGTATAATATGTAATTGGGCGATAATTAAAGACGTTAAAATGCGTGAAATGTGGGTAATTGTTGTTACACTGGCCGCTTGTGCTTGAGACACAGTGTTAGGATGCGGTCTGATATACCGCGATACGCGATGAGAAATAATACACATTATTTTAGTTTATCCCAATTTAATACAGCATTCTGTTGTTGAGGGAATAATTTCAATATACCCCTACGACAAGTGGTAAATGAATTTGTTTAAAATTAAATTAAAAATACCGTCGTGAGTATACGTCAAACATTCCGTAATACCAAAGGTCAGATGTGACATTTTTTTCTTCATAATTTATTCTTAATATTATTAAAAAATACTTAGCTTTAGTCAGCATTTCTAATAATTATCACAGTCTGTCTTTCCCCCATTAACAAAATTCGTAAAACTGTAAAATGACCTAATAAACGATTCATTCAACTCCATATTGCCCTCATTATTACTAAGTTTAGAGGTCAGTAACTCGCTTTCAATTTATTCATAATATTCACATAATCGAATGTAAGATTAAAAAACAATCTAAAATGCAGATTTATTTTCTTATGATACGCAATATTTGAATATTAACATTGTTATTTAAATTTATAACACAGAAATGTTCTAGATTAATATAAATATTGTATTATATTGCCTTATTGATACTACTAGTCTAAACTAATATTATAAAGAAGAAAGCTTTTATTGTTTGAGCCTATTCAATTCATGAATAGGCATTAAAACTTTAGGCCTAATTTGAAAATTCTTTCAACATTAGAATCCTACATTATCCTTGATGAACATAGGCGATGAAATAGTTTCAGAAAAGTTTATCTGCAAAAATAACACAAGTAGAGGCGAATAAAATTTTCATATCTTATTTTTTTGTCCTACATTACCCCAGCCATCTACAAATAATGTAAGCTAGAATAAGCAGCTGCTTACATTTATAGACACAGCATTGAAACGCAGCGAGTCTTCGGAGATGCCTAAAAATTGTTTTCTAACCCGCAATGAAACCAATCAAATAGTACGGTAAATAGGAAACATTTTAAAAAATCTTAGTAATATATTGGGGATATGCGTGTGTACGCGGTGACCGCAGCCTTAGTATTTGACTAAGGAACGATTACAAAACAACGACCTTCCTCTACCACTCTCCCATTCGGCCGGTGAAAAATAATGCCGCTTTGTTTGTGTTTGTGCGAAATTATTTCAATACTAATTGCTTTTTGCGTTTCACAGTTTTTATTCAATATCTCATTTTTAGTTGGTAAATATATAATTATTTTATTGCGGACTGAAACCTACATCATCATAAAAAAATCCTATACATAAAAAGTACTAATGGCGGTCTTATTTCTCTAGGCAATCTTTTACATACAAGACAAACGTAGTAAAAAGAAGAAAGAAAGGACAAACTAAAGTTGATTTACAAGGAAAACTTGATGGAAAATATGTGTAAACATAATCCTCATCTTTAGGTATATATACAGGCATGGGCTTATTAAACTAGCTTTTGTAAAGATCCCATGAATAAAGCTCTCAATTTTCTTTAGACATTTTTAAACTGTTTCACATATTTGTGGAAGGTATCTCATATGTCAACATGTCTGCCAAACAACAGTGTAAATGCATTGTTGTGCTTCGGATTGAAGGACATGTGTCGTTCGTTTATTATGTTTGTAGCCAGAGTAACTACTGGACATATAATATTGATACTTGACATCTTGTCTCAGGATGGCGAGCGCAGTGAAATGCCAATCATTGCGTGTTGTTTGGTTTTGCTACTATCCGTGAGCAATCATATCGCTTACCATCAGGCGACTGGCATGTTCGTCTCGACATTCATTGAAATAAAAAAAATAGTGTCTCTAGCAAAAAGATTCACGCATTGAAAACACCGCAATTGTTTTTGCAAAAATAGTTAACGCCGACACTTGCAATGTCGAGTGCTTCAATTAGCGACATTGTCCCGCGGTGTTCACACTTATTACATTATATTGTGTGGTGCGTGTTGCGTAACGTTTGTGCAATCGGTTGCATGCAATGTTTTCAGGGTTGCTGAATTAGGGTGCTGAATTAGGGTGGGTACTAATGATTTGGTGGTGGGATTTAAATATGCGCTGAGATAGCAATCACCGTTTTTAATTGCGTTTTGAAACCGATGAATGGCGTTTTAAGGGCAATCTTAAAGGTCAGAATTCACAATAGATTTTTCGTCAAATGCTCGCATGATGGTAACTCAAGAACTAAATTCAAAATAAAAAACTGAGCAGTTTTTCATTGAATGTGTTGTCAAAACCACGATGCAACAAATAAAAAGTCCATTATATTTCGATATACATGTACTGAACATTCCTCCATCGAATATTCTACCAGCAGTTTTTGGATTCCCAACAATGCTACTTGTCTAAGAAAACACAACTGCTAAGCTCTTACTTGATATAGGTTTTCTGTCTGACAGGTTAGGTCACCCTATTTATGTTGTAGTTTAAACGACCTACAGGAAGGCATCTTAAGACCTACATAAATTACCCTTTTCAGTACCATACCTTTTAATCCACCGCGTTAAAGTTAGCAGACATATTACGTAAAGTACAATTGAATAATCAGTCCCATAATAATTAGACGGATGTGAAGACGCTCTAATAGAGTGTGATCAGCGAGCCATTACTTCCCATTGATACTGGTCACGAGCCGCGACCATCGATTATATCTTACATCCACACGTAATACCAACCGGACGAAGCCACGTAACATACATTACATGGGGAGTCCACTGAACATTGGCCTCCAACAAGGATTTCCATAGAGGCCTGTTGGGAGCGTGCATGCATTACCTATGACGTTTCAATTTAGCTAATGGGATGTGGAATGCAATATAAGTATACACATAGTATTGGTGAAAGATTATCCTAGTTTCAGTGTTATGAAACTAAAAAGTGTGTCGTAATTTTTTATGCTTAGCAAAAAATTTGATATTACTCTGTCGTTTCCTGCTCAAATATACACATATATTAAATAATTTCCACACTAATATTTTAGGCACCTTTCTTTTTGTAATCAACTACTTTTCCCTATATACTCGTATTTCCTCAAAAAAAATATGAGGTCCAGGTATTTAAAAAATTCCTACACACATTCCACAAACCAACTACATTAAACAGTGCCACACAGTATTTCGCCAGCAAGTTTTTCAAGTACTTATCGCAAGCAGTGCATTCCTGGTCGGTTCTAGTTAGTTCAGTAACAAAACGCTTACGTAAACGAGCAGTCGGCGGCCGCGCGGACCGGTCCGAAGGGCACTATGTAGAGCATACTTTACACTGCTGGCCAATAGCAACCACCACATTTTTACTGTGATACAGTTGATGCAAATTTTACACTATATGCCATTGAAAACTGCTATAAATTACAATTCTCTATATTTAATGATATATTAATAAAGCCTCTATATTTAAGGAATAGTAAAAGTCCAGTAATAGTGAACTTCACAACTCCTTGCAATATTTATAGACCCTCCTGCTTTGCTTACGATATATTGCGATTTCAACATATTCATTTAAATTTGTGAACTATTTCGAGGAGCTAACTCATAGTGAACAAAAAATATCTCCCACTTAAGCTACAAGTACCAGTAAAAAAAAATAAAAAAAACAGGTAATTGGAAATATTATAACTATTTGCCCTTTCGCTAAAACCTATGTACTTAGAAGTGTTGAAACACACTTCAATGTAGGAAACTGATCCATTTTATAAGTTAGATAACATAATTACTGTATCAACATCGCGTGGACTCGAGCGCGTTACAAAAGTTTTGCATATTTATACAGGGAAGTTATGAAAAGCGATAAAACTTGGAATTTTCGTAATCGCCCGTGGTATAGTTAGGTCGTTTCTCACTTTTCCTGAGCCATAAATATAGTAGATAAGGCTAATAATTAATAATCAATGGAGATTGAATATCTGTAATATTGGAGAAATTGCTAAGATGGCCAAAAGCGATAAATTAATAGTTAGTTAGTTCTATTCTTAAATTGCACGCTCGCTCTTTTGTTCTTACAGAAATAAAATTAGTGAATTATTTCAAATGTAAATATATTTTTGTACATTGTAATTCATGCCGTAACATATTTGCTGTATTCATGACTTTTCTTCTTAATAATATTTCTTTCAGTAAACAGTTTTCAAGTTCCCCATGATCCAATTCAAGCTCAAATATGTATTATTCTTTAAAATAGTGACAATATACAATACCACAGTTTTTGGCCAGCACTATATAGAGTGCGCAATAAATGCACATACCAGGCTGTCGGTTTTACATGTACATTCAATACATTTGCACTGCAGGCGGCCTTGGAGGAAGCTTCCTTAGTGTTATTGATCATAAATAATAATATAGCCGTTACTTTGCTCAAATACATTGTTGCTAGTCAATAATTATTTTTGTAAGTACTTATATATACGAGTAGTACAAACTAGTTTGGATTCTGTCGCTGAAAATAAAGCTATAATAAAAGTATGACAATATTGTATTCTAATTTTGGCTACGTAAGTTGTTATAACGTTATTTAAAAGCGAGTCTAATGAATAATAGTATTATATCACCGTACTCAAATATTTAGTTTTTTATTTTTACCCTTAATATTTACTTCAATTTTCTTACATATATTACAAAATATATACAATAATTTTAAAAAACTTGACCTTTCAGTTGTGAAACTTGATTTCTACGAAACTGGTGGTTAGGACTCGAAAGTGAGGAACCTCCTAAGGTATACTCGTAATTTTAATAAAGTAAAAAAAATTAAGAGAATATCAACCCATTATTCAGCAGAGGTGTATTGCGTCACATATTTAGATAGTCGTGACTGAACAGTCGACAAGTTTCTAAGCACTGTGTAATTACACCGAGCGGAAATTAATGTCAACGTTTCACATCAACTTTCCAGCCGAGCTTTGTAGAACTTACAAGGACGGAGAAGCTTCTGGAAGCTTGGCTTGATGTTATTTTTACTACCTTTTAAACTTACGAAATTCTTTAATATTACTGTGTATTTATTCTGAATAATGATTAAGAAACATACCATTTTTTTGGTTATAACGTCATCCCAATTTATGCAGTGAGCATATTTAATTTCGCCATTCTACTAATACATTTTAGAAGTGACAAGCATAAGAAGCATAAGATAAATACGTACATATTATATATATTTTTTAAATATTTCAAATCACTATCTTCTGTGAATATCTCCTTTCGTAAGATTTATTTTATCCACGGTATATAAACATCGGCGTGGGATTCAACAATTAATTTAATTTAATTAACTCAACTTATTACCACCTTCAACTAATTAAGTGTCATAATTGCCTCACAATAACAATATGAAGCTTGTTTTAAAAGCCCAATAAACAACGGATAGACGTTCCAAGAAAAGATTTCAACGCGCTCGACACGTCGTGGGCGTTATAGACATTAGATGATATGATAAGCCAACAATTTTAGACGCGATTAGACGCGTTTAATGCTCACACGAATAACCTCGACCCATATTATGACAAGTGGTTACGTCATCACCTCAGTTTCATCCAGATATGAGAACCGTTTCACTTTTTTATTACTATAAAAGTTTTTTTTTTTAAATTACACAATTTAATTTACAAATGTGGTATTGTAAAATGGTTGAAGTTCACGCAGTAATTGATCGATAAGAGAATTGTTTTGCGTGTAGGAAGAAATAAATATATTATATACAAACATTTAGTAAATAAAAGGCTGTGCTATATTCAGTAAATTTTTCCTCGTTTGTAACGATCAATACCTTTTCTAAGCAAATATATCGCTTATTTTTCCCACGGCTTCGTCCGCATAGCATTACGTTGCTGCTCTATTTCACAGGAACTATGCACTATTACCTGTATTCAATCACGCCTATGCCTCAGTGGGGTAGGCAGAAACTATAGAGCACCAAGTGCTATAGCCCATACACATAGTTTTACCAACATTAACTTCTTTTTAAGCGCTCCTCACTTCGCAAATTTCTGGATTTCAAAGTATGTTAAACAATCTGAGATTTAGATTATTATGTCCAAACAAACTTATCGTACTGTTGCCATTTTACTGTGTGAAAGACCAACAAACACATTTTCGCATTGATTATATTAGTATAATTATTCTAGGTGATATTTTATAACTCAACTACATTTTATGATCATCTGCTAATGAGTGCCGCCGACCTTTTCGTAAGTAAAATATCATGGTCATCCATAAATTCTTAATTATCAGTATAATACAGTGGATTATCGCGTGCCTTAACGGTTAACGGAAACATCGTGAGGAAACCTGAATACCTGACAAATCTTAACATGAAGCTCAAAGTTTGTGGAGTCTACCAGACTCGGTCAGCGTTGACTGAGATCTGTGTCTCCAATAATTTAAAATAAACTGTAGGCATAAATAACTAAGAAATTTGTGCAAAATTACAGTTTTCTCTACTTCCTTTCAAGGCATGAAGAGGCAATTTACTTGGCAAGCATAGCTGAGTCTAGAGATTTTTTCTTCTTACTTGTTTTCTTGCTCATAATTGTTTTTGGCTAACTGAATTTATTTTTCTAAGTGAGAACTTTTCATTGGCTTTATGTTATTTAAACTGTATCTATATATATTGATATTAGCCGTTATCTTTCCATGTTTTAAATAAATAAATTATAATGGCTTTGTTATAAAAATATTAAAACAACATAATTACAATTATTTGCACGGTTTCTGTCCTTGTAGTATCATGTCAATGACCGACTAAATCAACAAACTTTCCTAATTTATTTTCTCATAGCAAAAAGTAAATATCAAAACATTTCCGAGAACAATACACATTGTTGATTGATCTAAACCGACCCCTTTCGTGTAATAGTATCATAAATAAACATGATGAAATAATACATTACTTTTCATTAAACATCATTTGGCAATGATTAATGAGCGCGCACACATCATTGTAATCATTAAATATTGCAATATATTTGATATAACCACGCTATTATATTTAGCGGTTAAGTAGACATGATTCATTTAGAACTAACTCGATAAATGTACCAAAGTATATTATAGTATTCAACACTAGTGTTTTTTGCCCGTTCTTCTCTAGTGAAAACCGCTTTCCTAACCGGGTGGTAGATAAAAAAAATGTCTGAATCTAAATGATGTTGAACATTTTAATGGATTCAATAAATTATTTTCATTTTCAGTATATACGAGTAGATTGCTGCGTAGAACCAAAAGACAACACGTATATAAAGCTGAAAGGGGAATGCTGCACTCATCAATGGGGCCAAAATTCGAAATCGCGAAAAAAAAACAGCTGTTCTATACAAAAATTATCATTTTAATCTATTAAATTTATGGAACAGCTGATTTTATTTGTTTTTGTCCTTACCACTCTCCATTGTACTCTTGATTGTAGAGGTGGACCATGTCCTGCAGTGGGACGTATATGGGCTGATACAGATAGATACAGTGGTATCACGAACAAGATTACCATCAGCAATTTTCCATTATTTTTTGCCCATTATATATAACTAGAAAATAATGAGGGCGTTAGAAAGCCTTATGCAAATGTTTAATACACAGCCATGTTTACGTGACCAATAATTAAAATAAACTTTCATAACCTTGGCTTCGATGAAAGCAAATGTTTTATAAAATTCTGTTACTCATTTACATTCGACAAAAATAGTTCAGGCTTTCAAATGTGACCTTCGATTTAAATACTGTCTATTTTATGCAAAATATACCTATTTGTAGTACTAGACACATTATATTGGCCCTGGGGTATTATTCAGTACAATTTAAATGCTGGATAATGATCGAAATGTCACGACACAAGTGACTGCAATGAATGGTGTGGTTTTGGTGATTATATTTTTCCTTTTTATACTAGCACGAATATCATTAAAAATTATTTGTGTAGTGTAGTGTAGTGCAAAGAATATAGTTATTATTGCTAATTGTTGTCATAATCCATTAACTATAAGTTACCACAGTAAGTTAGAATTCGGCTAAGGTTTGTTCTGAAGGTTTGTACTAAACACGTAGATGAATCAAAATAAGTGAAAAAGATTGCAAAACACATAAGACACATTATAATCATCTCAGCCACAGAAAGTCCACTGCTGAGCATAGGCCTCCTCCAATAAGGCATAAGACACAAAAACATTAATATTACACCACATAGAAATATTATCCGGAAATAACATTTTAGCGTTGAGATGGTAAAACAAAATTCCTAAACCTTCCTTACCAGTGTTTCCAATTCTTAGGTTGTTAAAATTCCCAACTGAGAGAAACAAAAGACCTTCGTATGATAATATAAAACTGACGAATTCGTTGCGAACGTTAAGTTTATCGTGTTGTCCGTGCGTCGAGGCCGATCGCCGATACAGCTAACAATGCAATATGCAGAGGTTGTCTGTATGCATGAGTTGCATTGGCTATGCCTTCCGAATTGCCGAAACTAATGACTTTATATTGACACGATATTAGCTCTATTGCACCTTATGATCAACGCAGTAAATATCGTGATAATTATTTGTAAAGGTAAACACTAGATGCACTCACTATGTCCGAAATCTGATGTTTTTCCGTTGGTTACTATGGCAGTTTTTTTTTTAGTTTTGCTAACCAGACATTTAAAATCAAATGTGTTAATATTTCAAGAATTTAATGTAATTGATGAAACTCATTTTCTATGTGCTATATTTTACATACCATGTAATTTTTGATGTATGTAATTTTCAAATAAATAGAGCAGTGCATAATATGATTTGTAACACTGTATGTTTAAATTGAAAACAAATCCAAAAAACTCAATATTAATTTTAATCTTGACATTTTTATAACTACAAATTGTTATTCCAATAGCTCAATTGTCGTAAAAAGTAATAGATCAATAACTCTAATCTGTAACCTTGGAGTGTCAATACTAGGGCCGCGAGGTTATCACAAAACGTTGCATAATGAAATAAGATCTAAAGGCTTTGCGTAATGTATCGTATGAAACTAAAACCAAGTGTATCAATAGACTGGATTCTGTACGCAATTGTTCACCTACATCCACAAGCATCTGTGTAGATAGAACTGGTGATACATGTCTGGTTTGAATACTCTTGATCAAGAAATGGAAGTCGGACAAAAAAGGGCAGGCTGATTGACACAAACAAAAATACTTCAGTCATCTGTAAGTTTTATCTGAAATGTTGGCTTTCTGGAAATGATTAAATTTGTAGATTTTGAGGTGCTCTTTTCGAAACTCTACTTTACAACCTCGTAATTTTGACATAGAAAATTTCATAACATTGTTGTATTTACATTTACTTATTATAAAAATAAATTGTTTCAGCGTACAACTACAGCAAACTTACAATAATGAACTTATATTCGAACATGACAATAACCATTCAACGGGAAAAATCGAGCTTGCAGAAAATGGTAAGTTTTGTTAAACTAGTTAACATATAACTTCCACAATGCGTGACTATGACTAACCAATCAATGCTGATTTCAAATATATTAACAGTTCATTGCTATTTTCCCGTTCAAATATAAACTTTCGCTGTATAGTACATTTATAAATAATAATTTTAGACCACGTACATATTGAAATATCAACATGAAGTTATGCACAAGTCACTAAGCCTTTAGAGTGATACCTTCTATCGAAACATAACTTTCAAAAACAACTTAAGCCACACTTAACATAATATGGTTACTTCTAAATATTGAATACTTCAGTCAAGTGACCTATCGAGCCACAAGAAACGCAGTTTAAGAATCAAACTTAAACTTTGGATACACTGTTTCCACTTCTGACCGTTATTTTATTCACATCTTTGTTATTTTTAAATAAAAAACGACATCAATCACAAAGTTAAATTCATAGGAAATATTTTTGTCCACATCCTTCCGTAATAAAGCGGATGCCACATAATGAACTAAGGCGGTAATTGCTGATTTATTTTGACAGCTCCATTGAGTTAATAATCCATACAATGACCATAACATTTACGAGATAGAATGAACTAAAGAGGTAAATATCCTCGCATTAAGAATTTCACAGACTGGAAAGCCAACTGGAAATCGAAATATTCGTCAACTAATAGATACCATACGGCAATGTACCTATACATATGCATAGTGCAGTCACATAACCATGCCTGAAAATCTGTCTTACCTACAAACCTGGTATGATGGACACACGATTGTTTTAGTCAACGAATTACAAATATTTTCCACAAGGCAAAACATAATTCCCACATTATATTTTATTGTTGTGATGTAACCTTTTTGTTTTGACTGAACATAACCTAGACTAGTGCCAATTTAGTATTTTACATTAGTTTTATCTAGATTTATTTGAATATGTTTTTACAAATCCATTTGTTAATGTGTTACATTAATATTTTAATATGCACATAATTATGACGACAAAAACGAAAACAGAAGCTTGATACATACCGTTATAAAAGTCCAACAATAATAATATATTTACTAAGTGGAATTTTAAAGTTAAAAAAACTACATTACATTTAGCTTTCCTACTGTAGGAATGGTTTGGCCAAGGTGTGTACCACTATATTAACCAAAAACACGTGAGGCGACAACTTTGCCACCACGTTACATATGGACCAACGACCTTTCCACTGCAAGTATCACAGGGTTTATATGCTCATCGGCTTGACGTATATAAACAAAACATAATGGATTCTTAGGTTGATTCTGCCGATTAAATCCGTAAATAATAGTTATTTCAAACATAATATTTTTATAATAAAATACATATAATACTCATAAATGACCAACAAAAAATCACCTATATACACAAACAACATTCCGTTGTGTTTTCAATTTCATATAAATCGAATTAATTATTTCATTGTGTGTTTGCAAACAAGGTGCGTAGAGGTCGCGGCCAGCGCTTCCCATGCCGATTGACCCCCAACAGCGTGGCTAAGCCTCATACGAACTTCCCTCACGTTCTGTTCCGCCATTTTAAACTTTACAACAATTGCGCAATTTTACACGCCTGTACTGTTTGTTTTATGGTGATTCGGTTTAATGCTTAAGTTTTTGTTTTGCATAGTTTTAATGTAGTTTTGTATTGGTGTTTTTTATTGCACTGGTCTGGCAAACAAGCAAATAGTTTACTTGATAGTGATTATGGCCAACCATGAAAATTCATACCAATATCGCAGAGGCATTGAAGGTTTCTTTAAATTCAATAAAAGTCAAAGAGGACATGAGGAGGTACAGATATTTTGATTACTGAGTAATATACTGTAATCTAACTCAGGAGACGGAATACAACAGCTTATAGTCGCTTCATATCGGTTTTCTATGTCCAGTAACGCCTCCGTCGAGCCAGCCCTTCCATGCTGTTGTCCAAGGTGACAACAGTGTTTACAACTTTTTTTAAAACACAAAATATTACAACAAAAATCGATTTCAATCACTTTTGTATGAGCCATTCCGTGCAAAAGGATTTTATAAAAAGTTAACAGCAAGATACAAATGCACTGAAAATCTTGAATTTATTAGCATATCATAAAGACTTTCCACAACGTGTATCAAAACTTCGATAATATTTTTATCTTTGTGTGTTTTAAATAAATATCTACAACTTATAAAACTGTACCTGAATAAATTTAAATAACAAAATTCGTTATAGTTTAAAACTAAAAAGCGGCAGAATGCCCTGGAAACTGCTGGAAGGTAGCTCTACGAATACTTCGTAATACTGTATTTAAACCCTAACGAGGCACTTAATTTTCTAAACAAAACTAATTACACAACCCATAACAGACTTACAAAATCAAATATTAAAAATAAACACACTAATAACATTACATTTAGCTGTCAACATTCACACGTCATTATCTTGTAATTATCCGTCTCTGTCACTCATTACTCGTTAGAGCGAGACACAAGACATGAAAGCGAAAGCACGCAATTTACCAGACAAATATGGAGTAATTTTACACATTTTCTCACAAGCAAAATGGGAAGTTGTAAAAACTGGCGGAAATCCTATACACTTGACCAGAGACGTGTGATCTAGTTTTGTCACTCGCTTTCTATAGTGACGCCGTCAGATCGGGTTTTCTGTGACGCCGTTGATTAATGTCAGATTTGTTTGGTTACGAGTATTTTGGTTACATAATTGATTATAAGATTTTTGTTAACAGTTCAAACGTGGAAAATGTGTGTTGGCCTGTTTTTCATCATAAATATATACTTATGTATTAAATACGGCCGTAAAGGGGCAAGAACGCGGGTGTAAAATGAACGACCTGGAGTTCGCTTCTAGCACTGAGAATAAAATAACTACATATTTATGATTAATAAATGCACTCGTTTTATCTTATAACCGAGAAGTTTAATTAGAAAATATTAGTTAAACATATAAGTAACTAATTAAATGTTGATTTCTAAAAGATATATTTTTAATAGCTCCATGAATGGTTTTAACTTACTCTTAAGCTACGGCGTATATTATAAAGCCATGCTTTCACTATACGCAAATTTTGCCTACGCTGTCAATAAACCAATAATACTTAAGAAATATGATGTCATGGATTAAATAAATTAATACACCTAACAGTCACACACACAGTTCTGACTCCACACTAAGATCGAGTCTTGTAACAAGAACTACAAAAGATTTTTCGGGCTTACAAATGCCCAGATCCGAAACAAACACGTGTGATTCACACAAATATTTGTCTCGCTGTGAAGATTGAACCCACAGCCTCACGTCTCACAGCAGGCGTCTAACCAACTGCGCCACAAAGCCTGCCAAAATCGTTGAAAAGTTACACGATCAATATTAAACGTACGCAATACTTTTATAAATTACAATAGGACATACTCTATAATTAAAATCATTATAATCGAGTGCAAATCGCTTACAATTCCAAACATTTGCATAACATATTATCATCTGATAATGAAAGTGCGCAAAGCGTGCGTTTTGTAAGTACCGTTGCACAATCTATACGATTATCGATCAATTACAATTATACAACTCGATATAATCGAGCGTTACTTCATATCAGTTAATTGATTGTTACCGATTGTAGTTTATCCACAGGCCTAATCTATTTTTAATATACTTTCCAGATGTGAAAACATGCGGATATGAATAGGAATAAGGACAACGTCTGACTTGCGACACTTGTGCTCACAACTTCAGGAATGCAGACGAGATTATAAGTTTTTTGCATAATATTACAACAGACTATAATTTTACTATATACAAGTACAAGTTTGGATGGAAGAGTTGGTAGGGGTCAACCTAAATGAACCTACCCCATCCAAATCGGTGATACCCTCAACAAGGGTCAGGTCAAAAGTACCCTGAATCGACGAGAATGTTGACGGTTGATGGAAGTGGATGAAGCAAAAGTAATATGTCAGGATCGAGCAAAGTGGCATTGTATAGTCTCTGCCTACCCCTATGGTATACAGGCGTGACGATTATGTATGTATAATTTAACTAAAAGTAAAGACAGTGGGTTCCTGATGGAGTAACGATCACCAAAGGATATTCTTCTCTTTCACAGGTACACGAAATTATGCCAGAGTGCTTAAAAAGGTCTGAACTTATTTAACTTATTGTGCTATTTGATTAAACTAGATATTTTCTTCCTTATAATGAAATAAACTGTATCGTAAGTAATCGTAAAACGCCGAAATGTAATCAATATTTTTCATTAATGAAACAATATTTGTTCCAACAAAGAAATAAATATATCTAAAATCTAAGTCAGTCAATCTCAGTAAAATTCTACGATTAACTGAATTTTAGAAAGCTCAATAACCTCCGCACTACTTATATTTCTGTCTACCCCGGCAATATCAAAGGCGTGAGCTTCACAAACAACCGTGTTCCATACAAAACACATCACTATTCCCGCCAGTTATTGTTGTTTTTGTCAATGTCTCGCCGACTCCCACGGCGCCGAGATGTCATCTAAAGACTGATATCTTGTAATTGAGGCCCGTCGCACTGAGGTTTTAACTGAACCATTAATCCTCTTGTTCCCACGTACTCATGGGGGAATTAATTTGGTAAATTGAAGATGTAAATAAATTTTTAACACTTATAAATCAAGAGACAATATTTCATTCACCATGGTTATCGTTTCTGATCTAAAATGTTTTTCTTTTTTTTTTAATTTATTTATCACTTTTACAAAATAATCATTTTTAACTTGTCACAATAGTAAGCATTGAAAAAACCACAATGATTTGTCAACAATGCTATGATCAGAATCCGTCATCGAAACTTCAAGAACGCTGGTAACAGGAGTAAGTACTAAAATTATCTTATCTTTAGACAGAAGACAAGAGCTACGTAAGCGTTTTTTTTTTCGTTTTTTTTTTTTATATACCTACATTTCAACACATAGACGGATTAAAAATATTAGGTACCGACGTTACGGATTTAAAAAGTTGATGTATGAAACCTGTAAGACAATATTTAGTTTCATTAAGATCACCAAGAGCCAATGTCGTGATATAAACAAATTGTTTTAGATGGGATGTCCATATTTTTTTAATAACAATAATTTGCACTCAAAGTTAACGATTATCACTTGTTCATTAGTAATTTAACTCCATGTACGCTTTCTTGTTGTAAATACTAAAACCAAATCCTTTGGAAGATTATTACCTACCTAAAAACTCTTTACTTTAGGCATTTTATTGTAGTCACACCATCTAAAGACCCGACGCTCTTACGACTCCACTCAGATATAATTATTATAATAATTCCTTAATAAACATGTTAATAAGAAAACCTTAAATAAGAAAATGTTTCTAAGTCCATTTTATTGTTAAAATCTTCACCAAAGAACTATATATTTGTCATTAAATATCTCAGACTCCGCCGCGTATTCAATTACGTTATTCTATTGACTACAGAAGCTATTGACAACTTACTTCAACGAATTAGCCGCCATTGTCGAAGCGTAAAAACCTTCTCACTCTGCAATTGAATTATACATAACCGTCGACGCTATCAAAAAATACTTGTTATTAAGATGTTATCTGTCAAATTTCATAGTTGTCAAAAGCGTTTCATAAGATTGCAGAGCGGTGAGATAGCATCTGTGTAACAATAGTTACCCCACAGAGCCTCGGTAATGCCTGCGTTAATGGCGGCTCAACTTTAAGCAAATAAATTACTAGTTATACTGATACAGTTTATAGGAAATTGACCTGGATCTCACGGGTATTTTGTGACCTTGGCGAAGAGGAGTAGCAAATTAGTTGCTAGTATATTGCTCACACTTTTGTCTCTTCTTGAGTAATTTTGAAGACTTATTGTAAAATTTTTCTTTGTTCGTTTTTTGAAATATTAAAACTATATTTATATAATGGGCATAGACTTTAAAATCTAAAAATCAAACAGAGTAAGAGCAAAAGGAGCAGATTCTGCAATAAGAATAGAAAAAAAGTTCAGCCCGATATTATTTACCAGCTTGGTTTCATTCATTATTTTTTGAAATTCCAGTAACTTGGGATTTATACTGGTAAAAGGTAGTAATTAATACTTCACTAATATGTAGATTCAGATTTTGTTATAGTTAAGTTTGTTATAGTAGTTGAATACGAATTGTGATGTTTTCGTTTTAAATTGGAATGAATCTGCCCTTTACAATGTTTATTTATTATAAATATACACAAAAAGTGGATATGGGCACGTCACAACCGACCCCATTCCCAAGACAGCCCACCCGGAAACGATCCAAGGACTTCGGTCGAGAGCACGACTCGCGATAACTTCAAGATATTGTGATTTTGTCTTGATTCTCGTGACAAAATCCAAATCACGATTGACCCAAGACTATCTTTTGTTTTAGTTAATATGATTTTGTGTAATACAAGTAACGTTCTAGACTTCTTGTTATGTAATTTTAGAATTAGAACGTTAGAGATTTGTCCAATTATTGACAGAAGCTTTTCCCTGACCACAAGTTAAGCGTTTTGGGTGTGAGTCAACGACATATGTAACTAAGGGTTGATGGTTGGTTCAAAGATAAAATGATGTTAGTCTTTTGTCTTTATTTTAATTTTTTGTAAGTCAACAATTTAATCAAGATTTAATTTATACTTGGTATGATAACATGAAATATAAATATTTAAAAATGTGTTTTGAATCAAATGTTCGTATCTTTGGAAAGTCAATAATGAAATTCATAGTAACATAAAAATATGTTAAAATCAACCGTTATATATAATGCAATAGAAACGAACTTGTTATAATAATATTACCGATTTGATCTACATAAAATCAGTATTAATTGATCAAACAACGCCATAAAGGTTATTTACTAGCTAAGGTCAGTTCGGCCACATCGACGCGTGGCCGTGTCGCAAGCGACTTATAGCCCACGCTACCGCTATAGATCAATACGATCGTTTAATACTGGTAATTATTTATACCAGCTATAATTAGTTATAGCAGTGCTGGGAAAAGTTGACAAATATTAATAAACGAAAAATAATACTATATTGTCGCGTTGTTTGCGCAAGATTGATTTTACTATCATTAAATGAAAATGTCAGATACAATAAGGTATTAAAAAGGATTGAATATGTGTTAATAATGGATGGAAAAAAACAATGAAATATGTGTTATTCGTTAATCACTAATTACCAATTTAATCCAATGTTTAGAGAACATGTTATTATTTTTGTTATGAATGCCTGCAGAGAAACCTAAATATGCTATTAATTATTAATGCCATCCCCAGTAATTTTTCGAACTTTTTCCGTCCCAAACAGTCCAAATAAAACATAATTCAAACCATAGCGGATACAACGTTTACTACCAAGCCAATTGTAGAAGATTTTCCAAACCGAAAGACTTAATCGAAATACCTGACATCGAAAACGAACCCAGAAACTCACAGGCAAAGAAGACAGCCTATTACAAAAAAAATTAACAATTATTAGAAATTACACTACAGTAGTAATTACACAAAGTAATTATTTTTTTACATAAGTAATAATTACATACATCACTAACTCAAATAAAACTAATGCTAGTTACTTCCTGTGAACATTTTCACTTTCTGTTCAATGTGTTTTCACTTTCAACCACGGTACGCACGCCGTTTGAATTCCTTAGGAATATGCGCGGCTCATGTTACGGTGCTATCGATTACATTAACATTATTAGATCCTTTTTTGGCTTTCCGCTTCTGTTCAGTGAACTTGGCATATAAAGTAGTTTTTCTTAAAAAATGCAATGTCATTGCTGCTCTCGGAAATTAATTGAAAAAGATGAATAATATTTTATAACTAATTAAATTATTATTATTAGAAACTAAATACCTATATAATTATTACGATTACTTTTAATATTTATTAATTTGATAAGATTTATTTTAAAATATACAAAAAAATAGTATCCAATTTTTTAAATGTTTTTGTATTTTAAAATCTATAATCGATAATAAATAATATTTAAAACAAAAAAATATAACTAGGTAAGTAGTAGTAGTACATAATTTAATTGTTTAAAAAATATTATTCACATAATAATTCCCTAATATTTGGCTTAAAATAAAAAAATACAAATGTATAGAAAATTCCAGGAAGCTCCAGAATAATTATTAAGAACGATATAATCAATGCAATAGATTAAAATTACTGGCGCCTATTTCAAATCGATTTATCTGTTCTACCCTGCACAATACGAAAGTAGGACATTATGTCAGTAGATCTAAAAGCTAAGCAAATCCTATGTAGGGTTAACGACCCGGACGGCAATTGTCCTTTCCAAGTCTAGCAGACCTAGGCATTAAATATCTTGCCTAACCCTAGATACCTGACAATTTGCGATAAAGTAAAATGTCGGTTTAGAATATCATAAAAATATAAATTGTTGTTATTATGGTTTATAGGTAATTTGTAAAGCTTTCGATTTCTCCTGTCATAGACCATGTTTTCTTTTTTTAAGAATCAAATGTATCCAATGTCGACTCCAAAACACAATGGTTTAAATCGGCGTCACAGCGATCTAAATAAATTCACATGCAAAATCACGTATGCAGATGTGTGGTTTAGAACCACCTCGTGTCACTAAAATCACTTGTCACTGATCATAAACAATCGTGGTGCGTTCTAAAACCACAGATCTTCATTTTTTTTTACACTTACGTAAATATTGGCCGCCATTTTTGGGGTAAACTGTCACTGTCACTCGCGAGGCGGGCGCATGCGCGGAGCTAACGCGCGGCGAATGGCCGTCGACGGTCGGAAACCACTTTATAACCTCCCCCCCAAACTGTTATTATATTAATTACAATGTTTTCACTCCATCGCGCATAGATCTGGATCATACACTTCCCAGTTCGTTTATCCCGAATCTGGAATTTAAATAAAGAAAGTATAATTGGTCGTGCGATTGTTGGTTGCCTGTGGTATCTTTCCGCTGTAATGCACAAGGAAACATTTTATATGCATTTCATCCAATTGCATTTTTTTCCATTTCAACATCAAAGAATGATATAAAGGAGTCAGATGATACATAATTAAAATTACAAACTTAATAATTATATTTTATACATGAAAATTAAAATTATTTTATATGCTTGTATGAGGTACGCCTCTATCTGTATATACATGGGTATATCTATATGTATAGATACATCATCGCACATACAAAATATATAACGGAAGTAATAATTAGGACCTTATTTTTTATGTTATGATACAAATAAAAGAAGTCGGTTAATAATATTTTATTGCCTAGTCGCTTCCGCCAATTTTTTTCAATTCATTTTTAGTATTGCCAAATGTTCTCCGTACCCTTGCCTGCAAATAAATTATACTTCGTTTCACGCAACAAACCACTATTTACCACTGAGACTGAAATTGAAAGGTTTATTCAAATTAAACAGGTTTCAACTTAATTACTCAGCAGAAACATGTGAAATTTTACAAGTATTCAACATTTTATAACGCTACAATATTTCATTTGACTCGCTTTGCCGAAAATTAATACAAACAAGGCTGTGATTGTATTGTCCTTTTTTTCATAAAAATATGAGAAATCCTGTGAGTACCTATTTACAACTTGCTTAAAAACTGTTAATGACTAATGCTATATGGCGGCATTAATACAACATTCCTTTAGTTATTTATTTTAAAGGTTGTAAGGGGTAACCGAGGGATTTCCAGCAATGTAAGGATGATTATTTAGTCGTATTACAATGTAATGGCAGTGAATTACTTATTAGGTATACAGGATATGTATATTGGATGAACTTACAAAACTTGCAAACTCTACAAATAAAAACATACCGGAAATTAACATTTTAAACTTTCTTTAAATGTCGTTACCAATAAAATTAATTTTGTAACCCAATAACTCATAATAATGAAATATACCCAACTGCAGTATAAGCAGCCGGCAAGTTCCGTTGAAATACGAGTTGATGTCGTGAGAGCCAAAAACTATTTGGATTCTTTGTTTTTTAATTCCTCAGCATAAACTCATAAAACATTTCATCAATGTGTTGAACAAATGTATGTCTTTAAACATTAAAGACCGGTAAAGCATCTTCATGCCTTTGCCATGCCCATTCATGGTGTTGCAAATGTTCATGGAGGCCAGTGGTCACTTAGGTGAACCGTAAACTCGTTTAACCCATTAAAATTAAAAAAATAACAAATAATGGTTTCTAAAATTTACGCAAATTCTTTAAAACATTTAACATTTAAATAAGCAACTTAACAGTTTTCATTTCGAGCCTCACGAAAGCTGTAAAGTAATCGAAACGTCGGGAAGTTAAAATATGCAATAAATTAAACCCAATCCGCGATAAAATCCGTAAATATTAGTTTTATTTCAAAATAACAAATAAAAAGAATACAATTAAACCACATCCTGTCACCAAGCGTGGTGCAAGCTGCAGAAATAAACTCGAACTAGTATCGCGTGCATACAAAAACATTCTTTTAATTACTGTATTACGGTATATTACACATTCTGCGAGCATTACAGAACATATTTTGTAACGAGGTGTTAGCGTGCAAGCTAAAACCGTTGAAAAACGTCGACAAACGAGTCTCTTCGCACATCACTTGCTCAGTTAGATAAGGTACTTTCGCCGCTTCGGAAAATCATGTATTCATATTGGAAATTAAGTAGGAAAATTCTTAAATAGAATTACATTTAACATAGCCTTGGCTCCTGACACCAGAGTGAGGTATGAAACTTGTGATGTAACTATCACACACTATGTGTGGCTTTCCCGTCCCATAACAATATTTGTAGTACAAGTAAACATTTGACTTGGGGTAGAAAACGAACCTGCCGCCTTGTTGCACAGCTTTTTCTTAATGAACTAGCACTCAGTCTGTCAAAAGGTTGGTGCTCTAACCAGTCAGCCCTAAAGCACATGAAGACCACCGACATGTTTTAGTCGAAATGCCGGCGTGGATTTTTGGTCAGGTTTCCAGTCCCGCCGTAACATCGTCTTCCGAATTCCCTCCAATCAATATAAGATATATTTAAAAGTTATCCATATAATACATTCAGTTCTAAGTCACTCAGCGTCTCATGAAGAGGGCTAAGCTTTTTGTTTTCTCTAGACGCTGACTACATAAGACCGCGATGGTTGGCGCTAAAGTTATATTAGTTAAAATAACATATTTTTGAAGACATGAATTTGGTGAATTTTTTACCCTTTTTTATTATTTATCTACTCTATTTATAAGTCTGCCCACGTCACTAACTCAAAGCTCTACCACTTGAAATTCGGATAATATCTACGCAGCATACATGGCTACCAAATCCACAATTTCTGCGAATCTCGATACAGATCGCGGTGTATTTAAAACACCTACGTCCACCCGCAATGTTGCCTCATGCCGGTGTCTGCGCTGCGGTTGAAAAGGACCACTGCACGCGACGTAACTGACCGCAGTTCCTACTTGTAATGTGGTGCATTCAACACGAAATTATGATAAACATTTATGGGCATTTCTCACGAAATATCGAGCATTATAATTTTTTAAATCAGAAGAATGACTTGATAAACAGATGCTGATGCCGACGAGGAGCAAAACTTCACGCAATTTACAATATTTGGCAAACCAGAAATGCTGCAAAACAAAAGATAAAGCAGTGAATACCAGAAGACCTTTTTTCGCCAGTTTCCTCCATTTATATTAGAAAATGAGCTGAGAAATAAACAGGCTACCTAATTACCTATATACATATACCCAACACATGGGGCTTCGTGTTCATGAAAGCCTTAAAAAGAAATCCAAAGTCGCAAAGCACGGCTTACCACTTACAAGATTGTCTAAAAATAAATCGTATTCCGCTGACGTGGGTGTGAAAACTGGTATTGATTGCAGGATACAAACCTCAGCCCCTTATAAGACTAACAGAATATTTATGCGCGCAATATTAATTAGTTATTTTTATCACTAATGGACAGCACATGCCTATATTTAAAAGAAGAAATATATACTGGATTGTATGCCTTGAGTCATGGAGATGGGACAAGATGGGACGGGAAACCAATATTAAGAACGGCAGTCACGTTTAGTTTGAATATATAACACTACTCGGAAATATTATGTCTTATATGGACTAAAACTACCACCCGGCTTCGTTTTGGGTAGCAGTCTAGATATACCCTGTATAAAGTTGAATTAATAATCCCAATTTAGCAGCACATTTGTACCTAACTAAAGCTTACAAAAGGCACATATCTGACCATGACTATTTCGAAATTTTCGTGCCCACGTCTCAATGTCTAGTAATGAAGAAATCCAAATGTCAACAGAATAATAATTTCTAATGAGGGCCTAATTTGTATCCGCAGCGTTAGGTTACCTGTCAGGGCTAAGACCTAGAATAACAAAATTTATTTGCAATCAACATTGTACTTCACCTAATAGTATTCAGTAAACATGACCACGACCACTCTGTCAAGAGTGTACGACTAAGAAGAAGAAGAATAGTATTTAAAAGAACACTGTTATTTTTTCGCAGAAAATATAAAAACTAACTTGTATAGAATATAGAAAAGCAAATAACAAATTTATACGGTTTCAAAAATGCAGAAGGCGATGATGTTTATGGTCTCATGGAATAAAAAGTGATTTGTGTCATATCAGGAGTTATGAGAAATTTATCAGCCCCATAACACACTAAGCAAAAAAATAATGAATAATATAGTAGAGTGTCAAGCATTACTTTGTAATTCATGGTGTTGTTTGGTTTTGCTACGGTCCATGAGCGGTCGCATCGCTTATCATGACGCGAATGGCATGCCCGTCTCTCCATTTATATTTATAAAAAAAGGTTATTCTCATACGGGGTTAGTACTCAGACCTAGAACTTCTTACTCGATACCGGTACAGAACTTTAAAAGAAACCTCTTAGTACAGAAAAATCTATTGTATTCATTTAGAGGTGCCAATATAGTATACAATTAACACTTTTCTCGTCCTAAAAGGGCCGTACGTAATTTCATACTTGCAACAAAGATATTCTTTGCCACATAACTCATTAACTACCTTATTCACAGACATTTAAAACATTTTTAGCTGCCGAATGTTCTGTATTTTTCTTTCAAACTGAATTCAAAAGTCGTACGCAATAGACAAAACATTCGAAAGTAAAAATATATTTTATATCTATCTATGATAATGGTTTCTTACATTTACGCGAATGTTACACATTGAAATAATATTATTTACGGACTTTACCGGGGATTTGGTTTAATTTTTACATTCCGCCTCGTGATCACGAAAGCTGTACTATTAAGCTGTAATCGAAACATCGTCGAGAAGTTAAAAAATGTAAAAATAAACCAAATCCGCGATGAAATCCTTAAATAATAGTTTTATTTCAACAATTTATGAATCGGGTCGTTAAACTTGAATAAAACTACGAGTAGTTATTCGACCTACTGACATTGCAATGACCATCGAAGGTAAACAGTCATTGCCGATCGAAAAAGTGTTCTAGTTTAAATAAAATAAATATTTAAACAGACCGGCTTGTAACAACTATTGTGTTCCGGTTAGGAATTAAATTATAAGCATTGATTTCTGGCATGAGATTTAACACCTAATGTAATATTATGTTTCGGTAAAATATCTACCCTTTTCATCATTTTCGTTAATTTTTAAAAATGGCCACCTCGTCAGTTTTGTGCCAGCATGCACAGACTGCAAGCCATGAGGGTTCGAATCCCAAGTTAGGCGATACAGGCTTATCACGCCTCTGCCTACCTCTGCGAAGACGTAGATGTGAACTAATTTCAGTAAAATAGGTGGCATCTACGTAAAAAGGCTGCACTGATCTCTACCTAAAAATATATTTACGCCCAGGTGTAATTGATGTATATCTTCAATCAAATATATAATGAATAGGTACATTAGTACCATACTTTCCTGCGTGAAAAGTTACAAGTTCACTCAGTGCAGTAATAAAAAACGATGTCGCCTATTCTAGACTTTTGTTCGTAACAACGTAATAAGAATGAGCTAAAAATGCATGGTCTCACACAGTTAACGTAAATAATTTCACTTCTTGATTTCTAAATTATATCATCAAGAGAAAACGTGGAAACTGCCAATAAAGTAAGTAATTTTATTGAATGTTTTTTAAACAAATAAACATATGTCAAAAAAAAAATACAGTTGTACGCGTAAAACCAACCGTTTCTCAGTAATTACTGTATTTGATCAGCCCATATAGGTCCCACTGTAGGTTACAGGAATCTACAAACGAGAGTAGAATTTAGACCTGGTTAGACCATATAGTCCACCACGCTAGCCTAGTGTAGGTTGGTGAATTTTACACACCATATAAATCTTTACAAATCGCACTGGTAAGCTTGTTTCCTCACGCTGTTATAATGCGTGGTTATTGACTATCAAAACAATCATGATTTCGTAAAGTCAGAGGTCTGCCCTGGGATTTGAACCCGCAACCACTGTGAATAAGTTGGCAGCCACGGCTGGTTCTTTACCTACAGGCCACAACGCACTTACGGATTGGTAATTAGTAATTAGTCTTGCAAATATACGTAATGAGCAAATTCATAGTACAGGCTTTTATAAAAATCCAATATGATATCAACCAGAAATGCGTTAAACTCACTACAGTGATCCAATGAGTAATTTGAAAGAAACAAATTCATCTGGTTCCGCTCCTGAAGACAGTCATCTTTAATTAACTGTTCTATAGAAAATAATGGAGAATGTATTTTTACACTTATTTTTGTTTTATTTATTTTATTGCGATGAATGGCAAGACGACCACGCAATTCGCGTTCGTAGCAAAACCAAACAACAGCATGAATTACAAAGCAAAAATTCCACTGCGCTCGCGATCCTGAGACATAAGGTGTTAAGTCTCATTATGTCCAGTAGTTTCTCTGGCTACAATGTCCTTCAAAACGAAACACAACAGTGCATTCACACTGCTGTTTGGCGGGAGAAATAGACATTAACATGTTATCTACCCGGGCGGCCTCTCACATATGATACCTACCAACAGTAAAATTCCTTATGGATTATAATTATAATCTATTTTAATATTATATTTAATTTTGCATCACGTTGCTAGTTCTCCTATTGAAGATTACAATTGTTCAAAATTTTAATCGTTATCAGCTTTACGAAAAAAATATTAATAATATAAATATACATATAATGCAACATTTTATTATACGATTGCAAAATTAAGGATAAAAAATGTCTCGTCTTCGTTTAAGTGCTGCTTCATTGGTTTTTGTAACTATGTAAAATATTAGACTGACAGTAAAAAATAGTCACAAGATAACTATCATGAAGTAAACTATATTAATTATAAATATCACCAGTAACATTTAAAACTTGTACTTTGTATGTTGTTTGGAAAATGAGTAGTAAAATATTTATTTATTTATATTTGCTTTGTTGTACACCAAAATGTAAGACGCTTACAAAATTCTTAAAAACTAAAGGCATGGTTACAATCGCCGGCCTTGTCGCTAGCTGTGAACTCTTCCAGGCAACCATTGGATGGACTGGATTATTGTAATATTGAATTTTGGGTTAGCACAAATAATGAGAAAAAAAGAAAGAAAAGAACAGTTAATGTACATGCTATATATTAATTTACATACATACATACATACATAAACTCACGCCTTTTTCCCAGGAGGGGGAGGCAGAAGTGCCAGGGCACCCACATTTCGCCTTGTATGTTCCGTCCCATGATGTGATAGGTGGCGAGCCTATCGCCATATCGGGCACAAATTCCTGACTCTGACTGGCTGATAATGAATAGAAAAATCTAATATCACTTTGCCCAACCCGGGATTCGAACCCGAGACCTCAGCTTTGTAACCGTACCGGAGTACAACTACGCCACCGAGGCAGTCGTATTAATTTACATAATATAAATTATACATACATACTACTACTATAATTCAGTCTGGTTTTAAACCTGGGCACAGCACTGTTTCCGCGCTCCTTAAAGTGACTGGCGATATTAGACAGGGCATGGAGAACTCCAAGGTTACCGTGTTGGCACTGGTAGACTTCTCTAATGCTTTTAATACCGTCAGTCACGATATCCTATTATCCATCCTCACCCACTTTATGATCTCGTCCGAGGCCCTGGAATGGCTCTCATCCTATCTTCAGGGACGTCAGCAATCGGTTCGTCATGATGACTCTTCGTCAAATTGGCGTGACCTGCACTCTGGCGTTCCTCAAGGCGGTATACTTTCTCCTTTGTTATTCTCTATATTTATTAATCTTATTACCCAGGATCTTCAATGTGCGTATCATCTCTACGCCGATGACTTGCAAATTTACTCCCAAGCAAGTTATGACTGTGTGGGGACTGCGATCAATAAGATAAACCGGGACCTGGCACATATTAAGCACTGGTCGGATAGCTTTGGTCTCACAGTCAACCCTACCAAATGCCAGGCCATAATTGTTGGTAGTTCAAGGATGGTGAGCAGATTGGACGCCACAATTATCCCTCCTGTCATATATAATGGGACCGTAATTGCCTGGAGTTCAGCTGTTAAAAATTTGGGCCTACTTATTGATTCAAGCTTGAGTTGGCGAGCCCAGGTTACCTCTGTTTCTCAGAAGGTCACCGGTACTCTGCGTGTCCTATATCGTCTAAAGAACTTCCTCCCTGTTAAAACCAAGACAATGCTTGTGCAATCTTTAATTTTCCCTTTAATCGACTATGGTGATGTGTGCTACTTTGATCTGAATGCAGATCACCTCAATAAACTTGACCGGCTTCTTAATAACTGCATTCGTTTCGTGTTTAATCTTCGTAAATATGATCATGTTTCCAGTTACCGCTCCCAGCTAAAATGGTTACCTATTCGTCAGCGTCGTACTTTACACGCACTCACTACACTTTTTTCTATACTTACGTCTCCTACCCCAACTTCTTATCTTACATCTCAATTTCGATACTTAGGCAGTAACCAAGATAGGAACCTTCGGTCAACTAAAAATTTTCTTCTTCATTGCCCTTCTCACAACTCAGACTTCATACATTCTTCTTTCCCTATTCAGTCCATACTCCTATGGAACGCACTCCCCCTCGGAATCAGGGCGTCGAGTACTCGCATTAATTTTAAAAAGTCAGTCAAGCAACTTTTACTTGATCGCCTGGCAGAATCACTTTAGTGCGTATTGATCACTTTCCATTTATATTATATTGTATTGTGTGTATGTATACAGTTATATTTATTAATTAATTCAAATATATTTATGTATTACCTATTTTATGCGCCTACCGTGCTCTCTCTCTGCACCACCTAAAGGTTGACTGGTAGAGAATGCCTCAGGCATTAAGTCCGCCTTTATACAATTTGTGTATATGAAGCATTAAATAAATAAATAAATAAATAATTATAATCAAACTATAATTATAATGATATAATTATGGAGGAGAAAAAAATAAAAAGATGACTGGATAATAGGTTACTATAGTGACACATAATGTCTCAAAATACTAAAATATTACTCAAATTTTGGGCCCTTTATATATATTTTAGCAGCAGTAACCGGATCCTCATTAGTTCAATGGAACTGTACTACAAGTTACGAATGTAAATGACACGTACAATGCTCTATTTTCGACACTTTCCCAGCTGGCGGCTGTCAAGGCTGTTCGGAAACTTACCTCACGTTACAACTAAGTATAAGTAGAGACATATATCAAGTAAAACCTTTCTGAAAGTAGATTATGATTAAAATGTTAAGCACGTGCATATTTTGTGGAAACGACAGATGAAGGCTATATTTTTTCGAATAATGCAAATAGGATTTTCAACTGACTAATAATTGAAAGAAGAAAAATGAGAGATATTTACGCACTGAATAAAACAATTCTTCGTTGTAGTAATTATTCACTTAATATTTTAAATCGTTAGATAATACAACCAGCTCGCATCACTTTGTAGCTGTAAAGAAGTTACGACGTAAGAAACTCTTTCTGCAACACAAACTAAAAATTATTCAATTTATTACATAATTACATATAGGTACTCACGCCTTATAGAAGGGGTAGATGTGTCCTGGTAGCAGCCAGGACACATGATTCGCCTTGTGTTCCGTTTCACGACGTGATAGGAGGCGAGCCTATCGCCATATCGGACATAAATACCTGACTCTGGGCTGATAATGAATAGAAAAATCCACTATCACTTTGCCCGACCCGGGATTCGAACCCGAGACCACAGTTATAATTACACCATAATACATCTGTGCCACCAAGGCAGTTGCTCATAAAATTTATTATTCATTCCTTTTCGTTGAGTATCCTTCGGCGAGAGATGTATGTAACGCATTTTCTTTCTCTTCTTTTCTTTTTCTCTATATTTATTTTATATGCGCAGTTACTGTAGAAAATCGTTTAATCTCATATTTTTCGATTAGTTATAAACAAGCTTGCAAAACGTGGTTACAGAAACCCACGGGCTTCCTACTCACTTTTTACGATCCACGATAATATTATTTGCACTATGTTGTGACATACAAATGCTTTATTTAGGAGTAAATGTTAGGTAAAAGACATGAAACAGGATCAAGATAAAATTTGAGATTGAACTACTCTAAGTATTTTGTAGCAATTCATTGTACCCAACTCGCACTAGGGCAGAATGCTGGACTATTTGGCCTAACCCCTCTCAATCGTACTCTCGTTTGTAAAGAGAGCCCGGGCCCTGCTGTGGGACGGGTATGGGATAATACATATAAGAATATCTAAATATATTAATAAATAAAATAACATCTTGCTGTCCCTAAAAGGTCTCCCTTTTAAATTATGCAAAAATAAAACAGTATTATTGAAATAAAACTATTATTTACGGATTTTATCGATTTTGGTTTAATTTTTACATTTTTGAGTCCGCCCCGTGATCACGAAAGCTGTAAAGTAATCGAAACGTCGGGAAGTCAAAAATGTAAAAATTAAACCAAATCCGCGATAAAATCAGTAACTAATAGTTTAATTTCAATAAGTAACATTCGCGTAAACCTAAGAAATCATTAAAACAGTATTAATCAATAAAAAGAGGGGTTCACGAACAAGATTCATACATAATATATAGTTTTAAGCAGAGTAAAATAATATTTGCATTCAGGCGGAACTGGCCCGCGACACTGGTTTTTTTATTGTCATAAATGGCCAGACGAGCATGCCCTTCGCCTGATTGTATGCAATACGAACGCTGATAGCTTACTGCGCTCGCCATCCTGAGACATAAGATGTTAAGTCTCAATATGTACATACAGTAGAAGGCTACAATATCCCACAATCCGGAACAAAACACTGCATTTACACTGCTATTCTGTGAGAGAAAGAGACATTGGGGTGGTATCTTACCAGGCCTCTCACATACGAGAGAACTACCACCAGTATTACCTATAGTTTACAACGCTTAATGTAAATAATTTAGCATTCCCTGGTACTCAAAAAGTTTTCTTTGATACAAATCCACGGCATCAAACTGGAATATAATCTTACATAAATCACTTAAAAGAACACTTAAAAGAAATATATGCAAAAAAAGTATTAAATTAAGGGTCTCGCTGTCTCTATAAAGTTTAAAACTACGCAAATTTATATTCGGTTTTAATCTGTAGAAAGACGGATTCACCTACAAGGTTCAATTTAGTTATATACCGGGTATATCAAGACTGCTACCGAAAACGAAGCCGGTGGTAGTTTTAGTCACTACAAACACAATGCAACAAAAAAATTCGCAAAGAAACGCGACATTATTTTTTTATGTTTTTTTAAATATCATGATTTTTGGGTGGTAAATCCATAGTTTTTCCGAAAATAATAAATAATAAAAATAATAAATTCCGAAAATTAAACTGTTTTATACCTTAGAGTCTTTATAAAATAGGAAATAAATGTATTAACCACCCAAATACGACCATAAAAAAATACCAAAAAAAAACTCGTCGCTTTTTTTGCAACATTTTCTGTTGCATTGTGTCAGAAGTCGCATAAACTACCACCCGGCTTTGTTTTCGGTAGCAGTCTTGATATACCCTGTATAATAAAAGAATGTCTACAATTAGGCAAAGGTGAATTAGTCTGCTGGGTCGTACAATAAATCTTATACCTTCCTATAAGATATCAAAATACCTTCCACTCATTAAGCACATTACTGTTAACGTTTATTCTATTCGTGAGTTTAAGTTAACAAGGTGGCCGAGGTCACTAAAGCTCGGTTACAACCACACCCTCGCTTTGTACACCAATTTTACACAATTACTTGTCCAATCAAGACTTCAGCTGGATTCGTAAATACATTTATATTAATACATTTTGCTTTGTATTTGGTCAAGAACACTGGAATCACGAGTGTCCGAAGTCCTAGTGACCAAAAATTTATAGAGTAATTACATATTTATTCCACTCTTGCATATAGAAGAACAACATTGAATAAGAAGCCAAACTATTTAAAAGCACACATGGCGGTCTTATTGGCTTAGGCTATAACTTACAGATAACCATAAAATTGATTTAAAAAAGGTGAAAGAGAAGGCTGTCGAAAGTGTTAAGAATAGAAGCTTTTACAAATAAATAAATAAGATATATAATATACAGTATCCACAGAATTATACAATAGAAGATAAGGTGCCAACCCGCACTATGCCAGCGTGACCTAACCACTCTCAATCGAACTCTCGATTGTAGAGTAAGCCCGTGCCTTTCAATGGGAACGTATATGAGCTGATACTGTACAGTACTATTAATATTGCAGAAGTCGCTGGCTGTAGGTCACTTCTAATAGGTCAATGTGGAGATCCTCAGGGGAGAGCCATGTTCATTAATAGACTTCCTGTGGCTGAAGAAAGAGAGTGAAAGGAAGTTAAAGAGAGAGTACATAAAAGCATTCGGAAATACGACACACTTACGAGGATCACTGTCGGGTTTCTCACCATTGTATATGTTCGCTATCCGTTGTGATACTTATATTCTACCATAAAATAGCTTTTAATTTACAATTTTTCCTCATTGATGTAACATCCGCTGTATCTTTGTATCCTTAATAGTGTGAATTTGTCAATTCCCATCACAAGAAACGGATATTGTATAAATTAAACAATTGACATCAATAAGATGTAATAAAATTAATGAATATGGTTTTGAATAACAAAGTTTAGAAATTGATATTTAGTCGTTATCTCATTTAAAGGAACTCGAGATTAACTAGTTCTAGTTAGTTCATAAGAGGCACTAAATCACATTTGATTAGATATACAATATACTCGTAAAACATTATATTCTTCTCTTATTTTTTTATTTTTACGTATATACATTATAAAAATAATACAAACAAAAAATAATTTATTTACCCTCCGGTGGTGAAGCTCAAAAGTCGTATTATTTGGTTTAGCTGTGTCGAAATTTTGTTTCCTTTCCGCAACCTTCTTTCTCCAGTTCCTACTCCTATAGCTCTAACCTTATGATTAATGGCGTCTCTACCTACCCCTTCTTAACCTATAATACACGTTCGAACTATATAAAATTCATCTTAAAGTTATTGAATACTAAAACGTGGTCTAAAATCTAATGGTCAGTAACAATACCGTTCACAATTGTTTTAGAAGGGCGTTCCGACACGTGGTCGTGTCGGCGTCGTGTCGGGTCCGTGTCGTGCGCCGCCCGCAAGGTCGTCGCCGTCCGGTTACTTACCGCAATACGTCACAATATCCTTTTACGAATTTTATCTAGGTTTTTTGCTGAGTCATGTAGATTTAGAGGATAAAGATCTAATTTAATGACAAGGTAAACTTATTGTACCACATTTAAAGGAGAACACAGTGCAATTCAAATGGATTATCCATAGTTAAGAAATCTTTCACCAATCGATTTGATCTCGCGATAATTATGCCGGCCTCATGGCATCAGATATATATAGACTGAACCAGAATTATTAAGTTTTTCAGGCTTACTCACGTATGTCAGTATGATGAGATTTTCCGCGTTTCAGGCTTAGGTACTTACTTATGTCACTATAATAAGATTATCACCATCTTGGACATCATTTTAAGCTGCGAATATCCTACCATGATTCACATAATTTCGAATCCCAACAGCAAAGTTAAGTCACGTGTTTTATATGACAGTGATAGGTAGTTAATGCAACGCACTGGTGCAGTAGCTTTCTCTCAATCTCTCACTCTTCAGTCACAGGATATCCACCGCTTTGTAAGAAGCTTGCAATAAGATTTCTGACTAGTAAATTTTAACTACCTATTACTCATATAGGCATGTCCTTATTTTTGACCTATTACAAAATTATATACACAACTCTTTTCATAGGTACTACATCGTTATCGGAATTGAAACAATAATAATATGTAATAGGTATTACCTTTATTAAGTGTTTTACATTGCCATTTAAAATGACTACCTCTACCTACCAGTAGTCAGTGTAACTTCGATCAAATATAAACTAAATACACAGTTCCCTGAAAATCTTCTGTTAAAAAATGGCACCGATGCATGACATGAAAAAAAGTAAACAAAAAGATCACATATTCCAAATATATTAACACAAATTCCACCTTATTCCTGGAGCCTAAAGTTGCTTTTCACATAATATTGTCTAAAGTTCTGCGACGTTTCAGAAGCAACGGTCGGTGCGTGACTGAAGGCGAAAGAGTGCTTAAAGCACTCTTTTTTGGTGCCATTTTCTAAGCGCTCATGTTGTGTCTAGTGTATATTTGATCGAAGCAGTGTAACGCAGTACATATAGAGTATCAACTGCCGTGAGATAGACATTTCTCGGAGTCGACACAAAAATGCCGACTTAAATATATCCGTATATACCCAGGAGAGTTACTCTATAAAAACAATACGAACTTCGAATATTCGGATGTTCGACGTAAGAGTAAAATATAAGATTTCCACTTCTAACCATCAATACTATTCGATATTATACTTATCATTTGCTCCGAACTTAGTCTATGGTTGCGACATAGAGAAAATCAACATTTTACGGAGTATCTGAGCACATTAGTGAAGCTTCCGAACATTCGAAGTTCGTATCTCTTTTATAGAGTAACCCCCGAGAAGCCAGAAAGAATCCGATACGGTATACACGTCGATCACAATATCGAGTCCGTCACCATCTCCATTGAATATTATTTACTTTATTTTATACAATTTTATCTGTTACTTCAAAAACGTTGATAGAAATGGTGGTCACATTTTCTGCCATCCGCAAATGTATTTTTTTTTATTGCAGTGAATGGCGAGACGAGCATGCCGTTCGCCTGGTGGTAAGCGATACGACCGCTCACGAACAGTAGCAAAACCAAACAACACCTTGAATTATAAAGCAATGCTTGGCATTTCACTGCGCTCGCCATCCTGAGACATGAGATGTTAAGTCTCAATATGTCCAGTAGTTACTCTGGCTACAATGTCAATAAATGTCAAATGTTATACAATGTGTATAACAGCAATTCCTCTATATTATTTAACTAGCGGCCCGGCCCAGCTTCGTCTTAATCATTCAAAGACCAAATATTATCAACATAAACTGTACTTATTGATGAAATAATTTATTTTGATAAGGATTAATAGCATGAGTAAAATAAACGCGTTTAAATGTAGTCCAAAAACAAAATTCAAGATTTTTAAATAAAAATGTGGTTGTTGTGCCTCACTCGACATAGATAGGTATAGTGTGTCGCGGACTTTTTTGTAGATATTTTTAAGATCTACAATTAATTATAACATTTTATGGTTCTATCTTTTGTAGTTTAGGCAGCGTACGCAAAATAAGTAACTTCTTTGGTTGATTTTTTTCAGTTTGTGTCCGAAAAATCCAAATATCTTACGGAACCCTATTTTTTTCCAAAATAAAATATAGTCTATGTTACTCGTGGATAATGTAGCTTTCGAATGGTGAAAGAATTTTTAAAATCGGTCCAGTAGTTTTTGAGCCTATTCATTACAACCAAACAAACAAACAAAGTTTTCCTCTTTATAATATTAGTGTAGATATACTCTAACAGGATAATATTCTCGATTGAAAACTTCTTAACTTCAAATGCAACTATTGTTATCCAACTGCGTACGAAGTATAGTATATCTGAGAGCGCGTAAACTCGGCTTCCCACGCCCCGTCACCTTGGTTTTTGCTCATATTTGTTACGTCGTTATCTGTTGAACTAATTCGAGACGGTAGCTATATTACAAACACATTATATGCATTGTTTCCTCCATAAATGTCTGAGAGAACATAAATTTTGTTTATTTATTGGGTGTATTATATTGACAAATATTGAGTCTGATTTGGTTGTATTGTAATAATATTTTTGGTTGAGTATAATAATATCATTTGAATTATTAAAAATGTTTGTGATAGCTTAGTTGATACGAATCGGAATACTAAAGTGAGGATCACAGGTGATAGTGTATATCATTGACTTTAAGATAACATATACATTCTGAATTAATAATCTTTAATTGTGAAGGTGAACATTGTGAATGATCACGCATAAGTGCGTGGTGGCCTATTAGTAAATGAAACCAGACGCGGCCAATATGTACACGGTGGTCGGGGGTTCAAATCTCAGGGCACACCTCTGACTTTTCAAAGTCAGGTGTGTTTTTATAGTAAGTCACTATCAAGGTAAAGGAAAACATCGTGAGGAAACCTGCACAGCGATTTATATGATTTTTTATGGTATGTAAAGTCCGCCAACACGCACTAAGCCAACGTGGTGGACTATATGGCCTAACCCCTCTCAATTGTACTCGGTTGTATAGGAGGCTCGTGCCCTGCAGCGGCACATTCATTATGGATTAATACAGATACAGAATCTTGCATAACTAATGCTTTCCGTTAGAATTTATTTGGCAATTATCAACCAGCACTAAGTCAGAATGGTGGAGTAAATCCTAACCCTTTTCAACCAGAATGCAAGCCTTGAATTGATTAGGACTGACACAGATACATAGACAAAGAAGAAACTATAAATAGTTACACCATGGACCCACTTTCATAACACATCATGTAGGAATCAACTTAACTCAAACACCACAATACCCCACGGAATTAGCTTAACAAATAAGTTCCCGCCAAATTGGGCCTATAGAGCCTATGAAGAACCAAAGGCAAGGGACATTGGGTATTCAGCCAGTTGATTATTACGATAACTTGTGCGTTCCGAAACCGAAACGAATAACTTAGCTGCGGGCCGCATCGCAAGTGAAACGGGACAAACATACATTTACCGTTGGGAAAAGAATTTTGCAAACATTTTGTATGATGATTGCACTTTATAAATAGCACAATAAGCTTGCAATAACCGGCGTACATGTGCTTGTTGCCACAACGTTCGACCGTTCCACATATGTCAAGGACTGTTGTTTTGCAAAAATACTTTCTTTCAATACAAAATTCTTTGGACTTGTTTGGTAAACAAAGGCGCCAAGCAATTTGCACGCTTATTGTCTCGACTTAGAACTTTTTACTGTCTTTGAGTATTATTTGCGTTAACGCGGAAAATGTAAGGGCTGAATATATTTCAAAATTAGCAAGATTACTATCCAACTTTATTTGGGTATTTAGTTCGCTGTGTTACAAAGAATACTAATTATAAGTGCTCACTTCTTTACGTGGTTATATCCTTTCTTTCTATAATTTAATGTCGCCATTGTATATTTTCTTAATATGTTTACTATCACAGACCAAATTTAAATGTAGACTTACTAAAATGTAAGTTATTTTTATACAAAATCAACAATATTGATAATTTATGAATACTCGTACAGTATTTTTTCTTTAAGTTAGACTATAGACATTGAATCAAAACTTCTTAAGCATAGATATTCTTAAACAGACGACTTGCTCAAAAGTTGTCACAACTCAACGTCACTAATAATGTAAGTTGTCAAATTAGCTAGATCCACAACAAATACAAAATGAATCATGTGAAAAATGAAAAATGCTTAACCAATCCAAAATAAAAAACGGAATTCAGCACACAGTACTAGGCGATCAGAACTCCAAATGGCATAAGGTTGTAAAGAGACATTTCAGGGAGTGGATGCATTTGACTCCAGTTTGCAAGGATGAAGAGTTGCCAGCTACCGAGGTTTCTGTCAGCAACCTTCTGGCCTTGACTGGGATGCTAGTGGTCACGGCTATCATACTCAGATCTTTGTACCTGATGTTCATGAGGCCTGAAGCATATTAGCTACCATGTAATGTAAGTTCCTTGCACGTTGTTCCTTTAAGGACTTTTACTCGTAACATATTCCTATAAAAACTCGAATTACATAAATGACAGAGCCTTTCTACAAAATTCTTTCTTTTTTTCTTCTTCTTGTATCTGTATCTGTATCAGCCCATATACGTCCCACTGCAGGGCACGGGCCTAGTCTACAATCGAGAATACGATTGAGAGTGGTTAGGCCATATAGTCCACCACGCTGGCCTAGTGCGGGTTGGCGGACTTACATACCATAGAAATTCTTATGAATCGCTATGGTATGCAGGTTTCCTCACGATGCTTTCCTTCACCGTTTTAGTGCGTGATGATTGACTATCAATACACACATGACTCCGAAAAGTCAGAGGTGTGCCCTGGGATTCGAACCCGCGACCACCGTGAACATGTTGGCAGCCGCGTCTAGTCTGTTTACCAACAGGCCACCACGCACTTCTTCTTCTTCTTCTTGACCCAACAATATCTATTTACCCTCCACAACCAAACCCCTTATCTCCTTCCTTTTTCTGAAACTGTATGTGCGATCTTCATACGTTTTAATAGCCAACGAATAGGTGAAATGCTTCAATGATTCTCGAAATTGTAACGTCAAAAAAGAAATTATGAATAGACCACACATTACACTTGTTCTTAATACTCTGATTATCCACCTGTTCTGTGACTAATCAGTATAGTTTTGCTTTCGGCATTCTCCGTGGTTCTCGCAATAATTTCGGTACTGACAGGTCTCCAAGACCCAGATCATTAGTAAGCACCTGCTGTGGGTGATTCTGGCGGGCTCCCAACCGTTTTGTAAGGTGGAATTTAGGAAGGCCACCTCAATAATGTAACAGTGGAAATAAGGACGGCCATTACGTTTTTGAATTCGATTCGACTTAACAATTTGTTGAAAATTACTGTTGTGGTTTAATGCTAATT
Source organism: Hyles euphorbiae (assembly GCA_023078785.2). Lineage (NCBI taxonomy): Eukaryota > Metazoa > Arthropoda > Insecta > Lepidoptera > Sphingidae > Hyles > Hyles euphorbiae. The sequence goes on from CM041040.1 coordinate 20,341,425, forward strand.
GTAACTTATAATTTTTTGTTGCATTTACGACTTGATGGCTCAATTTCTTGAACGTATCTTGATAATAATATTGAACTAGAGGCTAGATGCTTAATGAGGCTAGATGCTAGATGCTTGATGTAATGTTTATCTGTATTGCTAGATCGAAATAAACGAGCAAAGATCCATCTAATACTAGATAGTGATTATCATCTGTAGTGAATATAGGTACCTACATACAACGCTAAAATACCAGTTTTTTAAAATAGGAGGGGGAAGAGAAGGAACAATGGCATGCGGAGAAAAATAGCATGAGGCGTCCGTAAATTTAACACCGAACGAATTACGGCATGGTATTCAATTAAGATGGCGTTTGTGATGCGTATTTTATTTGTGGGGCCAACCCTGGACGAACCGTCCCATTGCCATATGTAGCTCTATGTAAATATTGTGTAACTCTACTTCTTTAAATGACAACTTCCAATATTTCAAATAACTTCGATATTCTTATGCTTCAACTACAAAAGTTTTAACAAAATTCATATTTTTTACAGAATAAAAACCTGCAATACCACACAAAATTCAAGAGATTAAATGTTCAAAATAACGCCAAAACGGACCACCAGGCTCTACCGTTTCAAGAAGGCCATATACCTGAAGACACACAGAAGATCAACATTGTACGACTTGTCTGAATGGCATGCCCAAAACTTGTACTGGGTTATATGCACAGGAATATTGTGTGTTATTGGTATGCTGGGCTTGAGGACTTTATATAACAGATTGCAAGGCAGCTACTCATCTCTCGATATAGATTATTATTAAACAAATAAACGTGCTGATAACACATGGAATTTATTTAAAGCTTGAAATCTTAGAGTATTTGTAATATAGAAGGAGCGCTGGTAATTCAAAAACGTGGATAAATTGGTCGGCACCACCAATTTCTGCCCTTCTATTGGTTAATATTTGACAGGTTTTTTCACATGCACTAGGAAAAAAAATATATAATTAGTTTAGGGCTATTTAATTCCGATCAAAGTTGTTTAGAGCTAAATATACTTTCGATTATCAAAAGAATTTATAGCAATGTTTTGTTAAATAATTAATTCAATTACTATACGCTCCTAACATCATGAACAAGAAAATATCTACGTTTTTGAAGACGACAATGTAGGACAGCGCTCCCTCTATATTATAAATACTCTAAGCCTGGAATATAATTTAATAAATGTTTTGGCCCATTCTTCTATCTGCATAATTTAACGATCGATACGACCTTTGAAACCTATTTCCTCCATCAACCAAATAAAAAAGTACTTATCGGTTATTTCCAATCTAATTGTGCGATTAAAACATAGACACCTTGAACTTTAAGTTTAATTTCGTTTCCCGCATCCTGGGTGGGTAATGTTAATAGCAAGCATATTATTAATTAGCTGGCAACACTGTTGCATCCTCAATAAAAACAATTCGATATCTATTTCCTGCCTTTAATCCTTATAAAAAATATTGGCATTTTAGGCTTGAAACAAATTAGTTTCTAGAATTTTGTGAAGTATAAAATTATGTAAATAAATAATTATTTAAATATTTATGGTGGAGGAAAACTTTGAAAGGAAATCCGCATGCTTTGATTTTTCATTCGCAGCTTGTCTCGCGACCTTCATGACTACAAGTTCTGTTACTAACAACTTAAATTATCTGTGGGAATGTTAGTCATCTAAATACGTCCGCAGTAACGTAAAGTTTATGATATATGAGTGGAATTTATAATCCTAGTGCGAGCGATAATTAACACACATAAGCAACGGAATATCTTCATATCCTTGTTGAAATCCGTTTAATAACTTCCGTCTGTAAACAATGTTAAAAATATCCTATGTGTATCTAAGTAGGTACTTACTGTACTTACTGCTAGTTCACTGTCGCATTATACATAGGCATATTCTTCTTCTTTTACCATCTCTTATTCAAGCTTATCCTACAATTAAATGGATGAAAGATGACATCAACTATTAGGGAATATATACTTCAGTTTTTTTTGCCTTAACGCCTAGTTCATGGACTTCATATACCTTCTTTCTGAGACTTCATTTAAATTCAAAGGTAGAATTTCTTCAGCACAAATCTAAGTTTTGGTTTCCGCCAGAAATCGTGAGATCATTACCGACCTTTAAACTATGACCTCTTAATTAAAGCGCAGTAACCGTCGAATTTCCGAGAAAGTGATCGGCACACGCCAATTGTCGACCTCGGTACAGCCTGCCGGAGCCGGCACGATCCTATCACGGTCCGGGTCAAGGCACTAACAGCAATCTTTTGTCCGTCCGTGTAACCTATCATTCGTCATGTTTTGACAACAAGCTTTGTTCGCAAAGGTTAATAAGAGATACTACGCCTCCGATATTAGCCGCGATACATTGTCTTTTGAATCAACCTTGATATGTTTTAAGTTAAGTATGAAATACAAGACAATAAATAGTTATTGTCTGATTTTCTGAGTCAAATTCCATCACGTTTTATATTTAAGTTTGTCTCGTAGTCACAGTATTATTCTCTCTTTTGAAAGCCACAGGATATTCACTGCTGCACATAGGCATGATCCAAGGATCTCCACATCGACCTGTCAGAAGCTTCCAGTGACTTCCAGTGACCTCCTTCAAGTGACTTCTTGCAACCTAAACCACGTTCATCCACCAAGTAGGCGGGTGTCCGACACTAAGTTTGCCAGTCCGTGGTCTCTATTCTAGAGTGTGTACCTGAAATTGAAATGTGTTGAATTTGATGGTTGACCTCTCTCTCGAAGTTAGATCTGCCCAACCGGACTACTTGTCCTAAATAGACATAATTGTCGACAACTTCGAGAAGTAGTATTTATTGCCCAGTTGTTATAAACATTTTCTCCTATTCGTCTAGTTGCTTGGGATGTAAGCCGGAAATCTTAATGGTGGTAAGTCTGTCATATGTGACAGGTCGCCTTGGTAGATACCACTGCAATGTCTATTTCGGATGATGTTGTGTGCTTCGGATTGAAAGACATTGTAGGCAGAGTAATTACTGACCATATTGGGACTTAACATCTTATATTTCAGAGTAACAAGAGCAGTGGAATGCCAAGCATTGCGGTCGTATTGCTTACCATCAGGCGAACAGCATGCTCGTCTCACCATTCATAAGGATAAAATAAAATAAATTTGATTTCGGTTTCACGGTAAACACTTTACATTCAGTGTTTATCAGTTTGAAGAATATTTCACGAGTTCCCAGGAAATTAAATGCTAGAATTTCACATCCTGCCAACTTACGTTACCCACATTCTTTTTATGACTGTTTTATGTCCACTGTATCTTCTCTATTATGTACCTTCAATCGGAAATAAAACTTAACTACCTTAACGTCAACCTCGCAGAAGATTATCTTATTGCTAATCAAGAACTTAAAGTCAATGTGCCATTAGAAGCTTATAGACGAACAGTGAAGCCTTGGTATTTGACTAGATCCAGTTTGGCGAGGTTAGTCATAGCCTAATTATACGGCGCTACACTGTCGGGTCGCCATGACACATACCATAGACAACTGGGCGTCCTTTCACATTGATCTCATTTCTTCCTGTTGATGTTGTTTTGCTAATTATGGTAAAATAAACGCGCAAATAGAGGACCAACCGTTTGTAGAAAATATACTTTTATGCAAGATTAAGGGTCTTACAAGGCAACATTTACAGGCTGTCAATCAATCAACTGCCTCGATGGCGTAGTTGTACTAGTCTAAGATTAAGACGCTGATGTCTCGGGTTTCAATCCTGAGTCGGGCGAAGTGCATTATCAGCCCGAAGTCAGGAATTTGTGACCGATATGATGATAGACTTGTACCCTATTACATCGTGGGATGGAATAATCAAGGTTAAACTTGGTTGTCCTGATTACATCTCTGTCTACCACTTTTGGAAAAAAGGTACTGGTTTATGTATGGTATTTCAATCTATGGTATTTTCGATTAATAATTCGTGCACTATAGGCATTAGGCACTTTATATCTTTTACGTTTCAAAACACATATTATTTTCCCTGAGCTGCATACTAATCCCATAAACAATCATTTCCTCACCCTTTCGTTAGCAAAGCCAAAAACCTTCTTCACGATGCCTTCAAAGTTTCATAACGCGTATAATCCGCACTGATTACTGTCAATTATTTGTGATAAATTCGTCGAAATTCAGAACAAACAGTTGTGTAAACATTGTAGTCGACATTCCGAGTTCCGACCTACATGCTGGCTCGCATTCTGTTGCGCGACTTTACTACTGCTTACCTTATCAATTCAACGCATGCCCCGCCTCCGGATAAGGATATGGCTTTCTTCGTTGCATCAAGCTCCGTTTAGGGATTAGTGATATAATAAATTAAGCAATAGTTATGACTTATGCGCACGTCTATAAAGTTTAAACAGGGCGGGTTGCGAAAGAATATTTCAATATAGTACCTAAGTACTAACGAAGTACAGAAAATGGTCATTTAATATAACGGTGAAAGCAAATATAGTGAAAAAACCTAAATACCATAGCGATTTGTGAGAATTTCAATGGCATATAAAGACCGCCAACCCCCACTAGGCTAGCGTGGCGGACAATTATATTGCAAAGCTGAGATCTCGGGCTCAAATCCCAGATTGGGTAAAGTGATATTAGATTTTTTTAATCATTATCAGTCCGGAGTCAGGAATGGCACCCGATATGGCGACGGGCTCGCCCCCTATCATGTCGTGGGAGGAAACACACAAGGCTAAACGTGAATGTCCTGGTAGCAAGACTGCCTACTCCTTACGGGGAAAAGGCTTGAGTTCACATATGTATGTCTACAAAACCGCATCAGACATTAATTTTAGAATCAGATCTAAATCAATCCGGAAATATTAACGTCAAGCTTGTAGCCAGTTATAAAACTATAAGATGGAGTACTAAGTACATAATTATAAATTCCTGGATTCCTTTTACCGTCTGGTAATGATAATTGATAGATAGGAAGTTAAATTAAATCTTATAGGTCATGACTTTAGTGTTAAATAGAGGAGACAAGTGACGAATGTAATAACTGATATGCTGCATAACGGACATACGTTATTTCGAACCCCCTCTATACTATAAATATTTTGTTATCGAATAAGTTCTGCGATATATTACAAGAAAATTGAAAATTCTTAAGTTCGTCTCTGGTCTCCCCTGTTACCAACAGCAGAACCATAATACAAATTGTTACATATCATAATCTTATTTAATTAAATAATTGATGATCTAACCAGACGTACACTAGCAGAATGTTAATGAGTTCTGTTAACCCATATTTAACAATTAATGATCTGTATCTGTATCAGCCCATATACGTCCCACTGCAGGGCACGGGCCTACTCTACAATCGAGAATTCGATTGAGAGTAGTTAGGCCATATAGTCCACCACGCTGGCCTAGTGCGGGTTGGCACTAGGATTAATGATCACTTTAATGAAATACAGATTATACATACACACATACATCTACACTCACGCCTTTTTCCCAAAAGGGGTAGGCAGAGGTGCCAGGACACCCACATTTCGCCTTGTATGTTCCGTCCCACGATGTGATAGGTGGCGAGCCTATCGCCATATCGGCCACAAATTCCTGAATCTGGCCTGATAATGAATAGAAAAATCCAATATCACTTTGCCCAACCCGGGATTCGAACCCGAGGCCTCAGCTTTGAAATACAGCCTAAACAAAATATGTAAAATACTACTTTCTTAGTACCTAATTGGTGACTCACATTATAGTTTTTCCCACGCATTCTAATTAAATTTGATTACGAGTGTGGACTCGAAATTTATTTTTAAATTAAAGGTTAAGGACTTCCAGTTAATCTAGGTAATTAATAATATATCAACGTAAACATTAAAACAGCCCGAATCAGACATTTTTTTTTAAATTGGCATTTAATTTTAAATAATGACATCGACACATAAGTATTGCGTTACTTCCTCATAAATAAATGTACGATTTTTTAAATGAATAAGGATTTTTGGAAATATGAACCATTGGACAGAGTATCGAATGGTATGAGACCGCCGTCTGTTCTTCATGTCTGGATAGTATTTGCGCTTATCATCTTCACAACATTCATCCATCCATCAGCCAAAGGAAGTCCACTGCTGAACATAGGCCTCCCCCAATGATTTCCACAGAGACCTGTTGGAGGCAGCCTGTGTCCAGCGACGTCCCGCGACCTTTACCAGGTCGTCGGACCATCTTGTGGGTGGACGTCCTACGCTGCGCTTTCCGCTACGCGGCCTCCATTCGAGCACTTTCCGACCCCATCGGTCATCAGATCTCCGCGCTATGTGCCCTGCCCATTGCCACTTCAACTTGCTAATCCGGTGGGCTATGTCGGTTACTTTAGTTCTCCTACGGATCTCCTCATTTCTGATTCGATCTCGTAGGGAAACCCCGAGCATAGCCCTCTCCATAGCTCGTTGAGTGACTTTGAGCTTCCTAATAAGGCCCATAGTGAGAGGCCACGTCTCGGTGCCGTAAGTCATCACTGGCAAGTGGCAACACACAACTATCGAAGACTTTCGATTTAAGGCACTGAGGTATTTTGGACGAGAAGACGTCGCGTAGTTTCCCGAACGCTGCCCAACCGAGTTGGATTCGACGATTGACCTCTCTCTCGAAGTTGGACCTGCCTAACCGGACCACTTGTCCTAAATAGACATATTCGTCAACAACTTCGAGAGTCGAGCCCCCAACACCGATGGGAGTGGGCACAACATGGACATTCGACATGATCTTCGTTTTGTCCATGTTCATTTTAAGACCCACCTGTTGGGAGACTCGATTGAGGTCTTCGAGCATAGTGCTAAGGTCTTCCAGCGATTCTGCCAAGACTACAATATCGTCGGCAAACCGAAGGTGAGTGATATACTCGCCGTTGATGTTGATGCCGAATCCTTTCCATTGCAAGAGCTTGAAGGCGTTTTCCAGCGCGGCAGTGAACAGTTTCGGAGATATGACATCTCCCTGTCTCACGCCTCTCTGTAGTGGAATAGCCTTCGTACTCTGATCCTGTACTCGGACCGACATGGTGGCGTTGTTGTATATACACTTCAACACTTCGATGTACCGATAGTCGATATGGCACCGCTGGAGAGACTGTAGCACAGCCCAAGTCTCGATCGAATCAAAGGCTTTCTCATAGTCCACAAACGCTAAACAAAGCGGCAAGTTATATTCCTCGGTTTTTTGTATAACTTGCCGAAGCGTATGGATGTGGTCTATGGTACTAAAGCCTTTTCGGAAACCGGCTTGTTCGGGAGGCTGGAAGTCATCAAACCTGCGTTCGAGACGATTTGTGATGACCCTCGAAAACAACTTATAGACATGGCTCAGGAGCGAGATGGGCCTGTAATTCACAACATTAACTAATGTATATTATGTCAGCATGCTTTAGTCATTGTTCTGAATTACGATGAGTGGTAAATCCCATGGTAATATTTAACCGCTATGCACGCACCATTTTAATAATACTTACAGATAGTCCACTTAGAAACTGACTAAGTTAAATTGTATATATTCTCGAAAAAAAATACCATAAAATAGTAATAAATATTATGATAAAAGACTACAAAGAATTTAATACAAATAATGCTATAAAACATATATTGTCATTTTATTTCGAAATTAATTTCATTTTAGTTTCAGTACAATAATTATACCGTACCGGTTTAAAAAAAATAGAAATTAGTAGATCTATATTAAAAGTAGGTATGGTAAAATCTAACGAAAAATATTTACAGCACAAAAATGCTCGATGGTATTGACTAAAAGCATCATAGACACATAAGCCATTCGGATTATGAGATTTAAAAATGATAATTTATGTCTGCTTAACTGCTGGGCGCTAAAACATTACTTACGACCGTACTCAGAGATAGTTAATGTCAATTAAACCGTTCCTTAGTAAAGATTATGTATGTAAAATCCACACTAATTAATTTAATTGACATTAAATGTCTCTGAGTACGGCAGTGATACTCTTTCCAGAGGGAGCGCGGCTCCCAGTCTAGACTAGATTACTAGGTGGATCTCAGTAGCCACGTTGTGGGGAATGTAAAAAATGATTTCGGTAGAAACTCTCTGGCAATGCATGACATCATAATATGAGAGGGATTGTAAAACATTCATCCACTAGTTTGGCAAATTATACGCCATCATCCATGCAGGAATTACGTGCACAGGAAGCGATTATAAGAAACCTGATGAAGCCTAAACAATGCTTATTTTTCATAGCAATTATACGGCTAAAGGCAAACTGTTTATTCAATGGACACTGACAACATTAATAACATACATAGGTATATTTGTCGGCAAAATCGTGAATGTAATAAACACTTAAAGGAAAGTGGCTATTGGGATATGAGCAATCTTATCAATTCAACAACACATTTATATTACACAAATACATACTATTACTTCTCGCGGATTTTTCTATGACTACAGTGCTAATCCATAGTGGCGCTTTGTCACAATCAAATATTTTCGGTAAAATACGATGAATAATTATAGTCTATTGTTATATTTTTTAATACGAAATAAATATGTATTGCCTGCTATTGTCTAGACTCTAGAGTTTAGTTAATATTGTAGATAGGCCAAAATACATTTGCCATATAAGTAATTAAATATAATACAAATACATGTGTGTATTGATAGTCAATCACCACACACTAAAACGGTGAAGGAAAACATCGTGAGGAAACCTGCATACCATAGCGATTTATAAGAATTTCTATGGTATGTAAGTCCGCCAATCCGCACTAGGCCAGCGTGGTGGACTATATGGCCTAACCACTCTCAATCGTACTCTCGATTGTAGACTAGGCCCGTGCCCTGCAGTGGGACGTATATGGGCTGATACAGAATACAAATACATGTAACATCCATATTGCTAATCAATTTTTACCAGGCGTTTTTGTAATTTATTGGATGTATAGTAAATATCAATTCTTCTAATTTATTCGTATGCCTGTCCCAACTATTATTTTAAATACAATAAAATATTAATCAATGATCTTATAAACAAAAGAAAATAGCATGTTATTAGAAATTCAGACAAAAAAGAAATAGGATTTTTTTCGGAAATTTTACAAAATGGAAACATAATTAAAACATGTAATTCCTGGGCTTTATTAGATCTTGCAAAACTTATATTATCCTTTCGTAATCTTGATTAATTTGCTATTTATTACATTCGCACTGTAAAATCCAAATTCACGGTGGGGTTCAAATGTTATGGTTTCTCTTAAATAATGACTTGCAACTTAATTTAGATAGCTTCTAGTAAAAATGCAACACTTACGCCATATTAATTTATTACAAGTGAGTACACAGGAAGGAAGTTACAAAAAAACAGACTATAAAAAACATAGATTATATAATATTTGAGTACAAGCTTCAACACTTCCCCTTACTCAAATATAATAGTAGTAAAAAGAAACCAAATAAAAATATACACATAAAATTAACTAATGTAACATAACACTTATAGTTATACGAATAACAGCAACATACAAAAATAAATCAAAATACTATACTTATGTATCAAGAACAAAACCCTTCATACATAATTCTTTTACAAAATTATTATGTTTTATCTTAGCTAAAGGTTTAGTTAAAATGTCTGCAATCATATGCTCAGTAGAGAGATAAAGTATCTTAATATTATTATTATTAACACAATCTCTAATGAAATGGTAGCGTAAATCAATATGCTTTGTTCTACGATGACATTGGTTATTTTCTGCAATTCTGTGAGCACTTAAGTTATCATTATAAATATTAACAGGACATATGTCATAATTAAATATGTCTTTAAAGAAATTTTGTAGATGTTTGCATTCTTTAACAGCTTCACCTAAACTATAATATTCTGCTTCAGTACTTGAATATGCAACTGATTGTTGCTTGCGGGCTTCCCAATTTACAATACAATTTCCATACTTAACTATAAAACCAGTGTATGACTTCCTATCATTTTGATCATTAGCCCAATCAGCATCAGTGTATACCTTGAGGGTGCCATCTCCTTTAGTAAAGTGTAAGCCATAATGTTTTGTACCTGAAAGATATCTTAGCACATGTTTTGCTGCCAGCCAATGAGTCTCATCAAAACAATTGTTATACTGTCCCAATTTACTACATGCAAATGATATATCTGGTCTAGTACATACTGATAAATACATTAATCCTCCCACTAATTCTTGGTAAGGATATTTATTATCACACTGATTAGATTTAATAAGATTTGCATTAACTTGCATTGGAGTGGAAACAGATTTACATTCATTCATTCCAAATCGCAATAAGAGATTCTTTGTATATTCTTCCTGAGAAAGCTTTAAAGTCCCATTAGTTCTATCTCTTTCAACTTTCATACCTAGACAATTCTTTACTTCTCCAAGGTCTTTAATATCAAAATGCCTTTTAAGAACATTTAATAGCCTATCTCTTTCCTTACTGTCTTCTGTAAAAATAAAGAAATCATCTACATAAAGTGCAATAATTGTATTTCCTTTTTCTGATTTTTTATAATAAATGCAACTTTCACATTTAGATTGTTTATATCCAACATCATTTAATACTTTATTTACTTTTAAATTCCATGAACGACTTGCCTGTTTTAAACCATATATCCCCTTTTTAAGCAAACAAACTTTGTTGATGCAATCCTTTTCATATCCCTGTGGTTGTTCCATGTAAATAGTTTCTTCCAAATTTCCATTTAAGAAAGCAGTGCTTACATCTATGTGGTTAATGTCCATATCTTTTTCTACGGCAATTGCAAATAGAAGTCTCAATGATGAGTGACGAACTACTGGTGAAAAAGTTTTATCATAATCAATTCCTTCTACTTGACTAAAACCTCTCGCCACCAGTCTTGCCTTAAATCGTTCAAAGTTTCCATTTGTGTCCCGTTTAACCTTATATATCCATTTACATTTCACAACATTTTTATCAATGGGTCTATCAACTATTTCCCAAACATTTTTATCAATTAATGATCTATACTCATCATCCATAGCATTTTTCCAATGATGATTATGTTTTGAAGAAATTGCTTCAGAATATGATTTTGGTTCAATAGTGGTTTGGTTCAACATAGCCAAATATTCATTACCATCTAAAATATAATCTTTATGCCACACAGGAGGACGACGTTGACGTGTGGCACTTGGTGGGTAATCAGTCACAGTACTATTGTTATCATCTGGTAAACCAACATCATCAGAATTATTTTCAATTATGTCTTCACCTGCAGAGGTATAATCTATGCTATGATCAGATCTTGATTCAGTCTCTTGACTATCCATCACATTACTAACATTTGTTACATCAATTGATCCTACATTATTATCTAGGCTGTGTATTGTGTGCAATTTAGGTTCACAATATGATATTTCTATGTCACTAGGGATGTTGTAATCTACATTTGTTTGCTTAATACCAACAATATTTTCAAGAAATATAACATTTCTAGCTTTGATCATTTTTCCTGGTTGTGTGGGATCTGCAAGTCTATACCCCTTTGATGCTTCACAATATCCTAACATAATATAAGGTTTTGACTTTGCATCTAATTTTTGACGTTGTTTTTCTGGTGTCAAAGCATAAGCTTTGCAGCCAAAGACCCTAAGATGGCCTAAGTCAATTTTAGTTCCAGTCCACCTTTCTTCTGGAGTGGTATTTTTCAAAGCATTAGTCGGGCTGACATTCTTTAAGTAAACTGCTGTCAATATAGCTTCTCCCCAATACCGTTTGTCTAATCCAGAATCTTGTAACATTGAACGAGCTTTTTCTATTAAAGTGCGGTTTAACCTTTCTGATACACCATTTTGCTGTGGTGTATAAGGAATTGTAGTTTGGTGAATTATACCATTTTCATTGAAAAACCGTTGCATAGTTTGATTACAATATTCTGTCCCATTATCAGACCTAACTATTTTTATTTTTAAATCTGTTTGATTTTCCACTAAATTTTTAAAATTAACAAATGCTTTATATACTTCAATCTGTGACTTGTTTTTTAGGAAATAAACAAAGGTTTTACGTGAATAGTCATCTGTAAAGGTCAAAATATAACGTGCATTTCCCCATGAAGGTACTTGCATAGGCCCACAAATGTCTGTGTGAATGAGCTCTAATTTTTTATACCCTTTTCTAACAGAACCTTTAGGAAACGATTTTGTAATCTGCTTCCCCTCAATGCAAGCAATGCAAGGTTTTAAAGGACAGTTACCAAATGATACACCATTTGCTAGACCATCACGCAATAAAAGCATACCTTTATAACTTAAATGTCCAAGTCTTCTATGCCATAAGTCAGTGTCGTTTGTATTGCATAACATTAATTGATGATCTATACATTGTCTAGCAGCAGCAACATTATCAGCACATTGATGAATGGGATACTCCTGATGCTGATTGAGTTTGTATACACCACCATCATTAGATGCTGAAAAAATACAAGGACCACTAGTATGAACATCATTACTTTTATATACCTTACATTCCTTATTATCAAAAACTAAAGTGTAACCTTTCTCTGCAATTTTACTTACAGATAACAAATTAGCAGCTATATCTGGAACATAAATTACATTACTTATAGTTTTCTTTACATTTTTTGGCAAAATTATATCTACATTACCTAATGCACGACCACAAATCTTTTCATTGTTTGCTATTGTTATAGAAGTTTTAACATCTGTAGAACAATTATTTAACCAGTCTTTACGCATAGTCATGTGTGTTGTACAACCTGAGTCTACTAACCAGTCTGTAGAACATACACCTGAAGTTGAAAGCTGCATATCGTGTATGCCAGTCACTAGAGCTTTATTTTCATGATCATAAGTTCTTCCTGTCAACTTTTTAAATGCTGGACACTTGGGTCTTATATGTCCTTCCTTTTTACAATGATGACATATAATTTTATTTTTCTTGAATCTTGATACTAAGGCAGATTCATTTGTTTCAACTTTAATTCGTCTGTTGTGGTTTATTAACCTATTCTTAACCAGATCTGAGGTTAGTTCTTGCTTTCTCAGTCCTTCAATACTCATAATAAGTGGGTCAAATTCCTCTGGTAGACCAATCAACATTATTTCGGCTATTTCGGAGTCTTCAATATGACAACCTATGTCTGCTAACTCTTGAGTAATGGTAATTATACCGGAAATGTATTCTTCCACATTTGTAAAATTGTCGTAACTCACATGGTAAAGTTTTCTCTTCAAAGTTAGTCTATGTGTAATACTAATGTTGTCATAGGTGGCATTTAAACAATTCCATGCTTCTTTTGCAGTTTTTGCTGATTTTATGTAAGGATAGCAAGCATTACCAACGTTTAAACAAATTTTAGCATAGGCGCGAAGATCCGTCTCTTTGTCGACGGGTGTCTCCTCAATACATCTCCACAATCCAGATTCAATTAATATCATTTTCATTTGAAATTTCCATAAAGGGTAATTTTTAGTACCTGCTAATTTTTCAATGATGTGAGCATGTGGTAGCACTTGAGTAAGCGGCATAGCATTGTCTGTTGCAGGTGTCGTCATTTTAGACTTTACACTATTATTCTTGTTTTCAATTTAACTTATTACAATGCTATTCTGGGCGCATTACCTCTTAAATAATGACTTGCAACTTAATTTAGATAGCTTCTAGTAAAAATGCAACACTTACGCCATATTAATTTATTACAAGTGAGTACACAGGAAGGAAGTTACAAAAAAACAGACTATAAAAAACATAGATTATATAATATTTGAGTACAAGCTTCAACAGTTTCTTTTTGAACAAAAAGAGTCTTAAATCATTATGTATCCATAATTCTAAGAAAAGTTGATCAAATTTATTTATATACACTTTATTTACATTTACCCCTAACACAGGAAAAGAAGTATAATTTCGATTCACCCCGTATATCAGTATTTCAAATGGAAAAATATGGGAAAATTATTCGGATTTTATCATTTAAAAAAAATCCAGGTAGGTCAAAATATTTTAACGTAGACAGAGAAACTATTTCTATATAGTGCTAAAATAAAAGAAAACATTTCCGATTCAAAAGTAGTTTTCAAATAAAATGAATTGGCAATACCAAAACAAATGTCAGTTGGCCCGTGTTAAATATAAAAATATTGCATGTTTTATTTTAGTATTTATTGGTAAAGAAATGAAATAAATAAATACGGTGTAGTGGGAGATCAATTAAAACTTCAATTCATTTCATTATATTGAAATACTACATTAGCTGCTACAGGAAACGAAGGCAGGTACATTTTTTGAAGTGCATCTCCTAAGTTGTGATATCGATTTTTCGAAAACATGGATAGACTCGGTTTTTATTATTGTTGCACTTTGATGAAACTTCATAAATACTGAGTAGTACAATTCTTAGTCAGTAATTATCATAATTCCAAGTTATAAGCAATAGTACATATCAAAAAACTGTTTGAAGCAGTTTCGTGTCACGGTTCAACTTTTCGTTATAGTGTGTAGAGTTTTCTGTATTTTGAATATTAAGTTGGAGGGGTCATAAACAAAAGGTGCAATTAAGAACCAATAATTGAAACCTTTTAGATTTAGAACTTTGTTGTTTTTTGTTGCAGAAGGCTCAACCATGTCTATGCCCCATAGCAGCTCTAGTACCACCAGCTCCAGTACCAAACGCAAGGAGATTTACAAGTATGTAGCCCTGTTATACTATAAGATAGCTATTCTTCACTGTTCTAATGATGTCTTTGGGAACCTACATTGTTTGTGATCATAAAAACACAATTTGTATTAGTCTGGAGTTAAAATTGTTTTTTATTTTTTTTTAAAAAGGCTTTCTGTTATTTGTTTGGAGGTGTAAATGGTTGTAAATAAACACAAGTGATAAATTTTGTGCATTATATTAATATATTACCTTAAAAGAGTTCTTTCAAAGCCTTCAGATAAATTGAACAGTACAAAATATACACACAATACTTCTTTGTATTAAAGCTTTGATTCCACATTCCTAAATTCGTTTTGGTAACCCATTCCACCTTTAAACAAGCCACCAGTTACTTTATGTTTCAAAATACATTGAAATAACCTTATGCTGTTCGTAAACTAAGATTAAAATGTTTCATTAATTCGCAATTTGTACATTTTTACACCTACAGGTACCAAGCGCCATGGCCTCTTTACTCCATGAATTGGTCTGTGAGGCCAGACAAGAGATTCCGCCTCGCACTTGGCAGCTTTGTTGAAGAATATAACAATAAAGTAAGTGAAACTTGAATAAGTACTTGGAATTGTCTGATGATGTTTACAACTGTGGAGTTTGCATATTTTACAGAATTCAGCTAATAAATGAGTAATTGACTGTGAGATTCTAATATTAAGATAATGTATTTAGTAGTAAGTACTATTTACTCTTAATAAATATGTATTTGTGTCCATATGCAATGAGATGGAAATTATTCCTTAAAGTTTCTTATTACCCACCATATATCATGGCTACTTGTTGATCAGAACTGGGTTTGATAAGAGTCTGAATTGTTTTATTGGTTGGTGTCAAATTTTTACTAAAAGCTATAATGTTAGAAACAATAAATAAATAAATAAATATGCTTTGTTGTACACCAAGATGCCATGTAATTTAAATGATAATCACTTACAGTTCTGTACAATGAGCGGCCTTATCACTAAGTGCAATTTCTACCAAGCAACTTAAATGGACATGAATACTTCTTTTAGTTAAATCTAAATTGAAAACATGTGACATACTGTACTGAATCAGTCCATATATGTCCCAATGCAAGACAATAGAGTGTATGGTTGATAGTGGTTAGACCACATAATACATACCATAGAAATTCATACAGATTGAAAGAAAGAAAGAAAACCATTTTATTTTTATTGCTATGGTATGAAGGCTTTATAACAATATTTTCCTTCAACAAATTATAGTAGATTGTACTAGACTATCAATACACACATGAGTGCGAAAATTAAGAAGTTAGCCCTGGGATTCGAACCCATGACCACTGTGAACATTGGCAGCCGCATCTGGTCCATAACTAATAGGCCACAAAGAACTAGAAGTTATATGATCAGTGTCAATTGTTACAAATTGCGCGGGAAAATAGCTAGGCGGCTAACTAAGCTCTTTTGACGAGGCAGAAACAATTGTAATATTTTTTAAGATATTTTGTATACATACAAATGAATCTCAGGGGATTAAATCGATATTTTTTATTTTACCGGCAACTTTCGTCGTGCGCATGTCCGCGGATACGCATGCGCACTAGCGAGCGTCTGTGTTATGCTTTTATTGGTGTACTAGCTCAGTGGGGTTTCCTATTGATAATATATGACGCATCAAATATCTAACCGATGATTTTCTGTTCTAAATTTGAGAATAGCGATCTAGTAACTCCCTTAGAGAATCAATGGATATTCACTATACAGACTTTTAGGCATATCTGTTAAGACCAAATCAGAGCCACATGATATACAAACACGTCAAAAATACTCATTTTTAAAATTTAATATCATATTTCTAATATCATTCTAATTAACTACTTTTAAGTAATTAGAGAAATTATAAGAAATGAATATCAGTTTAAACGTTATTATGGTGTAATAAAAGACGCTTGGCTTTGTAAATTGAATGGAGAAAATTATTTTGTCATAAGCACTGCTTAGAGTACACTTTTATACAAGCTTGACAATGTTCTTCCGAAAATTCGGACTTACACCTCTCCATTAGGTAGGTCACTATTTCATACTAACTTTTATAGTTACTATCCCCTATATATTATTTAATACCATAGACTATATAGGATACATTTTCCAATACATCCTGCATGTATGTACATATAACGGTGAAGGAAAACATCGTGAGGAAACCTGCATACCATAACGATTTGTATGAATTACTATTGTGTCTAAAGACCGCCAACCTGCGCTCGGCCAGATTGGTGGACTATATTTCCTAACTACTCCCAATATAATAATTATTAGGTTATTTATAAATAGTAGTAGGTTATTAGTATTTATTGAGAAATTACAAGTAACATATTGACTGCGCGCCAAAACTATTCTACTAGTACACATGCTGTTTGTCGTCACACGCTAGGCTTATTTTTATGCCTGACATGTGCAGCCGTAAATGCGTTTTAAACATACACGACATGTGAATGTCTCGCTGCTAAATAAGTACTTGTAAATTAATTTATTTTGACAGCCTCTGCCGCAATTGGTTAAACGTCGACTATAACACAAATGACCGTAGGTTCGATCCTTACATCGAAATAATTGCTTGTACGATCCACAGATTTTTGCTTCGCGTCTAGGTGTTTGTGATACCGATAAGTTTCTATTCTGATGTCGACGACACAAGGCTTGGGTCAGGACTAAGAATGTGACTATTTTGTTTATTTATTATTGAATACGCAATAAAATATCCGCAATGTCTACTTCTCCCGCCAAACACTGTGTAAATGCAATGTTTTGTTACGGTGTGAAGGACATTATAGACAGTAACTACTGAACATATTGAGACTTCACATCCTATGTCTCAGGATGACGAGCGCAGTGAATTCCAAGCATTGCTTTGTAATTCAAGGTGTTTTTTGGTTTTGCTACTGCTCATGAGCGGTCGTGTCACTTCCCATCGCGTCGGGCGAACGACATGTTTGTTTCACAATTAATTGTTATAAAAATATAATATGTTTTAATAAAGTCTCTCCTATGTTTTAGTCGTAAGTCGTGACATGTAGTACCTACTCATCAATCTTATCCAACGTCTATTATAAAACTTGGTATACCCATAGGTGCAGATAATATCTCTAGATGAGGATACCAGCGAGTTCAGCGCGAAGAGTACCTTCGACCATCCTTACCCCACCACCAAGATCATGTGGATCCCCGACAGCAAGGGAGTGTACCCTGATCTTCTTGCTACCAGCGGTGAGACGTTTCACATTGTTTTATCTGCAATCATTACTGGATGTTTATTATTTAGTTCTGTGTTTTTATGATGTCAGTAGGTATATGAAATAGATTGGAATTTGTACTGTATCTACGATTTGAAAAGAGCCAACATACCATGTTTTCGCATATTTACTAAATCTATTGAAAATGTGACAAAATGTGTGAACAAAAGACTTCATAACGTAAATTGCGATTTTCGACGAATAACCCAATCGGAATTTCTTCAAATTTTGTACAATGTTAGCTGGGAATATACAAAACATTTCGGTTAAATTAAATCATTCTTTTCACCTCATTTATGCAGCTGATATTCTAGTATCCAATTTAGATATACGCTATTCTGTCTCTCTCTGCAGTCGGTCCCTCATGACTGAGAATCGTGGTCTTCGTTTGATACGCTATCAAAATGTACGAATTTCCTTCAGGCGACTACCTGCGCATATGGCGAGCCGGCGAACCGTACACGCTGTTCGAGTGCGTCCTCAACAACAACAAGAACTCTGACTTCTGCGCGCCGCTCACATCGTTCGACTGGAACGAGGTGGACCCCAACCTCATCGGCACCAGCAGCATCGATACCACCTGCACCATCTGGGGCCTGGAGACAGGCCAGGTGCTGGGCAGAGTCAATGAGGTATCGGGACATGTGAAGACCCAGCTTATTGCCCATGATAAGGTAGGACTTACACATATTTGAGCTTCAGTGACGAGACTCGGGATATCTGGTGTGGGTATTTTTCTATTTCAAGGTCTGAATGCCGAGGGTCATCCATGTCCAAAGCTAGAACATATTTGATGTTGTGTAAATGTTATTTATAAAGCCTAAGTGGTAATTTAGGTTTTGTAAGCTAATCTACAGCAGTAGATTTTTCCTTCTAAATGTGTATGGTTGTGATTTTTTTCTCTGATTTATAATACTCGCCGTGAAATGTGAAGCTGCGGGCTCGATCCCCGCACGGCGCATCGAGGCAAATGTTTGTTTGATTCGCAAGATTTTTTTTTACTTTTCCTGGCAATGTTACTGCATCATGATGGTAAGTGCGATGTCGTCCGAAAATTGTGCCAATAAGCAATAGATTATCATCTTCTAACACTTGACACAATTATGAACAATTTTTTCCGGGTTTCGGCGTTTCTGGGACCGACAAGTCTCTCGTATTTGTTGATGCCTACGAAACAAGAAATGCATGTGAATGTGCCAGATATTCTGGACTATTTCTGTGATATAGCAACATCGCACTCATACGCCTTTCTATCAATGTTGCTTTTATGTAATTTATCTATAAAACTCGCCAGAATCAGATCCGTGGGATTCCAATTGAGCGAGACGAAAGATGCCACTACACAGGAGTGAACGAAACAGAACATACCGCGTTTTTTTATGACACATGCTTCCTTTTCATCATTCTCTGTCGTCAATATCAATGGTTGTACCAGACATCGCCAACAAAATGATCAGGTACCATATGCATTATTGTATGAGTACTACCAGACACGCTTGTAATCACCCGAAAGAGAGAGAAGATAGTGTTAATACAGTAAGAGACAGAGACAGCGATATTTTGTTGGCGATGTTTTATAGTGCAATATGTGAGTGTGTGTTTGTTTCCCAGGAGGTGTACGACATCGCGTTCAGCCGCGCGGGCGGCGGCCGCGACATGTTCGCGTCGGTTGGCGCGGACGGATCCGTGCGAATGTTCGACCTGCGCCATCTAGAACATTCTACTATTATCTACGAGGTAGGCTATCTACTTATAAACTTCGTTGGAATTGGATTAATTGAAATTTAGATTTGATTGTAGGGCCCGACACTTGACTATTAATATATCAAGTTTAATCTATCAAGTGAAAAAGGAAAACATTTTTAGTTCAGACTGTCTTTTGGGCTAGAACTAGGTGCCCAATCGTTTCTCTGTACAAGGATTTTAATATGGGAGGATATTCGTATTCTGTGCTAAATACTCCATTCAAATACATATCTGTGAAATATACTAAAAATACTAGAGGGGCACTGCAAACAAAATTTTGTAACAAATTGAACGGTATAATACGTGCCACGAAAGATGAGACTTGAAGCATGTTAGTAGTGGGGGACCTGCGCAGGTACAGTCGTGTACCAAATAGTTACCCTGAATGTATTTGTATACCTGGTTTTTCGGCATGTCAGTGTAAGTGTACACGGAAGTGTAAGTAAGTAGAAGATGTAAGTATACAAGCCTGGGTAGGTACCACCGCAATGTCTATTTCTCCCGCCAGACAGCAGTGTATATGCACTGTTGTGATCCGGTTTGAAGGACATTGTAGCCAGAGTAACTACTGGATATATTAAGATGTCAAGCATTGCCAATAAAAGCTCAAATTCATAACAATATTTATTACAATATAATAAAGTTAAAATAAAAATAACAGATTATCCTATTCACTGTCACTATCAATAAACGATACACCAGCAGGAAGATCATCGTTTGAGACGCGGCTGCAAGTAGGTACATTTACTCTTGAAATAACACCACTTGGTCCAGGAGTTGACAGATCATCGTTCTCGTTAGATGATGACGAAGAACTACCTGAGTCGCCTGAATCGATGTCTGACGAATCTTCTACCCTGATAATAAACTCAGTATCCATCAAATTGTCAATTATTTTATCACTTTCTATGTAGAAGTCTTTAATTTTTCTGTTTTCTCACATAGAGCTTTCCATTGATTAGGTCCCATTTGGTTTACCTTTTCTGTTATTAACTTTATAACATTATTAACGTTCCACTGCACATTCTTGCTACTCACGTAACCTTTTATTGAAGCCCAAGCCATCTCGATGGGATTTAAATCAGGGTGGTATGGGGGTAATCGCAAAACTTCATGACCGTGTTCGGATAATATTTTGTCAATACTGAATGTTTTATGTTGATCTTTATGTATTTTTTTCAATTTGTATAATTGTGGTTTAAGCATGTCTGGAGTGTAAGGAATTGCTTTTTGGGTTAGCCATGTAATCATATCAGCTTTCTTGGTGTTTGAGCTTGGCGCGGATTCATACTCCTTATTGTGATACGAGGCATTGTCAATAACCACGACGGCATTTGGTGGAAGGTTTGGAATTAGCTGGGTTCGAAGCCATTTTTGATAATTTTCAAAATTCATGTCATCGTGGTAGTCACCCGATTTTGACCCAGATTTAAAAGTAAGTAACGCGTTTGGTATGAAGCCACTCTCAGAACCAGCGTGTACAATAACCACGCGCTGACATTTGGATAATGGTTTTTTGAGCCCTTGACCCGAATCATCAGACCATGATTTGGAGGTAATGATGCGTGGAATGCACGTAAGACTCGTACAATACAGCGGTTTTCTTGGCGATATTTTCTGACTTTTTGCAGATATTCTATTCTTTTCAGTCTTATATTATTTTTTTCAATAAGAATTTTTCGATTATTTTCCGTCCTCTTCCAACGAAAACCAAGGTTTTTCAAAATACGGCGTAAACTTGTTTTTGAACCTCGAAAGCCAATATCTTCGCGCAACTTTGCTAAAACTTTATTAAGGGTCGGCAGTTCCTTATTCGTAACATGGAAATTGTGGATACACCTTTTTATCACTCCTTTGTCAAATTCATCTATATCGGTCAAAAGTTTGGGTCTTGACCTTTTTTTCCGGGCGTGCGGAAACCTGTTAGTAACTCGGAACTGTTTGCTTCCTTCACAATTCTTTTTACTGTAATTAATGATGTTTTAGTTGCCGCCGCATTACGCATTTGTACCTGCTTCAAATTTTGAACACCTTCCTTTGCTTCTTTTGACATATAGGTATACACGTCGTAAATCATCTTCCTGCTTTGTCTTCTTAATCTTTTACCTCAAGGCATAATGCAGTTCTACAAAATTGCACTCGTATAAAACGCAACAACGAAAGTTATAAAAAACGGCTGCACTTGTCTATACTCTGGAGTTAAGCGGCGCGTACGCGGGGTGAGGAGATCGGGATGCGAGTAACGCGCATGCGCAACGCCGTACCGCGCCTCCCGCGCTCGCTCCGCCGCCCCGATGACGCCCTATCCCTTCCCGCATCGCACTTCATACCGCTAAAGACACATAAATCGTCTTCTGCGCAAGTCAAACCACGTGGTGTGTCAAGTCTCATCTTTCGTGGCGCGTATTATACCGTGCCGCTTCTATTTCCGTCTCTTTCATGCCTAAGCAGTAATATCATCTTCGCTCTCGCTTCACTGGAATCCCGTGTGCACGCACAATATGCAGAGATTTTGTTCCCGATGTCCGCTCTAGTATAATACCTCAATGTACATTGACTGCCTCGGTGGCGTAGTTGTACTAAGGTACGGTTACAAAGTTAAGGTCTCGGGTTCGAATCCTGGGTTGGGCAAAGTGATATTGGATTTTTCTTATCATTATCAGCTCAGAGTCAGGAATTTGTGCCCGATATGGCGATAGGCTCGCCACCTACACTGTGGGACGGAACAAACAAGGCGAATTGTAGGTGTCCTGGCACTTCTGCCTACCCCTTCTGGGATATAGGCGTGAGTTTATGTATGTATGTATATATATTGTGCAGGATCCGGCACACACGCCGCTTCTCCGGCTGGCGTGGAACAAGCAGGACCCGAACTACCTGGCCACCATCGCCATGGACGCGTGCGAGGTGATCATCCTGGACGTGCGCGTGCCGTGCACGCCGGTGGCGCGCCTCAACAACCACCGCGCATGCGTCAACGGCATCGCATGGGCGCCGCACAGGTACACACACTTTATTGAAAAATAAATTACCATAAAGTAATAACTAATAATTTAAATTACTGACAGCCTCAGTGGCGCAGTTGGTTAGACGCCGTCTGTGGAACGAGAGGCCGCGGGCTCGATCATCGCACCGAGAAAAATATTTGTGCGGCCCACAAATATTTCTTCCGGGTCTGGGTGATTGTAAGACCGAAAAGTCTCTCGTAGTTCCTGATACCCACGACACAAGACTCGGTCTTAGTGTGGGGTCAGGACTATGTATCTGACTGCTGGGTGTTATTAATTTATTATTTATAAAATATGAATAAAAACTAAAAATAAATAAAAAAAATTAAAATAAATAAAGCAAGAAATTAAAATAAGTAACACTAAGTATAGAAAATATATTGTATATAGATATTAAGTTCTATGTGTATTGGCTTGTCATAATAGCTCTTAAATTGCCTACGTGACAAATAAGTACATTTCAAATACACTTATGTTAACATCTACCCTCATTATTTGTAATTAAGTAAAAAAAATATAGAGAAAATTCTACGTATTTATTAATGTATGATAATTTAAATCACCATCTACCCTTAATATTTGCCCATTAACAAAAAATCGCGGAAGAAATCATACTTATCTATTAATGTATGGTAATTTATATCACCACCTACCCCCAATATTTGCAAATTGTCAATAAATCGCAGAAGAAATCATACATAGCTATTAATGTTACTGGTGGTAGGTCTTTCATATGTGTCAATGAGTGGTATGAGTCTCGACTATTTAGGAAATAGTTTTGTCAATAATAGACCTGACAACGTGTTTTTTGAAGGTAGCTTTATTTTTAAATAAGAATAAATCTGCATTTTGAGATGGAGAGTTAGTTACGAATTTTTGCGGGACGACCTGGTACATGTAGTCTAACATTGACAACTTTGATTGATTTATTTGATAGCCTCCCTGGCGCAGTTGGTTAGACGCCTGTAAAACGAGAGGTCGCGGGTTCGATCCCCGAACTGACACAAATGTTTGTGTGACCCACAAAAAATTGTGTCTGATCTGGGTGTTTGTGAGACCGCAAAGTCTCTCGTAGTTTCCGACACCCACGACACAAGACTTAATCGA
The DNA here is from genome assembly GCA_023078785.2 of Hyles euphorbiae. NCBI lineage: Eukaryota > Metazoa > Arthropoda > Insecta > Lepidoptera > Sphingidae > Hyles > Hyles euphorbiae. Next base: position 20,365,324 of record CM041040.1, read on the forward strand.
TCTCAATGTGGGGTCAGAATTATGACTGTTAGTTTTTTTTTTTATTTAACCCTAATTTGTCTCCCCCAGCTCTTGCCACATATGCACAGCCGGTGACGACCACCAGGCTCTGATCTGGGACATCCAGCAGATGCCGCGCGCCATCGAGGATCCCATCCTGGCCTACACCGCCGCCGAGGGAGAAGTCAACCAGATCCAGTGGGGCGCCACGCAACCTGACTGGATCGCTATATGCTACAACAGACACACTGAGATACTGCGCGTCTAGATTGGGCCGGTTAAGGGTTAAAGGGCTTGGTGAATTACTGTGGGTAGATTGCAATTATATAGTAGATAGGTGCAGCTATGTGATATAAACAACGCAAACTCAATATCACTGTCCCAGCAGAGATAAAAAAGGAAATAAAAAGAAACAACGCATTTATCATCTGTAGCGGTTAGGTCCAACAATGCAATACAAAAAAATGTGTAAGTTTTCCTCTTGAATCACTCTATTGATAAAAATAACATTAAAACCCTTTGCATAGTTTAAAAGATATACTGGAATATATATAATAAAGTAATCAGTACCCACATTGTATATCAGTAGAGTGAGATCAACATACAATTCGCATATTTAAGTGCCTACAATGTTCAGGTACTCTTGAATAATCACAGCGAAATAATCTTCCAACTCGGCCATCCTTCACATCAGCTGTTGAGAACTCCGCTTTATATTCAAATCCTTATTATATTCTTTATAAAACAGCCAGCACCATCGTCAAAATAGAATAGGTTTAATTACTAGTCGCACCAAAAATCGCCCCTTACAATATACGAATATTGTAAACATAGCACCCGCACAAGTATTTATCACCAAGCTCTCAATATTAGAGTGTCAAATCAAATGTTGGTTGCAGATACAGAGAACTGAGTAAGGCAAGATTATGAGTGTACAAGGTCCCACAGAATGTTCTATTCTAGGTTATGTTACCTACAATATGCTACACTGTAGGTTAAGATGGTCTATTATTAACAATACTTTTTAATATTTATGAATCTTGACGATACATGTAGTGTTTTCTAAACTTTTCTATATGTGGAGTGTTGGATGGAATGAGAACGATGATCAAAATAGTTATGTACAATGGAGAAAGGAAAATGTCCATTCAAAGTATCGGTAGAAAATATAATTGATCCCAATACCAATATAGCTTACTAATTATACATTTTTTATGGTTAGTCCTTAAACATTTTCCTGTCATATCCCAGGCGACAGATTTTTATAAAATAAAGCAATTATCACTTACATTACATTTTGTTTACAAACCAATACAAAAAATAAAATTGGACTTCAAATTCACTCCTCCAAGAACTCCAGACCCGAGTCTCAATTATGTTTATATTCATTTGAAATATGTATTTTCCCTACACAAAAAAGTAGGTTTCATCGAGGCACAACAATCTTCGCACTGATACTAAGTTTAAAAGTAATATGGGCATTCTCCTTTATGTTATTTTTATTTAGTGTATTATTTCCAGTGTTGTTTTTAATATAAATGTCCCCGATTGTTAATATGTTGAAAGATTTATTTACACGTGTCTATAGCACAGTTTGCCTATAGGAATGATTTAGATATATGTTATTTTCTCATTAGATATCATTTGATAAAAACAAATAATTCAATGATTTTTATAAGTAAAAACCCATGTACCTGTTTGCTATTTAAAACCGGTATCTATTTTGACAACACTCTGTATATAAAACGAGCTGAGTTTATTTGCAAAAGACTGAAAAAAATATTACTTTATTGGTTTTAGTCTGATTGTGACCAAGTCATTTGTATTTGATATTAATATTTGTTTGTGTTCAATTGAAGTTGATTTTTGTTTTCGGTGTATTTTATTACTTCAAACTAAATAATAAGGGATATAAGACAAGTTCGCATTTATACAGTTTCATCACTATAGTATTTTAGGCTTTGAAGAACAAAGTCGATTTAAAAAACATAAATGCTACTAAATAATCTGTAGAGTAGATATCCAATTATGTTAACATTCTCCATGATAAATTAGTTTCTTTTTTAAATTAAGCATTTTAAGTTAATATACTATGCGTGGTTTTAATCAACCACGGCGCACTATAACGGTGATGGAAAACATCGTGAGGAAACCTCCATACCATAGCGAATTTGTAAGAATTTCTATGTTATGTAAAGTCTGCAAACCCGCACTAGGCCAGAGTGGTGGACTATATGACCTAACCACTTTCAATCGTACTCTCAATTATAGAGGAAGCCCGTGCCCTGCAGCGGGACGTATATGGGCGGATACAATGACACTGGTGCTTGACATAAAAATACATTTTTTAAAAAATTAGACAATGCAAAGCTTTGTCTGTCAATAAATAATTAAATCGTAATGGATTTAGTGCCAAACTCATTATCATATTGATGCCAAAATAATTTAAAACGATTTGGTGAATATTTGTGTGTTCTATTGTGTGAGATATCGTCATTATCAACAGTTTTAGGATATTAATTTGCAGTAGAGGTCTATACAAAAAACAATCGCCTTTGTATACGCCAAAGATCTTACACGATATTTATAAAGTTGCTGACAACCAACCAAGAATTAACCAGGTCGTATTGTATTTTAAATCACAAGCAATTGGAAGTATGTATTTCTTGGATCATAATATATTTAAACCTTTTTTTTCTTACAATCCCATAATAACTTTGGCTTGCAAATAATGAACTTCTTAAAATTTTGCCCACAGCTTTCTAAAATTTGAATATATCTTGCATATGTATTAAATAAATTGACTTTGTTCTGCAAGACAAATGTATAATTTGGTACTAAATAAATAAATAAGACTGTATCGTATATTCCCACATATTACAAGTTCTCTCATAAATTATAGCATAGGTACATATTGTATCGCCCCTGCAGGCCCCGATTATAAAGGTAAACTTTATTAGTGAGTGTTGTGATTTCCTATGTATTTTTGTGAGTCCAAACATTGACAAACATTCTAATTACTTCAACTTTTGTAATTTTCCATGCAAACATCATACATTTAACATACAAAAGTGAATGGACCCACATGTATGTCAGTTTCACTGACTATAATAAATATTAGTATATAAGGACTAGATTGCGTATTATTAATTTATACAAATCTTAGATAAGGTTTCCTACATATTATGGAAATAAATAATAAAATACATGTGTCAAAGTTTTACTTATTGTAAGTGTAGCATTATAAACAATATGGTTTATGTTATAGCTTAAAAACATTTTAGTATTCTGGCGAGATAAATGATAGTTCTGTTTTGTAAAGACTTTGATTAGTAAAATAAATTTCATAAATGCCATGCTATAAAATTGCTCATCTCGCTAGAATATTCATAGAAAATAAATAATCATCCACATCAAAATTATATACTTACTCGTGTTTCAAATCACGCATCTTCAAACTTGCTAAATAAAATTGCCACCTCGTTTTGTGCCAAATTTATCCAAATATAGCCCAATTATTTGCACAAAAAGATTTTGTTAGATCTCATCCAGACCTTTGGCCCAAGGCAAACTCCTCGTAAATTTTCAGCAATGATTCTGGTGTTCGTGGCTTAAAATCATTGAGCACATGTTCAAAATGCTCCATAGTAACTGCAGGACAATCTAAATTCTTCTCGAGAGCCCTTAAAGCAGCTTCATGACACATCGCATTTAGTTCAGCGCCCGAAAATCTGTCAGTCTTAGTGGCAAGTATATGCGAGTTCACATCATCAGTTGTACTCATTTTCTCCAATTTAAGTTCCAAAATTTGCAACCTAGTCTCAAAATCTGGCAAAGGAACATAAATCAACCTATCTAATCGTCCTGGACGTAGCAAAGCTCTATCCATTTTGTCAGGTCTGTTTGTTGCAGCAAGGATAGTAACAGAGTTCAGTGGCACCACACCATCGAGCTCTGTAAGCAGCTGCGCCAACACTCTTTCGTGCACTCCTCCCTCCCCCGCACCTCTCTCTCCCCCTATAGCATCCATCTCATCAAAGAATATAACTGAAGGCGCCACTTGTCTTGCTTTCGTAAACAAATCGCGGACGGCCCGTTCCGACTCCCCTACCCACTTCGAAAATAATTCAGGACCCTTTATAGATAAAAAGTTGAGTCCACTTTCAGTAGCTAATGCTTTTGCTATCATAGTTTTGGAACAACCCGGCGGCCCATATAACAACACCCCAGCAGGTGGTTGTATACCGAGACGCTTGAAACTTTCGCCGTGTTTCAATGGCCATTCAACAGCCTGGCGTAATTTTAATTTCAAATCATCTTGCCCACCTATGTCTGTCCATCTTACATTTGGTACTTCTATTAACAATTCTCGCATGGCGCTTGGTCGAACTAGAGTTAATGCGGCCATTAAATCCTCTTTTTCAATACTGTCGCTAGCCCTCTTCATACACTTCATTGAAGCTTGAGTACATAGATTGACTATATCAGCCGCCACGTAACCATGCGCCAAATCGGATATTGCCACAATATCTCTCTCTGGTATTCTGTGAGGCAAGGTTCTGAGTAAACTGTAAAGTATTTCCCTCCTTCTAACTCTGTCTGGCACAGGAAGTTCTATTTCTTTGTCCAGCCTTCCAAACCTCCTTAACATTGGATCTATAGCATCTGGTTTTCTGGTAGTGGCAAGCACAAACACTCTTCTATTGTCATCATGAAGATTGTCCAAGAAAGAAACAAAAGCTGAAGTAACTCTTCTCTCTTGTTCTGTACTGCCAGATGACCTCTTTGGACATATAGTTTCTATTTCATCAACTAAGATTATACTGGGCTCATTTTCTATAGCTTTGTCAAATAAACTCCTCATAGTTCTTTCAGTTTCACCAAAATACTTGCTAAATATTGCTGGGCCATTGACTTCAACATGATAACAGTTAAGGTTTTCAATCAAATACTTGCACAATGCTGTCTTTCCTATGCCTGAATGTCCATATATTAATAAGCCTCTTGTTGGTTGAAAATTTGCTGTTAAACCATCTTTGTTGAATGATATTTGGATGAATGTCTGAACTTCTTCTAAAATATCATTAACACCCCCTAATACCACTTGTTTATTTTTAACTTTCTCTATTGCCTCCCTTTCCATGTTCCAAATAGTATTTTCTGTAAGAACAAACCACTTATTCATTTCAGTATGGTCTTTTGATTTCACATTTTTTACTTCAATTTCTAATTTCTTCCCAAAATAATAATAAATCAATCTGCTGCTATCTGATACAAAATTATTGTAAAAATGTTGTTTCAATATATCACAAATATCTGAGTCTGTCTTATGGTTTAGTATTTTGATGGTGATTGAAGAAGCTTCAGGAATATCTTCTTTGATTACTGACACTGTGATTTTCTTCCCATCATTGCTCCATGATGCAGGTAAGTCTGGAAAAATAAATATTTTATAGAATTTCCATATTCAAAATAAGTAGGTACTGCACATTGATTCAAATGATACAGCTTTGAAATACCTAACACTTCTAAACATAAGTTTCAAAACCATTACCTACAGCTCATCATTCTAATTGGTATTTTTTACATTCTTTTTACACTCACCAGCAGCACACAAAATAACAGCAGCTGGCGCCGACCCTTTCGACGGCCACATCCTCTTCACCATGGTCGTAGCACCATCTCGGCTAAGCTCTAAAGCACCTCCAATAACTGCACCAATCAACACGCCCACAGAAGGGTGCACCAGCACAGCATCTTTAGGCGCTCCGTCAAGTGGCGACCCTGTCCTCTCCAGCCAAGTATAGAATCGCCCGTCTTCGACGTAGGGACATTTTAATTGATCTTTATTGCAGTTCAATTCTGCATGAACGTTCTTGTCGTTTGAGGTTATGCTGCAACCGCATCGATCGCAATCGACCCATAGTGTCTTTTTAGGCTGTTTCGGTGGCATTGTGCTGATGTACTCAATGTTTCACGTATAATTTTAATTAAATTATGGGTTATTTCAGTGTTTATAAATAGGTGAACTAATTTTAGGTTATAATAACTTTGTGGTTGTGGGCAAATAAAACGCAACTGTCATAAAATATTTTCATGATAATAATTTTAATTATATAAGTAACATTTAATTAAATAAACATAATATAACTACATTAAAAAAATATGAAAAATACATACTACAGGAAATAATTATCATGTTTAATTTGAGACACCAAGCATGAAAGTGAAAATTTAAAACGTCACTTTGAAGTTTGACATTACGGTTTCATGAATCACAATTTTTTACACATAAACATCGTAAAAATAATGTTAAATGTTGGAATATAACTATAGTTACTAACAATAATATAAAGCTGCGTTACAGCAGCTCGTTGATAGTAGTCGTTTTAGTTACATTGTACATATAGTGTTAAATAGTTAGCAAAATGACTCTGGCGGAGTTTTTTAGTTGTTCCCTGCTGGCATTTGGGGCTCCGCTGGCGATGTTTGCGATGACGGTGGCGAACGACCCCGTGCGAATTATTATAATGATAGCAGCAGCGTTTGGGTGGTTATTATCATTCCTACTGTCCTCATTGGTCTGGTACGCGGTTTCGCCACTCAGATCATATTTGGCGTTTGGAATGGTATTTGCTATTATATTCCAGGTCAGTAGATACTTAATTAACATTGACATCATAACAGAATCTATGTTAATACCTTCTGCTTAATAAATCCTAAGATATAAATCATAATCAAATTATGAAATGAAATGAAATGAAAATGAAAATAATTTATTGAATCCATTAAAATGTTCAACATCATTTAGATTCAGTCATTTTTTTATCTACCACCCGGTTCGGAAAGCTGTTTTCACTAGAGAAGAACGGGCAAGAAACTCTAGTGTTGCTCTTTTCAAAGCAGTTTACAATGTAGTGAATTTTTACAAAATTTACAAGTTGGTTTAAATCAGAGCAGTTTAATAATAATATGTTGCTTTACAATAAATATTTTGATATGAATATTATTATATTATAATTACTATGGCTGAGTGAAGTCGCCCAGAACGAAGAATCAGTATACTCTTTTTCGCCAAAGCAGTGAATAATTGCGAAAGCCTAATGTAATATGAATAATTCAATTAAAGATACATATGGATATTTAAACTGTTTGTGTCCTTTTGGGTAAATTTAATATTGATCCCTCTTTTTGGGCTAGCTGCAAGTTCTGTGTCATTGTAAAACCAAAACCTACACTTCTAATTACTCACTCTCTCAGTAGAGAGGTCTTAAATTGGGATACCAATGGATACCAAACTATCAAACTTCGTAACATACCTCAATAGAGTGTCATATATCTGTTCATGCTTGACTCATTTATTTATTCAGCAGCTTATAGTATATAATATAAACATATTGTGGTCAATGGGTGCTCCAAAAGGCCACTATGAAATTCCTTCCTTCCTTATGGCTAAGCCATAGTACCAATGGATTTCCCATGGTAAAATATGATGTTGGTAGAAGTAGTACTCTCCACTGACCTCCAGGGTAGGCAATTCTGCTGGGTTTTTTGAAAGTAAACAAAATGACCAATCACACACTCTATGAGTTAAATTTGTTATTTATTATTAGATTTAAAGCTACTAGCAGCAAATACAATATAATCATCTTGATAAAGTAATTATTTGCATTTCAGGAAGCATTTCGGTATGGCATCTACCTCCTGCTCCGAAAGACAGAGGCAGGGTTGAAAGAGATATCGGAAAACCATGACATTGGTAGCAGCAAGCTTGAGATGGCTTATGTGTCTGGACTCGGCTTTGGGACAATGAGTGGAGCTTTCGCACTTATTAATGTTTTGGCAGACTCAGTAAGTTCAGAAAACATAATTTAGATTCATTGCAACTAGCAAAAATCTGTATAGCAGTTTGGATATCTCAATTTTGTGCATGCACCACATAGTACTTTGAACTATCAATGAGTTCACACTTATAGTGAAGTTACTTGTTATGTAATAGACAAAATGTAAAAAAAAAATACAGGATATGTTTAAAAAGAACATCAGCCTGATCAATTACAGTAAAAGAGAAGGATGTAAAAGCATTGCAAGCAGTGTCACACTATTACAATCTGGGCCTACAATAGCAATATATTTAGTAACCAACTAGTTTGTTATAGTATTACAGTTGTACATAGTACATATTACCTATTTCCATACAAGTTACTATTTTGCATTAGTTTATCATAGAAATTGTTTTTCAGGTGGGACCAGGCACACTGGGCTTGCGCGGCGGTTCAGAGTATTTCTTTGTGACCAGCGCAGCCATGACCCTATGCATGATACTTCTAAATACCTTCTGGAGTGTCATATTCTTCAGCGGCTTTGATGACAAAAATTACCTGAAAGTCGGCTGGGTGGTCTTCTCGCACTTCTTTGTATCAAGCCTTAGTTTATTAAACAGAAAGGAACTGTACGCAGCAACCATCTTACCATCATACATAGTTCTTGCAATAACAGCGTATATAGCTTTCAGATCAGCCGGAGGGACTAGTAAAAGCTTTGTGCAGAGTTTTAGCCGTAGGTCGTAAATATGAAGTGTGGTTTGAGTAACAGTTGAAGCAAATATACCATAGTAGCAATCAAGCGGAATTCACTGATGGTCCGTATATTTCGAGATGGCACAGCGTTATTATTTAAAATGTATTAATGATTAACTTAATACTACACCTGTGATATTAATCCGAACGTGTAAATTTCGGCTATATTGTGTCCAATCGTAGACGTTGTAGGTCTGATTATTGAAGGAACCAGTTAGGGCAGCCTTAAAATTAAAATCTTTAACTAAGTCTAGACTAGTGTAATATCATATATTGGTTAGCAACACCAAATGACCATCTCTAAAGAAGACCATTGAATAATATCAACAATAAGACTAACATTTACCGAGAATGTGAAACAATTATGTCTGCCCTATAATCAGAAAAATTATGTTAATTATGTAACATACAATCCTTGTACAATGCTGGGCGTCCATTAGGTCAAGTCAATTATAGTTAGCAGTAATCGATTTTGTAAAAAGCATATTTTTACGCCGCGCTTTAACCGATCTAGTGGGTGCTCAGCATTGGAGCTCTCTGATTAAATGCAAATTACCAATAACTGTTGAAATTATATTAGTTTATCGAATTTCATCGGCACGATTAGCTATAGAAGTGCCTTGATGTGCCAGCAGGCTGATCCCATACTGGCCGAGTGTTTTTCAGTTTAGTATAGTTTCATATCATTTGCATTGTATGTGTTTATGTTACATGAAAAATGCTGGACTGAAATTAATAGTGTTTAGTTATAGTTTGTAAAGAATGATTTAGATTGGAACGATAATGCAATGCGTGAATTAGAGATGATTATACCAGTTTGATGCGAGTTAAAACAATTAATTCATTTAATTTAATTAATTATGGTTAATTTAATATTTGACTATACTGTAATTTTGTATTTCTTCTGTATTCCTTTATAATTAACTTATTGCAACTGTTCTACTCCCTCCAAAATGTCCTTTTTTTCACCATCTTGATTACAATTAAAAACTTCCGATAGTTAATCATCACTTACTTTCTTATTAAATGGATAAATGATCAGTTATATAAAATGGTACAATAAAATGAGCAAAAACAAATAAAAAAATATTTATTTAAGTTATTGTTATGCAAGACATTCCTTAATATTAAACTGGACGTACTAATTAATTGGACAGATCACCATGTTATAAATAGAAAGAAATTATATAATTAAACAATCAGTTACAGATATAACGGTTTTTTTACATAATAAATTAATGATAGAATTTTGTGTTGTTTTTTTTTAAGGTTAAATATTGTAGATATACTAAACAAAAAGTATCTATTGTAAAAGATGCAAGATTATATTTGCACTAGGGCAAAATTATGACTTGATTTAAAAAAAAAATGTAATCACTCAAAAACCCCACCAAATGTATAACAAATTTTTATTCACACATCTTATTTCGTACAACATACTGAAATATTCCAGGTCTAGAGGTTTTTTAGCTGTAAGTTAGCCAATTATTGTTACATACATACATGAACTTAAGCCTTTTACCCAGAAGGGGCAGGCAGAGGTGCCGATAGCAACAGGACACCCACGTTTGGCCTTGGGTGTTCCATCCCACAATGTGATAGATACGATTTTAATTATTATTACAGAAATTCTATTTCATATTCATAATCGCTAATGTAGCAATTATCAAAAATTGACAACAAAACTACATGATAGATTCAATCAGAAAATGTAATGGTAAATCTGTATCGGCCATAAACATCCCACTGCAGGGCACGGGCCTTCTCTACAATCAAGAGTACGATTGAGTGGCTCGGCGAATATAGTCTATCACACTGGCCTAGTGCGGGTTGGCAGACTTACATACCTTAGAAATTCTTACAAATTCGGTATGGTATGCAAGTTTCCTCCCGATGTTTTTCATCACCGTTTTAGTGCGTGGTGATTGACTATCAATACACACATGACTCCGAAAAGTCAGAGGTGTGCCCCGGGATTTGAACCCGCGACCACCGTGAACATATTGGCAGCCGCGTCTAGTCCAGTTACCAACAGGCCACCACCGACTTAAATGGTAAATACACATATTTAAATATTAATAACTAATAATGCAATTAAGGACTGTAAGCCCAGTCTGTGAACACATTTGGAAGCTAGTGGCATCTCATGCAACTAACTCTACAATATTCCATTATAAATGCAAATTCAAGAAAAATCACATTTTGATAGCACATTAATTATGAACAATTTGCCTGAGGAAACTTCCTCTCTGCCATCCAGTTCTCATGACTTAGCAAATTAAAATAAAGTACATAAGTATATATATACGTACATACGTAGACTCACGCCTTAATCACAGAAGGGGTAGGAAGAGGTGCATCACGACACCCAAGTTCCGCCGTGTCTTTTCCGTTCCATGATCGAAAGAGGGCGAGCCTAGCGCAGTATGGGGCACAAATTCCTGACTTCGGACAGATAATTATTAAAAAAATCAGTTATCAATGCCCTACGTGGAATTCAAACCCTAGACCGCAGATTTGCAATACTACCGTGGTATAACTGCGCCATCGAGGCAATCAAGTAAAAATTCGTAGTCATAATAAGCACTTGATAGTCACACCACACGACACGAAATACAATGACGAAAAAAATTAATGTGGTGAAACAATTGGTTGCCTTATCGTTAAAAGTGTTATATTTGTCTAAGTCTAAATTTTGAACATTTTTTTCACACAATATGTGCAAAAAATATTTGACTACAAACTCATTGTACATTTACCAGTACTAAATTGGGCAACTCACTAATTCAAGTTCCCGAGCATGGCAATAGATTCATGTCTATCACATTTATACTATCTGAAAACTTATGTATAATAATTTCAAGTAAACAGACAGAATAACTCATCAATGCTCACTGCCCTTGCCTTAGACTTAAAATACATTCCAAACATTTCAAGCAACAGGCTCCTGGCTTTCATCCGCTAGTTGTGTGAGCAATGAGTCGATAGTCCAGACATTATCAGCTGTGTCCAGTTCCTCCTCAGGGATGAACTTGTTGAGGATCTCTAGGACTGCATCAACTCCATCTGCAGATCCAGAAAGGCCTTCACCAACTTCAGACAGTGTGTTTACTGTCTCTGTGTTCTTTGGGTCCGAGCTGTGGAAGCAAAGATGAAAAATATTTCTTTGCTGGAATGTATCAAACATTAGTTTCAATTTTTCTAGCCTTTAATTATTTTAGTTGAAAATATATTCATGAAAGTTACGTCTTATGTATTTCCACTTAATCCACAACACAGCTAGTCAAGGTTTTAAAAGTATAAGCTTTTAATACTTAAATGATTATGTATATTGTAAAGGTTTCCTTGGGCTTGAAAGTAATAATTAAACAAGTAAATAATCTTATTTCCTTTGTTTTATAATAATGATATTTTAGCTTTATAACATACATAGTTGCAATTGAAATCTCTTTCTCCAGTATATCTTGTAAGTCGTCCACATCTGGGATGGTAGGGATATCATCACTTGAATCTGGCGACTTCTTTGGCAATACATATTCTCTGTAATCAGTAAACAATAAATAACCCTTAATATGATTTCCCTTCCTTAGAAATATAATGACAGTACCTATTTAGTTGGTTTAAAAAAATGGTATCTTAATGGAATGGTACCATATATTTTTATTTAAAAAAATAAGTACATACTTATAGCTTAGATACTATGTACACAATCTTACATCATTTCTTTGTTACTTTTTACAGAGCTTTATAGCACTAATAAAATTCAACTTTATGTTTTAACAGGAATTTGGCAATTGCGGAACGAAAACAACGAGTTTCCAAAATTCATAAAAATAGTCTACCCACTTGTGTAATGCGATGTATTAACTATAAATATTCTTTTTAATGTAATAAATACACTTGTCCGTGGGTAAAAAATCATCGTAATTGTAAATTTCTATAAAAAGTAAATAAAATATTTACTTCGCCTCGATGCGAGTGCCTTCTGCCCAAACACCCACTTTCCTGGGTTCCACCATCCTATTAGAAAGTGAATCATTCATTTTAGGTATCGTCAAAACTACGTTTACAAAATATATTTTTTAAATTGTAGCAAATAATGCTTATCTTATTATTATTTTTTTTGTTTACAGTTTGCGTCGTTTCGTTTGCGTCTTGCCATTGCGTCTTGTGGCGTCTTGCGACATTCTGTCAGTTGTCAAGCATAAAGTTGATATAAACGTGAAGTTCATATCTTTAGCATTAGTTGCCAATAAATCAGCCACAGAGATCACGAGACTACCTACTGATCAAGCTGAATTTTTATGATTGTGTGAGGCAAGGTGCCGCAATTTAGAATATTTAGATTTTAGATTATGAATCCAGAAAGCCGTTCCTGATGTGTGAAGGCCAGCCTAACCCGGCCTCACACTGCACACAACTGCAATATATCTGAATTTAATATTTCGACCCGGAATCCAGAACGCTAGACAGTAGGTCTTACAGATCAATCTGAGAAATTCATAATATTATGTAAAATCAGAATGCCTCGGTGGCGTAGTCGTACTAGGGTACGGTTACAAAGCTGAGGTCTCGGGTTCGAATCCAGGGTTGAGCAAAGTAATATTGGATTTTTCTATTCATTATCAGCCCAGACTCAGAAATTTGTGCCCGATATGGCAATAGGCTCGCCACCTATCACGTGTGGGACGGAACATACAAGGCGAAATGTGGTTGTCCTGGCACCTCTGCCTACCCCTTCTGGGAAAAAGGCGTGAGTTTATGTATGTATGTAGAATGTATGTGGAGCATGCTAATATTTTATTGTATTGCGGACATTCTGAATTATTATAATTATTTATCCGGAGAGCAATTCCGGATGTATGAGGCCAAGCTAAAGAGAATGGTTGTTCAACATAAAAAAATGGGAATTTCTCGTCACGGAGAATACTAATATTCTGAATTCTCGGTCTGTCGAATTTCTGAACATTATTCCATTTCCTAATTCGAACTAAACATATACATTTGCATATATAGATAAAAGTGGTCAATAGAAGGTCCGTCGGGATGTAATAGAAATAAACTGGTCGTCTTGTTTTATTAATCAATTTAAATACTTAATTTATTTTTAAAAGAAATAGTGTGACGTAAATATTGATGGAAACACTGGTTAGACCTTTGTATTTAGTGAGTGGTATAAAACGGCTTTCCGTTATCAAGTACCAGGAATGAATGAAGTTAGTTGGTGGAGATAATTTCATTAATAATAAGAAGCCAACTACCTATTGGCTGGACGTTATGCCCCTACCAGTTCAAGCCACGCCCACCAACTACGAGGGACCAATCAGCGTCTCCATTACACAACTGTTGTTTTATAAAGGAGTGCTTTTTTTTTAATCTACCCTCGGATTCAAATAACGGTACAGAGATGATAAACATACGGTTTTCTGCTAAATTTTTATAAAGCATAGATGCGTTGTCCGAGCTTTATAATGGCAAGACGTTTGGGAGGTAATTGCCGCACTAGCAATCAGTCACGCTTCAACCAGTTTCGCGGATACACGTTTCTCTGACTATCTGTATTCTCGAAACCAAATGCGGAAGAATAAATTAAAGTGATTTAAAAAAAAGTACAAATGATTCTGAACTGTGAAAGAAAAAAAATATTTTATTTAGTGCGTAAGTACGCACTAATTTAATTTTTTATTGAATAAAATTAATAAATTCGCTCTCATGGCAACGTTTGACAGCTCCCGCCACGTCATCCCGTACTTCATGCTTGGTGCTACGTCACACGCGCTTTGACCAATAATCGTGCGGCACTTATTGTGTCGTAACCACAGATCACTCCCAATAGATACCTAATGCAAGGCAGCGACTGTGCGCCACACATTTAAGTTATCAGATATATATAAACCGATGCCAAATATCGCGTCTTCAGTGTCATCCAAGTAGTGGACCCGCACATATCGTTGAGCGTTGGCGAAAATTAAGTTTTGAGAATATCTTAGTACAGTTAAAAATGACTTGCTCAATAAAATGGAGTGGAAAAAACTCAAAAACTTCAAGTATGCAAAAAAACGGAATAATGTTTCATCGGTAACTAATATTCTTTAAATTAATTTGTTCACAAGCGAGCTCAATTTATACTGGTTGATGTATTGATGTCAAACAGTCGAGTTTGAATCGAAAATCAGCCATCTCTTTTTCGCATAGCAATAACCATAATAAGCCATCTTTTTCTGTTGAAATCACACGTTCTTCTAGTGCTTGACGCATGTTTATAATATAATTCCAATCAATATCGATATTATAAAACATTAATGTAAAATAATTTGATCAAATGACAATGTCACGAAATGTTTAATGATGTAAATAAAAATTGCAAATCACCATGACGACGTCATTTAATGTAATTTCAAAAAGGTCAAGTTTTTAACTAGGTACTATTTCAATAATTTTACTCTTCCGTTTTTCTCATTTCGTCGAGTAAAAACTGTGGGTTAGTATATAACATAATGTTTGAATAATACCATTTTTATTTTAGATTCCCCGCATGTCTCGAAAGGAAAAAAAATGGGTAGATGCAACATGTCGAGGTGACGATTGGTGGCCTACAAAAATAGCGTAATTTGTTCACGACATTTTACCCAAGAATGTTTTTTCCCAATGAAAAATCGTCGTCGTTTAATTGATACTTGTATCCGGACAGAATATTTAAAAAATTCTGGTACATTTTATTTATTTTAAAATTTATAATTTCGTAGTTTTGTGTGGAGAGAATAATTTGATTTTCAAATAATATAATATTATTATATTGATTTTGTCCAACAGCCAAGAGTAACATTTATAGCCTTCAGATGAAGCTCGTTTAAGCGTATTCTTCTGATGGTATTTCGGGTCCTATTTCTCGAATCAAGTATCTACTGACTATATCTTTCTGGAAGACTAATTTAGCTTAAGTGTTGTGGTTTATTATTTCGGACTACCACGTTGAGGTCTCAAATTGGAATTACGAGTTGGGTAATGATATAGGAATTTTCTGTTCAGTATCAGTTCCGGGCTCTGTAATGTGTGGCCCAATTGTGTTAGATTAGCCCCCTATCCCATTATAGGATACAGTAAAAGGCGAAACATAGGATCACTGATTGTATTTGCCTATAGGATGAAAGAGAAGTTTACTTCATTTGTTTTATACTCTTAATCAATGAGAGACGGTATGCTATCTAGTCAAACTGAACACTAACAAAGCTCTCCATTGTTTATGTATAAATCTGATTACCATTAAAAAGGTTATAGCGAGCGAGAAAAATAGACAATCGCTATCCCGATATTTTTTTAGTTTTATTTTAATTGGATCAGTAATACATAGATACTACCGCTAATCACAGGATTCAGGAAAATGCCGTCAAAAATTCCAGTCGTTCCCGAGATTAGCGGCAACAAGCAGACTGACATACAGATAAAAAAAAAGTTCATTTTCGATATAGGTGTCATGTAAAACATGATATTTATGTACGTGGAAAATAAATCACTTTTCAAACAAGAAGTTCCTGCCTAAAAAATATTTTTATGTATACATTAGTAGATATTTCTTTGTAGTGTAATATTGGTTATCTTGTGCAATTATAGTTGCGTACTTATAGTTTTAAGAAAATAAAACACAAATAAATATTTCAAAGTTTTTTTTTAATTTTCATTTTTATTTTGACTAGGCACAGATCACTCTCAATAAACAACACGTTGAATAATATAAATAAAACCGTCACATACTAAAAATAAATCTTAATCCTATTTTATTCGTAGTCAGCGGTTGTCGGTTGTTATAATTTATTAGATCAGACCGGTGAAAAAATATTATCAAACATTTAACAAGTTGGTAATCAAGTTATAGAAGCGATCATAACACATGAACTTACTGGCAAATGCAACTATCGATACGTTTTTTTTTATTTATCGACTTGTGCCGCATCTCTTGAATGCAGTCCACGTAAGCACGCTGCAACCCGCCCACCCCCCGCGCAGTTCCCTTCGTTGGCGTTTTCGGTTCAAAACAAAACTATCGTAATGCGGTATCTATTGGGAGTGATCTGTGGTCGTAACTAACGATGTCTATTCATCTTCTTCTAACTTATGTTTCTTGCTTTTTTACTCTTTCTTCGAACCAAATTGAAACAACAATACGCATCTCGCCATTTTTTTGCGCCATTTTGTTAGTGTATGACGTGTCTATTTGTAAAACGTCATTGGTTTTCTGTTAGTTTTTTTTTACCGAGAAAATTTAACAGAAATGTTTGAACACACTGGTCCACTCATTTTAATTGCTGCTCTAAAATGTACACATTTAGCTAAAACTATTTTCAGAAGCTTGTTTTGACTATACAGCCATAATCTTCAAAAGAAGTATAGATTCTTTTTTAAATATTTATTACATATTTCATAAGACAAATACTAGGGATTATGAAAAGCAATAGCTATTAAAACACAAATAGTCGACTTAATGCGAATTTATTTAAAAATTATTTTGTATAAAATACAGCCATATTTACAGATGGTGCAACAGTCGTTTCTATCCGGTAGAAACGGTGTTGCGTGTGATGTAGTGTTTACAACTAGACCGTGCGGCGTTCACGCTCACTCCGGTACTGAATAGGCTTGTCCGATAGTACTCCACTCTATACCCTGTGTTTAATTCCCAAATTAAAAGTAACATTACAGTAACGATATTACAATGGTGATGTTACCATATTATGCTTATCAGTATTACATAAAAATAACAATTATTGTTAAATGCAAATTTAATCATATTTTAATTATTCTCTGTTTTTACAAATATCTATTCAAGACTACAAATGCCTAGAACTTTATCAATTTTATTAATATTTTTAAGAAAATCAATTAGAAATGTTCAAAAGGATTAAAAACTGACAAACGTTAAACACTTGTCCATGATTTCCACTTATGTTATGTAGGTATCAATATTTTTAAAACTAGCTAACTTTATAGATAGTAACATAAAACAAATAATAACATGATTTGTGAAAAAATGCTAATGAAAAACATAATGTAAAATTACAGTTTAATTTAATTTATATAATATAGATGTATAATATTAAAGATGCAGATAAAAGGAGGCTTCGTAACATCACCACTGCACTTACATCTGGATTCGCCTTGCGAAGAGATTTTGATTGTGGTTATCTCTTTGAGACATCTTTACATATTATATGACATAATCGAGTTAAAAATATAACATCCCCTGGATTCTTACCTCCTCTTATAAGGGGAGGAGGGGGTTAGACTCAAGTTTTATTGATAGATTTACCAATACATTACATTAGTGTGAAACTTTTCAGAATGATGTAAAATTATGCTTCTTTCTTTTTAAAATTTATCTCAAAAGATGTTTAGTATTCTTACATAGCATTCCCACTGAACAGTACAATACCTTTGAGATATAGACAAATCAGGGTTTAACTAAAGAGACTGGATTAGACTTAAAAATTGCCAATTCATAATTTTTGTGCAAATTAAATAAGATTTCTAATTTATCTATCACAATTTATTACACATGACGTATAAGAACATTTATCACATAAAATTATTAAGATAAATCCTGTCTCTTTTTTTTCCTTTTTTTATATACATATTGCAATTACTAGCACCAAGTGCTTGATTTCATTTTTGACAACTGTATTATTGGTAAATAGTTACTAAAAATAAGCTTAGAAAGAAAAAATAAAATAATATTTACACAGCATGTGATAAGAGGATAACATATAGATTGCATCCTTTCGACATGAAAACATATTACGAACTACAAGCAAAAGGCTTTGATAAAATGAAGTAATTCATTATTTCAATTCATAATTTGGACAATCTGACCATATCTATGATCATGTGACATCCAAACATTTGACGAACCATAAATGTCAGTTCAATGACAGCTGTCAAAAATGAAATCTAACAGAAATGACTTATCATACATTTTCAACAAAACAATAAACTAATAATATAAATTCAATGAAAAAATAACGTGCAGTAAAATGTTTGGAAAGAAAACCTCATAGTTCTTTACCAATTAAATATATATTTTAATGAAAACATAGATATGTACAATTTAAATGTATGGAAGACTTAAATCAATTAACCAGTGATATGAATTTTACAGTAAACATTTATTTTTAAAGGTATTAACTGAAATCATAGGACCTAGTGGAGTTTGTTCTCACAAGTCCTTTAAGTATGTAGAGTATAAGCCATTTAATATTGTCTTTTTGCTTTCATTTTCGACAATACATTTTCAAAATTTATTCTGAGGGTATTATGATGCATTCTCC
The DNA here is from genome assembly GCA_023078785.2 of Hyles euphorbiae. Classification (NCBI taxonomy): domain Eukaryota; kingdom Metazoa; phylum Arthropoda; class Insecta; order Lepidoptera; family Sphingidae; genus Hyles; species Hyles euphorbiae. The sequence goes on from CM041040.1 coordinate 20,384,222, forward strand.
ACCCATTCATCATAAATATCCATTAACCATTTTATAACTACATGGAGTAGCTGTCTCGAAGCCTAAACCGAGCTGTCTTAATTACTAAAATCATCGTCGCATTTAGACAACGTATAGGTAATATCATAGAATTAAAAAGTTTTAATTATAATGTATTAAACTACAGTAAAATCTCAATTTAGTGAGAGTACCATCATGCAAAATCGACGGTTTTGTGATGTAATCAATGATGTAATTATCGAGATCTGTCATCTTATGTGCGTATTGATTTCGTTCGATCATAAACTTTGGACAAACACGACGTTTCGGCACTGAGAAACAACCTTTATCGTTGATATTGCCAAGGTGTATTGAAAGGAATATTATATACATGCTTATTTTTGACATGATCACTCAGAAGATTAAGAATTCAATTAATTACCAGTTTGTAGTAAATAAATACTGAATACAACCGACAGTCAAATACATAGTCCTGACTACATACTAAGATCGAGGCTTGTGTCGTGGCTATCAGGAACTATGAGAGACTTTTCGGTCACAAAAACATCCAGACCCGAACCAAATACCAATGGTTCACAGAAATATTCGGGGATCTAACCCGCGGCCTATCGTTTCACTTATGGCGTAACCAACAGCGCCACGGAGGCTGTAAGATCAGAAAGTTTAATATGGCGATAGGTTTTTGTTATCGTGACGAAACGTGCATGTCCTGGTAGCACCTCTGCCTACGCCGAGTGAGTGATGAGTGTCGGTTCAGAAGAGCATGTTCTCAGTGGAGAGGCGGCTGAGGTCTGCGGACAGCAGGTCGGGGTTGCGGTCAGCGAGCAGCGCGGAGAGGCCGAACAGCTCGCCCGAGGAGAGCGTCACCGCGTCCCCGCCGCGCTCCAGCAGGCCCGACAGCGACGTGCTGGCGCCGCTCTCCGGCTGCAAACACATACGTTACACTTGTGAACCCACTGAGTTTGTTTCACCGGGTCTTCTCAGAAAGGGCCGCGTTAGATCCGGTAACAATAAACAGCTAAGCACCGTTTTAATAATACTCATAGTCCACTAATTAATTTAATATAATTTAACTAACGTAAATTATGTATTTCTTTGAAAATCAAATTACAATAAAGTAGTAACTAATATTTTAAATAAAATACTAATAAAAATTAATAAATAAATTAAAGCAAGAAATTTATATAAATAATACTAAGTATAGAAATTAATTTTTATACAGAGATTAAGTTCTGTGAATTGACTTGTTATAAGAACTTTTTAATTGCCTACATAACCAATAAATACATTTCGTTGAACCGGGTCGTAGTGGAAAAAAGTGACTAAATAATGTATGACATTTTATGGATTCAATAAATATTTTCATTTCATTTCATCTCGGAAACACACACCCGCACTCCCCGATCAAATCGACCATATGACCAAGAACTACACTACAAACACGCCACGCACGAATTTGCTTGGAATTCGAAACATACTTAATAGACCAAGATCCCGTAGCCACCAAACTTCCTTAATTTTTTTACAGCTTTAAGTTTGTCTCTTTGACTCGGGCTCTTGCTCTAAATCTTTTTTTTTTTAATTATTACAAAAAATCCTTACCTGAGTATAATCAGTCTGCTGCTGGTTGGGCGACGTGGCGCCTTGCATGGGCTGGCCCATGGGGGAGGGAGTGCCTTGCATGGAGTGGCCCAGGGGCGACGTGGCGCCATGCATGGAGTGGCCCATCGGGGATGTGGCCCCCTGCATGGAGTGGCCCATAGGCGAGGTGGCTCCGTGCATGGACTGGGCCATGGGGGAGGGGGTGCCGTGCATGGAGTGCATGGGGGAGCCCACGTCGATGGGCTGGCCCATGGGGGACACGCCCCGGTGCATCGGCGAATGCGCCATGTTAGGCGACACCTGGGTATCGAAAACAATATTTTTATGTACTTTTTGGGAACTGACGGCTTCCAAATTATAAATCTATGCTATAACTAAAATTGGTTTTAAAACTTATTTTAGTCATCGAATGTTTTGTCTTTTTCCCACAAATTGAATTCAAAAGTCTTTCGAAAGACATAAATCATTTGCTAGCTAAAACACGCTTTATCGACAGTACGATTGAGAGTGGTTAGGCCATGTAGTCCACCACGCTGGCCTAGTGCGGGTTGGCGAACTTACATACCATAGAATATTTTATAAATCGCTATGGTATGTAGGTTTCCTCACGATGTTTTCCTTCACCGTTTAAGTGCGTGGTGATTGACTATCAATACACACATGACTCCGAAAAGTCAGGGGTGTGCCCTGGGATTCGAACCCGCGACCACCGTGAACATGTTGGCAGTCACGTCTAGTCCGTTTACCAACAGGCCACCACGCACTATGTTTATGTTTTATGGGTAATACATACATATACAGGGAGCGCAAAAAAATGGCGCACTTGCTCAGTTGGGTACAAGGGCATAATATTAATATCGTAATAAAAAAATAATATTTGGAAAATACCTATCCGTTTTGAAGTTATGACCGTTTAAAGTTTCAGTTTAATCACCACTTTTTCGCATAAAACCAGTTGGAATGGATGAAGAACAAGATTTAAACACATACGTATTTTTTCGTTTCGTCGTTAATTGAACGATTAACGAAATATACCACGAAAACCATTTTTAACAGCATCAAAACTTTCTTAGACATCGCTTTAACCGTTGTTTACACATGGGTAAGGTCATGAACTCTTAGCTGTATAATTTATCCTTCTCTAACTTCAAAAAAGGATATTTTTTGTTTCATTTCAAATAAATCAAGCAGTTAAACAGGGACGTACTCAGATTTAAGCGTCAATAAATTATCAACATAATAACTTTAGGTGCAGTTGCATCGTGTATGGATTGACTATTATTTTGTTTGTCATTATTTTCCTTAGTGTCACAAATCCAAACTGAAAGACACCAAGAAATCACATTGGTCATCGCTTAAATCATGTAAGATTGCGAATTTAATTACAATTAGAAAAGTATTCGTAATACCTACATAACATTTAAATTATCTAAATTATTAATATTCATTGTAAAAATAATCTGATGACACTGATTAATAAAAAATAATATTTTTAAAATGGTGGCCCAATTCGGCCCTATTAGTCAAAGGAAGCCGCCGGTCATAGTGTACTTCGTCGGATCCAACGCGGCTCGATTATTCTTCCTTTGAGGTTGCCGCCGCCCTTTGTGAGCGCGAGCCGAAAGGCGGCAATGTCTTTGTCGGTAACTTTTAGCATTTTGCAAAAGAAGACCGACATCTTGAGGTGTGTTCACACTACACACTTGATATAACTTAATTTGATTAAGTACCTATTCCGATATAAAAGTTACGTTAAAAAAAAAGATCTTATTGGACTGATAGAATGGTCCTTACTTGCTCAAGAGCTTATAATATTATTTAAATATGTCATCAACCGATCCAGTCAGTTACAAATTGCCTATTTAATTTTGCTTATTACTGTATTTAACATTACTTTAATGTGTTTTGAAAATAATGTTACTTTAAAGTGATAAAATTTCTTCTAAATTCTTATACCTAGAGAAATGTCGTCTACCATTACAGCATAGAATTTGCATATGAGACTTCTGTGAGATAAAATAAGTGAAATCAATAAACACTAACCACTAATTTACTGCACTGGAGACCCCGTGTCCTGCAGTGGCACGTATATGAGCTGATACAGTACTAATACTAATTGTTCACATGAATTATTATGAACTCAAATAGGAAAGCTTTGTATCTAATGTGAACAGGCCTTTATCTTTTAAAAATGAAAATAATAATTTATTTTTTATTAGTTGGATTCGGATTGCGATCGCGTGTGCATGTATTAGTCGTGTGCATATTATTGTAAATTCGTTTTCAGTTATTTTGAGTAAATTTTATTAATTTCACTATGCTTTGAACATTACCCAATTTGATAGCTTTTGATGTAACTTGTGTTATGTGAAATGTAAAAGAAAAAGTGATTTGTGCTACCAAACTGTGACAGTGTTTTCGTGCAGGTTTTGGCGGATCCTGCGCTTCCATCCTTGCCTATCTAGGTCATTACGGTTTACATTACAAGGTCAGTTAACTATTTTAGTGGTCATTAATGACAACTAACCAGCCCATATGAGTCACCGACGGCCTCTGTGGCACAGTTGGTAAGAACTGCCTGTGAAATGAGAGACCGCGGGTTCGGTTTCTGCCCCGAGACAAATAATTTCCATGAACCATAATTATTTTTCTTTTTTAACACAAGATTTGTATCTTAGTGTGGGGTTAGTACCCATGTATGTGACTGTTGACAGTATTAATTTAATATCCTTTTTATGTACTCTGAGCGTTATGTACACATTCGCACGACTTATAAGTAAATAATGAGCTATGCTTATTTATTGTTGAGTGTCTACCGTTCAGTTGTAAGGTTCAATCACTTTAGCGTAATGTGTTAAGGGTTAGCATATGTAAGGTTAGTTTTTTTTTCTCGGCATCTTTCTTAATATTCGCTAGCGCCGTGCAAATCCGTATTAATTAAGATGCCTTCACCATATACTATAATGTATATTGGCAGGTGCGCCGTTTTCTTGTCCACCCTGTATAATCGTCACGCCTGTATCCCATACGACTATGCAGAGATTATAGACAGCCACTTTGATCGATCCTGACATACTAATTTCGCTTCAACCACTTTCATCAACCTTTTCATGTATTCTCGCCGGTTCAGGGTACTTTTGACCTGACCCTTCTCGAGGATATCACCGATTTGGATGGTGCATGTTCGGTGAGGTCGACCCCTACTGACTCTTCCATCCATCCACACTGACTCCTTTTATAGGTTATAACATGGTGAAGCAAGGGCTATGGTGTGTAGTGCATACCTGCATGTTGGGCGACAGCAGCTGGTGGTGGGGTTGCAGCGGCTGCAGCGGCTGCAGTGTGCTGGGCTGCAGCGACGGCAGCGGCTGCAGCGCCTGCGCGTATCCCCACTGCAGCTCCTGGTACGCGTGCTGGTGGCTCGGGCCCGCGCCGCCCTGCATGTGCTCCACGTTCATGGCCCAGTTCTGTTCGTAATGATGCCTCGTTAGTCCACACGTCATGTTGGAATACCAACATCCATACAGGCAACCCTTTTAACTTCCCCCACCTAAAGAGGGACACCTAACAGTTCTCCGCTCGTCTGTAATCTATATTTCCTATTGAAGCTTCTTGTTATTCCTTAATATCACAATGGAGAAAATATGATAAGGAAGATAATCATGTCGGCTATGAAATAAATAGTAACACACATTTTCAGTCCAAGTTTCACATAAGTAAACGTGCCATAACTATGAAGTAGTAGAGCCACGCTGATAACACTCATGACTCAGTATTAATGAACAGGCTCGTCCGGGGTGGTAACACCGTCTAACGAAAAATCGACGTGCAATGACAGCTTTACTGCTGCTTTTCGTGCGGTGAATGAGATTGAAAAGGAATACCCCTTTCCTTTTCCCATCCTTTTTTCTTCCCGCTTCCCCCTCGCGATTTGACGGGCCGGCTCCACATCCATGATCCAAGCTTTGTAGATATTCATGGCAGTGATCACTTACTCATCAGGTGACCTGTTTGCCCGTTTGCCGGACCACGACAATAAAACAAATATTTAAGAAAACAAGTCGCACAACCGGAATAGACGTTTAGTTCACGCTTTCGGGTCCGACAAATTCATGTACCATTTGAGTAACGTGGACTATATAACACATAAAAAAACACATGCCATCCATACGGCCGAAACCAAGATGCTGAGGTGGATTTGCGTGGTTGCCAAGCTCGATAGGATCCGCAACGTGTATATGAGAGGTAGCCTGGGTGTGCGTGATATTGCCGATAATATCCTGTATATTATAGAGCTGTGATGGATGCGAAAATGAAGCCACCAGACTCCTTGCGAAATTAGCACTACTCTTAGCCATCTCCTCTCTAAGCCCACAGGCTGGGCCGAAGACCAGGTAGAAAGATGTAGTGCAGAGGAACATTGGAGAATTTCAAGGTCAGGTTTCCTTAGACGAAAATAGGGATAGAGCGAAGTGGAGAAGAACAACGATGACAAACGAAGTCACCACCATGTGGGATCCAACACAAGAGGAACTGAGTAATACGGTACATTGTGCGATTACTTACTTGGTCGCCATATGCAGGGTACGCATGTAGAGGCGATGTGCTCAAATGATGCGGCGAGGTTTTGTCTGAAAATAAAAGAAACCTCTTTATTACAAGAACAAAAAACAATTAGTTGAAAATTGCACTGTTTCATATGTTTTGAGCAATAAAATGTTTTTAAAATTAAATAATAAATTTGTAAAAAGTTATAATTTTCAGATTGGTAATTTACAAGTTGATATTAGACACAAAAAGCTTTTTATAAGATACGAAACATAATTTACCTCTAGGCTCGATTTTGATCGGCTTCTGTTCTTGTTGGAATCCTCCTGAAAATAGTTATATAAATAAAAAAATGTTTTATACAATAATTATTATATGGAAAAATCTAATCCAACACAATATACAAAGGCATGCAACAATAAGCCATAAGAAGCTCTATTAAATATTTTTATCGTTATTATGATTTATAAAAATTTTTCTTTAGACAGAATGATACATATTATTACGATAAATAAAACATTGCAAAGTTTATGTAGCTATTATAAAAAAAAAACAAGTCGATAAAAATACTTAATGCATATTTTAAATATGAAGCATATTAATTTGCACATATATTAAACAAAAGAAAATAAAATAGAAAGCTTGTCTACGTGTCTTGTAAGAGTAAAGTCTAAAACGGTCTAATTTATTAATTGTCGATGTTTAAACTAAGGCTCAATTAAATTAAACGATTTTAGAAATTGTATTGAATTTATAATTAAAATGTAATCCCACAGATGTTCTTTCATTAAATAAATCATTTTGTTAATAAATTAAGATGTAATAAAAGTTACATCAGCATAAAACCTAACAAATAAAAATCATGCAACATCCTTGTGTCAACGGAAAACACAAAAAACGCCAATATGAATATGTGTGACTATGTCGAAAAAATAAAAACAATAAAACACCAAAATACACAACCATGCCACAACACGTATACTCGTACCTCTGTATGTGTCGAGGAATTTGGGATTTGGCCGTTTTCGAAGTAAAACAAAGATTTTTTATTAGCATATTATTAATTAATTTCCGCATCACTCAAGCTACACGACTACCCTCTCTGTATAAAAATGTAAAAAAAATCCATAAAAAGCAACAACATTACATAACATTATAATGTCAAAAAATATTTCTAAATAATTTTCCAAGAATACCAACTATAAATGTGTCAATTTTTCGCCTTTGTTGACTTCGATAAATAAATTCATCGACATCGACAAAGCGATTCGATCTGAAAAATCGGTACGTAAATTCTTCAAAAAATTCTCAAAGTATTTTCTATGTCAAAATTTAAATCATTGTATGAAATCCAACAGCGTACAATACTAATTGAGGTGGCATTTCATTTTATTTTGGTTTCTTAGTAAACAATTTTGAACAGCAAACAATTCCTGAGCAACCCAAGAGAAATATTTTTCTAGTGAAAATAATGAATATTTCAAAATTTGAATATATTCTATAAGTACAAGACCATAATATGTCACGTACAAAGTAAACAAATGAATTCAATCAGGTTGCAAACATCGTTCCTGGAAATTACAAAACGTGTAAACATAATCACACTGTATGGAAAATACCAAGTGAAGAATTTAAAATACATTTCAACCATGTTGCTAATCCGTGACGCGCAACTGAATTTAACCACGCATACATTTTAGTTAAAATCTTACATCTTACGACATATTCTATAATTTTGTTAACACATATCCATATTAGCCACTAAACTACGCAGCGAAATTTGTACTAGCATTTCGAACTGCAGAATTTACTATGAGTGTCATAGCGGGATCTCAGTTCATTAAATAAATACATCGGGTGCGACTTAACACAATATAAATATTACACAAATCAACGAAAAATTTTCATTCCAATTTCATTGGATCAAGAGCCAAAAGATTTGTTTTAATTGAATTAAATACCCTTTTTGGATAAACATTTTATAATTTCGATTTTATAAATAATTCTAAAATATATTTTCCGACAAATCGATCATAAAGTTTGTGGTAATACTAAAACATTTTATGCATAGCAATGACAATGTTAAGCCCAATAATGATTTACCAATTTTTAATAGACTTTACTTACTCATAACATTTTAATTTCTAAACATATTTTTGTGTTAGCTGCCTTGAGACATAGATACTATAAATATATATAAAATCTTACCAATAATACATAAATACAAAATATAGTTAGATCAACCACATCCTTAAACTATACAATTATAATTGTAAACGTGTGATCCAAACAAAAAAGTATATTATGAACACTCCAATATAAGATTTTGTAATATAATTTTGATTTAGCAATATAAATGTTAACTGTGAACTCATAGAGAATTGTACATACATTTTTGAAGTTTACTGTACTTAGTATCCATATTATTTATCAATAGGTTTTCTTCATAATATATTTTGGATCACATTTTTACATCCCTTAAATTATCCTTAAGCCACTTTGCTTGGCGCTCCCACCTGATACATCGCTCCAAAAAGCAATATTTTGATTATATTCTATTTATATTTTCAAATAAACCATTATCGATATGTAACGTGTTTTCCAATTTGTCTAAATCAATTTAACACACTTCTAGAATTTTATAAGAAAACCTAATAATATCTAGGAATGTGTTAATCGACTTAGTTTTGGCCATTATATATCGATGAATTAAAAAAGCCTTCAGATTATCGAAATTTAAGTCGACATTTTAGACACAGACAGATGGCACCCATATTCGCATTGGACACTCCATGTATAAATAACGACGATACAATATCTAAACAAAAATGAGGATCTACCCTCCACCTTAATGTCATAAAGCAATCATGGACAATATAGAGTTTATACCAATGATGTTACCCGTCACCATTTGAATGCAAGGGGCCTATTCTGATAGCATTGGTCAATGTTCAATAAAAATCATGAAAATACTTATCGATAGAAATGCAAAGATCAGAATAGGGCCACGAAACGTATCATAGTAAGTATGTTGATAAAAAGCGCACACTTACTGTCTTGTTCGTAAGTAGATTGTATTAATGACGGTATGAGAGTCTTCCTTCTCTTACTGCCTATATAAGTCGAATCTAAAAAAATGCAATTGGAAAATATTAGTAGGTTTCCAGTTATATAGAAAAAAGTGATTGTTTATAAACTACGTCTGTTGTATTTCCATAACTAAGTTCAGTAGAATTTCAGATAGTCTACTGCGGGAATCGGGTCTATTTGCCAGATTTCTTTCAATAATTATTCGTACATTGGCACTTATTTAGACCACTTAAAATACGTATAAAAACATGCCTAAAAGATGGATTTATTATAAACTCCTTAATTATAATTAAATTATGTATTAGATGATTAAACATATCGATAAAACAACACGACATAAAATCAAACAAAATAAATAATAACTGAAAAAAAAAACAAATAAAATTAGACAACAGTTGGACTAGATCTGAAAAAAAAAGCGTAAGTAGGACTAGATTAATACTACGAGCTTGCAGTTGGCTTCAGTATAAATCTGAAATGGCGGTATGTCTTACAGAAAATGTAATCGGTTTCTAAACGTATTCTTTCGATTTTTTATGATCGGTCCCGACACCTTCACCTATGAGCCCAAGCCCGAGCCCGAGCCAGAGATCGATTTACTTGTGGATCATTAAATTTGCCATAGTTATACAGTTCCGTAAATCTCGCCCGTCCCAGATGGCATCCCATGAAGGTAAAGAAACCCGATAAGAAATATAAAAGCATCGACATCGACTAAGTGAGTTAATGATAATTAAGTAGGAGAGATCTACTGCGCGTGGAACTTGGAGGCGTCGACTGGCGAGTAGTAGCAGCTGGTTTCATCGAACTCTGAGACGGTGGCGTGCGGCGCCACGGCCATGTACAGCGCGTAGTGCTCCGCGTCCGTGAGGTCCAGCTCGTCCTGCAGCTTCTTGAAGGACGTGGCGTCCAGCGCCAGCACGCTCTCGGCCACGAGGATGGTGGAGCCGTCAGTGGGCGGCGCGGGCCCGGAGCGACGCAGCGACGAGGCCGAGGCGCTGCGCTCGTCGCCGTCGCCGTGCAGCGAGATGTGCGTCACGCTGTCGGCGTAGCTGAGCCCGGTGGCCGACGCGTCGTCCTTGAGCGAGGCGTGCGAGGTGCGGTACTTGCTGGGGCGCTGCGCCGACACGGAGCTGACGGAGCGGCCCACGGGCTTGGCGCGCGACTCCTTGCGCCCCTCCGACTTGACGCTGGGCGCGGGCGACTTCTCTTTCCGGCGGAACAGGCGCGAGAAGAACGAGCGCTTCTTGACAGGCGGCAGCGCGGGCTCGCTCTTGGCGGCGGCGAGGCGCGTGTCGGGCTTGAGCGCGTCGGGGTCGCGCGTGAGGGGCAGCTGGCGGCCCGGCTTCAGGATGCTGTCCACGGAGGTCTGGCTCGACTTGAAGGGCTCGGTGGAGGTGGACTTGCGCACGCGCTTGGGCGGCAGCGGCGGGGCGCGGTCGTCGTCGTTGTCGCGTTTGAGCGGCGTGAACTCGATGATGGGTCCGCGGAAGGTGTGCACGTGCACGTCCTCGTAGGAGGTGGGCTCGGGCTCGGGCTCGGTGATGGTGACGGGGTTTTTGAAGGCCAACTGCAAGCTGGTGTAGGTGCCGGCGTCGTTGAAGTCGTCGGCGTCGGTCTCGGGCTCGGCGGCGGCGCCGGCCATGGTCTCGAGGCGCGTGCGGTTCTCCGAGTAGATCTCGTCGAGCTCGGCGACCTGGTCGAGCAGGTCGTTGAGGCTCTTCTCGTTGGTGTCGACGATCTCGATGGCGGGCTCGTCGGCGTGCTCGACGTTGCCGTTGACGTCGGTGATGGTGGCGGAGGCGCTCTCGTCGGACACGGTGACGCTGTCGCTGGTGGAGCTGACGGCCGCCTCCTGCTTGTCGGACTTGTTGTTGTTGGTGTCGGTGCGTTTCTCGCTGAGCAGCAGGCTGAGGAACGAGAGATCTGGAGGCGGCTTACGTGCTGTACCTTGGTACTCGCAGATGTACTCGAACGGCAGCGAGTTGCTCGTCATCCTGTCGGACTGCCTTCTCAACTGGAACCGGACCTGATTATCACAACGCACAATGTTAATACTCCATGATGAGGGTAACATTATTCTACCTAGTTAAAAAGCAACTCACGTTAACGTTGTCAGTAATGTGCGGATTCCTGTAGGGGGGCGTCTCGAATGCTATCGCGTACTGCTTATGCACCAGGATGATGATCGCGGACTCCTCCCACAGCACTTGGTTGTTCTCCTCCTGGTAGAACACCACGACGGTGTCTTCGCGGGTCACCTGTAACACATCAGCAGGACTTATTGTAACATACTCTTACTACTTTAACTGGATGATAGTGAGTTTAGTACGTAAATCGCACCATTAGAATTTGAGTGAAAATCAAAAAAAATTTTTTTTTCTTTTAATCCTATTTCGGCTCAAAATGACCTACTGACACGTTATTAAAAGGCCTTTTGACACATGAAACGCATGATATAAAACGGTTTTCTACATGTATCTTCAATAAGTACAAAATTTCTTATGTTACAATACTTTACTCAAAATTTCCCAAAAAATACCATTTTTAGTTAGGTCACTAATTCTAAAGGTGCGTAATCATTAGAGCCTACTCACCTTCTCGCACAGCAGTATGACCTGTGTACCACCTCGCGCTGGCCCTGAGCAGTGGCTGGCTCTCATGATGAGCAGGTCGCTCATGGCTTTCTTGTCGTAGATCACGTCGGACACCACGGGCGCGAGCTGCCGCCGCATCTTGCCGCTCGAGTGCGGCAGGAACACTTGGAACGCCAGCCGCACTGCGTTCAGGTCGATGCCTTGCGGGTGGTTACGGTGGCTGAAACCGGCTGCAAATAGACACACACGTCAGTTTTCAGTCACATACATAGCTGGATCCACAATAAGATCAAGTCTTGTGTAGTATCAGAAACTAGGGGAGACTTAGGTCACACCCAGTCCAGAAACGATACCTGTGGATCAGGGCTCTCGTTTCATAGTCGACGTCTAACTGCTCCACAAAGGCTGTCATATTTTCATTAGTTTATATTTAGGCCAGCACAACATAGCATTGCATAATCGTTTATCGTTCCATATAGTTACAGTTTTCAACTCAAAAACATTTAGGTACCGTTGCACTAAATAACTTAAACATTGTCAACGGTATACATTTGGCATCTTAAATTTACGATTTATAGAATTTATGTCGTATACTCATTGACGTAATTAAATCAATGCGTATACTGCATTTGTTATCAATGGATAATATAATTTACTAGTGTTCTCTGTTCAGCAAATCAAGATTATTGTTATAAGTAAGTCATTATTTGTGTATAGACGTAAAGATATTCTCATTCTCATTCAAGATTTTAAAACTTAAAAGTACTTTACGTCTTATTTGTAGTTATATTAAAGCTGGGTCTCTAATTTATGACAAATATTCGTCAGGTCATACCTAAGCGTAATTTGTGAGCAATGCTTTGCCATCAGCATTGATACAGTGATTTGGAACAGTGTAAATAGTAAACACTAGAACGGCTCGTGTTCTGTCGTATGTAAACGAAGTCCGAGGCAAGGTCACCGCGCGCTCGACGCGTCACCTAACTGTGACTAATTGGCGCCAAAACGAAAAGTTCAACTCGACATTGCAAAAATATAAAAAAATAAAAAAATCAATGCGCTCAACCTGATTTTATATCACAATATTTTAAGTACGTAAAATTAAAAATGCACCCTGTGGTATTGTGTGGAAATGTACTATCATATACACAATTTAATAGAACACATAAACATTTTCTACAATCACATTTTTTCTATTTCAGTGTTTTTTTATTATCGTAATATGTAAAGCAGAAACAATAATAGATATTATGGATCTCTAATTAACATGCACCCCAATTTTTGTTGTTTTATTTTAGGTAATAAAATAATTCCATGTTCAAGTTCCAACAATATTATCATAATTTCCAAATAACTAGGCAAGAAAATTTTATTTTTAATTTAGATCGAAACTGTAATAAGAATGTTTTACCCAGTGTATTAATAAGTTAGCCAGCCAAACGATTAAGTAAATAATAGACCACACATATAACAAAAAAATATTAATTGTTGATTATGTTACTATGAATGTCTAGTGACCTCATAGACTTGCTAAAAATTGATTTTAAAACATTATATACTTACTTAATTTACTTAGTATCTGAGCAATTATGAATTGTGCAAAGATGAGCATATTATATACTTAGTATATTATATATAATATATTTGATACTATGTGTGTTTCCATCGAACTCTCGGCTAAGTAGTAAGCGTAGATGAGCAGTGATAATTATTAACTCTGGGAAAATGTTTTCCAAGATTATTGTTATAAAAAACTAAACGGTTATGTGTGGTTATTGTAACAAACTAGTGTGTGGACCGTGGGCGCAGATCCCGGCAGGCAGCGGTTGGAACTGCACCCAGAAATAACTGGGGCCGTTACTAAAATATCCATAAGAGCCGGGCTCCGTTCGCACAGATACGCGCGCATACTGACCAAATTCACTGCGGTTTACATTTTACCGTTACACAATTTTACTGAAAAAAGTTTTTGAATGACACTAAAGATTAAAAACTTAATATTTTAAAATAAAGTAGTCTTTTATGTACGCTGCGTCAGAAGGGCCGATGTGGATCTTTCATTGAGGCCTATGTTTAGCAGTGGACTTCCTGTGGCTTAAGAGAATGGGTCTATTATAAAAAAAATTATAACGTTCATCATTAATAATACACGTAATTATCTAACATGCGTCATTAAGGTCTGAACTTGTAACTTGTAATATCTACTTATTTGATTGATGGCGCGCCGTGAAATGGCTGGATAGGATGTGATGGATTTAAAATCATTTATTGGATTCCAATACTAGGCTAGATAAACATTTATATAGGGTTTTAAGAATTGAGATATGAATGAGTCGGATTTACCCTGGACGCATTGACATAAAACTAGCCGATTTTCCTGCAATATACCTACATACAGGACGTATCCAGACTGGGACCAAAAACGAAGCCGGGTGGTGGGTGACCTCAGATGCTAAGACACAACGCAACTAAAACTTTTGCAATAATAAGCGACGAAATTATTTTGTCGTTTTTGACGTGACAACGTCTTAAATTAGGTTGCGGCTGGGAGTCACTTATGAAAAAGTGTAACGCCCGGTAACGTTACGATCAAGAAGCTTATACCCAAATGGAGATTGCATTCCGTATATAAAAGTGAAGCACAAAAATTTTACCTTGAATGACGTCGCTGTTGCCTTTTATCCTTTTCTTTCAAGTGACAATGAATGAACAAAATGTCATTTTCATTCATTGTCAGCCTAAAGAAAAGGATAGCAGGTAACAGCGACTGCATTCAAGGTCAAATTTTTGTGCTTCAGTGTTTTATACGGAATGCAATCTCCATTTGGGTATAAGCTTCTTGGTTACGATGAGTCACCGAACGAGAGAGAGGCCCGCCGAATGCCTTGCGTCTCTCTCCCACTCAACTATGATCGGTCTGCGGCGCGCGCAGCACTAGAGAATTAGGCGCATTGAATCGGCGCATGCTTGTGTCTCTGTCTTTGTCTTTCTCGAACGTTCTTGGCGTTGGAAAAACAAGAAAGCGTCACAATACAAGTTCACACGTGTGGTTAAAGTATCGTCAGCTGTGTCTGTAGTGAAAATATGGAGTGCTTAGATTCGTCATTTATCATTTACAACAACTACAACAATAAAGGTAAATAATTGTACACTGATATTTCATTATCGTAAACTATGATTGATTGATTAATTGTTAGATTGACACAAAAGTTGAGAAACTGAGTTTATAGGTTATGTCATACTATTGATAAATGTTGATAGTGTTTTAGTAAACAAAATATATTTCTAAAGTTAAAATTTGTGCAATTCTTATTTTCATTCAATTCCTTGTTCCTATTGTGCAATTTAATTATATTCATATCAATAAATATTCTACCGAGAAAAAGACGTTGTCACGTAAAATCTTCGCCCGTAAAACCGACTTTACAGGCAACCATTTTTTATCCTATCGTCGTATTTGGGTGGTAAATATCTTCCTAAACAAATCATGTACACTCTTTTATTTTTAAAGACGCTATGGTACACAAGGGTTTAAATTATTGTTCGTAATTTAAATTATTATTTAAAAAATGACGCATTTCTTTGCAAAATTAGTTGCATTGTGTTTGTAGTCACTAAAACCCTACCACCACCCTGCTTTATTTCAGTCACAGTCTTGATATACCTTGTATAAAGGAATAACATACTAGTATGAGATAAAAGTATACAGACGACGAATATCTAGTACAGTGATTCTCAACCACTGTGCCGCGGCACTTTTGTGTGCCGCCAAATTTTAAAAATGTGCCGCCAAATGTTCAACATCAAGCTCAAATTTCGCATTAAAAATATTTTTATTATTAGCTTGTAATTAATCTCTTAATAAACGTTTAGTTATTATATAAGTATATATTAGTTTATTTCGTATATTTAAAATTTTTGTCATAAACTATTTATGCAGTGTGTTGTAGTAAGTAAATAATTTTTATCTTTTTCTTTGTGTGCCGCCAAATTTTGAAATCGTTAAATATGTGCCGCAACAAAAAAAGGTTGAGAATCACTGATCTAGTATATTAAATGATCGACGGAACCATACAAAAAAAATCTAATCTTATGGCCTATAGACTACCAGGATAGCGTGATAAGCTAACTCAGCGAAGCATAAGGATTCAATAATTTGACATATTAAATACGATAACTCGCAAATGTACTCACGACGTTATTAATTGAGGAAAATTGCAAAGCTAAGTGAACTCACGCGAACACACTAGCAAGGAATTCGCGCGAGAAAGTAGGTGCCTAGCCATTTTCCTTATACACACATGAATTGTAAAAGTCAACATAACGCTTTTGTATTGCCAGCCATCTCCTACATGATACTTTGAGCAAACACGCCCCTCCCTAGTTTTTAGTCTTTATCAATATATGTACGAAATACATAACCCATAACAGTACCTGGCCCTTGATCCTTATTATATTTCTCGATTTAACATATAACATTTTCGATTAGATTTATCGATACATTGGTATTGCAATATTTACCTAATTTATTGCTTTCGCTTTACGCCGCCAAATTACCAATTTACTAGTAAGACTAGGGAGTATTATGAATGTCAATAACAAGCCTAGAGCACAGAATACTAAACTATACGTCTTCCATTCGTTTATTTTATTTTTGACAGTTCACGCCTATAAAGTACGACATTACAGTAGAACAATATTTTGAAATAAAAGTAGATACTTTCTTGACGGGTAACGCCCACTTAGAGTTGTGCCATTCGTAACGAATGACCACAGATAACAAAAAACGATTTTGAATAGAATCAATCAATCGGAATCATTTGAAATAAAATTACATTAAAATGCTAATGAAAACAGTTAAACGTAATATAGTACCCAATATTAGGATCGAATGTATTTGCTGCAAATTAATTTATATGAATAAAGGTATACGTATTGAAGTGACTTTTAATAAGAGTGTTGAAGATTATAATTTATAATTATATTAAAATTGTAAGTTCCTTCTTGGGTCAAAGTTTTCATTAGTTTATTCTTTTTGATTGTTGTCTATGTTATTCTTTGTTCAAAGTCTGTCTATCATCTGCTCTGTATAATGTGTGGTCTATTAAAAGTTAATTATTTGAAATCCGTTTTAATTTCATCAGGTTATGGGCCCAGTCCATAACCTGGTTTTCTAAATTGTAGTAAAAGTGATCAGTAAAAGGAAAATTATTATATTTCCGTTATATTTCAAAATATAAAATTTTCAGTCGCCGGTCATAAAAGTGACACGACTCCGGAACGTGGCGTAAGAAGAATTTTCCTTTAAAATGTCTTCATTGTCAACTCTGTCAATGATAGAAAAGCTTGTTGGCCGAGATAATTATAATACATGGAGATTCGCCGTTCAGACATATTTGCAACACGAAGATCTTTGGTCTTGTATTGAAGGTAACGAAGTTGTAGATCCAAAACTTGACCTAAAGGCGAAAACCAAAATTATATTATTAGTCGATTCCGTGAATTACATTCATATCCAAGAAGCAAAATCGGCGAAAGAAGTCTGGACTAATTTGCAAAAGACATTTGACGATAAAGGACTGACACGTCGCGTTGGATTGCTGAAAGATTTGATCACAACTACGCTAGAAAACTGTCAAAATATTGAAGAATATATAAATAAAATTATGACCACGGCACATAAACTTCGAAACATATCTTTTGATGTTAATGAAGAATGGCTTGGGACATTACTTCTTGCTGGACTACCTGAAGTATATAAACCCATGATTATGGCCCTTGAAAGTTCCGGTGTGCCGATAACAGCAGATTCTGTCAAAACTAAGCTCTTACAAGAAATAAAGGGCTCCGAGTCAGTGGCATTGTATGCAAATAAATTTGGCAAACAGAAACATAAGGCATATAATGACAGCACAGCCAAGTTAAGCAAAGGACCACGTTGTTTTAAATGCAACAAATATGGACATATTAGCAAAAATTGTTGGTTCAGAAAAGACAAACCTGAAAATAAAAATAAAAATAATAATGGTTTTATTGCAGCATTTTCAGCGATGCAGTTGAATGATAAATATAACTGGTATATTGACTCCGGCGCATCAGCTCACATGACCATGCATCGACAATGGTTGCAAAATGAAATTGATCCACCGATCAAGAGTATAAAGATTGCAAATAATAAAGTACTGCGTGTAGAGAGTTGTGGTAATGTCAATATACAAGTGGACGCTGAGAATACAATACAAGTAAGAAATGTTTTATATATTCCAGAACTTTCAACCAACTTTTTGTCCATAAGTAAGATAATACAAGCTGGATATAATGTAATATTTAATGAGGCTGGATGTTTAATACAAAATAAAATTAAGCAAAGCTTGGTTTCAGCTAGTCTTACTAATAATACCTACAAACTGTATGTTATGAATCAATCACAGGCAATGTTAGCAACTGTAGAAAATGATAGCTACTTATGGCATCAAAGAATGGCTCACCTCAATTTGTCGGATCTGAGCAAACTCTCCGGATGCACAGAAGGTATTAAGCTGAGTAAAAGTAAGCTGAATATGGTTTGTGAATATTGTCAAGAGGGAAGACAGTGTAGGCTGCCGTTTCCCAAAGAAGGTTCGCGTGCAAAGAAGACGCTGGAACTGATACATTCTGATGTTTGTGGCCCATTAGAAGTCAAATCGATTGGAGGGGCGCAATACTTCCTTACATTTGTGGATGATAATACCAGGAAAGTATTTGTATATTTTCTTAAAAATAAGTCTGAGGTCTTTGAAAAGTTTAAACAATTTAAAGTCTTAGTAGAAAACCAACTTGATTTAAAAATTAAAAGAATAAGGACTGATAATGGTAAAGAGTATCTTAGTAATGAAATGAATGAATATATTAAAAATTGTGGCATAATACATGAATGTTCAAATCCATATACGCCTCAGCAGAATGGTCTTGCGGAACGCATGAATCGTACATTAATGGAGAGAGCTCGCTGTATGTTACGTAATACTCATTTGCAGAAGTATCTGTGGGCTGAAGCAGTTGCAACAGCTGCATATGTAACAAATCGCTGTCCGACAAGATCTATTTCATATATAACACCTGAGGAACTTTGGACTGGTAAGAAGCCTAATTTAATACATCTTAGAATATTTGGTTGTGAGGCTCTGGTACACATACCCAATTGTAAACGCCAAAAACTAGATGCTAAGGCAACTAAGATGATTTTTGTTGGTTATTCTGAAACCACTAAAGGATATAGATTACTAGATATTAAAACAAGAAAAATTCTTATTAGCAGAGATGTTATATTTTTAGAAAGTTCAATAAAGAGAAAGTTTACATTGATTCCATTGACAGAAAATGTTAACAATAATGGTGATAAAATATTAGACGAAAGTACAACAACAGAAAATACTGAAATGGAAAGTAATAATGACTTAAAAGATTTGAATGTATCTTCAGTAACTATAACTGATGATGAGTCGTTTTCTGATTGTGATTCTCTCTATTTACCTGAAAAAGAAATAAATATTAATCAAACTAGAAATATAATTACAAGGTCTAAAAGTAGGAATATAAAAGATGAGTCTAATACTTACCTTTGTCAAGCTGAAGATCATCAACTTCATGATACACCAAATACTTACAAAGAAGCAATGTCATGCCCAGATAAAGTGGAAAAAATCTATTCAAGAAGAGTTAAGAGCACATGACAAGAATGAGACTTGGGAGTTGGTGGACAAACCTATTGGAGTAAAAACTATTGGTTCTAAATGGGTTTTTAGAATTAAAGGCGAGTCTTCGGACCCAATCTACAAATCAAGACTTTGTGCAATGTTCTCAGAGGTATCAAGTTGATTACACAGAGACATTTTCACCTACAGTCAGGTATGATACGGTTAGAGTAATGCTTTCTAAAGTATGTCAAGATAATTTAAATATTGTTCAATTTGATGTTAAAACTGCTTTTCTCTATGGAAATATAACTGAAAATATTTATATGAATCCACCTGAAGGTTTAGGATATACCTGAAGGCTTAGTATGTAAACTTGAAAGATCCTTGTATAGTTTGAAACAAGCATCTAGGTGTTAGAACTTAAAAAATTGATTCTGTACTAAAGAAATTTGGTTTTGCTAATAGTCATTCCGATAAATGTATGTATCTGTCAATAACAGAGGCAGAATTTATGTCTGCCTGCAGTGCAACAAAAGAGGCTATTTAGCTAAAGAGACTTTTATTAGACATAAATGAATACAATTAAGAGTCGATATGTATTAAAATAGATAACCAAAGTGCTATCTCAGTTATAAAAAATGAAAACTATCATAAACGTTGTAAGCACATTGTTATCAAATATAAATTTATTAAAGAGAAATATGAGGCTAAGGAAATTGATTTATTATATGTATGTAGTACTGAACAGAAGGCAGATATTTTTACAAAACCTTTAGTTAAAAATAAATTTCAATATTTAAGAAATAAAATAGGGATTTGTAAACTGTAATTGATTATTGTAATAATAGTTTTGTTCAGTATTAGCGAACACAATAATAAATAATTAACTATTTGTGCAAGAATGTGTGTTATGTTAGTAAACTTGATTATACTATTTTTATCCTTATGTGCTTAGTAATGTATGTCATATAATTTGTTAAAAGTTAGGAACGTTACAATTTGGAGAGAGTGTTGAAGATTATAATTTATAATTATATTAAAATTGTAAGTTCCTTCTTGGGTCAAAGTTTTCATTAGTTTATTCTTTTTGATTGTTGTCTATGTTATTCTTTGTTCAAAGTCTGTCTATCATCTGCTCTGTATAATGTGTGGTCTATTAAAAGTTAATTATTTGAAATCCGTTTTAATTTCATCAAAGAGTTTAATTTAAAATAATTACAATGATTACAACGAAAATAAATGTTTAATACCTACTTGTAATAAACAGTTAAACCATGTTGGAATTCATAGTACTTTAAGGATTAAATAATTAAAACAACTAAAAGGTAATTTGTTAATATTTTTATTTATAAAAAATCGTCTGTTTCGTCGGAATCGGCGTCGTCGTCACTCGTATCCCCAGTAACACTAATTATTAATGAGTGCATGGGTAAGTTGTCAAATGCGACATCGCGATCCCAATCAGACATTATTTCTTTCTTCGTCTTATCTACGACACTCGCCCAGTTATGAGGCGTCACATTTTCACACGCATTTTTAAGCAACTCCAGCATTTTGTTTGCGGTGAAAGGAGGAGTTGTATTTATTCTCGCAGCATATCCTTTCACTTGCGCCCATATTAGCTCTATGGCATTATACTGGCAATGATATGGAGGAATTCTAAGGACGGTGTGCCCATGTTCTGCAGCCATTTCATCTATAACGTATCGTTTAGGCTGCTTCCTCATTTTTAATATTTTAAGTAACTCTACTTTTAATAGGGACTCGTCCACCTCCTCGCCATTGTTACGGAGCCAGTTTATTATTTCATTTTTTTTACTGGCTTGCGTTGGCATTTTGTTAATTTGCCGAGAGTGATAGGACGCATTATCTATAAATATTGTTGATGGCTGTTCGTGTGACAATAACATTTCCCGAAACCATTTTTCATATACTTCGGAATTCATTTCTTCGTGGTAATCCCCTGTTTTCTTTGATTTAAAAGCTAACATAGCATCTTGCACAAATCCTTTTGCGTTTCCTGCATGACAAATTATAATTCTTTCACCTTTTCCCATTGGCACTGCGGTCGAGGAGCTAGCAGTGTTGTCAGTCCAAGTTTTTGATACCGTGTGATTCGCATTGAGCCAAGTTTCATCGGTGAAAACAACATTCGACCAGTCTTCTATTTTTTTAGCTTGTCTTAAAAATTCGCATCGATACAAAGCAACATCATTGCGTTCCATCAATATTTTTCTTTTGTCACATTTTTTGTATTGGAATCCAATCCTATTCAATACCTTCGCCAAAGAAGACTTTTGACCACGGAACAAGCCACTAGTTTTCAGAGATTGTACTAGGTTATGTAAAGTAGGAATCTCTTTTCTTTGGTAATAATCGTATATATGACGACGAATAGCATCACCATCAAAACTGTCAATTGCTGTCACTTTAAAGGGCTGACGTTTTTTCTTAGGTGTAGATGGCTTGTTTTGTTCCATGCCACTACTGCCGTAGCCTTCTTTAATTATTTTTGAAACTGTTGGAGCAGTAATACCTAATGCTGCTGAATCACGGTCTCTGATTTGAGTCACTGGTATAAGAGGTCCACCATTACGGCTTTCCCTTTCAAAGTACTCATGAAGTCGCAACACAAACTCCCTTGTTTGTCCTTTAAGCACCTTTCCTTTAGGCATTTTGAAAGTGATGAAGGCAGGTACGATGTTCTCAATTCAACCAAATGTAGGAATTCACGGGTAAAACAATACGGAGGAATATAAATACTCAACTCGACGTATGAAAAATGTGAATTAAAATTCAGCGAACGGAAAACACTAGCACGGGCGCGGGCGTCTCGTTGTGAGTGACCACAAAATGGCGGCGCGCGTCACCTGTCTGCCCAGTGTTGCCGTTTCACAATTTGTTTTTAACAACATTACTATTGCCGACGGAAGTGATAAGAATATTAACTTAACATGAGTAAATGGTTTATTTTAATATAATTATTAAATCAAGTAACTTAAATATCCCTGAAGTTTTATAAAACAATGCATGGAGCAAAAAATAAAATATGTATTAAATCGATTAAAACTTGTTCAAAAATAAAATCGTTTGTTATAAAAAATTGATTCGATAACGCATCAGGCCATCACTATTTGATTCAGTACTCGATGTGTCAAAAATAAAATAAACGAATGGAAGACGTATAACAGAAGTCAAGCTCCATACAAAGCGCGCTAAATCAACGCACACATTCACAGCGTTCACCGACACGATATTTCAAACCAGTCGAGACCAGTGCGAGCGCGAGTGTCACCCGCTTTGGGCACGTAGTGAGATGTTTTGTGCAAAGATGGAGCAAATGAATAAAAGTTATTACACTTGTATATAAAACACCAGATTATAATAATTGAATATAAAATTTCATTAAAAAATATATATTATACAAAAACAGTAAAAAAAAAACTTAGAATAATGACATACACATTCTCAGCGAGTTCATAAATAAAATTAAAATTTATTTACTGTATTATTGTGTGTTATATATTTTATTTTAAAAATTTAATCAAACGATACGAGTGCTATTAACGCGATACGTGTTTTCGCATAAGCCAGAGTTAACAACCCTTGCGCGAACGCCGAGCGTAGTGTGAGTGTGGCAACAAAAGTGAAGTACATACACAAGCTTGACTTCTGTTAGTATTCTGTGCCTAGAGTCAAGGGCAAGAAGCTTATACCCAAATGGAGATTGTATTCCGTATATAAAAGTGAAGCACAAAAATTTGACCTTAAATGACGTCGCTGTTATCTTCTATCCTTTTCTATCGAGTGACAATGAATGAACATAATGTCATTTTCATTCATTGTCACTCTAAAAAAAAGGATAGAAGATAACAGCGACGTCATTCAAGGTCAAATTTTTGTGCTTCAGTGTTTTATACGGAATGCAATCTCCATTTGGGTATAAGCTTCTTGGTCAAGGGTGTGTAGGTACATACGTAGGTGTGTGTGGTAGCCCCCAATGCTTTGCGCTCAAAAAAACCATTATATTATGTAATTGTATTATAGGTATGTTTGTATATGTGTATGTATATGGATATTTATATATATTTTGTGTGTTTATGTTATATTTTTATTTTTAGTTATTAATTGTAGATTATTATTATTTCTTTTACGCCTTATACTGCCCTTTCTATCTCCTGTTAGTATATCTGTTATGGGCCAAGTGATTAATCGGGCATTATTCATATTGCCCGGGCAATAAGAGCGGGCAATGTGATTATAACCAATCAATTTATCACATTGCCCGGGCATTATGAATAATGCCAAGTGCCCATTGGGCAGTGATGTAAAGCGAATCAAAATCAAAACAATGAGCGGAAGTGGTAGAATTTAGAATAAGGCAGCACGAGGGGGTGGGTTGGGAGGAGTGGAGGGGGAGGGGGAGTGTCGCACCTCCCCTGGTACCACTTGTTTTCAATACAAATTAGCTTCTGCATCGTCTCCGGCGCTACGGGAAGTTCAGCCCCTTCGCCCTTGCGTAACACGAGATAGGCACCCATGCTCACCTCCGCAGCTTCGGCTTGCTGGTCGCCTCCGGCGACCAGCCTCAGCCGCACGGCTCGCACGGTTGCTTATCCTTCGTTACAGCGGGCGGGGGCTGCTCTCTCTCCGCGCCTCCGGCTTTTTATATACACTCTAGGGTCGGCAGCCAAAAGACTACGTGAAATCGGGGTGTCCCGAGTCGGTTTTGGGGCACAGTCGATCTAACTGATCCATAAAGTGGGTACACTAATTTTCTTCTGAAGATAATATTTTGGACGTTAAAATACAACTAAACATAAGCAGGTCAATTCAACCTGTCTTATTTATGGGTCTATCGAAGATGCGACAATGCGGCAGCCCACCACGTAAAAATCACCTATTAATCACATTGCCCGATCATCATGTAGCCATATTCATAATGCCCGGGCTATGTGATAAATAGGTGAGTTTAGATTGTAATTAATCACTTGGCCCGATATGGCTCGGCAATATTCATACTGCCCGGGCATTATGATTACTGCCCGCATTAATCACTTGGCCCATAACATATCCATCCCATGGTTGCCTGTGAGAGATTACCTAATGTGATAAGGCCGCCACTTGTACTATTATTCTCATTGTATAATATCTTCATAGTGTTTCTGTACAGTGCAAAAAAGAATTAAATAAATAAATAATTGACGTATTGACCATCAAAAGTAAAAACCTAGGTACTCATTAATCCAAGCGTGCCTATCTTCCACATAATATGTATATAACTTAACTATACGCCTTTTGTAATCCAACCTAATCATTCGCGTCAAACATACAGCATTTGGCGAGCATTCGCGAACATAAATAGATCATAAAATCGACAATGTGTTTGTCTGTTTTGCGTCTCGATACGGTTTATTGTGATAGTAAACCTTGAGATTTTGCGCGATTATTCAAATCCATCAATTATTGACTTCTTGAATCGTCCCATTGAGTTAAACTGATGACATATTATCATCAGTAAACCTGTTCTGGATAATAAGTAAACGCATTTATTCATTTGTATAAGGAATTAATGATGCAACAATCATTTAACATCATATAAGACGTCTTGCATTCCATCCGCTTGTTTACAATTTAAAAATCGCCAGCCAGATTGATATATTTATTTCATTCATATATGGACGGTGTTGCAATAGATAAACTATTTCAACCCAGATAGGTACTTCAGTTTCCAGCGAATCGAAAGGGAGCACTTAAGACATTTTTTAAACAATCCAAACCACAAATAGCGCGGGTTATTATCTTGGCCGAATTTTGTAAATGGGCCAAATCCACGCCATTAGTTCCGTAATGGCAGCTATCCAATTTTTGGAACACCGTAAAAACGATACTTCGCACAAAAAACATGGCGCGGTATTCACTATACATCGTAAGGAATTAATTACAATAGATTTGAATAGCTTCCAGCTACAAAATTATGAGTCTGTCGACGGTCAGTCGTGATGTTCACAACTTTTGTGATCATCAAAAATCTACAGATGTGGCGAAATTTGGAACTACTGGTTAAATTGTTTTTTTTTTTTTTTTTTTACTAATTCAGGATTATTTGAACTAGAAAGCATGGAACATGTCAGCCGAATATATTTTTTTTTCTATAATTTAATTCCAGTGGTACAGTAAGCCCGTCGAGTTTGTTTCGCCGGGCCTTTTTAGGCAGTACCGCGTTGAATCATCTCAGCTACAGGAAGTCCACTGTTCATATGCCTCCCCAAGGATCTCCACGACCTGTTGGACACCTAAACATTATATGATTTCATCACGGATGCATTGTGAATGGACTCACTCTTGAATGGGTCGACTCGTATCTCCTCCCTGATCCGCAGCGCCTCGCCGATGTCTCGACGCTTGACGCACTGGATGCCGAGGTTGCGGAACTGGTACTCGTTGTTCTCGGCGGTGATCTCCGTGCGCACGGAGAACACGCCGCGGTCGCAGTTGTCCCGCCCCACCAGGTTGTGCGGGTGCGGCCTACGACAACACTTATATGTCACCGAAAATGGAGAAGCGACGGCTTTGATACGTAATGCCAAGTGTCCACTAGCAATAAAACTTGCTGAAACTGTTGTGAGAGCCCGCCTGGGTAGGTACCACCGCAATGTCTATTTCTCCCGCCAAACAGTACGGTAAATGCAGTGTTGTGTTTCGGTTTGAAGGACACTGTAGCCAGAGTAACTAATGGAGATATTGAGACTTAACATCTTATGTCCCAGGATGGCAAGCACAGTGAAATGCCCATGTTCATGCTAATGTTCATAAGCGGTCGTATCGTTTACCATCAGGCAAACGGCATGCTCGTCTCGCCATTGAATTAAAAAAAAAACTTCTGCAAGTCTTGCCATGTGCAAACACTATGTAGAACTATGTGTGAAAACTATTAAAAAACCCGGAAGTTAATTAATTGTCAGGGGACACTTTTCACAATATTTTGCGGACGAGATTGCAGCAGATCCAGTACCCTTTTCTTCCTTCCGTACTTTTTCCTTTTTCTTTCATCTAGGTTTCAGAAAATTGCTTACCACCGGGTGTTTGCTTGTTTGCTAGATATATCCCATAAAATAATATTTTAGTTAATTGATGATAAATCACAATTACATCAATCATTCAATATGTATTTATGATAAAAATGTTTAAAATAGTATGTTTTGTTCTCACCTGTAAGGCTCATCTTTGGTAACGCAGGAGACCACAATGGTTACGTTGCCAATGTAGTTAAATACTTTGATTGTGGGGAAGGTTCGATTCTCGGGTGTGCTCGACGCGCCCGGAATCGAACCAGCTGACCTGCCTTCGCACTCATATCGGAATCTGCACAGAAACAAACGAATATGTTACAACGTGAAAATACAGTCTTGGATATAAGATATCTATACCTACATACACCCAACAGTCACATACATAGCCCTGACACCACACTAAGATCAATTAAGTCTTAAGTCATGAGTATCAGAAACTATGAGAGACTTTTCGGTCTCTCAAAAACCTAGACCCGAGTGATTTATTGTAGATCACACCAACATGTCTCGGTGCGGGGGTCGAACCCGCGATCTCTTTCAAAGTCAGCGGCTAACGAACTGCGCCACGGACACTGTCAAAATAATTCATCACAATTCATTGGTCGCATTTTTATTGCAGTAAAATACGACCTTCTAAAATACATTGAAATTAAATAGTCAATGAACCGACACGGCTATAAAATCCAACCGCATAGTAAAAATATTAAAAGAGCTTTACACCCGCACATGAAGCACGTACTTTTGACGATCTCGGTGCAAATCTATGGGAAAACTCCGTTGTAAATTAGTGCACGGCTAATATTAACAACGCGTTTTCTATAAGTGTTGTAAGGCTAAATATAACGCTTACGCCGACTGGTATAGGCAAGCGCTCATTCATTACTTGTTACTAGCTAAGAAATATATATCTGTATCAGCCCATATACGTCCCACTGCAGGGCACGGGCCTACTCTACAATCGAGAATACGATCGAGAGTGGAAGAAATACATATATTTCATTTAAAATTTTGTTAATTATTAGTAGTAAAAAATGATTTAAGAGACACAAAGGTACCTAATTTTCTAAGAAATATTTTATTCTTATCAAAATTGTTCACTGCAATTTCTGAAAGCTAGGATTAACAGATACAAAACAATACCAGCAAAAATAGACTCTGGGTTACAATCTAGTTTAAACCATATTGGTTGCATTATAACGTATTGCTAACAGAACTCCGAAATCTACAAAGGATTAAATTATGTAATCTTTGTAGGAAGTTTTAGTGTTAATGTCATCCAAGTAACTGACCAATTGCGTGGTGGGATTTCCCTTTTCAAGGAGACTACCCGAATGGCTAGTCCTTCACATTGTCTCGGTAATGTTTCCTGCATTTATTGCTACTATGGCAGTTACAGAACTAGCGGCTACTGTGTAGTCCGACACGACAACGAGTGTTCGAACATCGCTCGTAACCCTGTACAAATATGCATGAATAGTTAACAAAATGCTCGAATACTGTATTGTACGTCGTAATCTGAGACTAAGTTCGAAGTGAATGATAAGTTTCATGGGGGTACTATTATTTTTAGGGGGGAAAACTTTTATCTTATATGTTGACGTTCAACATCCGAATCCGAACGTTCGAACTTCGTATTGGAGTATAGAGTAACCCCCTTGAGGTCATTTATTATTATATTTTGTTTACTACTAATAGTACAGGTTCCCCAGAACAAATTTCATAATTGATTACTAACAAGTTGATTTTTCGTGAGTAGCTTCCTTTCGACTAGACGCCCAACTTTTTCCTTACAGTAACTTTGGGAAATGGTAGCTTAGTAGGGTAGCAAGGATAAAACATGTCGATTTGACGAATTTTTAAAATTTATTAGTAACCGATTTTTTCTTTGTTAATTATCGAGATAATTATCTAAATAACGTGAAAAACTATTTGTCCTACAAAATATAAGGTTTTATCACAACAGTCCCCCCTCTCCAACATGTATCATAAACAAGGTCATGGAAAATAATTACTAACCAGCTGATTTTTTTTTTATTGGTTAACTAATATTTGTATAGTTTACTACCCACAATGTCCTACAAATTGTGTGGTATGTCATCTTGGTCCTACACTCAAAAGATGTAGTACTAATACATAATGTAAAAATAATTACTATCAAGCTGAATTTTCGAGAATAGCTTCATCTCAATGAGACGCCCAAGTAATTCTTGTACGAAAATTCTCGATTGTGGTTTATAACTAAGATAATAGGGATGAAATGTGTTGACTTGACGAATTAAAAAAAAAATTATTACTAACCGATTATTTTTTTGTTAATTATCGAGGTAATAATCTAATTAACGTAAAAAAATATTTGTCCTACAAAATATAAGGTTTTATCACAACAGTCCCCCCACTCCAACATGTATGATAAATCAGGTCATGAAAAATAATTACTAACCAGCTGATTTTTTTTTAATTGTTTAGCTAACATTTGCATAGTTTACCACCCACACTGTCCTACAAATTGCGTGGTACGTTATTCCAGTCCTCCAGTTACAAAGTTGAAATTCATGAAATAAAAAAAAATATTTTGTATATTTTGCTATTGTAGCTAAGGCACACTGCTTTCCTTGCTCACAAACGCATCCGCACAGCATGGTTTACTGTGGACCACAGACGACTAAAAATACAGACGGCCAACACACAGTTACATTGTTTTTGTAGTCACTTAAACTACCATCCGGCTTCGTATTCAGTAGCACCCTTGATATACCCGGTATATATTTAGATGCGTTTCGCACCGGAGCTGGAAATAGGTATTTTACCGAAATAACTATTTTGTCGACCTTTTAGAACTTGTCTTAAGTGACAAACACTAAGCATGGATTCACGCACTAATAAGGAGAGGTGAAGCGCGCGGGGCGGGGTAACTTTGGGGCACCGAGGTATTGGTGCATAGGTTGTGCAAACAAAACATTGCGCGTCGTTTTAACCACAAAATACTAAACTAACAGAAGTCAAGCTTCATACAAAGCGCGCTTAATCAACGCCCACATAGTTCACCGACATGATATTCCAAACCAGTCGAGACCACTGCGAGAGCGAGTTTTAACTTTTGCGCGAACGAAGCAGTTGGTCGCTTAAACCGGGGTCGCACTAAACGGTGATATTTTCTCAGTACCATACTATGAAACCTAACTTGAGTAAACATTATCGTCGTTAAAACCGATTAGTCATTATAAGCGAAGTCGTTGTGTACGAGTACTAGTGTAAGTATAAATGAATATTACATTTTATTTTGTATACTCAAAAATTACAAATTTTGTAGGACTAATATAACATACCTTTATTTTTGTAGGACATTGTTTTATTTGGATGAAAAATATATTAACCTATCACGTGATATATTTGTCCTACAGTTACTAATAAAAAAAAAAGTCTTGCGGTATTGACAACTTTTGAGCGTAGGACCAAGATGACATACCACACAATTTGTAGGACATTGTGGGTAGTAAACTATACAAATATTAGTTAACCAATAAAAAAAAAAATCAGCTGGTTAGTAATTATTTTCCATGACCTTGTTTATGATACATGTTGGAGAGGGGGGACTGTTGTGATAAAACCTTATATTTTGTAGGACAAATAGTTTTTCACGTTATTTAGATAATTATCTCGATAATTAACAAAGAAAAATTCGGTTACTAATAAATTTTAAAAATTCGTCAAATCGACATGTTTTATCCTTGCTACCCTACTAAGCTACCATTTCCCAAAGTTACTGTAAGGAAAAAGTTGGGCGTCTAGTCGAAAGGAAGCTACTCACGAAAAATCAACTTGTTAGTAATCAAGTATGAAATTTGTTCTGGGGAACCTGTACCATAATGCTCGCTATTTCATCTTTAGATTTACTGGTAGTTCTTTTGCTCACAACTATATTACTTAAAATCGATTTAATTCAACCTTCGTGGCGCAGTTGGTTGGACGCCGGCTGTAAAAAGTGAGGCCGCGGGTTCAATTCCCGCACCGAGACAAATATTTGTGTGATCCACATGTATTTGTGTCGGGTCTGGGTGTTCTTGAGACCGAAAAGCCTCTCGCAGTTTCCGATTTCCACGACACAAGAGTTGATCTTAGTGTGGGGTCACAGTACTTTATATGTGACTGTTGGGTGTACTTATTTATTTATTTTACTACAGTCAACTCTCATTAATTCAAACCTGCGATAATTCGAACCTCTCTATAATTCAAAGTTATAACGAGTTCCCTACAAAATCTCTTTATATTTCGAACTAAATCAATACATTTTTATACACTTGGTAATTCGAACTAAAAAATCATCGCTACATAACAAAACGAGGCGTTAATTCGAACTCAACGGCTTCCAACACTCGACAATTCAAAGTTGCAGAAAGAGAAAGAGAATGTATAAATGTTTGACGATTACTATTGATTGAATAATAGTTGATAAACAATTAATAATTCGACGTTTTATAGTGTCTCTCGTAAATTGCGAACTATTTGATATTTCAAACACTCGATAATTCGTAATATTTTAAGAGTCCCTCGAATTTCGAATTAACGAGAGTCGACTGTATTTACTTCATCATAAAATTCCGAGGCTCGTTGGGTCAAATTACATTAAATGCTGGGAACTATAACTTCTAAAATCCCTTATACAACATATAAATAATTATTCGGAAATACCATTCATGTTTCGTTCTGTTTTGTACACAAGTCATTTAGAATACAAGGTTTTACGCGGGTTATTTGATTTTATAATTCATTAATGTAATATATGACGATAATGCATTTACCCTCGTCCTAATAGAGGATAAAACAATAACCTACAACAACTTAGATTAGCAATATGTATCAATATATGCGTAATAATCCATAAATATCGCACTGAATGACGTACGAAGTCACAACACTGATTCAACTAGCTCTGTAGTCGCGTCAGTTAGATTATTAGATAATTTGTTACCTATCCATGAAACTGAGAATTTTTAAAGCTACCCACGTGGTTTCTATCGAGTTTGTTTAATTGCGTGACTTAACACTGAGATAGCAAGGCTCAAAATAATATAAAACACGAAGTTTTTACCTCAAAAATATGTCATTAATTTGAAGTTGAAAAATTCAGTAATTGTATAGTTTCGTATTGATCGAGGAGGAAAATAATTTTACGTATACATGGTTATTCACTGCCATCAATATGTGTAATAAAAATAAGTTTTTTGCAAGTATGTCTCACTACGAATGACGTAATATCACTAGTACACGTTTTTAAAATTGAATGAATTAAACAGCAATAGTCCAAGTAAGCGGCTTGCCTGATGGAAATTGACAATCCTCACCCATGAAAGGTTGTCTGGGAAGTTGTCTTATTCCGACTTTCATTAAGGAGAGCAAGATAGAAAAAGGGTAAGATTTTTTTAACCTTAAGAACGTAGATGCGAAATGTTGTTTCACATAAGATTTCTGTGAGACACCAGCCTTACTCCGGTAAATCCTATTTTTGTTATGGATATAAACTTTACCTTGTTCTTATTATAAAATGATGTGAAGTCATAAATTGAATTGTATAGATACAGTTAAAGCCTTAAAGTCGTAGAAATAAAGCATTTATACAAATTAAATTAGTAACTACACAACCAAGGCATTGCTATTTCGTATAATCTACTCAAATAATATTGTGAAATCATACATACATACATACATAAACTCACGCCTTGTTCCCAGAAGGGGTAGGCAGAGGTGCCAGGGCACCCACATTACGCCTTGTATGTTCCGTCCCACAATGTGATAGGTGGCGAGCCTATCGCCATATCGGGCACAAATTCCTGACTCTGGGCTGATACTGAATAGAAAAATCCAATATCACTTTGCCCAACCCGGGATTCGAACCCGAGACCTCAGCTTTGTAACCGTACCGTAGTACAACTACGCCACCGAGGCAGTCGTGGCAGTATGTGAAATCAATTCCTAATAATGAATTATTTAGGTTGGAAAAATAGTCTTCGTTTATTATTACGTTAATTTATAAAGCCCAGTTATAATCATTAGTCATTTAAAAATAATTATACGCCACTGATGTATGGAGTTCTTCTTAAATATAAACCACTACCCAGGAATGTGCAAGGATATGAATGAAATCCACAAAATGAATTATTCAATGTATGACTAAAGAGGTTTGTTTATTTAATCACACCGCGACACAGAACATTTAGATTTAATACAATTGAAACCGCATGAACGTGAATGATATTTTGGACTCGTAGAAAACTTCTGGAAACTACAACAAATACTTACTATGATATTATGGAGTATAACGAATTGGAATACTATTGGTATACTTAAATTATTATTTTCGACTTACTATGAGTGAAGCCACCGACTAGCCCGCAACAAAATGTCGACATATGCCGGCGGGTCGGCGGCTTCGGTGTGTGTTTTTATAACGATTTAATTGATATAAAATGTCTCAGTACGGCAGTCAATCTTGTTTGAATCGATGTGAAGTCTTCAGCAGCCGATAAAATACAAATTGCCGACATAATAATAATGTAAGTCATTTACACAGTGCCAGCAATGACTACACCTGTATAACAATGTGTGTGTTTTTATAAATTCTATCTGTATTTTTTTGCATTAAATTGCACTGTATTTTCCTGTGATGTGTGCGTGGGCGCATTGAATGTATATTGCATACGTATGTATAGCTAAACTGATCGCATTGTAAAATGTGTCGTAGGTTATCAATAAAGCTGTGGCTAGTAACATTAATTGTTTCGCGTCCAGTATCTGAACATACACGTATTAATTTTATAATACAGAAGATTAAACATATTTTAATGATTTATGCGAGATATAAATGTTCAGAAAGAAGCAAGTTATTCGTGATTTGCATTTTATTTGGCCAATATATTCCTTCTTTCTAGGTACAATAGGTATGAAAGCATCGCGCGATTTTCATCAAGCGCCTAATTAGCTATTGGCTAGTTTTTGAGTTGTTAGTACCGATTTTCGCTGTCATTGCATTATAATGGACTCAAATTAAGAATTTATATCGGCTACGTTTGCTGATAACAACTCCGTATCTGTCAATGTCGTGGAGCTCGTTAGCCGTCGTCATTCATAATAAACAATTATGTTTATTGCTTCAGTCACGGCATAATTTTTATGAATGACTAGTATACCAAATGTATACCAAATGACTAGTATGCCAAATAAAAATTACTGTACTGCCACTGTGGTGGCCTGTTGGTAAACGGACTAGACGCGGCTGTCCACATGTTCACGGTGGTCGCGGGTTCGAATCCCAGGGCACACCTCTGACTTTTCGGAGTCATGTGTGTATTGATAATCAATCACCACGCACGGTGAAGGAAAACATCGTGAGGAAACCTGCATACCATGGCGATTTATAAGAATTTCTATGGTATGTAAGTCCGCCAACACGCACTAGGCCAGCGTGGTAGACTATATGGCCTAACCACTCTCAATCATATTCTTGATTGTAGAGTAGGCCCGTGCCCTGCAGTGGGACGTATATGGGCTGATACAGACAGATTGTCCATACGGCATCTTCTCCGTATCTGTATCAGCTCATATACGTCCCACTTTAGGGCACAGGCCTCCTCTACAATCGAGTGTACGATTGAGAGGTTAGGCCATATAGTCCATATGGCATATTCTGTATTCTGTATCAGCCCATATACGTCCCACTGCAGGGCACGGGCCTACTCTACAATCGACAGTACGATTGAGAGTGGTTAGGCCATATAGTCCACCACGCTGGCCTAGTACGGGTTGGCGGACTTGCATACCATAGAAATTTTTATAAATCGCTATGGTATGCAGGTTTCCTCACGATGTTTTCCTTCACCGTTTTAGTGAATATGGCATATTGCATTAATTTAATTTATTACATATAGATCTCAGATAACTTTATGTAAACATAAATTTTGGAGGAATAATGGTACAGAAGCATATACAATGGCACTCTCTCGAATAATAATACGAGTGTTTGTCAACGATACGGCCGAGTAGCCTCTCATAACTTTAAGTTTGCTTTAAGTACATTTAAAACGTATAATAACGTGTTATTATAAAGTATTTCCTTGTTACAGATGAGCTATAACTGTTCACATAAGGTTATTTTACACATACGTGCTAACGTGTCATGATCGTATATGTACATACTTCACTTATGGATTAAGATTTCCACTACTCATTTGTCAAAATTGAGTAAATGATTCATTTCTTTTTATATTTTTGGTGAGAATTTTGCGTTATCCAAAATCTGATAATGGATGGAATTTAAAAATACATTCTGTAATTATTAAGTTCGATACCTTACAAATAGGGTGGTAGGGATAACGGTAAAGGAGTTATAAGTACGCAACATATTTATTTCGTCACTGCTATCAACACACAGACGTGCGAGAGATACATAACAAAACATATATATACATATAGAGAGATATAATATAACAAAACATACTATAACACTCGTACATTAATTGCACTCATGTGTAACCACAACACTCAATTTTGTTTTTACTAAGCAGGTTTTCGTAACGGTTCTACTGAATTATATTAAACGAATAGAAAATTCAATAATAGCCAGTGATCAACGCTTCTGGCGGCATTGATAATCCCAGAGAAACCATAAATACGTTGCTGGTTTTGTAGATATTGAGCCTTGCGAAAAACGACTATTTATTCAGCACTCTAGCCTGTCAAACAAATATCGATTCACAAAAGCCCACAATACATGTTGATAGGTCAGTTCACCCCCTATTTTTATGGTCTTTGCGCTATTTCCACGTTGCAAATCCGCCAGTGTCAAACAACAAATGAAAATGAAAATTCTGGAGAATATGTTGATAGTTCAATATCCACGATAACAACGGAAGTATTCTACTTACCTTTACAGAACTGTCACTTTTCTTCTTCCATCGTTCGTTCTTCATTCATCTACATATATCTCAGGATGGCGAGCGCAGTGGAATGCCAATCATTACTTTGTTTTGGTTTTGGTACAGTCCATATCGCTTATCATCGAGGCACGCTCGTCTCGCCATTCATTGCAATAACACATTAGGAGTAACGGATGCGAGCGGTTTGCGGCGAAAGTGATGTGCGCCAATAATGAGTAATGTATACAACGGCGGGTGCGTCATCGGCGCACGGTAAAAATCACAAGGTCACTACATTAGTGGATGAAGATGTTCATCTGAGGAAAGCTTCTTTATTCCAAGAGTATTGTATATGTAAAAAGTGCGTGGTGGCCTATTGGTAAACGGACTAGATGCGGCTGCCAACATGTTCACGGTGGTCGCGGGTTCGAATCGCAGGGCACACCTCTGACTTTTCGGAGTCAGGTGTGTATTGATAGATAAGAATTTCTATGGTATGTAAGTCCGCCAACACGCACTAGGCCAGCGTGGTGGACTATACGGCCTAATCACTCTCAATCGTACTCTCGATTGTAGAGGAGGCCTGTGTCCTGCAGTGGGACGTATATGGGCTGATACAGATTGTATTTTTAAAAGTAAAATAGCAACACTAGCACCGCTTGCAATATGAATGGAAATGATCGAGATCATAGACAACTGACGTGGACATCTTTATTGGGATTTAGTCGAAACACCTTTTATATTCTCTACCTTTAAAATATAGTATACATATAACATAATTGTCAAATAACTAATTGGAATACAATAAGATTGTGTTTAAGATTTGTAGAACTTGCACCTTTTTCCGGCGATATTTTAAGAAAGTGCTTAAAACTTGGCACCCATCTCGACTTATTAACCGCAGACATTTTTTCATATTATTTTTGGTGTCTGCGATGTTACAGATTAACTCAAGGAATATCGCTTGGGAGGGTATGGTCACGTCCTAAGAAATCCACAGAAGTACATCGGCAATGTATGCCTGAGTCTCAACATTCCCGGACCTCGACCGAGGAGTAGACGAAATGAGTTGAAGGCCCGAAGGCAGACCCTGGTACCGGCCGGGATATCGCAAAGAAAAGAATGGATTTTTGGTGGAATCATACATTACTCAATATTAATTTCTGGCTATAAATAAAACATAAGTAAATAATTATGTGTATGAATAGTCATCTCGGTAAAACCCAAATATTCCAAACCAAATAATAATACAATAGACTTTTACTTAGCATTTATGGCTAGAATATGAATGATTTCACATTTCTGAGAATTT
Source organism: Hyles euphorbiae (assembly GCA_023078785.2). Lineage (NCBI taxonomy): Eukaryota > Metazoa > Arthropoda > Insecta > Lepidoptera > Sphingidae > Hyles > Hyles euphorbiae. The sequence continues at coordinate 20,421,029 of CM041040.1, forward strand.
TTATCCTCGTACACATGAACATGTAATTATATTATAGGCCCTTGTGTGGCAGTGTGGAATATTAAAAGTTATTTAAATTCATTCTTACGTCTGCGGTCAGCAGTGTGATAATAAAATACATTTATTATAAGACCTTGCATTTAATTGTTTTTAAAAGTTTTCTGACAATACATAACAAAAATATTTTTGAAATCCACATGTCTAAAGTAAGATGATGATTTTGATTTTGGAACTTTTACAACTTATCTGCGGTAGCTCGTAATTGGCTATCTTTTGTATACAATTTGTATAATATATGTTTGTTGGCTATTGATGGCCGCGAGCCACCCAAATAAAATAAAGTAATAAATAGTAAGGTTGGGCAGCGTTCGGGAAACTACGCGACGTCTTCTCGTCCAAAATACCTCAGTGCCTTAAATCGAAAGTCTTCGATAGTTGTGTGTTGCCAGTGATGACTTACGGCACCGAGACGTGGCCTCTCACTATGGGCCTTATTAGGAAGCTCAAAGTCACTCAACGAGCTATGGAGAGGGCTATGCTCGGGGTTTCCCTACGAGATCGAATCAGAAATGAGGAGATCCGTAAGAGAACTAAAATAACCGACATAGCCCACCGGATTAGCAAGTTGAAGTGGAAATGGGCAGGGCACATAGCGCGGAGATCTGATGACCGATGGGGTCGGAAAGTGCTCGAATGGAGGCCACGTAGCGGAACGCGCAGCGTAGGACGTCCACCCACAAGATGGTCCGACGACCTGGTGCAGGCTGCCTCCAACAGGTCTCTGAGGAAATCATTGGGGGAGGCCTATGTTCAGCAGGGGACTTCCTTTGGCTGATGGATGATGGATGGAAATAGTAAGGATTCGCTGTTACAGCACGTAGTTTCGGTTTTGCCCATTGGTCACGAATATATAGAGAGGTATTTAGGACAACAATGTGATGTCTACGAATACGACTACAGAAAACAGGAAATAACATTCAGTGTTTATTGGCTGGGATTCAGATTTCGGCTAGTTTAACTACTTCTTGTAACTTTACATTACTACCAATGACTTCTGTGTGGTTAAATTGTGCACTAACTTTTCTTAGTTGTAATCACAGAACAGATGAATACGGTGTTGCAGTTATAGCAAAAACTTTAATAATTTAAGAGATCAATTTCATATAGATTTATTACATGCAAGTGTGTCTAGAGGATGGTTAACTAATATTTTTTAACCACTAGTATTATTATCTCCGTGTACTTAATTTTATATTAGTTTATAGTTCAATAGAATAGTGCTAAGTTTTTAATACTGTATTTAGTATTTATTTTTTTATGTTAGTTAATATTTTGCTACCCTCGTTTGCTTCCGTATAATGTTGTGTATGTCGACATGTATCTAAACATGCTTACTTTTCATGTGCTCAAACACAATGCAACTAAAAATTTGGCAAAGAAACGCGTATTTTTTTTGTGGTTTTTAAATTTCATCTTGTTTGGGTGGTATTTCCATAGTTTTTGCTAATAATTTAAATCATCACGTCTTTAAAATTAAAAGGGTGTACACGATAATTTTAGAAAAAAAAAAAATTATTTTTACCACCCAAATATGATAGGAAAAAAAAAATCAAAATAAATCGACACTTACTTTCGCAATATTTTTAAGTTGCATTGTATCTAAAATCACTTAAACTATTACCCGGCGTTTTCAGTTGCAGTCTTGATTTACCCTATATATTACGAATTTAATATTTCTTTTTAAGCCGCTTTAATGGAGGAGCTTATCAATTCGATTGGTTTTATAATAATTTAAAAGTCTGTATGAATACAAATAACAGTAAACCTACAGTTGGATGTTGTATTTTTTATTTTTTACATTCATAAAACTAACAGCTAATACAAGTAGTAAATTACAAAAATATGTAACAGAAGGTCAACTACAAGTTTTCACTGATAAATACCCGTGTATGCCCCTGATTACGCGTCCAGGAATACGTAACAATTTTAATGGATATAAATGCGGTAACGAACGGAAATCCCGTGGCCAAATAACAATGCCAATTTATTAATGAAAGATAAGTAAAATTTTAAGATATGAAAACCCGCGCCATCTTAAGCGGCTAATGCTTACAATACTCGAATTAATTCATTTAATTTAAGCGTATGCGGTATTTCCCAGTTTATCGCATTTACGCTTCCGGCATAGTTGATATTAATGAGGATACAGGTTGGGTTCACCATTTTTGGACTAACCAAAATGAACGGAGGAAAATAGGTGAATTTGAAACTTTATTAGTTTTGTACTGTATGTGCAAATAATCTCTTTCTCGCACAGAAATCCGTTACATTCAAGAGGTCGATTGAGTAAGTTAGACAAGGAGAAGTAGCGGTAACACGGAGCTGACTCTCTTATAAGTCCACACGACAGTATCGCTGACGTCACAGATGTGTTTTGCATCTATTTTTTTTTTATTCCATATTCTTCTACTGCCAAATTTAAAGTTTCTATCTTAGTACTTCTTAATTGAGTTACCAGAGATTTCTTAAGATTTTGGGAAACGTAAGCTTTTGAAATTCCCGCAGTTCTGCTAGTTATTTGCGAAATTTCAATTCAAAAATCAGTTTATAATTAAATCTCAAACCTATATATTATACATAATTATTATAATTAATATTGTCCGCTTACATAGATTTAATTTAAAAACCATATGTTGGAACGCATATCCAATTCCATTTATTCCGCAATCTACACTATTCCCATCACTCAATCGCCAGTTGCAATAATAATGTTTACCTGAGCGCCTTGCTGGCGGGCTGCTGCACGACGCGCACGTACGGCGTTTGCGGCGGCTGCGGCTGCTGCAGCGCCATCGCCTCGTCTACGCCCGACACGGCCGCGTCGAACGACGGATCAGCGAGCGATATGGCGTCAACTGCACACAAAACACAAGATTTATACACTAACTGAATCTTCTTCAGAACAGGAAGGCGTACATAGACCTTACCGAAGAATTACCAGAGACATATTAAAAGCGCCTTGCATAAACTTAAAGATAATATAAGTAGGGATATAAAAGTAAGTATGAAAATAAAGTTTACAAGGTATTCAATAAATCAATTTCAAATATGAATAATACTAGCGATCGAGCCCGGCTTCACCCGGGAGCTGATAGTTATTGAATCCAGTCCACATCAACAACATTTTATTTCGCTTTGATTATCTCTTGTATATTTGAACTCAATGTGACCGCCGCCGACAATATTGCTTTTCCCGTCCCGCACCGTTTTATCTCGTTCTGCCCCATCTCATTCTGCCTCATGACAAAACAAAACTGTATATTTGAATTCCTAACTTATCCTACGGGAACTCTACATTTTTTCTGGACAAAAATTGGCCTATGTGCGTTTCCATGGTCTCTACATTAACATATCTCATTTCTTAATGTTAAATTACATCAAAATCCGTTTTTATTATATTAGTGGGGATAAAGTAGGAATATGATCTCTCGGCGAGGTCCAAAAATATTAAGTTATTGAAGTCGCGTCGAAATAATTATTTGTTTATAACTAACTAGAAAGAACCTAGGATTTGAGAACCATGGTTGTTCTAATACCCTAATTTTATGTACTATGACATCATCGCAAAAAAAATTACTCAAAAAATAAACCGGGAAATTTTTGAAAACACCGACGGAATAACAAGACACGGTAAGCAAGTTCACAGAATTGTCAGAAGTCTAATTGACAGCTTGTCTGTTTGTATACGTGTCCGTTACGCTGATTGTTTTGCCAGTAATTGCGTTTTTACTGAAAAACACCTTAGGCTTTCAACTACAAGAAACATATTGTACTAAAATTGCTGAATGTGCGCAGTTTCTCGTTTTTTATCATTAATGTGGTCCACGATATTCGCGCTAATTTTAAATACAGCATAGTTTTGCCCAACAACCAAGGAATTAATAATCCGTCCATAATATCTTATAAAACCTACCTGTAAAGACTATTTGATGTGAACTTGCGAAGTCGAAAGCTCTGACCAGATTTTTTTATTTCACCATTAGTCTAAGAATTTTGCATCACTGGATTTGGGTCTTCTCCAAAATATTTTAAATCTCAAAACCTCTTAAAGTTTTGGTCTGTTGATTGAGACGCAAATCGTTGCGTTATGCGACATGGGATGTGGGGCACTGCTTTTTATGTTTATCTAGATCCGTGTTTTGTTTGGTTGCACTATACCAGTGAGAGAAGTTAATAAATAAATCTACCCAACAGTCACATACATCGTCCTGACCCCACACTACGATATGAGTCTAGTGTCGTGGGTATCAATAACTACTAGACACTTAATTGTCTCACAAACATCCATACCCGAAAAATTACCTCTGCATCAGATAAAAATTGTGTCGGTGCGAGAATCGAACCCGCGGTCTCTTGTTTCACCGCTGACGCTTAACCAAGTGGGCCACGGAGGCTTTATGACACTGACAAGACCGAAGCTTGACTTGAAGACCAAACTATCTTAAACTATAGAATTATCCATCCTTATCTGCCCATACAGGTCCCACTGCAAGGCACGGGCCCCCTCCAGAATCGAGAGTATAATTGAGAGTGGTTAAGCCATATAGGCAACTACGCTAGCCTAGTGCCTAGTGCGGCTTGAGTTTACATATAATAGAATTTCTTACAAATGGTTAGCAAGTTACCTCAAGATATTTTCATTTAGAATTAATTACTATAAAATATAATTGATACAAAAAATACTTACAAACATCACTAATATTCAAGTTTGAGGGCTGATCACTGTCATTCTGGTCCGTGTTACCTAAGATTACTGCGGCGTCTGCAAACAAAACCAAACAACTTTATGCAAGATGTACACGCGTTAATGTACCTAAACCGGATTATTGATAGTTAGGCTACAAGCGATAGATAGGGAAGAGAAGCGCACAAATGTGTTAAGTAAAATCGTGCGATATTCGTGCTTATATCGAGATTTAAACAGGATATATCTAGATTGCGACCTAGAACGAAGACAAATTTTAGTGACTGGTAGATTTTTTTCAAAAATAGGTAATGTTTTATTTTTCTTTTATTATTTTAGCATACACTATGGATTTACCACCCAAACGCGATGATATATTTCAAAAACATCACAAAAAATATAGTCGCTTTTTGCGAAAGTATTATTTGCATTTTGTCTGAAATTACAACTATCATCTGGCTTCGTTTTCGGTCGCAGTTTTGATATATCCTGTACATATAGAAGAGTTAAACTATTATAAACATATTGCCGAAACACAGAAATTATTTATAAACATAATCGAACACATTCGTTCCTGATCTATATTCGAATATTTTACAGGGCGCGACGTCTCGTTGCGTCAGGTTATAAATTTATTTTCAAGTAAGAGAGATACATATTATGTGTTTGTTTATTACTACTACTGTCTTGCCTCATTTGGCTAGTGGCAGAGTATATAAGTAGCGAACAGTGTTAACTGTTTAGGAAAGCTCAGAAGAATTTTGCAGGACTGGATTTTGTGCCTAGAAAGAGCATCAATTCACCAGAGAGAAAGCCAAATGTATAAGTTGCATTTCTATCTAATAATAAGAATCAATCTACCCTAGTCTTTCCCCCTCTCTACGAAATTGTTGTTTTAATATTTGTGTCGCTATTGGTAAATTCATTCTGACAAGTGCGATGTGCAGATAATTCTTTATTGAAAATAAACGCATATCCTTAAAGATCATTATGTTTGTATCAGCCCATATCAATCGAGATTGTTTAGTCCATATAGTCCACCACGCTGGCCTAGTGCTGATTGTCGGACTTTACATACCATAGAAATTCATACAAATCGCTATGGTATGCAGGTTTCTTCACAATTTTTTCCTTCACCGTTATAGTGCGTGGTGATTGACTATTAATACATACATAGCCCCATAGTCAGAGGTGTGCCCTGGGATTTGAAACCGCGACCACCCATAACATGTTGGCAGTCGCTTCTGGTCCAATAGGCCACTACGCACTTCATAATAAATAAAATAGGTAAAGGTCAATAGTGAGAAATAATTTTAAAGTGCCAAGTATGTGCCAAAAATGAACTATCATTACTCAATTTTAAACAGATTCTATCCGGTAACCTCAAAACTGATTGCAATGAATTTCGATGAGACTTTCACTGTTATGACGGCTGGTCGGTTATTATGCGACTTGCCCGCGCGTACTTATGTAATCGGACCTACTGTAACTTTACGATATTATGTAGGTTGGAGAGTATGTCGCTGATCGGAATAAATAGATCAGCAGACAGTTTTGGCCCATTTTTTTTTTCATTTATATGGCACAAACCGAATAACAAAAAGAAAAAAAAACAACACTAGCATGTGATCACCGCCGCACATTTATATCTTCAACACTATATAGGGCATAAAGACGTGTTACCGGCCTATCATTTTATGGGGTATTATTAAAAATATTGATTGAGCTTGGTTGTAAAAGATGCGAGAAAGTGCTTTTTCATTGTTTAATGTGTACATGTTTAATTCGTGGAAAATGTTCCGATTTGTATATTCGCCTATATTCTTATTTAATCCATTATGTTTAAATTATAATGTACAATATTTTATTTTCCCAAATAAATAAAACAAAAAATAATAATATGAGAATCAAATAAAGCTGCGATCGCGTGTCTCTGTCTACTCTCGTAGGATACAGGCGTGATGATTACGTATGATTCGTGTAGGTTATACGGACTTCCGCCAGCTTTAATGATACGTCAAAAATGGATAGCCATATCGTTTAATGATAACGTTGTTATACGATATCACCAACATAAAAATGCCATATCACTACATACTCGTAGTAGAAATTATCAATACTACGATCAGGCCACAACAATGATATAATTTTACTGAGAAAAAATAATGCAGGTTCTGTTAAGTTGGTCTTTAAGTGTTAAAGTATTTATAAAAAACAATAATGTAGTGAAGTGCGTGGTGGCCTGTTGGTAAACGGACTAGACGCGACTGCCAATATGTTCACAGTGGTCGCGGGTTCGAATCCCAGGGCACACCTCTGACTTTTCGGAGTCATGTGTGTATTGATAGTCAATCACCACGCACTAAAACGGTGAAGGAAAACATCGTGAGGAAACCTGCATACCATAGCGATTCATAAGAATTTCTATGGTATGTAAGTCCGCCAACCCGCACTAGGCCAGCGTGGTGGACTATATGGCCTAACCACTCTCAATCATACTGTCGATTGTAGAGTAGGCCCGTGCCCTGCAGTGGGACGTATATGGGCTGATACAGAATAATGTAGTGTCTACAATGCATGTTTCTCAATATACCAATATTGAATTATAACCTCTAAATTAATTACACCCCACATCTGCCCCTCATCACACAGTAAACAGGCAATGGATCACACAGAATAATTAGATACTGATAACATTAACCTCTGTATTAACGTCAAGATATTATTATGTGGGAAATTGAATGAGTCAGCACCATTGTTTATATTAAAAGCTGTGAATTCTGAACTGATTACAACTTTAATTTGATAAATTTAAATTATAAAAACTAGATAACTTTTGGAGTCACTGATACCGTTTGCACGAGTTGCGTATGGTTTGAGTTTTGCAGTGTTCGTCTCTGCGACTACTCCCAATTTTTTCATCAATTTCAGTTCCAAAAACTTGGTAGTAATTTAATAAGTCCAATTGTCGGCCCACACTCCTTTGACCTCGCAATATGAAAAACATAACTATAGATTCAAAGCGAATTTTTGTTATAAAACATGGTAAAAGCGGATGCAATCCATCGCCTACCAACTCATGTCTAACATATTCGATGCGCGTAACCTAAATAAAATTAGCGCTCTAAATATAAATTTGTACGAGCAATGTATAAAAATTCACGTGCCGAAAGCAACCGGATGGGTTGTTGACCCCTACACTTGATGCGATTTTGGTGAAAGTTGCATTTATATACTGTTGACATTGGATATTAGGCACGGGGGAAGCCCCGTTGTAAAACTAGCGGAAGGAGGAAACAAGTAAATTGTATTGCTTCGTATAATGTTATAACCGCTGATCCAACATATTATAACATAAAATATTTTAACTCACGTGATGATAAAGAAAATTACTGGTATTTACAAGTGGAATTCTAAGCATATTTCTATACAGACTCAGTTCGCATACGCTGGAGTAGACACTCGAATGAGTAGAATTGTAGTGTAGCTTTAAGCAGTACCAATATTGAGTACTGTTGTTAATTTAGCTAGTCAGAACTGTGGAAATACTATACATGTTGACTTTGTTCTATCAATTAACGATCTGTTATCTTTCAAGTTAATCATGGAGTATAATAGTCTGTTACCCGTCCCAGCATTAAAAACCAAATCACGGTACAAATTACACTGACGATATCTAAACATTTATGTAAACTCATCCACGTATGGAAGGTGCATTATGAAGTATAATAAACATAACAGTCTGTTTGTCCGCATTTGCATTCTCCGCTCGTGGCCGGTAAACGCACCACATCCACGAGAACTGTCCTGTACATCGAGATATAGAGGCGACACCGCGGACAAAATATGTCCTTACTATTTATACAGGTAAAGATTGTTCGTATGAACGCGCTAAACTCAGAAACTACTGCTCCGAATTGTTAAAATATTTATCGAGAAAGGCTATAGGGTACTTTTTAGCCCTGTTTTTTTCACGCTGGCGAACCTGCGAACAATAATACTGTTTGTATGGAAAAGAGCGGTAACGATTGTTACCGCTCTTTTCCATAAAGGTTTACTGATTTAGACATCGCGTACAAAAATCTACGTACATACCAACTAAGACCGCGGGAACCCAGTGGCAAGATAGCATGACTGCATTTTTGCGAAGTGCTGTCATCTTTGTGACTAAGCGAGATAAAGAAATATGATACCGATGTACCGATATCTTTTTATCCACATTTGATTTTTGATGTCCCCTGTAATCTATCAATGGGACCGCTATTTGTTCACTCATGCCTTTTTCATCTCCCCGCAGTCACAGTATCTTCCCTCTCTTTCTATAGTTTTACTATGTGCGTACAGATTTTATTCACAATGTCCATTCTGCTATAGAGCCTCAATGTTCCTGTACGTAATAAGTATTAGCAAAGTTGAACAGCAGCCAGCCGAGGCTCATTTCTGCTGAATACTTTGCATATTACAATGTTCGTATCCGGGTAACTCGCACCGAATTCAATTATTATATTTAACCCTTATCTTTTTTGGTAAAGAAGTAAACGGAATTATTGCAATAGATGTTATTCAAAAATGTTGAATTGCACAAAGTGGTAACATAAGAGATCATTGTTGAGAACGTTGATGTCAAAATTTATCGTGTCATAAATAAGCTATGTGCTGACGGCTATGTGCATTAAAAAAATCTTTAGTCACATACATGTCAATAAAACTAATAAAATGTAAATCTGGATATAATTTGGGTAGGTACTACCTACTAGTAAAAGATATACTCTAAATTCAATATAGGTAAATATTATATGTTCTGTTATACTCAGGCAAAAAATACAAAGTTATTGACTTAAGCGGGCTTTATTGTACCAGTCACAATTGTTTGGATATCCGAGATATAAAAAATAATATAAATAATAATACACCCATAATAAAAAAAATATTGAAAGCCAAATTATTTTAGCTACAATGTTTATAGTACCAATACAAATGTTTATAATACTTTTATAGAGAAGTCATAATAATCTTATCTTTAAAATTATGCCTTATATTATATACCTGAACATAATTTTTTTATTTTTCTATTTAGTGTTTCCACGATTTGTATAGATTGTGTCTGTGATTATTTGCTTGTTTGCATATTTTTAATCCAGGCTAATTCTACAAGAAGTGTAAATTATTGTGATAACACCATTGTTCAAAAATTATTTCATCGATTCAAAATGAAAACATAAAAATCTTAAAAAATCTAAAATGAGCTAATAACGCCGGAATAAAATTATTTTAATTTCAAGCTTTTCATAAATCATTTTTTCTCTATTCATCTAACAATAATACTTACATATTAAATTTAAAAACAATTATGTTTATTATAAAAAAAATAGTAAGCAATGTAAAAACTTACCATAATAGAAGTAAGAAAGGCGATTTTGATTAGTATATTGATAAGGGCTACTATACTGATATTGACTTCTAATCCAAGGTCCACTGAACTGTCCATATGTAACTAGATCCATACTATTTATCCTAATCAAACACTGATATTTCTAAACCTAACTTTCAATCCGAACTGATAGAAATCACGAGCCGGATTGATATACTATGTGTATTATAAATCAATCATATTCATAAAATGCAAGAAAAATAATAATAATTCTTTGTTGTTTACCACTTCACTTCAACACTTATAAATCACTTTTTAATTAATTTGAAATTAATAAATATCTGTTCCAATTAAACTATTAAACAGCTTAATACCGGGAGATCTGACACAAAACTGATTTTCTTTAGAGGATTGCGCTTCAAGTGACGTCGCCTAGTTGTGAGGATGAACAGTGATAAGAACTCAGCTCTCGCCAATCTTCAATTTTAGGCATAACAGATAAGGCAAAAATAATTAAAGATCTGTATAATTGTTTTACCAAACTCGTAAAGTCACAACTATTTTTAGAATTAAGTTACAATATTGCTTATTATTTAGGCATAATTCAAAGAGAACTCAAAGAAATTATTTTAGTTAACACACAAATAAAAGTCTATCGATTGTACTTCGTAGGAAGCCACATTATATTTATTAATTATCTAGCAGCCGCCTAGCATAAGCTACTAAGGATTACGGAATAATGATGCAGGCACTCAAAAAGCACCTTATTTGCATCTCCCTAATTTTCAGTTGTTTTTGTATTTATTATTTCACAAATGTGACTTTTAAAACTAATAAACTAGTACAGCCTGTTGACACCAACAAAACAAAATAGTATAATATATACATAAACTCACGCCTTTTTCCCAGAAGGGGTAGGCAGGGGTGCTACCAGGATAATCAATTTTTGTCTTGTGTGTTTCGTCACATTATGTGAATAATAAATCCAATATCACTTTCCCCGACCCGTGATTCAAACCTGAGAACCGTTGTAAACGTACCGTAGTACAATGTTTAGATAAGAGTATGTACTGGGTATCTCAAGACTGCTACCGAAAACGAAGCCGGGTGGTAGTTTTAGTGACTACAAACAGAATGCAACTAAAAATTTCGCAAAGAAACGCGACAATTATTTTTTATGATTTTTTAAATATCGTCATTTTTGGGTGGTAAATCCATAGTTTTTGCCAAAATAATAATTTAAACTCTTGCATACCTTAGATTATTTATAAATAAAAGGGTATACACTATTATTTTAGGAAAAAAATGTATTTACCACCCAAATATGGTCATAGGAAAAAAATAACAAAAAAAAATTCGTCGCTTTTTTTTGCAACTTTTTCTGTTGCATTGTGTATGAAGTCGCTTAAACTACCAACAGGCTTCGTTTTCGGTAGCAGTCTTGATATACCCTGTATAATAATTTGAGTGAATATCGTCTGTTTTCCAAGACTTGCAGCCTATAACATATTTAAATACATAAAAATTATTGTCCGTAAGTCATCAACATGTCGGAAAGTTAATAAATACATAAACCAGAAATGCGACTAAAATGGAAATAAAGTTTGTTTCCAATATGATATGTGTTGAAACTGTTCGCCGTCTATACATAGGGAATATATAAAAAACACTCTTATGGAGGGACTGTATTAACGTAATGGAAACCAAAACAATTTATGTTAGAAATGTTGTCTGATTTCGATTTTTGATATGCAGCTAGCTAATACCTTGGATTAATTCATAGGCTACTTTTATCCCAAAAAAATCAGTGTTCTCGTGGAATGAGGAAGCAATTCAAATATATTTGTTACTTTTTTAAACTCGAAAGGGATGGGATTTACATCTTCAAATTCCATACAGCTGTAACCTAAGTTGCAATATAATCAACTTAGTACTTAGTTTAATCGTAAAATCCAACACCAGGCACTTACGCATTTACATTAATAATGTGAAAGCAATTTGTCGTCTAATTGAATATAACAATAACAAAATAATATGGGAATATTAAATGTCCGCGGATAAAACACAAGATAACCCTTTAATTGGGGTCGCTTGGAATTGGTCTATGGTTCCGATATATTGCAATATTTTATAATGATGTTTTAAATCAACATTTTATTTATGAATAGAAAAAAACTTGCGAATAACAACTCGTTATTTGAACAACTATTAGAAACATTAATTCTTTCGCTAAGATAAGAAAGAAACTATGCTGTAACTGGCTGCAACCAATGCCGTGACGTCTTATTAATGGGTTTTAGTTTTCCCGCCATACAACATTATTGAGGTTTGCTTTTAGTAGCTCAACACTTCTTAATTTAATATTTTATATCTTAATATATATAATTCACGTGTCACGTTGTTTGTCCTTGATGGACTCCTAAACCACTCAACTGATTATAAAGAAATTTTGTAGATATGTGTTATTTGTTCCAACTTAAAGGTGGGATAGTTTTTGTCTCGATTGAATTGACGAAAGTATAAAAAAAAAGGAAAAAAACATTTTGCCATACAAAATGTTCATGGGTTTGTAACTGTCAAACATATAATGTTCATACCGTCGATACGGTAAACTCTTCCTTAAAATTAAAAAAAGTATTTAAATAAAGGTTTCGAATCGAAAACATATATCCACAATATTCGATTAATGGCGTATTTTAGATTTTAAAGATGTAAATTAATGACAGTAATGAAAAGCGATTGACATTTAAATTGGTTGTCAAATATTTATGCATGCGTTCAGAAATTTATTTTGTGTAAACTAAAGAGAATCCTTACTAATATTATAAAGGTGAAAGTTTGTATGGATGTTTGTTACTCTTTCATGAAAAAACGGCTCAACAGATTTTGATGAAATTTGGTATAGTGATAGCTGACACCCTAGATTAACACATAGGCTACTTTTTATCCCGAAAAATGTAGTGTTCCCGTGGGATGAGTCAGGAAACCAAATATACATATTTTCTACTCTTTCAAATTCAAATTGTTGGCACGGGATGTCCTCTCCTACGGAAGGGAAATATAGTCGACGGCACGCGGGAAATATAGTTAGTAGACACGCGAAATAATATGTTCTTGATGTGGATTGGACTCAAAAACTATCTGCACCCGGGCGAAGCCGGGCCCGACCGCTAGTATATTATAAAGCTATATATAAATATAGGACGCTAAAATGAATAATATTCACACGTAAGAAGATTTACTTCTTTTCAAGATATAATGTTACTTGAAAAAGAAAAATCTTTAATAAAATAACACATAAAAATAAAAACTGAACTGAACTGAATAAAATAACAATTTTATATAATTATGGAGAATATTCAGGGATTCTCAAATTAGGCGTTGTCTGTGTCTTTGAGAAACCAGTTAAATATAATTGTTAAATATAATTGTGTGTGAGTGTGAGTGTATTTCTATGAAAATTTATATTTCATCTCTTTATTACTAACAAAAAGTAATGGCGTAATATTTTTGGAAAACAGCATAGTGCGGGTGAAACAAGGGATGGAAAATTACATGCATAATAAAAATCGCTAAAGTGTTTAATGGCAAAAATGTATAAGGCACGCTATTTGGATATGGAGAAACGGGATATGGTAGAGGAGGTAGGGGATAGGACTGGAATAGCTGACAGATTTGATAGGACGAAATGTGAATGCACGGTATAAGACGGGATGGTTAATGAAGAGAAAGGACGGGACGTATCGGGAAGTGATTGAACAGACGGAATGGGACGGAATTGAGCAGGACAGTAGGATAGCTAATTCATGTTTAGGTATACAAGAGCTTATACGAAAAATACCATGTATTTGGTGTGGAGTATAATAAAAAATATTTGCATCCAGGCAAAGGTGGGTCGGGCTTTTTTACTATGGTAAATAATTGAATATAAAATTAATCATATAATAACTATATTTAATATATATTTTTTAATATATATTTGAATCTGGAGAGATGGGATAGAATAGAATATAAGGTGGATAAAATGGGACATAAGAATAGGTACAGGATGGGATTGGAATTGGATAAGCAGCTTAGACAAAGGCTGTCATATCGATTTTAAATGAAATATGGACTGGAATCTGTATTCTCACCCAGGCGAAGCCGGGCCGGGCCGCTAGTTTACTTATATGTTCTCGTATTTTGTTTTGAGAAAATGTTCTGACCCACAGGACCAAGAAAAAGTGGTCATTATTAATAATAATATGCATAAAGCAATTGATAAGAAATATAAATATATCTTATAGGTTATGTTCGTTCCATAAGCTCATAGTTTACCTGTTTATCTGCCAAGGCGAACACGGGTCAATTATGATAAAATAATAATGCACACGAGTTTTATCCCGCCCACTCGTAATATGTATATACACACACTCACACATTTGGGTATGAATTTACCTTATAAATAACGCCTTTGTGGGTTTTGTGTATCTTTAAATTAATTAATAGGTGGGGTAGCCCACAATCGTTCCGTCAGGGATGACGCTACATCCGTGTTGCTTTAAGAAAAAGTGTAGCATTATGCTTATCTGTTACTTAGATATTATGCAAATTCAGTGACCTCCAATGATTGCAAGCTGTATTTTTTTATTCTTATAATTACCTACCTTTTCCCATAGATATCCTTTAAGCAGCCATACTATTGAGAGTTTGGTTGAACGTAATAAGCCATAGAAATTCATACAAGGATTTTCAAGTCATGAAACAAACCTATCCATAAAATAACTCCAAAAAACTCTTTAATCGCAGGCAATTTCATTTTTTTAAACAGTTCCACGCATGATAATCCACAAAAACATAAATTAACTAGCGTAGCTTTCTAAAATAGTGTGTGCTCTTCATACTAGTGAATGGACATATGCTGGTGTCTTCTTCGCACAGTTTCCACGTTTGCGCAAGTGGCGCGCAATGTGCAGCGCTCAATGCACGCATTTTCCTCATTGACAACAAGGATCGAAACATCAACAAGTTTTGGATGCATAAGCACATGGACTATAAGGAGTAGACAAGCCGAAGGACAACCAAGCGTTATTAATATAAATGAGTACTTTGAATTTTGCAGCAATTAATACTCGTATTAGAAAATTACTGAATATTTAATTATTAAAAATCACTATGGACACCGAAAGCATAGAAAAATGAAACAGTCTCAATCCTACATAAGAAAGGTGACAAAGCCAAGGTGCAGACCTATCGCATAACAAAGTACTCTGTGCCTATCGCCCTATCAGTCTTCTTTTACAGGTGTATAAACTTTTTGCTAAAATTCTATTCAATAGAATGTGGTGCAATCAAGAGGTGCAATTTATACAAATAATGGTGTGATCGAGAGATGGCCTATGCCCAGCAATTGGGTGATACTGGCTGAAGAAGAAGAAAGCCTATGAACTTTATAAGCTAATAAATACTATTAAGCAAACTTTGCCTTGCAGTGGTACATGGATTGCCATTAATCACATTTTCGAATTAATTTCTTCGATGGCTTTCAATAAAGAAAAATCCAAAGTATGATTCCATGAATATTTCTTTTACAATATAAAAACGGATATAGATAATAATATTATAAACATAACTATGGTTCATATGGGCTGGGATTTCAATTTGCCATGGGATAAATTATGAAGTGTTCAAATTTAAGCACCTGGTATTTTTATGTACTCATTTAATTTGATTTACACAATGAAAGCTATATCATAATATAATACTTGTCACACAAAACACTGCCTCAAATGAGGTTAGATGAGATACACTTTTCGATTGTGTCGTTTTTTTTACATTCTCATTAACATAGAATCACATGTCTACGCTATGCTCTGTTGCCCTAGGTTATTATGTTAAAACAAAGTCTTATTATACATTTTTATGAGTTTAAATGAGAACTTATAATGCTTTTTTATATACTACTCACAATATACTCGTCAGGCACTCTACTACTATGGTCGGTAGTCGGTACTCTGCTTGCTCGGGGAGGTAGGTGATATACCATTATCATAAAAACTTATAATTAGTATTTAACTACATTACATTACATTACACAACACTTTATTGAACACCACAAATTACAGAGAAAAGAAAAAAATACATAGAGAGACCTTACAAAAAAGTGAACAATAGGCGGTCTTATCGCTATGAGCGATCTCTTCCAGACAACCAAAAACTACTATGCAGTTGTCGTTTATTGGGTTGGTAACATTGCCGGGGACCTTAAACCTGGTAGTAGGTTATATAGCGACCAGGGACATCCATGTGCGAAGGTGGAAAAAGCGATTGGTGACCCACATAAGATGTGTGTGCCCATACGTTAATCTTGTATCGAACAGCCGGCAAATAATGTTTACGGACAAGAACTTATAATTTTTTTTATCATAAACATATGTATTGATATAACCTTGCGGTGGCTGTAATTGATACAAAATAGTTTTTCTTTCATATGCATTCGTGTAACAATACTTTTAATTCTAGTCAGATGAGAAGATGAATTATTATAAAATAAAAATCATTCGTCAGTTTTTAATTTGTGCGTTAACTAATCTAATAAGGCGTAACCTTTCTTGACTCTTTAATCTCGACGTCATGATATATATTGTAATTTCCCGAGATAAAAATATCTGGAATAACAACATCTAATTAAATAGTTTAAAAATATACTAGAATTCCTCTGTTATTATGGATTTGCATGGACGGCGGTGAATACTTATCAGTGGGTTAACGCTTATAGGTGAACCTAAATTTCATGGCACAAAATGAAAAAAACAACAACGATTTTTTAGGCAATACCATCGGTTAAAACACGTTTCAAACCATTGAAATAAAACTATTATTTACGGATTTTATCGCGGATCGATAAATAATAGTTTTATTTCAATGTGTAACATTCGCGTAAATCTAAGAAACCATTATCGTTTCAAACCTTAAGTAAGGTAGTTTGATGTGATTATAAAGATATTTCTACACATAGTTCTTTGGCGCAAATGTCCAAATTACTTCTACGATCGCGAGTGAGAAATATTGTTAAAAACGTTTATCGCAAGATTGTCGATTTTAATATCTACGTTGATTTGACAAGTTGAAAGTTCACACAACTTCAACTATGGATTCTTGAAGCAGTGGTGTACTTTGCACTTTTAATAAACGGAGAGCCGCGCCGACATTAAAAAAAAACATTGCTTGATTATTTAAATAATAATGATCATCATCATCTTCATGATGATGTTCTGATGTTGTGGATAATATGACTAATTCGATATCTTTATTTTTACTACAGGTCAAATAAATACTTCGCTGTAGTTTACATAATTCGAAATTTAATTATAACTAGCGGCCCGGCCCAGCTTCGCCTGGGTGGAGATATTCTTTCACTCCACTCCACACCTGAAGGCAGCCTTTGGGATATTGATTCGTTGATGGGAGAAGTGGTGGGAGGCGCCTGACGTGACGGCCCAGTGGTGATATTCGCGTGAGCTGCGCGCGGTACTGGACAGTACTTGGGCACTGCAACATTACTTTATTTTTCCAAAATAAAATATTTTTTCTAAAATAAATGTAGCCTAAGTTACTCCTTATTATATCAGCTACCTGACAATAAAAGCCCCGTCAAAATCGGTCCAGCCATTTCAGAGATTAGCCGGAACAAACAGACAGACAGATAGACCGACAATTTTTTTTTTAATCTTTTGCGGTATAGTTATCGTGTGTATAACGATAATGTAGATGGATTTTTTTTTTCAATTTACAAACAGACACTTCAATTTTATTTATATGTATATAGATGTATAGATTATTGAAACTGGATATTGTGCCCGCTGTAGTCACAGTTCGGTCGTGACGGGAATCATAACTTTTGGAAAAGTAAAGAAGCGCAGTTTACACTTACATACGTATTTACATCTTTGGGATGCAAGCGTAATGTTCTTTTATCCTTAACTATTTTGTTTTATAAACCTGTATAAGAGGTCATAGCACTATCATCAAATACCAATATCTGTTATCATTTCATAGAAATAAAAAAAAAGACTTAGTACAGGGCTTCTTAAAGTGGGGTCCACCGACCCCTTAGGGGTCCGTAACATGTGTGCCAGGGGTCCGCAGCAGCTCAGTGACCTTTTAATATCATCAGAAAATTATCATTTAAATACCTATCATGAGTATTCAATACAAGGTTTGTTTTTCTTACTATAATATTTTTTGGCGGGGTCCGTGACTATTTTAAATTTTGTTAGGTGTCCCTGATTGCAAAAAGTTTAAGAAACCCTGGCTTAGTAGTTAGTACTAACCTTCGTGTCACAATAAAACATTTTTTGTATAATAACTGGAACTCAGTATGAGCTATATAAAAAAAATCGGTTGAGATATTTTATATTTCGAGTGATTTAGAGTGACGTCATCACCCACAAGTGAAATCGAAATTTGTCGCTTCGGCTATAAGCATGTCGATTCCGTTACACCGTGCGACATTTTCAATCCTTATAAGTATAGGAGCAATTATCTTATAGGTTTTTCTTTGCCGCGAACTGAAGAATGGTAAAACCCATGCATTTTGGAAAGTTGTTTTGTGTTTTCGAACCAAAATCGGCAAAGCAGGTTACTCTTGGACACATGGCTTTCTTTTCATGCGTCTTACGCCCGAATACTGGAACGCCATTGAAATAATAAGTTGCTCTTAACAGCGCACGGCCCTCTTAGCCAGTACATTTAAGCGGGATTAACGTAGTTAAGCGCAACTTATATGTAAGTTGCGTTCCAGTATTCGGGCGTCATAACTAAAGATTTTAACGTCTATTATCCAACAACGTGTTGTTTAGAAAAATATGTATGTGGTGATAAACCAGTAATAATTGGTATTGTCATAGTTCCACCCTTGGGATAAATTGGAAATAATAATTACTAAATATAATGATTAATAAAATTCGGTTGCCTCCATCACTGTTCGACCTATATTCGGCGTCCTAAGTTGTAAGCCTATTTATATTTTTCTCGACGTTAATTTTTGTAGAAAACCCTGTTTATTTGTGTACTTAATGGTTTGTACGTTAGTTGTAATAGGTAAATTGATTTATGTATGTACGCTGTGGTTGTTGCAAAATGTGTCAGAATCGTTATATTTTATTATTAAAGAATAACAACAAAGAGAAAGGTTGGAAAGCGAAGAAGGATGACTACATTGGGCGGGAAAAACTGTATAGGTAAATAAACAATTCAAAACTGAATTATTTCAATATCCTAGTGATTAACAGCCGTATTCATACAGTTTTAAAAGCTATTTTAGTTATCGCATGTTTGTCTTCTTTGCTTAAACTGAAATCGAAAGTCGTTCGAAAGGGACAAAACATACGATAGCTAAAAAGGTTTTAAAACTGTCTATGAATAAGACCGTAAGAGAGTAGAATTTAATAATTGTATAAGAAATGTGGCTCGAGTAACATTAATCAAAGGTGTTTGTTATCGACATTGCATATTTGATGCTGCAATTTTCTCATTGTGGAATGCGGATAATAGAGTGTCGAATCGATATATTTTATAATATACAGGGAGCGCAAAAAAATGGCGCACTTGCTCAGATGGGTACAAGGGCATAATATTAATATCGTAATAAAAAAATAATATTTGGAAAATACCTATCCGTTTTGAAGTTATGACCGTTTAAAGTTTTTAGTTTAATCACCACTTTTTCGCATAAAACCAGTTGGAATGGATGAAGAACAAGATTTAAACACATACGTATTTTTTCGTTTCGTCGTTAATTGAACGGTTAACGAATTATACCACGAAAACCATTTTTAACAGCATCAAAACTTCCTTAGACTTCGCTTTAACCGTTGTTTACACATGGGTAAGGTCATGAACTCTTAGCTGTATAATTTATCCTTCTCTAATTTCAAAACAGGATATTTTTTGTTTCATTTCAAATAAATAAATCAGTTAAACAGGGACGTACTTAGATTTAGGCGTCAATAAATTAACAACATAATAACTTTAGGTGCAGTTGCATCGTGTATGGATTGACTATTTTGTTTGTCATTATTTTCCTTAGTGTCACAAATCCAAACTGAAAGACACCAAGAAATCACACTGGTCACCGCTTAAATCATGTAAGATTGCGAATTTAATTATAATTAGAAAAGTTTTGGTAATACCTACATAACATTTAAATTTTCTAAATAATTAATATTCATTGAAAAAATAATCTGATGACACTGATTAATAAAAAACAAGATTTTTAAAATGATGGCCCAATTCGGCCCTATTAGTCAAAGGAAGCCGCCGGTCATAGTGTACTTCGTCGGATCCAACGCGGCTCGATTATTCTTCCTTTGAGGTTGCCGCCGCCCTTTGTGAGCGCGAGCCGAAAGGCGGCGATTTCTTTGTCGGTAACTTTTAGCATTTTGCAAAAGAAGATCGACATCTTGAGGTGTGTTCACACTACACACTTGATATAACTTAATTTGATTAAGTACCTACTCCGATATAAAAGTTACGTTAAAAAAAAGATCTTATTGGACTGATAGAATGGTCCTTACTTGCTCAAGAGCTTATAATATTATTTAAATATGTCATCAACCGATCCAGTCAGTTACAAATTGCCTATTTACTTTTGCTTATTATTGTATTTAACATTACTTTAATGTGTTTTGAAAATAATGTTACTTTAAAGTGATAAAATTTCTTCTAAATTCTTATACCTAGAGAAATGTCGTCTACCATTATAGCATAGAATTTGCATATGAGACTTCTGTGAGATAAAATTAGTGAAATCAATAAACACTAAGCACTAATTTACTGCACTGGATACCCCGTGCCCTGCAGTGGCACGTATATGAACTGATACAGTACTAATACTAATTGTTCACATGAATTATTATGAACTCAAATAGGAAAGCTTTGTATCTAATGTGAACAGGCCTTTATCTTTCTAAAATCAAAATAATAATTTATTTTTTATTAGTTGAATTCGGATTGCGATCACGTGTGCATGTATTAGTCGTGTGCATATTATTGTAAATTCGTTTTCAGTTATTTTGAGTAAATTTTATTAATTTCATTATGCTTTGAACATTACCCAATTTGATAGCTTTTGATGTAACTTGTGTTATGTGAAATGTAAAAGAAAAAGTGATTTGTGCTACCAAACTGTGACAGTGTTTTCGTGCGGGTTTTGGCGGATCCTGCGCTTCCATCCTTGCCTATCAAGGTCATTACGGTTTACATTACAAGGTCAGTTAACTATTTTAGTGGTCATTAATGACAACTAACCAGCCCATATGGGTCACCGACGGCCTCCGTGGCGCAGTTGGTAAGAACTGCCTGTGAAATGAGAGACCGCGGGTTCGGTTTCTGCCCCGAGACAATTTCCATGAACCATAATTATTTTTCTAATACCCGCGACACAAGATTTGTATCTTAGTGTGGGGTTAGTACCCATGTATGTGACTGTTGACAGTATTAATTTAATATCTTTTTTATGTACCCTGAGCGTTATGTATACAATCGCACGACTTATAAGTAAATAATGAGCTCTGTTTATTTATTGTTGAGTGTCTACCGTTCAGTTGCAAGGTTCAATCACTTTAGCGTAATGTGTTAAGGGATAGCATATGTAACGCTAGTTTTTTTTTTTCTCGGCATCTTTCTTAATATTCGCTAGCGCCATGCAAATCCGTCTTAATTAAGATGCCTTCACCATATACTATAATGTATATTGGCAGGTGCGCCGTTTTCTTGTCCACCCTGTATATCTTATCTGATAAGCGATATCTTAAATACGATTATAATCACCGTTGTCTTTGATATTATTATGATTTAATAATGACGCGTATTTAATAAAAATGATGTTCTCAAAATATCTATACTAATATTATAAAGAGGAAATATTTTTATTTTTTGATTCTTATGAATACACTCAAAAACTACTGGACCGATTTTAAACATTCATTCACCATTCGAATGGTATATTATCCTGGAGTAACATAGGCTATATATTTGCCTAAAGGGATTGAAACGGAAATGGAAAATATAAAATATTGAAGATATATTTATGAAAATTTATATTTTATCTCCTTATTACAAACGTAAATTAATGGCGTGCAACAATTTCCGAAAAACGGCACATGGGGGTAAAAATAAGGGATGAAATATTGAACTTTTTAGCTATTGATCCAATAGGTGTCAAAATCGGTACCTGAGAAACACTTTCTGTAAATAATCCAAATTCATAGTCGGAATCGGAAATTTTGGCCATTTTGAACTTTTTAGTTATTGATCCAATTGGTCCCGAAATTGATATCTGCGACATCCTTTGTTCGAATAACCTACATTCGGAGTCAGAATCGAAATGTGGCTGCCATTTTGAACTTTTTTGCTATTGATCCGATTGGTTCCGAAATCGATATCTGAGGAACCCTTCGTTTGTATAATCAGAATTCACAGTTGGAATCGGAAATTTTTGGCCGCCATTTTGAAGATTTTAGTTATTCCCGGATGGTCTTTTTTTATTGCAATGAGTAGCTAGACGAGCATGCCGTTCGCCTGATGGTAAGCGATACGACCGCTCATAAACAGTAGCAAAGCCAAACAACACCTTGAATTACAAAGCAATGCTTGGCATTCCACTGCGCTCACCATCCTGAGACATAAGATGTTAAGTCTCAATATGTCCAGTAGTTACTTTGGCTACAATGCGATCAACAGAAATACGAATGCTCATCAACAGATACAGTCATTTAAAAGAAAGGTGTATAAGTAAATTTTATCAGTATTATTTATTGCACCGAATTGCACCATTACCATCGTAACAAAGTTAATAAATTCAGATTTTGTATTTTACCGAGATATCGGGATAACGCACTATTTGTATAGATGTAACACTAGAAATTTCAGGTGTGGAGTAGAGTGAAAGAACATCTCCACCCAGGCGAAGCTAGGCCGGGCCGCTAGTCTTTCATATTCTAATTATGAGAAAGTGCGGATCATGGAAGCGGTTGTAAAATAGCTAGTCATTTAATTTACAGTAAGAATTTAAAAAACGTCTTGGTATAAGTAGAACTAAAAGGTGAATAGGCAAAAAAAAACATGAGAAGGCTCCTTTTGGAACAAGCTACTATTGGTTCATATCGGTAACAAATAAACGCCTTTTGTTCCTATCCCAGTGGAATCTTAAATATTTGGTCCACGTTATAGATGTAGCTCTTATTGTACGTGACTAATTTTATATCCATAATACAGAAAATAGTCATAGCATACCCAAATCCAAAAACTCACAACTAGAACGCCCAAACTAATAATTAACTCTAACATCACATAAGTATGCAGAGATATTTTAATAAACCGATACACTACACGCAGTTAATTGTATTGCCTAGTTATCAGACACTAGCGGTCGGCATACAAGTTTTAAAATGGCGGTCAAAATGTTTAATTCTGACTATCAGTTTAGAATATCGACCAATCGGACCACGAAAAACGAACAAAATTTCCTCGTATTTGCTAGAAATATCACTACTGCTTTCCTCCTATATGTCATAGCGTGATGATATATAGCCTATAGCCTTCCTCGATAAATTGACTACCCAACACTGAAAGAATCATTCAAATCGGACCAGTAGTTTCAGAGATTAGCGCGTTCAAACAAACAAACTCTGCAGCTTTATAATATTAGTATAGATTTAGTAGTGCATCATCGGAGGAAGCAATAAATAAACTGTCGATTATGTTATTAGCCCACTTGAAACAAAGTATAATCTTAAAAACAATAATACAATTAACAAGATTGACTCACTCCGCGGTTTCGATAGAGAGATAATCTTAATCCGTTAATATCCCTATCACTCCACTGCACATATCAGCACTATATTACAGCACATATTTATGCAACGAACTGTTTTTGTACCGAAAATATACCAATATAAACTGTAGATTTTTTACTGGTGGTAGGTCTCTCATATGTGAGAAGCCGCCTGGGTGGGTACCACCGCGATGTCTGTTTCTCCCGCAAAACAGCAGTTTAAATGCACTGTTGTGTTTCGGATTGAAGGACATTGTAGCCAGAGTAACTACTGGACATATTGAAACTTTACATCTCATGTCTCAGGATGACGAGCGCAGTGGAATGCCAAGCATTGCTTTGTAATTCATGATGTTGTTTGGTTTTGCTACTATTCATGAGCGGTCGTATCGCTTACCATCAGGCGAACGGCATGTTCGCCTCGCCATTCATTGCCATAAAAAAAAATGTTGAAGTCATAACATCTTCAGAAGTCTGATATTTGATAAGGCGCTACATGAAAATGCTAAAATGCAGTAAGATTTGTTTAGCGTTCTGGCATCTGACAGCATTTGTTATTTTTTCCTAATCGATATAGCATGTTATAAAATGACATGTAATAATATCATAAGGGCGAAAGTTCGTGCGGTTGTTACTTCTTCACGTTAAAATGGATGGACCAGTTTCGATGAAATTTAGTATGGAGTTAGCTGATACCCTGGAGTAACACATATTTTATTTATATCCCGAAAAATGTAGTCTTCCTGAGGGATGGAAAAGGAATCTTTCCGATCAAATGGCTGAATCAATTTTAATGAAATTTGGTAGTGTCCCAAGCGTGTCGAGTATTGACAACATACATAAGTATATCTAAAATGATTCTTGGGGAATCCTTTGTTCAATACTGGACTTCTTATGGGTGAAGTTGACAACGGTTACAATATATGCACTCAGTTCATGTATCGAATTATAAGATGGTGTTAATCTACGTCCAAGACGTCAAAAATAAAAACATGAATATGTAAATACCAATACGTGTATGTGGATTGTAGGTTACACGACTCTTTTTGGGCAGCCGAATCAATGGAGCGCATCCACGCGTCTTACATTATCAAACGTAACTTATTATTCCATCGATATTACATTTCCAGACCGTTAAAAATACGCACGGATTTTCCACACATCAAGACATAATATCTTCGACTTTTCATAGAGATTAATTTTTAAAATATCTTCATTACGAAGTGGAAAATCTTGGCGTAGAAACCCATATGGTTATTGGCATAATAATTTTATGTGCGTATTTTTTGTCGTATATTGATACTTCATTTCCGGTTATTTCAAGGACGATAAAAACCAAGCGCAGGGTATTCCACTTAACGGGAATTGATTATGAAGTCATGATTACATTAAGACCTGATATTACTTGATATCATATTAAGTAATCCTACGAATATTATAAATTCCAATGTTTGTGTGTTTGTTACTTCTTCAAGCTTTAACAGCTGGACCAATTTTAAATTAGGTATGGAAGTAGCTGATACCCTGGATTAATACATAAGCTAATTTTTATCCCAGAAAATTTAATGTTCCTGGGGGTTGACTAAAGAATTCAACTACATATATTTGCTACCCTTTTGAACTTAAAGGGATGGAATGGGATAGAATATAGGCCTGATGAAATGGCATATAATTTATAAGAGGAAAGAACAGCATGCATGGAATCCAAAAAGGACGAGATGTAAAAGACGGATGAGAAAAGCTGTATAATAGGCGAAATAATACTCGTATTTGTCTGATGTGGACTGGTCTCAAAAAGTCTGCACCTGGATGAAGCCGGGTCAGATTGCTAGTAAATAATAAATGTAAATTAAATGTTAATATTAAGATGTGGATTTCTACGTAAGGGAGTCTCGAAGGAAAGCAACATCTTCAATAGAACAAAAATAAGAATAGTTGGCACATTGGTTAACGTTAAAATAGCAGACAGGAGTATGGATGCGTTTAGGATGTGTTGCTAACGCAGCATGTTAAGAATACCGTGGACGGCACATTGAACCAAGATATCCATCTCCAAACAACTGCAACTCCAAAAAATACAAAAAAATAACTTTCTGCGACCTGCTTACACAGAACCTCAAAGTTCTGTGGACATATCGCTAAACGCAAACCAGACAACCTAGAAATGCTTGTCATTTTTGGAAAATTTGAGGAAAATAGACCAAGGAGGACGATCACCAAAACGGCACGGCAGAATACTAAAGCCGGTGGAGAGAAGTCATTAATATAATTGAGAGCAATGATCCCCAATAACCACGGACCAGATGTTTTTAAATGTAACAATATTTGTTGTTAATTTGATTGTCAGATGAACATATAAATGCAACTTTTTACAATAGGGACAATTTAGATAGATATGACCTTAGCAAACGAAATGTATTGGTAACGCCTTTATACTAAAAATTTAAACGTTCGCGCGTCTTTTGAATTCAGTTTGAGCGAAGAAGCCACATTCATTTCGATTTTTCACACACATTCGATAACTGAAATATTTTTTAAAACGGTCTATGAACAAAGCCGATGGTAAATAACAATAATGAATTATACTTACTAAAATAAGTATGTTATATTGTCGCACAACAGGCGTCCAAACCGGCTAGTTGCCATTGTATTGAAAATGTTAGCGGTAATAAAAAACTGCACGCGGTAATGCCCCTTAAAGTCGCTTCGTCAGGCCGGTCTCACAGGAAACATTTAATGCTTTCGTTTTCTTCAATTCAACAGCTAATTGCGTACATTATGATATATTATTACTTATATATTTATAAATGTAAGTTTACAGACTTTATCCAAACTATTTACATTCTAATATATAATCTAATAACTAGAAACGAAAGTGATACATTGAAAAACTTAAGAAAAAAAAAAAATACAAAACTATTTGTGTCCTGCTTACACTTGAATTATGTCAATTAATGGTTTTTAGCGCCTAAAATGCTTTTTTATGGTGGGGCTTCTTACTTTTCACTGGATTGTTTATCGGTTATTAGCCACGTCATCATTTTCCTTTAAGTGTATGGATTATGAACCACGATGTTGTAAGGCCTATTATCAAGTGCACTTTGTGAAATTTTGGTTTGAAAATTATTTGCTCTACGGATAGTTTTAGCATGCAGACTTGACCTATGTGTGTGTGCATATATTATTGTGGAATACCCAAATCTCTATTTCTACACTAATATTATTAATCGATTTCAAAAATTCCACTGGTTTTTTTTCTGCGCCATAAATCTCTTGGCCAAGTTATTTTTTAATACTGACAACCTACTGATTTTTTTTTACTTCAGCCTTATATTATACTAATTAGTGAATCTCAGATAAGTAAGTAATTAAATTATTATATGCTAAAAGTGT
Source organism: Hyles euphorbiae (assembly GCA_023078785.2). Taxonomy (NCBI): domain Eukaryota; kingdom Metazoa; phylum Arthropoda; class Insecta; order Lepidoptera; family Sphingidae; genus Hyles; species Hyles euphorbiae. Next base: position 20,448,353 of record CM041040.1, read on the forward strand.
TCAACATTCATCAGTTTGGCGATACTTTTATCGTAATTGTTATTGCAATCGCAGAATAAAAGATCAAAATGTCAACGTGATAAGCAATAAGCGATGAGCCTCATATAATTAATATTTTAAATATTTCAGTTACTTTTTTTATTTGATGTCAGTGCCAGAGCGTCAAGACAAGAACTCGTATACGATGGAAAAACAAGTGACTTGATGTCGTTAAAGTACATACGAGTCAATACTTTTACAAATGCGGATTTCAATAATACAGTGAGACACTATGTAAGAAGTAGAACATTTTTACCATCCGGCATTGGTAACTGTAACAAATAATAACAATAAATAAACAAAGTTTTGTTTTCTCTTGGTTTATAAATAAAATTATGATAATTTTCATTATCACGAGATTAAAATATGTTTGTCTATCACTAAGTAAATCTGTGTTTTATCAAACACTGTACCCAAAACAACAGATTTAATTTTGATCAATCAATATGTATCAGTTTAAACAAGATTTTTCAACTTCATACAAGTTCATAAACCGAGTGTAGTGTATTGATAAATTCATACTCTTAGCATCTGTCGTCTCGAACTATACACTACGCGAACCAAGGGTGAGTGAGATAGATATAGAAGGAGATAGATCATAGACGTGGAGGACGGAACGGGGGTGAAGACGTGGTGTATAGCAAACGAGCCGATAAATATTAATAATTGTATTCTACTACAATGTTACACATATTAACCGTAAATAGTGGCTAACACCGAGGATTTCCGAAGTTTTTATCAGATAATAGCTCATTACTACATTCTTGTACATACAGACTTGAATATATTTAAAAATCTTTGCTGGTAAAATTAATCAGCAATACTTAACTCATTGTTAAAAATTAAAATATTCATGATGGGTACATTTATGGTAGGATATGGCTTAAGCCTTCTCAATCAAACTGTCGATGGTGGAGGAATGTAGGCACAGCAGTGCATAGTTCAGTACAGTATTCAAGCTAGATACATTTGCAGTCAGGTCATCCCGAACCTTAGAGATAAAATAATATACTCATTGACTCCCGGGTATGCTTTTGCATCGCTATAACAATGACACGACCAGTCGAAACGTCATGGCCGACCGATAGTGCACTGCACTGCACTCCGATATGGCGCGACTCATGCAAATGTGTGAATACAACGCATTTCTTCGCCTGACGAATCGTTTTATGATTTTATCGCCTCAGTATACGCCGATACATAAAAGAAAAAAAAATGCTTTTGTATTAAGCCGTTAAATATATACTATCTTTATCCACAAATCAGAAATTCACTAGTCAAATTATTCCAACTACCCTCAACGAAATAAAAATTGAACGTGTTTTGAAAGAACAATGATAATCCTCCATACATTTTTTTGTTGTATTTTTTTTTTTGTGTGTATTGAGAAGAAAAATATTTTAAAATATAGATTTCGGATTCCTTAACAATTATTTCTTAAGATTTAATATTGTAGCAAGCCTAGGAAAAAAGATATTCCACTTTAAAGTTTTACAGATTTTCTATATCTTGTCAAACTCTGTGGGTAGTTAATGGTATTTTGTTCCATTTATATTGCCGTGAGGCAAAGTTATGACCCACAAATAAAAGTAAAAAAATATATTTTACACGCAATTTAAGCATCGAGTAATTATTAATCTAATAGTAATATAATGTGCAATGAAATAAAAAGGAAAGAGGAGACAACTATACATTATTATTTGCACAATAGCGCTTTCGGGCGACAGAAGCAAATTGTTATTCCTTAATTAATTAATTAGTGATTATTTTGCTGTTCTCACTTCCTGCACTATTTTTTTATATTTATATCTGAGAAATATAATGCAAGAAAGCCAGTCAAGCATATATTTTAAAAATGGCAACATGAAACGACATGACGCCTCTCCAATAAAAATAAAGCAAATATCAATAGAGTTTTACGAAAAATGTGTTTTTGTAACTCAGGCTTAGGTTCGCTGTGAGCTAGGCATCAAAATTACTTAGAAAATTAATTATTAATATTTGTATAAATGACATTTATAGACGCTTAAGAATTGCATTAACAATGATTTTACCAATGTTCTTTAAGTATGCTAAGAAAATATTATTTTTTATTTTTATTTATTTGGGAAAATAAACGATTGTACATTATAATTTAAACATAGTAGTAGATTGACATAGGAATATAGGCAAATATACAATTCACAACATTTTCCACGAATTAACAAATACACATTAAACAATGAAAAAGCACACTACAGTGTAATTAATTTGATTACGACTAAAATTATTTAAAAATAAATAAAAAATAAAGAGGTTTTAACAGTTTGACGTCATAAAAGATTTCCATAATATAGTAAAACGGTTAAAAACTAAATAAATGTATAAAATTACATACAAAAGAGAAAATGAACAAAGAACAAACATATGAAAAATAAGGTATGAAAAAAAAATCGTTACAAAATACACCGACTCAGCGAAATTGATTTATTTGATGCTAGTATACTTGTAATTTGCCTCTTATAGGTACGAGCTGACAGAAAGAATATGTCGACATCTGTAAAGAGATTATTGTAGGCATCTACAAGTCGACGCAGGGGGGAGCGCGCACCAGCGTTGGTCCTGCAGGAAGCAGTTGCAAAGAGCGTGCGCGTCCTAACCTCACGCCGAAATACTGTTCGCGGTACCAGATAGCATAATTTATTACTAATTTAGATGCAATCTATATCTCCGTGGCAAATTTTATACAAGAACATTGCTTCAAGTTGAGAACGCCTTGCTTCTAGTGTAGGCATCCTATACTCGGCAAGTAAATCAATATATGATAGGCGCCTGCGGTGGCATTTATAATGCACACTACGTAAAAATTTATGTTGGACTGATTCAATTTCTTTAATATATTTTAAGTATAGTAGATTCCAAACATAACAAGCATATTCTAACTGAGACCTGATTAAGCTTTTATATAAGGTTAGATAAGTGGCAGATCTTTTGAAGTCCTTGCAGGCTCTCATGACGAAACCATACATCTGATAGCTCTTGTTGACGATTGCACGTATATGTGTATCAAGGTGGAGTTTACAATCTAATTGCACACCCAGATCACGCAGAGATGAAACTTTATTAATGTTAACATCGTTTAATGTATAAGTGAAATTAATTACATTTCTATTTTTAGTAAAGGTTATGGCGTTACATTTGGGAATACTTAAGTGGAGCTTATTCCTTTCACAGTACACAGTCAGTCTGTCTAAGTCTTGCTGGAAAAGATGGCAGTCTTCCACCGATTCGACACTGCGGTATGCTTTAAGGTCATCAGCATAAAGAAGAAATTTTGAGTTATGGAAACATTTATCTATGTCATTTATATAAAGTATGAAGAGTAGTGGACCAATGATAGAACCTTGTGGAACTCCTGATGTAGCACGTATATTATCAGAATAATATCCATTTATAACTACTTTTTGGACTCTGTTGGCTATGTATGAGGAAAACCAGCGTAAGAGATCACCTCTTATACCATTAAACGCCAATTTATTCAAAAGGAGCTCATGATCCACCCAATCGAAGGCTTTGCAAAAGTCTGTATAAACAGCGTCGGTTTGGCACCCTCTATCCATGTTTTCAAATAGAGAACTTGTAAAGCAGACTAAATTTGTGGATGTTGATTTATGTTTCACAAAACCATGTTGCTGGGCTAGTAAATTGTTATGAAGGAGCGGATATACTTCAGAGTGTACTAGACTTTCGAAAATCTTTGACATGGAACATAGGATGGATATTGGACGATAGTTTTCGACGTTGCTTTTTGAACCGTTTTTGAATACGGGTGTAATATTAGCAGATTTCCACCTGACTGGAAAAGACCCTTCCGATAAACATTTGTTATAAATAATATGTAGGGGGGAGTAAATACTCAGGGCTGTGTTTTTTAAGAATATGGCGGGTATGCCGTCTGGGCCTGGTCCCTTGTTCGGATCCAAAGTCTTAAGTGCCTTAATGACCTTTTGATAGAATTTTGATAGAAAATACTTTTATCTATTAACTCATTTGTAGAGTTCGTAGTTCATAGGCTGGTTCTTAGTATTGGACTAGTTCACATCAAAAAGATTAATACAGGAAGATAATGGACACTGATAAGCGGCTCGAGACGAGTATCCACTTAATAAGCGCTGTTGTGTAACTGATAACGTGAACAGAACACTAAAGTACAAACACGGAAAAGTATTTACTATTCAACGATCGCCAACAATTCGTTTTATTTAGTAACGAAAATAACTGCTTTTATTTTTTGCTATACGTTATACCGAATCGGACTGTTGCGACATACTTAATATGTATAAAGAAATATTTGAAAGAAAATAAAGTTGCAAAACAATACGAAAATGTTTTTACATTCGAACCTAAGTGTCTATTCTACAAAGTACAATAATTGTAGGTAATTGTTATTAATTTGTGACATAGTTATTTAAATTGTAAACATGTTTAATTTTTTTAAAGTCCACTTATACTTTTATATTGTTGTAATGCTTTATAATGTGCAATCATTAACCCTCTTCATATATGTATTTACATATGTATATCATTTTTGTTATTTGAATTTTAAATTTACTTAATATTATCATATTAAACAGGTAGATAGATACATAATCTCACCCCTTTTTCCCAGGAGGGGTAGGCAGAGGTGTTACCAGGACTCCCACGTTTTGCCTTGAGTGTTCAATCCCTATCGCCTTAGCGGTCACAAAAATCTGGCTCCAGGCTGATAATGAATAGAAAAATCCAATGTCACTTTGCCCAACCCGGGATACGAACCCGAGACCTTAGTTTTACAATCATTACGTGCTACAACTGCGCTACCGAGGCAGTCAGTTAAACAGGTATTTGGTAAATATTAAAATCTAGTATTTAGATTAGCCTCGTATAAGAAGCTGGATTAAGTAGAGAATGACTGAGCAAAAAAGAGGACATTTCACAACACATACTTAATATGATAAAAAAAAGATATTACATATAGTTTATGGTGCCTCAGCATATCTGTGATAAGCTGTATAAAAATATTTACATATATTGCATCATACAATTGATAATCCAGGCATCAGTACATACAACTTTTCTAATAAGGTAATCGTGAAAGAAAACACTAATTTAATAAAGTGTTGAAAGTAAAACGAAAAAAGTTAGATATCTTTATTGGATATTGATACCACTTTGATTAGATCTTTTATCTAATATATTCATTTAATTGTTATTAACCATTCACAGTGTGCAAAATTAAACTTAAGTGAGTTAAGTCCATTCACACCATGAAAAGAGAGGATGATTCAATGTATTGTATTGAATGACTATGACAATTATAATTACTCATAAATGAAAATACTTGGGGAATTTTATGAAACACTTTATATGTGAATGCTTTTATTATAGGAAACTTGTGAAATTTCGAATCAAGAAAGCATGAAGTAAATCAAATAATATAACCTTTGAAAAACCAAATGATAAAGTAACTCTTACTGGCTTTTAAATCTTATTGTGTTAATGATTAAAATTGAATCAAAATATTAAATTCACTGCAATAAAATCATATGTAGTATATTCAATTTAAAATCATGTTGGTATGTAAATGTTGGAATGAAACTGTGTGTAAACATTTTTACAAGACCGGTGACTTAGACACTGGTATGTAATAACAAATACAGACTGTGACTAAACATATCATCCAAATATTTTATTTTTTACTTGTTATAATTTCAAGTTTCTAAACAAGGACACTAAATACTTCAACACATTTTGGACTCCTTATTTCAGATTAAATAAAATATTTTGGCTTACATGAATCCAAACAGTGATAAACATTTGTAACACAAAATTCACACATTTTTCAAAACTAAGTAAATATATCACATAAATAAGCCAAGTGACATGGATAAGCAAGAAACTCATAAAATGTACACACAGCATTACATATTGAAAGCAACGGGAAACTGTGTTCTTTCCTTGTTTTCATACAAAAAATGTGCCCCCACTAGGTCCGTATTGGTACCGTCTCTGTATTGTAATTGTATTAGTCATGTTCATTACAATGTATATGAACAATAAATGATGAAACTATCTGGATAGTTCAATTTACACCTGGCATAGATATTATTATTTTACAATATCACTCAATAAAAAAATCACTCTCAATCATACTCTCGATTGTAGAGGAGGCGCGTGCCCTGCAGTTTCTGTTTCTGCCTCTGTTTCATATAGATCCCATATGGGCAGAAACAGAGAGACCAATAAAAAAAAACAGTCGCAATGAATATTTATTGATAAAATAGAAGTCAAATCAATTAAGTATACATACTTATTATAAGTATGTTCATATGCATTATGTAACATATAGAATATAGATTGATCAGAGAAGGCATAATAATGATTTTAAAATGTTTGCTTTGAGTAAAAATTTTATTGTTTATGTATTTTTATAACACATTGATAACTTTCCATTAGTAATGTGGCACATGTAATGAAATATAAATATATAATGAGTATAACAGGTTAAATACTACTCCTTTAATATTTTATCATATGTACTATGCATCCTTATGGATGGGAAAATGATCATATCACAGGACAGGTAGTATAAATAAACATTTATTGGCATTGTGAAACCTGCTTCTATTGACATAATACTTTATTTTTGTTCCCCAATTACTTTTATTTAATTAACAAACTAAAAAAAATACAGCTGAAAAAGTTGGTAAAATAATTGTATAATGTCATTATTACTATATTAGCTAGATAATAATGCATCTGAATAATTTTAGAAACTATTCAAATAAAGTAAAATATAATGCAACATTTGTTTTTTTCATCCAAACTTTTCACTGCCAAATAGGACTGAATTTTAATTAGTGCAAAAACTAATAGACATTATTTCCTATTAAATTGAATAGAGAGAAAAGTGTATTGTGCAAAACTAAATTTAAATAAATAATAACAGGAAAAATGTACATAGCCCTCATCTTTGTTGGAATAATACATGTGTAGATTGCATATTATTTGCATATTGCACACTCTTTTACTGTTGTTGTATAGTAGTTAATTCCCAATGTCTAAATTATTTTCGAATCATCAATACTATAAAACCATTCGCATTCGCGACTGCCAAAATGTTCACGGTGGTCGCGGGTTCGAATCCCAGGGCACACCTCTGACTTTTCGGAGTCATGTGTGTATTGATAGTCAATCACCACGCACTAAAACGGTGAAGGAAAACATCGTGAGGAAACCTGCATACCATAGCGATGTATTAAAATTTCTATGGTATGTAAGTCCGCCAACCTGCACTAGGCCAGCGTGGTGGACTATATGGCCTAACCACTCTCAATCATACTGTCGATTGTAGAGGAGGCCCGTGCCCTGCAGTGGGACGTATATGGGCTGATACAGATACAGATAAAACCATTGGTTAATAGTGATTGCCTTGGTGGCATAGTTGTACTATATAGTATGGTTACAAAGGTCTTGGGTTCGAATCCGGTTAACGGGAAAAATGATAGTGGATTTTTCTATTCATTATCCAGGGCCCCCGTAAGGGCTACTGGCGCCTGTGTGCGAAAAAAAATTTTTGGCGCCCCTTAATTTTGAATTATCTTTTTTTATGGAAGGTAGGTGCTTGAAATAAAGCAAAGAACTGAACTTTTAAAGTCATATGTATTTGTAGACTATAATATCAAAATGAAATAATAATAATGAATTCTTGTTCACACTCATTTTAAAGCATTTACTTAACTAATTGGGTACAGACACGTTGTTTATAAATACAAGAAAATAACACAAAACTGAAAATCGTTAAGTCTCAATATGTCCAGTAGTTGCTCTGGCTACAATTTCCTTCAATCCGAAACACAACAGTGCATTTAAGTAGTGTTGTGTAACTTTGCAAATATCGCTCGCCAGAAGCTACAGATACAGGCAATGTCAGAAGAATTTTTTGTGAAATATATACATTTGGAAGGGTGGATGTTAAATTGTTTTCAAATATATATTGTAAAATACCAAAAGGGTCAGGGCGAGTATCATCAGGTAATGAAAAAACTCTAAAGGTTATTCTCATACTTCTTCTATACGCCGACATCGACCGGTTACGATTTTATTATTTTTGTTTTTTTTTGTCCGAAGAATCGGGGAGGATACGATAACTCTGAAGTCTGGTAACCTGCTCTTCTACTGGGGGGACGACCAACAGTCCCGAGGAGGTGTCGGATTTCTTGTCCACAGGTCTCTCATCAACAACATCGTATCCGAAACCTATAACGGTACTATACCTTATACTCAGAATATCAAAAAGATATTCGTTGAACATATTATACAGGTATACGCGCCGACCCTCGACACATCCAGATGAAGAAGTAGAGGAGATGTATGAGGAGATAAGTCGGGCCATACATACTTCCAAAACCTACTTCAATGTTGTTATGGGGTACTTCAACGCAAAGTTGGGCAAGAGAAGCGATGCAGAGTTGAAAATGGGGCAATTTGGTCATGGGCAACGAAACTCCAGGGGTCAGAGTCTGGCCAACTTTCTGGAGAAAGACACCTGGCTGAGTCCTGACGGTTCTACGAGAAACGAGATAGATTTCATCTTGACGACGAATAGACGGATATTCAGAGATGTCTCTGTGATCAACAGGGTGAAAACCGGCAGTGACCACCGAATGGTTTGGGGTACACTGAATATCAATATCCAATCAGAAAGGCGGCGCTTCATGAAATCTACGCTCCGACCTACTCGCGCCCATATCCAAAACCCCGAGAGCTTTCAACTCAAGCTGACATATCGCTTTGACTGTCTAGAAGAAAACCTTGCAGTGGACGAGCTAAACAGCGGTTTGGTAGAAGCTGTCCATACGGTGGGATCTAAATATTTAAGACCTTGCCGTAGAGATAGACCACAAAAACTCTCGATCCCGACTCATGACCTCATGGCTGAAAGTCGATCTTTAACGCTGCAGTCTTGCGTTGACGCTGAAGCATATCGGCGGCTCAATAGACGGATCTGGAAGTTCTTGCGACACGATGTCCGTGCTCACAATACTGTGAGCATTCAGGATACAATTAAGCGGAACGGAGGCTCCAAAGTGTTTGCAAGAGACTTGTCTATTGGGCAAAGCAAGTTGTTTAGTCTGAAGACGGACGACGGTCGCGTGGTATCGACGAGGGCAGAGTTATTAAGGTAGATCAAGAGGTTCTACGGACTGCTTTACACCTAGGTTGCCCAACCTGTTGTTAGGTCGGCCGAAGACCTGAGAGTCGAGTTGATCTGACAATTTAGCGATGATATCCCGGGCATCAGCCTGTGTGAGGTTGAGATGGCCCTGAAGCGACTTAAAAACAACAAGGCGCCGGGCGAGGACGGAATCACTTCAGAGCGTCTGAAAGCGGGCGGCACGCTAATACTGAAAGTCCTTCAGAGGCTCTTCAATTCTGTTCTTCTCGAGGGCTCAAGGCCGGAGGCATGGAGCAGGAGCGTGGTGGTCTTGTTCTTCAAAAAAGATGATAACACTTTGCTGAAGAACTACAGGCCCATCTCGCTCCTGAGCCATGTCTATAAGTTGTTTTCGAGGGTCAACACAAATCGTCTTGAACGCAGGTTTGATGACTTTCAGCCTCCCGAACAAGCCGGTTTCCGAAAAGGCTTTAGTACCATAGACCATATCCATACGCTTCGGCAAGTTATACAAAAAACCGAGGAATATAACTTGCCGCTTTGTTTAGCGTTTGTGTACTATGAGAAAGCCTTTGATTCGATTGAGATTTGGGCTGTGCTACAGTCTCTCCAGCGGTGCCATATCAACTATCGGTAAATCAAAGTGTTGAAGTGTATATACAATAGCGCCACAATGCCGGTACGAGTACAGGATCAGAGTACGAAGGCTATTCCACTACAAAGAGGCGTGAGACAGGGAGATGTCATATCTCTGAAACTGTTCCCTGCCGCGCTGGAAAATGCCTTCAAGCTCTTGCAGTGGAAAGGATTCGGCATCAACATCAACGGCGAGTATATCACTTACCTTCGGTTTGGCGACGATATTGTAATCTTGGCAGAATCGCTGGAAGACCTTAGCACTATGTTCGAAGACCTCAATCGAGTCTCCCAACAGGTGGGTCTTAAAATGAACATAGACAAAACGAAGATCATGTCGAATGTCCATGTTGTGCCCACCCGAATCAGTGTTGGGGGCTCGACTCTTGAAGTTGTTGACGAATATGTCTATTTTGGATTGTCGGACAAGTGGTCCGGTTAGGCAGGTCCAACTTCGAGAGAGAGGTCAATCGTCGAATCCAGCTCGGTTGGGCAGCGTTCGGAAAACTACACGACGTCTTCTCGTCCAAAATATCTCAGTGCCTTAAATCGAAAGTCTTCGATAGTTGTGTGTTGCCAGTGATGACTTACGGCACCGAGACGTGGCCTCTCACTATGGGCATTATTAGGAAGCTCAAAGTCACTCAACGAGCTATGGAGAGGGCTATGCTCGGGGTTTCTCTACGATATCGAATCAGAAATGTGGATATCCGTAGAAGAACTAAAATAACCGACATAGCCCAGCGGATGAGCAAGTTGAAGTGGCGATGGGCAGGGCACATAGCGCGGAGAACTGATAACCGATGGGGTCGAGATGTGCTCGAGTGGAGGCCACGTAGCGGAAAGCGCAGCGTGGGACGTCCAACCACAAGGTGGTCAGACGACCTGGTAAAGGTCGCGGGACGTCCAACAGGTCTCTGTGTGAATCATTGGTGGAGGCCCACGGTGGTTTAACTTAGAACAAACAACGACGAATTCTTATCATTAGTTTGACTGACTTACTTAACACCAGAGGGCGAAAAAATCGTTGGTTTTTACGGGTTTTCCCATTTTACGTAGATTATATTTTACGCGGATATTATTGGCCTTTAATTACTTCCAACAACATTAATTCGCTTATTTGCTGATTAGTTTATTTTAAAACAATTATTAAATTTTTTTAATATTCATACTCATGCGGAAATGAGTATTTTTATGTTCGCATTTCTATACAGAATAATTTGTTTCAAATAGTCAACATTCAAGTCGATTCCGTTGGATGTAATTCAGGTCCAAACCTCCCTAAATCTTTTATTTTCGTATATAAACGCAATGAAAGTAAGTTTAGACATATTACGGGATTGTTTTTCTTACTTAATTCCAGAGGGCGCTTTGAATTGATTGAGTGACGTCTCTATGTTAGTATGTAAAATGTACTCTGTGGGGAGGCCTATGTTCAGCAGTGGACTTCCTTTGGCTGATGGATGGACATATGACATTTGTTTTTTTTTTGGCAAACTTTAGTTTGGGCTCTGGATTTTGGCGCCCCTAAAAGATGGCGCCCGTGTGAATTGCACACTTCGCACATATGGTAGCGGGGGCCCTGTCATTATCAACTTAGTCAGATTTTGTGCCTAATGAAGCAATAAGCTGGCCCTCTATATCATTTGGAACGGAACACATAATGGAAGGAAATGTGGGTGTCCTGGTTGCCTTACCCCTTCTAGGGAAAAATTGTGATTTTTATGTATGTTTATAGGAAATAAGTGACACTCGTCTTTTTATATTATTTCCCAGAGTTGTTAATATTTTAAACCAACACTACTACATTGCAATAAGTCACTTATTTTGCATGATAATTGGTACAGATAATATTAATCACTTGGCAAAATGTTAAAAATACTTAATCAGTATTTATTGTTGTGGAAGCTGTGTAGTTCACTGATATTTTTATAAATATAATCCACAGTAAATGTATATTACAAACACAAAATATTAATAGGTAGGGTCATTAGGACCAAAATTACTAATGTTTATAACAGTGGAACTATATAATGAGTACAACTGCATTCAAATTCTTATACCTGCACTCATACCACACTACTACAATACTATACATCTTTCAGAACATTCTCACTTATAATTTTATCACTGACTGCCTACTACTTTCCATTCTTAGGCATGCAAGTTTCCCCACAATAAACATTTAACTAAATTAATTCATAATACAATTATTCAAGGTAGTTTTTACATAAGTATAAGTAAATATTATAATTCATTGATAACATACCAGTTGTCCATGTAAAAAACTGCTAATTCTTATTCACCTCATAACACAGTAAGATTTAATGTAAGAGGAAATAAGACAAACACAAATTATCGACTTAATGCTACAAATTGGGACACTACTCAAATACTGAATAATATAACTATTCAATTATAATACATGCATGCTTATCAATTATCAAAAGAATAGATAAAAAATATTGCTAAGAAGAAGTCTGAAGCTAAGAGAGAAGAAATAAGGAATAAAAGATATAGCTCAAAACTTGACATGCTCATCCTACTTTGAAAGTAAAAAACTCCAATACCTGTATTCTAATTCAGAAAACTAAAATTTTAGTACTTAACTATAATTATAAATACTTAAATGTTGTGTGTAAAAACTTTACATCCTAAAAATAATGTCTTTAGCATTACTTGATTATGGAACTAAATTAAAGCAAAATTATAGTATTATCATATAGAACAAGCAAAGAATAGTAGCATACTGATGATATAGTCATGTACTAAATGAGATACAATGTGTATTTTTAAGTAATTCCTGATATGTCAGAAAATACCTACAGTTGCCACAATGTTGACCATTAATAACAGACCATTAAATGCAGTTATTTATCGCAACTTGGATACATTTTTTTTTCTATTTAAAAAATAAAAGTGGATATCGCCAACAAATTGGCATGTGGCCAATGAGAGTTAAGGATTCATGGGTTTAGTTTGAATGAATCAAGTAATAACAAAGTTTTGGTTATCTTGGTGGTTTAAATAAAACTTTAATTCAATAGATTGTTTGTTATTCTGTTAAAAATTCTAGACTTTGCCAGAACATGTTATGAAATCAACAAAGCAACACAGTGGTGTGATGACTTCAAACAATAATTCTTATATATGAAATCATACTGTAAAACCAAGATAATTATTGTGGTAATAAAATACTACTAAAATTTATATTTTTCCTTTTGCGCCGAACGGTAATTAAAGTATACATGAGAAATAAACTCTAAATAATGATAAAAAATCTATGACAAATTAACATTGTAACAAAAACCAAACGAAAAATATAAGCATAAACCAGTATGTACATTGTAGTATGTACAGACAGCGTGCGGCCAGCTTCTACGGGATATTTATAGACCGCCACTCAACCACCGAGACATACAGCGCATACAGCAGGAAGCTTTATTTAAAGTGGTGCTCCTACTGCATCGAGCACCAGGCGCTTCGGTAACCCGTCCTCCGCGGACAATACAATACAGTAAACACTACCAACGACATATTATTACGTGCATGTGCTAGGCGAAGGTGTCAGATGATCATAAACATGCAATTGTCACACAGTTTACCTCCGCCGACGTCCATCGCACTTTATTACGAATACGTCTCGCCGCGAGGCGCGGACACCTCACTGTGGCTCTTCCGCGCACGATAATATCAAAATACACATTTATTTTAACTTCGTCATAACTCTAATAGGGTTTGAACACTTCGTAGTTTCAACAGGTGTCCGGGGCGAACTTCGTATGCACTAAACCTCACTTGAAACTTATCCCGGACGGTTATTCGCAAACACACACGTTCTACTTCACAAACCGTATACTAAAAACGTACCTCCAGCGTAAATGATCCTATTATAATAACTGTCTCTTCGCTCTCGCTCGTCCGAGGAACTAGTTATCAAGGTCTCTTCTCGATCGCTGCGTTCAGTTCCAAGAAACACAGGTTATGTAGGTACGTCGCGAACTGTCGCACTAATTTATCGCACGAGACAAACACAACACGCTCAACTTTCTCGCTTTGGTTTAAATAAAATGATTTTGAATTGATTAAAGAGTGAAATAAAGTTCCACTGACACTCGACCGAGTGAATGTTCAAAAATACTAATGATAAAACATGGCTGTGTGCATGAACACCCGATGTCACACAAGCAACGACTGAACTGCGATTGGTAACTGCAGATCACGTGTACTCAACCTGACGTTTGCTGATATAGCGCATGCGCACAATGAATTTAAAACTTTTTCCCCGAGTGCGAGTAGGATAACAATATACATGTTGTCTGATCTGTAATTTTGCAGCGCGTTTCCCGCCAAGAAAACAATTTAAATTGTAATAATCTCCTTTATCATTATTTTGATTTTCTTAGTAATACAAGGAAATGAACAACGATAGATCAGTCTCTCCTATAAATCAAAAATTATATTGATCTTTAATTATTTAAATTATAGCTTAATTCTCGATGAAAATGATTTTAACACGTAGTTGTCATTTTAGTTGTAGGTACAATAGAAACGTAAACGCTTAGCGTAAACGTAACAAAAATATTTTTAAGCAACTAAGATTTATGTGCACGTAGGGTCACGTAAATATTTGACCTCGAGGTGAGTCACCAAGGCTTCAAAGGGCTCGCGGACACATTAGGGAGAGAGTGTGGGTGGCGCCTTCTGAACATTTCAGTAGATTTTCGTCGATGACTCACATTTACGCACTACAGTTTTAATACGATTTGACTCTTGATCCAATATTAGATACAGACTAACTCCAAAGTCTATGAATAAATACATATACCCAATAGAACCATACATAGTCCTGACCCCACATTAAGATCAATTAAGTTTAGTGTCAGAAACTACGAGAGACTTTTCGGTAGATATCACAAACACCCAGACCCGGCGCAAATACTTGTGGGCCTCACAAACATTAGTCTCGGAGCGGGGATCGAACCCGCGGCCTCTCATTTCACAGTCGGCGTCTAAGCAACTGATCTACGGAGGCTCTATGCTGAAGATGCTGTTATACTTTATTTTTAGAGAAAATAAATCAACATTTCAGGATGATCCAGTTTTTATTTTGTTATATTAAACATCATTATGCCGGCCTATTGCTAAGATACTCACATGCACACCTTTACGCCTGTATCCCGACGGGGTAGATAGAGGTGTCACCACATCGATGTCATCCAACTTTTGCCGAACCTGCTTCTATCTCAACATGAAATAGCAAATCTCCATCACGCGTACAAATTGCAGATCCGGTCAAATCTAGACATACTTTTAATGTTCGATCTTAGTATTTTTGTATACAGCCACAATATAGCGCCTACATACCTTGGGGCTTACTCTATACTCCGACATAAATTTCGAATATTCGGACATTGAACATCCAGATATAAGATAAAAGTTTTCCACTTCTAAAAATCAATATTATTCTCTATGAAAGTTATCATTCACGACGACGACGATAAAGAGGTTCTACTAAATAAATCCGAAACGAAGTTGGAAACTTCGGACGAACGAAGTTTGTGACTATACGTATGTACCTACTCTGAAATGTTCGTATTGCCGATATATTGGAATAATTCATTCTTCAATCCGAAGATTCGAACTTCGTGTTACAGAGTAGGTTTCGAAACGAAAAACGTCACGAAGATTCGAACTTCGGATTTATATAGTAGGGCCCGGATTAGATTATTATGTATTTAGGCATATTCATACAGTTTTATGTGCAATGTTCGAACATTCGTAGTCGTTTCGGAGAACAGAATAACCCACCTGATGCAATGATTTTTTGTAAAACCTCATTGCCCTGATGCTACCTACGCGCAGAGTATTTCAGACGGAGTAAGCACTGAAGTCAAAAGGTTAACTCTTGGCATTATGGTTGCATCCGGATATATGCGAAATGAACCCGAAACGCGGCAAACGTGGGTAATTATAATGGGTTCTTATTTACTGTGTACAATACTGCCACCAACAAAATGATATTAAAATCGTTTTATAATCAATGCAAAAAAACATTAAAATTATGAATGGCAAAAGTTGTCGCGAGTGAGTCACGACAGCTTTGGCAAGCGGCGCGTCCCTGGCATTGCGTGTGGCGCCTGCTCGAGGGAGGACTGAATAAATTCACTCATTACCGACCCCTTACGTTGCGTTACATAATTTATCGCATAATATTCACTAGAGAATACGCAAAGTGTAAAGCATTTTTCACCTCGTTTGCACTTCGACTAATATAACTCTGTTAAGTGCATACTTACAAAGAGCTAAGATTAGGCCTTGCTAAGTTGCAGGAAGCCGCTGAATAGTAGTACGGGGTAGCTCCTAGAGATGTAAGTGTGAGCTTACTTATATGTAGGTGATAGAAGAGTGTTCGTAAACCATAACCTGTTAAGTATAAAGATGCCAAAAATGACAACGACTATGGCGCAATTGGTTAGACGCCGGCTGTGAAACGAGAGGCCGCGGGTTCGTTCTCTACACCGAGACAAATGTTTGTGTGATCCACAGGTGTTTGTTTCGGGTCTAGATTTATGGAATCCAAAAATCTTTCGTTGTTCCTGATATCCACGATAGAAGCGTCGATCTTAGCTTGGGATCTGGACTATATGTGTGTGGCTGTTAGTTAATATGGCAAAATATTGACCTATCTAAGAAACTTTAAATAAAACGTTACATTTCCTTTCTATATTTTTGTAAATTTGGTCCCCTAGTACGTTTTACCCTCGTTAACACTACATTTCTAAATTGAACCCCTTTACCTAATTATTTTTCGCCTTTAGATATTATCGTAAGAATGTGTTTCTGACTGTATTTAGGTACGTAAATGTTACTACATTTTTCACCGTTAAATAATATTTTATGAGTTAAATCAATAAGACAAGAGCTCATAATAAAATTATGTGTTTGGAAAAATGTAACTCTTAATACAAAGTGTCAATCTAATACCACCAGGGGTAAATCCATCTCTTTCGTAATAAAACTTCAATTTTAATATACTTATTTAAAGTTTGTTTCGTGAACACAAAAAATATCACATCTTATCAAAGCAGGTTGACAAAACGTAGGTATACAAACCGTGAAAGTAGATGGAAGAATAGTAAAGAGGCGACCTTTGGAATCTATTTAATAGTGTCTATATTAGTTTACTATGTATTTCATATAAATAATAACTAATTCATATTCTATCATGGATTCAAATACCTATTTGCTTTAACACAAACAAATATTGAAAATAACAACATGTTAGGCGACCCCTCCTACAATTAAATTGTTAAATAAGATTGAAAGGCGCAAAAAACCGTACAATTATTAATTGTGTAATCTTCAATATTAACCTTAAATATAAAAAATATTTTCATGTAATATGTTGCCGAAACAAGATCATATAACTCGCACTGTGAAAAAGTTATCAGATCTCATGTAGAGCCCAGCTTCTTACTCTACACGCCCAAACTCTACAAGGGCTTACTTTACAAACTCTAACAGATTGCACATTTCATGTATTCGTAATATTATTGTACATTTAAGGGCCGCTTTATGTTATAATAACAAAATAAGCTTAATGTTATAAACACAGCAAATATAAAACTTTTTTATTAATATTCTAATGTTTATTAAACTTTGTGGGGTTTTGATGATATCAACTATTATTTTCATGAACATACTCGATTCGATCGGTGTTAAATCGGATGCGTCACCGTATGAAGTGACCATAACATCAATTTTTGTAAGACTTTCTGTAACACCTTATACAAACATTGTTATTTAGAACTCTTTTTTTAAATAATAGTATCCATATGTTAAACAACTCTATAAGTAAGAATAATTTAGTGTATTATATATACAGGTGGAAATAATGGCAACTTCTCACCTTCTTCATCTGAGCTTATCTACTTTATACAAAAATAAAAAATCATTGTCTGAAGAAAAGTCCCTCATCCTTGCACTAACTTCTACACACCACCGAAAGAATAATATGGCAAACAATTAATCATTTCTGATTGTCTAATTTCCATAGTTTGATTAAATACATTTAAGTATGACAAGACCCCACTTCTATTCAAGTGAACCTATCATAAATTACTAGAATCGAGTAATAAAGCATAGTAATTGCTTCATTTGACGTGTAGGAATAGATTATTCCATTATCTAGAATCTGTTTAATGATTACGAGTATCAGTGTTAAATGTAAACAAGAACAATTGGAATAAGTCATCTTTGTTTCTGACCTTTGTTTATGAGCCAATATTGGAGATGGAAAGGTAAATCCCACGTTTCAGGCTTAGGATTTATATATCCGGTTCAGATGAGGCAAATATCCTGCGAATCGATTTCTGTGAAGTTAATTTACTCGCGAGTAGTATGCTCCACAATGTTACCTACCCGCCTCTTGCCGGACAGGGTCTGATTGTTAACACAGGTCATCGTGGAGAAATCAGTATCTCTGAGGGAGTAGGCAGGAATATTATCGTGGCATCCTCTTTTGGCGTCATAAATCTATTGAGAGCATGTTTGGGATGTGAGCTGGTTAGGTCCTAAGTTCAAATCAGAGACTAGATTTAAGTTTTAGATTTAGATATCTCACAAGATTCGGACTGGAATTTGTTTTTGGCATGGCAATAGGTCTGCCCACACAGCTTGAAACGAAAGTAAGCTTGGCGAAATGTTGGTGGAATGGAGTAATTAGGATGCTATATTTCAATACAAACTTCCATGTTTAGATTGCATCTCATATATATGTTATGGGCCAAGTGATTAATGCGAGCAGTATTCATAATGCCCGGGCAGTATAAATATTGCCGAGCCATATTGGGCCAAGTGATAAATTACAATCTAAACTCACCAATTTATCACATTGCCCGGTCATTATGAATATGGCTACATGATGATCGGGCAATGTGATTAATAGGTGATTTTTTACGTGGTGCGCTGCCGCATTGTCGCATCTTCGATAGACCCAAAAATTAAAAAGGTTGAATTGATCTGCTTATGTTTAGTTGTTTGTTAACGTCCGAAACATTATCTTCAGAAGAAAATTGGTGTACCCACTTTATGGATCAGTTAGGTCTATTGTGTCCCAAAACCGACTCGGAACACCCCGACTTCACGTAATCTTTTGGCTACTGACCCCAGAGTGTATATAAAAAGCCGGAGGCGCGTAGGGAGAGCAGCCCCCGCCCGCTGTAACGAAGGATTGGCAACCGTGCGAGCCGTAGCGGCTGAGGCTGGCAGCAAGCCGAAGCTGCGGGGGTGAGCATGATTGCCTATCTTCTGTTACGCAAGGGCGAAGGGGCTGTACTTCCCGTAGCGCCGGAGACGATGCAGAAGCTAATTTGTATTGACAACAAGTGTTTTAAGGGTTAGGTTGCTATAATAGATATTTCTCAGGAATTGTGTTACCTTTTCATGGGAGTGGTACCAGGGGAGGTGCGACACCCCCCCTCCCCCTCCACTCCTCCCAACCCACCCCCTCGTGCTGCCCTATTCTAAATTCTGCCACTTCGGCTCATTTTGATTTGCTTTACATCACTCTGCCCAATAGGCACTTGGCATTATTCATAATGCCCGGGCAATGTGATAAATTGATTGGTTATAATCACATTGCCCGCTCTTATTGGGCATTATTCATATTGCCCGGGCACTATGAATAATGCCCGATTAATCACTTGGCCCATAACATATATGTATAATATCCCTAATATTCACTGTGTAATATTGGTAAAATGAAAATATAGAAAGCACTAAAATAATGATGCACTAGCAGATGCGCAAACCTATATAGGTGCGGTTTAGAAATAGAAACAAAATAATGATTGAGCAAAGCGTGGTCACCTGATCGGGTGGCGCGCGGCCGCGAGGGTGCGCACCGGCGGCGTCGCACGGTCGCGCACAATAGTCGCGGCGGCGCTGCCGGTGGCGCGGCCGGCGACGCCAGCGCCGGGGCGAGCGCGGGCCGCGGCGACGCTGTGCCGCGCCGGCCGCCGCGACGCCGCGAGTCGCTCGCCCGCGCGTCGCCGCACGCGAGCTTGCACGCCTCCAGCGCCTTCCTGCCACACACCACGGCAATGCCTTCAATCATCCCTAATTACAACATTACTACCTACTAGGTACCTACTGGATGTTTTATACGCGTGTGTCACCTTGCCCAAATTTTCAAGGTTGCGCCTTTTTTTGTTTTTATGACACCAAGGTAGGGTAGGTAGGTAGGGTGCTTATTATGTTTTATATTGTAATTTCCTAGTGTGTACTTATTGCCCACCTTAAGACGCATTTTTCACTCGAGGATTTTTGCTCTTGAGCCCACTTGGTAAAGCCAACAAACTCAAACTATTTATTATAGATACGAGGGTGCGTTTTCAAGTTCGCGGAGTCATCGCGTTAGAGAGGGGATAGTAGACTTATTGGAGAAAAAAATATGCAGAGTTTCATAATTAGTATAAATATAGTATCAGCCCATATAATTATGTACGTCCAACTGCAGTGCACGGGCCTCCTCTACAATCAAGGGTACGACTGAAAGTAGTTAAGCCGTATGGACCAACGCTAGCCACGCTGAGATAGTGTGGGTTAATGGACTTTTGCATACCATAGAAAATATTCGATATCGCTATGGGATTCAGATTTCTTCAGCTTAAGAATAAATTGCTTGCAGAAATAATTGGAGTATCTGATACAACTTTCAAAATTCATCTCGTCGATCATGGCATTAGTAAGCAGTGTAAGTTAGGTGCTGAGAATCGTCACGTCGCGTCGCCGCCATCGACAAAACAACTGCATGGTGACTGGTGAGAGTTCCTGTGATTTTTACGACCTCTGCACTAAACACAAGGATAGTGTATTGGACCATTTTATTTCTGCAGATGACACCAAAGTTCGTCATTATCAATCTGAGTTGAAGCAAGACTTGCACTTGCATTAAAAGGGCACTTCACAAAAAGTTTAAGCTGTCACAAACGGCCGGAAAATTCATGACAACTGTATTTAGATACTCAGAGCCGTCAGAGGGCATTCTGTTGATCTACTACGAGGACAAGGGTGTTTCTATAACCGGAAAAGACTACGTTCCGGAGATGACATGTCTGGCCCTTCCACGACAGTGAATTCTAAATATGGAGGGCTTTGATATTTTTATTCCCCCACTCTACAGTTCAGACGTGGCTCTTAGTGATTATTAATTATGACCAAAATTGAATATAAAAGCTTCAAGGAAAACAATATTCGAAGGACGAAAAATGATTTGATTGCAATCTCCATATATGTCTAAAGACTCAAGACGCATTTTCATCGTTTTTGAAGACAAGTGTAAATGTTATTATTGATACTTCACAAATCTGAAATATCTGATTACCACAGAGTACATTAAATATATGGACTGAATACTTAATGTAAACGTCTTGGGGAAGAATATATTTAAAACGAATAATAATCTTGAACTTTTATTTCTCCTCATATGTCGCAGAACGGATAACCACTGGAGTAAGCGTGTTCTGGAGTAAAGACCGCGTCTTGACAAACGTAGCTTCGGAGATGTTCTGGCCAAATGGCGGGACGACTTGCATAAGATTTGACTGGATGTATAAAGCAGTATCGGGCTTTGTGGCGTACCTTGGGGGAGGCCTATGTCCAACAGTGGACTGCAACGGGCTGAGGATGATGATGATTTCCCCCCTTGTAACCTCATTCCGCAAACTTAAAAACGCACCCTCGTATTAGCAATAAAAAATGTTTCTTTTTATTAGGATGGACGATTGCCGATTGGCAATCATTATTAGCCTAGGTAAACGCTATGTTTACACAAGTAAGTATATGAAGTACATTTGTTATCAAACGTGAGTGGACAGCACCGTGTAACATAACAACGTTTTTATTATTTATTTCCGCAAACAACAGGCAACAAGTTTTTGAAACTGATTTTTTGTCCTGTTACAAATAACTAGAAGTTAAAATATTCGAATCAAACTTCAAGGACGAATTATAATGGTTCAAGAAGTGCCACAGTACATCGTTTATCCTTAACAACATATTATAATTTTGGAATTGTGTGAGATTAAACGAAGACGAGTAGGCACTGCCTTAAAGGTGACTATGGCTACGTTTTGAGGCTATCTGAACACTATTTTTACACTACTAAACATAAATGTTATAGTGAAATATGTATAAATACAAGATTTTGAACATCATGTCTCCGTACCTAAAAGGTACAAACCGGCCAAGTGCAAGTCGGACTCTCGCACATAGGGTTTCGTACCATCATCTATAAAAGAAAACCTAAAAATTACTGGTGGTAGGTCTCTCATATGTGAGAGGCTGCCTGGGTGGGTACCACCGCAATGTCTATTTCTCCCGTCAAACAGCAGTTTAAATGCACTGTTGTGTTTCGGATTGAAGGACATTGTAGCCAGAGTAACTACTGGACATATTGAGACTAAACATCTATATGTCTCAGGATGGCGAGCGCAGTGGAATGCCAAGCATTGCTTTGTAATTCAAGGTGTTGTTTGGTTTTGCTCGTCTCGTCATTCACAGCAATAAAAAAAAACCACATTTGTTTCTGTTTATTAGGATCGAGATAAAAATGCTTAAAAATTATGTTTGTTGTATGGGAGCCCCCCTTTAATATTTACTTTATTTTTATTAAATTGTTTTGAAATAATATATAACTAAATATTCTGTGAAAATTTTAAGCGTCTACCTGTTACAGTTATTAATATTGAGCAAAAATTAATATATAAAACACATTCATTGTATGGCGACCCCCTTAATATTTTCATTTTTAGTATTTTTTGTTATAGAGAAAATTTCAGTTTTCTAACTATCACGGTTTATGAGATACAGCGTGGTGACAGACAGACATAGAAAGCCGAATTTTTTACAAATTATGTATTTCCTAACCAGCGCTCCCTCTAGGTATATTATAGATACTCTACGGTAAATATTTTGATATTTACATACACTTTAGAATAGCTGAAATACGTGTTTAATTATGTATACTTTGTATTGTATTTTCGATAAAAAAGTTAAAAATAACACGTTTTTGAATAAACTTGATATTCCAAAGCAGGTTTTAAGAACGTGTAAACTCTAGATAGTCCCAGAGATGACGACCAAAACCATGTATCATAGCAATACGGTCGAAACTGTATAAAATCGTTAGATTATGTGATTCTAAACCCGACTAGGTAGGTAGTAACGGTCAAAAGTGTAGCAATTGCATGTGAGGCTATTTCTGCTGTGTCCAAAAAAAAGGCAGTCGGTATCATAGCAATACGTCTGATATTGGAAATGTACATAGATTTTATAATTTTATGACGAATAAGTTGGTTTTCAGACATTTTGCGCGTAGTATATAGCTGAAGCGAAGTTTTGAAAATGTCAACAAATTTAGCCGACCTGTATCATAGCAATCCGAATGAATTTTTTTTCTACCGTTCGTAAATAAGGCAGGATTACAAAAAAAATGTTTTCAGACATTTTAGATGTCGCATGTACTCCTAAAAGAGAAAAGAACGTTTTGGAGTCGCTTGGCCGATGCCTGAGCGCTTCTTACGTTTCTGCTGCGGTGGGAATGGTTTTTTGCATATTATGCTCCTGCCACTCTCTTACTATACATAGTCACTCACCAGCTGTCCTAACCGTTGAAATAACGCTCACTTAAAGTGACAACAAACTATAAGTAGCTCAGGCGGACGTGGGTGTGTCGCTGGTTGTCCGAGGGCTCGCGGACGTGTTTTTTCTTCTATTCCCAATGATAAGGCATAGTTTGCTCATCTGCCATTGACGAAGTTTTCGGGGATGGAAGAGTAGGTTTTTAAGAATTCAAAATTATCAATTATAATAGACGTTTTTATAGCATAGATACGTTGTCCGCGCTCTATTTTGGCAAGACAAAAGCAAGGTGATTGCCCAACTTGCAATCAGTCACGGTTCAACACGGTCGATATCGAAAAGTTGTCTGATAAAGGAGGTGCTACACTGAATTCTTCTGATATAATTTTTTTTACATCTGGTTAATTCATTTCATCAATTTCAACAATTTTCAGACAGATTGCTATGATACCGATCGGTAAAATTCCTTAACATATTTAGAGTGGTCTCAAAATTTGTTACATCCAAATTTTCTTCTGAAAATATATTTTTTCGTATTAACTAATCCTAATTTACCCGTAAAGAACATTTTCAGACGGATTGCTATCATCATATTTTTTTGTCTCATTTTATTTTTTCTAAATTATTTTTTGGGTTCGCGCTACACTATTAACTTCTGAAAAATATGTTTTCGGTATCTTATAGCTATTATATAATTACAGTCAGAAAATCAGACAGATTGCTATGATATAGTCCGGTAAAATTTGTTGACATTATTGAAAATTCAGTGCGGTCAAACGCTGCGCGAAAAATGTCTGAAATTGGTATTTTCGAGTTCGAAATAAACAAATCTATCAATTTGATGCGGTTGTGGCCGTATTGCTATGAGACAACAATTTTGGTTGTCATCTCTCGTACTAAGAGGAAAGGTTCACGATTTATCCGTCTGCGGGCATCGAACCGGACATCGGACTGATATCATTCATGATTTAAGAATAAGTACTGTAACAGGCGTATATCTATATGTGTGAACATGTTTCTGAAAACTTTAATGTTTATTCTAAATTAAAAAAATATCTTACTACTCATATAGGTATTTTTTAATCAAGGAAAAAAATAATGTCGCATACATATATAAAAAAATGTATGGGTAAGATATTGAAGGCGGGCGGCCAAAAACCTAACATGCAGGACCTATGCCTTATATTAGTTTAAATTTCTACATGTTTAGTACTACCCATATATTTTGATTTGTTGGCTAGTCGAACTCAATGAGTAAATTCATCAACATGTATGTACGATACGAGTACAATTAAATAAATATTATTTTTGCTTTGCAGTGTTATTTTAATTTTTTTACTTTTTTTATTGTTCTGCAATCGGTTTTTGATTTTTGAACAGCCATGTCAAAATGAACAATAGATCTTAAGATAATAAGGCCCAATAGCTTAAACTAACTTTAACTTTTAACACGTTAATCCCATACATTTTATAATAATAATAATAATCTTTATTGCATTACAGTAACATTGTCAGCATTGTTTCAAATGTATGGCGATAAAAATTGAAGTTACCATCATACTTAGTTTATGCAACTGGGCCTAAGTCATTACAGAATGTTAGAATCAGAAATAATTTATTTTTTAACTTAATTTGATACCGTGTTTTATTTTCATTTGCTTCAAATAATTTCTCCTGTTTCATATCAATTATTAAGACATTGATAAACACATAATATCAATTAATGAAATAAAAATATCTACCGCATAAAAAATGATTTTCCGTAACCTTAAATATTCTTTATGAAATAACGCTTTTACCTATTCGTTCAACATTTCTTGTAGAATAATGTCAATAACTGCACTCCTCGGGTAAAATTAGTAATGAATGTTATCTATGCTTTACTTACTTACGAGTAGAGCTTATGATGGTCAAAAGGGGCAAAAAAGCAAATTCAATTTTACACTGGCACGGAAAAGTGACTGCACTGCAACTGATGTAAGCGCAAATGTCATTCTGACAGAGTATCGATAATCAAATGGCATCAGATGATGGCCCCATACCAATCGATACAATCACGCCGGCCTGCTTAGATGCGTCTTCACAATATGGCGGACGAACCCAGGATTAAGCTATGGGCTCGCATGCTGGCACACGTGCTTCTGTTAAGAAGCTTTTTGTATTACAAAGGGATTACAATTCACGTGCCGATAAGAACACTACCACCAACTCTAATTAATAATTACTAATTGTATCAAAAGGCGACACCCTGACGTGGATCACTCTGTCATGCCACTCGTGACGGCTCCTTGGCAGTTATTTTCCGGGCGGATACGAATATTCCACCACCAGCAAGGTAATTATAAAGTTTACCCTAGTTTTCCTGGAATATACTCATAGCCAACAGTGGTAAATGTATGTACCGATAGTCGATACTGTATTTCAATTTATTTCATTTGGGCTACCAGAACCGTTAATATACAATGTGTCAATAAAGTCTGGAAACAGGCTCTACGGCAAAGAAAACCGGCCAAGTGCGAGTGGGATTCACGCACGCAGGGTTCGGTACCA
Source organism: Hyles euphorbiae (assembly GCA_023078785.2). NCBI lineage: Eukaryota > Metazoa > Arthropoda > Insecta > Lepidoptera > Sphingidae > Hyles > Hyles euphorbiae. The sequence continues at coordinate 20,474,421 of CM041040.1, forward strand.
TCATCTATAAAAAGCCCTAAAAATCACGTTTGCTCCTGTTTATTAAGATCGAGTTAAAATTGCTTAAAAATTACGTTTGTTGTATGGGAGGCCCCTTAAATATTTATTTAATTATTTATTTTGAATGACAATATACAACTAAATATTCTGTGAAAATTTTAAGGGTCTTCTTGTTACCGTTACTAAAATTGAGCAAAATAGGAAGAAAAAAGTTCATTGTATGGGGACCCCCTTAATACTTTTTTAATTTTTAGTATTTGTTGTTATAGCGGGAAATACATAATTTGTGAGATACACTCTGGTGACAGACAGACAGACAGCGAAGGCTCAGTAATAGGGTTCCGTTTTTACCTTTTAGGTACGGAACCATAAAAAAAAGCAACCTTATCGTCAAATACTTAATCATCGGCGAGACGATCATGCCGTTCGCCTGATGGTAAACGATACGACCGCTCATGAACAGTAGCAGAACCAAAGAATACCTTGAGTTACAAAGCTATTCTTAGCTTTCAACTATGCTCGCCAACCTGAGACATAAGGTGTTAAGTCTAGTAGTTAGGTACTCTGGCAAAATTATCCTACAAACCGAAACACAACATTGCATTTACACTATTCTATGTCAGCCCATATACGGCCCACTGCAGGGCACGGGTCTCCTCTACGATCAAGAATACGATTGAGAGTGGTTAGGCCATATAGTCCACCACGCTGGATTAGTGCGTGTTGGCGGACTTTACATACCATAGAAAATCGCTATGGTTTACAGGTTTCCTCACGATGTTTTCCTTCACTGTTATAGTGCGTGGTGTTTGCTTTAAACTATTAGTTGGAAGAAATAGTCATTGCAACGGGACCCACCCAGGCGGCCTCTTACATATGAAATTAAATGAAATGAAATTTATTTATTTGTCATATCGGCAATTGTAGCAATTAAAGAGCTCTTGTGACAATATAACTATATGAGAGACCCACTACCGAGTGACCGATACTAAAATAAATTCTAAAAAGTCTCTCAATAAAACAATAATTGGTAAGACCGATTATTTATCAACAGTATACTTCCCTTGGGTACATAGATAGACAGAGCAAGAGCGAAATGATTGACTTATCCATAAAAATATTAGGTACACGCCCAAATCTATCTAGCAAATATTTTGCAATATAAAATTTGATTGAATATTGATTATTGGAATAAAGAAAATATGAAAAATGAATTAAAATATATCTTTAAACGGTGGGCTTTCCGTTTGAGCCTTGGTTTGAGCGAATATAAATTAAAACCCAGCCAATGTCATATTAAGCAATCCGACATTTTAGTCGGATTGCCCCTCGGTGACCGTCACGTGTATTGTGTGCTTGCACCGAATATCGGAAAATAAATAAATAATCTTGACTTTTTGATCATTCAACACCCGTATCAAATATGTGGAGGTCACAAAAACATGTTTGTTGCTGTTGGATTCGAACCCGCAATTTCACAGTTCACAGCCGGCTTATTAACCCACTTCGATATGTAGGTTGTTGTATGTCATACAATAGAAACGACTTTCCTGCTGGTATGAATGGAATGTGTCATGTCCTACTGACTAATAAACAACTATGTTAAAAGTAAGCAACACTATTTTCCTTATCAAAATAGTATCTTATTGTACCAAGGCTTGTTATACGAATTGATAACATACGGGTTTATAAAAATAGGACTGAATATTTGAATCCTGTTTCACATTAATATGTCATATGTATAACTTTTAGCGCTAAGTATTAAACGTTTTAATTTTGACATATTGTGCTCTAATGAAGAACAAAAGAACTATGAAGTGACCTATGGATACAGCCCGGTCGGTATGTTTTAGTGTGTTTTCTTTTAATCAAATAAACTATTTTACACTTATCACCCGAATATACCTACAACATGATAAAGTTCATCCTAAAAAAACTGCATATATGTATATATTTACATCCACGTATTTAACCACAAAACGGACTAATGTCAAATAGCAAATTCATATTTTCGCGCCAAACAACTTCCGATTACTTCATGCATGTCATCCTGTGCTGCTAAATGCTAATGAAATTAAGGATTAATTGCATCTCAAACCTTGCTTGTTCCGCGACATAATACATCTTAACAACACGCAGTGTCTATGAAGTACACAAACATTCACTGTTCTAGTTGTCCAAACCAAAACATTTAAGTTTTTCTGTGACCAAATGACGCGAACACATGCGAACACACGTAGCGAGCGATGCGAAAATCAAAACTGAGGCTCTCCTACAACTTGCATTTGTTTTTATACTACGGTCTAAACTATCAACCAAGAAGGTCTGAGGATCTCAAAAAACTCGAATTTGAACTGCGTCACAATTTAAATAAATTGTTCGAAACAAATATAAATCCATGTCAATGCATGTCACTGAATCAAACATACCAAAATATTTTGTCTTTTGGAGGAAATATTTATCTAAAATGCCGGAAAACTTACCGAAAATGCCTCGCAGCGCGTCTCCTATCGCCCGGTCTGGCGCCGGGGACATCTCGGAGAGAGAGCTATCCAGGGAAAGATATACTCTGCAGACCACACCACCAGCGTAAGTCCTTGAGATTTCCTACAAATAGCAGTTCTTTAAATAAAATTTGTTATTCATAATGTCAACTAACAGGTAGAAAGTAAATAGAATTTGATACAATTTTTGTGGATTCCGTGTTGACTACGTACCAGCTTCTTACCACTGAAATCAGGCAAATCATGAGTTTTCAGTTTTATACCGAGTAATCTGGCGCAATTGGTGCGGTATGAGATACGCTTAGTTTAAGGGTGATGCTAAAAAATCACGAGAATGAAAGATAATAAAGTCGCGTGGTAGGCAATTTTAATAATTTAACATTGTTAGATTATGAATATCTATTTAATAAAACATGGAAATGTAAATGGATAGCGAATAGTGATCTTTTTGGCAGTTGTACGCTAACAACTTAGCTAACAAGTTCCCTTTTAGGATAGCGGATAATTATAAAAAGATGATTTGATAATTATAAAATGATGATAAAATGAAAATTTAAAGTAGTTCAAATTAAATTGAAGTCGTAGTTATCATTTGCATATTTGAAATTTATTTTAGGTAAGGTCAGTGTATAGAAATGACTGTCTTATATTATTCTGCTCTTGCTGTGCATTGAAGGCGCCTGGAAAATTTACTATGGCAAATACGCAGAAAATAATTCTGAGCTTCAGAATATTTTCCGAAACGAAACAATTATCACAGGTGTGAAAATCATGCCAATTTTATTTGCAATGGATTAACCATTGATGTTAATCATCAATTTTTATTATTCCCAGTTTTATTTTAGTTACATTATGTGTACGTGTTTTTGTTAATAATATTTTATTTAATTCTCTCATACAGAATTAAAAAACATATTATTAACAAAAAATATAATATTTATGGACTGAACAATAATATACAACGCTTGTATCCTATTTTAGTCTACTGGGTATTAACTTTTAGTCTTTTATCGTAGCAACTTTTCCGGCCATACATCTACTCCTGTCAGCTATGATCAACACTGGTACGCAAAGGCATCACTCTAAGCACTGAATCTCGTAGAGAATTAGCATTTCATACACTGCATGTATTTAAGGCGCTGTGCACACAGAGCAACTTTTAACTCTGAATAGCGGCAACAGGCGCCTCGCACTTAGCTAAGCATTTTGCAAACAACGTAATTAAACTACACACGCATGGCAACTCTGGTCGTGAATTTCTATTATCGACTTCAATTTTCAGTTACTGTACTCAAAAACAGTTTCAAATTTCCTCAAATAGAAATTGTCGAATTTGTAAAATTGTTTTGTCGATTTGTTAGTTTCCACGATCAGCAATCGCAACACGTCGAACGATTTGTGACATATTAAAACGCACACTGATTGATGACCATTTATTTATAATAGCGGCAACTGAAAACTGCATGTGCCTGGAGGTCTGTTAGTAACGCGGATGTCAACATTTTCACGATGGTCGCAGCTACATATTTCCCGTTTTTCTATGTTGTAGTTAAATTACAATAAAATATTGTTGAAAATATGAAATCATAATTATTTTTAAGAGCGTTTATACCCTGTGCGCGCTTTTTGGCTTAAAAACAGGACTTTTCAAATGAGTTAATAGCCACCAATAAACAATTTAAAGGAAAAATAATTAGTACTTATTTTAGAAAAGGTTGTCATCTAGGGATTTTGGTGGAAAACATTATAGATTGATGGATAATTTGTGAGTATTATAAGGATTACTGAACACAAGTTTCGTTATTTAGGCTTTAAGTGGCAATTTAGAAGCTTAAGATATCCGAAACCACTAAATATAAGATGAAAATAAAAATATTATCAGACTAATAAGACCCTTATGGAGGGATTTTGCTGAAAAAAATAATCTTTTTGTGTTTAGTTCCTAAAAAATAAAAATTTAAACAATGCGAAATTATTCAGAAACTCTCGTCAAGAACATATTTTTTTTCACCAACTTATCGTACATAATTTTTTATAGCAATTGCATATTATAATAGAAGAACATCTTATCAATAAATTACCATTTTTATATTTCAACAAAATTAGTTTTCATGTTTTCTACAAATATTTTAAGAACCACTATAAAACACGCTGTCCGACGTGGCTCAAATCAGACCGCCGCAAGGCCTTCCAGAGGGAGGACGTATCGCTCGTCGCTCCGGCCTAGCTGCAGTCGATTTTTGCCGTGCGTAATAAAAATAGCCACGCGAGGACTGCGATTACCACATCTTAGTACTTTGGTAGTAAAATATTTAATTATTTTTATTACCTACAATGATTTTGTAGTGAGTATAAATGATGTTTCAGGTAATATAATGGGATGTAATTCCGAGGCTAAATTATGTTATGTATTGTAATATAAAATTAAATATATTTCGTAATTGTAAGAGGTTGTAAGGCCCCTAACACTATTTATGTGTTCGAACACGAAATGGTTAATAAAACGTCCGTAGTGTCTACTGATTGAACACTGATTTGAATGCAACTTAACAATGTAATAAGAACGAAAATATGATTAGTTCTAAATTTGTATTATTCTTTGCTTGCACAGTAATATTTGTCTACTTATAATGCAAATAAAATATTTTTATGATATTATATTACAGTTACATTTCAATTGAAAATTTGAAGCGCACGGATCAAAGTTGTTTGAGCCGATTGTTTAGCGAGCCGACGCGGCAGGTCTACGCACACAGCTTTGGTCGCTTATGTGTGCGTGAAATTAACGAAGAAATACCTATAGCTGACTTTGCGCGCAAGGTGTATACGCTCTTAAGCTTTTAACTCTCGGTCAAGTTTGGTGGATTATAATATGGCCTAATGTCTCTCAGTAGTAGATTCAGATATACTGCTCTGCATTGTACTGTAACTAGGCCTTTTTGTCTGTGAAATGTTAACTATTTTTTTTTTTTAATTCTATCAGGGCATAAATGAATAAACAAAGAATATGCTAACCGCAAATGCCGTCCAGACAAAGTATCGAATGGCATCAGACGGCGGCCCAAAGGACAATGCTGCTCGATACAATTATTTTTTCGACTAAATTTGCTTCGTGTGACAGCGGCAAACCCATTTCGAAATTAGTCGGACAGTATAAATAAAATAGGTGGAGATGGAAAGAAATAATTTTCATTTGTTTACCAACAGGGTGGACTTGTTTTACCGCCGGTTTTTTTACTTTTGAACAGTACATACCGAGTCCTGTGTCTGTGTCCTGACCCTGCACAAAGATATACAAGTAAATTGTCACTGCTATTGGAAATTACGTGAGACTTTTCCGTCTCACAAACACCCAGACCCGAAAGAAATAGTCGTGGAGCACAAACATTTCTCTTGCGCATCGGTTTAGCATTAGGATTAGCTACGACGTAGAGCTTCTAATCTGATTTGTTATATTCCTGTCCACTTCTAGCTTATAATTCGCTTGTATAAAAAATTGTTACCTTGTAAGTATTAAGTAATCACGGCAATTAAATAATAATGATATGATGGTTTGCTAAATTTACGCGAATGCCACATTTTGAATTACCTAAATAATTTATGAACGGATTTTATCGCGGGTTGAGTTTATTTATTTTTTACTTTTCGATGTTTGTATTACTTTTCAGAGTTTGGGGTTACGGGGCTGATATCAACACATTTTTTCTGTCTAATTGACCTTACAATTGTTCATCCTTGTCTCATGTCTCGTGTGCAATCTGCTAATCTGTAAATCATCAATGATTTCAATCTGCATTGACTTGATTAAATATTTATTTAAAAACATTGGTGAAAATTTAAATCAATGTTAATTGTAAACATTGATTGGATTTAATTTTAAAGCTAGGTGAAGAGATTAATTAATTAGACGATATAATTCCGACGAATCTAAAACATATTAAATATGCGTTCCTGTCTGAGTTTACGAAAGGTAAAATCATTAAACTAACACGTGATTTTTTTTGTCTGAGTAAAATAAACACGAGATTGGAATTAAAAAACCAATAACTGTTGTGAGCTCGAATGAATGACTCATAATTCTATTTCCCCACATGTAAATTGTTCGAGATTCGATTATATTATCTCACGTAAACATTGCTACAAAATTTTTGTCCATCGGAATGCACAATGGAATTCACAAAATTTGTGACGTAATTCGCACATTCGTTTATTAAAATCCTTCGAATTTTGTGTCTGCTAAAAAGAAAATGAAATGAATCAGAAAAGCTACTCAATTGTATGGATCATAATGTTTTTACTTGCGGTCTCTGGCAATCTCGCAAAGATTTAGCTTTGTGGGTCTTTTGTGATACAGTTGTACCAAGTACCATATACCACCCTGGAAGATCGATACTGCTTCAAAAAGCAAAATGGTTCCATCGCCTATCAAATAAAAAATACAATAAAACACATAAATGACTAAATACATTATTGTAAGGTTGCAGAGTTTGTTATTTGTTTCAGAGCGTTGTAGGTTTTCGCGGAAACATGGTTGGGACGGCGAAGTGCGCAGTTTTAAAGGAAACTCGTATTCTGTCAGATCAATTACTTTGTGATTCATACAAATGGAATAACAAAACGTTTGCTGTAGCAACTGGCGATGCGTGCTCGTACAGTGTGGCTCTGCGCAGGAATGCATCGCTGTACTCCGTAGCGCATTCTCTTGTAGTGACATAACCACGAATGTATGCGCGCGACTCTTACGTCGCGTCGCGTCGGGGGAAAACGATTAGTATAATTTTATAAAACGAAAACTCGTTATTCGCGCTGGACGCAACAGCGCCCAATCATCATTATTCATAAGCGATGTTTTATTACTTATTTATAAGTAGTATAGAGACTAATTACTATTATGATTTTGGGGTTATGGATTACCTATATTATTTAAGTTAAATATTAATTTAAGATAAATAATTGTAATCTGAGGTGGTCAAATATTTAGAGCAACTATTTTATTTATTAAATGATTAGCAACCAGGCCCGGCCCCGCCCCGGTATATATACACTCTCTAAAAAAAATCTTGCGCCTATGTAAATCATCATGCATAATCTTAGAATGCATAATGTAATCGTTGGAAATAGTGAGACTTTTCAAAACAGTCCAGTAATTTTAACCTTCAGAGCCTATTCTGAAGGCTCTCATATTATACCATATATATACGTATAATTACATATTGTGTAATTGGTTAAGATCGTAAATCTATGTTTAATAATTTGTGTAGGTAGGTATATCATGATTCATTCATGCTGGAAAAGAAAACTTCGGCACACAAGACGGCAGTTTGTGTCAGTGACATTTTGAATTAAATATAGCTTAACGTTAAGAAAACATTTTTGGAGTCATATTTCTTTTGGTGCGATTGCAAAAACAATATGAGAGTATAATTTTTACGATGTGCGCCAAACCAACAACCAAAATAGAGACAATATTGAAGTTTTATTAATTTATTTCTTATTGCACCGATGAGTCTCGAAATCGATATTTGAGGGGCCGTATGTTGCAATTTTTTATTGATTTGATTGATTGATATTAACAATTTTGTGCAGTCGGATGCAACCGGCGCATCCGAAGAAGCAACTATTCTCGGTGCCGGTGAACAAGTTCACGGCCAAGACCTGTGGGCCCAGCCCCAACCTGGCCAGGATCCGGAGCTGCCTGGAGGAGATCCGCAGCAGGAGCGCCAGGCCGCCCGCCAAGATCGGACCCAAGGCCGTCTCGCTGGAGGATCTCACTCCCACCAAGAGGAGCAGAAAAGATAGGTGAGGGCACATAGTAGTACTATAAATAAATCTGAATAGTTTTTTGAAGGCGTAAATATCTTGAAGTACTTGTATTGAGGAAGACTACTTTTTATCCCGGAAGAACTTTTTCACGCGGACGAATGCGCTAGCAATATACTAGTATTTCATATAATTGACTTACTTTACTTTATTTACACATGAAGCTCTCGTGTAGGTTAAGACGCCGGTTGTGAATCGAAATATCCACCGAAACAAATATAGGCTCCGACATTCGCGTCTCATAGTTTTTTTATTAATCCACGACACAAGACTTGGATCTTATCGCTATGCCTTGGGGTAGTAATTTATAATGAAGATATTTTCGCTTCATAAGTTCACAGCAAGTTAGTAATTATAGACTCTGTTGCGTCAAGTTATTAATTATTGATGAATGCTGGTATGCAGATCTGAGAAGGAGGTGCGGGTGGTGCGGTCTCCGCTGCACGGCGTGGCGGAGGAGCAGGCGGCAGCCAGGGTCGGGCGGTTCATGCTGGTGGCGGCATGGCGCCGGCGACGCGATGAGGTGCGCTGTCTCCGCAGGACCCTCGAGACGCAGGTGGGTAAGCATTTGTATCTTATTTCATTGGGTAGTTTATGAAAATATTGGATTACATAATATATTCAAAAAAATAAAAAAAATCTTTTCTTAAAATTACTTAATACAATTATCTTTGAAAATTATCATTCAATCCAAAATTAGTCAATGCATACAACGTACGATAGAGGATTCGAATATTTTGTACAGTGTTTAGGCACATTCGTAGCCCTTCTGTATCGAGGACGGCAGACAAATTGAGTTTAAATAATTTATTATACCTACGAAATAATACGTTGTTTTTGTGGAATGGATTAAAAAAACACCGCAGACCTAGTAAAGTGTAAGTTACGACAAGATCGTGACAAAGTGAATATTCATGATCTCTATCTACTCATATGAAATTTTCCCAAATTTCTCCTAACAGGTGCTCAATTTAATTTGTACCGTTTTGTCCAGGTGTCGTGCTCCGAACGACTCCGGCTCCAGGTGTGCGCTCTCAAGTCGCTGCTGGACTCCGACAATGCGAAGGTCCGGCTGGCGATGAAAGAGCTGGAGCGATTGAAGCAGCTGTTGCGAGACAAGGACATCGAGAAGGCCTTGCTTGAACGGGTATGTGGGATAGAACTGCGATATACGTGATTGGTTATGATAGCCAATAAGTAGGTAACATGACTTTTTTATTATTCGTGAGAATTAGGGAAGAGGTCCCTTGACGCCCTTGATTGACTCGGTGGCGTAGTTGTACTAAGGTACGGTTACAAAGCTAAGTTTGAATCCCGGGTTGGGCAAAGTGATTTGGTTTCTACATCATTATCAGCCCAGAGTCAGGAATTAGTGCCCTATATGGCGATGAATCGCCACCTATCACATCGTGGGACGAAACATACAAGGCAAAAAGTGGGTGTCCTGGCACCTCTGCCTACCCCTTCTGGGAAAAGGCGTGAGTTTATTTATGTATGTATAGTCTCTTGATAGCAAACGTCTTGCTCGTTCGTAAACAGAAGTGATAATACTTTAATCTGTACTTGTATCAATTAATTTCAGGAGAAACGTGCTCTAGAAGACGACGTGTGCGCTGCCGAGGACCGCGCTTCCGAAATGAGTATTGGTAAAATAGAATAAAAATAAATAAATACACCCTACAGTCACACTCACAGGCACATACTCCTGATCCCACACTAAGATCGAGTCTTGTGTCGTGAGTATCAGGAACTACGAGATATTTTTCGGTCACAAACAACCAGAACCGAAACGAATACCCGTGGTTCACACAAATATTTGTTTTGTTGCGGGGATCGAACCCGCGGCTTCTCGTTTCACAGCCGGCGTCTAACCAATTGCGCCACAGAGATAAAATACTAACGTTTACTTAGAAATTCACTAAAGTTGACACAAGTTGTTAAGAAGAAAACAAATTCTTTTAAAATGCCAGATATGGCGCAATTATTGATGCAAGATACATTTTGCGAAGCATGTAATTTTTATTTGTTGAGTTATAACTTCAGATATTTCACACATATTAGTTACGGAACATTATTGAAAGTAGTTTTTATTCTGGTATATTTAACATAATTTTCGTTGAAATGATGCATAACTGAAACATGGGCTCTATTTAAATGTAGTACGAGTAATATGATAGCGTACTGTTGTTGGATTATGAAATTTTCTGAAATAATAAATTCGGTTTTTTTTTCGGAAAAATGGAAATTAACTCGATTATTTTTCCATTTCAAATAAGAAATTTGAAGTTTTCCGGAAATACGGGTCGAATCAAAACTGAGTGACAAATGGAATAAACTGGACCTCTTGTTTAAAAATCAATTTATTTATTAATTATATTTATAAAAGATTAACTTTTAATACAATTTTCAAAAAGCATCCATGAGATTAGATGTGAATTTGGACTTCACAGTATGGATGTTTACTCTATTAGCAAATTAATCAAGACTATAAATGGATAAAAAATTTGTAATTTACAAGCTCCAATAAAGTTCAAAAATGTATTTTTTCCCTTATTTTTAAGTTTTGAAAATTTTCCCAGAGTCCTTTTTTTCCGAAAAATAGAGTTTTTTATGATACATAACTAGGTTGGCGTAATGCCCGCAACGAGTTGGAGTCGGCGCGCGGCGCGGCGGCGCTGTGCGAGCGCGCGCTGGCGCTGGAGCGCGCCGCGCTGGCCGACGCGCGCGCGCAGCGGGACCACGCCTACCACCGGGTAACACCACGCTCAACTGTCATGCTCAATAATTAACATATATATTTTTTAATGCATAACTCCGGTAAACGAGCAAAGGTCACCTGATGGTAAGTGATCACTACCACCCATGAACTTAAAAACGCTTTGATCAGGCATGCGTTGCCAGCCCATCAAATTGTTTGGAGAACGGGAAAGAAAAAGATGAGAAGAAGAAAGGAGTATTGGGCATGCAGCTATCTCACTCACCGAGCGAAGCTCGCTTATCCCCGCGCGTCAGGCAAGGCCGGAAACCCCGACACACCCCTTCAAACCCCCCGAGGTATCATCAACTGTAATTAATCTCTTCATACGTGCTAGAGAATACGGAGTCCGAGGACTCCAAGTAAATACAAGACCCAGCTAAAAAAAAAACAAAATATAGGGAGATGTTTTGTAGATTACGTTCCTGCTAAAGACTTTGATACATACGACACAAGTCTAGCACCTCAGTAACTAGTGAATAGTGTAAGGTCAGAGCTCCGTATGTGTGATCAGCTGTCGCTGGTGGAAGAGGAGCTGGCGCAGCACGAGGAGTTGCTGGCGGCGGCCGAGGGCGACGCGGCGCGGCTGCGGCGCGAGGCCGACGAGCGACAGAAGCTCCTCGACAACACCAGGCAACTCCTCGCCATTGAACAAGAGTAAGTCTCAATATAAACTAACGGCCGATGCCAATAATCAATCGAAAAAATTAGATTGAAATCAATCTGGATTGTTTTCTACTTTTCGATTTGTCATTCACCATGTTGCCCTAGTTTTTTCACTACTGAGATTGATTATTGGCAATATATTATCAGAAAAAAGATTGAGCTGTCAATCTCACACGGCAAATTTTGGATTGGGATTGTTTATTGGCAGCGGCTGTAAGACTACGCGGTTCCTAGTTCCCAATTGCCTCTATTTGTTCTTTTTTAAATTCTTCCGATGGCGGTCAGTGTTTTATTTATAATACACTTCTCTCTTTTGCTCTGTGCAAGCAGCATTGCTTTGTAAATTGTAATTCATCGTGTTATTTGATTTTGCTATTATTAGTTAGCGGCCGTATCGTTTACTATCAGGCCAGTGGCATGGTAGTCTCGCTTTTTACCAGAAAAAAAACGGTGGATATTCTCGTAGTGATGGTTGGTACTGTGTGCAGGGAACGCGAGGTGTGTTCCCGCGAGTGCTCGGCGCTGAAGCTGCAGGTGGCGGTGGGCGCGGCGGAGTCGGCCGCGCTGCAGGCCGTGGTGGAGGAGCTGCGCGGGCAGCTGGCGCGCCTCGACACGCAGCTGCGACTCACCCAGGAGCAGCTCGACTGGTGGCCGCGTCCGCTCACCAGGTATCACACACACTTTATATTATCTTATTTATATTGTCTTATTCTACTTTTGAAGCGAGAAGATAACCTCTAGAAACCTTACTCCGATTAAATCTTACTCCAGCATACCGACTAAAACCACGGTGACACGAATGTTATGGGCGGCAGGCGTGATTTAACACTAACTAAAGTCGATGTGAAGAATTTGCTTTGCTGTCCCAACTACCATTACGTTCAGCTTGAGTATAATTTCATCAGGCCGTTAAAATTGTTCATGTGAATTTATTTGGATTGAACGACAATAACCTTTTTTTATTGCTATGAATGGCAAGCCGAGCGTGCCGTCCACCTGATGGTAAGCGATGTGACAGCTCATGGACAGTAGCCAAACAACAATTACAAAGCTACATATGTGTGGCATTCCACTGTGCTTACCATCCTGAGACATAAGATGTTAAGTCTCAATATGACCAGTAGTTACTCTGATTACAATGTCCTTCAAACCGAAACACAACAGTGCATTATACTGCTTCTTGGCGGGAGAAAAAGACATTGTGGTGGTACCTACCCAGATGGCTCCTCCTACCCTGCGGCTGGGGCAATTCTTTGCCGTGCCACTAGAAATACCATAACTATTTAATATATTATGAACATTGACTTATATTTTACCTTGATATCGATTATTCCGCTCCCAATAGTCAACCGTCGTTAATTATATATTTTTTTGCAGGATGCTGGGCATGGCAAGATCGTGGTTGAGACACCCCATGTCGATGCCTGAAGCTCTCTTCTGGACGTTGATTCCCGCCAGACACGGTTGCTAAACATGGGTACATGATACATACAGGCTCGTGGCCCTGTTGGATAGACTAAGAATCGGGCGCAAAGTATTACGTATCTATTCAACTTTAGTTACTAAACTGGGGCTAATGTAATGTAATAGTTATCGCGCCTCGAAAGCAATAGCGTTATCTAAATAAGATTTGTCAGTACGACCTAAGTTTTACTGATTATTGTAGTCGATATCAAAGCAAATAACGTGAAAAAATAAGATGCAATATTCAATATAAAAATAAATATTGCATTTGAATAACTTTCTTTGAAGCAATTCAAATGGCGCCTTAAATCAAAACCGGTGTTTTTAGCATAGTGCCATTTTGTTTTCATGGCGCGACATATTATAAACTTGACATGTAACAATGATCGCTTGGATTCTATACAGTCCAGGTAAGTATTTGGTAGGTATTTATATTTGATATTACATTTATTGTTTCTAGATATTGTTTAAGTTATAGGTTTTCTAAGAAATTGTTCAAGATAGTAGTTTTATTGTATTAGTGGATATTATTAGTGTTAATAATAAATGTTGAATTTGAGAAGGGGTTTTATTTATGCATGTATGCGAGCGGATTTACCGAAAATATTTTAAACACCTTCATGACGGCAGGTGAAAAATATAAACTATTAGGAGTAAGAAATATTTCCTTCGTGAAGGGTTCCGTGGAGAATCTTTACTGAGAAATAGTAATATACTATACTTTATATCAATATTAAGTATTTTGACCAATTATTACTTTTCAACCTAGTATTGTTTTTTTTTTTCTAAAATGCCGTCAACGCTCAGACGCTCACTCCACTCGCAAAAGATAATAATACCTACTCTAATCTCATTGAATACATTGAATGAATCATTCTGATTGCACCAGAAACTAGCCGATACATACAATAATTCACGCCTTTTCCCCAGAAGGGGTACGCAGTGGTTTTTTATGGTTGTACTATACTGTATCAGCCCATATACGTCCAACTGCAGGGCACGGGCCTACTCTACAATCGAGAGTACGATTGAGAGTGGTTAGGCCCTATAGTCCACCACGCTGGCTAGTGCGGGTTGGCGGACTTACATACCATAGAAATTCTTAAGAATCGCTATGGTATGCAGGTTTCCTCACGATGTTTTCCTTCACCGTTTTAGTACGTGGTAATTGACTATCAATACACACATGACTCCGAAAAGTTAGAGGTGTGCCCTGGGACTTGAACCCGCGACCACCGAGAACATGTTGGCAGTCGCGTCTAGTCCGTTTACCAACAGGCCACCACGTACTTAACTTTTTTTTATGGTTATGTTATGTTTATTGGTCATAAAAGAATTATAATTAATTTACATCAGAAACTTAAATACCTAAGTACGCTAGATCACGAGCAACACATATTACATGTTGAGGGTATTTCTATAATTTTTGGAAAACTGATTTCAACAATAATCACAGATAACAAACTTTCAAAGCAATATATGGCGCTAGATGTGGCTAGATGTGACAAAGAGCATATGAGTGTAGTGTGACTAAATGTCGAGCGTGGTAAAGTTATATATCTACCAAAATAATTAATCTACCAGAACATCCAAGTTTCGCCTTGTATTTTCCGTCCCACGTCCCCTCCGGGCTGGTATTGAATAGAAAATTCCAATATCACTTTGCCCGACCCGGAATTCGAACCCAAAACCTCTGCTTTGCAATCATACCATAGTTTAAATTCGCCACCAAAGAAGTATGATATATCATCAAACACTCGCTCTGATCTCACCAGAATCTCTCTAAACTCAACACGCACAATATTAATTATTAATATATCATTGTGCGGAACCCATTTGTTTTTTAAATGAAAGTTGCTAATGCCTATAGCTTCTCGTATTATTATTGAAATAAAAATAGCCTCAAGTTATTCCGACAAAACTTAGCTATCTGTCGGTGGAAGTCACGTCAAAATCGGTCCAGCCGTTCGAGTGTAAATAATGATATACTTTTAGTTGAAAAAAACCTTGCTTTCACGTTACAAATACACACTTCTTTATTTATATAATACTACATATTGTGTAGTTCTCATTCAATATGTTGTATATGTATTTATATGTGACTGTTGGCGTGTTTTTTTATTTATTTATATTTTAAATAGTGGGCATTACTACAAAACCGTAATACACCTTTTTAGTACAGCGATTAATTCCCTACAATATTGTATGTGACGATACTAATATGTTTTTTCTATTAGACTGAAAAAAGAAAACTGTACTGCGGGGGACCTACCCTTGAAATTTAGAGCTCATATTTAGTGAAACCCCATAGCAAGATACCACATCTCGTGTCAAAGGTATTAGAAATTAAAAGAAACTGCTCACCTTCAATTTATCAATGTTATTCGCATATGCATCTCTAAAACTAACTACAGAATCTATAATAATGAAAAAAATATGCATGCATAAACTCAAGCCTTTTTCCCAGAAGGGGTAGACCGTAGAGGCAGAGGTGCCACGACACCCACAATTCGCCAAAAAATAAACAAGCAAATAAAACTAATAAATATGATTTAAATCAATCCAATAATATTCACATAACACGCACATTGAACCCATCATATTATTCATTTCGATTAAATAATATACACAACATATTACGGCGCTATGAGTCTATAATTAATTCACAAGTAGTCATCGTCGGAGCGGAACTAGTTTCCACGACTCACGAGAAGATCGCGCCTCTCTTAGCGCGGGGAAGTCCTCCGAACAGAAAACCGCACCTACGAGTTATAGCATCATTACACAATATAAAGATATAAATAAATAATTCATCGTACGAGCATACTAGCATAGCATGAGTAACGTAATGCGAAGAGGAAATGACCTTGCGATGCAAGAAGCTCGCGAATACAAAGTCCGGGAAGCTTTCTTATCATTGCAGTATTTATACATCAATAGATATAATTAAAACTGAAGTGTTTACTTGTAAAGTGATAATAACATATTTTTACCAATGCATTATCATCATCTCAGCCACAGGAAGTCCACTGCTGAACATAGGTCTCCCCCAAGGATCTTTTACCAACTACATTTGGTCAATCGGGTTTTTAGTTTTTTTTTTTATTTTGAAGGGGGAAATGGGGTTGAAATACCTGCTTAAGGAGAGTATCCGTCAATTTTTAAGTATCAAAACGTATTGTAAATACAGTTAATAATGTAGATGAAGTTGCGGGCAAAAGCTAGTTATTAATAATTTCAGCGAGCAAAACTATAGCTTGACATGGTTTTTACTCATTTGGCCTTCCATTTGCGCGCATGGCGAGACGAGCAGGTCGATAGCACGATACTCGGAACATATTACCTAAGCACTCAAAACCGCAAGATTTAAGTGTCAACTAATAGTTGGTTACCATACCTGCAGAAAAAAATATACGTCCATGTTCTTATGGAAAAAATCCGGTAATAACATATTTATGACTCTAAATTCAAAAAATTTCAAAGTCTATGTTCATTCAAGACACTCAGTAGACTGAGACGACGCGGAGACGCTGGTCAAACGCCGATCGCTGGTCCAATGGTTTATAAATATTATTATTAGAAGCCACTTACCTGATTGCTGCTATTGACATACGCCGACCACCATCTCACGTCGAAGGTCCTCTGTATGACATTATCGAACACAAGATTTGTTCGCTTTCTTGCTCCAAACCTGAAATACAATTCGGTGCCTATAAGTCAGATAAGTCATCCCTCTAAAGCAGTGATTCTCAACCTTTTTTTTGTTGCGGCACATATTTAACGATTTCAAAATTTGGCGGCACACATTTAACGATTTCAAAATTTGGCGGCACACAAAGAAAAAGATAAAAGTTATTTACTTACTACAACACACTGCATAAATAGTTTATGCCAAAATATTTAAATATACGAAATAAACTAATATATACTACAATAATAACTAAACATTTATTAAGGGATTAATTACAAGCTAATAATAAAAATATTTTTAATGCGAAATTTGAGCTTGATTTTTTTTTGATAATTTGATTTATATTTGGTCCTAAAAATGACAATGCTACTCTCATATCGTAAAGAAAAGGTGCAGTAACTACTATGCAACACCTTGTGAATCCCAACTATCACTAAAACAACACGTTTTGTACGCAGAAGTGGCAAGTGTGCGCCGACTTGAGACATATTCCTATTGCTATGCACGCCGCTTCATCATAATTTGGCACTAAGAAAAAACGCGTTGCAAAGCAAATAATAAAATAATTAACTTTTATGTGGATTTAAATTTATATTCATGTTAAAAATATTTTTCTTTTTAAATGATATAATTTAATAATATTAACATTATTATATATTTGCAAAATTTGGCGGCACACTTTTGAAATTTGGCGGCACACAAAAGTGCCGCGGCACAGTGGTTGAGAATCACTGCTCTAAAGTCTAAGTACTATGCTTTTACTTGGAGACTGTCCCGCCCTCACACCCACCACTGCAACTCCTGTAAGCCAGGATCAACAGTGGCACGCAATGTAATGACACCGAGCATTGAAGCTCGGCGAGTCTCCGGGAATGTCTAACTTGTCTTTAACCCGCAACGAAATTAATCAGAAAGTTAAATTAATAGGAGGAGTTGGAAATAAATTATTGTCCACTTCCCTCCGTGCAAAGCGGGTGACAAAACAATGAACTAAAGAGACAAATAACCTCGCAAAAAGACTTTTACAGCCGGAGAAGCCAGCCGTAAAGCACCACGGATCAAATTATTATTACCTTAAAATGGGACCTATTTATGTGAGCTGTTGTACTCGGTTCCAGTAATAAGTATGGCAAAAACGCCGGAAAGCACGGAAGTTCTTCCTAGTCTCTACAAGGTCCATGTAGTATACAACTCCAGATGATATTTGCATACTATCCAGCATAGTTTTACGCTCATTCTGCCAAAGACTACACTCCCAAAGTATATGATGCGCGGATTGTTCATATTCGCAATTAGATGTTGAACACGGGCACGCAGGCGATTCGACAAGCTTAAAAGAATGTTAGTTTAGACTTAAAGTTACTTAAAGTTAAGTAGCTATGCTTTTACTTACTAGAGCAAATTCAACATAACATATTTAGCCGCCCGCTGTACTTACGTTAATAGCTTTGGTGTTCCGGCAATCGTAGATTTAAACCCAGGAGGCACAAATTATAAGCTACTTATATAATATGTATCTGCTCACTTATTTATTGAAATAAAACTTTGGGGATAATTACACTAGTTTACAAAATATAATAAATTTCATGTCCTTCCAGTGAATTTCATATCGTGTTATTTAGTGATAAAAACTAAACGCAAACATATATTTGTTTTGTTTTTATGACGTCAAAGAATCAAGTTATCTACACACATTATTTTAAGCCTACCCACAAATTAATTCTTAAATCATTCTAAAATTTTGCTACATTGTAGTGTTCAGTTGAATAAATATTGTTTTTAATATGTCAAAAACGTTGTGTAAAGTACATCCTGACCGATTTTGTTACGTTTGTGGTGAATTTATTATACCTAACAAAGGATATCCCATTGTTATTTCATAATTCCGGTCTCTCACCAGGACAAAAAATGGACATCTCACTTTTTTGTGAAAGATGTAGAAAAAGGCTAAGGTTCTGGGCTGCAGATGCAAAAAGATCTTTGCATTTTAATATACCAATGATATGGAGAGAACTATCCACCTACGAAAATGACTGTTACTTCTGTCTTACTAAGACATTTGGTTTTAATTAGAAGAACAAAGATAAAATTAAATAAGCAGATGTTCCTTCGGTTACTAAACCTAAAAGGTATTTTTATTGGACCGCAAATCAAAAAAATGTTGAAAGATGAGGAATTTGAAAACAGTCTTTCGGATATTGAAAGATCGGCTTGGAATTCACTAAGACTTTTTGGGCAACAAAAAAAATGAAAATTACAGACAGTTAATTGCTGATTTATTACACAATTTTCAACGAATGGGTATCAACATGTCTTTTAAAATTAATTTCCTTCATTCGCACCTCGATTTCTTCCCTGATAACCTCGGAGAATTCAGCGACGAACACAGACAGCGTTTTCATCAGGATTTGGAATTTTTAAATAAAATTATAAAGGATACTGGGACCAAGCCATGTTAGGTGATTACTGCTGGTCTGTTATAAGAGATACAGACACAAATAAATATAAGAAAAAAGCTAAGGCAATCCATTTTTATTTTTTTTTATTATTTCTGTAGGCATATTTTCGTAAATAAAAAATAGTAGATAGTTTGGAAACGTGACGTATTGAATTTTTTTCCTATTTTTTTTTAAACTCAGTACATCTCAAATGATAAGAAAAAACACTTTTTATTTCAAGGACAAAACACATGTAAACTAGTGTTATTTTACGCATTTTATCGCGGTTTTTCGCCATTTCCTTCGTGGTCCCGTCGCGACTGCAAAGCTAGTACCGCGATAACTACCATCTTTATTAAAAAATTATCGTGGTTCAATCTACGCAGAAGCTTGCTGTGTCTTGAGGTCTAGCATTTGGTCCTTTGCGTTTCGAATTGATTTGTTTTGGATCATGTTTGTAAAAGCTTCCAACCACCTTCCGTCCTTCCTTTTTTTCAATAGACTGACTAAACTTCATAAACAGTCTATATAGTTGGAAAGTTGAAATAAACCATAAATCGAGACAAAATCCGTGAAATAATTTACTTAATATCAATGTGTGAAACTCGCGTTATTAAGGAATGATAATATTTTGCCGCGGTGGCGCCATTGTACAACGGCATGATTACAGCGCTGCGGTCTCGGGTGTGTAACCCAGATCGGTCAAAGTGATCATTTTTCCATACATTATCAGTCCAGAATTTGTGACGGATATGGCGTTGAGCTCGCCCCCCTATCACATCATGGGACGGAACACACAAGGCGAAATATCCTGGCACTTCCGTCTACCCCTTCTGGGGAAAAGACGTAAGTTTGTGTGTGGTTTATGTATGTAGGTACGACAATATTATATCTTTGTTTCTAATTCATTTTAAATAGTCGTGGTGAATTTAAAATATAGTGAAGAAGCCTTATGAGTTCTCCAATTGGTTTTGGAGGATACGTATATGAAGTCAGTTAATGTGGTGGACCAAAAAACCTTTTTCCGAAGGAGTTGGTGTGATGTAGACCACCGAAAATTATAAACCAAAGTATTTTGCAATATGCTTAAAAACTCATGTTGGCCAGAGACCGTATAAATTAAATAAAACAAAATTCGAGATCATATGTCTTTTATTTTTTTACAATGACTCTTTAAAATAGACTCCAGAACGGATTCAAATATTATTAATGACACTTTGGACCTCTAGCTAACCTAATAACTACAGTTTCAACAGGTCAAAATATACATAATATAATTGTAAATACATCAATATGTTGCGTATGCAGGGACGTTATTGTCTAAACATCAAAACATCAAAAAACAATAGACCATCTTAGGCCAGTGTCAAAAAAAACGCTAAAAAAAATTAAGTACTTAGTTCTACGAGAAAAACTGTAGGCCCGCTACAAAATACCTAATACTACAACTATGAGACAAAACAAACATGAACATAATCACAGAAACTTTACAGATATCATCACTTTTTGATTGTTAATTAAATGTCACCAGTCGCGTATTAAGAAAACCTTCCGGGCCCGTGACCCCCTTTTACTTATAAATACAAGTATTTAACACCTATTTGTGACACTAATCACTAAAAGATTACTTTTATTTGCCACGAAGCCTGTAAATATGTAAACTAAAATTAAATGCAATTATTGAGCCATAAAAAATGGGGCAGAAAAAGTGCATTTATTCTTTCCTAGCTAAAACTAAAGCTTTATTTTTTTAACAATTATGAGTCCGATATAATATTGAGAGAAATTATAGTCCCATATTATACAAGATAAGGCTTTAACTGGATTATTAATTATACAAAAAAAGGGATTTTTTTTAAATTTGTCATACATATCGCCAAGAAACATTTAAATAAATAATTTTCATTTATATCTACAACTAAATGGTACTAAAATAATAATATGGAATTATTAAACTGAAATGTAAAATGAAGCGAATAGAATAGTCATTGTTAAATTTGCATACCCACGATTTTCTTAGAACCTAAAGAGTAACTCTTTAACACGCGAGTCTATTCACACCATTTTACGGATATTATTTTATATGATTGTTATAATCAAAAACTTTTATAACCTGTGGTAACTATTCTATTTCTACGTGTGTCTAAAGTAATGGGGTGCAATTATTTATATACGTTAATATTATTTAAATAGCTTAATCTATGTTAGATCTTATGAGAATTAAATGCACAACAAGTTTTGATGAAAACCATCCATTGTGCGCGCACAATGTAACAACGTGAGTAAACATTAAGTACGGCTTAATATAGGGTCAGGTACAGAAGAGCGCTCACACATATCGTTACAATCTTATGTACTTATAGATCTTTAATTTACATTAATAGATTAATCGGACAGAGTATTTAATTTCTATAAATTGGTTGTTGATAGAGGATTTATAAATACAATTTCTACTAATCACTGAACTCTAGTTTTCTATTCCGGTTTCTAAAATAGTTATGTGATAGCAAATTGTAGCCTTCAATATATATCACTACATTATGTTGGAATTTCCCATTGCGAAATATTATTAATCCAATATCATATGTTTATGAAGATGTCTGTTCATACTTTTTTCCTTTTTTTCAATTGTTACCGTAATGGCGCCTCCAAACCCGACCCTATCATAGACTTAGTTTAGCAATTAGACTCTTTATTGTCACGCGTTTTACAATTCCGACATGATGGACGTCTTTGGCAGGATACCATACATTTTATTATACATACGTGCACAAACCAGTTTGAGTCCAAATCAAGTACGAATTTAGAGGTGGGGGAAGTCCTAATTTTACTCAAAAAGTGACTGCGAATTAATTATAAAAATTAAAGTATCATGTTATTGTTGTAATAACCGTAACAAACACTAACTTTCACCATTCTTGCATATAATGCTATGTCGCGATTCAGATATAAAGTCTTTTGACCCGCTCTTAAAATTCTGAATTCGCACCTGACCCGGTACATACAACATTGACTTAGGCAATGACTAGTAATGACATATTTGCGAATTTGATAATTATCGATTTCTTTTCACGAGACAATAAATATCACTGGGCAAAACTTTGCAAGACAGAGTATATTGTTAATTAGGATATTATCGAGTAACTACTTGACTAGTTTTATAGTGAACGAGTTGCAATTTTCTTTGGTACATTAAACATTTTTTTCCATGATATAATGAGTTTATGTCATATTTTCAATTTTTTTATAATTTTATTTTAAACGTATTTTCTTCATTTGGTTGTGTCAAACATTTGAGATTCATTTGTTTTTCTTATTCCATCACATATTTAGAGAAAGTGTCCTCGTCAATTCTCTAAGCTAGAAGTAACTATTATTTACAAATAAGTAACATTTTAATATTGCACATATATTGGACGTAGTATTGACCAATAGTTAGTGGCCATTTTAGGCAAATGTATATAAGATCGTATAAGACGAATATGATAATAAAACTGGGGTCTGTTTGAGGTAGCTCCTATGCTGCAAAAAAAATTGATCAGCATTTAATGATGGGGTGTATAACGATACCTTGTGGATAAATTAAGAAGCTTTAAAACTTTATTTTCTTTGCTAGATAGAGCCACTGTAAAATAACAATCTAGGAACACAAAGTTTGCTTAGTAAACCGATTATTCGCAAGTTGCTTAACATGGTTGAGTTCAAGTGAGGACCACACACCTATGCAACCTTTGCGAAGATTTTGACTCAATTTTAACTGAGCTAGAGTGAGGTACATATGTAAACACAAGGTGAAATTGTTTTGGTGAAGTTACAATGGTCCAACTGGCGTGGCGGTGCGGCGTTCAGATCATGCCGAACCCCTCACCGCCCTCGTTGATGGCCCACAGCAGCGCGTGCACGAGGTGCTCGTACGAGTCGTAGTCGGGCAGGCACAGCTGGTTGAAGCACGTGTGCGCCGTGGGCAGCGCGCCGAACGACGGCGCCGGCGTGATCTGGAACCGCGGGTTCAGCTCCTGCAGCCACGTGGTACGCGTCAGTATGTTGTGGAGGTGTGAGGAGCTGTGAGGGGGTGTGAGGAGGCGCGGAGTGAGCGCGACGTACCTGGAAGCCGCCGGGCGGCAGCTGCGAGCAGCCCGTGGTGAACTGCAGCAGGCGCGCGCGCTCGTCGGGCGTGAAGCTGGCCAGCGCCGCCCAGAACCACGCCAGCACGCGCTCCCAGTCACGCCCCGCGCCCGCCACCAGCGCATGCGCGCGCCAGTCCGACACGCGCGCCTCGCCGCTGCCGCACACCAGCAGCTGCACACGCACACACACACCTACACACACACGTACACGCGCGCCTCGCCGCTGCCGCACACCAGCAGCTGCACACGCACACACACACCTACACACACACGCACACGCGCGCCTCGCCGCTGCCGCACACCAGCAGCTGCACACGCACACACACACCTACACACACACGTACACGCGCGCCTCGCCGCTGCCGCACACCAGCAGCTGCACACGCACACACACACCTACACACACACGCACACGCGCGCCTCGCCGCTGCCGCACACCAGCAGCTGCACACGCACACACACACCTACACACACACGTACACGCGCGCCTCGCCGCTGCCGCACACCAGCAGCTGCACACGCACACACACACCTACACACACACGCACACGCGCGCCTCGCCGCTGCCGCACACCAGCAGCTGCACACGCACACACACACCTACACACACACGTACACGCGCGCCTCGCCGCTGCCGCACACCAGCAGCTGCACACGCACACACACACCTACACACACACGCACACGCGCGCCTCGCCGCTGCCGCACACCAGCAGCTGCACACGCACACACACACCTACACACACACGCACACGCGCGCCTCGCCGCTGCCGCACACCAGCAGCTGCACACGCACACACACACCTACACACACACGTACACGCGCGCCTCGCCGCTGCCGCACACCAGCAGCTGCACACGCACACACACACCTACACACACACGCACACGCGCGCCTCGCCGCTGCCGCACACCAGCAGCTGCACACGCACACACACACCTACACACACACGCACACGCGCGCCTCGCCGCTGCCGCACACCAGCAGCTGCACACGCACACACACACCTACACACACACGTACACGCGCGCCTCGCCGCTGCCGCACACCAGCAGCTGCACACGCACACACACACCTACACACACACGCACACGCGCGCCTCGCCGCTGCCGCACACCAGCAGCTGCACACGCACACACACACCTACACACACACGCACACGCGCGCCTCGCCGCTGCCGCACACCAGCAGCTGCACACGCACACACACACCTACACACACACGCACACGCGCGCCTCGCCGCTGCCGCACACCAGCAGCTGCACACGCACACACACACCTACACACACACGTACACGCGCGCCTCGCCGCTGCCGCACACCAGCAGCTGCACACGCACACACACACCTACACACACACGCACACGCGCGCCTCGCACACCAGCAGCTGCACACGCACACACACACCTACACACACGCGCACACGCGCGCACATACACGCACGCACGCACGCACACACACACGCACGCACGCACGCACGCACGCATGTATACGTGCATGCTACAGCCTACACCAGAGATATTCAAACTACAGTCCAGGGAATTATTATGAAGGATCCATCTGGGGTTGCAAATCATTTAAAATTTCACGCTAATCATAAAAGCTACGCTCGCCAAGTAAAAACACTTGGTAACCAGACAACCCTACTGCGTTAGTTACGTTGAGTCGGCCCGCAATACCATACCTAAAACGTGTTTGCGGACCGTGTAAAACATGGTGTAACGCTGGCCTAAGCTATCCTAAAGTCTGACACAGATATCTGTGCTCATCTTCAAGATATTAAATAATCGCTCAACAGAGTGAAACTTTCATTTATGTAATTGTTTACCGTTGCATGTAATTAATAAAAATGTAAGCATAAAATATGTGATACATGACAAAAAAAGCTATAAATATCTTCTCGACAAAGTAGTTAACTTATTTATTTTACGGTATAAGTACACACTCTTGCGCATTCCGTAGTTGACGATCGATGCATTCTACGCCAATAAAAAGGGCGGAGTTTGCAGGAAATAAGCAACCGTTATTTGGACACATATGTTGAATACATATACTTTCATGCTTAATCAAAAATTTGTTAATTTAGATTCGATATTTAGTAAACCCACAATGTACATCGAACAACACTTCATGGCAGTGCGTGTCATTGACCTCTAACGTCAGCTGATTATTTATTAGCGTTACATTGCGTTATAACAAAAAGAGACGTAAATAATAATTATTTACTTTTTTAAACATAGTGTTATATGCAAAATGTAAAAACAAATTTAATCCAGTATAACAAACATGTGCACCTATGTAAGAACGTAAGAAATCCTATTTCTTTGGGGTAATAAAAAAACAGATGTAAAAAGTTGTCCCGTATGCCAAAAACTCTTTGTTTGTCATTTTTTTATTGCTATGAATGGAGAAACTAGCATGCCATTCGCTTGATGATAAGTGATGCGACCAGTCATGAACAGTAAAAAAACCAAACAGCACTTTGAATTACACATCAATTCTTGGCATTCCATTACGCTCGCCATCCTGAGACATAAGATGTTAAGTCACAATATATACAGTATTTAGTCTGGATACAATATCCTTCAAACCGAAGTCCGAAACACAACAGTGCATTTACACTGTTGTTTGACGGGTTAAATAGACACCGCGGTGGTACCTACTCAGGCGGCTTCTCACATATGAGAGCCTTACCACCATGTTTGTTGGTCTATGTTTGTTTGTAACCGACTCCTTTGGGTGCGATTTTGTATGTTGTAATTGCACGTTTTGTATGTACAAAGCATTTTTAACAGTTTTTAATGATTATTATAACATGTTATCAGCACGAATGCTTGGTGTTTGAATAGTTTTCCTGCAGTATGCAAGCAGTGTGTCGTACCTCGAGCTCGTTCTCGTCGAAGATGGCGAGCAGGTTGTCGGGCACGAGCAGCGTGAGGCCGCGCAGGAAGGCGTCGGTCTCGCGCCGGCAGCGCGCCGCCAGTCGCCACTGCGCCAGCGCGTCCAGGTACTGCAGCTTCGTGCTGTTGCGCACCTGTGTACACACACACACACACATACACACATACACTGACTACTCAACATACACATCTATACTTTATGGAATTATGTTTTACTTTTTTCACCATTAAACGATGATAGATGTTATGCATCCTATTTTTTTTCATAGTGAAAGTTTACGATCAATAATACTTTTAACTCAAGCTACTGTCTGACACGCAACATACATAGAGATTAGGAAAGGAATAATTTTAACATTATTTCCTATCAACGGCTCTAAAAGATCGGCTATACACTTGGCATCCCCAATGTGGTTATAGGCAGCTAAACACCCCAATTGTTTTATATTAATTAAGCTTTGTGAAACGTATATCCCATAGACAAAAAGATCAAAATAATGTTACAAATCACAATCACTCACTCTAATAGTAGATCCGTTGGGCACCAGGTCGTGTGTCTCCACGAGGCGTCCGTTAGAGTCGTACACGTCCTCGGCGAAGTACAGCTCTAGCTCCGTCTCACTCGCATCCAGATCAGTCTCCAGCACGTATTTGATCTTCGACAAATACAACTCGGGGTCGTCCTGCTCGAAGTACTAGACAAGGCAAGAAAATAAATGAGTAAATACATAATGATTTCTTAAGATTTATGCGAATTTTACACATTGAAATAAAACTATTATTTATTTAATTTTTTACATTTTTTTAACTTCCCGTATTTAAGGAGCGCGTGAGTGTGTGTATGCATGTAGTATGTGTGTATGTGTGTATGTGTGGTGTCACCTTGTAGTGCACGCGCAGGCCGATGATCATGGCGCGGAAGGAGCGCGTGAGTGTGTGTATGCATGTAGTATGTGTGTATGTGTGTATGTGTGGTGTCACCTTGTAGTGCACGCGCAGCCCGATGATCATGGCTCGGAAGGAGCGCGTGAGTGTGTGTATGCATGTAGTATGTGTGTATGTGTGTATGTGTGGTGTCACCTTGTAGTGCACGCGCAGCCCGATGATCATGGCTCGGAAGGAGCGCGTGAGTGTGTGTATGCATGTAGTATGTGTGTATGTGTGTATGTGTGGCGTCACCTTGTAGTGCACGCGCAGGCCGATGATCATGGCGCGGAAGGAGCGCGTGAGTGTGTGTATGCATGTAGTATGTGTGTATGTGTGTATGTGTGGTGTCACCTTGTAGTGCACGCGCAGCCCGATGATCATGGCTCGGAAGGAGCGCGTGAGTGTGTGTATGCATGTAGTATGTGTGTATGTGTGTATGTGTGGTGTCACCTTGTAGTGCACGCGCAGCCCGATGATCATGGCTCGGAAGGAGCGCGTGAGTGTGTGTATGCATGTAGTATGTGTGTATGTGTGTATGTGTGGCGTCACCTTGTAGTGCACGCGCAGGCCGATGATCATGGCGCGGAAGGAGCGCGTGAGTGTGTGTATGCATGTAGTATGTGTGTATGTGTGTATGTGTGGTGTCACCTTGTAGTGCACGCGCAGCCCGATGATCATGGCTCGGAAGGAGCGCGTGAGTGTGTGTATGCATGTAGTATGTGTGTATGTGTGTATGTGTGGCGTCACCTTGTAGTGCACGCGCAGGCCGATGATCATGGCGCGGAAGGAGCGCGTGAGTCTCGCGCGCACGAGCTGGCGGTGCGGTCCGCCCAGCGCGCTCTCGTACAGGCACTTGCCCACCAGTTTGCCAGCCAGCTCGAAGTGCTTCAACTGCACAACATGTAGGCATTGAAGAGAATTTTCTTAAGCAAACGGTCTGAGTTGAAAAGTTGATGAAACAAAAAAGCAACACCAAACCGAGAAAATCATATTTATAAATAGGGTTAAGCCTGCGAGAGAATAATATTAAATATAAGTGCACAGTGTCCTATAGTCTTCGCATCATCTCTCTTTCGATTTTAGGAAAGAGCAGTCTTTAAAGGATCTACTGCTCTTCTCTAGTCCTCTTAAAGCGAGACTGAAGAGACAAGCAATCTTATCGACAATCGAATGATGAACGTAACTTGTATTCCATAAGCAATTGCAATTTGAGATATTTTCGTTTAAGTCTTACCTTGAGATGCGGTGGTCTGTCAGGATTGGGGTGCACTAGTCCAGTAGGAGAGTCATTGAAAGGCACGAATAAGCCAAACTTGGCGTCAAACAGCTGTCCACACAACAAAGAGAACCACTCGCGACGCACGCCTCCCCAGTCCACACCTGAAATCAGGTGGAAATATTAACTTATTTGGGAGTATGTACTCCTAAGCTTGAATCCTGAAGACATAAGTAGAGACCTCACTAACATCTTTCATTCCATGAGCAACAAGTCAGGGTGGATGTGATCGATATTATTCAGTCTACTTATCCGCCGCCATTTCCGTTCTGCCGGCTTCTGATAGAGCGTGTTTGTGCGGAAGTATGACGTCACGCGCACGCACTGCAAGGGGTATGTATGTAGGTACCTTGTTCCCCCTGGAAGGAGACGTCGAAGTTGCGGCACCAGTGCGCCAGCGTGAAGTGCTTGGTGGCACGCAGCGAGGAGCGCACGAGCTGGTCGCGGCTGACGTCACGCACTGCAAGGGGTATGTATGTAGGTACCTTGTTCCCCCTGGAAGGAGACGTCGAAGTTGCGGCACCAGTGCGCCAGCGTGAAGTGCTTGGTGGCACGCAGCGAGGAGCGCACGAGCTGGTCGCGGCTGACGTCACGCACTGCAAGGGGTATGTATGTAGGTACCTTGTTCCCCCTGGAAGGAGACGTCGAAGTTGCGGCACCAGTGCGCCAGCGTGAAGTGCTTGGTGGCACGCAGCGAGGAGCGCACGAGCTGGTCGCGGCTGACGTCACGCACTGCAAGGGGTATGTATGTAGGTACCTTGTTCCCCCTGGAAGGAGACGTCGAAGTTGCGGCACCAGTGCGCCAGCGTGAAGTGCTTGGTGGCACGCAGCGAGGAGCGCACGAGCTGGTCGCGGCTGACGTCACGCACTGCAAGGGGTATGTATGTAGGTACCTTGTTCCCCCTGGAAGGAGACGTCGAAGTTGCGGCACCAGTGCGCCAGCGTGAAGTGCTTGGTGGCACGCAGCGAGGAGCGCACGAGCTGGTCGCGGCTGACGTCACGCACTGCAAGGGGTATGTATGTAGGTACCTTGTTCCCCCTGGAAGGAGACGTCGAAGTTGCGGCACCAGTGCGCCAGCGTGAAGTGCTTGGTGGCACGCAGCGAGGAGCGCACGAGCTGGTCGCGGCTGACGTCACGCACTGCAAGGGGTATGTATGTAGGTACCTTGTTCCCCCTGGAAGGAGACGTCGAAGTTGCGGCACCAGTGCGCCAGCGTGAAGTGCTTGGTGGCACGCAGCGAGGAGCGCACGAGCTGGTCGCGGCTGACGTCACGCACTGCAAGGGGTATGTATGTAGGTACCTTGTTCCCCCTGGAAGGAGACGTCGAAGTTGCGGCACCAGTGCGCCAGCGTGAAGTGCTTGGTGGCACGCAGCGAGGAGCGCACGAGCTGGTCGCGGCTGACGTCACGCACTGCAAGGGGTATGTATGTAGGTACCTTGTTCCCCCTGGAAGGAGACGTCGAAGTTGCGGCACCAGTGCGCCAGCGTGAAGTGCTTGGTGGCACGCAGCGAGGAGCGCACGAGCTGGTCGCGGCTGACGTCACGCACTGCAAGGGGTATGTATGTAGGTACCTTGTTCCCCCTGGAAGGAGACGTCGAAGTTGCGGCACCAGTGCGCCAGCGTGAAGTGCTTGGTGGCACGCAGCGAGGAGCGCACGAGCTGGTCGCGGCTGACGTCACGCACTGCAAGGGGTATGTATGTAGGTACCTTGTTCCCCCTGGAAGGAGACGTCGAAGTTGCGGCACCAGTGCGCCAGCGTGAAGTGCTTGGTGGCACGCAGCGAGGAGCGCACGAGCTGGTCGCGGCTGACGTCACGCACTGCAAGGGGTATGTATGTAGGTACCTTGTTCCCCCTGGAAGGAGACGTCGAAGTTGCGGCACCAGTGCGCCAGCGTGAAGTGCTTGGTGGCACGCAGCGAGGAGCGCACGAGCTGGTCGCGGCTGACGTCACGCACTGCAAGGGGTATGTATGTAGGTACCTTGTTCCCCCTGGAAGGAGACGTCGAAGTTGCGGCACCAGTGCGCCAGCGTGAAGTGCTTGGTGGCACGCAGCGAGGAGCGCACGAGCTGGTCGCGGCTGACGTCACGCACTGCAAGGGGTATGTATGTAGGTACCTTGTTCCCCCTGGAAGGAGACGTCGAAGTTGCGGCACCAGTGCGCCAGCGTGAAGTGCTTGGTGGCACGCAGCGAGGAGCGCACGAGCTGGTCGCGGCTGACGTCACGCACTGCAAGGGGTATGTATGTAGGTACCTTGTTCCCCCTGGAAGGAGACGTCGAAGTTGCGGCACCAGTGCGCCAGCGTGAAGTGCTTGGTGGCACGCAGCGAGGAGCGCACGAGCTGGTCGCGGCTGACGTCACGCACTGCAAGGGGTATGTATGTAGGTACCTTGTTCCCCCTGGAAGGAGACGTCGAAGTTGCGGCACCAGTGCGCCAGCGTGAAGTGCTTGGTGGCACGCAGCGAGGAGCGCACGAGCTGGTCGCGGCTGACGTCACGCACTGCAAGGGGTATGTATGTAGGTACCTTGTTCCCCCTGGAAGGAGACGTCGAAGTTGCGGCACCAGTGCGCCAGCGTGAAGTGCTTGGTGGCACGCAGCGAGGAGCGCACGAGCTGGTCGCGGCTGACGTCACGCACTGCAAGGGGTATGTATGTAGGTACCTTGTTCCCCCTGGAAGGAGACGTCGAAGTTGCGGCACCAGTGCGCCAGCGTGAAGTGCTTGGTGGCACGCAGCGAGGAGCGCACGAGCTGGTCGCGGCTGACGTCACGCACTGCAAGGGGTATGTATGTAGGTACCTTGTTCCCCCTGGAAGGAGACGTCGAAGTTGCGGCACCAGTGCGCCAGCGTGAAGTGCTTGGTGGCACGCAGCGAGGAGCGCACGAGCTGGTCGCGGCTGACGTCACGCACTGCAAGGGGTATGTATGTAGGTACCTTGTTCCCCCTGGAAGGAGACGTCGAAGTTGCGGCACCAGTGCGCCAGCGTGAAGTGCTTGGTGGCACGCAGCGAGGAGCGCACGAGCTGGTCGCGGCTGACGTCACGCACTGCAAGGGGTATGTATGTAGGTACCTTGTTCCCCCTGGAAGGAGACGTCGAAGTTGCGGCACCAGTGCGCCAGCGTGAAGTGCTTGGTGGCACGCAGCGAGGAGCGCACGAGCTGGTCGCGGCTGACGTCACGCACTGCAAGGGGTATGTATGTAGGTACCTTGTTCCCCCTGGAAGGAGACGTCGAAGTTGCGGCACCAGTGCGCCAGCGTGAAGTGCTTGGTGGCACGCAGCGAGGAGCGCACGAGCTGGTCGCGGCTGACGTCACGCACTGCAAGGGGTATGTATGTAGGTACCTTGTTCCCCCTGGAAGGAGACGTCGAAGTTGCGGCACCAGTGCGCCAGCGTGAAGTGCTTGGTGGCACGCAGCGAGGAGCGCACGAGCTGGTCGCGGCTGACGTCACGCACTGCAAGGGGTATGTATGTAGGTACCTTGTTCCCCCTGGAAGGAGACGTCGAAGTTGCGGCACCAGTGCGCCAGCGTGAAGTGCTTGGTGGCACGCAGCGAGGAGCGCACGAGCTGGTCGCGGCTGACGTCACGCACTGCAAGGGGTATGTATGTAGGTACCTTGTTCCCCCTGGAAGGAGACGTCGAAGTTGCGGCACCAGTGCGCCAGCGTGAAGTGCTTGGTGGCACGCAGCGAGGAGCGCACGAGCTGGTCGCGGCTGACGTCACGCACTGCAAGGGGTATGTATGTAGGTACCTTGTTCCCCCTGGAAGGAGACGTCGAAGTTGCGGCACCAGTGCGCCAGCGTGAAGTGCTTGGTGGCACGCAGCGAGGAGCGCACGAGCTGGTCGCGGCTGACGTCACGCACTGCAAGGGGTATGTATGTAGGTACCTTGTTCCCCCTGGAAGGAGACGTCGAAGTTGCGGCACCAGTGCGCCAGCGTGAAGTGCTTGGTGGCACGCAGCGAGGAGCGCACGAGCTGGTCGCGGCTGACGTCACGCACTGCAAGGGGTATGTATGTAGGTACCTTGTTCCCCCTGGAAGGAGACGTCGAAGTTGCGGCACCAGTGCGCCAGCGTGAAGTGCTTGGTGGCACGCAGCGAGGAGCGCACGAGCTGGTCGCGGCTGACGTCACGCACTGCAAGGGGTATGTATGTAGGTACCTTGTTCCCCCTGGAAGGAGACGTCGAAGTTGCGGCACCAGTGCGCCAGCGTGAAGTGCTTGGTGGCACGCAGCGAGGAGCGCACGAGCTGGTCGCGGCTGACGTCACGCACTGCAAGGGGTATGTATGTAGGTACCTTGTTCCCCCTGGAAGGAGACGTCGAAGTTGCGGCACCAGTGCGCCAGCGTGAAGTGCTTGGTGGCACGCAGCGAGGAGCGCACGAGCTGGTCGCGGCTGACGTCACGCACTGCAAGGGGTATGTATGTAGGTACCTTGTTCCCCCTGGAAGGAGACGTCGAAGTTGCGGCACCAGTGCGCCAGCGTGAAGTGCTTGGTGGCACGCAGCGAGGAGCGCACGAGCTGGTCGCGGCTGACGTCACGCACTGCAAGGGGTATGTATGTAGGTACCTTGTTCCCCCTGGAAGGAGACGTCGAAGTTGCGGCACCAGTGCGCCAGCGTGAAGTGCTTGGTGGCACGCAGCGAGGAGCGCACGAGCTGGTCGCGGCTGACGTCACGCACTGCAAGGGGTATGTATGTAGGTACCTTGTTCCCCCTGGAAGGAGACGTCGAAGTTGCGGCACCAGTGCGCCAGCGTGAAGTGCTTGGTGGCACGCAGCGAGGAGCGCACGAGCTGGTCGCGGCTGACGTCACGCACTGCAAGGGGTATGTATGTAGGTACCTTGTTCCCCCTGGAAGGAGACGTCGAAGTTGCGGCACCAGTGCGCCAGCGTGAAGTGCTTGGTGGCACGCAGCGAGGAGCGCACGAGCTGGTCGCGGCTGACGCGCACGCACACCTTGTCGCGCGCCGCCCGCGCGTGGCACGCGCGCAGCTCGCTGTAGAAGAACTCCTGCTTGTTCTGTGGACACATACACAATACAACAAATTACTGAACATGCCTGTCTACCTTCAAATACGAGACCGGCCAAGGTTTCACATCCAAGCTATTATAAATTATTTTTATTTATCCTACTGAATAAAAATGAAACCTCAGATTTTAAAAATTATCTGACTATTAATACACACGACTTTAGGGACACTGTGGAAACGTCAAGAATATGCAATTCAATTACTACAGTTATTTCCATAAAAAATTTATAACGATTATGCTGACACATCCTTACACTGCTGCCACCTCTGATGACACAATTATTATCATCACGACTCTTGATTTCAAATTTATCTTACAATAAACACGAACCTTGAAAGAGTCTTCTCCGCCGCAGTTGGCGATGAGCAGCTGCGTGAATGTGGCCGCGATGAGATCACGCTCGGCGGAGACCAGCTCCAGCGAGGGTTGCACCCCGTCTTCTAAAGAGAATTCACCCCCGGGACCCAAATCCGGCGGCATCGGCTTCAGAATTAACTGGAAACAAAAAAAAACCGGCAGGTTGCAAATCAATAAATTTTAAGCTGTGAGATTATTTTGTTCGGTTTACTTATTAGGTCATTGGAATACAATTATGTATAACGCCAAAATATATTACAATAAAATATTGCAGGGTCAAAGTAGAACGCTCTCTAACATGAAAAATTATAAGGATCTCCCTAAATAAAAAGGATACCAAATATCCATTTTTATTTTTATGCTTCTCAATGATCATTATCGGAATTTGATATTTTATTAACCCGTAACGTAAAACGGTATTCGCTGGGTGCGCGACGACAGCGCCAACTAGCGGTTGCAACTACGGTGGCCTCCGAAATGTCAAATGCCCGGCTGTCATTACGACGAGTTATTTACAAACGAACAATTTTAATTAAATATTGTAATTTACATTTATTCCAATAAATATTCTAAATCTATATAAGGTAAGTCTTTTTTATTTTTCGTCTAAAATGGCACAATCAATAGATTTCGCTTAGTACATTAGGGATTTTTCATGGCTGTCGTCATGAGAAGTAAGTAAAGAAATAAGCAAATTTCATCGAATAATGCATTTCATATAAATAGCAGACGATAATTTATGAGTGCTTGTGCTCTCAATAATCCATCCTTTTATGTATTTTCAGTTAAACATGGCCAAATTAATCATAGAAATTGGATTCCGACCAATCACACACGACATCATTTTCCAACCACAAACAACATTGAAAGGAAAACAATTAGTTTTAGCTCAACACGTGCAAGATGTGAAAGAAATTAAATATGAAGATGCTATGATCCACACCATTGAAGCACATGTTATTCGACAAACTTCAGTGACATCAACGCCATACAAACATCCTTGAATGTTTGCAGTTGTTTACTGTTTTTGCAATTTTTGATGTAGTACGAAATATATTATACCATTAGTAGGTGTTAACGAAATAATTATTTTTTTACAAATTGATTCTAGCCGTCATATTACGAGTGCCAAATGTGATTGTGTGTACAATCAGAGCTGCAGGTGTAAACACATTGCGGCTCGTTCGTTGTTCGTTGTTCTCGTTTCCAACTTGCCTGTGGAAATTTGTAGAATTTTTTATCACTATTTCTGCCATTGTTTTTGCAATTAACTACGCAGCAAGCTTCGTGACTCATCTTTATTTACTAAAAACGTAAATCTCGCTAGTAAAAAGTGACAGCGTCCGCCACCGATAGTTCCTTTTTTGGCCATGACGCGCGCTGCGATCGTTTCGTGGTTCCCCCACCTTATACTTCGCACCCAGCGAATACTATAATCAGTCATCATTTGCGATTGCAACGGGGGTTGTATGTCATATTATATCAATACACTGAAATAAACATACCGCGCGCCATCGAAAGGTTCTTGACCCCTGCCGTCAGCTGATTTATATTTGCGTTACATCGCGTTATCAAAAAAGGAGATAATAATATTTAAATTAATTGTATAGTAATTGTTTACGGTTATTTTAACTTGGTGCTTTATATTAATATATTTTTTTTTATTTTATTATTATTTTGATCGTGTCCAGACACATTTAAGAGCACGCTTTGGTAAAGCTAAATTTTGTTCACAGCGTAGCAATAGTCCTTGAATTTTCATTGCATAAATTGTTTATGTATTCATTCACATTATTTTTATTCAATGACATTATTTTAATTATTCTAACTGAATGTTAATTTAAAGCGTTGAACATTTTTCAACTATGATTACCAAGTTTCAATTTTAAAATTTTTTTATTAAAAAAATCAGTCTTACATAGGACTAAACATACACAGAATAAAATGAAATTAAAAGAAGTTGTTACATACATCTACATCACTATCATTACGCACTAGTTGCTCTACTATAAGTCTAAAACCCTCACCTTAGTAGAAGGACAGAGCCTGAATGATGTGATCCGTTTGGGGATGAACTTGAGGATGTAGTCCTTGATGGTGAACTGCTTGGGGCTGATGCAGCACAGCACGCGGCGCGGCTTGCCCGGCGCCAGCAGCCGCGCCTCGTAGCAGATGTTGTGACGCTTCGACGAGATGTTGCGCTGCACTGTCGCTGTGTCGCTCGCTGTAACACCACTCGTCTACTATACTGGCAAGTTAACATATCACTACGCACCATAGGCACATGCTGAACGGAAAACATGTAATACTTGAATGAATAACTATAAATATACATATATTGGTAATTTACACCATCGTTTGGTAATAAAACATAAGTCACTCCGAATTCCGAAATTGTATAAATATAATGTATGCATACACATTGGTAATACATTGCGTTATATCAAAATTCCAAATACTAGAAACAAAATATCGCTGTAAGGAAAACAATAAAATAAAACCTTTAAAAGTTTAAATTCTACGTAATTCACTGGTGGTAGGTCTCTCATATGTGTCAGGCCTTCTGGGTAGATACCACCGCATTATCTATTTCTCCCGTCAAACAGCACTGTTGTGTATTGAAATAAAACTATTATTTACGGATTTCACTTACTGTTCATGATCGCTTGCCATCAGGCAAATTGTATGCTAGTCTTGCAGTTCCTAACAAAAAAAAGCAATGTATACAAAATCTAAAAAACTACACACCAGTAAGCACGATGCACTCAAACTGTCCATTATGCAGCAACACTCCGTCGTAGTGGACGGCGGCGTGGTATATCCCGGGGCGCGGGAAGCACATGGTGAGCGACACGCGCTGGTTCACCGCGTCATACTCGAACTGAGCGGAGGAAGACAACTCCTCGTCCACCTCCCCCCCAGCCGGGTTGATGCGGATAGAGAACTCTTGCACGCCGGACTGGGGATATCGTGTTATATGTTCAGTTACTGGGGCAATAATACGAGTGGATTTGAATATTTGTAATAAATGATGACTATGTTAATGTACCAGGGATATTAAAAAATGATGTCAACATCAATACAAATTATTTTAAATTTTAATTAAATGACTTATAGGAATAATAATTATATTTCTCATAACGCAATAAAGCTAAAAGAAAATCAATTAACGCTCAAGGACGCACTGTAATTTCTTTAATAATTACCAGTTGTCAAAGCGCCTTGTTTCTTTCTTTTTTTAATGAAAGAAAAGTTGTTAAATTCATTAACAAAATTCAAATTGGTTATATCGGTGTCACTGGCCTTCTAATCCGCAGCACTGATTGCGTTAGAACATGGTGTATCTGTAGATGCATGGTTGAAGGTAAGTACCGAGCGATAAGAACCACACTACACACACGCGATGCTACATTGCGTGACGTGTTTGTAGGGTAGTTCTGGTCATAGAAAATACTACAATTTGATTTGATTCAACACATCGCGTCGGATCGCGTGGCGTTTCAGTAATACGTTTGCACCTTAAATCATCTAAATAAATAAATAAAGTAGACACCGTGGCGTTGGGCAGCGGCGCGGGGTTGTCGTACTGGTCGCGCGGGTGCACGTGCAGGCGGCGCGCGTGGCCGGCCGCCCACACGAGCGCGTGGTGCGCGCGCGCCAGCCGCGAGCGCCGCGCCTCCACGCGCCCCGCGCTGAACCACTTGCGGAACGGACTGCCGCACACCGCCGCGCCGTCTGTACACCACTCATCTCACTATACCATCACCTCAACATCATCTCGTCGACAGTGCCGGTCTTCGATCAAATATACACTACATACACAGCTCCCTATAAAAGTTCTGTTAAAAAGTGGCACCGATGCATCACAAGAAAAAAGGAAACAAAAAAGTCACATATTCCAAATATATTAACACAATATCCACCTTATTCCTGGCGCTTAAAGTAACTTTTCACATAATATTGTCTAAAATTCTGCGACGTTTTAGAAGCAACGGTCGGTTCGTGACTGAAGGCAAAAGAGTGAAGCACTCTTTTTTGGTGCCATTTTCTAAGCGCTCATGTTGCATCTAGTGTATATTTGATCGAAGGTGCCGGTACACAATATATCTTTCAAAAACTTCACATTTAAAAACTTAAATAGTCCACACATAGGTGTACAATGTAACAGTAAATACGAATATGTGAACGAAAATTTTCTTGAACAGCCATTGTTTTTGAATTTCTTGATTAATCGATACCCGACTACTAATTTTAGTAATATTTAATTCAACTTATGCAACTTTATCTAGCAGTTAGAATTCAGTATCATTTTGATAAGGAAATGAAACCATAACAATTTGTAGTAAATTCATGTCTCACCGATTAAGATAGATATAAGGTAGACGCCAGAAGTTCTGACTGTAAATTTAACCCGAGCAGTGTTGGCCTGCGCGGGATCCCCGGAGCCCAGCTCTATCACAGTTGTCACCTGAACGGAGATGCAAACAAACAAATCTTTAGGAATTTTCAAAATCGGATACTCCTATCCCGAAAGATGGAATCGAAAAGATTAGTACTGACTAGAGTGTTCAATCTGTAGTCCGACACGACATCAAATGTTCGAACATCAAACGTAAAACTGTACGAATTTGCCTAAATACTTCGAATTTTGTATCGTCGTAATCATAGACTAAGTTCGAAGTATATGATAGGTTCCATAGAAAGTAATATTAATTTCTAGGAATGTCCGAACATTCGAAATTAGGGTCGGAGTATAGAGCAACCCCTCGGGAGAAAGACTTCTGTATTCTACATCATCATCATTTAAAGTCTTTACCAATAATTTTACGGGATTAATGACGTCTAAAATTTACAGTTACCTTCCTGGTACCATTAGTGATGGTGACGGTGAGTTCATCAGTATCGCAGATCGGATACGGCTGGCCGTTCCTCTGGAAGCAGTAGACGGTGAAACACATGGTCTCGCCGACCGCTTGCGGCTCCTGCCAACCCCACTCCACCTACCGATGTAGCAAAATTGCTATAATTTTTTTTTACCAAACAAGTATTCAATTAAATCAGGAATCAGGAGATCCGTAGAACAATGGTTACCACAGCACAAAAAATTAGAAAACTAAAGTGGCAGTGGACCAGGGATATGCGAATCGTCAGTGCATTGGCGGACTTTGAATAAAGTATAGGTGTTCTACTTTTGATTTCATTCTCGTGACTCAATACCATCAAGCAACACTACATGTATATACTCTAAAGTCTAAGCAATAAAGTCTAAACTGACCTTGCAGCTAGGCGGATGCAGGTACTTTCCAGTGACGTACTGCAACAATGAGTGCTTGGCCTCCGGAGCGAGCGACGGCTGCGTCATCGCGGCCAGCGTCACCAGCCCGCACACCGACACCGACACCACTAGCATACCACCTGCGGGTGGGAACGTTGGCCATCAACCTTCTGCCAAAACGCCTTACTTATGCATTATGCCAGCCGATGCCAAGGTCAAAATTCCGTCTAAGTTTTGTCGATTTCACTCGGTCATCGGCATCCTCAATTGTACGACATCAAGGTCAAAAATACCTTCAACTAATTGGATAAATTTTATCACCAACCAAATTTTAGTTCACATTAAAAGTTGTATTCTAATTTTAACTTTATCTTTTTCTTCAGCATTCCAATTGAAGTTATTGTCGCAGCAGCAGTAAAAACATCATTATGTGATGCATCATCAGTCTCAATAGTGCAATTGCAGATCATAAATCTTACGCAAAAAACCCGATCGGATCTCTTTAAAGCCAATTAGAATTCAGCAACATCAATATAGTAGATAGATAATATAGTAGATTCAACCAGCTCACCAGTGGTTCGTTCTAAATCTTAAAAAAATGTTTTAATTACTACAAAACGAATAATAAAATCGTAAGCTGATAGAAATGTACCCCATGTCCAAGCGTCTTGATGCTTGCTGTTCTTGACCACGGCGCTCCACAGGTCAGCCTTCAAGGTCTGAAGCGCCTCCTTGCCCGTGGGTAGACTCTGTCTTGCTGCCGACCACGCTCCGAAGTCCTTCGACTCCAGAACATGGCGAGCCGTTGTGTCTTCGAGCCAATATACATCTTCTAACGAAGATACGTCTAGGCTTAAGAGTCTGAAAAAAAGATAGTACCATTTTATAAGAATTAAGTACCAAACAAGTATTCATGGGCCGATTAGATCCAGTATTCACCTGATCAATAGAAAACTGCAATGAAATAACAGGGTTTAGGGTTGTGTTTCGCTCGGTATATGAGATTGGCGGCGACCCAAAAGCTGGCCGTAGGATATGTATATCCTTCCGGATAACGACCAAAATACACGCAAGTGTGCCATCAAAAAAAGAATTGATAAACACGAAGCAACGTGATGCAATTATCGTGCTTTCCGCTAGTATTGATCCAGATAGAATATCAATATCAGCTTTAAGAAATGCTTTATTAAAAAGTGATAGAAATTATTCCATTTACAAGTGACCCTACATAGATATATCCCATGGAACACTAAGTAGCAACTTTAAACACCGCAAATGACAACGAAAACCTGGTTAAATAAGCTTAATCCGTCATAAAAGCACACGACCTTATTTATCACCTGCAAGACATCGACAACATCTGGTATTTATAATTCAGTGTAACAGTTCATGTAAGAACATTAAAGAGTAAAAAGCCCGCTTGGTACACAATTACTGATTTTATTATCCTTCATTGATCGCCAGCTTCATTGTAATTCCGAAAGAAGACTTGGCAACTGATAATTCACCAGAAACTTCTTCCAAAATTGTTGAATATCCAATAATAAGTAGAGTTTAATATGTTTAACACCCTAATTAATTTCTTACTACGCATTCATTGATGTCCAAATCGATGCGACAGCTATAGCAAAACCACATAACACCTTGAATTTCAAAGCAATGCTTGGCATTCCACTGGGCTCGCCATCCTGAGACATATTGTGCTAAGTGTCAATATGTCTAGTTTATACTCTGGCTACAATGTCCTTTAATCCGAAAAACAACAGTGCGTTTACACTGCTGTGTGGCGGGGAAATAGACATTGCGCTGACATCCACCCAGGCGGCTTCTCACATATGAGAGACCTACCACCAGTATAATATTATTCAATATTAGGCATTAGGTGACTATATGGTAGGTAACTAAGTGCAGTAAAGATGGAGCATCCACGACATTGTGTCGGTCAAACAAAGGTTACTTTAATTTAATTATAAAACTATTGTACGTCATTGAGTGTTTATCAGCGTAGATCTAATTGTAAATTAATT
Organism: Hyles euphorbiae; assembly: GCA_023078785.2. Lineage (NCBI taxonomy): Eukaryota > Metazoa > Arthropoda > Insecta > Lepidoptera > Sphingidae > Hyles > Hyles euphorbiae. The sequence goes on from CM041040.1 coordinate 20,515,675, forward strand.
AGTATTCCACATTTATTTTGTTAAGCATTTAGAATATCAAATCTAGTATTTCAATTAAAATAATAAGACTACCTCGGTGGTGTGGTTGTACTACGGTTCGTTTACAAAGGTGAGGTTTAAATCCTGGTTTGGGCAAAGTCATAAGGGATATTTCTATTCACTAACAGCCCGGAGTCAGGAATTTGTGCACGATATGGCGATAGGCCTGCCCCCTATCACATGTAGGGAAATACAAAGCAAAATTCGGGTGTCCTGGTGACATGTCTGCCTAATCCTTCTTAGAAAAATGCGGAAGTTTATGTTTGGATGTAAAATGATAAGTCCTTACAAAACGAAATATTGCAAATTAAATACGTAGTTTACAAAATTAATCTGCTAAATATAAAAAAAAATATAATTCTTTGCATCTCAGCATCTCAATTGCTGCTACATATTTATATGGTCATTAAATCTTAATGCAAGTTTTTCTTTGGGACGCAGTCGCAGAATCATTTCCATTTTTTTCACATCTAGCCATTCATGGCCTCGCATTAAGCTTCGTGGCTGCTTTAAGCGCCTCAAATGGCTCCATTAACAATAGTTGCGGAAATTACCAGCCCCGGTGTTCATCGTAAATTGCCTCCAACTTTATTCAGAGGAAGGAATTTGGAACAGCTCTATACTGGTCGACACGACTTGAATGCAGTTTGAAACATCCCAAGTTATGTACATTGTGAATAACCAACACAACAACAGCCTGTAGATTGTTGGTTAGCCTTTTGCTATACGTTATATAACTTGCGAGTTACAGAGTTGGTAAGATTGTCTTTATAGATACTGGCTGTAAATTAATCGGGAACCAAGCCTACGAAATCTATATATATAAAAGAAAGTCGTGTTAGTTACTCCACTTATAACTCAAGAATGGCTGAACTGACTTGGCTGAAAATTGGTGGGGAGGTAGCTTAGAACCAGGAGAAGGACATAGGATACTTTTTATCACGTTCCCGGTTTCTCGAGTATTAGCTTATTAACATTTTCTCATACAAAATGTTCATGGGTTCGTAACTGTCAAACATTTCATGTTCATCCCGTCGATACGGTAAACTCTTCCCACAAATTAAAGAACGTATTTAAATAAAGGTTTCGAATCGACAACATATATCCACAATATTCGATTAATGGCGTATTTTAGATTTTAAAGATGTAAATTAATGTCAAAAAAAGGGATTGACGTTGAAATTGGTTGTCAAATAATGCGCTCAGAAATGTATTTTGTGTGAACTAAGGAGAATATATCAAGCTACATCAATAGAGACAATTAAATAAATAATTTGCACACGTAAAAAGTTATAATATGTATTAACTTCTTTTCAAGATCGAATATCACTTTATTCACGATTTTTTACAGTAGCCTTTCCTTCGCTATAATTCACTGATAGAAATTAATGTTATATATCGTCTCTGAGTGAGATAGGTTATATTTTACCTAAATATTGCTTGCAACGTTTTTGGAAAAGCAGCATTGTGGGTGTGAAATAAGGGATGAAATATTGCATGGATAATCAGAATCACTAAAGTTTTTAATGACAAAAATTCATAAGGCATACTATTTGGATATGGAGAGACGGGATATAATAGAGTGGGAGGTACGGGAGAGAACTGGGATAGCTGGCAGATTTGATAGGACGAATTGCACGGTATAAGACGGAATGGATAATGAAGAGAAAGGACGGAACCGATCGAGAAGTGACTGAACACACGGGTTAAGACGGGATTTAGCAGGACAGTAGGATAGCTACAGCAAGTGTAGGCATTAATTATTATGCTAAATAATTAAATATAATATGAATCCTATGATAACCAAGGCAAAGCGAAGCGTGGCCGGGTCAGCTAGTATATTTTTAAAATAACAAAGATAAGAAATATTGTAGCACACAATAGTGAAAAATACATTTTAATTTTTTCCCAAAAGGGTTTCAAATTCAGTCGGTTTATAACTATTGATATAACCATCTTTCATAATCTTTCGATAGTACTCAACGTACATTTAGTCCATTGCAATCACTTTATAACATCAGTATTCAAATGAATAAAGCCCTACAAAACAAAGAGGTAAGTGAATAAACATGGTCTTCGGGGATGGAGACTAAAGACCCTGAGTGAACATACACGAAAACCCCAAACATCAGTAATCCTATATTGTTAACCGTAACACACGCTGCTTGGCCAAAATTGATTATGCGGCTTGCATGCTACCCACTAACTTAGCGCGGAACATAAAATGAAAATACGACGTTAAAGATACACGGATGCTGGAAAACAGAATTAACTTATATCGTCCGTAAACTCCCTTAAATATTTACATTTTATACCCACGCGAATCCTGAACAGACAAGGGTTGAATTTTGAAACAGCATTCTTTTAGTTTCATTCAACCGTTCACCGTTTCAGAATATTACTTACGGAACCTTTCACATTAAGACCTAAACATATTAACTACATTAACTGACGTAATACCAATCTCTCAGCAAATACTCTTTTTGAAATACAATATATTGACCATCAAGTAATTTGCACTAATATTGCCAAGCCGATTTAAAAGAAAAGAGCATCAGGAGAGGAATAATGATCACACTGTAGGCAACGCAAACAGACACATCTACTGCTCTAAAAATATTTATGAAAGTCTTAAGACATGGTGAGCATAAATCATTCTAACCTAAATTATTTGAAACCGTTGACTAAGATTGTCGGGAAAAAAAACAACATATATATTTAAAATTCCTCCACATAAAAAGATCTAAGAATAGCTGAGAACAATTTAATCAAATTGAATGAAAAGCTTTTCTTCCAGCACAATAGCAACTGTGAAGGTGCTTTCATACGAACCATTATGAGTGCGAGTGGAGGATGGTCGAAAATAATCCACTCGGCATCGTTAGTACACCAGAGGGCTGTCGACCTACATGCAGAACAATGGCGCAGGTGGTATTAGACTTCGACCAGGCTGTTGTCTTAAATCATAAGTTCATACAAATATACACTATAACTCTATCTCAATTGAAGTCTTGATTGCACTCGTAAAGGAGTAAGGAGGATTTATTGTTGGTATCTCTTATGTGAGAGAGCGCCTGGATAGGTACCACTGCAATGTCTCGTTTTCCCGCAAAACACCAGTGTAAATGCACTGTTGTGTTACGGTTTAAATGACATTATAGCCAGAATAACTATTAAGACAGACCATCATTTATCGGCGAGAGCAGTGGAACGCAAGCATTGCTTTATAATTAATGGTTTTGTTTAGCAGTCATATAGGAGAAAATCTTATTATTTCGACAAAAGCGCTTTCGGTGGCAGAAGATCGTAGAATCCCATAACTCCGAGTGTACGTGATTGCATAGCTGTCACCTGTACCGACACAATTAACTTCACACTTGACGGGTGCCGTTGATTGCCTCGTCTATAGAGCCACAAACTTATCTGGCCCGGTGGCCAAAAGTGGAAACAACGACGTCATTTGCAAATATCAATCTACCTGCCAGTCGCTGACATATCGGCAATTGGTTGTTTACTCAATGTATTTATTTTTCCTGCATTATTTAAAACTTGTGAAAATTGCCGAAAACTTTAAAAAGTCATGCTAGGAATGTTAAACTTGAGGTATAAAATTTTACGAATGATGACAGCCTCCGTGGCGCAGTTGGTTCGACGCCGCCTGTGAAACGAGAGGCCGCGGGTTCGATCCCCGCACCGAGAGAAATGTTTGTGCGGCCCACAAATATTTCTTCCGGGTCTGGGTGTTTGTGAGACCGAAAAGTCTCTCGTAGTTCCTGCTACCCATGACACAAGACTCGATCTTAGTGTGGGGTCAGGACTATGTATGTGACTGTTGGGTGTTATTATTATAAGAAAAGCGTCTTCAGATACCAATAATATCCTTCGAAAAATTGTACCATCGCGTAGCTGCCGCCACAGGTTTGTGTTGTCAGCTTTTCAAAATAAATTCCACGAAAACAGAACTTTGTACGTACTAGTACAATAGGTGTAAGTACATATCATACACTAAAATTTATCGTTACATGTGTGGTGGCCTATTGGTAAATGGATCAGATTTCACAACCACATTTCACGGTGACCGCGGGTTCGAATCTCAGGGCACACCTCTGACTTTTCGGAGTCATGCGTGTATTGATAGTCAATAAACACGCACTAAAACGGTGAAGGAAAACATCGTGAGGAAATCTGCATACCATAGCGATTTATAAGAATTTCTATGGTATGCAAGTTAACCAACCCGCATTAGGCCAGCGTGGTTGACTATATGGCCTAACCACTCTCAATCGTACTTTCGATTGTAGAAGAGGCCCGTGTCCTGCAGTGGGACGTATATGGACTGATACAGATACACTTCTTTAAGGGTTTTGGGGAGCGATTTGTTAGAAATCTTGTGAAGGAAAAAAACATGCAGATGAAACTGGTCCACTCATTTTCTCGACACTGTTGATCGGATTGAAAAATCTTACTTTACCCACTTTATTGCAATATCTATGTTTAATGGCAACACCAAATTCGATTACAGCGACTCTCTCACCGGGTCAGATAAGTTTGTGGGACTATAATTGTTGAATTGATCTGCATAATCTGACACGGCTAACAGCCGCTGCCAATAAACAAACTCAATCCAAAATTTGCCGTTTTAGATTGACAGCTCAATCGTTTTTCTGATACTATATTGCCAATAATCAATCTCAGTAGTGAATAAACTATGGCAACATGACAGGAGACCAATCGAAAAGTAGAAAACAATTCACAACAAAACAGATTGACTTCAATCTAATTTTTTCGGTTGATTATTAGCATCGGCCGTAAGTGAAATGACGTAATTGATGATAAATCGCTTAGATAACCGAATATAGGCAAAGCAGCGCTCAAACAAGACAGACAGGAACAGACATATGAGACTAGTTGAATAAGATTAAAGAAATCTATTACTAGAACAAACAAAAGTAGAATAATAACAATATTAAACAAAACACGACGGAAGATTTTACATTGCCACACGAGCCAAAATTGCATCATCCTTGAAGCAGTTTCCAATAACATAACAGAAAAGAACAAGTGCCAAAAAAACAAACAACAGTGTAGGAAAACACGGCGATTTCTTCGTAAGGCAATATTAAGTGAACTGTATAAAAATTTCAATATCCACAGAAATGAAAACGGAAGGTGGGGTGTGCGGGCGGCGGGGGACAATGAATACAAAAACGCGGCCGACCGTTAAAGAATATAGGGTCAAATTGCGCTTTTCGTGTTAATATTAAACGCGATGATACCGCCGGATTGCTGGGTTAAAAATTAACTTAGTCATTTGTTTGTTGTGCTTTTGTAAACTCAGCTCAGATGGTATGTTTATCACAGGAATTATATTTTACATTATTAAGTCTTAGGGCGCCTGCAATTGCCGCGCTGAAGCAACGAGGCTGAAATATGAAGGCACCTTTTAAGTACCTGCGTTGCGGAAAGTCAAAGAAAGAATGAACTATTGAAAGCATTATTGGAAAAGTCTCTTATCAGACTGGGCCGGGATACTGTAAAATCTTAAATAACAGCGTATTTCCATCATTTAAGCCATTAACACGAACGAAGAACAATGCAGAAGAAAGGATATTGTTATTTGTTAGTAACAAAGTTCCTTAATAATTTATTTTTATCCAGTAATTCAATATAGTCGTTAAGAAATGTGAGTTCTCCATCAGTCTTAGCAGAACAAATTACAAACAACATATCGCCTGAGGTGATGACAAAACATGTAGGCAAATAAAGCAACATAATATGTCAATAGCCTCCAATATCGATAGCCTCCGTGGCGCAGTTGATTAGGCGCCGGCTGCGAAACGAGAGGCCTCGGGTTCGTTCCACACACAGAAACAAATAATTGTGTGAACCACAGATATTTGTTTCGTGTCTGGGTGTTAGTGAGACCTCATAATCTCTCGTAATTCCCGATACCCACGACATAAGACTCCATCTTAGTGTGGTGTAATGGCATACACTAATTACATAAACAAAATTCCTGAACCTAATTATATCTAACATACTAAATCTAGACAAATCAACAGGTTATATAGTCACTGACTTGGTATAAACATGCTGCAGGCGGTGCGTGGCCAGCCACTGCCGCAGCACGAGGCGCTGTTGCAAAACCTGCGCGGCCCGACGCAGGCGCCGCTCCTCCGCCGCCGGCAGCTCGGGCAGCCGCTCCAGCTGCTCCGGAGAACCGCACCCGGATAGCGTCGATATACCTGGAATTGAGGAAGACGTCAAAACCCGCTTTGATTTGTCGGGTGTCGGGTCAAAAATAATGTCTGATACTCTTGTGTTTACGCCTTTACACCTTTCTGACAGGTTTCAGTTAGTTCTTACAGATATTCTTCTTATATATGAACTTCTTACGGACGTTGTGTGCAAATAATTGATTCATAGATCAGAAATCCTTTTGGATTTCCTCGTTAGCGACATTTCTTTCATTTTTATAAAACTTCAAAATTCTTATCGTGATTACAAAATTGTCTCTCGCTTCTCGAAGACATTTGAACATTATGTCTGAGTACGGAAATCAAACCACGATTCGTATACGTATCTCGAAGAATTATTAAACACGGCCAATGTAAGCAATCATCATCAAAACTTAAACAAATAACTATCATCTACTTCATAGCAATCGCCATTACAGAGATTATGATAACTACTGAGCTCCAACATAAAGTTTGGCTATAAACGTAATCCTCTAAAACTCATTAACCACATTAACAGTTAACAGTTCTTCAATAAGTACATCTAATCAAATTTTTGCCATTTTACTCATCTATTTGTCTATTACATCATACACCTATTCAGGAATAGTCTTGAAAATTACGATGACAGTTTACACAAGATGTAGCGCAGACAAGAAATGATAGAAAATATATAGATTTAAAACTGGTCCAATTAAAACATTCTTGAAACAGTTCTGAATAAAAATGATAAACACAATAATACATATCTTGAACAGAGAAGTATTTTAAAGTATGAACCGCTTACAATACAATTGTCCGTAAAAGTGGCTATATAATAACAATGCACGCCTTGCAAAACTTTACAACCTAACCTACGATCCCATACAGTTAGAAATACATAACAAAATCGTAAAACGTGGATGTAAGAATCAGTATATTGTCTGGCAAGCGGCAGTCACGGCCAACTGGCAACGAGCAGAGACAACTCATAAAATAAAACTGCCACATCTTCGCCAGCTGTATCACGGCTGTCTAGAGTCTAATTACAGTAGAGCTTATATCTAACGCATGTATGAACGTAGAGATTATATGACTTGGCTAAGAATGTGCTTAACTCAATTTAACATGGTTGCCGGTTGGTGTCATTTCATCTACATGTGATTTTAGAGTTGAAAATTTAATGGAAAAAGTAATCAAATAAGCATAAATTTGTACCTCCACACATATCATCTCAGCATGATATTAAGGTAAACTGGAAGAGAATGCCCCTGGCATAAAGTCCTTATGTTCTATGTACAATGTTTTTGTATATACAGTAAAATACTTAAAAAAATAAAGTAGACAATGTACCTGAAAGGATGGTTTACTGTCATTTGCATGGAGTATGATCCAAATAGAAATGGTAATCTCTCGCCTGTTGACTCAATTATGCCAATCTGATCAAAGACGGATAACAGATTCGATAACAACACTATACTTTGCCTTATTTTCTTAAATTACTCTTACTGCCAACAGCGAACACTTAACAATCATAATTTATCAAGAGACCTGACATTAGCGAAGACATTTCCAAGGACTATTGATTGCTGGTCTGCAGCAGCGAAGGTCACGGGCGCCTCGTTACTAAGCAACACAGCACCAACAAACTCTTTCTTTGTATTGTTAATGAGCACATGCCATCGAGTTTTCTTCAAGGTTTCTGTACATATCTTCGCCGCATTCAGCACGTAACGGTAATATATAATGTGAATTTTAACTGGTTTATTTCAAAGATTTCAGTAACATTGTAGGTACAATAAATACCAAGAGTAATAGTTATACAATGTATAATTGGGGTCCTACAAGGGCACTGAATTATTTGTAGTTCGTACCACACTGTTTAACTTGCTCTTTGAGAATAGACAAATATATCATGCGGAAACTCAAACGTCTCTCGTTGTATAATCTTCTGTTTTCCAATACAGATGTGGTGTCTTAGAAATCAGCGAAAGTATATATAGGTACATCCAACGATTCTGAGCTTAGTTTATGAAACTACCGTGGTGATAATAAAGCCTGTATAAAGTATGAGACTCCGCAAAATTTTATACAAATTGGTACTTCTGAGACCAATAAAGTAAAACAGGCTGTTAGTAGTTGAATTTATGAATAGTCAGAAATGGCTGAAAAGTTGATTACTTGTTTTTACAATCATTACTGCAATCTTATAGGACAGCGGGATGAAGTAAAGTACTCATAACATTGGTGTACAATGCTAAGAACATCAGCTTATTTCCATAAAACAATAATATTTTTTAAAACCAAATAATACTGTATAAAACTTCTTTGCTTAGAAAGGAAATATATTTTTCACAATTTCTTTATACAGTACAAGGCTTTGAAAAGAACACGATGGTTGATTAAACCGTATCTGCGCTGAAGGAAATCCTGCTTCGAGTGTTTATACAGATATTTCCATGTCGTAACAGTGTTGCATTGCAGACGTTATGTCCCGCTCCACTAGAGATGCCAGCCAACTTAATATTATTACAGATTATATGAAAGAAGATATTCTGAAAAATAAAATTCTAAGTTGATAGTTGAGCGCGCATCTTGCAAAAGATTTTTATCATTTTCTTTATTCATAAGATGACACAAAGTAAATAAAATCCATTGTGTTTTTAACAAAAACTCTTTAGTACATAGAGACCCATTTAAAAATACTTTGGGATTTAAAATACTTATGATAAGCCCCGCTTGACCCATTTCACTCACGCTTAATGGACCAAAAAGGTTTTATTTGTAAAATATTGGCCAGAAACATTAATATTTTTATTTATTAAATAACTAGCAGCCCAATCAGGATTCATCCGGTTTTTTGAGTCCAGTCCACATCACGCACATATTTAAACTCAACGTGACTACCGTTTTCCCGTTCCGTTGCATCCCATCCTGCCATGCATTTTCTTTCTTTACCATAAGTCGAAATATGCAATCCTGTAAATAGTAGGATATAGGTTGATAAGTTCAGGCGCCTTCACAGAGCACACTATATAGATCCGTAGGGCAAATGCATCTGAAACAGTAGACTTCCTTTGCCCAAAGCTGTTCACGTCGATGAACCCATCAAGCTAAATAACTCATGCGTCACAAAAAGGTTTCAATTTGTTGAACCAAGGAACTCTAAAGCAAAGGTCGCAAGACGTAGCGTGCCGCACGCCATTTACTAACAGCCACGATAAAGACCACATAACTTATGGCATACAACAGCTTTTAAAATACACCATTGTTACATACATAATTTCACGCCTGTATTTCCAGAAGGTGGGTGGTATGAAATACGTAGCCTTAATTTCAGGGAGTTTATTTCCTACCCAAATATCATAGTATCATACCAGTTCAGGTAATTTATGTAAGACTAACCTTACGACAGACTTCTTTACAAACCGAAAAACTCATAGATTGCCATTTGCCCGTTCTGGGATTAGAAGCTTTTATGACACAATGCATTACTGGACCTTAAAGTACTTGCAATTGGAAGCTGTTCTAAATTGTGAAGCTATATTATATGTTATCGTCTTATTTTTCTTCTCTTCAACCAGAGGAAGTCCACTGCTGAACATAGGCCTCCCCTACATATGTGATAGGCATCAATATGTTATAGCGTGACTAAAATATATTATGCAAATACGTCATATTCAAAGACAGACAATACACCCACGGTTCTATTCAATACTATAACATTTAAGTAACACAAAAACCATTAGAAACATCATCTTCATATTTCATACGCTTCATATAAAAGAACGAATAATCCAGTTCCTTTCAAAGCGAAAACAAGCTTTTCCATTATAGATCGTTAAACAGTATTTACAAAGATTTCACTTCCGTCACGTGTAGCGATGCCATCAAATCCGGGCGACACAAAAACTCCGTCAGCTCATTCAGTTGAAACCAGCTGAAATCCCATTTGAAGCAAATTGGGCTCGCGCGCACAAAGCACCTTGAAACTTTCCTTGGAAACGTGATTATTCCGCTTATCCACCAAACGTGCAGTGACAAACGATCTCTATTATGAAAGTGCGTTACTTAGATACTTTTATCTTTTTCGCTTAAACTGAATTCAAGTCATTCGAAAGGGACAAAACGTTTGATAAATATAATAGGTTTTAAAACTATGAATAAGGCCGTTAGTTTATAACCATGGCTATATGCTAGTGATCGATCGAAGATGGATATCCGTCATAGTGGCTAACTCCAGCGTATTTTGAGTCTGGTTTAATTCGTATAACTCCTAGTGTAATGCTATGATTGGTTGAATTTAACCCTTTAATTATATTAAATTCATAAATGGTACACCGTTAACAAAGATTAAGAAACTTTAGTCCATACCGAAACAAGATAGCTTATTACGAGGTGAACTATTACTCTATCAGCCCATATTGGGCTTGTCGAATGAGGTTCATATATACAATTGAGATGTAGTAAATGATAGTTATGCAGTATTCTTTAAGATGTGTTCCTTCACGGTTTAACGTTAAAGACTATGGTAATAGACTTCATGATAGACTCTCAATTCTCCAAAAAATTCAGACTTAGTAATTGAATCCGCGACGACCGTCGCGTCTACAGAGTCAGATCTATCATGATACTTAACGACCACGCAGGTTCGGAGTTAATTAACTAAAAAATATATGTCCATATACGTCCGTGGAATTTATAGTAAAAATCCCAGGTCATGGTAACACGAATATACAACACCACAAGCTCTTCAATATGTAAATCTAAATAGCACAGTGGCATACCTTCTAAAAAATCCTTTTCGGAGTAGAGATAATTTTTGCATTACCTTAAAAATACGGGAAATGTTAACTAAATGTGAGTCTCGTGGCTTAAAAGTTGTATTGGCGTGGATTCCGTCTCATTGTGGTATAACTGGTAACGAGATGGCAGACAGTCAGGCTAAGGAGGCTGTCAGTCTGGGTCTTGAAACCTATCGGGACAGTTTTGGTCGTGACCTTGCTAATGAGGCGAAACCACGGATGTTGAGGCAATGGTACGACATTTGGGCTGAATCTTCCGTTTTTAAAGGGAATTATTATTATAATATACAGCGTTCCATTCCTGTTAAGCCATGGTTTTTTAAGTTTCGGGCATTTTCCAAGAAAGTCACTTCAATCGTCATTCGGTTGCGTCTGGGCCATGTTTGCTCTCCGGTTTTTTTGAATAAAATAAGAGTTCGGGATCACTCGTTGTGTGAGTGTGGTCTAGAAGAAGGCACTGTGGATCATATTTTTTTTAACTGCAGAAATCTCCACTCTTCTTTATATAAGTTTTTAAATTCTGATATCCCTAGACCAGTCAATATGTCTTTCCTTCTTACTCTCACCAATACTTCATTCATTCATTCTCTTGTTAAATTTATTGAAGTAAATAATATTAAACTGTAATATTTTGTTGTAATTGTATTTAGTCCAATGGTTAGTTATTTTTTCTCTTTATGTGAATAATTTCGCTATGTTTTTAATTAAATGTATAGTTTTTTTTTTGTGTTGTTGTTTTAGTTTCATCAATGTTTTATTGTTTTCTCAATATTAATTAAGTTTATAATTTTTTGTTCCGTTTTTTATTCTCCCTATTTATACGCTTTTTATTTAATCTGTGCTTTCCAACACTTGACATTGGCAAAATTGTCGAGTCTGCGACAGAGCCATTAAAAACAAAAACTGAACTGAACTATGAGCTAAATGGCTATGCAGTATTTCGTTTCGAAATTTAACGAAACCTCAAAATAACGTCATATCAAATGAGTCCGGTGGCTGAGTAGCAATCCAGTATTTGGGGGTTAGAGTATTGATTTAAGTGGAAAACTTGTATCTTATAGGTTGACGTTCAACGTCCATAAATTCGAACTACGTATCGCAGTATAGAGTAAGCCCCCGGAACTACGTTGTGGTTCCTTTCATATTAGATAATATGCCGAGATGGAAACTCATTTGCCGCGTTTTTTTTTATTGCGATGAATATCGAGACAATCATGTCCTTCGCCTTATGTTAAGCGATATGACCAGTCATTGACAGCAGCAAAACCAAACAACACCATGAATTACAAACCAATGCATTCCACTGCGCTCGCCATGCTGAGACATATGATGTTAAGTCGCGTATGTCCAGTAGTTAGTAGTTACTCTGGCTACAATATCCTTCAAATCGCAAAAGTGCATTTACACTGCTTATTGCCGGGAGAAATAAACATTGAGATGCTAATACTATATGAAAAATGCTAGTGACATAACTAAGTGTGCAGTGATAGCTGGATTTATTGTACGCGAGACCTGTGCAGAAAATTAGATAAATACACTCCACAGGCACATATATAGTCCAGACCCCACACTAAGATCGAGTCTTGTGTCGTGGGTATCAGGAACTACGAGAGACTTATCAGTTTCAGAAACACCCATACCCGAAACCAAATATCTGTGTATCAGACAAATATTTTTCTCGGTGCGGGGATCGAACCCGCGGCCTCACGTTTCATAGCTGGCTTCTAAGTTCTAACCAACTGCGCCACGGAGGATGTCAAAAAAGTACATCTTAAAACCTAGTAGCTAGACCTACGCCCCCACACTCAACCAGTTGGAAAATGTAAAACAATCCTACACACATATCGCAACAAATTACACGTGACTCACTGCAGTTGTAAACATGATCCTGTTGCTCATGTAAAGAATTTGTTATTTTAAAGATTCGCCAACGCGTATATTCACCCGAAAGCAATATTTCTTTAAATAGTCGGACAAAGATCATGTCACTTTCACTCGCAAACCAACGGACGAGTAAAACTGCTTAGGGTTCAACAATATTACACGATTTAGGGCTATGACCTGCTTGACATCGAGTAATTCAAGTTAATAGCCTCATTAGAAATGAGCTAAATATTATAAACAATACCATGTTATATGTAAAAAATGTTAATGGATTATACCTATAATTAAATATTGGATTTGAGTTCAGTGGATAAAGACCGCGCATAATCCCGGATACCAACCACTGGGACCATTGGACAACAACGGTGAAAAGCCGGTTATATTGTCACGTTGCAACTTCAGCCTGCATTTGGCCGAGGTGTATGGGGTTTTCAAGAACCTCACATTATGATAAATACTCATATATTGAATACTTGATTTGGATTGGGCTATTTCCATCAACATTATTACTGTCGTGACAGTAAAAAAAAAACTCCTAACGAATACGCACTACATCAAATGACAGATCACAAATGGGATAAAACAACAGCAACAGTATTAATAAACTATAGCTGATACAATCTGGCATGGCTAATTTAGTTCGATCATCGGGACAGGACATCTCAGATGATCTGATATCTGTGTACAGCATCACGTCGGCTCACCGCGCTCGATTTAGTTTCGGAGCCGGGTATTCCGTTACAATGGGCTCTAAACAAACTTACCTTTTCTATAAATTCTGTAATTGATGTAAAGTTGAGAGTGGTCAGGACTCTGAGGTTATGTGTCTTCAGATTGAAAATGTGAAACATTGCGAATCGGTTTAGTAGATGATAGATACCTATATTATGTGTATATTGACGATAAATAAACAAGTAAAAAATGCGGTAGAGACAAAAAAAACCTAGCTTATGTGTGTTTGAGCCGTAGGTAACACAAATTATGAAAATCCCTAAGCAATCAAATGGAAAAATTGATTCAACCGAAAATTGCAAGTCGCGTCATGGGGTGTTTAAAATTATGTACAGAACACTTGATTTTATCAAACAAACCTTTAACCTATCGCTGAAACAACGCTTAACAACTTTAAATTAAAATTGTAACCAAGCGAAATTAAAACACCAAGCCACATTATCATATGCACACGTATCAGATACATCTAAATCTAAAAGTGGACGCTTAGACTCCTTATAAATCGATGAGTAAACATTGTAACGGAGAAAGACGCTGTAATAAAAAAGTTACAATCTGACAATGAACATCTCCTATCCGTCACGAAAGAAATGAATACTCGTCTCTGTCTCGTAGAGCAGAGTCAACGTGAAAATAACCTAGAAGTTAATGGCATACCTGAACATAAGTCTGAAAATTTGATTAATACAGCCATGCAAATTGCCAAAACTCTAGGAGAACCCCTCGCTGATTGTGACATCATGCATGCTACGAGAGTAGCCAAACTAAATAAAGATAGTACGAAGCCACGGTCCGTAATCATCAAGTTGCGCACACCGCGCCTACGTGATAATCTACTCGCAGCGGTGGTCAAATTCAACAGGAAGAACCCTAAAGACAAATTAAATTCGAATCATTTAGGTATCGCCGGAGATCCAGTGCCAGTTTTCCTTGCTGAACACCTTTGTCCATCGGGTAAACACTTGCATGCTGCCACTAGAAAAACGGCCAAGGAACTCGGTTATAAATTTGTGTGGGTACGTAATGGGCGGATCTTCATCCGTAAAGATGAGTTCAGCCCTGCAATCCTGATGCGTAATACTGATAGTTTGACTCTTCTGAACAAAAACGAATAATTTTAGTAATAATAAAATCAACAGTAAATGTTTTTGGTGTTAATCTTTTAAAAGTGCTTGATATATATTACCAGAATGTCAGAGGATTAAGAACCAAAACTAATGATTTTTTTCAAAATGGTTTAATTAATAATTATAAAATCGTAGCATTAACCGAAACATGGCTTAATTCTAGCATTTTTGATAATGAAATATTTGATTCTAGATATACTGTTTACCGCAGAGACAGACTTTGTACCAGTGGCTCCAAAAAAGATGGTGGAGGAGTCATGTTAGCTGTCTCACGTGATATACACTCGCTTCGCAATCATAGTTGGGAAAGTAATAATGAAGATTTATGGATAAATATACAGCTAAAAGTAAACAAGGGCATTAAAAATATTGCTGTTTGTGTCGTTTACCTTCCTCCACCAATCAAATTGGACAGACTGACTAGTTTCTTAGATAATGTTACTAATGTCTTAAATCATGTTGATAATGTGTTTATTCTGGGAGATTTCAATTTAAGCTTTATCAAATGGACCAAAGAAAAAAGTGATACTTTTTTAACTCCTACCAACTATAACAACATATTAGGTAATAGTTTGGTCGATTTTCTGGCAGTTAATAATTTGCATCAATTTAATCATATTACAAATACTGATGAACGAATACTTGATCTCATTGTCAGTAATTTAGATAATCTTAAGGTCTCAAACTCAATTAATACTCTCAGCAAACTTGATCCAAAACATCCTTCACTTCTCATTCATTTATCAGACGTAGACTCAAAATACTTACGATTTAACAATATTCCCCGCCACAACTTTTTTAAATGTAACTATGATAATATTATTTGTGAACTAAACGCCGTTAATTGGCACCAAGAATTATGGCCTTTGCAAGATATAAATGTATCTATTTCTGTATTTTATAATAAGCTGTATGAATTAATCGATAAATATGTACCAAAACGCACATCAAAGAAATCTAATTATCCCGTCTGGTTTTCACACACGCTCATTAAATTACTGTCGGAAAAAGAAAAGTACCGGCGTAAATTCCACAAATACAATAATCCACGAGATAAACTTAGTTATGACCTCCTACGCAATCGCTGTCACATACTTATGCAAAGAAACCACAGCGAGTATAAACTCAAAATTGAAATGGAAATCGGTAAAAATAGTAAAGTATTTTGGCGGTATATGAAAAATAAACGCGGTAGCTCTAGTACAATCCCAGCCAAGATGCATCTGGATCAACGTGTGGCTGAAAGTGGATCAGGCATAGCTAACTTATTTGCATCTCATTTTTCCTCAGTGTTTACTGATTCAACAATTTCTAACATACTCCCTGGCTCCAATGAAGTAAATGACGTCATTAGAAGTATAAAATTCTCCGTTAGTCAAGTGAAGACTAAAATAAGTAAAATGAATGTCTCAAAAGGTGCTGGTCCTGATTCAATACCACCTTTTTTCATAGTCAAATGTAGAAGTGCACTTTCATTACCATTATGTCTACTGTTCAACCGTTCTCTTGATACTGGTATATTCCCTGACGCTTGGAAAAAAGCTCGTATTGTACCTGTTTACAAAAAAGGCGATGCTACTAATATAATTAATTACAGACCAATCTCAATACTCTCATCTTTTGCCAAACTGTTTGAATCTTTAATTTGCCCTATTATTGCTGATTACTTTGATGCAAAGTTGTCAGACAATCAACATGGTTTTCGAGCTGGTCGGTCGGTACAAACTAATTTGGTCAGGTACGTAGCTGATTTATCACGGGCACTTGATGAGAGACAAGAGGTTGACGCGATTTACACCGATTTTAGCAGCGCCTTTGACAAAGTTAGTCACCCAATTCTATTAGCAAAACTGCAGCAATATGGTGTGCATGGATCCCTGCTGAAATGGTTTAAGTCCTATCTCTCCTATCGTCCACAATTTGTTGCAGTCAATAATTACACATCTCAATTATACTTCGCAAGTTCAGGGGTACCGCAAGGGTCCCATCTTGGGCCTATTTTATTTATAGCGTTTATAAATGACATCACATCCGAGATTAAACATTGCGAGTATTTACTCTTTGCAGACGATCTGAAAATGTATAAGACTATAAATAATCAGGAAGATTGTAATTTAATTCAGAGCGATTTACATAGACTGGAAAATTGGTGTTTGATCAATCACATGACTTTAAATGTACAAAAATGTCATCACATAAAATTTTCAAGAAAACGAACCTCCTTGTCATCTACCTATAATCTTTTTAAAACAAATATAAACAAAGTTGATGAGATGCGTGATCTTGGAGTTATTATGGACACTGCGTTAAATTTCAAATCTCACATTAACTCTGTTGTTAAAAAATCTGCACAAATGCTTGGTTTCATCAAGCGGCAGACACGAGGTTTCAAGCGACACAAAACAAGAATTATTTTATACAATGCTTTGGTACGTAGTCAGTTAGAGTTCTCTAGTGTAGTATGGAATCCTTTTTATGCAGTTGATTCACAAAGAATTGAAGCCATTCAAAGATCATTTACCAAATATCTTGCATTCATATCCCGCGGTATAAGCCACCGGCGCCCCTATGACGAGCGTTTAAACTTTTTTGAGATGATGTCGTTGCGAGAGCGTCGACGTGTGAATGATTTGATTTTCGTCTTTAGCATTTTGAAGGGTACAACTAAATGCAGTTCTTTAATTGAGCGCCTGTGCTATTCCGTTCCTTCCAAACCTCCAAGACACCCAATCAGCAATGTACTTCATGTCCCTTTTTGTAGAACAAACATAGGATTAAACTCACCTTTAGTAAGAATGTGCAAAGAACTTAATAAGTTGTACAAGTCTGTACCTAGTGTGGATGTACATGCAGATACGCTCTACTCTTTCAGAAGAGTAATTTCTGGAACAAATGTAACCCTGGTGGATATTTAGAATAATTTAGGCCTCATTTTCTTTTTCTTTTTTAAATTTTTATGTCTACTATTTTTATATTTTTGTAAATGATCGTTATGTTGAATGACCTTAAATTAGTAATTGTTTTGTTTTTGTACTTTATTATTTGTTTCCAAATTTTAGTTTTATTTTGTAGTAATTAGGTATAGTGTTGATTTGTTAAATTTTATGAATGTTGTGTACGTCTTTAATTGGCATTCATATCAGTGATTTAATATGCTTTGCCTTATATATGTGTAGTGATATTGATGTGTTTGCTGTTGATGTACCTATTTTAAATAAATAAATAAATAAATAAATAAATGAGTACAGAAGTTATCAGATAGAATAGTCTAAGAGTGGATGGTGTGACCCTGCTCGTGTCGATGGCTCTCGTGTGAGCGTCGACAGTCGATACTAGGCGGAAGGGCGCGGGGACTTGTTGCTGTAAGTAGGCCGCTGCCGGGCCGCTGACCGACCCACCCCGTAGTACAGGTGAATTGGGAATGCATTGTGCTCTGATAGCTTTGGGATAGTGATTGGGAAATAAAGAAATGATTGGTCGCTCGCCGAAAAAACAAATAACTCAGATTATTTTTCCGACCCAAATATCGACCAATAGAATTGCACCATTCGACGTCACGTGGTACAACCTACATGGTATTATACTGATAATTTTTTGAAAATTTTCTCTGGTAGTTGCTATATATAAAAAACAAAACATGATCCAGTCAAATTAACCACACGTCAAACTGACAGGTTGAATTCAATTGTGAAAATTGGAGATTTTGCATGAAAATGAGTTTGAAATTAAAATTTGGGACGGAAAAATAATCCCCCGAATACCACACGAGCTTCAAAATTATCTGGCATTTCCCTCAAGGTTCCCTGCAAACAAATAAAGTCGTCAAGTTTTGACTCCTTCATTTGTTTGCAACGAACCTATCGGGAAATACCCGATAATTTTGAAGCTCTTGTGGTATTATAAGTGATAATTTATCTCTAAACATTTGACATGTGTCGGCTTGTCCACTTGTTTTATAAATCTTGAATTTGGTGTGAATTTTGATGTTCACTGTTGCTCTTCTTGGCGATGATAAATGATGCAATGCTCGATGTTTTTCATAAATTATTATTAACACCGATGTAACAGTATAAGGGTTTCTTAGTTGGTTAATGGTTCATGGTTTCTTTAACAGTAGGCATCTTAAAAACAGGTGCTTAATGTCGTCTTTGTTAACTAACCTGAAATATACAGATTCCAGATATAATAGCAACCTAATATTTTGTCATCTAAGCATAATTTTCTATTTTTGTCTCTGTTTGAAAAATAACAGATAACTTCATTAAAAAATCACCAACAAAGCTTTAGTGTAGACCCTGTTAAACTAAAAAAAGTTTTAATTATCATATCTAAACCATTATTTATTGTCTATTTAATATGTTCCTTAAAATAGGTTGCTTGGAATATATTCCCGTCTTCACTGAACTAATCATAGCACTTTAAAAACAGAGTGCTTTATTTCCTTGGTAACCAAGATACTATTTCACGTTATATTATATTGTCAAATAAATCTACATCATACTGGTAGGGGTCTTAAGCTACTAGTAAATGCAAAAGCTTCTAAAAGTAAGACTATGTTTTTGAATGGATTTAGTTGATTTTTTGCACACAGAAAAATCATGTCCTGAATTAACACATACGCTGCTTTATTATGATGGATTAACCTAATCTAACCCCTCTCAATCGTACTTTCGGTTGAAGAGGAAGCCTAAGCCCTGCAGTGGTACGTAGGTATATGGGCCGATACAGCAGCTGCTGCTTTATTATTCTTGTAGCAGGTTCCCACAGAAAGCAGCGAAAAAACCTACTTTTACATAGGTATAATACAGAAAGTGCAATACCCACAACACAGCTTAAAGTCAGTATCGTCTATAAATAACGTCATAATATTAATCATTCATTACTGCCTCGGCAGCATAGTTGTACTACGATACGGTTACAAAACTGGGGTCTCGGACAATCCTAGATCGGGCAAAGTTGTATTGGATTTTCCTATTCATTATCAGGCCGGAGTCAGGAATTTGTGCCAGATACGGCGATAGGCTCTCCCTCTATCACATGGCGGGACAGAACATACAAGGCGAAGTATGGGGTCCAGGTTACGTTAATACAAGCACATGTAGCACATATCTTAAAACCTATCGAATATAAAGAACAGAAATGGCATAGAACTGTCGAAAAAATACAGTGCGAAGAATTTAATTGGGTTCAATAAGGATACAATATTATTAAATAAAATTACTATTTACTATGTGCATGTACACTGTTACCTCCTTCAATATTTGTACACCCATTAGTTCGATATTTACAGCCATATTCATAGACAGTTCTTAAACCTATTTTAGCTCTCGAATGTTCTCTCTTCCTCGCTCAACATGAATTCAAGTCATTTGAAAGGGACAAAATATTCTAAAGCTAAAACAAGTTTTTAAAATGTCTACAAATGAGTCCGTTAGTAACTTTAAAATCAGCATTCATTTGTAGAAGCAAAGTTGAAAACAAATTATAAGCTAAACGGCACTTTGAATATTAAAGGTAAACTTGGTATAATGAAATAAGAGGGCAGATTATCGCCGCTCCCTTATCTTCCCGTGTTTATCCCTAACGATGTTTAGGGGTTGCGGGGGTAGCTTATCTACCTACAGCCCTGCTCCCTGCTCAAACGCAACGGGTTTTGCTGAAATTTAATTACTCATCGCTGATTTTGCAGTATCATGTACATTTATAAACAGATTTAATTTAGATTTTTTTTTATTTTTAGGGTTGTCTATGTGTGGCTTTTCGAGATGACAACTTTATCTTACCAAATCTTTATTTGTTCTAATTTGATCACGAGTCTCTGATAAAACTGGGCTAAGTATAATCCACCACGATGACATAATACGGTTTGATAAATTCGCTTAAATTTGAAATTCCTCCGAAGATTTTTCAGCTTTACTCACAATTATATCCTGTAACTATCATTAAAAGTAATATTTAATCATAGTTGCTTAATGAATTAAGTGAGACAAACCAATGCGCAACCAACTTGGTAGAAAGTGATCATCGCCGTCCATAAGCACCCGAAATGGTTAAATCCCGTGCGCCATTTTTATTATAGGGTATGAAATAGAAAAACAGATTTAAAAAGACAAAGGTGCGATCGTACTGTAGGAGTCAAGCATTATGGTAGAATGTAATAACTTTGCTAGTCAAGCGCCATCTCGAAAATCATAATCTGAGAAGAGAAAGGAGACCTTCCACATACCTAACTGAAACATTGATCGCCGATCTAACATACGCATGTACACAAATAGAGAATTTTGTTAAAAGAAACATTAATATTGAAATACAAAAGTAATGTTGTTTATTGTATTATGCCACTTTGATATATTATGGCCCGGAAAAAGTCGCGGCGAAGAAATCTCCCATGTGGCGAAAACGATTTGCGAGTTACATTATTTCTTATTATATTTTGTCGATACTAATGCCCTGACGACGCGTATATATTATTTAAGTTTATGTTATTATAATAAGCTTTTTTTCTTCAGTGTTTTAGGTTTTTATTTTAATCGTTATTTTGGAGTATTCTGAATTTTCTCGTTTATAGCGCAGAATTGAACATACATATATTGTGCTTGACGGAAACTCGCATGCGTTAATCTATAACATAAAACCCGTAAAAAATAAGGGTTTTTTTTTATAGAACGCATCATGTTGCAGCAATGTCGCGAGCACGTTCGCCAGCATGTTGCGTGACAGATTGTCGCATGTTGCGAGTTGGCGCGCGGCCAATGCTCCATTGCAGATGAAATCAGTTGTGCAGCCGCTGGGCCGGCACTATTGGCCGACGTCGCTTCCAATCAGCCTGCAGGTACATTATTTATTGTACAACCAACATTGCTTTTACTAGTCTTTATTATTTATTTTCCTGTATTTATCTCGAGAAAGAAGAAGAATTGTGTCCCGTTTATTTTCCACCGATGTAATTACATAGAGCGGTAACAATATTACCTAACAATTTAAAAGATGTTCTGAAAAACTATATCAAATGATATCCCACCGTTTTCTGGTAGAATAATTTGAAAAGAAACATATCTCATGTCATATAACCACTAGAATTTGTATCCGTCTAACTTAAAGTTGATCTCTCCTATCGCATATTGGAACGGAAAAAACAAGTGACAAAAACAGCTCCTCAATCTACCAATTCGAAACACGTCAGCATCACATTTAGGTTTGTGTGTAGGTATAATATTTTGAATGTAGATAATTTTCGATAGGGAGTTGTGGAGACCACTGTATGTGTGGAGTGCGTAGTTTGCATAGGGCGGGTTCCCAAGCCGGCAGGTAGAGGGCGCTGTGTGCAGTCGGCACTCCGCACTCCCGAGCTCGCCGCGCTGCGAGAGCTCGCTTTTTGAATTACTCCCAAGTGCTATTGCGCCGAGTTAAATGCAAGCATGAGTTAATGTATACGATTTTGCGATATTTTTACCTTTAAGAGCGTATACACCTTGCGCGCAAAGTCAACTATAGGTATTTCTTCGTTAATTTCACGCACACATAAGCGACCAAAGCTGTGTGCGTAGAGCTGCCGCGTCGGCTCGCTATACAATCGGCGCAAACAACTTTGATCCGTGCGCTTCAAATATTCAATTGAAATGTAACTGTAATATAATATCATAAAAATATTTTATTTGCATTATAAGTAGACAAATATTACTGTGCAAGCAAAGAATAATACAAATTTAGATACTAATCATATTTTCGTTATTATTACATTGTTAAGTTGCATTCAAATCAGTGTTCAATCAGTAGTCACTACGGACGTTTTATTAATCATTTCGTGTTCGAACACATGAATAGAGTTAGGAGCCTTACAACCTCTTATAATTACGAAATATATATTTTTTTTTTATTACAATACATAATATAATTTAGCCTCGGATTTACATCCCATTGTATTATCTGAAACATAATTTATACTCACTACAAAACCAATTTAGGTAATAAAAAAAAAACATATTTTACTACCAAAGTACTAAGATGTGGCAATCGCATTCCGCGCGTGGCTAATTTTACTACGCACGGCAAAAATCGACTGCAGCCAGGCCGGAGCGACGAGCGATACGTCCTCCCTCTAGAAGGCCTTGCGGCGGTCTGATTTGAGCCACGTCGGACAGCGTGTTTTATAGTGGTTTTTAAAATATTTGTAGAAAACATGAAAACTAATTTTGTTGAAATATAAAAATGGTAATTTATTGATAAGATGTTCTTCTATTATAATATGCAATTGCTATAAAAAATTATGTACGATAAGTTGGTGAAAAAAATATGTTCTTGACGAGAGTTTCTGAATAATTTCGCATTGAGTAAATTTTTATTTTTCAGGAACTAATCACAAAAAGATTATTTTTCTCAGCAAAATCCCTCCATAAGGGTCTTATTAGTCTGATAATATTTTTATTTTCATCTTATATTTAGTGGTTTCGGATATCTTAAGCTTCTAAATTGCCATTTAAAGCCTAAATAACGAAACTTGTGTTCAGTAATCCTTATAGTACTTACAAATTATCCATCAATCTATAATGTTTTCCACCAAAATCCCTAGATGACAACCTTTTCTAAAATTAGTAGTAATTATTTATCCTTTAAATTGTTTATTGGTGGCTATTAACTCATTTGAAAAGTCCTGTTTTTAAGCCAAAAAGCGCGCAAAGGGTATAAACGCTCTTAATGTATTTATGAAGGACTGACTCAGTGGCATGGTCCTACTACGGTACGATACCAATACTGAGGTTTCGGGTTAGATTCCAGGTCGAACAAAGTGATATTGGGTTTTTATCTTCATTAAATGTTATCCCAAAGCAGGAATTGGTGCCCGTTATGGCGATTGGTTCGCTCCTCATCACATCGCAGGACGGAATCCACGAGTCGATAAATGGGTGCCCCTGTAGCACCTCTTCCTACTATTATGTATGTATTTATAATCAGTGACATTTTAGTTAGAGACTGCTTGGAGCAAACTGAACTCTGAAAATCAAAACACACGACTCTTTTTATAAGTGTGTTATATGTATGTATTCTTCGTTACTTAACATCCATTTATAATAGAAATATGACGGGGCAACTTGCGTAGCTCAGAGTTCAGCACAATAATGACGTAGATATTAGAACTCCGCAAATCCCTAGTAAGTCACCTCAATGGACTAGAGTCTACAATACTCTCAGAACGTAGAGAAGAACCTTGATTTGCTGTAGATATAACTGAAAACAGGCCTCGGGTTTTTTTTTTGCAAAAACAGCATTTTTACTAAATGCTGTTTTTTGTTAATACTGGTGGCAGGTCTCTCATAGGTGAGAGGCCATCTGGGTAGGTACCACCGCAATGTCTATTTCTCCCGTGAAACAACACTGCTTAAATGCACTGTTGTGTTTCGGATTGAAGGACATTGTAGCCAGAGCAACTACTGGACATATTGAGACTTAACATCTTATGTCTCAGGATGGCGAGCGCAGTGGAATGTTGCTACTATTCAAGAGCGGTCGTATCGCTTACCATCAGGCGAACGGCTTGCTCGTCTCGCCATTCAATGCAATAAAAAAAAATATATGCTAAAGCTATGAAATTAAACAAGCATCTGTTCTATACAACTAAAAGTAATAATAATAATAACACCCAACAGTCACATACATAGTCCCGACCCCACACTAAGATCGAGTCTTGTGTCGTGGGTATCAGGAACTACGAGAGACTTTTCGGTCTTACAAACACCCAGACCCGGAAGAAATATTTGTGGGCCACACAAACATTTCTCTCGGTGCGGGGATCGAACCCGCGGCCTCTCGTTTCACAGGCGGCGTCTAACCATCTGCGCCACGGAGGCTGTCAGAAGTCTTTAAACAATTCAATTCGAATCCCAGGGCACACCTCTGACTTTTCGGAGTCATGTGTGTATTGACAGTCAATCACCACGCACTAAAACGGTGAAGGAAAACATAGTGAGGAAACCTGCATACCATAGCGATTTATAAAAAAAAAATCTATGGTATGTAAGTCCGCCAACCCGCACTAGGCCAGCGTGGTGGACTATATGGCCTAACCACTCTCAATCGTACTGTCGATTGCAGAGGAGGCCCGTGCCCTGCAGTGGGACGTATATGGGCTGATACAGTATTTAAAATAAAATCTACCATAGAAACCTACAATCTAAACGTAAGGTAGTCGTTATGCTAAAACTCCTAACAATAAATGATTACCCGCCCGCGTTTCCGACTTGCACCACACTAAAGGGTTGGCGAAGTGCACTCGGCAATTAGAAGCACCAGTTGTTTTCATTCTACTTCATTTTTTTGGAGAAAAAAGGGAAGATAAAAGACGATTCATTCTATTTAATGACTTCTATTCAGATGCGGTCGACAGCGGTATAAATTCACGCATTGTGTTGGTTCTTTTATAGAAAAATGTGGGTCAAAATGTTCTAGAACTATTCTAAATCTTTATATTACATACTAGCGAGTTTACCTGACGGTAAGAGACAATACATATACCCAACAGCCATACCCGTATTCCTCACTTGTCGTGTCGTGGGTTTCAGAAACTACAACAGCCTTTTTGCTCTCACAAACCTAGACCCAAAACAAATATTTATAGGCCACAATTATAATATGATTGTGGCGCGTGGATTGAACCTGCTTTTCCTCGTTTTTCAATCTTATTTCAAACAACTGGGACAAGATGTGTCGGAGAGGAGAAATTTGAATACAAGAAAATACTATCAGAAACTCTACCCAGAAAAGTCTTTTTAAGTTTGGGTGAGACTGGAACGAAATAGTTTTTCTTTTTCTTTTTATTAATAACTATATTAATAGAACCTTTAAATACCCCTAAATACGATACTCTATATGTGGTTCAAATTAATTTTGTCTTAACACGTATACCTTATACCTGTCAAAAACAGCCATTACAAGCCGTGTTCCATTTATAAGCACTATCATCGGATCATCAATCATCGTATAGGTGTACACGGAGCGATTGCCAATAAAGACCGCTGGGTCAGGGGTCAATTCATAAAGGTCACATTGAAAAGTAAAGGTAGACAGCGGGTGTGAGCTAGTAGGAAAGGTCAAAGGAAAACTAAACATTTACGACTAGAAGCATCCTGGTTGATAGCGTGAAATATACATAGGTTCAAGATTTAGATATTTTTTATCGTCTTAGATTTTGTGATAACGATTACGGGCTGAGGAAACTTGAGGTCGTAAATACTCAGTTTGGGCACTCCACATTTTGTGTTATTAATTTGAAAAATATGAGACGAATAGGAATTTTTCACCGGTATAAGCTGTACTCGTTTTATGAGTTGTCTCTCTATAATGGTTGGGCTCGTATGATCTTGATGCTTTTACATATAACCAGTGTGTCTGTGCCCCATGGCGAGGAGGCGCTGAAGCTACAGTTTCCTTAGCCAACAAGGTGGTTGTTTTCTTACTCATACTTGTATTTTTTAACTGAATTTATTTGTACACGTGGGAACTTGTCCTTGGCAGGGCCCCCGCAACCATATGTGCAAAGTGTGCAATGTACACGGGCGCCATCCTTTAGGGGCGCCAAAATCAGGGCCCAAAAAAAACAAAAGTAATCAATTCATATAATAAAATCGTAACCGGTCGATGTCGGTGCATAGAAGATAAATGAGAATAACCTTTAGAGTTTTTACATTACCTGATGATACTCACCGTGACCCTTTAAGTATTTTACAATATATTTTTTTTTTGTATTGTATCAGCCCATATACGTCCCACTGTAGGGCACGGGCCTACTCTACAATCGAAAGTACGATTGAGAGTGGTTAGGCCATATAGTCCACCACGCTGGCCTAGTGCGGGTTGGCGGACTTACATACCATAGGAATTCTTATAAATCGCTAATATATTTGAAAACAATTTAACTTCCACCCTTCCAAATGTAAGCATTTCACTAAGAATTATTCTGAGATTGCCTGTATCTGTAGCTTCTGGCGAGCGATATTTGCAAAGTTAAAAATTATTTAAGGTCAACAACGCTTCAAGAAAGATTCTCTGGTCTAGCAAAATTAGCCATTGAACAAGAAATTTTTGATGGTATAAATTTCAGCGATGTAATTAACGAATTTGCAACAGCATAGTCTCGGAAAATTTCGCTACAGTAGCAAGAGTATTGTAGTAGTGACTCTACTACAACAGCTATTTTTTAATTTTTCTATTGTAACTAGATATCTTTTTTTGATTTTATAATGACGTTACCTAGGTATTTTTTATTAAAGTATCTGCATATAGTATTCTAGTATAATTAGGAAGTGATACTTATTTACGTGTTAATTAAAAAGCGCAAAACCTCAGAGACGCCAACTTATTTTGATTATAAAAGAATTACGAATATTATTTTGATTCAAATTTGACCCCTATTTTTTTTAGTGGAATCGACTCTACTTACGATTATGAACAAACTAATTTCAGGTTTTGCGCTTTCTCAATAACAATTCAAGGTCAGTGTTGCTCCTATCTAGTGGTCATGGCCTGTCCTATAACATCCTCTACCCACAAATCCTATTTCCTTTCCCCGGTTAATGACGGGCAGCAGCGTCATCAACGCCAGTCCCCTACTGCGCTCGCCAACCCGCCTGCCAAGCGTGGCGAGTATTGGCAAATACCCCCACAATGACGACACAAATTAAGACCAGGCCCCCAATCCCCGGCAGCCCCACTATTCCTGGCTATGGTAGCGGTCATGGTTACGGTACGGGTTAGGGGGTGCTAAGAATCCCCGGGTTGGCCCCGGCTACCACCCCCGACGACGACTGGCCCTGGTAACACACAACAAACGCACATTGAGGACAGACGAGAAGATTGTCGAACTGGAAGAAGAATTGAGCAGGTTACACTAGGACATTCTGGGGTTATCGGAAGTCCGAAGAATCGGGAAGGATACGATAACTCTGAAGTCTGGTAACCTGCTCTTCTACCGGAGGGACGACCAACAATCCCAAGGAGGTATCGGATTTCTCGTCCACAGGTCTCTCATCAACAACATCGTATGCATCGAAAGTGTGTTGAGCAGGGTAGTCTACCTTATACCACTTATACTCAGAATATCAAAAAGATATTCGTTGAAGGTCATACAGGTATGCGCGCCGACCTCGACACACCCAGATGAAGAAGTAGAGGATATATATGAGGACATATTAAGAAGACATATTTCGTTATTAAGCAAAAGTTAAAAAGTTTGTTTTTTATGTTTTATTTTTTTACCTCGTACATATTTATTGTTGCAATTGTTTTTCAAAAATGTGGACAATATGTTTTTAAGCAAAAGTTTAAGTTTTTATGTTGTTTTTTTCTTGTTTCGTATATATTTAGGTCCAGCTGAAAACCAGCGCCGTAGTTCAGGCTGCGGCAATAAGCTGAGCTGGAACCTTTTTGGTTTAGGGAGCATATATTGTATTAGTTGTTATTTTATGTTAATTTTTTTTTTTGTTATGATTTGACTTTTTATTTTAGCTTGTGTTATTTTCTCTAAACCAAATAAACGTTTATTATTATTATTATTATTACATAAGTCGGGCCAAACCTACTTCCAAAACCTACTTCAATGTTGTTATGGGGGACTTCAACGCATAGTTGGGCAAGAGAAGCGATGCAGAGTTGAAAGTGGGGCAATTTGGATATGGGCAACGGAACCCCAGGGGTCAGAGGCTGGCCGACTTTCTGGAGAAACAGAGACTCTTTGCGATTAACTCTTTTTTTCCAAAAGCCGCCTCACAAGAAATGGATCTGGCTAAGTCCTGACGGTTCTACGAGAAACGAGATAGATTTCATCTTGACGGATGAATAGACGGATGTTCCGAGATGTCTCTGATCAACAGGGTGAAAACCGGCAGTGATCACCGAATGGTTAGGGGCACACTTAATATCAATGTCCATACAGAAAGGCGTCGCTTGATGAAATCTACGCTAAGACCTACTCGCGCCCATATCCAAAACCCCGAGAGCTTTCAACTCAAGCTGAAAAATCGCTTTGATTGTCTAGAAGAAAACCTTGCAGTGGACGAACTAAACAGCGGTTTGGTAGAAGCTGTCCATATGGTAATCTAAGTATTTTAGACCTCGCCGTAGAGATAGACCACAAAAACTCTCGATCCACACTCTTGACCTCATGGCCGAACGTCGATCTTTAGCGCTGCAGTCTTCCGATGACGCCGAAGCATATCGGCGGCTCAATAGACGGATTTGGAAGTCCTTGCGACACGATGTCCGTGCTCACAATACTGTAGGCTCTAAAGTTTTTGCAAGAGACTTGTCTATTGGGCAAAGCCAGTTGTCTAGGCTGAAAATGGACGATGGCCGCGTGGTGTCGATGAGGGCAGAGGTATTAAGAGCGATGGAAAGGTTCTACGGACAGCTTTACACCTCGGTTGCCGAACCTACTGTTAGCTCGGCCGAAGACCCGAGAGCCGAGTTGATCCGACACTATAGCAATGATATCCCGGACATCAGCCTGTGTGAGATTGAGATGGCCCTCAAACAACTTAAAAACAACAAGGCGCCGGGTGAGGATGGAATCACTTCAGAGCTTCTGAAAGCGGGCGGAACACCGATGCTGAAAGTCCTTCAGAGGCTCTTCATTTCCGTTCTCCTCGAGGGCTCAACGCCGGAGGCATGGAGCAGGAGCGTGGTGGTACCGTTCTTCAAAAAAGGTGATAACACTTTGCTGAAGAACTACAGGCCCATCTAGCTTCTGAGCCATGACTATAAGTTGTTTTCGAGGGTCATCACAAATTGTCTCGAACGCAGGTTTGATGACTTCCAGCCTCCCGAACAAGCCGGTTTCCGAAAATAGGTACTATAGATAACGTGACCATTTTTTTTTTGTCAGAGCGGGACATCTGTGGAATGAGATAATAATAATAATAAAGTTTTTACAAGTTTTTGTATAAGTGTGAAACTCTGACTTTTCATAAAAACTGAATTTTCGTAATCAAAATAGTTTTAATTACTAAGGCACTCAACTGTGTTTTATCACTTGTCCATATTTTGTTAATGTGAGAAAAAACTCTTTCGATAGATGCGTTACTTCCAAGCAGACACATAACGTACTCAATAATTGTGGAAAAGTTTTATAAATCAAGATTGTATTTACGAAAATGCTGGAATAATTCAACCCCACGGTTTTTAGCATTAATTCGGTAAAGCATTTTGAGCGGGAAATACATTTTAAATTATCGTTTGGTCTGTTTGCAGGAGCGGGACTATGTCGGCCTTGCTGGGGACACCGGGACAGACTTCCTGAAAGCGGGACTGTCCCGCCCAAAGCGGGACGTATGGTCACGTTAACTATAGACCATATCCATACGCTTCGGAAGTTATACAAAAATTTTCAGTGGTCAGAACCTGGTAAAGTTTGCGGGACGTCGCTGGATGCAGGCTGCCCCCAACAGGTCTCTGTGGAAATCATTGGGGGAGGCCTATGTTCAGCAGTGGACTTCCTTTGGCTGATGGATTTAGTCTACAAATACATATGACTTTAAAAGTTCAGTTCTTTGCTTTATTTCAAGCACCTACCGATAATTCAAAATGCCTCAAGGGGCGCTAAAATCTTCTTTCGCACACAGGCGCCAATAACCGTTACGGCGGCCCTGGTCCTTGGCCTTACGTTACCTAAACTGTGTTTTTTCATATTATTGTAATTAGGCGTGTATTGCCCATAATCAATAAAATCATGAATAAATGAATGGATGAACGAACGAAAGAAAGAACGAATGAATAAATTAATAATAATTTATGCCAAAAAGCTCCGGAAACTGTGAAAAGCACTCTACCGTCCCCTTCGATTATTATACACGAAAGGTTTTCAATTCACTATTTTTATAGCTTTTGGTAACGCTATAAAATAGATGAGTTTAGAGATAATGAAATTAGATCTTAACTCTTAACTCTTCTTAACCATTTGTATAAGTTTTATTAATTGTGATTAAATTGACACCGCCCACAGAACGTTCAGGCATAAAGTTATCCAAGTGGTACGAATAAAATCAAGATTATTGCCATGAAATAGTTATCCCTTCCCGTTTGAAATCTACATATTTATGTTTGGGTCCTTGAGTGTAACACAAAATACATCAGATTCTGGTGTGAATGTTTTGAGAACACAATGTCGCATAGTTTCTGATAGCCAGGACAAAAGACTTTCATATAAATAAGAGTAAGTAAGATCAACAAGAAAAAGAAACAATCGATAGGAAGTTTGCGCCTGGAAAGCTTTAAGCCTATTTGATCCTCTGGGATCGGGTTGTAATTATAGTTGTTACTGTCCTCACTTTGTTAAACTTTGCATTCTATTCTTATATGTTTAAGTTTTGTACTACTGCAGAAATGTTATACATAGATCTGCGCAGCCATAAACAAAACTATTGGATATGTGAAATAAAATTTGAAACGGGAGCCAAATTGTTAGAAAAGTTTTCGAACAACGGCATGAAAGATTTGTGCATTGTGTATATTTAGTGAATTTGTATTTTTCTCTTTGATAAAAATTTCATAGGTATCCGTAACTAGAACTTGCCAAATGTTTCCGATAGTATGTAATAATTGGATGTCGGCACCCAACTACAACAATTCATACATACAGGGTATATCAAGACTGCTCCCGAAAACGAAGCGGGGTGGTAGTTTAAGTGACTTCAGAAACAATGCCACAGAAAAAGTTGCAAAAAAAGCGACAATTTTTTTTTGTTATTTTTTTCCTATGGCCATATTTGGGTGGTAAATACATTTATTTCCTAAAATAATAGTGTACACCCTTTTATTTATAAATACTCTAAGGTATAAAAGAGTTTAAATTATTATTTTAGCAAAAGCTATGGATTTACCACCCAAAAATTTCGATATTTAAAAAATCATAAAACATAATTGTCGGGTTTCTTTGCGAAATTTTTAGTTGCATTGTGTTTGTAGTCAGTAAAACTACCACCCGGCTTCATTTTCGGTAGCAGTCCTGAGATACCCAGTAATTCCAGGTCATGATCCTACATAAGAACCCTGTATCGCTGTCACAAATATGCTTGTACCTACACCCAAATATAAGTTGTATTCACTTTATTTACTAATAGTCAAAATACAATTTCGCGAACGAAGACATTAGCCTGAAGAAAACCTACTTTGGTCGCAATCTTGTTTATTTTATTATCTCGGCTAGATCTTTTAGACGCAGAACTTTGTCTTGAACTTTAACATCGTCATACATTTCTAGTAGATAATTTAATTCCTTTTAATTTGATACTCTAGAGTCTAGACTCTAGAGACCTTACCAGCATGATTTGGAGCTAACTTATGGTAAATCAAAGTCAACTAGCCGTCCCAACTTCGAAATTGGATACATAAACTCACGATTTTTTCCCAAACAGGGTAGGCAGAGCTACTACCAGCACACCCGTTTTGCGTATCCCGTCCCACGATACGATAGGGGGCGAGCATAACGCCATAAAAAGCACAAATTCCTGACTCTGGGCTTTTATTAAAACCTTCATACAGGTCACGTAACTCTATTCTCTATTCCTCTAAATAGTAAGTACCCAACGCAGGGCGGTCTATTTGTTTGCTTGCAATATTCACGCCAGTCCCATCAGCCATCCAATTCCGGCCACCAGCGAAGCGCGAACTCATCACGCACAATGCCACTTTATTCTAAACGACAATACATAAAAGTAGGCCTTGCGGTTTACGCGGATAAATAAAAATGTAAAATTGACTAAATTAACGATGCAGTTGGTTAAGGAACGTGCTGTGGGTCGTAAGACAAATATTTGAGTGATAAATATTTGTTTCCAGTCTCCGTGTTTTGAGAATACAAAGACTCGTAATTTTTGATATTCATAACAAAAGAGAAATCCCTTTATGTAGGGTCAAGATTCAGGCCTATGTACCTAAATGAATGTATTTAGATATAATAATTTACTGGCTATTGGAATTGATTTCAAGTCCAATTAGGTTTTTCGGTATGACAAATCTAATTGGTCATTGCCTAGGATTGAATTTTATGCCCGAAATGACGATAGAATCTCCTCTACCACATTGGGACATAAATTAACTAACAAATAGGAGTTAGTAATTGAAACACCTCTGCCTACCCCTCTGTGGTACAGCCGTGAATACCGGGTATACTTCTAGTACTATGGTATACTGCGCCCGAAAACGAAGCCAGGCGGTAGTATTGGTGACTTCAGACAAAACCCACCAACTATAATTTCGCAAAAAAAAAAAGCGACGTTTTTCGCATATTTTTTAGTATTATTGTGATTGGTTAGTATAAATATTTTTAGCGAAAATAATTATCTAAACACTATTGTCTCTAAAAATAAACTGGGTGATTTTTTTTGTTGCATATGGTCTGCAGTCTATAAAATGGTAATTTTATAGAAAACCAAGCCAGGTAACCTGGCTTGGTTTTCAGTCACAGTCTGGATGTAACCTGGAGGCTGTATGTAAATTAAGTTACATAACATAGGGGACTGTTTTCATTAATTACCATAAATAATAGAGTGTATAGATGCTTAGGTAGAGAGGCTGTGTGTATTTATGTTTATGTAATTTCCTGTGTCAATAATAAACATAGGTAATATGAAAATCACTAAAATGGCACTGATGTTTCCGCATGAACGAAAACGGATAGTGTTATGTAATTGATTGCATACACAAACATTTATTCCTCATTTTAATAACTTACAGCCACACTTACAGCTATGAAATGATCGCTGAAGGGAATTCTTTACTCACATTAAATTAAATTTAACGAGATGTATTTGACGGGTGATATTGTAATTTTAAATGTTGAATGCAGAATGTAGCTGTAAATGAATTCTGGTTAAGCTTTACGACAAATACGGATGGTGCCCGAATGAATACCTTTTTAAGTAAAGTTGGAGTCCAGAGTCAAAAATGATTGCGCTCGTCGACAGGATTGCAACGGCAGGAAAATGCATTACATGAATGGCGCTTTGTTCCTACTTCCTAGTACCACCATTAAAAATACAAAAGTAAAAAGCACTTGTCAGAATTTAAAAGATTATCTACACTGTATCGTAAAATACCAGTAAACAAACATTAATACACATATTAATTTTGTATTCGTTTACATATAATTTTTGACGTTTTTCGTTCTTGATTATTTAAATATGTACCAAAATACACCCATTAAACCCATTTTTGTGTACTTTGGATTTTTCAGTTTCTTTGTTAGCAAAATTACCGGCATCTGTTCAGGCTGATTATGAATTACTTATGACTATGACAAACCTGAGAATTGTGACACTCCCGACAGCATCGACAGCCCCGAGTGCCGGCTATGTGAGGGATGGATCATCCCTATGGTGTATATCTCGGAGTCTTCGAACTGCCACATTTTCGAAAATTCACTCCGAACCGGTTACTTAATCAATATTTCATTAAACATAACCAAGACAGGACTTTTACGATCAGTTTAATGACAAAACAAAAGCCGAGTTAATTGAAGAAATACTTTTTTATCACAGTTAAAAAAACGATCATATTAAAACAAGGGTGGTGTTCACGAGACGTGCGCGCGGCACGAGTGCTGCAGCGCGACTGGCGCTCCCGCCTTTGTGTTTGTTTGGGGGTGGGGGCGACCAATGGGGTGGCGGCGGGCGGCTACGTCATTGTCGCCCCAGGGAACTCATCCTTTTGATATTGATATAATATGCCATACATATCCACACTGATATCATGATATGTGACTGGTCTGCTTTATGACATGGTAACATATTGGCCTGTTTTTTTTTTCTGATGACATGTGTGAACATATGTCACCGAGGATGGAAGTTTTGGGTGTGTTTGATTAAGATTTATATAAAGGTGCAGACAAACTGGATACAATGTTTGGTATCAATGGGTTACATAGTATGTGTATATAGTACATAGTTTTTAATTGGTCAAGTAAATGTAGAGCTAAAACTAAAAAAAGTTTAAGCATTATTTCTATTTTGAGATATAAACTGAATTATTATTTACAAATAATCTTTAAAAGAATACTAAACAAATGTTGGAATATTTGAAATTATTGCTCTAATGGGATCTCTTTAAGTACTGATGGTACTGCTAGATTTCAATTAAATGTGTTATGTTCTCAAAGTATTTCAGTTTCTATGTTATGGTAAGTATTATATCATTAAATATGTAATAATTATGTTAATAAGTTTAATTAATTCTCATATCCATATGCATTTCTATATTATTTTCTTTGTATATTTTCTTCCTGAATTTAATTTATTTTTATTCTGTATGGTTATTGATCTCAACACATGAGGATTATACACTATAAAAACTGTAATAGGAAGTATAGAAGTTAATTAATCACTTAATTATTTGCCTACTACCTAGCTAATGGCTCCCCATACTATTACTACTATACTAAAATTACTATGCTAATACTAATCAACATTCAATAGTATCAATATTAAAAGAGGCTTTCCCTATTCTTTATGAGTACCTATCCTCAATTCCAAAAGCCAAAAATTATATAGTACGAGCTTAGAGTATATACATACTCTAAGAGTACGAGTATCGCAATTTAATCGATAAAAGGAAATTCTGTGTTTATTAATGTCACAGAATTACTATTTACTTTATTTTATTACAAAGCCAGTACTCTACACACTTATGGTAATCCATAAAGGTTGACAGTGCGAGTGAGAAAACACAATTAAAATTGCATATACGAGACCAGGACACAGTCAAATGTGATGCATCATATCTCAAAAATTGTCACTGGAACGCAGTCATAAAATTTCATCAATAACTCGCTAACAATGTAAAACGAATTAAGAATGTTCAATAAAAACTTATATTATCACTTACCGTGTTCTCTGAATAGCTTCTTATATTCACCGAGTTCATTGAGGTCCAACCACTCATCGACTGCAGCACTCTCGTCTTCAAATATCTGGGCAACATCTTCTCTTACCAAATAAAGTAAGGAACATATAATAAACGTCGTGCCCACGAAGTAAACTCTTTTAATCATCTTTACGATAGTTACTCATAATCATAAATACGTCATTATTATTCAAAACAAATAGAAACAGGGACGGGCAAGGTTTGTTTTGGTAGTTTGACACTTCAGACATTTTTATGAATGACATTATTTTGCAATTCATCGTGTTCCAGTTACCATTGTAAGACAGAAATTATAGATATGTTTAGCATATACTGCTTGCAAAATATATTTAGAGCCCTCTACGTTTTCATAAATTATATGAAATCTTATGATATAGAATAATATTATTTAATTTATATGTAGGTATAAATTAATTAAAAACCAAACTTTAAGCGTTGTAAAATTTACCCTATCCATATCAAATATCATGCGCCGCGCCGCGCCGCCACGAAGCGACGACGACGATGCGACATGGATATGGAATTTGTAATTTTTCATACCTACTTACTTCTTTAAATTTCAAAATTAACATATAGATATAAGCATTATAATCAAGTAGATTTTTTAACTCTCTGAGTAGATATGTATTAAGTGTCTGTATTGTCCAATGAATAACGTGACCATAGTCCATACGTCCCGCTTTGGGCGGGACAGTCCCGCTTTCAGGAAGTCGTTTCCGGTGTCCCCAGCAAAGCCAATATCGTCCCGCTCTTACAAACAGACCAAATAATAATTTAAAATGTAGGTATTTATCGCTCGAAATGCTTTACCGAACTACTACTGAAAACCGTAGGGTCGTAATATACCAACACTTTCGTAAAAAAACATGTTGACTTAATAAACTTTTCCACAATTATTGAATTCGTTATGTATCTGCTTGAAAGTACCGCGACTATTGAAAGACTTTTTTCTCATATTATCAAAATATGGACAAGTGATAAAATACAGATGAGTGTCGCAGTAATGAAATTTATTTTGATTACGAAAATAAATATAAATACGACTTTGATTATTATTTTATATTATTCAATCTTCTATGATAAAAACTTGTAAAACGCTAAAAACTTTATTATTATTATTATTTAATTCCACTGAAGTTCCGCTCTGGCACAAAAAATAAATGATCACGTTACCAATGAAGATTTGATAATCATTCCAAAGTTCTGGGGCCTCTCTTTAAAATTACTCTATAAAAACGATACGAACTTCGAATGTTCAAACGCCGTACGTAAAACTTCAATAATGTGCCTAGATACTACACCAAATGTTGGATTTCTCTATTGTACGTCCCAACCTAATACTAGATTCGAAGAAAATAATAAGTTTAATAGAGAATAGTATTGATTTTTAGAAGTGGAAATCTTATATCTTTTTACTCCGGACGTCGAACATCCGAACCTTCGAAGTGCAGTTGCGCAAGCTCTTCAATGATTAAAAAATAAAATCTCCCTTGGAGTCAACAAAACAGATTCTGCAAGCCTTCATAATACGTAATTTGCTCGGCGGCAGGTAATGAGTGTTGTAGGAATTTCATCCTGGACACAAGATTGTCCTTCAGTAGACACTAGACAGTATGCCCTAGTCATTCAGCCCAGGACCAGCGCCGATACTGCTAAAAAGAAGCTCATCCAGACACTTTCTCTAACAAGTTCCGCATAAACCTATGAAATCGGGTCATGTGGAAGAGCCATCAATGATTTGTTTAGCACTCCTATAAATTCGTGACGAGCTTATTATTGAATTTTTGCTATTATTAACTATGAAGCAACTGTTGTAACCCTGTTTGCAAATTGGACCTATAATCTCTATTTTTAATTATTTATTTCGTCAAGTTGAGACGGTATTACATTCAGGTATAATAATAAAAATATTTTTCTGTCCATCACAGTAATTCATTGTCGTCTAGTTATTGTTAAGCTCACTACACTGTACACACCAAAGCCCGACCTGCTGCACAGGCCTAGATTTGCAACATTTTGTTGGCGACTTCACTTATTGCAACTCGACATGACATGAGTATGGGTCGCCTGCGATCTTCTGGCGCAAGAATGCGTTGTTTGCGAGTATGTGTAATCGTCTCGTTGGATGCAGACTGTGGAAATCATTGGGAGAGGCCTATGTTCAGCAATGGACTTCCTTTGGCTGATGGATGGATGGAAATGCTTGCTGTTAATATTGTAAAAAAAAGCGTATACGTATTTGTTTGTAAGTTTCCAAATTCTGGCATAGGACAATAGAAAATATATGACACAAAACATTTATAAATGGCGTTGTTGGGTGGCTCCCGGGCAATTGAGCAGAGCGCATGCGCCTCCGATATGCCGTCAACATGTGCGGGCGCTTGTTGCCGACACGATTATTTTCCTATAGGCCACCGGCTTGTGTTGGCGGGCTTTGTCGCCGGGCAGGCCGCTTTGGTGTGTAGCACGGTATGTAGCACAGTATGTAGTGCGCCTTAGAGAATCGCTGAAATAAAATTCTCAATCATTAAAATGCATGTTATTAAATGTGTTTATGTATGTATATGAGTTTGTGTTTGTGTTATTGTACTGTCTTCAAAGGAGTTTCTATGACAGGTATGTAGCAGAATAGTCCAAGGCTTTTTATCAATAAAAAAAAACAACATAGGTACTAAGTAAGACAATTTATTTATAAATTGATATTTTTTTGCATTATATCACAAGAAGTGCTCAACAGTCTATATGTTTAAGCTAGGTGTAAGATCACAATTTATCGAAATGGGATCTTAAAACTAATTGCGAGAATTCTTAGAAGGAAATGGTCTCTTTTACGTTTCGTCACCAAAAGCCACAAATCTTACATTAAAGTTGAAATGCAATATTGAACACATGGATGCTATAAAATCATTCATATGCATACTTTTTTTTTTATAACAGAACACGACAATTATCTTGTTCTAGTAACTAACAAATCGATCAGCTATGTATAGTAACGATTTTAATTTCCAATTTACAATAGGTAAACATCCCGACGTATCCTTCACAACATTCAATGTAACTAAAGATGACAAAACGCAAAGATCGACACAAGCATGTTTACTTCTTAATCTTAAGCTTGTCGGCAAGCGAGCACGAGAGGCCCGTGCCATCGGGTTCTACGTTCAATTCCTCGACTGTGCTGTTGTTGATCACCATGGAGAATCGTTTGGACCGGAAACCGCCCAGAGGAGGGAGGTTGGTGCCCAGGTCCAGAGCTTTGATCCATGAGCCACTGGGGTCAGCCAACATGCGGATCTAAAAAAAATACATGGCATTTT
Source organism: Hyles euphorbiae (assembly GCA_023078785.2). Taxonomy (NCBI): domain Eukaryota; kingdom Metazoa; phylum Arthropoda; class Insecta; order Lepidoptera; family Sphingidae; genus Hyles; species Hyles euphorbiae. The sequence goes on from CM041040.1 coordinate 20,554,698, forward strand.
TAACATATGACAATGGTTGTTTGGTTCTTCACCTAATGCCAAATTTAATTTAATTACTTATATGTGACTAATGCAGATCAAATGAAGATAAAAGTAAGATATTAAACCAATCACTACATATATTCCAACACCAGAACATTGTGATCTACTTCTGCTGGCATAATATATTGTCCTAGGTCGATCTCTAGCTGTGATTACCGACTGCTATAATCTTAGGTCGTTCTTCAATGTGAACTTTATCTATCGTTAATAAACAATCGTTTGTGTAAGTGCATAAGTTTGAAGGCAATACACATAATAATTCATCAACATATTAATATATTGAAGGTATAGATGTGCCATTTAAACATAACAAAAATATTCGGCGGCACAAAAACAGGTTACGCGTTTTCTGATTATAAAAACTCAATAGAATATGACTTTATTGTTTAACGTTAAACATATAATACAACAACAGACTCATAGTAATTCAATAGTACATAACCATTCGGTGACGTTGAGATGAATCTAGATTTCTCGGTCTACGTCTGAATTTAAGGTCAAGTCGTGGTCACCAGATCATAATTTTCATATCATATATCTTGGGGGAGGCCTATGTTCAGCAGTGGACTGTGGCGAAAGAGAGAGAGAGAAAAAGAGGGAGCTGAGAAAGTAGCCACCAGAAACCACAACGGCAGCTAATATTAACTACAAACTTGATCTCCGATAGGGTTTATGATGAGCAGGAGGACAGTGGAAAGTTGTATGCCAAATCAATCTGCAATCGTTTTATACCAAACCCAGAAATATCAACGATCCTGGGTCAGAATCCTAGGTAACTAAACAATTTTGTGCAGACTTTTGGTTTGAATGGAATGGGACTGAACTGTTCGCCAACTTTTACGCGTTTTAGGGGGGGGGGGGGTGTAAGTTCAAATTCGAGTATGCCATTACTGGCTCATTTCACTCTGTGTCCTTTCGGCCATATGGCAATCCACCACAATGGCCTACCCGACCATGCCGGCCAATTGCGGTAAAAAGTAGTAAACATTCATTTTAAATATTCAACACAACGCGGAATATATTACTTTAAAAGTATCGATTGGCGCGTGATCGTGTAATTTCACTATCAAATAAGGTTGAAGGTCACGGACCAACTCCGTATTGATTTCATAATGAGCACAACACTCGCCCGCTCTATACTGAATTAATTATTAACTTTATCGGCTTTCCACTTTGCCGTGGAGTGCCGTCAAGTGGCTTAGATTTCGAGAATTATCTGCAACGGGAATTATTAAAATTGATAATAATCTATCCTATCCATACAGAGCAAAATCCCAGAACAGCTTCGCCAACATCCTCCAATGACAGCCTCCGTGGCGCAGTTGGTTAGATGCCGGCTGTGAAACGAGAGACCGCGGGTTCGATCCCCGCACCGAGAGAAATGTTTGTGAGGCCCACGATTATTTGTTTCGGGTCTGGGTGTTTGTGAGACCGAAAAGTCTCTCGTAGTTTCTGATTCACACGACAAAAGACTTGATCTTAATGTGGGGTCAGAACTATGTATGTGACTGTTGGGTGTATTTATTTATTTATTTACTTTTTTTTTATTCTTCTGGCCCTGCATAGTGGCCGCATTGCGCCTGATGGTGAGCGCAAATGCCGACAACGCAGAGTGTCTACTGGCATTGGACGGCAGTCCCATGTCAATAGACACAATTATGCCGGCCTGCTAAGATGCCTCTTCACACTACGGCGGAAGGACCCAGGATTATTTAACATTACTTTAGCAAAGATGAGATATTGAGGTTTAGTAGCTTAATATACACCTGCATTGAACATGCATTATTGTATTCCTGTTTGAATGACATTAGAACCAGAGTAACTACTGCACTTATCGAGTCTTAACACTTTATGTCTTACAACAGCAACTGCAGTTTGCCAGTAATCATAAAATAATTGTGATTGCTCTGAGATTCTTCACTACTACTCAATACTAATGTTTGATGAGCAGTTAATGTGGAACATGACATGACTTTTTGCACCTGAGTTTGTGGGTTAGATTCTTACATGAATTGATATTTGTCTCACAACACATGTATGTATTAGGTGTGAGTGTTTGTGTATGTAGAATTTATTTTACATAATTATAATAATCATATAAATATTTAGTATATAAACTGTACTAAAATTATGTATCCTACATATATGTTGATAAAGCATTAGAAAAAAAACACAAAGTATGTAAAGGTATGATTATCACACCTCTAAAAATTATTATTACTCATGGAAATAAAGTTACCAATGTAGATATGTGCACAATGCTGTGGCTTAGAGTATTGTTTGAAATAAGTTCCATTATTATTTAGTTACGCACATTGAGTAAGCTATATAAAACCTTCATGTATAATCAATGTCACTATTTATTCCAAAGAGGAAGTTATTTATTTATCAACTTAACAATCACTTTTTTGTGAACAATGTGTTTGTATATAATGTTGATTTATGTCTTTGCATATTTGTGCAGTCAGTTTAATCATACAATAGTGAGAAGCTTGCTAATTTTGTAATTAAACATGACAATGTGAGGTCCACAAATAACTAAATATTTGACTACATCTTATGGAAGTAAGATAGAATAATCTTGAATGATGAAGAAAATTGTAATTGAAAATTGACAAAAATTGTAATGTTTTACTATACACATTTTTTACTTCTACTTGTTAAAATATTTTCTTTAAATCTTTAAGAAGAAAAATCATGTCAATTCTCATGGTCCAAGATCCCAGGGCCCCCAGACGTTACTTATTTTCTCATAAAAAATATAAATGGGATAAAGTAGTGTTAGTACGTACTTTGAGTGTGTGCATACCTGCTAGCTTGTGTCGACGGCCAATTCATAGGTACCAGGTGCTAAAGGTAGATAAATACAGTACTGATTTTTCTTAAATTCTCAGTGCTGATTTTTACATATGTTTTAGATAATTTTGTTAAAAATTAATAATATTTATTGTCAGACACTTTCCATCGGCGCTTATTCTTAACAGACGCTTTAAAGCTTCAAAAAAATAACATATTTTTACTTATAATCTCACTCTTGATTTTTATATATGATACTTAGGGAACTATTTGAACACCCCTGGTCAGCAGCCAGACCAATTGGAGGGGTCAAACATCCCCCCAGACACACATAAAGTGTCGCTATGTGTATGAGCGAATGAAGAGTTCAATCGCAAAAATGTGAAAAACTTTGATGCAAGTAACTTACCACCATGCAAAAGTGAGCTTTTACAGCAGTTTGGACGAGCTAATTACATCACTAGTCTCTGGAAGAATGCCCATTTTTTTTATTGCTTTGAATGGCGAGACGAGAATGCCGTTCGCCTGATGGTAAGCGATACGACCGCTCATGAACAGTAGTAGAACCAAACAACACCTTGAATTACAAAGCATTGCTTGGCATTCCACTGCGCTCGCCATCCTGAGACATAAGATGTAAAGTCTCAATATGTCCAGTAGTTCCTCTGGCTACAATATCCTTCAATCCGAAACACAACAGTGCATTTAAACTGCTGTTTGACGAGAGAAATAAACATTGCGGTGGTACCCACCCAGGCAGCCTCTCACATATGAGAGACCTACCACCAGTAATATATGAAGAAAATTAGTATTTTTAGTTCTGACAATAATGGGACGTTGGAAGACAATAAATATCATTTTAACTGGTTCGATGGGGACCAATTGCCGAGCTTTGTCAGTGAATCGCTTCAAGAAGCATCAGGTATTATACTTTAACTTTGAATAATTGATATAACCGTGTAACTCTTTGATTCTTAATTATGTTATTTTTGTAACAGAAAATGAAAGTAATAAGGATGATAATGAAGATAGTCAATGCCAACATTGGGTTGATGATGACTTATCAAACTTAGACGATGATGACAGTAAAGATCACGCTGAATTGCAAAATGTTCAAACTACAAATAATCCGAAAGAAGAAAGACATGTATAGCTTTGTGTAATTTTAAGATATATATTTATTGTCTTCCAACGTCCACCCATTATTGTCAGGACTAAAAATACTAATTTTCTTCCAGAGACTAGTGATGTAATTAGCTCGTCCAAACTGCTGTAAAAGCTCACTTTTGCATGGTGGTAAGTTACTTACATCAAAGTTTTGCACATTTTTGCGATTGAACTCTTCATTTACGTCACAAACCATATAAGTGTTGATGAAGAGTTGGAGTCGGGCAGCATCTACGTCAATTATTCCGGCCACGTTGTACAGTTCACAAACAAATTTTTGTATAGTGTTAAACACATTTTGCTCTAGTTCTAAGTCACTGAATATCGCCGAGTTTCATAAATGCTATCTGGTAATCTGCATTTTTAAGTAAGAAAGATATCGATAAATAGATATCTCTCTCACACTCAAGCGTACAAATAATGACCTCATGCTCATACACATAGCGACACTTTATGTGTGTCTGGGGGGATGTTTGACCCCTCCAATTGGTCTGGCTGCTGACCAGGGGTGTTCAAATAGTTCCCTAAGTATCATATATAAAAATCAAGAGTGAGATTATAAGTAAAAATATGTTATTTTTTTTGAAGCTTTAAAGCGTCTGTTAAGGATAAGCGCCGATGGAAAGTGTCTGGCAATAATTATTATTAATTTTTAACAAAATTATCTAAAACATATGTAAAAATCACCACTGAGAATTTAAGAAAAATCAGTACTGTATTTATCTACCTTTAGCACCTGGTACCTATGAATTGGCCGTCGACACAAGCTAGCAGGTATGCACACACTCAAAGTACGTACTAACACTACTTTATCCCATTTATATTTTTTATGAGAAAATAAGTAACGTCTGGGGGGCCTGGGATCTTACTCTATCACTATGTATTTGTATTGAATCATAATCTAATAAGAACCATTATTAGAAATGATTTATGTTCACAATATAATAGAATTGTTATAATTTAATTTTCATGTTTTCTCATAATGAAATATAAATTATTATAATTATCATTTTTATTCTTATATCAACAATAACTGCAGAATTAAACCACAAATTAAGGAAATTGTTATAGACTATAGTTTACACACAAAAGGAAAATGTGTAATTCAATTATTTATGAAGGTCAACAATCTAAGGACTGTGGCAAGGAAGTTTCAAACTTCTTAATAGTAAAAAAAATCACAATAATGTGTGATATGTCTATAGGTTTATTCAAGATATAACTAGTTATGTTATTTATTACCCTAAGTGGCTCCTCATACCTTAAAAAACAATATCTATAAAAAAGTTACAGAAAATTATAAGATCCAACTTTAAATAATTATAAGTGAGATGAACTAACTACAAAGTACAATAACAAAGTTATTAAGTTATTTACACAGTGCAGTACAGCCTTGAACTATATAATACATAATATACAAGTAGTTGTACAATATCAGTGGCAATAGCTATAATATGACTGATATTAAAGATTGACTATTTTATATGAATCCACACTGCACTCACCAAAAATAGATCTGAGTCCCGATAATTTAAACAAGATCAGACTGCAATAATGAGAATCAAATGATGCTGACCTTTCCTTTAGTGTTGTGCTGGGCTCCCCAAGCTGCCATCACGTAGGGATCGTTGACGGACACGCACACGATCTCCGCGACGCCCTCCGACTTCAACTTATCCGCATTCTGCACATACCCCGGCAAGTGCGTCTTGGAACAGCCAGGCGTAAACGCTCCGGGCACCGCAAACAGCACCACTTTCTTCCCAGCCGTCAAATCGCATATATTGACCTTGTTCGCCGGCGAATCTTCGAATAAATCCGCCGCCGGCAACTTGTCTCCAACCTACGATGTCAAAGATTTAGAAAAATACCGGTAGTTATGTAATTCTATACAAATAATCACAATAATTTACCTTTATGGGCGCCATTGCTAATTGTGTGGTGTGCAGCGCTCGGGCGGACGCTTGATTAGTGAATGCAGTTATGCCGCGAATAATCGAAGGCCTCGTGAGAAACATTTGTCCTCGGGTATGTATTTTTTATTTTAATTATTTGTTTTATCGATCCTTCCTTTGACAGACAGGACAGGTGAAGTCTCATATAAATGTTGCCAAGATATTGTATTAAATTACAAAACAAGTCCGAAGTCAGTTAATGTTTTATTTTATCACAGATCACTCCCAATAGATACCTAATGCAAGGCAGCGGTTGTGCGCAACACATTTAAGTTATCAGATATATATAAACCGATGCCAAATATCGCGTCTTCAGTGTCATCCAAGTAGTGGACCCGCACATATCGTTGAGCGTTGGCGAAAATTAAGTTTTGAGAATATCTTAGTACAGTTAAAAATGACTTGCTCAATAAAATGGTGTGGAAAAAACTCAAAAACTTCAAGTATGCAAAAAAACGGAATAACGTTTCATCGGTAACTAATATTCTTTAAATTAATTTGTTCACAAGCGAGCTCAATTTATACTGGTTGATGTATTGATGTCAAACAGTCGAGTTTGAATCGAAAATCAGCCGTCTCTTTTTCGCATAGCAATAACAATAATAAGCCATCTTTTTCTGTTGAAACCACACGTTCTTCTAGTGCTTGACGCATGTTTATAATATAATTCCAATCAATATCGATATTTTAAAACATTAATGTAAAATAATTTGATTAAATGACAATGTCATGAAATGTTTATTGATGTAAATAAAAATTGCAAATCACCATGACGACGTCATTTAATGTAATTTGAAAAAGGTCAAGTTTCTAACTAGGTACTTTTTCAATAATTGTACTCTGCCGTTCTTCTTATTTCGTCGAGTAAAAACTGTGGGTTAGTATATGACATAATGTTTGAATAATACCATTTTTATTTTAGATTCCCCACATGTCCCGAAAGGAAAAAAAATGGGTAGATGCAACATGTCGAGGTGACGATTGGTGGCCTACAAAAAATAGCGTAATTCAGATGAAGCTCGTTTAAGTGTATTCGTCTGATGGTATTTCGGGTCCTATTTCTCGAATCAAGTATCTACTGACTATATCTTTCTGGAAGACTAATTTAGCTTAAGTGTTGTGGTTTATTATTTCGGACTACCACGTTGAGGTCTCAAATTGGAATTACGAGTTGGGTAATGATATAGGAATTTTCTATTCAGTATCAGTTCCGGGCTCTGTAATGTGTTGCCCAATTGTGTTAGGTTACCCCCTATCCCATTATAGGATACAGCAAAAGGCGAAACATAGGATCACTGATTGTATTTGCCTATAGGATGAAAGATAAGTTTACTTCATTTGTTTTATACTCTCAATCAATGAGAGACGGTATGCTATCTGGTCAAACTGAACACTAACACAGCACTCCATTGTTTATATATAAATCTGATTACCATTAAAAAGGTTATAGTGAGCGAGAAAAATAGACAATCGCTATCCCGATCATTTTTTAGATTTTTTATTTGCATCAGTAATACACAGATATTAACGCTAATCACAGGATTCAGGAAAATGCCGTCAAAAATTCCAGTCATTCCCGAGATTAGCGGCAACAAGCAGACTGACATACGGATAAAAAAAAAGTTCATTTTCGATATAGGTGTCATGTAAAACATGATATTTATGTACGTGGAAAATAAATCACTTTTCAAACAAGAAGTTCCTGTCTAAAAATTATTTTTATGTATAGATTAGTAGATATTTCTTTATAGTGTAATATTTGTTATCTTGTGCAATTATAGTTGCGCACTTATAATTTTAAGAAAATAAAACACAAATAAATAGTATATTTCAAAGTTTTTTTTTTTAATAAATTCATTTTTATTTTGACTAGGCACAGATCACTCTCAATAAACGACACGTTGAATAATATAAATAAAACCGTCACATACTAAAGTATAAATCTTAATCCTATTTTATTCGTAGTTAGCGGTTGCCGGTTGTTATAATTTATTAGATCAGACCGGTGAAAAAATATTATCAAACATTTAACAAGTTGGTAATCAAGTTATAGAAGCGATCATAAGACATGAACTTACTGGCAAATGCAACTATCGATACGTTTTTTTTTATTTATCGACTTGTGCCGCATCTCTCGATTGCAGTCCACGTGACTGCGCTGCAATCCGCCCACCCCCCGCGCAGTTCCCTTCGTTGGCGTTTTCGGTTCAAAACAAAACTATCGTAATGCGGTATCTATTGGGAGTGATCTGTGTATTTTATAGAATTTTGAATCTTTTTATAGTATAGGATCCCGCCATACATCGACCTTCACCGAGATGTTTATTTGATGAAACCTATTTTATATGCAATTTAATATGTCAATAAATATATTGTATATGGGTTGCCTTGCAAATTTCAGTCCAGAATACGATTAATTAATTATTAAAAAAAAAATATTTTTTACACATTTCACCTGTTTGATTATTAAACAAATTCTATACCAATCGAAAGTATGAAACCCATAGAATATGTAAACGTTAGGTTGCCTATTTTTTTCCGGTCACAACCCTCAGGTTGCCAGGTAACACAGAACACAGCATATACGAGTCTATCGCTGTCCTTTTCATTCTCAAGAATAAATAGCATGCGCACCCTCTTTCTTTATGAGCGGACTTCGAACAGCTGCTATGCTGTGTCACTCGGAGCAATATTTCACTTTTCTAAATTCGACAACCGCAATTCGGGACTGATTTTTCGCAGGCAACCCTATACCACCGTGTTCATAATAAAATGATCTTTATTTTCATTTAATTTCCATTCAATAATCAGACCGGCGCAAAATGCTAGTAGCGATTTACCTGTTTATACCTGGCAACCTGAGGGTTGTGACCGGAAAAAAATAGGCAACCTAACGTTTACATATTCTATGGGTTTCATACTTTCGATTGGTATAGAATTTGTTTAATAATCAAACAGGTGAAATGTGTAAAAAAATTTTTTTATTTTAATAATTAATTAATCGTATTCTGGACTGAAATTTGCAAGGCAACCCATATACAATATATTTATTGACATATTAAATTGCATATAAAATAGGTTTCATCAAATAAACATCTCGGTGAAGGTCGATGTATGGCGGGATCTTAGACTATTAGATTTCATTATAATTGTAAATTGTATTAATGTAATCAAAACTTCAATTTAATAGCATCTATATTATACCTTCAAAAGATTTTCAAGAAGACTACACCCAAATTATATTATTGCAAGGTGTAGTTTGGAATCCCACCACGGTTTCTCTTGCCTGTCGTAGATGGCAACTAAGGAGGCCTTTGGGATGATTGAGTGCACTTGTGTCATTGGAATCACGTACTTACTCTATGTACAAAGTGATCCCGAGGCGAAAGCTTGTAAAGTCTTATGATAATCTTACGCGTAGGCGCTGCCTCTTACTAAGAACGGCGATACAATAGGTCTTCGAAGAGCATAGAATGACTGCGTAATACTGCCGGGCGAATCACGCTAGCATTTACTGTAATAAGTGCGAAGAGGGCCATCGAGGGGTTTTGGTTGGCATACCAGCGCGGCGCGGCGCGGCGCGACGTAGGGTTTTAGCGTTAGGGACCCAGCTATGCATTAACATCTACGCACTGAGCTGGTATGCCGTTGACCGCGACATACCTTTCCCCCCTTTGCCCCCTCGCCAGTGCTTGCGGGAAGGGAGCCATAACTAGTTTTAGTGTAAGAGTCTTAAAGTAAGAATAGGGACAATACACGCGTCCTTGCATTTACGTTTCAAAACGAGCGGAAAGTTGGTCTTTAGTAAGTGCCTTACCGACCAGTAGCATTTCCAAGGGTTTTATGATATTTCTTTGATGTAAGTGTCTTGTTTCTTCTGGAAATATACTATGAAGTATGATATTGTAATAGAAAGAAATGCACAGAAAATGAATAGCACAGCGCGGGATTTGAATACAAGACCTTGCAGATCAGTCTGAACTTGCTGTGACTAGAACAATTAAGTGGATAAGGTATTACAAGTGCATGAGTTTTATTGACGTTGAACTTAATAAACAAATCAACTTAATGTGGATAAATTAATACGTAAGTAGTTATACAATTTAGTTGACAGAATCAGTATTTTTAGGAAATTATAGAAGTTGGCAATATTATTTCATAGTAAACAAAGCTCAAAGATAACCCGGTTGACCATTACCTGTCAATTCAAATTTCAACTTGGCAACTTTTTAAACATTTTTAATCTATGCTTTGAATATATTCTCAATCTGGCATTTTATTCGAGTTGTTTGGTGATTATTTAGTTTATTAGGTCGTTTCCACGTTTTTAGATATGAAGGAGTTTAATATTAACTATCGTTATTAAAGCGTTGAATAAAAGTCGCAGACTCAGCCATAAACATGATGGAACCTCCGTCAATGGATACAGTGTATCAGGCTATCGGAGCTTTGTTCGATAACCCCAATGCAAGTGAAAAGGAAAAGGCTTCGATATGGCTGGCAGACGTGCAGAAATCTGTAAGTTTAGCTAATTATTACTTTTTATTTTTATACAATATGTATTACAGAAACAATCAGAACCTTTCGATGAAATACCTATCATAACCTGTACAATAATTTCAGATCCATTCTTGGAAGATCGCCGATCAACTACTTCAGCAGAAGAAAGACATGCATACATGTTACTTCGCCGCTCAAACTATGAGGTCTAAAGTGCAACACAACCTATCGGAACTGCCTTCAGAAGCTCTGGTGTCACTGCGCGACTCGCTGGTCGCACATCTGGAACAAACGTCTCCTGAAACTAGTCCCGCGATACTGACTCAGCTGTGTCTCGCGCTGGCAGACCTCGCCTTGCAAATGCAGGCGTGGCAGAACTGTGTTAGTGATCTTATCAAGTCATTCTCCAATAAAAATAATTTTGCGTTATTAGAAATATTAACAGTGCTTCCACAAGAAATAGATTCATCAAGCCTCAAGCTTGGTGAAAACCGCAGAGAGGATATAAAGGCAGAGTTGCGGTCAAATGCTCCTATTGTTACATTATTTCTTAAAGAGAGTATTACAAGCTCTCAAAACTCGCATATAGCATTAAAAGTGGTGAAATGTATGACGTCATGGCTGCAAGTAAGATCTGTAAACATTCAAGAAATACCTCAGAATGCAGTGATTGGCTTCTGCTTGCAAGTGCTGAGAGATCACAACTGCATAAATACATTACATGATGCAGCATCGGACTGTATTTGTGCTTTGTTACACTGTTTAGAGGAAAACAATAACAATGATAATATAGAAAGACTGTTATTTGATAATATATCGGCTTTAGAGGAGAGTTACCACATGGCAGTTGCACATGAAGAAGATGAGAAGGCTACAAATTATGCGAGAGTGTTCACAGAGTTGGCAGAAACATTTTTAGATAAAATTATAACTTGCACAGCCAGTGGCAACACACACTTTGCCATGAGGTCATTAGAGTTGGTGCTGGTGTGTGTGGGACATCATGATTATGAGGTAATTATCATTAAGTTTTAGTTTTACTTGCTTTAATTAAAATGCCTATTATTTATTTATTTTCTTAATTATGTTATTTTTGTACTAAAATATATGAAGTAAAGAGGAAAAGTGACATAATGAACAGCCAGATACTTAAATGAATATTACTGGTTGTTAATAATTTGTTGTTCATATCTACTTTGGCAAATATTAGTTTGAATAGTATCTGATACATATTTAAATAAATAATAATTGTTGTTTGTGGCATTATCAGAATTGTGTGTTTATTGATTTACTCATGTATTTAATCTTGCATGAATATCTTTCATTTCAATGACCAAGCACTCATTAGTTACACAACTGGAATAAAACATAAGTGATCCTTATGTTAAAGTAATTGAAACACTAAAAATTAAATTTATTTTAATTTTTAGTGTTTCAATCTTGCCATGAATGGTGAGACTAGCAAGCCATTGCCTGATGGTAAGTGATACGGCAGCTCATAAACAGTAGCAAAACCAATCAACACCTTGAATTACAAAGCAATGCTTGGCATTCCACTGCGCTCGCCGTCCTGAGACATAAGATGTTAAGTCTCAATATGTCCAGTAGTTACTCAGGCCACAATGCCCTTCAACCCGAAACACTACAGTGGATTTACACTGCTATTTCACAAGAGAAATAGACATTGCGGTTGTACCTACCCAGATGTCCTCTCACAAATGAGAAACCTACCACTGTAAAATATACAAGTATAATACAAGTAAACATACATGTGAGCAAATATTATAAGAATATCCCTTACATTGGATGCTTGTTAGGTTTTAAAGGACTTACGACATAATATTGTAATTTGTATAGGAACATAATATGTGATAATTTTTTGAAAAAAAAGTGAAAGGCGCCCAAAAAAATGATCCTGTTATGTTTGCTATTATTTTTTATTTTCCTTGTACTGTGCATGTAATTATTTAAGAAAGAAATGATCTTATAAATGTACCTATTTATTTTAACACAGGTTGCAGAAATAACATTCAACCTGTGGTATAGGTTGTCAGAAGAGGTGTATCAAAGGGATTATGAGCCTCTGACTGATGCATTCAAGCCTCATATAGAGAGGTTGATTGAGGCACTAGCTAGACACTGCCAATGTGAACCGGACCACACCCATCTGCCTGATGAGTCGGATGATTTTTATGTGAGTAATGAAGTCTATTTTTAATTAATTTATTTTTATACCATTGGTATAGCTTGGCAAAAATGTGTCTGTTTTAATGAGGGCACTAAGATCTTTAATATCAATATCATGGCATTTACCTACTGGTAAGGGATACAACTGCTAATGGACAATAGCACAACCAAACAGCACCTTGAAATACTCTACATTCTAAAACCTAAGATGTTAAGTCTCAATATGTGCAGTTACTCTGGCTACAATATCCATCAACTGAAATACAAAAGTGCATTTACATTGCTCTTTGGCTGGTGAAATGGACATTGCGATGGTACCTACCCAGACAGTCTCTTATATGTATATGAGAGACCTACCACCGGTTGTCAGCAGTTTCACAAATTGTGTTATTTAAATATGATTTTAACAATCATGTCAACTAATTTTTAGACTGAAAACAAAAAAAAAGAATTTTAATCCAATAAGAGCTTTTACTTACATGTATATTTAAACATTTGTACTTCTATTTGTCAAGTTAATACAATTTTGTAATTTAACATTGCAGGTGTTTCGCATGAAAGTGATGGCCCTGATCAAAGATGTGGTGTTCATTGTGGGCTCCAGTTCCGTGTTCCGGCAGATGTTCACCACGTTGCACGCAGACATCTCCTGGGAACAGACAGAGGCAGCATTGTTTATCATGCAGTCTGTCGCTAAGAACATATTGCCGTGAGTGTTGATGAGCCATATCGTTACAATTTGATAATTAAGCTAGGTGTATCTTTACATACAGCTGAAGTTAAGATGTCAATAAGGATCAGGATATTCTTCTTTGTGCAGAAAGTAACTTTTACACAAATGTTTTAAAGCTGCTTTGCATATTTTCTAAACTTACTTTATGAATAGATTGACATTAGTATCTCTATTTAGAATGCTGCATTTACCAGCTTCGAGAGTACTTCCAAGTTCCACTAATTGTGTTGATGTGAAGAATAGTTTTATAAAGAACATTTATACGTTTCCAGGGAAGAGTATGAGTATGTGCCGAAGGTAGTGGAGGCGATATTGTCGATGCCGTCTAACGCGCACATAGGAGTCCGCGAGACTTGCATCCTGTTGCTAGGCGAGCTGTGTGACTGGGTGGAGCGACACTCAGAGTGCCTGGAGCCTTGTCTGCAGTTCCTTATCAACGCACTGAGGGAGAAGAAACTCGCTAATGCCGCTGCTACCGCTCTGCTTGTAAGTGTTGTTAAGTTATATTTTGTATGAACTTAATGTTCATAAGTTGTCAATGTGTAATCAATTTACAGTGTAAGTTATTAATAGTATTGATTTTAATAATGGGTATACATCAGTTAACACGAAATTATTATTCGTATTATTTTTTTTACTATTTATTTTTATCACGATATTATTAGGGGGAGAATGTGTTCTTAATTTAAATGTTATTTAATTCCTCCATCTTGAGCTTTTGCAGTGGAGGTTAGCATACTGATTAGCTCATAATATGCCACGCACATGATTTTTTTCTTCTAGCATAGTATTACCAAACATAATTTGACAGCCTCTATAGCGCATGCGGTTAGACGCTGCCTGTGAAATGATACGCCACGGGTTACACCCCCGCAGCGAGAGAAATGTTTGTGCGGTCCACTAATATTTTTTTCGGGTCTGTGTTTGTGAGTCCGAAACTTTTTATAGTTCCTGATATATGACACAAGTCTCAATGTTAGTGTGGGATGTAGACTGTGTATACCGTTGGGTGTTATTAATATTTATTTATCTTGTGGGTATGAAGTAGTGACTATTCAGTGGTGAGTAAGGCCTGGAACGCCACGCGACGCGACCCGACGACCAGTTAGAACAAATCAGATTGTAGTATTTTCTACAATCAGAATCAAACTACGTACACGCGTTGCTATTCTTGTCATCATACAAATTATGGTCCTGGTGTCGCGTTTGAGGAGTATGTTTCCTTAACCCCTCGACTGTCATAAACGTCATATTGATTGTTGATTTAAAATAGGCCTTATAACAATGAAATTAGGCTTCTTTATTGCTTGTATTAAGCCCCAGTGTCCGAGACAGGTGCAATGTATGTGTGTGGTGTTGTGTAGGCTGCCTTATTGCTTGTATTAAGCCACCGTGTCCGAGTCAGGTGTAATGTATGTGTGTGGTGTGGTTGCAGAACATCTGCAAGTCGTGCCGCGTGCAGGCGGCGGCGCACGCTCGCTCGCTGATGGCGGCGGCGCGGCTGTGCGACGAGTGCGAGCTGCCGCTGCACACCTCCGCCGCCGTCATGCGCGCGCTCGCATCCGCCATCGGACGCCTGCCGCCGGACCAGGTACGCGACACTGTTGCAATACCTGCACGTTCATCGAAATATCAGCTTGTAGTCGAGGGACTGAATGCTGATTATAATCATATAAAAAAAAAACTATAAAAAAAATTAAAATCTGCGAAATATTCCATCTAGATTGTAGAACTTTTTAAATACAAGTATTAAAGGAATTTTCAAATTGAAATATTTTTCATAAATTATTCGGATATTCGGAGTCATGTGTGTATTGACAGTCAATCACCGCGCACTAAAACGGTGAAGGAAAACATAATGAGGAAACCTGCATACTAAAGCGATTTATAAGAATTTCTATGGTATGTAAGTCCGTCAATCCGCACTAGGCGAGCGTGGTGGACTATATGGCCTAATCACTCTCAATCGTACTCTCGATTGTAGAGTAGGCCCGTACCCTGCAGTGTTACGTATATGGGCTGATACAGATACAGATACAGAATTAAGAATATTGTATATAAGAAAAAAATTTAGTTCGCGCACTAGCCCTCTCTCTTACTCTCATCATCGCAAAGGATCCGGAACGAAATTAATGAATCCTGGCGAATCTAATCAGGATAATCATATATTTTAATCGAATTATTGTAATGTCATCGGTCTTTGACAGGTGTGCAAAATTTGAATGAAATATGTCCGTTTAAAGTGGGTCTAAATCGCGTCTTAAGGAGTCGGTATGTCTGTAACATACAAACATTTTTTTTATTGCATTGAATGACGAGACGAGCAAGCCGTTCGCCTGATGGTAAGCGATACGACCGCTCATGAACAGTAGCAACATTCCACTGCGCTCGCCATCCTGAGACATAAGATGTTAAGTCTCAATATGTCCAAAATTTGCTCTGGCTACAATGTCCTTCAATCCGAAACACAGCAGTGCATTTAAGCAGTGTTGTTTCACGGGAGAAATAGACATTGCGGTGGTACCTAACCAGATGGCCTCTCACATATGAGAGACCTACCACCAGTAAACATACAAGTGAAGCTAATATAAAGCGTGTAAAATGAATTTGTGTTGTACAGATGCGTTCAGCGATGTGCAGCGCGGTGGGCGCGCAGACAGCCGGACTGCGCGCGGCGGTGCAGTGCGGCGGCGGCGCGGCGGGCTCGCGACACGACCCCGTGGTGTGGCTGGACCGCGCCGCCGCGCTGTTCCGCGACCTCGACGCGCCCTCGCCCAACGATACTGATGACCATCCCTGCGTGCAAGCGCTTGTCGAAGCCTGGCCGCTGTTCGCTGAAGTTATGGAAAAGTTTGTGTCTCCATTAAATTATGTAGTTTGGATTCTGTTTGTTTTCCCAGTTAATTCATCTCACATTCACAAATAAATATCATTTGTGTACAGCGACAGATTTTTGAAAAAATGCTGTAGCCTCTTACACAAGTGATATTTATTTGTGGAATGCCATGCACATTTCACTAAACTTAACAAATAATAATTATTTGTTAAGTGTTATCGAGATGTCGCACATTTTATTGAAATTTCCAAATAAATGGAAATTAATTAATTCGTTAGAAAAATATAAACGTTAGAATTTTGATTCGCATGATTGTAAAATTAATGCAATATTAAATGAAGTATTAGAATGTCTTATGTAGATTTGAAAAAATACTTATGTAAATGTTTCCAAGGTCTACAGGACAGATTCACCCCTATTAACCAAATATCTATGTTTCGGCCGTACATCATTAAAATGGCAGAGACAAAATTGACTGTCCGTACGAAAACTATTGAAACTGTTAATTCGCTACTTTAAAGGAATTATTTTATGTTTCAATTTGATATTAGAATTATAAATTTTTATATACTTTTACTACGATTAGTGTATAACTTAATTCTTTATATACCATTAAAAAGACAATAAAATTAATAACACAGAAACAGGTTTAAATACATAATTATTTTAGAGGTAATATTAAATTTTCGATATTTTGCGTAGTATAACATCCACTGCATACAGTACTAGATAGATGTTGTAAAGCATCACTATTTCAGGTTCAGCAGCGACCGTCGCATAATCGAGCGCGTGTGTCGCGCGCTGCGTTTCGGCGTGCGTTGCGTGCGTCGCGGTGCCGCACGCCTCGCGCCCTCCCTGGCCGCCACGCTGCAACTACTGTACGCGCGCCACGCGCACTCCGCCGTGCTGTACGTGGCCAGCGTGCTGCTCGACGAACTGGCCCCCGCGCCCGCCGCCGTGCCGCACCTCGTGGCGCTGCTGCAGGCGCTCATGCCGCGCGCCTTCCAGCTGCTGCAGCAGCCGGGAGGACTCACTGACAACCCGGACACAGTAGACGATCTGTTCCGACTCTGCATCAGGTGCGCATCAAACGAAATAATACAAATATCACTTAGAATACCGTGTTGAACTGAATGTAGAAATAATATAAAACTAACACTTATGTACTAAACGTGAATTATCAACAGGTTCCTACAGCGAGTGCCACTGGAGTTCCTATCGAGTGGCGCCATGCCCGCGGTGATCCAGTGCGCCATACTGGCGTGCAGCCTGGACCACCGAGAGGCAAACTGCTCTGTCATGAAGTTCCTATACGACTTCGTCAGGATAGCAAACTGCATCAGGCCAGAGAAACAGCAGATTAAAGGTACGGCTTATAATAAATAAAGTAAGAAATATATAAATAACATTTCACTCCCGTACAATTGAGTGACTACAGTTAAATAAAGTGTTGTGATAAGGATTTTAAAAATACGATGGTATATTTATTGGTCTCATAGTCGCCAGATCTCAAAATATAGAAATAGATAGGAGTTTATACTTTATCATTTAAAAACGCACTAAAGTACATAAATATAAATTAAATTCAAAGTTTAAAATTATGATATTATGATGAATCAAGATTATGTAAGTAGTGAGCCCGGCATATATCAATTTTGAGATCAACCAGACCAATAGATAAAAAGTTTATATTTGCGGCAAAAAAGGTCCAAGATTAGCGGTAACAAAGAAACGGTTTAGTTTTATATATTAGTATATGGAAGTATATGTATATAATGTTAAAGAGTAGTGTATATATCCAGCGCTAGCAGACGAGCTACTGCGCACGTACGGGCAGGAGTTGATGGCGGCGCTGCTGACAGCCAGCGTGGTGTCGCTGCACGCCTACATGCTGGGCGAGGTGGCCGACGTGGCGCTCGAGCTGGTGGCGTGGCAGCGAGCCGCGCAACTAGACTGGCTCGCACCCGCGCTGCACGCGCTGCCCACGCACCGCGCGCACGCCACCGACCAACAGCGAGCACACTTCCACCACTACGCACTCAGGTACGCACACGCACACACACGCACCGCGCGCACGCCACCGACCAACAGCGAGCGCACTTCCACCACTACGCACTCAGGTACGCACACGCACACACACGCACCGCGCGCACGCCACCGACCAACAGCGAGCACACTTCCACCACTACGCACTCAGGTACGCACACGCACACACACGCACCGCGCGCACGCCACCGACCAACAGCGAGCGCACTTCCACCACTACGCACTCAGGTACGCACACGCACACACACGCACCGCGCGCACGCCACCGACCAACAGCGAGCACACTTCCACCACTACGCACTCAGGTACGCACACGCACACACACGCACCGCGCGCACGCCACCGACCAACAGCGAGCGCACTTCCACCACTACGCACTCAGGTACACATTTATGTGACACATCATCTGGGTAGGTACCACCGTAATGTCTATTTCTCCCGGCAAACAGCAGTTTAAATGCACTGCTGTGTTTCGGATTGAAGGACATTCTAGCCAGAGTAACTACTGGACATACGCCCGAATACTGGAACGCCATTCAAATAATAAGTTGCTCTTAACAGCGCACGGCCCACTTAGCCAGTACATTTAATCGGGATTAATGTAGTTAAGCGCCATTTATATTTAAGTTGCGTTCCAGTATTTGGGCGTTAGAGACTTAACATCGTATGTCTCAGAATGGTGAGCGCAGTGGAATGCCAAGCATTGCTTTGTAACTCAAGGTGTTGTTTGGTTTTGCTACTATTCATGAGCGGTCGCATCACTTACCATCAGGCGAACGGCATGCTCGTCTCGCCATTCACTGCAATAAAAAAAAATACGTTTTCAAATCGCGAATGTATGACAGCACTCACTATATCGCTCATCCAAAAGAACAATGACGTAATTACGTTTTAGGTTTTTTTCGGAAGACATTTTTAAAAATTTATTAATAATAGAATGTATTTCCAATCATTTCGATGAAATCTTAATTATTTTATATACAAACATAAAATAATTACTATGAACGTAATTCAAAACAATTTCGTGCGAAAACCCAAGAATTAAAAAAACATATAATACAATCAAACATTTTCATCTTTGTAATTACGTCGTTGTTCTATTGGATGAGCGATATTATACAACGTGTAACAGGATTAATTCACAACCTCAGACACCCCAACTTTAAAATATTATTGCAATCATAGTTTATGCTTTGAAATCGTACTGCCATAATTACAAAATCTTTTATTTATGAAATTAGTTATACCAAATGTAGGCACTTCATATGGTCACCTTACGAGTTACAAATAAGAGTGTACTACTACACACGCTCGCGGACACGCACACATGTACACAACACCCATTCACACGAGTACCTATAACCGAACGCTGCGCCGCGCGCCGGCAGAAACAGCTGACAATAAACGAAATACAAATTACGTACGTAACTGATAACTGGGTGGTTTGGTAAACAAATTATTAGTAATTTAATCTGTAAGCATAACATTTGTGTTTTAGCTATAAAAACTAAATATTTTATTTACTAGATATAATGCGTACGAACCCAACATAAGACAATATTTTGCATGAATCGGCTATAAAATATTATTAATTTCACTTCCGCTAAACTTAGTTCCTACAGGCGGGCAGGATACGGGCGTCATTTATTTTGCATTACTAATGAATAAGATAATAAGATAACGCAATATCTAACTTGAAGACTAGATTGGGAATCACAACACAAAAAAATACATCAAAATTAACTTACGTGTTACATGGCACTCATGCGGCGATTTCTTTTTAAAATATGTTCGAAATGTCCACCACCTCAATACACTTTGATGCACATTTGCGTAATTGTTCACGTAATTTATGTAAAACTTCAGTGTCACTTTTCACTTTTAGGAAGGCTGCCACTATTCTACTTTTTAGTAGTCTAGTTATACCAGAGATTTATTACGTCCCCACAAAAAAAGTCAAGAGGCGTCAAGTCGGGTGACCTAGGAGGCCATTGCACAGGTTCGCCGCGACCTATCCAGCGCTCTCCGAACTCAGCATCGAGATACTGTCGGACACTACACTGGTGCCGCGGCCGTGCCTGTTGTTAAATGTCCTGCATGCCAATGATACATTATCACCACACAGTGCCAAAGTTCTCACCATTTCAGTGTATTCAATATTCGAATACCGAAAAGACATCGCGCGCGAAAGTTATCGAAATATCTACTAAACACTTAAACACAAGTAGACCCAGATAACTGCGGTGCACGACTGGATTTTTTTCACATAGTCGGTGCCCATTTAGGGATTGCAATAACGGGATATTAGACACACCGGAATTCCGCATACATTGTAGCAAAATTACAAACCGAATTTAATCACCATTTTAACGTTCCGCGAAATTATTTTTCATAGAAATACCTACTTGTTGTTTCATTTCATAGTGATTTTGTTACAATTTAATTTGTTTCATTTAAGTGCATGTATTGCGCGGGATTTAGATCGCCCGGTCTTGCAAATACCGGGAGTAATTTTTATCGCGGCGCATCCCTATACTGGTTGCCTTTTGATGTACCGCCGCGCCGCGCGCGCCTTCGTTTGTCGGATGGATCAAATTGCATTAAACAATAGCTGCATCCTGCTCTATCTAGTTGTAGTTAAATGTGCGGAAAAGAGAATATGATAGTTATTTATTTTGGTAGCTTATTACGTTTATTGAGGCCTATCGTTGTGTGCGTTTGATTAATGATAGATTGCTTAAATAAACTTTACGACTATCGAAATAAAGTTCATTTTTGTTCATTATTTAGTTTATTAGAGTATTCGTTTAGTGATTCATTTAAAAATGATCTTATGTCCTGAAGTTACGTTTCAATTTCGTTTGTTCGGAGTAGTAAATGAAAGAGTGTCTGTAATTTACTTGGTCTTAACTAATTATTTTGAAAAAAAATACCTACCAAAAAAAATGTTGATATCGGTTCAGTAGCTGATTCTGAACGTACTACTTTCCGCTTTTACATTTAAATCTGTTACATGTTGTAAATACTCTAAGACTTCATACTACTTAGGCGTTATCCCGCCCGGTGCGAGGGCGAATCCAGGAAGGAGCTCATAGAGGTCATGACCCCCAGTGGTCTGGCTCCAGATTGACAAAATTTATTTATTAGCTTGTTCATAAAAAAAAAAAAAAAATAACACCCAACAGTCACATACATAGTCCTGACCCCACACTAAGATCGAGTCTTGTGTCGTGGGTATCAGGAACTACGAGAGACTTTTCGGTCTCACAAACACCCAGACCCGGAAGAAATATTTGTGGGCTGCACAAACATTTCTCTCGGTGCGGGGATCGAACCCGCGGCCTCTCGTTTCACAGGCGGCCTCTAACCAACTGCGCCACGGAGGCTGTCTATAAAATGTAGACGGAAAATTAATTGTTCACATATCACAGTTGTGACAAACTTTAAACATTAATTATTACGAATTCGAATATTGAAATCGGACCCAGTATTCTAACCAAAACTATATGACACCCCCTGGGTTAAAGGTGAAAATGCCCATAGCCCGGTGCCAGGGTCCGTCCCTTAGATTTTGCCGAGTCTTCAGCATCCTCAATAATAAAACTTCCATAACTTTCTGACGACATCAAACCTGCGCTTCTTCAGTTGAGGTCCTGCCGAGGTACTCCTGTGGCTTTCTTAGGTCGTGATTATAAAAACTGAAGAGATATTCCCAAATTTTATCTGCCACATCGCGTATACGAATCATCTGTATGATCAGGGCCCCCGCTACCATATGTGCAAAGTGTGCAATGCACACGGGCGCCATCCTTAAGGGGCGCCAAAATTAAGGGCACAAAAAAAGTTTTTCGAAGAAAAAAAAACAAAAATAATCAATTCATATAATAAAATCGTAACCGGTCAATGTCGGTACATAGAAGATATATGAGAATAACCTTAAGAGCTCCACTTAACATCCATCATCATCCACCCATCAGCCAAAGGAAGTCCACTGCTGAACTTAGGCCTCCCCCAATGATTTCCACAGAGACCTGTTGGAGGCAGCCTGCATCCAGCGATGTAACGCGACCTTTACCAGGTCGTCTGACCACCTTGTGGGTGGACGTCCCACGCTGCGCTTTCCGCTACGTGGCCTCCATTCGAGTACTTTCCGACCCCATCTCTCATCAGATCTCCGCGCTATGTGCCCTGCCCATTTCCACTTCAACTTGCTAATCCGCTGGGCTATGTCTGTTATTTTAGTTCTCCTACGGAGCTCCTCATTTCTGATTCGATCTCGTAGGGAAACCCCTAGCATAGCCCTCTCCATAGCTCGTTGAGTGACTTTGAGCTTCCTTATAAGACCCATAGTTAGAGGCCATGGCTCGGTGCCGTAAGTCATCACTGGCAACACACAACTATCGAAGACTTTCGATTTAAGGCACTGAGGTATTTTGGACGAGAAGACGTCGCGTAGTTTCCCGGACGCTGCCCAACCGAGTTGGATTCGACGATTGACCTCTCTCTCGAAGTTGGACCTGCCTAACCGGACCACTTATCCTAAATAGACATATTCGTCAATAACTTCAAGAGTCGAGCCACCAACACCGATGGGGGTGGGCACAACATGGACATTCGACATGATCTTCGTTCATTTTAAGACCCACCTGTTGGGAGACTCGATTGAGGTCTTCGAGCATAGTACTAAGGTCTTCCAGCGATTCTGCCAAGACTACAATATCGTCGGCAAAACGAAGGTGAGTGATATACTCGCCGTTGATGTTGATGCCGAATCCTTTCCACTGCAAGAGCTTGAAGGCATTTTCCAGCGCGGCAGTGAACAGTTTCGGAGATATGACATCTCTTGAATAGCCTTCGCACTTTGATCTTGTACTCGGACCAACATGGTGGCGTTATTGAATATACACTTCAACACTTCGATGTACCGATATTCGATATGGTACCCCTGGAGAGACTATAGCACAGCCCAAGTCTCGATCGAATCAAAGGTTTTCTCATAGTCCACAAATGCTAAACAAAGCGGCAAGTTATATTCCTAGGTTTTTTGTATAACTTGCCGAAGCGTATGGATATGGTCTATGGTACTAAAGCCTTTTCGGAAACCGGCTTGTTCGGGAGGCTGATAGTCATCAAACCTGCGTTCGAGACGATTTGTGATGATTCTCGAAAACAACTTATAGACATGGCTCAGGAGCGAGATGGGCCTGTAGTTCTTCAGAAAAGTGTTATCACCTTTTTTGAAGAACAAGACCACCACGCTCCTGCTCCATGCCTCCGGCGTTGAGCCCTCGAGAAGGACAGAATTGAAGAGCCTCTGAAGGACCTTCAGTATTGGCGTTCCGCCCGCTTTCAGAAGCTCTGGAGTTATTCCGTCCTCGCCCGGCGCCTTGTTGTATCTAAGTTTCTTCAGGGCCATCTCAATCTTACACAGGCTGATGTCTGGGATATTCATCGCTAAAGTGTTGGATCAACTCGGCTCTCGGGTCTTCGCCCGAGCTAACAGCAGGTTGGGCAAACGAGGTGTAAAGCTGTCTATAGAACCTCTCGATCTCCCTTAATACCTCTGCCCTCGTCGATACCACGCGGCCGTCGTCCGTCTTCAACCTAGACAACTGGCTTTGCCCAATAGACAAGTCTCTTGCAAACACTTTGGTGCCCCCGTTCCGCTCAATTGTCTCCTTAATGCTCACAGTACTGTGAGCACGGACATCGTATCGCAAGGACTTCCAGACCAGTCTATTGAGCCGCCATATGCTTCGGCGTCATCGGAAGACTGCAGCGCTAAAGATCGACGTTCGGCCATCAGGTCAAGAGTGTGGATCGAGAGTTTTTGTGGTCTTTCTCTACGGCGAGGTCTAAAATACTTAGATTCCACCGTATGGACAGCTTCTACCAAACCGCTGTTTAGCTCGTCCACTGCAACGTTTTCTTCTAGACAATCAAAGCGATTTGTCAGCTCGAGTTGAAAGCTTTCGGGGGTTTGGATATGGGCCCGAGTAGGTGGGAGCGTAGATTTCATCAAGCGACGCCTTTCCGATTGGACATTGATATTCAGTGTGCCCCTAACCATTCGGTGATCAATGCCGGTTTTAACCCTGTTGATCACAGAGATATGAAATGAAATGAATTGAAATGAAAATATTTATTGAATCCATAAAATGTCATACACTATTTAGATTCAGTCATATTTTTTTTTCCACTACCACCCAGTTCACAAGGCTATTTTCGCCAGAGAAGAACGGGCAAGAAACTCTAGCGTTGCTCTTTTCAAAATAAGTTTACAATACAGTGATTATACAGGATTTGCAATTCAGAGCAGTTCATAAATAATTTATAATAATAAATAATTTAAATTTTTTCTGTACGGCTGAGTGTTATGTTTCATTCCCAAGCCTTACTATCTTCTAAGTATTCTGAAATTGTATAGTATGCCTTATTACATAACTGTCGTTTTATTATAATAGATTTAAATTTATTTATAGTTAAGGCTTTTATGTTAGTGGGAACTTTATTATAGAAATGTATACAGTAACCCTTAAAAGATTTGCTAATTTTCTGGAGCCTCGTCTTATGACTGACTAGGTTATTTCTATTTCTAGTATTTCTGTCATGAATATCGCTAACCTTTTGAAATTGTTCTATATTCTTGTGGACGTACATTAGATTAGCAAATATAAATTGTGATGCTACTGTCATTATATTTATTTCCTTGAATTTTTCTCTCAGCGATTGCCTGGAGCCTAACGAATAAATTATATTTATTATTTGCCAATACTCGCCACGCTTGGCAGGCGGGTTGGCAAGCGCAGTTGGGGACTGGCGTTAATGACGCTGCTAACCGTCATTAACCGGGGAAAGGAAATAGGATTTGTGGGTAGAGGATGTTATAGGAAAGGAAAGTATGGTCTGAGGGAGACTCCGCTTAACATCTTTACTTTATTTCAAGCACCTACCTACCATAAAAAAGAGAATTCAAAATGCCTTAAGGGGCGCCAAAATATTTTTTCGCACACAGGCGCCAGTAGCCCTTACGGGGGCCCTGTGTATGATCTTAGAGCCTTTTGGTCCTTTAGCCCTGCTAGGTTACTAATTATCTAACGCCAGCATATTAGCTAAAGACCTTATGTGGTGATATATTACGCACTGTGGGCCGCTCTGGACACCAAGAGCGGCGTCTTGATTGCCATTTATGTAACTGTTTTTATCTTCACCAAAAATATAGTAGTAGTATCTATTATTATTATTTATTAATCAAAATATTTTATCATTTCAGGGCAGAAAAAAGTAAGGAAATGAAGAGACTACTCCGAGACTTCGCCAAATTGTATCGATAATAGTTATTACGATATTATATAAAAATTGCAATAGCACGTTGTTTTCCCTTAAAACGTCAAGACTGAACAACGCGAGATTTTTATCCAAACTAAATATGACCTATACGAAGTAGCAAATGTGACTTAAGATAATGTGACACGAACAAAATAATCTGTGTGAACAATTTTATGACCAAAAAACAAATCTACCAATCAGAAAGAGCAAGAAAAACGAGAAATCAGCTGATTGACTGTCTCGCTTGACGTTATTGTGGAATAATCGTATCATCGTTTTCATACTAACATTTTTCAAAAAAATATAATTTGGAATGAAGCACATTTGCGCTATTGCTTTGCTGACTGCCGGCACAGATTTGATACATCGTGTACGGCTCAGTAAACCATACTAATAAAGAAGCTATGATTTAAATTTGATATACCGTGTATGAATGAATACTCATATATGAGAAATATTACATCTAACAAAAGTAATAAGTTAAGCCAGCATATTGTCCGCTATAACAAAAATCAATATTGTTTGTTAAATGATACGTTAAAAGTTAAGAAATTAGCAGCCAATAAATAAAATTATACCCATGTCCTTGAGAATAGTAAATTGATGATTTAATTCTAGTCTTGAAATTTGGCATACAACATAATTTGTTAACCATTTGATTTTTCTGATATTTATGGGTGTAGTAGTAGCACAGTGACCTGTAAATAAGTATAAATTGGTATTAGGTAATTACGCTAACCAGAAAATTTTCAGTTTTAAATCACAATTGCGATCGACAAATTTAATATAACGGAATGAGAATACAAAAAAATGATAAGTGAATTTTAATTGACATTTTCTACATCGACTTCCTTCCAAGGCATTATAAAGTTGTAGTAAAAACAAAATCTCATATCAAAGCAATAATATTGTAACTTGTATTCCAGTAGGTACGGGAGTAGAAGTAATTTTTTTAACGGCTGTAGACATGGTATTCTTATTGGCATTTTACATTGAGGTACAATGTGAAATACGCCATTGTTTTTGTCGAATATTTAAAGACAATTATTTATAGCCTTCCATAAAAATATATTTATTGCAGACAAGTTCTGGTAGCTAATTCAAATGTAGATAGTCGAAGCGATCGCCGCTAGCCAATAATAAGGCTACAATTGGACGAGTATTTCTGTTTGTCAGTAACGGCATGAGAGCTGTCAGTACGGATTAATGACGAGTAGGTAAGTATGAGAGCAGTTCTGATGAGAATATATTTTGTTATATTGAGCTCACGTTTTATTTCAGATGTGATAGAATACGCATTGAATTGTAAATATTTATTATAAATGTTTACCTACAATATTGGCATTTTATTTACACCTAACATATATTAATCCTGTTGACGAGTGTCATAAAGTCTACTAAATTATATTTTTTCATACACACTGACGCGCCTTCTAAAGAGTATTTACACTTTTGAATTCACATATCCAAAATACTAATATAGAGGGCGCTATACACAAATATCATAAGAAATAATCACAAAGTGTCGCCTACAATCCGCCCCCATAGTGCTGATAACAATAAAATCAAACCCTACCTTACTTACTAAACAAGCTAAACAAAATTTATCTAGTAACAATTTTAACAATTAATAACTAAATAATAATTCAACTACATCTAGATCAGCACTATTAATCTGCAGGTGTTAGTAGAGCGACACGAGTAACAGGGCGACGCAATATACCAGTGCGAGTGCGCACATCTACTACTCTCACGCGACCGTCGTCACCGGCGTGTGTGGCACTCACTACGCCATGGCGCCACAAACCACGATCCAGGTTTGGTTCAATTAATAAGACGAAATCTCCATCTCGCAACGCTCTCTGCTCTTTATTCCACTTTTACCTAGGTAGCAAAGTAGGCAAATATTCGCGTATCCACCGCCCCCAAAACATGTCAGTTAATCTTTGGGCGACGCGCCACTGTTTACGCAAACACAAATCTTCATCATCATATTTACCAAACTCAGGACCGTTAGATGACGTACTTATCAAAAAATGATTGGGTGTTAGTGCCTCAGGAAAGTTAGGATCATTCGAAACATATGTGATAGGCCGACTATTAACGAGTGCTTCAACTTCCGCAAACAACGTTATCAAGGTTTCTGGGCGAGGCGCGCGTTCCTTAAGGACTACTTTGAGTGATGTTTTTACAGTGCGTATCATACGCTCCCAAGCACCGCCCATTTCGGGTGCGCCGGGGGGTATGAACTCCCATTCTATGCCCCTCACTGTGCCGTCTTCTTTCAATCTACTCTGGTTGAGTTGTTGTAAGCTGGATTTCAACTCTTTATCCGCCCCCCGTAGATTTGTCCCATTGTCAGAGTAAATTACAGTGGGGGTCCCACGTCGCGCTATCATACGTCTTAGAGCCATTATAGTCGCATCAGTACTGAGACTCTCAGTTACCTCTAAGTGAATAGCACGTATAGTCAAGCAAGTAAATATGACTCCGTATCTTTTTTGTTTTGTTCTACTTACAGTTACCTCCATGGGGCCAAAAAAGTCAATGCCCGTAAAACTGAAGGGTCTACGATTATGTTGCAGACGTGCTGAGGGCAAGTCTGCCATGCGCTGCGGCTGTGGCGCTGCACGGCGGTACCGGCAAAATAGACACTGAGACGCAATAGTGCGCACAGTTGGCCGCAGCTTTAAAATCCAATAACGTTGCCGTAACTCATTTACGACCAGTTCGTTGGCACCGTGTAGGGCCTTTCAGTGGTAATATTCTACCAACAATCTAGATATTTTATGGTGACCATCAAGTATGGCAGGTCTCAGTACCAAAAGATCAACACCGACTGCTTTATCGATGCGACCACCAACTCGCAAGACTCCTTCACTGTCGACGTAAGGCGTGAGCACTAACAATCGACTAGAGCGCGGTAAAGGCTTATTTTGCTGAATATGCTCAATATCCTGAGCAAATGAATCGTGCTGAGACTTAATTATCAGCAATCGTTCGGCTTTGGACATCAGCTCCACATCAAGCTGTGTGTTAATTCGCCGACATCGTTTTATAAATAATAAAACTTGTGACATTACTCTTACAAGCCTAATCCAAGATGAAAAATTATTTTCATCCAGCGACGTATTCTTAGTGGTTGTAGTTGTCGCCATTGTATTAACGCTCCGTTGTTCACAAACAACATCCTCAGACAATTTGGTCGTCCTTAGGTCCTTGGGCCAGTCACCTTCTGGCTGTCGCAGAAAACTAGGACCTTGAAACCAAACATCCTCATATTGCAATGGCAACGAATCTTCCTTAGTAGCTACGTCCGCTACATTTAGCCGCGATGGAACATATCTCCATTCGGATATTTTTGTCAGTTCGTCTATTTCACCAAGTCTAAATGCAACAAAGGGCTTATAACTTCTCGGGTCACTAAGGATCCAATGAAGGACCGTGTGCGAATCTGTCCAAAAATAGCGCGTATTAGGCTTCACATCCTTATGTTCCCGCTGGACTGTATCAGCGAGACGCGAAGCTATTAACGCTCCTTGTAACTCCAACCTAGGGATTGAAATGGGACGAAGTGGAGTCACTCTACTCTTCGCAGCAGTAAAACTTACAACAATGTCCCCATTCGATAATGTAAAACGCCAATAAGCAACAGCAGCATACGCTTTGACTGAAGCGTCGCTAAAAACATGTAATTGTGTATCTATTACTATGTTTTCTTGCACAGTAACTGCCGGCGAAGAACTACATTGAGTGTGAGTACTAGCCTTAAAATACCAACGAGGTATCCGCAACAAATGTAATTGTTTTAATTCATCGAGCCATTTAATCCATTTTTGGTGCTCGGCTGGTCGAATCTGGCTATTCCAGTCAACCGCAGATCTATGCACGTCTTGGAAAATGATTTTACTCTTAATAATAAAAGGTGATAAAAAGCCGTGAATATCATATACAGACATAATCACGCTTAACATTTTTGCCTTATCAGGCGCTACCGTTCCGTTCAAAACATCTTCGGGTATACGATTTAAATTAATTTGAAAAGAAAATGTGTCATCATCCGGATGCCACTTCAAACCTAATGTACGTTCAGCTATATTATTGTTACCGTCTTTAAACTGCACGGCACTATCAGCTAAAGCATCTGTAGGTATCGAGTTTAAAACCTCTTTATTATTACTCGACCAACCCCTTATCTCAAAACCACCTTTCTTATGTATTTCAGTAATATCGCGCACTAATTTAATCGCTTTATTTACATCATTCGTTGAGTACAAACAATCATCCATATAATGACTACCTAAGATGACGTCACGAGCTTCCGGGTTGATGTCCTCATATTTTAATGCATTTTTATTTTTTATATACTGTGCAATGAAAGGCGAGCATGTCGCACCGAAAATTAAACTTTGCATTACACAAACTTTAATTGGGCTTCCTGTAGATTCTTGCCATAAGAACCTAAGTACATGCTGATCTTCTGGTCTTATTTTTATGCGCAAAAACATATCACGAATATCGCCTATTATGACAATCGGATTCTCACGGAAACGAAACATTATGCCTAAAAGCGAGTTATATAAATCGGGTCCCGTTAACAAAAAATCATTCAGGCAAACACCATTTACTTTGGCGGCGGCATCGAATACCACCCGCAACTTATTAGGTTTATTAGGATTCTGAACACCAAAGTGTGGGATGTACCACACGTGTTCAGGTGACTCTTCTCTGCTAGTGTCACTGATTATTCGAGCGTAATCATTAGTGAACAATTTATTTATTTCCTGTGCATACCTAGTTTTATATACACCATCTTTATGAAACTTACGTAACAATGTATTTTGACGGGACAAGGCTTTGAAATATGAGTCAGGCATTATAAAACTATCCTTTTTAAAAGGTAAACCAACTTCCCATTGCTGCCCTACCTGGCGACTTGTTTTATCCAGGATATCAATGGCACGATCGTGATCTTTGTTACTACGATATAAAGAAGAAATTCCCACTGACTCTAACATAAATGAATTTTTAATTAAATCATTGAGAGCACTAATTTCACTCGATTCACAAGTTGGAACGTGTGCGAGATGGAATATATTATTGTGTTCACTTACCATGGAGGAGTGAGCACCAGCACTGTGCCAGCCATGCACGGTCCATCCCAGTCGACAGCGAGTTGCGTATAACTTACCCCTGTTTCCGTGTACAACTTCAAGAGGAGCTATCAAAAAATAATTATCCTGCCCTAACAAAAGTCGAGGCGTTACAGTGTGTTTACATATCAAGAGCTTAATGTGCGCTAAATGCGGATAATCAACATTATGCACAAGAGACATATTTTGACTACTTAACTTAAGTTTACAACATTTTCGTAATTTAATATCATAATAGTTATTTAAATTATTGTGCCCTGATATTTGCACTCTTACACTAGGCACATCTGACTGGAACACTTCTATTCCAAATGCGTCAGTAAACTTAATATCACATGGATTCTCGCACTGTAACCCTAAACTATCTGCTAAGTCCGAGTCTATCATTGACACTGCAGCACCATCGTCCAAGAGAGCATAAGTATTAGACACACCATATGGTCCGCGTATTTGTACTCCCATCACTTTGAGCAGCGCGAAATCCTTTGGGCCCGACGAGCTCGTAGCATTGACGGCGGCGCTGTCATCTTGGGCGACGTGTGCGCTCGATTCCGAGTTCGGGTTATCACCGGAACGTGATGTAGTGGTTGATTTCGTCCAGTGCAGCAGACGGTGATGTACCATGCCACAACCTTCGATGTCACATACCGATTTGGGACATGTTTTACTATTATGTCTTGCAGTCAAACAACAATAACATAATCGGTGTTTCTTTACGCAAAGCCATTTGTCTTTACGCATTGCACGTTTAAATAAGCGGCAATTAGGCAACGTGTGTTTACCTTTTTGACAAAATAGACACTTATCGTCCGTACTGGTCACCGCAGTATATACTGAGCGATGCGGTTGCTTGTCTTGAATGGCATGCGTCCTTCTAATATTGTGTTCTCGAGGCTGGACACATCCAAAGGCGGCTGTCATTTCTGCTTCTCGTTTCATAAAAGTTGCTAGTAATTCTAGCTTAGGCTTATCTTCGAATTGATGACTATATGCAAAGTCAGTCCACTTACCCATCAAGGTGCTCGGCAATTTTGACATTATAGCGACAACGAGCTCCGGACTTCGAAGATAATCATGCTGTTTGAGTGCCTTTATTGTTGCGACACAGTTACTTATTTTTATAGCAAAATTAATCAAGTCTTGTTGGTAATAGCTTGGTAACACGGGTAGTCTTTTTAACTGAGACGTTATGTTATAAATGATTAACTCTGGTCGACCAAACCTCAACTCTAGGGTGTTCATGATTTCTGACGGAGGCGTGTTACCTATCAGGAGGTCCATTACAGCGTCTTTCGCCACACCTTGCAACGCTCGCCGCAGTCTCCATATATTTTCTGCGTCACTAAAACCGCAAATATAAGATGACTCCTGATATGCGTTCTTGAAATGCAGCCATTCGATAGTGTCTCCGCTAAATACAGGCAGTTCGCGCGGAGTGGCAAGACGGCTAAGAAGGCGATCACTGCGTTGGGTACCCGGTTTTTTTATTAAGCTGTTTAATTTGTGGGCTAATTGTTCAATATTGTCGTCGTTTATGTTAACTGGATGATCCTGCGTCGTACATTGTTGATCCAGCCATTTATTGACGCTTTGATGTTGTCTTTGCGCAGCAGACGCAATGGACACAGAACGTGCGTCTTCATTGTGCGACTCACCACTGCAGGTCGCGTTTTCTTCGGCTTCGACAATGGCAAGGTCAGCTTCCAGCTTCTTCTCTATTAAGTCAAGCTGAATTTTGGCCTTCGCTTCCGCTGCCTTAAGTTCTAACTGTTTCCTTCGTGCTATTGAAGATGCTGTAGACTTTTTTGAACATTCAGTCCTTTTTGATGTACCACTTGATTTGGGTGCCATAGCGTGCGGCGATAATTTCGGTGCCCTTGGCGCTGCCACAGATCGTCCTTTGTCCCATGGCATAATATGACAATCGTTGCCATGAGAAACCAAATTGTTGGACTTACTTGCTTCACCCTCCATGTTCGCCATCCTTTTTCGCATGCTGCGTGTTACGATGTTTGATGGCGGTGTGCGGTACATCGCGATAAAAAAAATCCCGATTCACAGATCCGGTCGAAGAACCATTTGTTGACGAGTGTCATAAAGTCTACTAAATTATATTTTTTCATACACACTGACGCGCCATCTAAAGAGTATTTACACTTTTGAATTCACATATCCAAAATACTAATATAGAGGGCGCTATACAAATATCTTATGAAATAATCACAGAGTGTCGCCTACAATCCGTCATAAAGTCTACTAAATTATATTTTTTTCATACACACTGACGCGCCTTTTAAAGAGTATTTACACTTTTGAATTCACATATCCAAAATACTAATATAGAGGGCGCTATACAAATATATTATGAAATAATCACAAAGTGTCGCCTACAATCCGCCCCCATAGTGCTGATAACAATAAAATCAAACCCTACCTTACTTACTAAACAAGCTAAAC
Source organism: Hyles euphorbiae (assembly GCA_023078785.2). Lineage (NCBI taxonomy): Eukaryota > Metazoa > Arthropoda > Insecta > Lepidoptera > Sphingidae > Hyles > Hyles euphorbiae. Next base: position 20,587,899 of record CM041040.1, read on the forward strand.
AAAATATATCTAGTAACAATTTTAACAAATAATAACTAAATAATAAATCAACTACATCTAGGTCAGCACTATTAATCCGCAGGTGTTAGTAGAGCGACACGAGTAACAGGGCGACGCAATATACCAGTGCGTGTGCGCACATCTACTACTCTCACGCGACCGTCGTCACCGGCGTGTGTGGCACTCACTACGCCATGGCGCCACAAACCACGATCCAGGTTTGGTTCAATTAATAAGACGAAATCTCCATCTCGCAACGCTCTCTGCTCTTTATTCCACTTATACCTAGGTAGCAAAGTAGGCAAATATTCGCGTATCCACCGCCCCCAAAACATGTCAGTTAATCTTTGGGCGACGCGCCACTGTTTACGCAAACACAAATCTTCGTCATCATATTTACCAAACTCAGGACCATTGGATGACGTACCTATCAAAAAATGATTTGGTGTTAGTGCCTCAGGAAAGTTAGGATCATTCGAAACATATGTGATAGGCCGACTATTAACGAGTGCTTCAACTTCCGCAAACAACGTTATCAAGGTTTCTGGGCGAGGCGCGCGTTCCTTAAGGACTACTTTGAGTGATGTTTTTACAGTGCGTATCATACGCTCCCAAGCACCGCCCATTTCGGGTGCGCCGGGGGGTATGAACTTCCATTCTATGCCCCTCACCGTGCCGTCTTCTTTCAATCTACTCTGGTTGAGTTGTTGTAAGCTGGATTTCAACTCTTTATCCGCCCCCCGTAGGTTTGTCCCATTGTCAGAGTAAATTACAGTGGGGGTCCCACGTCGCGCTATCATACGTCTTAGAGCCATTATAGTCACATCAGTACTGAGACTCTCAGTTACCTCTAAGTGAATAGCACGTATAGTCAAGCAAGTAAATATGACTCCGTATCTTTTTTGTCTTGTTATACCTACAGTTACCTCCATGGGGCCAAAAAAGTCAATGCCCGTAAAACTGAAGGGTCTACGGTTATGTTGCAGGCGTGCCGTGGGCAAGTCTGCCATGCGTTGCGGCTGTGGCGCTGCACGGCGGTACCGGCAAAATAGACACTGAGACGCAATAGTGCGCACAGTTGGCCGCAGCTTTAAAATCCAATAACGTTGCCGTAACTCATTTACGACCAGTTCGTTGGCACCGTGTAGGGCCTTTCGATGGTAATATTCTACCAACAATCTAGATATTTTATGGTAACCATCAAGTATGGCGGGTCTCAGTACGAAGGACCATTTGTTGACGAGTGTCATAAAGTCTACTAAATTATATTTTTTCATACACACTGACGCGCCATCTAAAGAGTATTTACACTTTTGAATTCACATATCCAAAATACTAATATAGAGGGCGCTATACAAATATCTTATGCAAGCAAAGCAAAGAAACACCGATTATGTTATTGTTGTTTGACTGCAAGACATAATAGTAAAACATGTCCCAAATCGGTATGTGACATCGAAGGTTGTGGCATGGTACATCACCGTCTGCTGCACTGGACGAAATCAACCACTACATCACGTTCCGGTGATAACCCGAACTCGGAATCGAGCGCACACGTCGCCCAAGATGACAGCGCCGCCGTCAATGCTACGAGCTCGTCGGGCCCAAAGGATTTCGCGCTGCTTTTTATCTTAGGCCTATTCGGCTGAGACTTTCTCCAGCATATTCTAATTCTTTGTTTTTCCGCAGTTGTCAAATTTATCAAAAGAGACTGTAAAAATTTGGTTATTTCGACATCAATACGGAACTAGAAAAATATGCCTTACTAGTCCTTCCCAAAATTCAACAAACTTCTCCCCACTCCCAGATTTCAGAAGTCCTAGGCTATCAACGCATATATAACATTTAAAGTAACTCCCTTAAAATTGAAAATCTTACTGCCGTTGGGTTTATTTTCAGTCTCAGGACATTCATCTCACCTTGCGTAGTGAATGGGAATAGAATTGTTGCCACTACACCAATGGGCCGAATCAGGCATAAAAATATATGAAATACTCATATATCATTGTCACGTGTTCTTTGACCCTAGGGTGTTCGTGTGTTTGTTACATAACAGCCGCGTAACCGCTGCGCCGCTTTGTTTAATCTATTATTTTATTATAATGTTATATATTGTGTAAGAGTTCGATAATGCAGAACATTATTTCTGTTTTGGGTTCCATTGAATAGTTTGTAGAAGCTACCACGAATGTACAATGTAAGTTAGGGAGTCGTGGACTTAGAAATGAAATGTAAATAAGTTAAGACAAAATATTAAATTATTTTCATAGTAGAAATGTTTAATAAATTCTATACAATTTAACCCTTTGTATTTTTCTAGGGCAATTCCAAATATGGTAAGGTAATCCTTGTAATTGCATTAACTTTTAATTTATTCTAAGAGCTACTAATATTAATATGGGAGTAGAGATTTTAATTTAACTGCATGCGGAACCATCTTGCGCACTTAGCTGCCTCTATAAAAAGTTACATAATTAAGCGTTTTCTTGAGCTAATATTTGTGGCATAGTTCACATGCAGAGGTCACGTTATAATTATTATTACAGATCTCAATTACCGCTTCCGATTAGAAATACAGGTACATTAAACATCAAACGTTATTGTGTTCCGTATTAAAGACTGTAGACTGATAATAATTAGATCTCGCTGTTAGTGGATCTACAGTTGGTGTAAACATGGCAAAAGCCGTAGGCATTCTTTTGGTCGTAATCATATGAAATTCAGTAGCATTAGTGAACTTACTGGAGAACCCACCCACGCAATGGCTATTTCTACCGCCAACCAGCAGTGTAAATGCACTGTTGTGGTTCAGTTTGAAGGACACTACAGCCAGAGTTACTACCGGATATATTGGGACATGTAACATCTTACGTCTCAGGATGGCAAACGCAGTGGAATACCACGCATTGCTTTATATGTAAGTCATTGTATTCTTTGGTTTTGCTTCAGTCCCTGAGCGGTCATATATTAGCATACGAATAGCATGCTCGTGACTCATCTCCACAAATAAAGAAGTAAAAAAACCTAGATAGCATGATTTTGGTAGTAATTGCGTTGCACGTTTTGTGTTTAAAAATAATCAACTACAATACTTTGCATAATTTCCCTTGCCAGCATGCATAACGCTAGAGTGAAAAGGCTTTGTTATAATTTCAAACGAGGGCGACAACAATCAGATCCAAATCCTTAAACTTGATGCTTGACATAAACGAGTTCTTTGCCCTGCAAACCAAGTTAAAATAAACCGGTTCTTTAATACATTCTGCACATTCGCGGTGCGTTTGTAAAACCGGTTTTATGCTTTTTTATCAGAGTGCAAAGCATTAACGTTTTACTTCGTGGTAAAAAAATTGCTACTGTTTGCATCCGGAATTCTTTGTACTGTTATGTTATTAAAAATTGGCTATTTTTGTTTTGATAATATTGTTTTTGCACCTTGATTTCTAAGTACTACTCTTATTAAAATAGTTATTTTTGTGTTTACAATACGGTTTTAAAATGAGTGATAATTTGGTCTTAAAAAGTAGTTAATCAGTATCACTATCAATATAAGAATCGACGTGAAGCGATTGTTTTGCTGCTGCATTTCGTTCGGTGAGTGAGATTGCCGAATGCAAAATACACCTTTTCCTTCCTATTAGTATCTGTTGACGAGTGTCATAAAGTCTACTAAATTATATTTTTTCATACACACTGACGCGCCTTCTAAAGAGTATTTACACTTTTGAATTCACATATCCAAAATACTAATATAGAGGGCGCTATACACAAATATCATAAGAAATAATCACAAAGTGTCGCCTACAAATCCAATGATTATTAGATTTATTTTATATTGTTGAATTAATCAAATTCATTCATGTATTCACTATAACTCCATGACAATTTAGGCTCTAAATGTCGGTGTACAATATTGGTGTTTTGACTCCAAATCCTTTTTCAAGTATTGACCACAATACACAGGTAAAATGTTATGTGAAAGGAAATGAAGATGATATAAGCATTGTTCTTCTTATATACGCACATAAGAAGGTATAGGCATTTTTTTTTAAGATAACAGGGACTTAACACTAATTTTTTACAATGGCCTACCACACTATTATGCAATTTAAAATCACGTGCGCATAATTTGATACATGGCTGATATAAAGTATTGTTAATTGAATAAAACAATTAGCTATGAATAATACTTTCAACATAATTTAATTTACATTGGTTTCCCTATAAATATATTTATGCTTTTCGAAAACATTATACATAAAAGCACCAATTATATGAGATAGCCGTAGTTGACTGAAATACAATCAATTGAGAGTTTCAGGCTTGTTTGTGGAACACAACATTTAATCCTCGGTTTTTAAGTTTTAAATACTTTGGAGACAATGAATATGCCTACAACATTAATTTATATAATACATAGTACACAGATTATGAATTTCAACATTTCTTTTTAGTGTTTTTAGGGCTGGATAATGTGACGAAGCTGACTCTACGCGGCGCCTTGGGACTGGCTGCGGCGGGCGGCGGCGCGGGTTGCTTCACGTCCGTCACTTTCGCCTGCCTCAGGAACGGACTGTCTTTCACTGGGCCACCTTTCGGACTAGTTTTGGGCGATTTTTTATCCACTTTGGGCTTACTTTCAGGTGAAGTTTTGTCCTGAGGCGATTGAGATTTCGATGTTTCAGTCTCATCATACACCAGCTTAATATCTTCGCTGTCTTCTATAATTGTTACATCTGAAGTTTCCATTGGCTCACTATCTTTTGGTTTTATGATTTCGTTGTTACTGTTGTCTGACCATGAAGGCATTGCCACTTCTTCTAAAACATCAATTTTGATGGGTGTTTTAATTTGTGGTTTTGTGGTTTGTTTCTTGGGTGACTTTTCTGTTGGAGCTTTGAATTTGATGAAGGAATCCATTGTCGTTGGTTTAGGATCATCTGCTTTTTCTTTGGGTGGCTCAGGTGTTTGATCATCTGTCTGTATTTCCATGGGTTCTGCAAGAAAATAAACATTTTTAAAAAGTCCAATTATTATTATAATGAGAGCTTCATGTTTGAAAATATTTAGTTGTATTTACCAGGATCTTGGGTCTTCACTTCATCAGGTAGTACTTCCCCAAGTTCTCCATTGCTGAATGTGATGATAGAGCAGAAGCCATCAGTGCTAGATGCCACTAGCGTACACCCATCAGGAGACCATGTTAAATCTGTCAATCTGTAATTAAAAGATGGAAATAAATTGTAAGCAATTCATTCAATAGTATTCTTTGTGAAATTTACATTGCATTGCATTGGAGACTTATCATGAGATACCAATTACGATTTTTTTTAGATTGACTGCAAACTTTTTTTTGTCAGATTTAATCTCTCTTTGTATAATATTTTTTTGGATAAATAACTAAGGTTGTGACTTGTGAACCTACCTTGTGTAATGAATATTGGATATGAGTGCTATGGGAGTTTTCTGCTGCGTGTCGTAGATGAGCACGGAGCGTTTGGTCCCGACGGCGAGGAGCATGCGCGCCGGCAGCGGGAAGGCGGGCGCCGGGCCTGCGCTGCGCGGGGCGAAGCGCCGCGGGCACCAGCGCGTCACCAGCGCCGCCTCCCCACACGGCAGTATGCATGCGGGACTGACAAATATTCACACTATTAGTACACTGGTATATTCTTATCTTTGGGAATGGTTCCTTATCTGAGTTATAAATTACCACTTCTTGTTGAGTCTAACTGTGGGTGGCTAAACTGTTTTAGTGACATCTATTGGCCAATGATCACACACCATTAACCTAAATCCATTCTGTGAAATCACAGAATTAAACATTCCTACTCATATCTCTTATTTATATTCATCAGATCTTAATTCACCATTAATATACTTTCTGTAACAGCCCATATAGATCCTACTGCAGGGCATGGGCTTCCCCTACAATTAAGAGTAAGATTGAGAGTGGTTATAATATACTTTACCAGAATTTTATGACCCTTTGCTAGAAATTAGTTTTCTCTAATATTTTTAGTATCCCTCATTTTTTATTAAGTTTTTTTACCAGTGTTAAAGTGAAGTACTAAACAAAGATGTCTGTGCTGGTTAAATTAGGTAAAAGTTTATAGTACATGATAGAAACCATTTTGTTTTATTGTGATGAATGGTAAGACATGCATGCCATTTTTGCCTAATGTTAAGCACTACAACTGCTCATGGACAGTAGCATAACCAAACAACACTGTTGATTTTATACTACTAAATATAATTGCTAATTCATAAATCATGTATGTACTTACACTTTCAATGAGTATCTTGTGTAAATATAAACTGCATTAATAGGCTTCATGTCTATTTTCCCTTGCTCTGGTTCTATCCTGCCTGCAGGAACAGCAATGAGCAGACCATCCGGACTGAACTGTAGCCTTCTATAGAAAGTTTGTAGTGTGTCATCATGGTATAAACGGACTTTCACATCATGTAGTGGATGATCTTTTGGAAATGGTAGTGATGCCTTACTGCTTCGTGACACAACTTTTTTAGTTGTAACATCAAATGTGCGGAATATCCTGTAATAATTAAACCATTAAGTTAATCTAATGCAGAACTTACTTAGATTTTTTAGACAATGTGCAATTTTTCAAAATAAAACTATTAATTACCTATCAGTACTTGCTGAGGCAATAAACTGTCCTTTAGGATCCCATGAGACACCCTGTACAAATCCCTTATGATCAGTCAGGATGCAGCTGTACCTGCCTCGTGCCACATCCCACATTAACAACTTGTTGTCCACTGAACCTGATGCTAACTGTCTGCAATCCAGGCTCCAGGTTAAGTCCAGGACATCTTCCATGTGCCCTCTAAGAGTCTGAAAGAAAAACATCAACTGGGTAGTTGCAAAAGGATTGAAAGACAAAGTATAGAAATAAGAATCAAACAGTATAATGTAACTGTAATTTATTTTAGCTATATGTTTGTTTCAGTTTATAAATAAATGGTATGGTATACAGCATAAGCAGACTATATAAAAGAAGATTCATAATTACAATTGCCTAAGACCTATACAATATAATTTGATTAAAACTATTTCATAATAACCTTGTGTATCACCCATGTTTCTTTATACTGTTCCTCTATTTGCTCAGTAGCAGGTGCTGCTTCTTCGGTCTTCTGTTTCCATATGAATATGATCGATTCATCATCGCCTGAGGCTAAGTACTTGCCATCCGGAGACCATCTCACTACATTTACAGCTTTCTGATGCCGAGCCAGATCTGCCGCTACTTCTAAGTTAACTGACCCCGATTGTGTTGTTGAAACGTACCATATCTAACAACAGATATTAATTTCATTCATAATTCACTATTGTAACGTATTACAAGTGTACATTAAATTATCCTAGTCATACCAATACATGAGAATCCGTTCCTCCAGTTGCTAAACGTAAGGGCTCGTTATTTTCCGTTTTTGGCTGAAAATCAATACTCAGGACAGGGTCTCTATTATGCCATGATATTTCAGGAATAGAGAACTTCATTTTAAAATTAATTTATTAATCTCGCACAAGCATAAAGCAAACCAAACTTTCGATGACACTTGCTTGGCGCCAAAATATTTTTCTTGCTGTCAAAACTTTTTTTTTTATTGCAACGACACCAAAGTCAGGCAATCAATCAGTTATCTTGTGAAACCTCAAACCTGGAGTGTGATCTATACATATAAATAAAATTGAAGTGTCTGTTTTAAGAGTTAAAATAAAAAAAAATGTTCTACTACATATCGTTATATATGTTATGGGCCAAGTGATTAATGCGAGCAGTATTCATAATGCCCGGGCAGTATGAATATAGCAGAGCCGTATCGGGCCAAGTGATTAATTACAATCTAAACTCACCTATTTATCACATTGCCAGGGCATTATGAATATGGCTACATGATGATCGGGCAGTGTGATTAATAGGTGATTTTTTACGTGGTGCGCTGCCGCATTGTCGCATCTGCGATGGACCCATGAATTAGAAAGGTTGAATTGATCTGCTTATGTTTAGTTGTTTTTTAACGTCCGAAATATTATCTTCAGAAGAAAATTAGTGTACCCACTTTATGGATCAGTTAGGTCGACTGTGTCCCAAAACCGACTCGGAACACCCCGACTTCACGTAGTCTTTTGGCTACCGACCCTAGAGTGTATATAAAAAGCCGGAGGCGCGGAGGGAGAGCAGCCCCCGCCCGCTGTAACGAAGGATAGGCAACCGTGCGAGCCGCAGCGGCTGAGGCTGGTCGCCGGAGGCGACCAGCAAGCCGAAGCTGCGAAGGTGAGCATGGGTGCCTATCTTTTGTTACGCAAGGGCGAAGGGGCTGAACTTCCCGTAGCGCCGGAGACGATGCAGAAGCTAATTTGTATTGACAACAAGTGTTTTAAGGGTTAGGTTGCTATAATAGATATTTCTCAGAAATGGTGCGTCACCTTTTCATGGAAGTGGTACCAGGGGAGGTGCGATACTCCCCCTCCACCTCCACTCCTCTCAACCCACCCCATCGTGCTGCCCTATTCTACATTCTACCACTTCGGTTCATTTTGATTCGCTTTACATCACTCTGCCCAATAGACACTTGGCATTATTCATAATGCCCGGGCCATGTGATAAATCGATTGATTATAATCACATTGCCCGCTCTTATTGGGCATTATTCATATTGCCCGGGCATTATGAATAATGCTAAATTAATCACTTGGCCCATAACATATACACGATACCTGTGCCGAAAGTGATATTTAAAAAATGTTTGTCTGTCTGTTTGTTCCGGCTAATCTCTGAAATGGCTGGACCAATTTTGACGAGACTTTTTTTGTCAGGTAGCTGATATAACAAGGAGTAACGTAGGCTACATTTATTTTAGAAAAGTTAGTTTCTGTCTGTTTGTTCCGGCTAATCTCTGAAATGGCTGGACCGATTTTGACGGGACTTTTTTTGTCAGGTAGCTGATATAACAAGGAGTAACTTAGGCTACATTTATTTTAGAAAAAATCTTTTATTTTAGAAAAATAAAGAAATGTTGCAATGCCCGCGCGCAGCTCACGCGCATGTCACCACTGGGCTGTCACGTCGGGCGCCTCCCACCACTTCTCCCACCAACGAATAAATATCACATTTACAAAATATTGTATATAAAGAAATTTTTCAATAAAGCTAATACTAAAAACTGAAAATAAATGATATAGGTCTACCAGAATCTCATGGCATTTTGGGAAAGGACATGGCCAGTTTTTGTATGGCGCTGTGCCTAGTACTTCGAATCTCGTCTACATCAATTAGTTTTGCATTGTTGGGGTAAGGTTTGTTCCAAGATTAATACAGAAAAGTTACAAAGCCTAGGAAGTTCAGGGTTTTTAGATATTTACAAAAACATATCTTATTTTCAGGTTAGGTTTTGTAGGTTAGGTTTTGTAATTTATTGAATCGAATAAAAATACGTTTACAAAAATGCTTTATCATCGAATTTGGAATTTACATTAACTATTATTTTATAATTTACACAAAATATACACCGAGACGTATTTTAATTGTACCACAATGTAAACAAATAACAAAAAAAGTTAAATAAACAAAGCATGGTTCCTGTCAAGCAACTGTCAAGTGTCAAGTATTTTACTGCAGCGTTTAGTTGTTGCAATGAAAGTGTGTAAAAATGGGAAGAATATATGTGTAAGTATATACGGCAAACATTGCTTTATATATATTTAGTATTGTTAATTATTATGACTTATTACCTACTTATAGATTATTTTTAGGAATATTTTAGATAAAGTTATTATCTTTTTCCTGCACTTGCTTTACTGCGAACGAAACGTTTATGCGGGGCCAACAATGGCGGAAATGGGTAGGTATCAATGCAAAATCTTATTAAACTTTATTTTACTCCCTAAACTTCTACAGAAATATGACATGGTCTTAAATTAATAGTCGATTTTTTATATTCATTCAATTATTGCCTTGTTTTTGTACATGATAAAAAGTAACTAGGCAGAAACTGTCCAGGTCCTTTGAATTTACGCATCGCAACACTGGGGTAATTGGATGAACTTATTTTGATACTTTCAATAATTTTAAATTTTAATTAATTATTATTTCAAATTAACATGATTTTTTTTAGTAAAACTTTGTAAATAAAGTACATAATGTTTTAGGTATAAATATATAGGTTATTTAAACATTAAATTGACTTCAAGATTGTACTTTTAGATTAATAGCCAATTAAAATAGGTAAATAAGATATTTTTCAGTTCTAAATAAATAAATAATAACACCCAACAGTCACATACATAGTCCTGACCCTACACTAAGATCGAGTTTTGTGTCGTGGGTATCAGGAACTACAAGAGACTTTTCGGTCTCATAAACACCTAGACCCGGAAGAAATATTTGTGGGCCGCACAATCATTTCTCTCGGTGCGGGGATCGAACGGCCTCTCCTTTCACAGGCGGCGTCTAACCAACTGCGCCACGGAGGCTGTCATTTTAAAAGGCTGTCAAATTACAATATACATACGTGCCTTACGGGTATTTATAATATAGAGGGAACGCTAGTATTTCCAAAACGTAGATAAAAATGGCGGTACCAAGCCACCAGTTTCGTTTTAATTCTCTCTTCTTATTAGTTCTCATTTAATCTAACAACTTTCAATTTCTAAATTGTACGTAGTTCGATTATGAGTCGTTTTTATTTACATAAATATTAGATTCCAAAAATGTTATATGAAAGATGCAAGTTTGTAAAATAAAAAACCTTAGAGTAAAAAACTTATAATTTTATTTTCAGTCTTCTTTATTTCATTAACACTTTAGTCAGAGCTTACTTCTAAATACTCTTCCTGTACATCTGATGAAGACGATGAAGATAAAGTATTAGTTATAAACCGTTCCTTATCTAAAAACTCTGGAAACTCCTGAAAATAGGTTTTCAATGCATTACTGTTTAGTTTCAAAACATGATAACAAAGTAAATACGATAAAACACATGTACAAATCTAAAACTCACCAAAAAACATGAAGTATCAAAACTATTCACTCCGACTTATTTGTTAAAACGACGTCGATTTTAAAATCGACGATTTTGTATAAATTTGGCCAAATTATTCACGGATCTGGCGATAAACCTTGTGAACAATGTGTCGCACTTGTGATCGTAGAACTTATTTATATATTTTCGCCAGGCCGGTTTAACTCGGGCTTAAAAAGTGACCCAATTTTCTATCTCGCTTTCTCATATGCCGTTTTCGCCCCATCTCTTTCACTTTTATGAATGTGTGCGTGTGCCGGCGTGCGCCGTCGCCGCCATATTGCCACCATATTTTTCAACAGTCGATTGCTGTTTAGTTTGGATTTGCTTATTTTGTTTTAATTGCATGTTATTTCATCTGTTTTGTAATCAGTAACGTAAATATTTAGCATTACAAACGTGATATAGTTTTGTTTGTGTAAATCGTATCTAAAAACTTGTGATTTACGTGATAATTATTAATTTTAGTTATGTGTTTTGTTCCCGAGTGCACAAACGAAAAAAACATAGAAATATCTGTACAGCATTCACAAACAAAATATACAAACACTTTAATAAGTGAACAGCTATTTTGGCGAAGCAAGAAATACCAAATTATTGAAAAACATAAATCTAACCTCATCTGACATAATAAAGGTAAATATAATAATATGTTATTCCGCTGTAACCTTATTTCTAGTTTAATCTGCTACACGAATATAAGAAATAACAATTAGTTGAAATAAATGCCCATTAAAATACAGATTTATTAGATCTCTGAACATGTGATAAGGTTAACTGTTTTGTTAGTGTCTAGAGTTGATGGATTATTATGTAGCCTTACTCCTCCCATTCGTACTCTCGACTGTAGAGGAGGCTTGTGCTCTGCAGTGGAAAGTATATGAGTCGACCCAGCACAGTACAGTGCAAGATTAAAGCTATTTGTTGGTATAGGTATTTCCAAGTTCATAACATATTAATTAATAATTATCAATTTTTATGGTTATATGTATTTAAAGTCAGGAAAGCAGTAAACTTCAACACATTGTGCCCTTATAATATTTATTTTTTATTAATTATTTTATAACTTCTAGGCTAGACTCGGGTGAAATTTCCAGTCCAAGCAATTCGCAGGAAAATGGGTTCATCGTTGGAAGTACAAAGAAAGTCTACTATGTCTGCAGGATCACTAAACTGTAGACTTATATGTTAATATTGGCGAAGGTTAAATCACAACAGAAGTAATTATGTTCATTATTAATCTGTTTATAATATTTATACTTCTTGATATAATAATTAAGATTCTCATAAAAATACATTTGCTAAAGATTTTGGTTATATTTTCAAATCCAGTGCAATGCATTAGTTTATAAAAGTATATTATAGGCCCATATTGTGCATACTATAATAGTAATAGCATTAACATTCTTTAAAATCACTATATTCAAACATATTTTTTGCCTATTCCTTAAATATATTATAATAATGAATCAAAAATTTATTTAGCTATCATGCATTTAATGTGTTCCATGATTTGACTAACTATTTGTTAATTGATAGCTTATTTTAATTATGTATGTCTTGTTTTTGCTTTTCAATTTCTCCAAAAGTAAGCTAAATCGTTTTGTTTGTTATTTACTTTATGTTAATTGTCTCTTAGATAAAATTTACAAACAAAGCAATCTTATGCTGTTTCATGGTATTGTAAAATATAATTTGCAATAATTAATGTTTCCATTTAAATTTTTATTTGTCTGCATATTTCAATTCTGTAGTCATGTTCTTAAATTTGGCATTGTTTTATTGGTCCTAAAATTAAGAGAATTTTAAGAGATAAAGTTAAGAGATATCAACAAATTGAAAATGTTTAAATTAATCTGAAGATGTATAAAAAAATATTGTAGGTTATAATATTCATTAGGATAAAAATGTTAAAATACAAGTTAAAAATATAACATCAAATAAATCAAAGAATATATTGTTGAGTAAAGGTTTAGAATGATAACGTGGTTTTATTTGTTATTTTTATTTTAAATCCATAAATTTAAACATATAAGCATGAAACCCAAATATAAAACCGGTAAATTTCCGGTAGTAAAAATCGGAAAGGATAACGTACATCCCTAAATATTTCAAAATCGGTAATTTCGGTAAAGTACCGATTTCCAGCTCTGGTGGGAAACGGATCTAAATATATATACGTATAACGCGCGAAAGAGATGGCTCAAATACGATGAACAAAATTCTTAAATATTATTGGTCAGTGACAAAATTATCAATGAAAAGAAAGAAAGATCCTATGAAGATTAAATGAATTATATATGTAGAAAAGCATGTTTGGTTTCAATGTGTGAGTTTTCATAACGTGTTAAAAAATTTGTATGGAGTTGGCCGTCTGTATTTTTAGTCGTCTGTGATTTTCGCTAAGGAAGTATAGAAATCTTAAAATATTCACATCAAATGACATAACTCAAGTTTTGAAACAGCTGTTGACTGATGGTATTGCCATATAAAAATCATTATGTTTGTTTTTAATTTTATGCCATGAGATTCTGGTAGACCTATAACATCATGTGACTGAATGAGACGGGACATAAACCGGATAGAACGGGACGGGAAATATAGTTATTACACGCAATAATATGTTGTTGCCAAATCAATACTGGACTCAACAGCTATCTGCACCCGGGCGAAGCCGGGTCCGACAGCTAGTCCATATATAAAGACAACATACCACCGAAATATTTTTTCTAACTCATTTTCGAAATAGTCTAAAATGGTTATTTTCGGTAACATAAATGGATAAATTATGTTGAACTCATGAGTCATAAGTTCATACATTAAAGATTTTTTAAAATGTTTTAACTGGCAACACAAATTACAGTTGTCAATCCCGACAATTTTCCATCTCTTTCTTTTTGACGTTTGTTGATATCGTGCTGAACGAACGCAAAAATGGTTGGTGTTTTTATTAAATTTATCCAAATAAATCGTGAAGTGTATTGATTATAATGGTGGAAAACTTTGTGTAAACCGTAAATAATATTATTAAGTGTCCAGTGGGGGACTTATTTCATCGATATCTTTTGTGATTTTCAGGTGAACGTACCCAAACAGCGCAGGACATACTGCAAAAAATGCAAATGCCACAAAGTGCACAAAGTGTCTCAATACAAAAAATCTAAGGAAAGGCATGCCGCCCAGGGTAGAAGACGTTACGACCGTAAACAGCAGGGTTACGGTGGTCAGTCCAAGCCCATCTTCAAAAAGAAGGTAAGCAAGCACATAACCTCTTCACCGGGTTATCAAAACATCGGTTAGTTAAATTAACATTACGCGGCGCCTTCGATCTCGTGTCCCTCTTGTACAATTAGAGATTATATCTCTCTTCCAATTGATAATAGTTCAGTTAATCAATGAAATTAGTATTTGAGGAGCCTCTGGGTTATGGAACATCTCTCCTTTAAACATTAATTGTCCATGAATAAAATATGATTAATAATGTCAAAATTATAATCCAGTGTAATGTGGGACCATCAGAATATTCAATGCAATTTCATAATTTTATGCACTTGGAATCTTTGTTCATAGTAATTAATATGGACTGGTGGGTTCTACTGAATAGGACACAATTAATAGATAAAAATTTAATCATAGATTTCCATGAAGGTTAGACATTGAAATAAACAGGACAATTGTACAGTTTGTCTCTCAACCATTAAGATTGTAGTAATTGAAACACTAGGAAGTTAAAAAATGAAAAAAAAAATAACCAACTATATATTAACTTCAGTTACAACTGTGACAGTTAATCTTAATCACCAATATTTCACTGGTAATATGATGGACTATAACATTCTCTCCTTAATGCATAGATTATAAAGAATTTCAACAAATACTATTGAGCCAAAGTATTTTCATGTATATTTTGAGGACTTATTACTGTTAAGAGTATAAACACATTTGCTTACCATCAAAACATACCAAACAAATTACTAGTACTACCATAGCATATTCTATTGTTTGTTGCCATAAATGTTTAACAAAACCTGCATTTTAAGCTAATATACCTCTTTCATACCTACTTGTATTACATTATAGTTAACAAAACTGTGTTTTTAGGCGAAAACCACAAAGAAAATTGTGCTGCGTTTGGAATGTGCAGACTGCAAAGTGAGGTCCCAGGTTGCGCTCAAGAGGTGCAAACACTTTGAGCTTGGAGGAGACAAGAAGAGGAAGGGACAGATGATCCAGTTCTAGGCTGGCTAATAAATAAGACCAACACCTAACTCATAGTTTTACTGTAAACACCTTTTCCCTCTCTAAACCAGCAAAGAACTTGAAATACACAATTTACTAGTTTTTTATTCTGTGTCTTGCAAATTGATTTGATGTTATCACATATAGCTTAACACACTGATTTAAAGTTTTGGTTATAACCTAAAATAATATAATAATGCCAATATTTATGGAAATTTCCAAATAAAAAAAAAATTTCTTTCAGTAGATCAAATAGCACAACAAAGTTCTAAGGTTTATATTATATTTATTATTACTTTTTGCCACAATTTCTGAATATAGTACTAAT
Organism: Hyles euphorbiae; assembly: GCA_023078785.2. Classification (NCBI taxonomy): domain Eukaryota; kingdom Metazoa; phylum Arthropoda; class Insecta; order Lepidoptera; family Sphingidae; genus Hyles; species Hyles euphorbiae. Next base: position 20,603,515 of record CM041040.1, read on the forward strand.
AATACATACATGGAAGTTACTATAGTAAAAACTTCTGTATATTAACAAATTTCATAGTTTCATAGTTAATTATATGAATAAATACAATAAAATGAATTTCCCACTTATTAACAATTTAATTTGATTTTTAGCATCCAATATTGAGATCAAAACTCTTTAAATAGTTTATGTATAGAAGGTAATAATATGTAATAAGTAATAAATATTTTTGAATAAAATTTCTCTAACAGCCGATGCCAATAATCAATCGAAAAAATTAGATTGAAGTCAATCTGTTTTGTTGTCAATTGTTTTCTACTTTTCGATTGGTCTCCTGTCATGTTGCCATAGTTTATTCACTACTGATATTGATTATTGGCAATATAGTATCAGAAAAACGATTGAGCTGTCAATCTAAAACGGCAAATTTTGGATTGGGTTTGTTTATTGGCAGCGGCTGTAAGGAATATTTAATACAAAGATTGTTTACATGTAAATAAGTTTATGCTACTTATAATAATTAGTATATTTGAAAACAACAAATTGCACAAATACTGCAACATGTAACTGTGATTGGTTAAGAATCAAGTCTTCAATTGCAGGGAAATTCAATCATAAAATTGAGCTTAATTGCAAGTATATGGCCTGATATTTGTTATAACAGACCAATATAGTATTATCATGCAAAATACAATCTAAATTATATACATTATTTATTAATTATTGACTCAAAAACATTGGGGTCCAAGCCTTCCAGGGAGACTTTGAGTTTGACTGCCTGCAAGGGAACACCCACTTGGACCATTTTGATGAATCTTTCATACTCCTGTCTTACTTCTGTTTTGGAGTCTTGAATCTCTTCTGCTGGATCATTATCAGTTGTAGTGTTGTCTTTACTGGATTGTTCTTCAGGGGTTACAGTAGTTTGAGGTTCATCTACAGTTTCATTGGGAATGTCCAATTCTGGTATTGAAGACAGCTGGAATAATTATATTTAGAAGATAAAAGGTATTTTTTAATATATATCCCTAAATTTTTCAGCCTCTTGACACAGCACACAATGTCAAGAGGCTGTAACATAAAATGTGTTAAAATTCCTATTTTTCAATATAATAATTACCAATTAATATTATAAATATCTGGTCTTATTTTTTCTTGCTTACATGAACAGAGAGAGAGGTAGGTCAAATCATATATCAGAGGTATATTATCACAATCTCATTTACCTTTGATTCCAGTAATACCATAGAAGCATTAACTTTATCCAGCTGTCTCTCAAACTCTATTAGTTTGTCTTCACAAGTCCTCATGAAATTATTCAGGAATTGCACATTTGCTTGTACAAAGTGATTAACAAATGCCAAAGTCCTTTTCTGTTGCAATGCTGTAATCTGTGATTATTTTTTTAATTAGTTGTAAGGCTTAGAATCTATTCTTTGTCATGTGTTGTCTTATATTTGTATATTCTGGATAGGCGCTGAATAGTAATGCTGTAAAACTGCACATCAGAATATGTCCATTTGAGTACCTATCGTCATGAGAAACGAAATAAATATAACGGATATAGGATCCAAAAGTTTAAGACATGAATTTTTAAATTATTGACTTAAATGAATTATATTTAGAGATTAGAAAAATTAAATATATTTCTCACTTTGTTCCTTCTAAACAACAAACTTGCAAAAACAAATTATTCTAAAAGAATACATGTAAGAAGTCTATTAATTTACCTTTGACTTATCTAGAGAAGATAGTTCCGAATCCATTTTGATCGCTTTTATAAGCTATTTAGTATATTGGTAGATATACCTTAGTAATACTAATCAACAGATACAAATCTAAAACTTTAAGCTACACAAGAAAAATAAGCTTATGGCTTATGCATTCCATTTCTTCATTTTGTAAACAAATGTCATATAGAATATAGATTGTTAACCGCTGTCAAATGTCAAGCTCCTTTTGTTTTTTTTAGACATTTTTAAGCAACGGATTATAAATTAAACAGATTGTCCAAGTTGCAAATACTTTGTGCTGGAATGTATTATTTCATTCATATTAATCGTCAGAATTGATATTAATGCATTAATGTCATACGTATTATATATCAATGAATGTCAGCGAAACTGGTGTCTGGTTCTTATTGTTATTCATTGCAATTTAAACTATACACATTAATTACATATGAATCAATGATACATATTATCCAATGCAGTATAAGTTCTAAGCACATAAATTAGAATTTTATAAATAAAACCAGTATAATGTTGTAAAAAAAAAGAAATGATCAAAGTTGTGAATATTCTTGACATAGTTTCATGTTTGGTCTTCGGGCTCCGGTGTTTGACAGTGGACTCACTACTCAGGACTGTTGACAGTTGACACCACAGTTGACACTTGACATTGCTTGACATTTGTTTTTGCATTTGTTTGCCTTGGTTTATTGCTGTCTTTTATTTAGCATAAATTTTTAGTGTTTTGTGCTGCAGTGTTCGGGTAATACAAATAGATAAAATGGCAGGAGAAGTGGTTGTGGATGCGTTACCCTATATTGACCAAGGATATGATGACCCAGGAGTTAGAGAGGCGGTAAGAATCTTATAACCTAATAATGATTTCCGCATATCAATGTTTTTTAAACAAATCAACCAACTTATCAGCTATACATGTTTTGAGATTGATAACGTGTGAAACGAGAGGCTGCGGGTTCGATCCCGGTACCGAGACAAATGTTTGTGACGCCTACAAATGTTTGTTTCGTCTGGGTGTTTGTGAGATCGAAAAGGCTCTCGTAGTTCCTGATACCTACGACACAAGGTGGATTGATTAATGGTTGGTGGTCGATTTTAGTGTGGAGTCAGTACTATGCATATGACTTCTGGGTGTATTCATTTATGTAGCCTGTACACATGATCATAGCCAGCTGTGGGATCCTGATCCCAAGGCTGGCTGCAATATATTGATATATTCGCATCGCATCGCAGAGTGGGGCAGCAGTCTAAAATCATATGTAATTAGCAAACTGTATGCACAGTCTTCCCCCTGGTATTTTTTTCCTATTAAAAGGTTACACCTTATAACTGTATCTGTATTAATAATACAAATTATCCTAAATGCTTTCTTATTGCTCACCTGCCTAGCACTTTACCTAGATAATTTTTTTTAGAGTCGGTTAGGTACCTTACAGGTCAAAGCCAGGGTGGGCCCAGTGCCCCAATCTGCCCCACAGTGGCTACCCCCATGCCCCTACACATATTAGTTACCTACCTCAAAATTTGCTGTTTTTTTTAATATTTATTTTTTTTAATTATTGTTAGTAATGCAATTTTTGTTGATATGAATATTCAGCATAAGGTAAAAAAAAAGAATTTATTAATTTGTCTGGTCTGAAGTCCACTGATCTATACCCATGTCAGAAGGTCTGAAAGTCCACTGATCTATACCCATTTATGTGTATCATGTTCCTAATAAATCATGAGGGAACTTTCTTTTAAACTCTGTATCTTTGTTTAACTGTTTCACAGCTAGTACATTTGGATGATTGTCCATTCTGTTTCTATATGACTTTGTTGCTTGTTTAATCTCTCTCAAAAGTTACACATATTTTATTTGTAATTTACATTGAAACATTTCAGGCTTTAGCCATGGTAGAGGAAGAGTGTAGACGCTATAGGCCAACAAAAAATTACTTGGAGAATACGGGTCCTGAGCCAAGCACAGCTTTTGAAACAGCAGCACTACAGAGAGAGATGGAAAGAGTCCAACAGAGATTACCTATGGAACCTTTGTCTATGAAAAGGTAAGGTTTTCATTGCACAGTTTATAAATTTGTGGTTGGTACTAAATAACAATATAATTTATGTTTTTCTTGAGTCTCAACAATTGTTTTAGTGCATGGTGATTGATAATTAATATACACATGACTGGGAAAAATAGAGAGGAAAGTGTATCCTGGGATTTGAAACCATACCCACCTGAATATGTTGCGACCACCCAACAATATAATGACAAGCACATAAATGAAAGCAAGTTGGATTTATTGCTATAGGATCGAGCCAATCTTTGTTCACTTTCTATTTATCAACCCAAACAAATCTGTAATATTTTTTGTAATTGTTGGCAGTTTCTCAATTTGGATAGTGCTAATGGAATATGTTAATTAAATTTAACTGTAATATTCATTTAATGTAAGTATACATTTTAATATCCCTGATAATCTTTCAGATATGAACTTCCTCCACCACCAGCAGGTCGTCTGGGTGAGCCCACAGCATGGTCGGAATCAGTGGACAACTCTCATGCCCAGCTCTCACATCAGGCTATCCGTGTGCTCAATCTGGAACTACAACTACAGTACGGCTCTGAGGCTTGGAGATCATATCTGAACACATTACAAGCATTAGTAACTAGGTCACAGAACATTCATAGTCAGTTAAGGTATGAAATAAGTATTTAAAACCTATTGTAAAATAAGTAAAAAGCATATAAGCATTGTCAAGGTGCTAGTTTGAACAAGATACATAATATAATTCAAATTAGACCTCACTTCTTTGTTGTTACTGTAAACTTTACCAAATAACTGAGAAATATTACAATTGAGTGAGACATGAAAAAGTTATAGTGTGCCATATTCTCGTGTGTGGGAGTTTTTAGATGGAGGAAAAAATAATCTAGATGAAAGTGAAGAATATTTTTAACTTAGTCACTTAAAAATGGATTCAATTTTCATTTGCTAATAACTGTCAACTTGTCTTTAGATGTATAATATATTCAATATTCAGGAAACAAATAGCGTCAGTGAACTGGGAACGCAAACGTTCCCAGACGGCGAGCGGTGCGCGGCTGCGCGCGTTGCGGCGACGCTGGGCGCAGCTCGTGTCCGACAACTACAGGCTTGAACGGGCTGTCATGCAGCTCGAGATACAGTTGCAAAAGGTAAACAATCCATACATCTTAGAGTATATACATATAGAGGGAGCGCTGGTACTTCAAAAACGTAGATAAAAATGGTGGTGCCGGGCCACCTTTTTCTGCCCTCCTATTGGCTAATATTGAAACAGGTTGTGTAACATACATAAATTATTTGAAAAAAATATTAAAAATAAGTAGTTTAGGTCTATTTAATTCCACTCAAACTCGTTTTAAAAGGATAATAACTAAATATAATTTCGGCTATCAAAGGAATTTATAGCAATTTATTGCTAAATAATTAATTCAATTTTTACTAATATAGGAGCGCTACCAACATTACGAACAAAAAAATATCTACGTTTTTCAAATCGCGAATGTATGACAGCACTCCCTCTATATATAAATACTCTAAGCCATACATAATATGGGCAAAGCTTAGCATTAGTTATTATGAAAAATATTTTTTTTTTAAACTTTGATAATCATGATCTTAATCAAAGACAGTTATAAACCTATTTTAGTTATTGAATGTTTTGTCCCTCTCGAGCATTTTTTTAATACAGTGTGAGTGAAGAAGACAAAACATGTGATAGCTAAAATAAGTTTATAACCTGTCTATGGATAAGGTTGTTACTTAATAAGAGAGATTCTGTATTAGAGGGGATTATCAGAAGATACAGGTACATACATTGACTATTAATAGTTAACTAATAGCTAACTTATAATAGCAAATTTGACGTAACACCAATTAAACTACTTGAAAATATTATAAAAATGTCAATTTAAGAATTCTGGTGTCCAGCAATGTGTATTATCATTGAAAATGTATACTACTGCTCAATAGACTGCCTTTTGCCCTGCTAGCTTTTAATGTTTCCTGTTTATTCATTAAAAATATGTTTTTAGGCTAAAGGTGAAGTGCCAACTGAACCAGGTGATGATACAGAAGATCTGGAGTCTGTTAAATTGTTGCCTGACAAACTCAACTCTGAAACCGAGAAAGAAGTGCAGAAAAAGATTGAAGATATGTTTGCTGATTAAAGTATATTTAAGTGAAATATGAAGAAAATTTAATGTGTGAATGTCTTGACTAGTTATAATTAAATCAAATTAATAAAAAAAAATTTAAAACTTATTTCTAAAGCAATTAAATGACTAACATGATTATCATCTAGATTCTAGAATAACTAGAAAAATATTATATTCTTGAACTAGGTAGTGCAAATATTTGAGTTACATTGTTGAATTCTTCCTTCAGCTACAGGTGTCTGTGCAGGTGTCTAATGTCTACATAGGTCTCCCTAATGGTCATTAAAAGGAAACTAATTTAATTATAAACTTATTTCACATTGGTTATTATAGGCCTTTTATTTGAAAAAAATATCAGCTAGATTTGTTTCGTATTGAAAAACATTATGCAAGTTGAATTTGAATAAATACAAAAAAATGAGCAATATCCATATATGGTGTAATGCTGGATTTAGTCCCCATTCGCACAGGCGCTACTTCAGTTCAAACGCGCGTTATTTTTTAACGTTGCAATTATTATTGGAACAAATGTAAATCCATTAGTTTGTTCATACAAAGACGATTTTAAAACGCGACGCTTTTTTATCGTCGGATTTCGACGTTGAGCTTTGCCTTCGATCAAATATACACTAGATACAACGTGAGTGATGAGCGCTTAGAAAATGGCACCAAAAAAGAGTGCTTGCACTCTTTCGCCTTCAGTCACGCACCGACTGTTGCTTCTAAAACGTCGCAGAACTTTAGACAATATTATGTGAAAAGCTACTTTAAGCTCCAGGAATAAGGTGGAATTTGTGTTAATATATTTGGAATATGTGATCTTTTTGTTTACTTTTTTTCATGTCATGCATCGGTGCCACTTTTTAACAGAACTTTTATGCTGCGTTTCCACTGACGCGGAGCTGGGCGGAGAGGAGCGGTGAAAAGTGGTCAGTGTTTCCACTGAAGCGGAGCTGGGCGGAGAGGAGCGATGAAGAGCGATGAGTGGTCAGTGAGCGGAGTGGAGCATACTTTTGGAATCGCGCATTTTTGCACTTAGTTACACTCAATCTCTCGGAAAGACCATACATCATGTTGTCGCTTAAAAAGAAAAAAGCAATCATTTTATATCTTTCTCTACTTGAAGACGAAGATAACCTAGTGACGTAACGAAGACAACTGACACACTGCACGCGAGTCACGCACCGCCCCGCTCCGTACCGCCCCGCTGTCCTCCGCTCTGTACCCCAATGCTCGCTGTCCACCGCACTGCACCGCCTCGATGTATGAATATCCGCTCAGCTCTGCTCCACCCCGCTCGTACTGTTTCCATTGAAGCGGAGCGGATATTTCAAGCATAGTCATTGGTCAATTTGTGCACCGCTAAGCTCCTCTCCGCCCAGCTCCGCGTCAGTGGAAACGCGGCCTTACAGGGAACTGTGTATCTAGTGTATATTTGATCGAAGAGCGTTGCCGTTAAATTTTCATTTCATATGAACATGAATATTGGGAACGGTAAAAAATCGTCAAATTCGACGCTTTTTAAGCGCCCGGCCCGTGCGAACGGGACCTTACTGCTAGCCGCCAGATACTTATAATAAAATCTTGTAACAGTAAGACTAAGGGCATAATTCAAACATTATAATTATAAGATAGAATCTTTAAATTAAAAAAAAAATATCTAAGCAGTAAGCCAACAAAAATATCCGAGGTTTAGTATATCATTACTTATTATGAACGCAACATTTTGCACTTTTATTGAATGCGAAATTCGCATACGATTGTCATTTGTCGTCAGCTGTCAAAAACAATTTTTATTTGAAAATGGCGGACGATGCATCAAGCAGTAGTGGTTTCGCCGGTAATGTAGTGGATAATTCAATAAATCAGGATGAATTGATTATGAAACAACAGCGGGAGATAGAGAAAGAGGTGAGCTATATGGTATAATTAATTTTGACTTTTAATTTATTACCTTGTAACATCAAAAATAAGTTGAAAAACAACAATGTTTGTTTGTTTTTTCAGATTTCAGAAACTATACCGCTGGTTGGCGACTTAGAACAGTTGGCGTCATTAGAAAAAGAATATAATGAGGATCCCATATACCTGTTAAAAGTTAAAGATCTCTCATCAAAATACAAGTATGTAAGAAGAACAAGGCCCGATGGGAATTGCTTTTTCCGCGCCTTTTCGTATGCTTATTTAGAGCATCTCTTAACCGATAAACAGGAATATGATAAGTTCTACGAAATAGCAAAGAATTCTAAAGATATATTGGTTGCTCTAGGCTTTTCACAATTCACAGTGGAAGATTTCTACGAGACGGTAAGTTATGCATGATTTTTGAGGTTATGTCCTTTTGTTCCCAATGACAAATAAATATTCATTTGAAATTCATTACGGCGTAAAAATAGGTGACGTTAGTATTTTCATGGCAAGACTAATAAATTAGAAGTTTCATTATTTCTATTTGTTTACTATAAAAGCAGATTTAATTAAATTTTGAATTACATTTCTAATGTTTGTTGATTATGATTAGATGCAATTACTCTTCCACGGTTTATGCCAAGACATTTAAAAACATGTGGGTATCATTTACAATCTCTAGGCTGTAAACAAAACAAACACAACCAGAGTTCCTGGATAATACTATGTATAGCAGTTATTTTTTTAATTTTGTTTTGAGCTTACTTTAGGACCATTTTGTTTAATTAATTTCCTTCTGTCATAGAACATAGTTTATAAATATTGTTACTAGTTATTTACAAAATTATGAGCAAGTCAACTTCAATGTGATAGCAGGTACTTGTTATTAAATACTTTCACATCAGGTAATTGATTATCATATGGATGATGAATAGTGTAACTAGTCATTGTTTTGGAATAATATTCCAAGGTGTTATGTAAATGAAGATGTACATTGTTTTTTCATTCAAAATAGCTTCATACATGTTTCAACTTATCTTGGCTTGCTGCTCAATGTGTGCATGTTTTTGTAAATATGAAGTCTTGATTTTGGTGTTGGTGCTGCAAAAAGTGTTGCCTAAAAAACATGTCTGCCTTACAAATTCGTAAGCAAGTACATTCATAAGTCAGGGAAAAAAGCTTTTATTTAATTTTAATCAAAACACTTGAAATGACCATTTATAATAGGTGTTTTTATTAAGGAAGCTTGTTTGTATTAAATGACATGAACTTACTGTATATAAACAAGCTTGAAGCACACATAGAGCAGTGTGCCAACATGAGTTAAAGTATCTGTAAGTGGTTCATATTACTTGTATTATTTATATGTATATATTTATTATAAACTGGGGAATCTTATTTAGGCAAATAAAATACTTGCTGTGAGACAACTGCACATACATTGCATAAAAATGTATGTGCAATGCAGTGAACAAGTTAACATATTTTCTTAATACTCTTTTTTAGTTTATGGAAGTGGTCCAGAGAGTTGGTGAACAAGCAGGAGGTTCACCTGAAACCCTGGAGTCGGTGCGGACAGATCTGCATGATAAGTTTAATAAGCAGGGTTATTCAGACTACATTGTTGTGTACCTGCGCCTGATCACGTCTGGGCAGCTACAGACTGAGCAAGACTTCTATCAGAATTTCATTGAGGGTCCTCGCACTGTCACTGATTTTTGCAGACAGGTAACCAAGTTTTCTTATGGTTTAACACCACCTACTATTTAATATGAGCATTGGAATTTAGAACTTCTTCATACTCTATTGTGTTGAGCATTAGGTCATTAAAAAAAAGGGGGTTAAGCTAGGTTTTTTACGCTTTAAAAGGTAAAAAACTATTTTGGCTTTATTGTAGTAATTGAAATCATAATTTTCTATACATGATTAATAATACATTGTCAGTTTTTGTTAACCACTGTGTAATGATTAATTGAATGTTAATGATAGTGTTGTATATAATGAATATGTATGTTTTAGGAAGTGGAGCCAATGTACAAAGAGTCTGATCACATTCATATCATAGCACTGAGTAATGCGCTTAAAGTTGGCGTCAGAGTCAAGTATATGGACAGAGGAGAAGGCAGCCAGGTGAACTTTCTTAACTTGTAAATATTAGCGAGGGACGAAAATACTATGAGGCTTATAAATATATATTTTTTATGCTTAAAATTCTCTCATAAATATAAATCGGTGACTTGTGGGCTGTTTGATGTGGTATACATGTTTCAAGTCATTTTGGCGCGCGGCTCTGTGTGCGTGTGCTTGTAAATTCGAAGTTTTGATATTTACAAGCACATTTGAGTTATAACATATATTTATTATGCCTCGTCAACCGTAGTGCCTCAGAATGTTTTATTGTATGGGAGAAAGCAATTATTCTTTACCAGAAGTGATTATAATTTTTATTTCCTTAATCATAAGCTAATATTTATTTAAGAAACTGTGTGTTCAGGTGATAGCGCACGACTTCCCCGAGGGTTCGTCTCCACTTGTGCACCTTCTGTACCGGCCTGGACACTATGATATATTGTACGCGTGATCGCACCTACCTTCTCTTACAGTAATAAAGTTATCTTATGTGTAATGTGTGTTTCAATTACTTGCCTCGAAGCACTAAGGAACTTGCAGTATCAATGTAATCTAAACTTACAAAACATACACAAGGATATAACATCAATTCTCATTCCAAAAATGGAAGGTCATCCAAATGAAATTTCACCATCTTATGAACAGTATTTTACGGTATAATGGTTTCCTCACAATATATTTGGGATTTGTAGCATGTAGCCTAGATAAGTGAAAGGGATTTGAAAATTACAACAAAATGAAAACTGAACCAAGATTGCATTTAGTTTATTATTTAAGAAAAATATGTCTGCAATAATATTATAAGATTAGATAATCACTACGATTTCTTTATCGTTTTTGTGAAATGTTCTTCAAGTATTAGGTAGGTACTAGGTACTACAATAATTTAAAAACTAAAGGAAAAATAAATAATGCATGCATTGGTTGTTGAACATATATTTTCAGGTATATATTTTAAAATAAGAAAGTCCCTGAAGTGTCAGGGGACTTGAGAATAAAAAAGCCATGTCAATTAATCTTCAATCAACACTGGAATGCAATCAATAGAAATAATACAATTAAAAAAATCAAAGTGAATCCTTAAAGTTATCTGCAGAAATATACGCCATCTGGTTCTCGTCTAGGCTTCATGCCGGCGAAGAATGCCTTAATATCTTCTTCTTTGACAACCTCCTTCCTATCTTTGAAACTCTTTAGGAAGTCTAATAACTTGTCGCGCATTTTGTTGTACTCAGTCAATGCATTGATTTGTTGAACTCGATCTAAAGATGACAATGCTTGCAAACCCTTCTCATATTGTGTGGAGGGACCTCCATTATTAATTTCCTTGCCTAAAGTTTCATAGGCCGTGACAGTATCTTCAATATCAGTAAGGAAAAGAACATTTAAGTCTTTATACATACACAGACAATTGTTGCAAGTGCAAAGTTTCTGTCTGAAATTAGAGGGCCAAAATGTTGCACCTCTGAGTGTTCGTTTTACATTTTTGGGCCTAAAACATTTTTCAGAACTTTCTAGTTTCTGTTTCTTTATTGATACCTCATCAGTTGAATCATTTAATTTCCTCTTATTATCATTTTCAATATTATCAGAAACTTTCTTGTCATCTTTGGGTCTTATTTCAGTTTCATTATGTATTTCATCCTCTTTTAAACCATTTTCTTTGACTTCAGGTATACTGTTAGAAGTTGGTGTAGCTAACAGTTCATTTGATTTATCAATTTGTGAATCATTATTTTGATTAGATTCTCCTTCATCCATTAAGTCTGATAATTCCTTAGTAGCTGCTTCTAATGAGTCAATAGCACAATGACTTGTCTCCTTGTTACTTTCTTTAACAGTCTTGTCCTCTGGCATACTTTCAGGTGCATTTTCAATTCTTTCCGATACATTTTTTTCATCATCAGATTGCATTTTTTCTACATTAGTTGCAGAAGATGTCTCAGCAAGTTTATTTATATCATCTTCATTTGATACATTATCTGAAGTTATCTTTAATTCACTTATTTCTGTGCTACTAGTTACACTACCATTAGCTGTATCAATAGTTTCTTGTTCAGTCTCTTTGGGTTTTGATACATCTTCTGTTTCTTCTTTAATACTGTTTTCTAAATTGTCTTTCTCAAGTTCCTTGTTCTCATCAGTGTCATTTTCAGTTGTAACTTCAGTATTTACTGTTGGTTTAATAGAATTTATTATACTTGTTTTATTGTTATCAGTTTCTTCTTTGTTTGGTGGTAGTTGATCATCCAGTTTACTGCTTTGATCTATTTCTTCAAGTGAACTACCATTGCATGCAGGTAATTCATTGTTTGTTGACACAATACTATCGGATTCATCTGCTTGTTGCTTTTCAGAATTTTCAGATGTACTATTCTTTTCTGGTTCTTCACTACTTTTCAGTTCATTTTCTTCATTAGGTACATGGTTTACTTCATCAGTAGAAATATTTTCTTTTTGTTCAGATTTTGTGTCATCATTAGTCATTTCAATATCAGGAACATTTGAACTGTTAATTGTCCCATTGAACAATTGACTATTTTCTATACTTTTGGAAACATCATTTTCATTATTTGTAGTAATATCCACATCTGTTTCATAATTAACTGCAATTTGAGTGTAGTCATGCAAAAACTCATTTTTTTCCATGCAGGTTTTACAAATCATTTCAGCATACAGATCATTAGCAGGCACAGTTGCTTCTAAGTGTGTTGAGTGTAGCCAGTCTTCACAAATGATACACTGGATCATATCTTCATCAACAGGGGCCTCAGGGTCAGGGTATGGTCGGTTACAAATGCAGTAGATTCCACTAAAATTCTGGTTGTAATTATTGTCTTCATTGAGATCGGTTTTGTTAGGGGTAAATTGACAGGGGTGGGATTTAAACTTTGGGTTACCACAGTCACATCTGAAGTTCCTTTTGGTGTATAGTTCAATGAGTTCATGATTTTCATGACAGTTGAGGCTGCAAGCGAGGCACACACCTGCTCTCTGATTGGGGTCATCCTTCGCTCCAGAACAACATGTGAGACATGCATAGAGAGCTTGGCGTTTGATGTAACCCTGAAAATAATACATTATATTGAAGATCGCACTTACACCTAAAAAGTATTAAGGGAGAATGAAAAAAATCTATACAAGCTCAAGACTGCACAAGGTTAAAGCTATTGCAAGTTGTAGGACCTTCTATTGATACAACATGGAAATAATTGATTTTTAGATATGTGGATATATGTTGGCTTTATATAGATTAGTATTCCTATCAAATTTCATACATAGACAATCTTAAAATTATGTTATATATGGATTTGACAATAAACTGTTTTACACCTTATTTAGTACTGAGTTATCCTTGATTTAGTTAATTCACAAATCTCTTTTATAATCGCCGTATATAGAAAAATGTGATTTAAAAACTAAAAGAAGTACGTATTGAAAATTATCTAACATTTTGTCATGGACGCATGTACGCAGCTGGCAATTTGTAATTAGGACAGAGATCTACCGATGGGTTATTAATATCAGGAAAGTCCGTCATCTTTATTTTCCATAGTAAAAGTCCATTTAAATTTCAAAATTGTTTGTGTATAGCGCGTTTTAATGTCATAAAGGAACGTTACTTCGCCTCATTGCCAGCCATTATTGGCACGGAGAAATGCTATTTCGGACGAAAAAAACAAGTCTTACCTTGGAATAAGTGCATTCCTTATCATCAGAGGCCCCGAGCACGGCATTAGCATCGTCCTCAAATTCTTGTTGCTCTTGCAAAACGTCCATCATAGTTACAACTTTCTCACCATCGCACTCCATCATGTCGGCTTCTTCAGCGCTATTAACACCGTTCGTGCTCATTTTTAATACTTTTTGAGAATGTATAGCAGTTTGAAAATAAAAAAGACGAAGCAAATTACTGCGCAAAATGCCGGTTATATACTTTCGTTTCGGCGCGAAGTTAATTTTTTCTCAAATATAAACGAAACGGAAACAAAGTTTACCATATGACAGCGCCGATTACCGATAGGCGGAGTCTAGAATTGTTTCGTAGTCGAGTTTTATTTAATCGACTAAAATATCCATTGGCATCTATTTTAAATAAAGAGTATTTCTGATAAAATAAAGGTGGACTGGAAAAATAAATAAGAGGTAGGAAAATTAAAATATCCAATAATGAATAAAGGCTCAGTAAGTTAAATACTACATCTATGTTTAAAACTGGTTTTAAACAGTGCCTCATTGGTAAAATTATGTGGTTACAGTAATGAGAGAATAATAGGCGTAAGACTGCGTTTCCACTGAGATAGATATGAGACCCGAGAGGAATTGCTACGATGCAATGTGTAGAAGATGTGTGTGCTTATGTATCGACTGCCTCCATGGCACATTTGGTTAGACTGCGTATACTGTCCTCGCACCGAGAATAATGTTTGTTTAATCTACAATACAAGTATTTGTGTAATTTCATATTTTAATGCATACCATGGGGATTCATAAGAAATTTCTATGGTATGTAAGTCCGCCAACCCGCACTAGGCCAGCGTGGTGGACTATATGGCCTAACCACTCTCAATCATATTCTCGATTGTAGAGTAGGCCCGTGCAGTGGGACGTATATGGGTGATACAGATACAGACAGATAACTCAAAACTTTCGTACCTACTTTGATATAAAAAAAAATAAAAAAATAAAATATGGTGAGCGGTCACAACTACGTATGGGAGTGCTGGGTATTATATATTATATTAATATATTATATTAATTACGTGTTATATTCAATGTCTTTTTTTAAGTCAGGAGTCGAGACTAAAACGCTATTTTATGTAAAAAATGAAATATATTCAATAATAAACGCTTAGAGTATTTATACATGTATAGAGGGAGGGCTGTCATACATTAACGTCTTTAAAAATGTAGTTATTTTTTATTACGTAATATTGATAGCACTGTTATATTAGTGAAAATTTGATTATTTATTTATCAAAAAAAAAGTAACTGATTCTACCGGTAACCGAAAGTATATTTAGTCATTATTCATCTTAAACTATTTTAAGTGGAATTAAATAGCCGTATATAGTTTTTTATTTTTATTTTTCAATTTCCTGATTGTTGGACACCCTGAAAAATGTTAACCAATAGGAAAGGAAAGGAAGGCAGAAAAAGAAGGCCCGGCCTCACCATTTTTGTCTATGTTTTTGAAGAACCAGCGCTCTTCTATACATATTATAAATGCTCTAAGATTGAACGTAAACATAATATAACCGCTTTATGTGCACAATAAAAACCTATAGGAGAAACGGTACATCTAAATTTTTATATCCGTTTCCTATGTACAGAAAACCGGCTTCAGGAGTTTTTATCTTGTGAAAAAACATCATACCAGGCCAATACAAGTTTCTCAGATACGCTACGGATCCAGATTGCTCCAGTGATAAGTTCCAACATCCGTTTGGAATGTCTTGATCAATTGAATCTAAAAAGTCCATGCTGTAGTTATAGTCTTGTCGTGTGAGTAAATTTGTATTCCAACGTTGTTGGGCAGGTCTTATATGGAGATAAGACTTGAGGAAACTTGCTTCCGCCCCTGTCAATCCGTAGAAATTTGGATTAATTATTACAGTACCGTTTGGCTGCTTAATGAGCTGGCCTCTGGCGCAGATTTCAGCTTCGTCACAAATATTGCTGATCGTTGCGGCCAAACGACATTCTTCTTTCATGAAGCGACATCTTTCGGGGTTGTTTTCCTCTAAAGACTCATCTAGTACCTTAATTTTCAAAGAGGTGTCGCCACGGAAAGGAAAGGTCGTGAGTAACGAAAGCTGTTTATACTTCTTCTTTGCTTTAGGCAGCAGACCCCAGAACTTAAAATCGGTTGAGTAAAAATACTTCCTCTCTGTCATTGCGTCGTGGGTTATTCCAACTGCGATGTGGTAATCGTAGTCCACGGCGTATATCTGGCCCCAGTATTGTATGTTGGTGAAATGGTTCTCAACTTGAAGGAGAGTTAAAGAATTTTGTAGCAATGATATCAGTTCGTTATTGAACATCACTCCATTAACGTTGATGTATTCTTTGTATTCCCACAGCTTATGGACGTTCATTTTTGTGGATATTAAACTAAATAATAAACGTATTATGAAACGCTAGTTTTGACAGTAGTCACTTTGAATTAAGTAGGCTTCGTTGGTGCAAAAAGGTTAACGATTTTTAAGGTTTCATTGTTTGGAAGTAATGTCGATAGACGTTTATTTTGGCTAAAATTAACATAAAACACTCTTAAAAAATCACCTTAACTTATGTAGATAATTAATACGAATACATAGGTAGGTACATATATGTGGATATTGTATATCTGAATGTGAGAAAAGGCTCATTCTCTTTGATTCATATATTATCCGCGGTTTCTTTAGCAGTCTCTTTTATCGAACAAAACGCGACAGTAAAGCGAAAAGCCACAAATTGCGATTGTCACTTAATTGTTAGCACTACGTCCTCTAAAAGAATTTGAGTCAACCGAAGAGGGTGAGTGAATTGGCATGGCCATGGCGGTTAAATAAATGTTGTTGAAGCAAAATATGCTTAGGAGAATTTAGAGATTATCGGAATACCGCGACATTCAGATTTAAGATATGTATATTGAAAAAGCTAAAAGATTGTTGGAACTTTTTTCTTAACCATGTTTTTTTTTTGTTTTAAACCATGATCAGTTGTTTAGAATGGAGCGAATCACCGAATATGTTTCGTTTACTGTATGAACGAATAATATGTCCTCATCCTAAAACAAACAGCTAACTGGTAAAGAAAAACCACCCTAACGATTTCTATTGCGACCTATAAAAACATGCGTACACAAAATAAGTAACATTTGCGAAGAAATGCGTTTTTCGCTGAGGGACATCGTAAAACGAGACATTTCTTCTCGTGTGACAATTACCTTCGTTGACGGCCGACATCAAATATTTGCTGGCCCTCTATCGGTCGTAATGCGTAACTTGACCGCACCAGATACCAGTTTTATTGGACCTATCAAATATATCAAAGTGTCAAGAAAGTAAGGGCCTTGGCAGGCTGAGTGTGTTTGAACATGAGAAGCAATTTAGTTATTTTCACAGATTACGGTGTATCGTATTGCTTGTTTGCAGACTCGTGGGTGACATTTGGAAAAATATAACGCTTTGCTACTTCATAAGATATCGCTTTTTATGGTGATTTACGTTCTCACATTAAGTTACAAACAGATTTGAATTTTAATGCAGCAAATAGCAATGTTTGTGTTAATTTTTGTTTTGGTACTATCACATTATTTGAAGACAAGTGTAGAAAGACTGTTCCAAAATTTTCAAACGTCATTTAAAATAGGAGTAAGGAGAATATTTTGTATTCTGTACATACCATATACGTCCCACTGCCGAACACGGGCTTCGTCTGCAGTTGATTTATGGGGTTTAGTCAATGATAAAAGATATATAGAGGATCACGCACAAAAGTAGCTATATATGTCAAGTTATAGTTATGTTAAGAATATCGACGCGGAATGTACATTTATGTATCTGTCTCATTTACACAAAGCTGCCTTGTCCCTTAATGAAAGAGACAAATAATAATTCCTTTGTTTCGAATATGGCAATATTTTGTTCACTAACCACACTGGGACCGCCCATAGACCAAAATGACGCCATTTTATGCTGAAAACAGACTGTAGGTTTTTGTCTTACGCATAGAGTAAAGAAGCGGCCATAAATACTAGAGCAACGCGTCTTACAGCGATCTGAACAATAGATTCTTTTGTTGTGTGCACACTGTCGGTCGAAATTCGAGGGCATGACCTTCAAAAACAAAAAACGTCTGAGACATACAGCGCAACTAACATAAATTGACAAGTGGTGAAATTAGGAACTAGAAATGAAAATAAAAAATATCTTCAACGCTTTCATTAAAATATTATTTCATAATTTATACAATGTACATTTATACTAGTAGTCCAATAGTAGTAATGATAATAATGTCCAATGTAATGAAATTTGAAGAGGGAAAAAAATAACAATTTCTCCGTGCACCACAGCGCTTTTGGGTGATTTGCGATTGTGGACAAACTTGAGTTTACACAAAAATAGGTTTTGTAAATATGGCTACCAGCTTTTTAAGCCAAACTAATATAACATTTCTTAAAACTTACAATTAAATTAGAATTTATAATACATACAAGGCATAATTTGCTTCATTCAATCTGCATACAATTTAAAAATTTTGAACACAATTTGGACATTTCTAATTATTTACATGAGGTGTTGCTGGTAATCTAACTTGACTTAACAGAAATAAACACCGCAGTTCTTTGACCAGTTGTTTGTAAATACTAGACTGGACGTAATTGACAGCCTCCGTGGCGCAGTTGGTTAGAGGCCGCCTGTGAAACGAGAGGCCACGGGTTCGAGCCCCGCACCGAGACAAATGTTTGAGACCCAGTAAGTATTGGTCTCGGGTCTGGATGTTTGAGAGACCGAAAAGTCTCTCGTAGTTCCCGATACCCACGACACAACACTTAATTGATCTTAATGTGGGGTCAGGACTATGTATGTGACTGTTAAGTGTATTTATTTATTTAATTATCAGTAATTAGCCAAAAGTTCGTCTGTGCGTTCATTTAAAAAATGGAAGAAAAAGGATTAGAGTATGTGCGTAATAGGGAAATTATTTATAATGTTAAATGTAAAGAATACAAATATGCTCACTTAAAGTAAGAAGTATGGGAACAAATAGTCAGTACCTATTTGTACTAAAGATAATAAAGTATCATACTAAGGATAACGGAGTAAGTTTTTATACAATCAAATATTAAGTTATTGATGTTAAAATTTCAAATACACGCGCTGTTTTAGGAATTATAATAGGAAAAAGTTAACCTTGTTATTTGTCTTCAGGTAGTCTCTTTTTTGTTTTCTTTTAAAATGACGCTGGTAGTAGAAATATATAAAAAAAAGACAACAAGAACAAGACGTGTGCTCGAAACACGATCTTGCCTACTTTGGAATTCACACATTTTATACATAAGTATTTCTAATATGTGTACACGGCATTGTTGCTTAACATTTTTCCACAGTAAATTTATTCTCAATATGTAATCTATGTTTGTGTACAGAATTTAATCAATCACAGTATTATATAATTGATTGATGTGTGATTTAATGTTAATTGAATCATTGATTTTGACAATAAAACAGTTGCAAACTCGAATGTGATTACGAATGTGATAGTACCACAGAGGTAATTACTCTAAGGTACCACAGGTTATCACAGATAAGAACTGTTTATAATAAGCGCCAACTAGGATTGATTTCATTTAATAAAATATATTATTTATTTGTTTATATAGAGATGAGATAAAGAGTACATAAAAATCGACTCTTCCATCCCTAAAAGCTTAGTCATTGGCAGACGAGAAAACCGTCCTTTGTCAATGAAATTAAAAAAATAAAAACGTACGTGGGCCCTCTGACGACCCGTACCGTAAAACGTGGTGATTAGGGATCAAAGGGAGATTAGGGACAAAACTGAGAAAACATTTTAAGGTTGAAATGTGAGCCATTAGTTGCACATAATTTATTAAAAACAAATTGTAACAATAGAAGACTATATATAGTCGCTAGTGCAACAATCGGTAACAATTAATTTGAGTTACAAAATGTCTTATTAATCTTTTGAAATTAGCCTCTCGATATGCAGTAAAAATACACTGAAACGAACTTCGGCCTACTACAAAAACTACACCATTTATGAAGGAGATATTGTTAAACACACAAAGTATAAGTATTGGATTATCGAATTCATAAAAGGTTAGTCTCAATTTCTCGTTTAATTCATGTTTTTTTGATAATTTAAAAAGTAAATAAAAAAATATGATATTTTGGGGGGAATAGAGGTGACTTGGGGGTGATTAATAACGAGACTAAGGTTTAAAGAGACGTGAAAAGGTACAATTGGGACGAAAAAGGGTGTATAGGTACAGTGTGTGTAGGGTTGTCGCAACAGTTTATTTTGTTGTAAAATATATTGTCGCTCTTAATTAACTTTGTCTATTAATTATATTTATTTTTAATGCTGTAAGTTACATTGAAAGTACTTCCACTTAAAATAACTAAAATTTTACTTCAGTTGTGGTCACATTGGTTGAGATATTATATGTAGAAACTGCAGTAAGAATATTCTTCATAACAACAATTCCTTTTCGATAGATAGATCTAGTACTGTGCGGTGCATTGAGTATTTCTTTAAATATAGAAAAAACTGATTCGCCATTTTCCTCTTTACACATTAATTTGGGCAAACCGCTAAACAGCAGTGTAAATGCTCTGTTGTGTTTCGTTGTGAAGGACATTATAGCCAGTCACTACTGGACATATTGAGACCTAACATATATGTCTCAGGATGGCAAGCGCAGGCCTAGCTTTGCTTTGTAATTCAAGGTATTGTTTGGTATTGCTACTGTTTATGAGCGATTATATCACTTACCATCAGACGAACGGTATGATCGCCTCATCAGTGCAATAATAAAAAAGAGCATTACGCACTTAAGAATTTTCATGTGTTATTTTGCCCATCAATTTTCTTCGTAATTTGTTTTGTTAGGGTATCTCATAATTTAGCACATAAAAAAGAAATCATTAGCTGATTCCAAACTATACATAATACTCTACGTATTACTTCTTAGAAGAATAATAAGACTGCATTATAGAATACCTAATATGTTGATTTTTTAATTTTTGAAACTATTTCTTATTGAAATGTGTCACTTGATTTGATAAATATCATTTAAGACAGTTGTAATCTTTAATTATTTCATATGTGTCAAAGCAAATTATTACGATAAATAATTCAGAATATTTAGATGTGTCGGTTAAAAAGTAATTAATAAGAAACAATTCAGTAGTGCGATTCACGTAACTTTTTGACGCGCCGATCAAGTTGCGGTGCGGTTACAATTAAGTTTACGCTTTGGTACAAAATGGTATTCTTGTAAGTGTTTAGCTACGCGTGAACTGCGCGTGACCTGCGCTTCAACTGTACGTCAGACTTGTCAAATTTGTTTGAAATTGACATATACGCGCAGCTTGCGCGCAGCAGTAGAATACGCTAAGGCTGAGTTGCAGAAAGTAACTTTGCCTGTAGCAAACGTCAAATCAACCGTCAAAGTTACAGTTACGCCATTTTCGGGTTGCAGAAATCTAACTCTTGATAAAATGACGTCACAAATAACATTACCTTTAGCTCCACAGTTTCGGGCGGTTAAGGGCTAAAGTTACAGACATGTCTGTAAAATGTCAACCATAGATAATACAATATATAGGAAAATGTCAACTATCAAAACACTGATAACCTTCTGATAACCTGCCATTTCTTGATTTTGACACAGCGCTTTAGAAGAATTAAAATGGATTAATGTCTTTACTACGAGATATTTTATGGGAATCGAGAACTTCAAGTGACGATACTTCAATAAAGTGTGTTGGGTTATGTCTTTGGAAGTAACATAAATGACATATTTGTACAAGATCACCTTATTGCATGGTTTTCCTTTTTTTCATCAGTTTTTCACGTTATGTGGCCAGCCGCATAGCAATAGCAATTAATTATAATCTCTTTTTTTTACACTCATTTGGTATTATTTTGTACAAAATTGGCGACAACCGGCATCATAATATTTGCATTGTCAACTCCCAGTATCTAAATATCGTCGATCGCAAATTCCTATAATTGAAACAGTATTGTGAACTGTAAAGCACAAATTTTGATTTAAAAAAATACAAACAAACATACAAGTGAAGCTAATATAAAGCGTGTAATGAAACAGATTCACAATTTCAAAGAAAATTGAAATTTGTATTGAAGTGTTGTCACTGATAAAAAATTACCCATGTAGCGTTTTGGGGTGTTAAAACGTTTTTTTCCTGGTCACCCGTTTAACTTTACCTTTAGCAATTCCTACAGTGGTGCAACAGACGGATTGTCAAATTCAGTGGGTCATGGTCAAAGACACTGCTAAAGTTAACTTTACCTCTATCTTTAGCAGGACTTTTCCTGCAACTCACCCTAAAACGTTTGCGTGACGCGAACTTGACGCGAGCGTATTTGACATCGGTTGTCAAAATTACGAGAATACGAAAAGGACTGTTTTGATCGAAACTTAACCGCAACTGCACTTCAGCTGAACTTGTTAAAATACGTGAATCGCACTACAGTGCCAACCCTTGTTAATTTCCCCATTGAACTCGATCCCGCCTCTATTACCCCCAAAATCCCTATTAACCCCAAACCCATATTTTGTGCCCTTTTTTTCTTATTTCCCAAGGGATCTAAAAAAATTGTATAGTTAATAGTCAAGACGCAACTAAGACTTAATGAAATATGCTATAACACAAGAATATTTCTGTATAATACTACTAGAAAATTCGTCGTGAAGTTGAAAATTGTCCCTATCCACCTCGTTTTACGGTACGAACCATGTAAGATGTGCTCTTTACCATAGTTTTGTACTCTTTACTCTATGCGTAAGACAAAAACCTACAATGTGTTTTCAGCTTTAGTTATGCTTTCGAAACCACAGACTATTAAACCAAAAACTGCATGAAATGTCAAACTGTGGCGTTATCTGTCAATCGGAGTAAACAAATCTGCACAATCAAAGAATTTCGGATTATTCATTGGTTAATCTCGTTTGTTAAGTTTGTTTAGTTTGCTTATTAGTTTAGTTGTTAAGTTTTTAAAATGCCTCAGTGTTGTGTTAAAGGATTCGAGTCGAGTTCAAGCAAAAAGGACCCTAACATTTCTTTTCATAGGTTAGTAACTGTTTTTACGAACTACTAACAAATATGTGCTAAATTTACATTTTGGGTTTATTTTTATCATTTATAAATGTATTTGGATCTTGTTGATTAAGTTTTAGACTCTTCTAGGCGTTATTTATACAAGTAGTGTAAATAACAACCTCATTGTTTGTTTACACACAAGTTTAGGGATGAGTGGATTCGATACGAAATTATTCATATCGATATTATCATTTTTAAATATTTTGATCTTTATTTTTCAAAAAAAGAAAAAAATAGTTTATATTTAAATATATATTCAGACCGACAAACAAAGTGAAATTAAAAATATTTTTTAGATTCCCTATAAACATACAAACCAGGACAAAATGGATACAAAAAATTGGAAGCTATTGGAACCCTGCAATAAATACATTTATTTGTTCATTACATTTTGAAAAAGAAAACAGCTTTCCAACAATATTTCCGGTAAGTGAAATTGTAGTAATTATGATATTTTATCTAATAATCCTATTAATAATACAACTGTTAATCAATAACAAAGATGACATGCAAGATAATTTGGACAATTGGTAGTCTATTGTCTAATGTTCTGGAGAACCTTTTAATGAACAGAAATAGTTTTATATTTTATTATTAATTATTATAATTGTTTATCTTAACCAACACTTTTATATTCATTGATTGAATTCTAAGTGAGACATAATAATTTTCCTCAGTCAAATAATAGCAATAAAAATCTACCTATGTTATTTTATTTTATTTGGTATGTATTAAATATCCTGATAGGTATTTTTGATTTTAGCCAAGAATGGTGCAACGTAATAATGAACGAAATGTATTAGATGCAACTGGGTGTTTGTCTCGACAGGTATAACCTTGTAACGGTTTTAACATGTAAATTAGTATTAGTTGGTCATATATTTATATTATGGCGACTAAAATAGTAACAATAATTGTAAAGTATTAGTATATTTTTAGGAATATCAAAGAAATAAATTCAACCAACCGTCACATACATAGTCTGACCCCACATTAAGATCAAAATGTTTCCATCCATCCATCTCAGCCACAGGAAGTCCACTGCTGAACATAGGCCTCCCCCAAGGATCTCCACAATGACCTGTTGGAAGCGGCCTGCATCCAGCGACTTCCTGCAACCTTAGCCAGATCGTCCGTTGACCTTGTAGTCGGGCGTCCGACATTTCGCTTGCCTGTACGTGGCCTCCACTCAAGAACCTCAAAATGTTTAATACATCACATCACTATTGTTTATGTAGCAGTTGCATTTTTTATTAGTTCTGTTACAAATACATTTATCATATTAATATTTATGCATACATAAACTCACGCCTTTTTCCAAGAAGGGGTAGGCAGAGGTGCAACCAGGACACCCACATTTCGCCTTGTATGTTCCGTCCTACGATGTTGTAGGTGGCGAGCCTATCGCCATATCGGGCACAAATTCCTGACTGTGCTGATAATGAATAGTAAAAGCCGATATCACTTTGCGCGACCCGGGATTCGAACTCAAGACCTCAGCTTTGTAACCGTACCATAGTACAACTACGCCACCGAGGCAGTCAATATTTATACATAAATTAAAATCTATAGTACACATTATTCACCGCTTATATGTTTATGTATGTATGTACCTTATGTATTTTTTGTTTGATTGATTGATTTGAAAAATATTTTTTTTTCTAGTGCTGATTTCCTGCCTTCGTTCGAGATCTCCGCTACAATTCCTTTATTCAAAATCAAAATTAAAATATTCTTTATTCAAATAGTCTTTTAAAAGATCTATTGGATTGTTCATTTCTGCTACCACCGCTTCGGAACGTGTTGTAGCTGTGAAGAAGAAACGGCGCAAGAAACTTCGTCAGCAACACGAACTGTCTTTTATCTTCTTTTATATTGCCATTTAAAATTACAATGGTTCATATCACAGAACACAATAATATCAGTTTATTTAGTTAATTGTTTAAGTTCTATTTTTACATTTTAATTGTTAGTTTTGTGTAGATATTTCTATTTATATATTTAAGTTGTTAATTTAGTGTTCATATTTTCATTGTTGCTAAATGTCTGTTTTTTTTTAGATTTTAGTTATATTTTGGCAAAAAAATATTGATATGGTGAAAATTGGTGCTTAAGGAGAAAAGTGTGGCAATACTACTCGAAGTCGCAAGCAAATTCTAGATATTAATAAAGTTGTATTTTATCTTACGTGTGTATTATTTGAAAAATCCAATCCAATCATCAGGTAAAACTTACCAATGGAATAAATCATAGCATGAAAAAAATATCAAAACCTTGACATTTTTATTTGGATTTAATTTTTAATGACTACTGTCAAATCCTAAAATCCCCTGTTTAAACTTAATTGACATATAAAGCGAAAATTAAAAATGTTATATTAATTTTATTCGTATGCCACTGTTGATGATCGATATCGATAGAAAATTGGGTACTAGCGTATCACTATTTTTAGGGGCGGAGCCGCCGCCATTTTAGTTCATCAAAGTGGTACGCGTCACGTGACCTTATGTTTCATCCTCTATAATCTATAATCATTGGGTTTAGTCCACCATGCTGCCATTGCATTGCAAACAAGTATTTACGATAAATACAATAAATACATATGTTATGATGAGATACATATATTGAAGATGTGCTCACAATGTTTTCCTACATTGCGTGGTGATTGATTAATTATTATCAATACAATCAAGACTCCGAAATGTCAGAGGTGTGCTCTGGGATTCGAACCCACGACCACCCCAAATATGTTGGCAGCCCTATCTAGTGGCCCGAGCACGAATTACTATCGAAAAAGTATTCGTATCGAAATCGAGTAATTTTGTATGAGATTTGTACAGCGCCTCTATCGTGCGTAAAAGGAACTAATTTTGCGAGCACGAAGCATTTTAACTTACTTTCGTATCGAAATCGAAACGTAATGTAAACAAAACTCGAGTTAAATAAACAATTTTGCGAGCACGAACGTTGATTTGACATACGGTATCGTAAGTTTCGAAGGCTGGCTATCGAGAATTGTCGAAAGTTTTCTCACTTAAATTTTTTCGGTGAGAAAGGTTTCGAAACTTATTATAATAATGTTTTAATCGTGATTATAGTTTTGTTTAAGTTGATTTTTGTGTAGAAAAGTGTTCTAATGCTATACTTAAGTTATTAAAACAAGTGCTTAAAATCACCTACATATAATGCAAAGATTGTCCCTAAATGAACGTAGTACTTTATAATGCATTTCTTGCTGCAAGTTCAATTGAAAATGAATATAAATCAAGAGAAACTGAGTTTGAGAAATCATGATTTATTTATTTATTTACTAAGTTCAAAAATGAATTAAAAAATATATATACTTTGTAATGTTTTATTGCAGTGAAAAAGAAATACAAAATACCCTATGGATATAAATAATATCAATTTTCGAAACATACAAAATTAATTTCATGCTTTTATAGTAAACTCTTTCAATTTTGCTAGAATGTTATTGCGACCTCTCGGGGCGCTAGAAGATTTAGAGTTTAGACAAATCTCCATTTCTGGAATAGAAATTGCTAAATTGAAATACCTACTTTATTTAAAATTATTTGTTATTTATATTTTACTCACATTAATTAATTATCTTGCACTCTCAAGTAGACGTTCAAACTAATTAGAACTTTTCACTCACGTATTCATGAATTCCACCATCATTTAGTATTGCAAAATATATGATACATATTAAATATTTTAATTATTTAATGAAAGAAACAAACTAGAACATTTTCGCTGTTAACTTATAGAAACATAAACAAACTCAACCTTGGTTTGGCGTCTCGTTAATGTCAAGTGGAGTCGTTCGGAACACGTATCATATTTTTTTGTTATCTAAAAATCTTATTTATTTCTTCAACGATAATGTCACTTTTTAATTTCCAATAGCTCACTTTTAATGATTTATTCACTGTAAATGCATATTCTAAATTAAATGTCCTATAAGTAAACGGTGGAGTCAAGTTTTTAAGATTATTTTAAATTTGATATGGTATTCGAACGCATCATTCATTCAACAAGTCGCTCATTACGCTCTTAAAGCAACATCACTGCTTACATTAGGATGACGTCACTAACGTATTCGTATCGAGTTCTCGATAGTCGACAGAAAGTGCTTCGTGCTACGTACTATCGACATACTCTGGTAAACGTATCGAGAACTCGATACGTTTACGTTACGAATTCGATAGTTTTTCGTGCTCGGCCTACTAGTCCGTTTACCAACAGGCGACAGGCTATCACGCACTTCGAAACTATACAAATTCAGAATAGTAACGCTATTCGACGCTAGATGGCGCTAATAGCCTTATAAAGGTTCTTCGCAACGGTTGTTAAAGTGATTTTTAAAAGTGATGGTTGTACAAAAGGGCTTTCTAAAATTCTCTAACAGTTCCATATGTACATACAGCTTTGCCACTTAAGGGAACTGGACAATAATATATTTCCAACTCCTGCTATTAATTTAACTTTGTGATTGATATCATTGCGGGTTAAAATTGCGGCTTCAATGCTCGGTGTCTTTACAATGCGTGCTAATGGTGATCCTGGCTTACAGGTGTTGCAGTAGTGAGTGTGAGAACGGAACAGTCTCGAAGGTCACATATGTAGATAGTCCTAAGTCTGACCACACACTAAGATAAAGTCTTGTGTCGTGGCAATCAGGAAGTACGAGAGACTTTTCCGTTTCACAAACACCCAAACCCGAAATAAATGTTCATCCCATTATAATGTGGAGCGTGGGACTTCATTATTATTTTTAAGTTGCTCATCGCTTAATACTCTACTCGCTAGAGTTCCCCCGTACTTTGCCCGTAAATCACTGCGGTGAATTTGCAGAGCCCTAGTTGTATAAATCATTAATATATATAAAAATATAAATATTATCAGTAACTTTTGCCTCATTTCTTGGTAGATGACTCCCTCAATTACGTTTCATTTGTCACTATTGCAAATTCGGTTGGAAGTTGTTGTATATAACTCTGAGTAATGGACCGCAGCGTACAGAAGAAATTAGGCGGATCAGCGTAAATCTCCGGTAGCAAATGATGTCGCTCAATAAGGAAAGAGCAACACCGGAGTTTCTCTGAAGGACAAAATTCGGTGCGAAGTGATTCGGCAGATAACCAAGTTTACCGACGTAGCTCTGAGAGTTAATAGGTTGAAATGAATGGGCTGGCCACATATGACACAGGTCGGATAACCGTTGGAGTAAGTGTATTGTGGAGTGGAGACCGCGTCTTAGGAAACATAGCGTGGGACGCCCCTCTGGCCAGATGGAGGGATGACTTGCACAAGAGGGCCGGCAACGACTGGAGGCATGAATAGCAGACCGGGCTCTGTGGTTTTCCTTGGTAGAGGCCTATGTTCAGCAATGGACTGCAACTGCAACTGCTGATGATGATGAAATTATAGAATCTACTTATACTCTATTAATCGGCAATCTTATCGCAATTGCACTTCCTATCAGGTGCGGGCTGCAGTGCTGTCAAACTTTCGTGCTAACTTACACGGTGTCTAAATAAACCGAAAGACATAAGTCAATTCCCTCTTGGATTGTACTTAATTAGTGTATAACTTAGTGTGTACACATCTCGCTGACACATCGTACGTTAACTCCTCGTCACCTGAATAAAAAGATAACTGTGATGAAGTATTGGCAGACACTTATCGGCTGAACAGCGGAACGTGTCGTTGGCCACGTGCGTGGCGAGCCGCCTCTCAGCGCGCGGGTCGTGATTCGGCACGTGACGAGTGCTGCACTCCTGCCCTCTAGCGGAAGTGCTAGCAACGCCACCGCAGGGCTGTAGTCGACGGATTCAAAGAGGGCTATACCTCCCGAACATTCTGGTGCTAAGGGTATGCATGTGATGCATGAGTTTTAAATTTATTTTATGAGAAACTTTAGCACTTGCTATTAAAACAGACTGAATATCAGCAATTCAAATAACATTAGGTGATGATTCATCGATAGTATTTGTAAAGCAATAATTTAACCATGACTGTTTGAAATTAAATGTTAATAATCAGACCATTATCACGTATTTCATAGAAAAAATATATTATTACGATCGCCATTTGAAATGTCTCTGAATTCGCCCCCGATTGAGTCCAGCCTCTATACTTAGAGTTGCATATTGTAAATACAAAATTCTATCTTGTTTGTTTGTTCATAAAAATATGGTTTAGTGTATGGATTTGTAATAAATAGATAAAATATTTCAAATGATGACGATATTTTGGCGTATTATAATCATACAATTATTGACGCGTAGTTATTTGGTGTCGAATGATGCGGTGGTAGTTGAAAACACTAATGAAGAAGTTCGATCCCTACGCCAACACTAATGTTCTTAGGGATAAAATTGCAATTTCGATAATTGATTAAACAGGGCTGTTTATATAAAATACTACTGACCTAATTCGAAGTGATCTATAATCTTCACTGTTGGACTTTTGGGTAAAGAGATTTCCTCTCTTTCTTCATTCTGTCTTCTCTTTTTTGTCTTACAAGTTACATATTGTCTGCTTCATGTGTGTTGATAACTATTTCTCATCAAGATTAGCTTTTTAAAACTAAACATCTAAATTGAATCCAACACAAGCAAACCCACGGCAAAAGCGAAGCAACATGAAGTGGTTAAATGAAGAGTTTTGAATGAGTAAATGCAACTCGGTGGCGAGTGGCGACATTAGATTGTTTTAAACACGCGCTGCGCGGCGAGGTGTCGAGATGAGGGTGATAGCGGCCCTCCGTCCTCCGTACTCACTACTCACTACTCGACGACACTCGCTTATCTAATTATCTCAATTTCATGTTGATTATGAATAGTTTGCTGCAGGGGTAAAAATATATATTGTAGGCTGATGAGTCAAATTTACCAAAATAGTGCAAAAATTTAATCAAATTCTTCGACCCATTGCATCGTACTAAATTCACATACACTTAACTTCACATTACTGTTTCTGTAACTGTTTGAATGAGAATTAAATGAGAAGAAAGAATGTCAGTTATGATAGGTGATATTTAAAGATTGAATTATTTGCAACTTATGGGAGCATTTTTAATCACGAACACATACTTATTTACAAACGACAGAGAAAGCTCTATTCACAGGACTAGGCGTTATTTTACTAATTGGCTAATCATTATTTCCTTAATCAATGATCCGTGAATTTCTCTAAATCTCGAACATTCCCATCAAAATCCCGCTTGAAGTCATTCTCATGGCTATTAGCGGATCTCGAGAAATCGCTGAATATTAACAAACAGTTGTCAACAAGCAATTGCGCGGCCCAGCCGGCCGTGAGAGCGCGCACAAAGCGCCTTGTTTCATACAAATAGCCGCGGTCCCTCCTTTCAATGCTGATTAAACACCCAATAATCCAGAATACTTATGTTTCTTGCCTTTGTCGCGGATCATTCGCGTTTCTCAGTGAGAAGGGAATTTGCAATTCGATTGTGTGAACTTTTTCTCGAAATTTGTAGGAAATCGTTGCTGTAATTAATATTTAATTGTGGTTTCGATAATCGCTAGGTAGGGTGTAATAGTAGATTGAATACTCGTACTTTTGAGGTTTTGCGTGGGAATCGTTGTGGGTTTAAATTAATTGGATTTAGATTTGATTGTTAGAGATGTGGTATTTTACGCAATTAAACTTCAAAAGGAGTTTAGCCTAGTAGAAAGATCTCAATTGTAGATACTTATTTATATTAATGTTATGTAAGTACAACAATTTCCAGAACAAATGTGTAAAACTACTTTATTGTTATTTATTTAACATGTAATGTACTAGCATGATACTATTACGGTAGCATGAGAGCTCTCAGAGCATCTGATAGTACCCATAGGGCCATCTCATTTATAAGCATTTGTGTGGAAACTGTGTAATTGTATGGATATTTCATGACGACTGTTAACTTAACTAACGCATCATTGAACACACCGTCTAAGTAAATTATCCATGCGGCTTTATAACTCACTAAAAATACAAAGACCATAATAAAAGCATTACAACAAGACACGTATTAGCAGTTCTCATGCACTACGAACAACAAATTGTAACATCGAAAACAACCCTTTAACATAAACTATTGTTATTAATCCAAAAGGTAAGCAAGGAGTTTGCAAACGCGGTCCCGCCCGGGGGCCTAACGAGCCGACCTCCGTACAAAAACAATTAGAGTGAATTAAAAAGGTGGAGAGCGTGTGGGAAAGCGTTTATTGTTCTATACGGCATTGAAGTGCAGCGGCGGGCGAATGTTTTGAGAACAAATCGCTTGTGATTTTCAATCAGGGAGCACATGGCGCGATTTGCGCGGGCTCGCCGCCGGGGTAATGTGGGTGCTGTCGATTCATTTTGAATAGTAAAGGCGAATGGAAGGTCAGTTATGTAAAATATAGATAAACCTAAAGTTTAAATATACAACACATACGATTGATTGATATTTTGGATCTCTAGGGTAGTTTCCGCTCGCTTTAGTTTTGTAGGTAATCATTAGGAGGAACCTTGCATATCTGGAAGTTATATCGAAGAATTTCCATTGCAAATTGTGTCTATTGCAAAAGGCTAGCGTGGCAGACTAATAGAAAATATTGATGTCAGGCAATCAAGTTTCATTATAATACATTTAAACGCAATTCTTCGTAAATTGTGTGAAGTGATGTGGGTTTAATATACTAACAACGTATAATTAAGTTTGTCTTATTACTTGTTCGTTTGTCCTGTAGAAAATAATTACGTTATACATTGTTTTCTATGTGATTTTAGTAAAAGTAAAGTTGTTCTGGTGGTAGGACTCTCATATGTGAGAGGCCGCCTGAGTAGGTACTACCGCAATGTATACATCTCTCGTCAAAAAGCAGTGTAAATGCAATTTGAATTTGAAGGACATGGGAGCCGGAGTAACAACTCTACATAATGAGACTTAACAAATGTGACAGGATCGTGGGTAGAGTGGAATGCAAAGTATTGCTTTGTAATTGTAATTCATGGTGTTGTTTGGTTTTGCTTCTTTCTATAACCGGTAGTATCGCATACCATAGGTTACCGGTATGCTGAGGGTATGCTCGTCTCGCCATTCATTGCAACAAAAAAAGTAAGTACTAACTATGATTTTCTGGTCTCGGCTGGCAATTAGATACTTAAGCAATTAGCGATTGAAACGAAAATACAATTGCTTTATTGCTATCCAGGGAAAAATGGAATATTCTTTGAAAAATAATATGGTAAATATTTGTGTATACGATAGGCTTTGTATTAAAGACTTAAATGTGACGTTAATTTTCTCAACAAATTAACGCCTGTGACTATCCAGATGTGATGAGAGTATAAATTCAGTCCCACTCGTCTCTTAATAATATCAACAGAGGCCTCAAGCTGTGCATATCATTATTATCTTTATACAAAATCATTAAAAATACACAACATTGCATCTACGGTGATTCGTTAAAAATAACAGCGTTTGGTCGCGTGGCGTCCGCACGCGCCGTCCAATGATCTACGGCAGTAACTGTGTTGCCAGCAGAGAAATCGCCGATGAAACGAGAATCGCCAGTGGGGTTGCCAGCCGAAATAATTGGCGCCCCGCTGCCACCCGCTAATGTTTTCGTAATGACGAGTGCCTTTATCCATCCACGAAAAAAAAATACGTTTTTTAATCTGCAATTTGTTGCTTGTTTTATAAATATGTTTGAGCAAACAAATAAATAAGGGGATTGGATGGTAATATGTGGGGTTGCTATTGCAGTTCAGGTGCGGCGCTCACGTAATGAAGGATAAAACTTATGGGAAGATTGTGCAGGTCTTATTATATTGGAGTATAATAAAATTCTTGTCTCTTCATTTTATACATTTTTTCATGAATTAGGAGGCAAACGAGCAGACAGGCCAGCTGTTGGTATGGTGATGCAACAGTTCATCAATTCCCACGACATCAAAGGTCCCGTCAGTGTATTAACGGCCTATATGGAAGGTGTTATCTTCATTATAGAAGGATCTGAGGTGGTATCGGTCCGGATATACAGCAGAAGCAAGTAAGAATAAAAATTAAGCAAGGGCAACGATGATCACAGGAGAGCTCTTTGCTTGTTTGCCGCATCTGCACTATAAAAAGCATTCAAATTTATGTCATAGATACAACAACTGGAGCAACAAATAGCCCCTCAATAAGGTGATATTGCCTCCTTTTGTGCTCCACCGAGCGTCTTTTGACCTGTCAAAAGATTTACCATAAAGAAAAGACTCGCCATAGAGTCGCCTACGCAAAGAGATCTAAACAAACGGAATAAATTTTGTATGTGCGACAAATAAAGGGTGCGAGAGGCCGCCATGTGGACGATAGAACGCGATCAATTATCACCATTGTGACGTGTCGACGGATTTGTTGCCGTCCTCGCGATCTATTGAGACGTTTCATTTATTTCTTTTGATTTTGGCACATTGTACCCACGATGGGATGTGCCACATAATGGGAAACAAGCCACAAAATGTGATAAGGGCTCAGAAAAATTGTAGAAGACTATTCCAAGTTTATAACTTTTCTCCGAATATTGGGCAGTAAATATACATAATTTATCAATCAACCCTGGTCAACACACGTCACACATTGAGTTTTTATCAACCAAAAAAGAATATATTTTTTTACCTTTGTATATGGGTACCTAGGTTTTTGAATTATATTTTCATAGAATCATTTAGATCGCTAATATTTTCTATGCTTCTAAGCGGACGTAAATGTTTCTTTTGCGTCTTGACATAGCGTGCGTTCAATGTACCTCATCGCCATTCTTCACAAATCCATCGACTGTACCCCGCTTCTATTGTAATACTCACCTTACCTCTCCTTATTAAAATACATTTTCCAGCAACAATTAGAGTTGACAGGTGCGATCAGAATCGGGGCGAATATTCAACCTCCCACTGGCGCACGACAAAGCGACAATGCGACACCGACGCGACAATACAACACTCTACAACACGTGTCGCCGACAACACTTAATTAAATGTTGCATTCATCTGGCTTGTGGGCAGATGATGTCTCCTGGGCCTTGTTTAGTATGGAGGAGTTTCTCACGGAGAGAATTTGCTTACGTGGCATCTTTCTTGTTATATGTTCTTTGTATTATTGGTCCATGTGAAAGATAGACCTTGGGAAGTCTTTTTCAATTCATCTTAATCACACCGCAACTAGAATAACTTTCATTGCTAATAATTATATCAGTATCGGCTTAATTACATCGGATTCTGGTGAATCTGGCAATTATTGAGTCTAAACATAATAGTACGTATTTAAAAAAAACTTAAATTAGAATAAATTGTGTTTTATCAACTGAGCTACTAAAAACTCAATACAATATTTAAAAAGGAAAACTCTCTTAATGTCATTTTGAGTATTTTGCGTATTTTAAGAATTTAGAAAATAACGTTTAGTTTTCATTTATCCTAATTTTATTTTATTTTATTAATGTACATTGACTAAAAAAAATATGACGTGTTGATAACAGAGTCTTTCGTATATTTCCAAAACTAAGAATTAAAAAATAACACACCACGAGCAACAGCTCAAAACATCAAATTGGCCGCAAATAGTTTTTTCATTGTCATCCGTCCGCCATTGTTAGCCATTCTAATCCTCTTTCGCCATTTGAAGCGAATCGCAAATCCGTCACATTCGGACAATCAAAGGGCAAAAACATGCAATAACTGTTAACAAAACTCATGAGCAATCGTTAGAGCCGCAATCCGGACCCCCCGGCGGCAAATCGGATCGACTTGCTGTGCCGAAGGAGCGCCAAAAAAATAATGGACACGAGGACACGACAGATGTGAAATGGAAAAAAATGTGTCGAGAAATCTCGTTACTGGAATTATGATGTCTGTACTTCTGCGATGACAATTTGGAAAGCGCGAAAAAAAAATATCCCACGGTAAATAATAAAGTGAAGGATTCCAAATTGAATCTTAAATCCTTATTTCAATGCTTGCTGATTTTCTCCAGTCTTCGTTTTTAATGTCTATGTCCTAATAAATTGATGAACCTCGCGGCTCGCAGTATAATAAATATCTTGCGATTATTGACTCCGGTTTGATGTAGTAGTATCAGTAGTATCAGCCCATATACGTCCCACTGCAGGGCACGGGCCTACTCTACAATCGGCAGTACGATTGAGAGTGGTTAGGCCATATTATAGTCCACCACGCTAGCCTAGTGCGGGTTGGCAGACTTATATACCATACAATTTTTTATAAATCGCTATGGTATGCAGGTTTCCTCACGATGTTTTCCTTCACCGTTTTAGTGCGTGGTGATTGACTATCAATACACACATGACTCCGAAAAGTCAGAGGTGTGCCATGGAATTCGAACCCGCGACCACCGTGAACATATTAGCAGTCGCGTCTAGTCCGTTTACCAACAGGCCACCACGCACTTTTTTCCGGTCTGATGATGAATAGAAAAATCCAATATCCTTTTGTCCGACCCGGGATTCGAATTCGAGCCCTAGCTTTGTAACCCTACTGTAGTACAACGCCACTGAGGTAGTATGTAGTGTATTTTTTTATCGCAAATATTATCCAGTGGAAGGTAGTTGGTCAACTTTTTTTTTCTAGTTGACAGTGTTTCGTCATAATCAAGTCTCGCGTGCATTCGGGTCGCGTGGCGTGTGTTCCGCCGCTAAGCTGAACTTTCTCCTAATAAGTGTGATTAATGGTGGACACTGGACTATTTAGTGTAAGGTGGTGTTAAGTGGGTGCGTAAACCAGCACTGTCGTTGGCTCCAACCACCTTCGGAAACTAGGTTCGGGTGAGTTGGCTTTTTTTTTTTTTTTTTTTATTGCAATGAATGACGAGACGAGCAAGCCGTTCGCCTGATGGTAAGCGATACGACCGCTCATAAACAGTAGCAACATTCCACTGCGCTCGCCATCCTGAGACATAAGATGTTAAGTCTCAAAATGTCCAGTAGTTACTCTGGCTACAATGTCCTTCAATCCGAAACACAACAGTGCATTTACGCAGTGTTGTTTCACGGGAGAAATAGACATTGCGGTGGTACCTACCCAGATGGCCTCTCACATATGAGAGACCTACCACCAGTAAAAGCTGGCTTGAAGTATTTTACGTTTGGTTGGAATAAAATATATGTATATTTTATCTTTGCCTCTGTGTGTTGTTGGGTACATTCGAATTCGACTTTCAAATGATATGAGATAATGAATCATGTACGCTTTTTTGCAGATAGAAAACGTATTTTCATAATAAGCTGTGTGCTTTAAATCTATGCTTTCACAATGCATTATTTTCGCCAAAAACATGATAATTAAAGATTAATCTTTATATTTTTATAGCGAAATATGTAACGAAGCTATGACACGTATAACTTAAGAATATTGCATTGAATAGATTAGATTTACTTATATTGTAAGATAGACTTGATCTGAGTAAATAAATAAAATTTTATTATTTTCTGCGTTTTCGATCCTCCTCAGATAAGGCAATGAAATTGCAACCAGCACTGAGCCGTATATAAGCCAATGGGGTACTGAATCTGATCTTTTAATTTATAATATAAATCGTGGGACAAATAATAGTATTGGTACAGAGGATATCATGGTGTGTCCACGTGTTTAAAACAGGTGATTGCCCAGAATGGTTCATGTATCTGTCATTTTTTGTTTTCAAACGCCCTTCTTTAGTCTACTGTCGGTCATGACAAACGTTAAGTTCATAATAAGTAGGCTTTCAACGAAACACGTTTGTGAATAATTGTAATATGTAACGACAGCCATCAGCTGTCCGGAATACAATAAATTTAAATTTAAACTAACAATGAAACGTTAATAGTTTTCCGATTACCGCTTTCAATGGCAAAAAAGTGTCAGCGGGGTACCTTACGCACTTTCTACGTCACAGAGTAAAAAGATTTCGAAGTGGCCTGTGTTTGAAACAGTACGCGAAATAACAGGAGGAAGTTTTTATTTCGTTCCAATACGTGCTTGTAATACCCAGGTGTAAGGTCGTATTTAAAGGCCACTTATATTTCGAACGCGCACTAATTCTTTTTATTTTTAAAAACACCAGTACCAACCAGTGTTTATATCACTATTATTCTAAAATCGACTTAAATGATCAAAGGTAAGATTCATAATTGTTTAATTTGAGCACCATTCGTATTATTTAATTAATAGAATTGTGTTCTCTTAATTAATTGCACTGTTAATTTTTTTTAACTAACTTTGAACTCTATTCCCGTGGTATATTCACTAATATTGAGTTATGTTTTTGAATCGTGGTTTTATTTTGTCTTTTGTTTCGGAACCATTGCTCAATTGAGTGGCAAATGTACAAATTGTTTTGAGGGTTCATAAGTGGTGTTTGTAGGCTTTCGTTTTGTAAAGTGTGAATTGTTATACTACAATGTTAAGGGACATGGTATTGTATTGCGATCGTTGATAAAATAAAAAAAAATTAAAGATATAATATTTTAAATTTGAAATGGTCTCATGTTTTCGTACTAATGACGTTGACAAGATTCTTCAATAATATTTTTGGACAGATTTATTTTACCCATGTCATGTCGTCATAATGATCTGATACCGCTCTCCCCCCTCTCCCCCCTCTCTTTATACTCAGCCACAGGAAGTCCACTGCTGAACGTAGACCGTCCTCAAGGATTTCCATACTGACCATAGCACGTAGAACAAATCGCCGTTGGGGTCGAAAGGTTCTGGAGTGGAGGCCACGAATAGGCCAAGTGATGCACGTCTACAAAGGGGACGGACGACTTGGCTAAGGTTGCAGGAATTTCCTCGATGCAGGCTGCTTCCAACAGTTCCGATACATACATATGTATAAATGTTACTTTGCCCAAATACTATTAAGTAACAAAAGAAGATTAAAAAATATTGTTGTGCTTGTGCCTGCAACAATATTGAATAACTACTTTTACGATAAATATAAAAGATTACAACCAGATCGATATAACCATAGACACAATTCGGTACTCGACTAAATCCTTTCAAATTCGACAAATTCCTTTTTTGAACAAAACCGTACATTTTTCCAAGCACTCTCGAGTCGTCCGGTAACAATGGCGGGAGCCAAGTATCTGTATAACCCGCCGTTATCCGGCAGAGGGCGCCGGGTGGTAGCTCGCCAGCTTCCGGCCCTTGTGCCGCTTCCGGTTTCAAGTGCCAATCCAACATGGCGACAATATTAATCAATATTTCAACAACATTAGCTCGCGCTCGAGAGCGCGCCTCCTTAAGATCAGCCGCCTACTTTGCTGAGTTACGTTTTGACTTAAGCTTTTTGAGTGTTGTGTTATAATTTCTTCAATACTTAGGATGGTATATTCACAGCGCAATTCGAATCGGTAATGACGACTAGGGGATGAGGTAGTAGGGCTGGATGAATCATGATAACAGGCTTTAATTGTTATATACTTAATGCCTAATCAATTAAACGGTTGTTCACATCAACTGTTGTGAAGAGATGGATTTGGTTCTTTATAATGTTATATTTCCTCTATCATCGTCTCTACTTGATTTTATGATTTTAATACTAAAATATATTTAGGATTGGGCTTTCTATTGCTGAAAAGAGAGAGAGAACGCAAAATAAAAAATTGAAATACTATAATCAGCAATACTTATTAATTTCTTTTGTATTGCGATCAATGTCCTTTAGACTGGTACACAACATTGAATATACTGCTGTTTGGCGAGAGAAATAGATATTAAGGTGGTACCTACCCACGCGGCCTCTCATGTATGACTGTGCACTTACTACCACTTGATTACATTTGTAGGTAATACTGACAATGGAAATCAATTTCTAACGACCAACTGCGCTTTATGCAGACAAAACATAAACATTTGCATCGTTCTATTCGCTTGTCAATTTCATTTAAGTCTTTGACATGGAACAGCGAATTTGCTGCAATCGAATCGAAAAACAATTTGTTTCTCTTTATTCCTCTCAAGTCGACTGTCTAAATGTGACTATTGATTGGAGTCAGTGAAATGCACGTCCCGCGGTGTTTCTCAAAGAGTTCGCGGGGCGATCGCTAGAGGGCGCTGTTTGCAAGGCGGGCCACAACGCCCATGACGCGGCGCAGTGGGCGACACTATGGCCCACCGACAGCGGCTTTACGTGTGACTTCATTCAAATAGGAAAATAGGGGTCTGATGTTAGTGTTTGCGCGGTGAGAGTAATGGGAATACAAATAAAGTGTGCAGTGATTAGGCTTGGTGATGTGTGAATGTCTTGTATTTGTCCAAACGATTCTATAGATAATGCCCGTTTAATATGTTGTTGTTTTTAATAAAAATACTTGATTTAATATTTGACATTTGTGGCATTAAGTAAGCCCATAGAAATAATTTCATTTGAATTTGTTTGAAATAATTTGGACAGCTCACTCTTCCAGAAGTCGCTTGGTAATAAAAACAGTCGCTATCAAATGGATGAGTTTTAATTTTCTAGCAGAGAAGCCGTGTTAGTATAAACAAGAGACAATAAAATGAAGCCGTATGGTAAATAATTACAAGGGACCTCGTGGTGGACGAGTCAATATTTGTGCTGTTGACAACCGCTTGTAAAAACATTCACTGTTATTCATGTGTAGTGCGCCGTTATATTTGAAAACGTCTGAATGTTATTCAAGGGCTTCCATCCCGGGTACGCCGACATATTAGGGTTTGAAGTTTTAAATTTTGTTTCATATTTCTCCCAATTATTTTTGCTGTCATAACATCATTCACGCACTATTGAGAAACTAATACAAAATCAAAAGGTGTCAGGCAGTTTATTTTACGTCCATTTTTTTTGTTTGGATTAAAAAACTCACTAGTCAGTCATAAGACGAGGCTCCAGAAAATTAGCAAATCTTTTAAGGGTTACTGTATACATTTCTATAATAAAGTTCCCACTAACATAAAAGCCTTAACTATAAATAAATTTAAATCTATTATAAAACGACAGTTATGTAATAAGGCATACTATACAATTTCAGAATACTTAGAAGATAGTAAGGCTTGGGAATGAAACATAACACTCAGCCGTACAGTAAAATTTTAAATTATTTATTATTATAAATTATTTATGAACTGCTCTGAATTGCAAATCCTGTATAATCACTGTATTGTAAACTTATTTTGAAAAGAGCAACGCTAGAGTTTCTTGCCCGTTCTTCTCTGGCGAAAACAGCCTTGTGAACAGGGTGGTAGTGAAAAAAAAGTGACTGAATCTAAACAATGTATGACATTTTATGGATTCAATAAATATTTTCATTTCATTTCATTTCATTTCATTTCACATTTGCTGAATCGACGCAAAGAACATCGGCGAAAATGGACCATGAAAGGGACCAGTTATGAATGGTACATCAAAAATTTTCATAATTTATTAGAGTCAAAATGCATATTTCAATTTATTTTAAAAAACCCGGATAAAAAAGAAAAACTTAAAGTGTTTTTAATTCTATTGAACGCATATGAGTGCGTTCCATCAGTCATACTTTGTTTTAAAATAAGGTTTTAACTACAACGTTGAAGGTAGTACTAAATTAAAAAAAAGTGTAGGTATTTTCTATGACACATGACTTTTCTTGGCGCTGTCATTTTGCTTTCTTTTGATTTCCGATTTACGACTACTGTTAATTCTCTGTTTATATTTGTGACTTGGCTTTAATCACGGACTCCGATATACCCTTGTATTTCTGACCACTTTGTAAGATTGACCATTGTATAACGATAACGCTTTGTGATTTCGTTTAAAGTGTGAAGTATTACCATATTTCCAACATGAACTCGGAACAACAGTGCGCTCCTCAACAATTTGTGCATTGTGTTCAATGCAATACCCGTCTTTATTATACTCATTTCTGTAATCAGTGAGTGGGTCTATCAACTAATCGAAGTTTTTTTAGCCATGAATCTACAAGGTATCCTGGAGTTCCCACAGGAAAACTGTGTGTGTTTTGATGAAAAACAATGATGCCAAACTTCCAAATCAAGGAGAGACGGAATAACTAAGTA
Source organism: Hyles euphorbiae (assembly GCA_023078785.2). Lineage (NCBI taxonomy): Eukaryota > Metazoa > Arthropoda > Insecta > Lepidoptera > Sphingidae > Hyles > Hyles euphorbiae. The sequence goes on from CM041040.1 coordinate 20,644,392, forward strand.
TTGTTGTAATTGTGTAGTAGGACGTCGCACAGTACTGTTGCTGTGCCCACGTCATGACTTTGATGTTGCTGCCTCTGCAGAGTTCTTAGATTCTATTGTAAAAAGAGAAGATGAGAAATAATACATTTAAAAAATATTTTCTGTGTTTTATTTTTGTGACCAATACTTATTATATTCCTATACATACATATAGGGGGATTTTTCAAGTGTGTGTGGATGGCCAAATACGAAACTATGAAGAATAGCGAAAAATACTCAAAACAGTCTAATAAATTCTGATAAAATTCTGCGAAATAAGGACAGCAAAATACTACATTTTCTCTCACTACCTTAAGGTAACACAGGTATGGTGTACACCATATTCAACGGCTAATTAGTTTTATGACAAGGGAAATTATAGAGCATAGTAATTACTATGCCATCATTATGATTTAGTACACTTTTCTTCCTAGGTACCTGATAACCATAAGACCACCCTACATTAGGTATATTTGACAATGACAATGACATTATAATGTGCTATTTTTTATGAATAATTCTAAAATCTCCGGCTTTGCAGCAATCTTTTTGTAACTGGACATCACTCCTCATGCACTATAAAACACAATAAACTATATCCCAGCTGTGTACAATATATTTCTTTGTCAGGTCGCAATATGTATGGACGTGACCGATGTTCTTTCATATCTTGAGAGGGAAATAAATCTGAAAATTGGTCATACATACCTTCGGGAATACATGCACAAGCTTATGTACGTATAACCAGAAACTCGATTCACAAGCAGTACAAAATAATAAACACAGCATTAAAGTAAAAGAAAATAGTAATGCGAAAATAATTTAACGTTTCCGCTCGAAATACATTTTGACAAGGCGACCAACAAACCGAAACATTTTCCTAACACGTAGAGTAAGCATTTCTGCGCGCAGCGGGGCCTTGTAATTGCTTCAATCTGGACAAAAACACGCCCGCAGTTCGTATTTATTTATTTACTTTAGTATTTACTGAAACAGTAACGAGCGCTGGGTAGTACCACCCCGCGCCCCCAGGCGGCGACACTTTTCGGTTACTTTTTGTTCGTTATTGAAGCGTTTTGCGCCAGTGTGTGATTTTTGAAATATTAATGAATTCGATTCGTGGTGTTTTGTTAATCTTGGTAATCCCAATGTGCGTTTGGAGTGTTGGAGGTATCGTTTGTTTTTTAAGTTTCCATCGTGACTGTATTTTGATGGCTGTAGTGGTGTATTGTGTTGTCAAATCTAGTATTGTTTCATGTGTATTAAAAGTAACAATATGCAAAACGTGCATTTGAAAAAATGCTTTTCGTAGTTTGTCAGTTAACTTTAATATGTTGATAAGTTTGAAAAAATGTGGTAAGTATTCTGCTCCAATGATTGATCTGATATTTAACTCTGTTAAAGAAACCAAAGTAATAAGCTGTCACAGTCTTGTACACCAAAATGATAGAACAAATCCACGATAACATGATATCCTCATATCTAGTCCTTACAAGGATATCCAAACTAACTAAAATGTATTCCATACTGGTAATTTCAGCAACTGCAATAGTTTCACTAACCGCTCCAGTGGTAAATGACACTATAAATGACCTGTCACAAAGTTTCCCATTCACAGCGTCTGGTGTCCTGCGGCAGAGTCAGCAGTTGTCGACGCTGTCCACCTCGTCGGCGGGTAGTTAAATATTTGTCCGGTGACGTAAACACCGCCGCCACCTTGCCGTACTGCCGCCTTAAGCCCTGGTCTGTCGAAGCTACGCACAGCGTTGCGTTGCGCGGAATGCGGTGTCAAACTCGGTTTTGTATGAAAAACATTGACATTTACATGACGTTCCGCCGGAGTATGCGTCAGCCAGCGTCTGCGGTAAGGGGTCAACCGGGTGACGGGTAGACTGGTCTTTGGTACTGTCACAGTATGCGTCGGTGTAGAGGGGCAAGTGTGGTGAAGTGCGGGGCGGATACACCGCACAACGTGCCGTCATTCTCATCATTTCGTCGCGGTAAGCGTACTTGCGTAATGGATTTATTTGAAGACAATATTTCTATCAATTTTCGTTTGGTTTAACTTTTGTTTAGGCTGTGGCGCGTCCATCGACTATGTACTGCCGCGCAGTACGTTGAATACAGTTCACGTGCGTTTCCAATGACAATGGCGCAATATAAAATCACGTAGGGATACAACTTTAAAACCTTGCGTTGGTAAAAAAATACAGTTAAAAAGTAGAAATAATTAGAATGTAATAAGTATATGATTATAAAATGGAGTCAATTACATTTATTTTATTGTTATAAAAATGGCATACGGAACTGTATGTTAATTGTTCTAAGTACCTAGTACTTAAAATATAGCAACGGAATTAGTTCCCAACTGATCAGGGTACAATTGGAGTATAATTGGAGACGATTTATTAGTAAGTATCTATATAAATTCAGTCTTTATCCGTATTCGCAGGGCACTTTATCAGCCCATATACGTCTCACTGCAGAGCACCGGTCTCCTCTACAATCGAGAATACGATTGAGAGTGGTTAGGCCATACTATAGTCCACTGCGCTAGCTGGCCTTATCCCTATATGTGCATAGAAAGAAATACAAACAACAAACCCAATAAAAACATCAATCGTTTAAGTGCACCCGCTTTTTATATGAGTTGTGTATCAGCCCATATACATACATTCGATGCATAATGGTTGTATATTATCGTCGGAGCTATTTACAAAATCCACCTGCAAGATCTACTACAAGAGAACTATCGCCATTCGACACAATTAGCACCACTCTCCTAGCACCTAGAGAGCATCATGTTACGATATGGTGCAATCTTAAATATGAAGTTCCTCAATGTAGTATTAAGTTCTGTGTTTTCCCCGTTTTTCCATTCTCACTCCATCAGAACCACCTCTATGTATATTGTAATTTATGCTACTTACACCTATGCATATATATTTTGAGCTCTGTGTTATGAATTCTGTTAAATACTAAAATAAAATTATTATTGTAAAAATTGTCTATCAGTATTGTTCCAGGTTTTGCTTGTGAAAATTTTATAGGAAAATAATTTCACCGTTATGTAATTTACTTTTACCCAATTACGGTACGATCAATAACGATAATTTAAGAATGGATATCTAAATAAATCCAGTGAAATTTAATTTGATCGAACAATAAGTTGCTTAGGCGAAAAAAGATGTATACAGCAGACGCATATTTCATTAGAATGATACGAACCACTTCTATCACATATCAATATTGCGTAAATCATCTCGTAAACATATATACCCAGTCTTTTTAAAATGACGCACAAACATTTTTTTAAAGAAATTATATATATTTTCGAACATAAATGATTGTTATTTGTTGTCATGGAAATTCAAGAAAACTTCAATGTGAAATTGTCATAGTAACGTTGGTTGTCAATGAAACGTTCTGCTATTGGTCAACGGTTTTACGCACTGAGTAAAACCTATATGAACCACCTTTTTTGTTATGTGAACTACGTTGTATGACGTCACGACGTTGCCGCTTACCGCAGTGCCGCGCGTATCCTTCGACAGACCAGGCCTTTACTGTCGCTCTACCCTCGTGGGGTCCATGAGTTCTGAATTATATAGGATATTTTATTTATTCCAGTCTGACTAAGTATCTGAGGACCAGTTAATATTATATTTTTAGTTTCAGTAGCCTAGTAATTACGAAGCTGTGAAACGAGATGCCTTAGTTTCTATCCTGGCTTGAAGATAATGTTTGGATAATATTAAAAAAAATCCCTAGCTATTGTGAGATGGAGAAATCTCTTATAATTTTTAATACTAACGATTCAAATACAAACCCTTTTTGTAGAAAAAGGAACGGAAATATGAAATATGAAAGTCAGATAAATAATAATTCATTTAATTCAGCTTGATTACGCCAATTTATGTATGTACGTTCTACCATTTTATAGATCCATTTGGTCATGCCGTTATTGAGACTATGTCATAATAAAAACCAATTAACGAATTTAAATGAAAGTGGCAGAGACGCACTTTAGTTACTTTGGATTGATGACTATTAATCGAGGAAAGGGCTATTTTAATGGCAGTTATACCATTGTATTAAATAGCCGCTGTTTGCGAAATTATTCAGATCACTTTTTATCCTTGCACGAGAAAGTGGCGATTGGTCTCTCACATGTCATAGGCCACCTGGGTAAGCTGATAACTCCCCAACCGCAATCTCTAATTCTCTCGCCAAAAACTGGTGAAAACGCACTGTTGTGTTCCGGTTTGAAAGACAATGTAGCCAAAGTAACTGCTGGACAAATTGAGACTGAACATCTCATGTCTCAGGGTGGCGAGTGCAGTGGAATGCCAATTGTTTTGTAATTCATAGTATTGTTTGGTTTTGCTACTGTTCATGAGCGGTCGTATCGCTTACCTTCAGGCGAACGGCATGCTCGTCTTGCCAGTCATTGCATTAAAAAACACTCTATATTTAATGGTTCCCTCTTTGTCTTATACATATATTTTAGGGTAATCTAATAAGCTGATTCTCGTAGGTGCAACTTGTCAATGCTCTACTTACACTGCTAATCGATATATTCAAATTGAATTAACTAATTGGCTTCGGCTGAATACTAAAACGCAAACGTCTTGCAATTAATTGAAATAAAAAATGGACTACAATTCGCCTGATGATATTCGGGGTGTACCTAATGTACAGTCCAGATAAGCTATCAAGTATTAGTTGGTCTCCACGAACTAAACATGTCCATTTGATTGTATTCTGATATGCACAGGATGAAACCTAAACGCGCATGTGGATCACTATGATGGATAAAACATACCAAAATATCCCGTATTTCTTGTCCCGTATGGTGTCACTACACCGGGCGTTTGAATTGGCCCAATCGTGTGGTAAACACGCGCCGCTCACCGCACGCCCGGTCCACGCGTGCCGCACCACTCCTATCCCGGTATATGCATCAAACGTTACCCGGTACATACATACATACATTATACATATATATGTTACTGTAAAAGCTCGAACTACGGTTAATCTTAAGATTTAAGTGTAAGTCTTAGGATTTACTGACATGAGTTAGTAAATGTAAGTATTTCTGAAAATACGACAAATTTTTTCGAGCTTTTACCATTCGAATTCATTATATGCTAGGTTTTACCACTGTCAGCTGGTAGATGTTGGTTTTAGGAATAAAACAATGAGTAATTCTTTATTATTTACTTTAATGAACTATTAGACAAAACAGGTACACAGTATTATAAAGGTACACAGTATAAGTATTATATGATAGTAATAAGTACAAACTAATACCAACATATTTAAATTATTTTGATAAAACAAATAACGTATATCTCTGAATATCTCAATCTCTATCATATCTATCTAGTTAGATAACTAAATCAGTACTTCTCTATTTGGAATTTAACAACGAAATACAAACATAATGCTTACATAAGCTAGTCTAACTTAATAATTATTTTGGGTAAAATTTAGAATAGGGTAGCACGATGTGGTGGGGTGCGGGGTGTGGGGGGGAGGGAGTGTCCCATCTCACTCAGTACCACTCCCGTGAAAAGGTAATGCACCATTCCTGAGATGTATCAATTTAAGTAACCTAACCTACAAAAACACTTGTTGTCAATACAAATTTGCTTCTGCAACGTCTCCGGCGCTGCGGGAAGTGCAGCCCCTTCGCCCTTGCGTAACAAAGGATAGGCACCCACGCTCACCTCTGCAGCTTCGGCTTGTTGGTCGCCTCCGGCGACAGCCTCAGCCGCTCCGGCTCGCACAGGTGCCTATCCATTGTTACAGCGGGCGGGGGCTGCTCTCCCTCCGCGCCTCCGGCTTTTTATATATACTCTAGGGTTGGTAGCCAAAAGACTACGTGAAGTCGGGGTGCCCTGAGTCGGTTTTGGAGCACATTCGACCTAACTGATTCATAAAGTGAGTGCACTAACTTCCTTCTAAACATAATTTCTAAGGCGTTATAAAACATATTATAACACAACAAAACACAAACAAATCAATATTGGTATAACGCAGATACGAAATCCGACAAAAACCATCAACAAAACATTCTTATTTTTTTGTTGACATTGACACCTGAATCGACTACATAGTTTTTATTTTACATTTTTTGAATCCTTGTCCTCCAGTTAACGACAATTTTCCGAAAACTTCTCGAAGACTCACTCCTTTATCCGTAACAAATCCTTCTATCTTTATAAAATCTTCAGATCATGCAGCGAACTGATTCTTGATGTTAAGCTGTTTTAGTATTCCCATTTTGGTACCTAGTTGATAAAACTCATTGTTCTTTACATCTATCACAACTGCAATAATGCTTTTTGGGTTAGTTTTAGCTCTGTCAATATCACAACGTAACATTTACCGTGCCATTAATGTAAATCCTAAGATTTACCAACGGAATGGTGGTAAGAGTTCGAATCGCAAACCTTTTTGGACATTTACCATTAGGAATTGGTAGATCTTAGATTTTACTGGAATATCTTAGGATTTACTGCAGTTCGAGCTTTTACAGTAACATATACATGTATACACACGTAACGAGCCTACTCCCGCGGTTACATACTACCAAATTTTTTTAATAATAATAATAATAATAATAAAGTTTATTTGGAACAAGAAACACATACAAATGATTTAGAAGTAACGGTGATAGAAGCAAAAGTTTTTAATAACTGCGGTGCATCTACCAACGCCCATCTCCATACTGAATAATTGGTTCCATACACAATACAAACACAAAAATATGAATATAGTAGGAAAAAATTAAAAGAGAAATAAAAACTACTTATACATTAGTAAATAGATGTATTGTGTGTGTGTGTGTGTGTGTGTGTGTGTGTGTGTGTGTGTGTGTGTGTGTGTGTGTGTGTGTGTGTGTGTGTGTGTGTGAGAGTGTGTGTGTGTGTGTGTGCTTGCGTGCGTGCGTGCGTGCGTGCTTGTGTGTGATTAAGTAAGTACCTATGTATAAGTGAGAGTAGTGTCTGTTATGGTTGTGAGCTAAGCTTAAGGTTATAAATCTACAAGTTGCTCTGTCTCATCGTAGCTCAGGGTTTTCAGCCAGGAAGCCAGTCGAGTGTTTAGTTGATGTTTCGTTAAAGGATATATATTTATCGCCCGGTTGATTGTGTTGTATAATTTGGAGCTTATATGTGTAAAATGACGGCTTGCTAAAGATGTTCTGCGATGTTTTATTTTAAATATAATATCAGAACGACGTTTGGCAATATATATTTTCGGGTCATAGAATAGGTGTCTATGTTTATGCAAGATAGTTTGGTGGATATACAGCTGCCTAACAGAGAGGACCTGACAAGTTGAGTATAGAGTCGTCGTTGGAAAGCGCATCGGTTTTTTTGCAATAACTTTAAGGACTGCCCTTTGAGCACGCTCCACGCGGATCAGCGTAGTCTTATGCACGCCACCCCAGACAGTTATGCAGTATCTTATTAAGGACTGCCCCAATGCCAAATAAATAGAAAGCAAACTCTTAATATCCATTATGTCTCTAAGTTTCCGAAAAACGAAAATTAATTTGCGCAGACGTGACACAATAGAAGTAATATGGTGTTTCCAGGAGAAATGGGAATCTAAGGTAACACCAAGGTACTTAAGGGACTGGACACACTCCACCATGGGACAGTCGCATGTTGAATTGTTAAAGAAGTTGGGACAAGAATGCGCGTATATTTCCAGTGGAACTTTGGGCTGGCCAGTCTTGTTGGCGGAGAAAGGAATAAATTTAGTTTTAGTAAGATTTAATGTAAGTAGATTAACCGATAACCATTTCATGACTCGGCTGAGGGCCAGTTCAGAATTAGAGCGAGCATGATTCCAATCAGTTCCGTGAATTAGCAGAGCGGTGTCATCAGCGTAAGTTATGATTTCACAAAATGGTAATGATAGTTTGCACAATTCATTAACATAAATAATAAAAAGAGTGGGACCCAAGACACTGCCCTGTGGAACACCAAAGGAAAGTGATATTTCTCTGCTTACAAAGTTGTTGACCTTGACAAATTGCCTTCGTCCCGTTAAGTAACTTCTAAATAGATCTAAGGGCGTGCCACGTATACCTATGTGCTCCAGCTTTTTAAGTAGGATGGGAACAGAGACAGTGTCAAAGGCCTTGGAGAGATCCAGAAATATAGCAATGGTTTTAAGGTTCTTTTCCACATTATCAATGATTGAGTTAGTTAGGTATAAGACGGCATCCTCGGTGGATTTACCGCTACGAAAACCGAATTGATTTTTGGCCAAAATATCCAAATCTGATAAATATTGAGTTAACCTACTATTGATCGTTTTTTCAAGTAATTTTGAAAATATGGAAAGCAAGGAAATTGGCCTGTAATTGGAGACATTGTCTTTGTCTCCGTTCTTATAGATGGGATGGACTACTGCGATTTTAAAGATTTCCGGGAAGGTACCCTGGGCAAAACATAAGTTAAAGATATGGACTAAAATAGGAATGATGGAATGTCTAATAGCTTTAATTGTGGAGGAGGATATACCATCCGACCCAGGCGAAGAACTGTCTTTGAGACCAAGAATAAGACCTTCAATCTCGGTGCTATCTACCGGTTTTAGAAAAAGTGAATTTGAAGGGGAAGCCTGTGTGGAAGGTTCAGAGTCAGATGAAAGATTTTTGTACTGATCCGACTTCAAGATGTTATTTGCTAGACGACTTCCGATATTGGCAAAATAATCATTAATTAAGTCAACAGACTGAGCCGCATCACTACACGCATTTAAAAGCTCTAGAGCTGGTGTACGATTAATTTGCAAATCAGCCACTTTCTTGATAAGTTTCCACGTAGCTTTAGAGTTATTCCTGGCCTTTTGAAACTCTGCACGTTCATATTGAAGTTTAACTTTTTTTAAGATATTGTTGCAATGATTGCGGTATCGGCGAAATACTAGTTTATTAATATCGCTATCAGGGTGCTTTGAATTGACGGAATGAGGTTTTTGTAATGGTATGTGATTATAATGCCTGATTGTTAGGGCTTTAGGAGAGGGTTTAGTTATAACGCTGAGAGATAGTTCTGTCTCGACATACTTGTGGGTCTCTCATATGTGAGAGGCCGCTTGGGTTTATTTATAGCGCTAACATCCAAAACTCAAGTCAACTCTTACATTGGATGTTAGAGTGTAATTTTTATCCTATCTATTGTTATATTGTATTACATATAAGCTATTCACTAAATGGATAATGTACAAACTTGCTTGAAAATAAAGATATTATTTATTATTATTATTTATTTATTTTTCCGTAATGTCTATTTCTCTAAACAGTAGCTTAAACGCACTGTTGTGTTTCGAATTGAAGGACATTGAAGCCAGAGTACCTAACTAATGGACATATTGAGAGTTTACGTCTTGTGTCTTAGGATGGCGAGCGCAGTGGAATGTCAAGCATTGCTTTGTAATTCAAGGTGTTGTTTGTTGTAGCTACTGATCAAGAGCGGTCTTATCGGTTCCGGATATACAAAGGCCTTAACGCGACACTAGTAGTGTGTATCTACACACTACTAGTGTCGCGTTAAGTATGGGATTTCTATAGTGGAAAATTGGAAGAGGGGATTGCTATAAAAGCATTATTTTAAATTAATTATTTTAGAGTTTTTGATTCGATATTTTGTGTTCGGAGTCTCCAAAATTTACTCCAACTGGAATTTGATCGTTTTTAAAGACGTTTATTCGTAATGAGATGAAAAAGAAGCAAAAAAGATGACCATAAAACGAGATTAACTTAGAGCCAAACGTTTTAGTGCTGTTCAAAGCGTGAAGGTTTTAAAAATATTAGCTTCAAATATAATCAGTCTTCATTAAACCTACGTCGATTAAGCGGAGTGTGGATACGTAATTGCTTTTACATATTGCGTCGAGATACCTCGCAAAAAAATACGAAAACTAAAATTGATCGAGAATAACATTGCGACGACACATAATTAAATTGACTTCCAATGTTCAAGTCACTTTGAATCGATTTCATTTGTACTTGTTAAAGGGCAGATAATGTATGCGTGTAAATTGTAATAAATTATATTTAACCCTTAACGGGATCGGCAGGTCGAATTTGTATCGTTTTTTTTATAATTTTCAATACCATTACTTGTAGTTATGATAGGTATATTTAATTGATGAATAGTAATAGTTGATCTTTTATTTATAAAATACAATAGGCTTGTCTTTGTTATCACATATCTCGATGGAAATAAGCTAGGAAAATAGTGTGGTGTTAGCAGTTCTGTCTACCCCTCTAGGGAATACAGGAGTAAGCTTGTGTCATGTGGGTAGACTATACTGCAATAGACTATACTGCAGATAGTGTGCCTGGTATAATCAATCTGTGATTGAAAATAAAATAGTTTTCGTTTGGTGAAAATGTATTTTCTTTCTTGGGTACTATTTGTTTTTTCTCTCTCCATTGCGTAAGTTGAAATTCGGGACATCCTAAATTTGGTTAGCAGGTCGATCTTGTATTTATAATTTGATATTTAATTATCTCGAAGCTACCACACAAAATACATATTCATTTACCATAACATGTGCAAATATTTCGTATTTTTTTTTTAAAGAAAGTACAGATTTAAATAAATGTAATTTTCAAAAAGAAAAGCAATAGTAGATTTCGTATGAATAATCCTTTATGCAAACAGTTGGAATATAGAACTGTTTTAAAACCAATAAAAAAGATAAAACTTTTCCACTTCTAAAAATCTATACTATTCTCTATGAAACTTATAAACTCCGAATATAGTCTATGGTTACGACGTACAAAATGTTTCGAACATTTTATAAAGTATATTAGGCATATTTGTACAGTTTTACGTGCGTTGCTCGAACATTCGACGTCGTGTCGGAGTATAGAGTAACCCCCCGTGGCAGTGTCGATAACGACACAGTCCGCGCCGGGGGCGTGTCGTCGTGGGCGGCGACTACACCTTGCAAATGTTTCACCCATTTGTTTGTTTTGTTTGTACGCTGTAGACGTGCTTGGATCCAGTCTGCGGTACTATATTTAGATGTATATACATACATATGGGTATTGAAGTAGGTGGTATATTATTATACTATCTATTTGATAGAGTAGAAATTCAAAAGCTTAAACTAATTGAAATAAACCTATTTACGGATTTTATCGCGGTTTTTGTTCTTGGGGTGGTTCACGAAAGCTGTAAAGTAATCGAATCGTCGCGTCGGGAAGTTAAAAAATGTAATCATTGAATCAAATCCGCGATAAAATCAGTAAATAATAGTTTTAATCAAATATGTCATGTTTGTGTAAATCTAAGTAACCTTTAGTTTAAACTAAATTTGTAGGCAATGTAGTCTGGAATTCGTACGGGTTAATTAAACCAGGCTGTTGTTGTTAGGATTTAATCAAAATAAACATATCCTAATCACACACATAATATTAACTTCTGAGCTTGTCTATCTTATCTTAGCTATCTTGTGGTATGTGTATCAGAAACTACGAGAAAATATTACATCCTAAAAACTCTTTAAATATTAATACAAGCATGTTTTGTCATTATGTTAGGATATAACCTTATTCCATAATTTGTCGTTTTACAAACAGGTTGTCTTCTACGGTTTGATGTAGACAAGATTGGAACGAAATAATATAGATTTAATATACAATCGAAATTATACGCAGCTATACCTTGGTTGTTTTACTTGTAATATTTTTTTTATATAATTACTTGCATAAAAGAATTGTTTTGGAGTAATGTTTTTTCATCTCCTCTGTCCGCAAAATGTGTATGATTATTTCTTATTTATAATCATGTGCTTTTTGTTGTTATAATTTCTTTGATAAGCCGCTACAAATTTATGTTTCGCAACCCATACCTCCACAAATAATTTATTGGATCATAAGCTATGCACAAGCACACCAGTTGATTATGCAAAAAAACATTGTACATTTAAAAAATTTCTAAAGCCTCGATGCTTTATCTTCATTAATTGTAATTTATATAATTTTTCATGGGGTATTAACATATTACTTTTATTCACTAATAAAAAACTTCAAATAATAAGCGTCACCTACCCCCGTGTAAATTAGGCAATTACAACGAAGGCCTTCATAAATGGATTATGTGGCAACAAATAATAACAATAATTTGTCAACTTTTGTTAGGTCCATAACTCATAGTAAACACGAACATCTGCCGGTGATCGCTAAACAACGTTAATGATTGCGTTGTGACATCAACAGCCCGTCACCCGACACCCGACACAACCATTATATATAAAAACTTTTCATTAACCATATCGGATCGAGTTAATTTAACCCTTATGCAACCCCGGCTCACCGTCGCGAACCCGTGATTCGAGCGCGTTCGAGACAAAACCAACTTTATTACTCGCACAACACCGCTCAAATTAAAGCGTAGAGTGTCGTTGAATGTGTGGCAAGCCGTGCTACACATAATATGGTGTGTGAAGGTGGGGCAGTCGCTGGGCGTGGTGGCGAGGCGGGGCCGCGACCGGTTCCCCGGGTTCAGTCCCGTGTCGGCGGCGCGCGATGCCGCACCGCTATGACGCCTCCGCACAGCTTCGCCATCCGAGACCTGCTGCCCGAGGCGTCGTCCCGCAGCCCCTCGCCCTCCGACGCCGAGCTCGACGTCACCGGCACAGAGACTCCGCCGCCCTCCTCCTCCACCACGAACGACAAGAGAAACGAGAAGCCCGCCTACAGCTACAACGCACTCATCATGATGGCCATCCGCAGCAGCCCTGAGAAGCGTCTCACGCTCAACGGCATCTACGAGTATATCATGAAGAACTTTCCCTACTACAAGGAGAACAAGCAGGGCTGGCAGAACTCCATCCGCCACAACTTGAGCCTGAACAAATGCTTCGTCAAAGTGCCGCGACATTACGACGATCCGGGTAAAGGAAACTACTGGATGTTGGATCCGTCGTCGGACGACGTGTTCATCGGCGGCACGACGGGGAAGTTGCGCAGAAGGTCGACAGCCGCGTCCAGATCTCGATTGGCGGCGTTCAAGCGCGGCGCGTTGTTGCACCCGATGTTCGGCAACCCGTACGCGTCTCTGGTGGGCTTGTACCCGCCGCTCCTGTCGGTGTACGGGCGGTACGCGCTGCCGAGCCCGCTGCTGAGGCTGCCGCCGCCGCCGCCCGCGCCCTACCACCAGCTGTACCGGCGGATCAGCGCGCTGTCGCCGGCGGCCAGCCCGCCCGCGCCCGACCCCGACGCGCACCTCCTCAAGCATAGTTGATAAGTCTCGCTATGGATATAGTGGTATATCTGAGCGACGGCGCCGCGAACACTCTCGTGTTACACTGTGATAGGCCGGCTGGTGAGCGACGAGGCGTGCGACACGCAGGACGGTGTTGTACATTGTGTAGTTTGTATAAAGTGGGTATCTAACGCTATTTATTTATAAATTTAAGATTATATTTAATATAATAAGAGGCTTAATTTAAGTTATAGTGAACGCAATAAATAATGTTTTCGACAACGAATCACGTATGTGCTTTATTGTTTTATTTCTCTCTTATTGGAAGTTAGGCCTATCGCCACAAAGACTAGAACAAGCTCTAAAAGATGGTAGTGATTTACATAAACATTATGTAAAATATACTTTGCACATAATACGATATTTAACAACAATAAATATGATGTAAGATTGACTAACAGTTGCTTTGTGATATTTCACGTAGGAAATGCTTTGTGCTTTTTGTTTACACCGAGAATATTAAAGGGCATAAATAATACATCATAGGTATGCAGCCGGAAATATAATTGTAATAAAATTTTGTTGAAATTATATCATGAGAATGCTCGAGCTGTGTAAATAGTAAAAATAGCCATAATTGCATGGAGAAGGCTGAGAGACGGGAGATTGCCGGTGCGATCTTGTAGCGGAAAATCAATGTCAATAATATCGGTAAATACGGTTTTCACAAAAAAAATTGATATTACACTAGAGTTTTTATATAGCTAGAGTCAATAAAAGTGGCTAAAATAAAAGTATGGTGATAATTGCAGTGTATTGCGGACTGTATCGTTGAAGCTGTATCGGAGTATATAAAACTATACCCCTAAGTATGGGCTTATCACTTTGTAGCCACTGCTGACCAGGTGAGAATATCCTGCAAGTGTTAATTAATAATTATTTATGGAAATTATTGTCTGAATACAAATATATACTAGGGTTCAATAATAATATTATTTATGAAAGATATTTCTTCATACACGCCGCGACATAATTTAAAATGTATTAAACAGTTATGTTGAATTTCTTTAGTAATTTAACTTGAATTTGAACGTTATGCAAAAATAGACAATATTAAAAGTAATGGTTAGAAAATTATATCAACTTGTTACTTAATATTTTTTGGCTTTTAAGTTCATACTAATGGATAAATAACATATTTCCCTTATTGGAATAACGTTAGACAATTTGATATGTTTGTTTGTAACATTAATTGAGATTAATTAATCGTTTTTTTACACTGGCATGGTTAACTAAAAATATAAAATGCCTAATTTACGCAAAATAGCAAATGTATTTTTTTCCAATATATGTACCTAAGTACCACCGCAATGTGTGAATGCACTTTTGTGCTTCGGTTTGAAGGATATGGTAGTCAGAGTATTTACGGAACATATTGCGACTTAATATATTATGGCTTATTAATATTGTAATTCAAGATGTTTGGTTTTGCTACTGTTCATGAGCAGTCGTAAGCATTAGCTTATCACGTCTCGCCATTCATGGTAATAACAAAAGAACCTGTTCAACTATTAATTGATAAGTGATGATATTTTTTTGCTTTTTACACAGGCACGATAAAGTAACTATAATTATTTTTAGCGTAGGTTCAATGGCTATGTATGCCATAGGGCTATGTATTGTTTGCTTCCTTCATTAGTTTATATAATATACTTTCTGTTAATCTGTGGACAATGGTGTGGGTTGTATGTTTATATTATATATTAATTTATTTTCAAAACTAAAATGTTACTGTAACATACAACTGTTTTTTGTCCCTAATAAATAAAATAAAATAAAAAATAATACGGCTATTTTATACAGAGCAGTGCTAATAAACAGCTTTATTCATAGATAGTTATAAAACCTATTTTAGTAATATAATTTTTTGTTCCAACAAATTTTGCGCATCATTTGGACGCAAAAACTAAGAAACGTTACCGTGCTCTACCGTGTCAGTTTGTGCCGGAAAATGATGCAAACAATCAACAAGCACAAGACAATATCGCGGCCACGTGCTTAGGGATTAAAAATATAAGCTTCAATTTATATTGAGGGACAAGGTGGAAGGGGAGAGACGCGCTGGACGAAGAAAAAATCGTGGCTGCGAAACATCCGGGAGTGGACTGGTATCAGCCCCTTGAACAACTGTTCCATCTGGATATTGATGAAGAAGAATATAAGAAGACGGCCAACCTTCAACACTGAAGAGGCACTTAAAGAAGAGAAGCGACTTTTGCACCCAGTTTGAGCGAGGAAGACAAAACATTCAATAGTTAAAATAGGTTTTTAAACTGTCTATGTATGTATAAAGCGAAAGTATCCACTCAGTTTTAGCGGGCTGACATATTTGTTTTAAAAGCTTATGGAGCTGTTCCATCCTTACGCCCTTTACATAAATATTCTTCCCTCTTTGCAACATTATCTTTACGGTGTTTTTATCACTCTACATATATGTCTGCTGCAAAAATTTTGGTGTGCTAATAGAATTGTTAAGTATGTTTATAGTCATTATGACCCAATTAGCTGAAAATAAGGTGTAAAAAAAGAGGCGAAGTGAACTCCCACATAAAGCTTAAACGATTATGCTATTGCCTTATATTTGTATCAAGTATCTGTTTATTTATAAGACACTAATTACAGAAAAACAAAACATGCAAAAATTTATAACACTTTTTGACAGTGTTTTATACTGCCCCTTCAGGTGTATGCAACGTTCATTGTAAAAAGTGTTGGAAACGTTGAATAAGTATGCTGAACGCATGGTGGCAATTTTAGCAAACTATTTTATTTTGTGTTTGAAACACTTATTCCTGAATATCTATGGTGTGTACTGTGTAGGTAATCATTATGTTTTCCTTCACTAAAAATGTGTTTGGTAATTGGCTATCAAAATTATCAATGAAAAACGAGCAAAATAATTTCGGTTGAAGTGGTAATATTGCTCTACTTCTTTTGACATTAGAACGTAAATATCGCAGAGTATCTAGTTTTAAGAGGTTACTCAAAAAATAAAGTTATTGGATTCCGTTATCTAAATTATTTTATGTAAATCCCATTCAACTTGCACTATTAATTAGTGGTTGATTGTGATTTTCACTTATTTATATATTTAGTATATTATTTTACATATTGTAATAAATCTGTATCTGTATCTGTATCAGCCCATATACGTCCCACTGCAGGGCACGGGCCTACTCTACAATAGAAAATACGATTGAGAGTGGTTAGGCCACCATGCTGGCCTAGTGCGGGTTGGCGGACTTACATACCTTAGAAATTCTTATGAATCGCTATGGTATGCAGGTTTCCTCACGATGTTTTCCTTCACCGTTTTAGTGCGTCGTGATTGACTATCAATACATGTGTGTATTTCCGAAAAGTCAGAGGTGTGCCCTGGGATTCGAACCGGCGACCACCGTGAACATGTTGGCAGTCGCGTCTAGTCCGTTTTACCAACAGGCCACCACGCACTTCGTATTCACTTGTAATAAATATACCACAGTTATTTTTTTTTACTGGTCTCTCATATGTGAGAGGCCGCCTGGGTAGGTGCCACCACAATGTCTAGGACTCTCGCTAAACACCAGTGTAAATGCACTGGTGTGTTTCGTTTTGAAGGAAATTGTTGCCAGAGTAACTATTACACATACTGACACTTAACATCTCATGTCTCAGATTGGCGCGCAGTGGAATGCCAAGCATTGCTTATTAATTCAAGGTATTGTTTGGTTTCGCTACTGTTCATGAGCAGTCGTATCGTTTATCATCACGCGAACGGTATGGTCGTCTCGCCATTCAGAGCAATAAAAAAAACTTACCTCATTTTATCTCTGCGTCAGCTTAGGTTCGACTGGTAGAGAATGCCTCGGGAATTTGGACAGCCTCCGTGGCGCAGGTGGTTAGACGCCGCCTGTGAAACGAGAGGCCGTGGGTTCGATCCCCGCACCGAGAGAAATATTTGTGCGGCCCACAAATATTTCTTCCGGGTCTGGGTGTTTGTGAGACCGATAAGTCTCTCGTAGTTCCTGATACCCACGACACAAGACTCGATCTTAGTGTGGGGTCAGGACTATGTATGTGACTGTTGGGTGTATTTATTTATTTAGTCTGCCTATGCATCATTTGTATAAACTGCATATAAATAATTAATAGCCTAAAATCTCCTCAATCGAGTCTCCGGATGTAGAGCAGTCCCGTGTGATTAGGTGATTGTGTATTTATTCTACATCTAATATTTGTACCTAAACTATAATTTCTAAAGCGCGTCTAAGATTACCTGGGTCTCAATTACAAACGAGCTAACGGTCCATTCCTGCAATTACTCTAATATCAAGGGGTTACCACTTTGTTTTTTAAGGTTTTGGTTTATTCATGATAACAAAAAAATATATTGTGCGGTAAACCAGATAAGTAGATTGGGTATAAGTAAACACTTCATTGATAATTTAAGATGATATTATATAAAAATACTAGCGGCCCGGCCCAGCTTCGCCTGGGTTTTCTAGTATTACATCTATACAAATAGTGCATTATCTGGAAACAATTGGTTCAATAGCAAAAAAGTTCCAACCACAAAAAAATAATGTAGTAACAATTATTATATTTAACGGGTTTCTTAAGACACAGGCAACGCCTAATTTGAAAACTCCTGCATAATTCTCCATAATTATGTAAAATTGTTATTTTAATAAAGATTTTTCATTTTCAAGTGACATTCTATCTTGAAAAGAAGTAAAAGTTCTTACGTGTAAATATAATTATTTTATTGTCCTATATTTATGTAGCTTCAGAATATATTCTATTTACTTTACACAAAATAAATCTCTGAACGCATCTATGGAACGCATGCATAAATATATGACAACCAAATTTAAATGTCAGTCGCTTTTCATTATTTTACATCTTGAAAATCTAAAATACGCCATTAATCGAATATTGTGTATATATGTTGTCGATTCGAAACCTTTATTTAAATACGTTATTAAATTTTAGGGAAGAGTTTACCGTGTCGACGGTATGAACATTAAATATTTGACAGTTACAAACCCATGAACATTTTCTATGGCAAGATGTTTTTTCCTTTTTTTTACACTTTCGTCAATTTAATCGAGATAAAAACTATCCCATCTTTTAAGTGGGAACAAATAACACTATATAACAATGTCTAAAAAATTTCATTATAATCAGTTGATTGGTTTAGGAGTCCATCGCGGACAAACAACGTGACACGTGAATTATATATTGACTGGTGGTAGGTCTCTCATATGTGCGAGGCCATCTGGGTAGGTACCACCGCAATGTCTATTTCTCCCGTGAAACAACACTGCTTAAATGCACTGTTGTGTTTTGGATTGAAGGACATTGTAGCCAGAGCAACTACTGGACATATTGAGACTTAACATCTTATGTCTCAGGATGGCGAGCGCAGTGGAATGTTTCTACTGTTTATGAGCGGTCGTATCGCTTACCATCAGGCGAACGGGTTGCTCGTCTCGCCATTCACTGCAATAAAAAAAAAAATATATATATATATATATATATATATTAAGATGATATCGTTCAAATAATTAAACGTAAAGATAGAAAAAAAAACTGAAGCTTAAATATGATTGCTCAAACTTTCAAATTAGGAACGCACACTTTATTCACCTTTTTACAAAATGTAAAAATCGGCTAATATGAATCGTGATAGAAAGCAAATACTGTGTAAGTGAATAAGTAAGAGATTTCGTGTTTCGGAACCCTTTGTAAGGGCAGGTGTGATGTTTCTTTTGTACGGAGGCTTTGTACAGGAAATCGTATCCGCTACGGGTGTTACTTATTGCTTATAGATAGCTTTACATTTATTTGCTTAGGCTTTTACTTTATTTGTTAATATTTCTTGACGTCAGGTATTCGCTTTTAGAAGTTATATTTTTGAATAGTTGGATTTGTTTAATTAGATATTTTAGAGCCAAACATATACTTTTTCAAAATTAATATAGGTGTCTAGCTATCAGTTTAGCTTTCTATCATCATATTTAAGTCTATAATAGTTTACTACTAGACATAGATGCCACAAATTTCACGTAAAAAAAAAAAAACTTAATATATTACCTACCTACATAATCTCATGCTTGCATATCGCCGAACTGAAATACACAACGTGGATTGTCCGACTTGGGAATCATACCCACGCCTGCACGGTTTACAGCCCGTGCACACCGGCACTACACCAGTGGGACGGTTTATTTTTTTAGTTAAAAACTACTAAGACCGTACTCTTAAAGTATGACAATTTCTAATTAGAACATTAAAAACATAATGTTGTTCTTACACGAAAATAATGCATCAAAATTATATTTAAACACATTTATTTCAATTGATAAATAAAAATACTTAATTAATGAAATACCTAATGATATTTACATAATAGAATGTTGACGAATTTTAAATCATATTAAACGTTTTGTTTATATTAATATCTAGGACATTTTATTTTAAGTATAGGAAAATATTTTGTCTGCGGCAAATATATTGTGAACAATACTTGGCACACATGGAGACATATAGTAAATGTTTTAATTGTAATTACATTCGGTTGGATCCAAACGTGTTTGTTTACGAAACTTGTAATATATAGAACGTTGTGTCCGCCATTTTGTCGCTGCTGAAACAATACCCCAATTATTGTCGTTTCGGACAAATGAGTTTTCATTACTACCAAATCGAAAGCAAAGGCATGTAAGCATAGATTGTGCGATTGAATGGAATTTTGAATTAGTTGTGCACATTTCACAGCTTATATCTACTCTTTGACTAATTTTATCACAGGCAAGAATCCATCACTTTTCTTTAAATCAAAGTGGAAGCGTAAATACAAGTCTTATAAAAACATAAGTAAAATTAACAGCACTTATTTGTGAAATGACAATACATATGTATGTTCGGATGTGTTAAGTTGTCCGGAGGCGTGTGACAAACATTAACAAAACACCAAACAGCCGTCATATATTACTCGACGAGAACATAATCCACAACAATCATCGGACATAAAACATCTTGCGGTCTAGAAATATTGTGAAAATGGCTACCCAAAGAACATAAATCAACCGGCCATCTTGTTCACGTTTTCTCTCCGTCAGACATTTAGGCGGGAGATGCACCATAAACAAGAGGCACAGATAATCCGCGGATTATCGTGAGGAGACACAAGCGGTGTGCATCGCGCATTTCTTGTAAATAATTGTAAATCTTTGTCAAAACCCAACGACAAATACATATGTCAGAGGATTAAAAAGATTAACCCGTTTCACCCGCTAGCTATTTTATGTGGATCGTTCGGAAACTGACGACTTCCCGCCAAAATGGTGGTGTTAATCTGCCTTTATATATGGCAACACCGCACTGTTTCGGGAAACGATTCCTAAATGTGGCGTCTTTAGTTTGTTTTTGTTGTTCACAAAAACATTAATATAAATTGTCATCTTCGGTTGACGTTTTAGCTCTTAGGTTTAATGGTATGCAGATATATTTTTAAATGTATTATAACTTTGCAAAAAATATACCTAAATCCTTGTCATTTTGGTACTAATTATATTGTATATTTTATTATCTTGAGCACTTATTATGCTTATTTAGACTTGTTTTTAAAATTTTTACTACTGCACCACTGTCGGCGAATCATTGCACACTTCTTATTGGCCAATATATTTTATTTATGACGAATCTAGCGCGCGTTACATATTTAATTATTTGCAATTCAACTTTACCAACAGTTACTTTTTTATAAAATACCAGATTTGGACTAAATCTCCCAAGTATTTTGTCTCATGAGACGTTGAGATACTTATGGTATATAAGGGTAGTGTAAATGTATAGTCCCTAAACAAAATTTAGAAATAAATCCAAAACAATTGCAATATAAATCTTGTTAATTGTTAATCAGTTCTATGTAGGCAGAATATTGATTTTATTTTATACTACATTTTTTTCTCTCCTCGTTGCATCTGGCAAAGGTCATCGAAATATAACGTTCAATATATTTGGTAGTGTTTTTTTTTACAATAGGAACCATGTAAAATGTTTTGCTAGTCCACAGTAATTTTATAAAACAGTCACAATCGTTTTCTAACCTAGGGCATCAGTCTATTCTGATACACATTGTGCTATAATCACAATTCACACTGTCAAAAGGAGATTATGGCACGACTAATGTAAAGAAAATATAAAGAAACGATTGTAAAGGACCTATACAAATGATCTCGGCCAAGAATTAATATAACAAAATTCAAAAATTCCTGCGAACCTACCTCAAATTGACCATCGCGTATAATCGCGGAACGAATTCAAAATTGGGTCGTCAATCCTTTCGTCGCATTGTCATCGGCTAATCTCAGCACAAAAAGAGATTATTCTTCCGCGCTCGGTACCCTCACGAAATATTTATAGACAATCCTATTTACTACTCCTTTGTCCGTTTGTTTGTCCACATTTGTGCTAAAGCGGATGTTTTTCTTCAACATTGTGTCCCAGAATGAGATTTGGTGAATGGGAAAAATCGGCCAGTTATGAATAAATGTTATAATTATTGACAATTGTGCACTGTATGCGTATTGTGTTGGATCGATGGATTTCTGTTTGACAGATGGCAAAATAACTCAATTCATATTGTGACAATAAATTATGTGACTCATTCATGTTTATAAATATCAGCTTTTCGGTAATAGATTTATGAATATTTTAAGTTTTTTACGTTTGTTTTTAAGAGTTATGAAAAATAACAACTGGTTGGAATATACACGCGATAAACAGAGCTGTTAGCATTAATGAATAAAAATCAGTTTTTTATTCTCTGTCATTTTCTATTAGTGGCAAAAAAATGATAATTTCTATGTTTTATTGTATTCAAATATATTTTTAGTAGTAATAAAAAGAAACAAACAGCTGATCAAATTCATATCGATAATATTTTTTTTTTGTTTTGATTGGTTACACCTATTTCTCTATCAAATTTTCTGATCTATCTATATTTTTGCAAAGAGTACAGTCCTATTTTTGCTGTCAGGCGTCCATGCGTAATATCTAAATGCAGGTTTACTTATAATTATATTTCATTGACAGCCTCCGTGGCACAGGTAGGTTAAAAGCCGCATGTGAAACGAGAGGCCGCGGGTTCGATCTCCACACCAGGAGGAATATTTGTGCGGTCCACAAATATTTCTTCCAGGTGTGGGTGTTTGTTGTGAGCCTCGTGTCGTAGGCATCAGAAGCTACGAGAGACTTTTTGGTTTAACAAACGCTAGACCCGAAACAATTACCCGTGGATCACACAAACATTTGTCTCGGAGTGGGGATCAAACCCGCAGCCTGTCGTTTAACAACCGGCGTGACATCTAACCAATTACGCCATGGAAGTTGCCAAATTGTTTCTAGAAGACCTCTTCCAAAATTCTTGAGCTGCTCTATGTTCAGCAGTGGACTTCCTATGACAGACTATGACTAATTTATGATACAATAAAACATGTAGGCCATGGATTCAATTTCTAGAAAGAGAAATTTACTTGTTTTGGTAATTGTTCTAAAGCCATAGTTGAATAGTTAGCATTACATACATACGGTATGTCATTGCACATATTTAGAGTCACCACCAAAATGATTAACTCTACCTTCTTACATATCTCAATGAAGTCTTTCTAAAGCCTACGTTGTTTTGTTTTCCAAATATGTTATTTTTAGTTCACGACATAAGGTCTGGAAATAAACATGATAAAGCTTGTTTAAAACAGTAATGCGTTGCTCCCCGCAGTCCACTACGCGTGTTTATAAATTAATCCGGCGCGTTATGATCTCTTCGTGCCCTCTGATGTTTCATAACATTTTACCTAGACTCGTTCGCTTCTCGGAACTTTTGTTTAACGTTATTAAACCAACATTTGTTTGAGTTCGAGCTCTTTATGATCGCGAGCGATGATTTTTATTACAATTGTGGCTCATGCAGTGGTTTTTAAGGGGCTCGATGAAAGGATTTCGAGTTCATTTTGCAAGTCTTTTGTGTTCTTTGGTGATGGTGACTAAGCGTTTTGAATGTGGCTCCAAGGTTGTTGAATTGATTTTATTTTTGCGCTATTTGTGCTTGGGTCAATATCATTGTTTTAGAAAATGAATTTGTAATTTTTCATCATAGCAGTGGCGTAACTACACCATCTGGGGCCCGTGGCAAAATCATCGGATGGGGCCCCCCTTTTTTGTATGGAGAGGAAAACTGTTAAGCTTATTTTCCGATACCCCGGAGGAGACCGAAAGGAATATATCAGTGTCACTGGCTTGCCAGCAAATTGCGGCCGAGGCGGGTCCCTAACAAAAACCTGCGCTAGCATACCGAATAAAACCCTGTCTTCCGCATTTCGGGCGGTACTGCACATCTACTATTCGAGTGGGTCGGAATGTGTCCCTGCAGTGGTTCTTAAGACATCCGCTCCTGAGATAACCCCCGTACTCACGCGTCTGTTCTGTTAAAACAATCCAGGCCCGGCTTCATGGAATATCGCCCATGTTCATCCAGTCCACAAGAAGGATGACCGGTCGGATCCTTCGAATCACAGGCGGATTGCTGCCACATGCTTACTCTCCAAGTTCTTGGAGTGAGTTATAAATATGCAGCTCCTGACGTATCTTGGGAATCACCAACTTATTAGTGATCGTCAGTTCGGTTTCCATCAGGGTCGTTCGGATGGTGATCTTTTCGTTTATCTCACCCACCACCAGGCGGAGGCAATGGATAGTGGGGGCGAGGCGATTACGGTAGGCCTTGAAATTTTCATCGAGTGCGGCGTGGCGTCGTTATGGGGAAGCTACCGGCCTGGTATTTCAACCTGAGGACTCTGAAAATACATCGCCAGCCTTCTTGGATGATCGGAGCATAAAAGTTGTATTGGACGGCTTTTGCATCGAGGCCAAGACCATTAATTCTGGTGTTCCATTAGGCTCGGTGCTTTCATCGACCGTATTTATACTGCATATCAATGACATGTTCTCAATCACCAACTAGCATTGCTATGCAGATGCTGGCGCGAGTGAGGCAAGATAAATCAGAGTAAATTAAATTAAATTAAAATATGCTTTATTGTACACCATGATGACACACAATTTACAGAATGATCACACAAAAATATGTACAATGGGCGGCCTTATCACTAATAGTGATTTCTACCAGGCAACCTTTGGATGGACAGGAATTATAAGAATAACTTTCGGTGCGCAGTAAAAGCATAAAAATGAGAAAATAGAATAAAATTGTACAACAAATAAACGCAATATAATACTATATTATCGATACATATTCACCGTCGGCGACCAGATAGGTAACCACGAAACCAATCAATTGCCGATGGAGATATGTTAAGAGAACGTATTATGCCAAGGAGAATGTCAAAATCTACAGTGTTAAAAGCATTGCTAAAATCTAAAACAAGCAGAACTGTAAGATTTCCACTCTCCATAGCCGTCCTAATATCATCCGTAACGTTGACCAATACAGTGACTGTGCTATGACCTTGACGAAATCCGGATTGCATGGGATTAAGGAGATTGTTTTTGCAAAGAAAGGAATTAAGTTGATTGTAGGTGAGACGTTCAAGGACTTTTGAGAGGAATGGAAGGATGGAGATGGGTCGATAATCAGAAAATGATTTAGGATTATGTTTTTTAGGTAATGGAATAGTTTGGGCCATTTTCCATGGGGATGGAAAGCACCCACTGGACAAGGAATAGTTGAGGATGTGGCAGATGATGGGAAGGATTTCGTCAAGGATAGGAATGATCATCTTCCGACTAATACAGTCGCTACCAACCGCATCGGATGATATAGATAGGACGCTTTTCTTAACATCACATGCCGACACTTGACTAAAGACAAATGATGGATGGTTAGGGGTTCGAAGGGAAGAAAGATATTTAAGTGCGTCTGCCTTAACTATCCTGCTACAGTTGGACGACGATGAGAAATGGTTATTAAGAGATTCAACATCTAAATTTTTTGGAGTACAGAATCTCTATTGGGGATCCGTTGAAGAAAGGTGGTCTCAACTTTTGTCGGAAGTCGAGACCTCTCTGGGGCGGGCCTCTCAATAGGGAAAATTGAAGTTAGCACAATTTAACCCCACGATGGCACAAATTTGCTCGTTTACAACCAAGAAGACCCCTTTTGTCATGGAGACACTCTCTCTAAGCCTCCGAGAGTATTCTTTGTACCCGAAATATTTAGCAAATTGCAGTTTGGGTGTCATTTGAAAAGCAAGGGTAAATTGGCCAGCAATAAGTTAAGGATTCTCAACAGAGTCAAGCGGTACTTCTCGTCGGATCATCGGTTATTGCTCTATACATGCGACGATCCGGCACGACGTGGAGTTCTGCTCTCACCTCTGGGTAAAAGTCCCAAAATACCAGCTCAACCAAATTGACCTAATACAACGCCGAGCTCTTCGAATCATTGGTAATCCAGATCGCACGGAGAATGTGGAGCCGTTATGATTGCAGTGAGACTTCGGGTCTCTCTGTGTAATCTATCAATTGTTCCTTGGATAGTGCTTTGAGGAAGATGGTGCCACTATCGCTATTCTCCCATAACACTTCCCGCAGTAGAGTTCATTCTTACTACCTGGAAACTATCCGTTCCCGGAAAGTATGATTCCAGTGTTATTTTCTACCACGCACTGGGCCCTGCTTCGGTATTCCCTGAGCGTTATAACCTATCCTTCTTTAAGCTAGGCTTTAAGAGAGTGCTTTCTTTACGCTAAGAAGCGACTTCATTTTGCTGGATCCCTGGATCTGTGAAAGTCTATGAGATGCGGTAACCGCTGACCGTGAGGCGGGCTGTATGCTCTTTTGCCTACAAGGCCATAATAAAAACTCCACAACGCCGCGTCGTAATATCTTTACGACGCGGGTGGAGCCCAAACGCAGCAATGGTGATGGGGCCCTCTCGGAAGCCTAATATTGAAGATTCATTATTTTTTAAACCAAATCCGCACTACAATCTGTACATAATAGATTAAAAATATAAAATTTGCGTAAATCTAAAGAACCACTATTATGATTTTTATGTATCACAAATAGGTAGGTAGATACCAAAAATGAAAATTAAGAAAATAGTTTTTGATTATTAATTTTGTTGGTAATAAATTGGTTAGGTTCTTTCTTTGCTTACGGCCTCTCGGGCCTGAGGGGCTGAGCCGCCGGGGGCCCCTAAGGTCGGGGGCCCGTGGCATTTTGCGCACTATGCCACCCTATTGTTACGCCACTGCATCATAGTCTGCTAATGGGACATAGGTTGAAAATTAAGCGGTTTGAAGATAGACTCGATCACCAGTTTGGTATATCAAGCGCAGTTAATAGAAGTGTGCAAGAAACGTACAAATTGCGGATATGCGGAAAACCACGTACAGCCCGCTAGACTTATAGTCGAATTAAAAAATACAGTCGTCAATTAAAGTAAACTACCAATGATATAAGCATTCTTTGCTGATGTCACAGCTATACCGAGCAGATACTTT
Source organism: Hyles euphorbiae (assembly GCA_023078785.2). NCBI lineage: Eukaryota > Metazoa > Arthropoda > Insecta > Lepidoptera > Sphingidae > Hyles > Hyles euphorbiae. The sequence goes on from CM041040.1 coordinate 20,671,228, forward strand.
GCAAAGTGCGATTGCATTGTGTAACTTAACAAAAGCACTATATTCCTTCACAGTTTCAGCAGAAACTGTAAATGTTTGATGTGATTTTTTGTTGTAATGGCGGTGCGTAACATTGTGCAGTCGCGACCGGCGCGGCAACATCAAACGCAGATAACATCAAAGCGATGCCGCCTGGTGGACGTGCCTAGTGCCCTCCTCTCGGTGCCTCCCGCTGGTATTGTTACGCTGCATCTCTTGAAGGATGGACAGGAGTAAAGTCAACTGTCTATACTGGGAAGATTTTAGTTAGCCATGAGCTGATTTGTTGGTGTAGAAAATTATTCTTAGGAACTCATCTCACAATAATACTATAATCTATGGTGTACATTTATTATAAAATTGAATTCGAATAATACATTCGGTATTACTTCTATATAGTGGTGGGGAAATGAAGCACATTAAACTACTTATTTAATTCGCTACGAGTCATCAAAACTTAAAAATATTTTTTGTTATCTCATAAACATTTTAAAATAAGTCTTGTCAAACTAGCTAAATAAAAATAATTTATCTCAAAATCATGTATCTATTAATAAATACCCAGTGGCTACACCGTTGAATATCGTTTCACGATTTAGTGCAAGACTATAACTCTATATTATCTTATATGTGGTTTCAAGTAATGTTTTAAACCCAGTAACAAATACTTGCAGTAGAACTAGAGAACACCACTTTAAAATACAAAATAAGAGCGAGAATCATTGAGATCTCTTTCATCCTTATGACATAGTTTTGTTCACAATAAACAGCGCAAACAATATTTTCATTCACTCAAGTGAAATTAGCAATCTATACCTGTATCTGTATAAACCGTATTACTAAGCAAAGAATGTAATGGTCCGAATAGAACACAAACAATAACGCTACTTGGATTGGGAATCTAAACAAGGAGCAACAGGAAGTCAATTAGTGTTGGTGCAATTAGTGGAGCTTCGTTGGCGATCGACTACTTCAAAGTAACCAGTTTTAACCTGGTGTTCAGGTAACTTTTAGATTGTATGGTATTCAAGTACATATACGTATTTGTTTCCTCAAACTAATTGTGAAAGTGGATCATCTGTGTGCTGTGGATATGGTGGTCGCGGGTTCGAATCTTAACGCACGTGTGAATGTGGCAGCAATTATCGTAGTTTAATGGCGAAGGAAAATATTGAGGAAATCTGAGTAACGAAGAGAAAAAGAATTTCTATTCTGTAAGAAAAACCGAATATTGTCTCCTTGGCTTTGAGCGGGGTGTAGGAGTCGCTAATCCATAAATGCATTGTGGGTTGGCGAGGTGAAGGTGTCGAACCAAAGGTAGTTGCCAATTACAAGAATTATTTCCAGACGTGGCCTGATATATTGGCCTTTTATTTCGGCAATGGAATATAGGCCACTAGGCCTCCGTGCTTACCCTTCATTAGTACAGGCGTGACCTTGTGTAGTCTGTATTTATGAAGGTATACTTTATTTATTCATATATAAAGCGTGGCATGTAATTGCGCATTAAAAAAAAAAACGCATTATCAGCACTGTTTGCCTCGGCATCACAATTTAAGCTGTGACTTGCAAAACTGCTAATTTCTTAAATACATTAAACATACGGGAATGCTTTGCCATTGTTGTATTATTGACAGAAACAAATACTCAGCATTAATATCTTGGGTTATCACGTAAGACAATACAATAGACTTTTCGCCTTCCTACCTAAAAATGAAACAAATACTTGTGAATCACGAAAACGTTTGTCTCGACATGGAGAAAGAAACTGCGGTTTTTCGGCTCATAGCCGGCGTCTTAACATCATTGAGAATAAAAAAAAACAAACAATATTGGCATTTTTTCTTGTTTTTTATCCTAAATTCCTGCACGGTGGATAAACAAATCCATTTGGGTCGGAGATGTAGATAAGCAGGTATTGTTTGCAGTAATTATGGTATCGTATCCCACTATCCTACAGGATCATATTACGTGTGTTTCTCAAATATTTACATAGAACGCGATGTAATGCGATATTTTGTTTGGAGCGATTATGTGTAATTATCGTTTGTTTACGAGGTGGAGGGCGGGGGCGCTGTGAATGCGTATTCAAATTGTTTAATTGTTGTCTCCGACAGATGCTTCAAGTCCTCGAGAAGTCTTAGTTCAGATGCAATTTGGAAAGCTATATGATTGAATTAGATTATTCTTAATAGCTGACGCTGAAGATCTGAAACGTCTTAAGTCAATAGTTCAAAGTAAATCTGATTCCGTTGGTCTCTCATATGCAAGAGGCCGCCTAGGTGGGTGCCACCGCAATGTCTTTTTCTCCCGCCAAACAACAGTTTAAAGTCACTGTTGAGTTTCGAATTGAAGGATTTTTTTTGCAGTTAATGGCGAGACGAGCATGCCGTTCGTCTGATGGTAAGCGATGCGACCGCTCATGAACATTAGCAAAACCAAACAACACCTTGAATTACAAAGCAATGCTTGGCATTCCACTACGCTCGCTATCTTGAGACATAAGATGTTAAGTCTCAATATGTCCAGTAGTTACTCTGGCTACAATGTCCTTCAATCCGAAACACAACAGTGCATTTAAACTGCTGTTCGACATGAGAAATAGACATTGCGGTGGTACCCACCCAGGCAGCCTCTCACATATAAGAGACCTACCACCAGGATTTAGTAGCCGGAGTAACTTCTGGACATATTGAGGCTTAACATCTTATGTCTCAGGATGGCGAGCGCAGTGGAATGTCAAGCATTGCTTTGTAATTCAGTCGTATCGCTTACTATCAAGCGAATGGCATGCTGGTTCTGTCATTCATGGCAATAAGAAAAAATCTACGTTTGGTTCCGTTAGAGTTTCAATTTTGTGCTAGAAATTAATTATCTTATAGGTTTGAATTGCTTGTACATATTTGGCCAAGTCAATTCGTTTATAGTGTGAAGCTATACTGGCATAGGTGAGTAGGTTGCGTATAGAAGCATAATCATGTCAACCCATTTAGGTTGACATAATTATGTCGATTGACTAGCGATAGTAATCTGTTGCCAATCCATGATTTAGAAGATCATGCATTTACAATTAGCTAGGATGCAAGCATGTGACTGATCTAAAAACAAAACATCTAGAAGTTTAAGTACGACAGTAACGTTGAGTTAACGTATTTAAATTAGTTATCACGCGATATATTTCCTATGTTTCTAAAGTGAAAAAAGTACCTGCACCCGGGCGAGGCCGGATCGCACCGCTAATATGACATAATATTCAAACCATAAACATAATGTTTCTAATTCATAGCAACAATAAATTAAAATTCATAAAGCTAACAAGGTGTGATAGACGAAGCAGAGAGGCGGTTGCGCTGGAATTGCCGGCCGGGCCAATAACGGAGGTCCCTAGGATGGCAATTACTTGAGTTAACCTCGCCGGGGTCACAAGTAATTCAATAAGCTGACATTTTGTGCCGCATTGTCTGCCCACTTTAGATCTTCGTTTGCGTACAGACGATACAAATGATGCTGGAGAGAAGTGTGTTTAGGAATAGATTTGTGAATGTCAGGTAAAGGATATTGTTTTTGTTTTTATCGTTATATTTTAATTTGATTTTCTGGTTTTATTATAAAGAAAGTAATTCTTTAAGGCGCGTGACAGTCATCGAGGGGTTTTTAGTCAGTATGCTGGTGTAGGTATTGTTAGGGATCCAGGTCGGCTACAACATCCACGTTGTGCCGGGCTGGAAGGCCAGTGAAACTGAAATACCTCTTTCGGTCTCTCCCAGGGTACCGAAAGGGCAGCTAAAAGCTTTTCCTCAGGAAACTAAAAAAAAACAATATAATATTGTATAGATACGATATCGTTATTAATATTATGGTGGGGTTATTATTCAACAAGTAACTAGATTTTTTGCAATTCAGTAGGATAAATGATCAGATAAAACATAATTTGGAAATACCTAAAAGCGAACAGTTTAAAGGAATGCTACCTTATTTATAAAAGAGATTTTAAGATTTTCTGTAATATCTTGAACATTGTCGTCAATGTACTCTGATTTTAATATCGGTATATCTAGCTGGATTTTGATGTCATTTTTCATGTCTGATTGTTTAATTTGATTTATTTATTGGTCCCCAACTAAGACTTACACATAACAGACATTCAATAAATTACATAACTTTAAAAATAAACATTGTGCATCTTAAATTACAGGACGCCACATCTTGGCCAAATTGTGTGAAATACAATCAAATAGACTGTTACTTCGACGACAGGGCTATCTATGGGATATAGATTAAATAAAGAATCCCTTTGGATTTATATTAGGTAGTATTGTTTTTTTTTTCTGCCAATGATGTGTCCCACTCTCAAAGCGTTTTTAGCTACGTATTTCGATTCCATTAAAAAATATACATAAAACTCTACTTTTCTAAAATGATGGCCTATAAAAGAAACTACGCCATAAATTGTATCCATGCACTATTCTACGAGTTAAAAATTAACTACTAATCATAGTAATGAACGAGGTGGAAATTTGTTGGTCAATATTCATAATTGAATAATTTTAAAGAGCGCTCACAGCGATTAGTAAGGCTGGCACCCTCGTTGCGACAGAGATCATCTCGCATTGCAGGGATCAGCAACATTTTGGAAATATTTTGTAGTGGTTAAATAGTTACCAGCCAGTTTTACAGCTTTCTTGATGTAGTTGGTTGAAACGCTGCCTCTGAAATTGAGGGCCACGGGCTCCATCCTTGCGCCGAGATATTTTTTGTATTTATCACAAATTGTTTCTGGCCTGAATGGTTTGGTTGTGAAATCGTAAATTCTATTGTAATTTCCTATAGCCTCGACCGTAAGATCGTATGTTAGAGTAGGATCTGGATGGCATGTATGACTGTTAAGATTTTTTTGAGTGTTTTATAATCGACCCTTGCTCTCGCACGATTGTCACTAAAACTATCACCCGGCTTCGGTTTCAGTCGCAGCCTTGATATACCGTGTATCTAGTTGTTAGCATAGTAATTAATGTGGTTAAAATCACGATTAAGAGCACTCAACGAAGCCATAACAATACCAAGAGTATTATAATCGATATCTCAGTGGGCAGGGCCGATACTGAGCAAATATTATTTATTACAGATTAGTTGACGTCACAGTATGAGCATAAGTAGCAAGGTATCAAAATTACATTGGTAGATTAATTCTGTTGTTGCGTCACAAAATGACTTGTAAGAATTTTGTTGTATCACTGACCACAATACTTTTCAATGTTTTGTCAAGATTCATTGTTTATGAGATTATTGCTGATAATAAATTTAAAATTTTTAGAAATGCTCATGTTGAATGCGTGATAAAAATCATTATACCTTGGGCGAAATAATCGCATCACAGTTTATATTTATATTTATATAAGATCGGCATTTATTAATTGCCTAAGTTAGTTTCAATTGCAATTCGTTTGGATACCTACCCTGTAAGTGAAATGGTACGTCTATCAGTTGTCCTGGTAGTCTGTTGCCCGAGGTTAGTTACTCATAGTCTTCCAAGGAACGACTACCACGCATTAAGATTTAAATTAGTAACCATTATATACACTACTGATCATGTCCTTCCGCAACTATTTATATAGCGTTTTCTTGTCTAATAAAATGGTTTGATAAACAAATGAAATAGGCCAAATGTTGTTGATATGTTGGGTGACCGGCAGCCGCCCGCATGGCTGGTCTAATGCAGCAATTATGGTGACTCGCCACGCCATCCGTTTGCTGGCATTACTGTCCACACTCCACGACCTCCCCTATGTGGCAGGACGCAGGGCGCACTGTTTCTGCAGGGAATCTATTAAAATAAAGGAATTGCGTTAGTTTCTCAATTGCTGTTGCATAACAGTGACTCGGGTAAGGCTTGCGGTAGAAAGGATTTGATAAGCTCGTTTTTTTTAAAGTTTCTTGAAAAGTGTTTGGACTGTAATTCAAACGTCATATTTACTTGAAAGAGTTCTTTGAAGATTAGTTAATTGAGGTTTCTACATATTTATATTATATGGTATTCCATCATTGCATTGACGTCGCAACAATTGTCATTTATAAGATAAGTATTGAGACACTTTTGCAGATTATCCTAGTATCAGCACATATTACATTAAAGAGCAAAGTAAATAGATAATACAAAGACTTCGCACATGTCTCTAATTAACTTTTCTAAACGGAATCTCCTTTAACCCATGACATATTTTTGTTAGCGAACCAGTAGTTTACTCAATGCAAAACGTTAAAATAAAATAAAAGAAAATGTAATTTACAAACCACTGTAACGTGCAAAACCCGAAGTTCAATTCCTGGGCACCACAATCACCAAATGTATTTACAGTGCAAAACCCGAAATTAAACCACCACAATCACACACATTTATTTAATTAAAAACAAGATCATAAATAATAACTATTATTTTCAATAAACAGTACGGTAAGCATGTCTCTCGTGGTGGCAGCCCTGTCCTAATTCTAAATCGGTCACGGTGGTCACCGTCCGCGGAACGGATTGCTTTCAAAGCCCTACTACCCGACTGGATAACCCTTTTGACGTGTGCTTTAGGTTATAAGTGACTAGCGTGTTTGTGATATGCTTATGATTTAACACTTTTTTTACTTGCTTTTATTCCACATTTGAATGTGTACAGCGGTATCATAATTTTAATTTTGTTGTAAATAATTAGCTTTATAAACTGAAGTTTAGGTGCAGTCTGACCTCGGTACGGTATTTTTAGTTGTAATGAATGGCTGAACGAAAATGCTATTCGTTTGATGGTAAACGACATGACCGCTCATGATCAGTAGGTAAAAACGAACAACTTACTGGTGGTAGGTCTCTCATATGTGAGAGGCCATCTGGGTAGGTACCACCGCAATGTCTATTTCTTCCGTGAAACAACACTGTTTAAATGCACTGTTGTGTTTCGGATTGAAGGACATTGTAGCCAGAGCAACTACTGGACATATTGAGACTTAACATCTTATGTCTGAGGATGGCGAGCGCAGTGGAATGTTGCTACTGTATAAACAGTAGATACGACCGCTCATAAGAGCGGTCGTATCGCTTACCATCAGGCGAACGGCTTGCTCGTCTCGCCATTCACTGCAATAAAAAAAAGCAAAAGCAATGCTTGGCATTCCACTACACTCGCAATCCTAAAACTTAATAAAAATAATAATAAATAACACCAGTCACAAACACCCAGGCCCGAAAGAAATATTTGTTGGTCGCACAAACATTTCTCTTGTCATAAGATGCTAAGTCTCAATATGTCCAGTAGTTACTGTGACTACAATGTCATTAAAAGCGAAACACATCAGTGCATACACTGTTGTCAGGCGGGAGAAATAGACATTGCAGAGGTACCTACTCAGGCGGCCTCTCACATAGGAGAGGTAGTTGTACACTAGTTAGTTAGTTTCCTTAGTTCTTCAACCTACATTAATACAGTTACCAGATTTACTTTTTGGCTTTTGTGAAGAAAACTCTGAGTTTTTAGGTTTCTTGACTATTTTCAGTTAGGCATCCGGATGTATAATTTGTTTTTTTTTTAAATACGTAAGCGCCATTCCCACTTGGATATCGGTATCCAGATAAATATTTATCAATATTTTAGATTAATGACGCTTAACAAAAAAAATCTTATCCCAAGGTTATTAGGAAAGTAATTGAAATACAGAAATATATTGCGGAACATCGAGAATTAATCCCGAGGTACTGAATTCGAATACTTATTCAAATAGCCTTCAAAAGAACCTTTAAATATTTGAGTAATATTGAGATAACTTCGGATTTTACTACAGTTATAAATATGAAACCAGAAAATGCCAGAAGAAAGAAAGAGAAAAGACCAAAGCTAGTAGAAAATACTATATTTTTCTTTACTGTATTAATTAGGATTCAGTGCTAGTGGTGTTAGCACGACCGATATCGCTTTGTGTTTATTCTCCTTTCCGCTACTGCTCGATACTTGAGCCAGTTCAGAGCGTCACCCCTTCAACAAGAAGGGGTCAATAGTCAAGAGTGAGGGCATCTTGAGGCTCCGTCTCGCCGTCACCCACAACCCTCGCGCAATTAATAACAATCACTTTATTGTCACCCACTTACATCAATACAGTTATAAAATTTATTTTATTTACGATTTTAAAGCATCCTAATTGATGGATGTTGGTTGAACAGATAAATGTGATTGTCGTATGAAGTTTGTCAATTTGTAGTTATTTATTGTGGTGATACACTGGACAAATAAATAGTAATTTTTTTATGGTATGGGAGTCAGAAATTTTCTATTTCGTCCGAGCACCAGATAGCACTCTTAAGAAAATGTTCTGCTTAATAAATATAATAAATAAAATATCAAGTATTACAGTATCAAAAACTCAATGAATGTTTTTAAATTCTGAATATAGAATGCTTTTTTTAATAAAATCTATTGTTTTACTATGCCGCAATCGGCTAGCGTGTTAACTAACAAAATGTTCTTATTATTTGACCACGTCCCAATACTGGACAAATGCTAGTCAAATCAAGTAATGTGTGTTCCATTTAATAAATAGGAGAATTCATAATAAAAAATATGATGCAGGATTAATTGACTAAATAAGCAGAATATATTTCTAGGTCATATTTAAACGTGAAAAAGCCATATTCTACTTACCTTAGACTATTATAGGAATAGATTGACTCCACCCAAGTTTAATAGTTTTACAGGTATTCAATGGAAAACTTGGAAAAAGGAGTCTGTTTTAATGAGGGTGCTAAAATCGAATTTAATATTAATATGGCAGCCCGACATACTACGACGGAAAATGTTTACATAACTGCTATTTTTATTTATTGTTTTTAATAGTTTCTTCATTTATTTTAAATCACAAAACAAACAAAAACCGTACGAAAATGTATAGAACACCTACGTATAAAATTATTCAACAAACACAATGACATTTTTAATAGTGTTGCCATAATTGTTTTTCTTTAGTATAAATTGTCACCGCATCGTCCTTTTTTCAAGCTATAAAGATATGGTTTTGATTTAGCGTCGTATCCGTATCGGTGAGTAAGATTTCGTGAAGACGAGATGTACGTCTTTCGTCTTCACGGTTTTTTTTCTTTTCTTCTTCCAATTTGAGAGTCGGGCTGCACACTGCTGTAGTAAATATTAAAAATAAGATGTGTCGTTTGCCTGTTCTATGCCATAAAAAATACACCCAAACGAAACCGTTGTGTATCAACATACATATACAAAGTTAATCAATTTAGTGCGGCATGTCTCCAAACATGCGTATCCTCAGACGCTATTCTTCATCATAGGGGCTCATTTGTGTCCAATTTGGCCGCGGTGGACAATGCTCGGCCCTCACCGCGTACGTTGAACGCTGCCGTATTGTCAACGAATTAGTTTAACTGGTGCATTGTGGCGGTCCTGGGAAGTCTGGCCAAACATTGCCGTCTGCTCACGAACGCTTATTTGATTCATATTCATAATACTGCACTTTGTTGTCTTCTGCAATATTAGTTTTCAATGGAATAGGGAGCGAACGAGCAAATATGCGATCTGTATGTTGTCACCGTCGCCCATGAACAATTACCACACCAAAGGTATCACTGACGCTGTTGCATTGCAGGAATTTTAAAACTATTTAAGTACTCGTATCCGAGGATATACTAGTTGAAGTAAGTTTTTATAGATGTAGTTAAAACTAGGGTACAATTTGGCCGGCTCAAACGAGGTCTGTAGCACAAAATACCGATTACCGACGATGCTTTGTTGCTGTGTTTCGTTCGGTGAGTGACATTGCTGAAGGCCCAACAGTTGGTGGTCAGTGATCACAGCACGCGATTTTGTAAACTGTACATTTGTAAAACTATTTACAGTGAAACAAAAATCTGTAGAAGTGCGTTGGATTTGAGATATAATAGGACTCTATCTCTTTGCCTACGACTTTGTAGATATTGCTACAATTAGCAGTTCTACCTCTAATTAACCGTAGAATATTCAGTGTATGGCGTACATACTCTTTAAGGGTTCGTCATACTAATCCGCATAGTAATTGTTATTGTACATAACATTAGGTGATCATTGTAGGTGACTAATGAATATCGGTGAGGACCAAATGTCCTAGGATAAAAAAAGTATTGATTGAAACAGATCTAATAGTAATTTGCTTAATACGTTCAACGATTCTATAATTTTATTTATACAGATAAGGAGGAGAATGCGTCGAGATGAGTGCGGGCATCCACTCAAAACGGACATAATAGAATAATTTGTATTTATTGTGGCCGCGTCTGTCCGTGTCGCGCCCTCTGCCCTCCCCTCCCGCATCGACCGCTTTCACACGAATCTGGAAGAAATACTTTATTGTTAATACACTTATTGTTAAGCTTAGTTCATGTGACAATAGATATTTTGGTCTTAGAGATATTTTCATTGAAAATTATAATTGTAAACGAAGTAGTTTTCTTCGTCTTCGTCTTATATTGACCTTATATAAATGAGGTCATTATATTTTTTTCCGATGTTGCAGAATGATTTAGCATGTGTGTCTAACATGAACTTTCAGAAATTGATGCTTGAGTTCAGTGTTTTACTGGGTCATTTGCTAGATGTTACGTATCCCGGATTCCTTATATTCCAAGCTACGAGTATAGGCACCCACTAAAACAACTTGTATTTTATATTTCGTCTGAAACAATAGTGTAAACGAGGGTAATTAATGGACATATTGAAACTTAATATCTTATGCCCAGAATGGCGAGGTCATTGGAATGCCAATCATTACTTTGTCATCGATGGTGTTGTTTGGTGTTGCTACAGTTCATGAGCGGTCGTATCGCTTGCCATTAGGACAATGCCATGCCCGTCTCGCCATTCATACAAAAATCGTACATTAGAATTCATTCGTGTGCACCACGCCTAACTTGATTACGTATGTTCACAAAATCTTGACGCGAGAATTGTCAGAATTGGGACAAATGGCGTTTGATTCCCAGTTTAGTAACATTTTGAGTAAATACATTGAATATCTGTGATGCGGGATGTTTGTTCCTCATTTACGAGATTAGTGAGTATTTTGTAAACGTATTGGCGCAGTAATGGATTGTTTATTGTGCGTCATTGTATTAGTATGTTATTAGGAAATATTGAGGGAGGGGGAATTTGAAGCTGATATTGTAGTGATTGTATTTTGATTTCCAATTGTCTGCATTACTTTTGATTGAACTTTCTTCAAGCAATTAAAAGCAAACTGCATCACAGTTTGCAAATGGTCAAGGTCAAGGAGAGATAACACCAAATACCGATTCATACTCGTAAATCCTAATATAAGTGTGACTGTGGGCATTAGTTTATATTGGATTGGTTTGAAACGAATAGTTTGTGTTGGTAAGTATGAAAATGTATAGTTCAGTTGTTCTTTGCAATCTTGTGAAGTGGTATCATTTGTTGGGCCAGTTGGCTTGTCTTTTGATAGAATTGACTATCTATATGGATAAATTTTATTGAGGCGTAAAAGATATCCGGTCTTTATGTGTATTTAATGCAACCTTATAAGCACAAAATTGTATTATAACTTCTACCACGATTTCCAAAACATATCCTGTTTCTTGATTTCCATTTCCTCCAAATATTTGAATGTGGCGTAGGATGACGTGTACTAATTGGTGTAATTGCATTAAACAGGCCTCGGCTGTGACATCAATTGGCTGCAACTCAACACCGCTCCGACTGACCACCAACATGGAACGTTTGTTGTCCACAACATCACTTACTGTTGTTAAAATGTTTAAATGTAGGGTTGAAGATGGGAGAATTGACGATTGTTCAAGGATGATCATGATTGTTAATAGTTGCAATTTGTTGGTAGAGTTACGAGTGGTTTATAGGATTTTGTATTGATCCTATATATATATATATATATCTTTAATATATATAATTCACGTGTCACGTTGTTTGTACGCGATGGGCTCCTAAACCACTCAACTGATTATAATGAAATTTTGTAGATATGTGTTATTTGTTCCAACTTACAGGGTGAGATAGTTTTTATCTCGATTAAATTGACGAAAGTATAAAATAAAGGAAAAATTTTTTTGGCATACCACGTGCCATACAAAATGTTCATGGGTTTGTAACTGTCAAGCATTTAATGTTCATACCGTCGATACGGTAAACTCTTCCCTCAAATTAAATAACGTATTTAAATAAAGGTTTCAAATCGACAACATGTATCCACAATATTCGATTAATGGCGTATTTTAGATTTTAAAGTTGTAAATTAATGACAGTAATAAAAAGTGGTTGACATTTAAATTGGTTGTCAAATATTTATGCATACGTTCAGAAATTTAATTTGTATAAACTAAAGAGTATATTATGAAGCTAAATAAATATAGGACAATCAAATAAATAATATTCACACATAAGCAGTTTTACTTCTTTTCAAGATAGAATGTCACTTGAAAATGAAAAATCTTTAATAAAATAACACATAAAAATAAAAACTGAACTGAACTGAATAAAATAACAATTTTATATAATTATGGAGAATATTGCAGAGATTCTCAAATTACGCGTTGCCTGTGTCTTGAGAAACCAGTTAAATATAATTGTTACTACATTAATTATTGTGAGTGTGAGTGTATTTCTATGAAAATTAATATTTCATCTCTTTATTACTTACAAAAAGTAATGGCGTAATATTTTTGGAAAAACAGCACAGTGGGGGTGAAATAAGGGATGGAATATTGCATGGATAATCAAAATCGCTAAAGTGTTTAATGACAAAAAATTATAAGGCACACTATTTGGATATGGTGAAACGGGATATAATAGAGTGGGACGTAGGGGAGAGGACTGGGATAGCTGACAGATTTGATAGGACGAAATGTAAATGCACGGTATAAGACGGGATGGTTAATGAAGAGAAAGGACGGGACGTATCGGGAAGTGACTGAACAGACGGGATGGGATGGAATTGAGCAGGACAGTAGGATAGCTAATTCATGTTTAGGTATACAAGAGCTTATACGAAAAATAACATGTATTTGGTGTGGAGTAAAATAAAAAAATATCTGCATCCAGGCAAAGGTGGGTCGGGCTTTTTTGCTATGCTAAATAATTGAATATAAAATTAATCATATTATAATAACTAAGCCATAGCGAAGCGTGGTCGGGTTAGCTATGGTATATTTTAATTGATTTCAATGAACGTCGTCGGAGTAGTAACAGTGTTATAATATCTCCGTAGCAAAATAATCATTTGAATCTGGAGAGATGGGATAGAATAGAATATAAGGTGGATAAAATGGGACAGAAGAATAAGTACAGGATGGGATTGGAATTGGATAAGCAGTTTAGACAACGGCTGTCATATTGATTTTAAATAAAATATGGACTGGAATCTGTATTTGCACCCAGGCGAAGCCGGGCCGGGCCGCTAGTATATATATATTTTTTGATCCTCTTCCTATACTGCCTTAAGGGGCTCGTAATATCTGCCAATTCCTGCTTTATACTTTGCACTCTCTATCATTAACATTCTTATCCTGCGTGCGGTATTTTTTGCGCGTATTTTTTGTGATTTGTGATCATATACGACAATAACCGCATTTCAACACGAGAGATGGCAAATGAAGTCTTAGGTAAAGGTTCTGGTCAAAGGCCTTTAATATTTTCAGTATAGGTAACTGTTATGCGGAATATTAGACACTTTTAATTCGATTCGACACATTTATATTCGATCATTCGATATTCATATTCGAAATAGAGACAAAAGTTAGACAACATTGCACCATGTTTTTCGTTGAATTTAAAAATATTAAAATGTTGAACTTGACAACATTTTCGCTGCTACTTATGACGTGTGCTGTGTTTTCTAGCTCGACCAGCCGCGGCGTCTCTACGAGGGGCCCACGATGAATGATTTTCAGCAACACGGCTACACAGCACGAGGGAACAAAGTGCCCACCGCCAACATTACATGTAAATGTTTACACCGCGCGCCTGCTACTCATCACAATTTTGAGACATCACACCACTACACACCGCACCCACATGTCTTAACCACATAACACGGTACATTCAAAAATCACTTCATGTGTAACGTAATAGGGCTCAAAAACAACTGGCAATGTGTAATCACAAGTGACGTTCTAAAAATAAAAGCTTCGCGAATCAATTCATCTTAAAATGAAGTACGATGTTAAAAAGTGTGGCGTAAATTCAACTCTATTGTTTATGTAGTAAGATTGATGTTTGTTAAGTTGTAAAGAATTTGATATCTTCAAAAAGAGTTTAAAATGTAATATAAGTAAAGGGCGCGTGATCTGAAGATCAAAGCGGTTTCGATCGAACCGCCAATGTGTGGCGTACTTAGAACTAATCGTCTTGACACTTACATGTTCTTTCTTAATCGTATCCTGTTACAAATTAAATGTAGAGGAAAATTTTAAAAGCTTTTGTCTGCTATCTGGCCATCAAAAGAGCCTTAAAGTATAAGTTCATTTCTTTGCATTTTAAGGGTATTTTTAAACTGTAACCATCATGTTGTCAGGTGACCTTAAAGGTTTTTACCGGGTTCAAATGATTTATCACTGTTGGATAGTTTACCGAATAATAATTTATTAGGTTCATTTCAATAGTTTACCGAAATTGTTGCCACTTAATAAGGTGGTCTTGTAACTTCAGACAAAATGAGTTTCAGACACGTATAAATAATACTTCGCGTCTATTCTATGGAATGTTGATTAAGGACATGTTGAGGAAAGATACGAGGACTTGTCGCGAGCTTTGTTTTGGTAACGGTAGAGCAAAATATGAAAAAAGCAGCTGAAAGTAAGTGCAGTACTCTCTTTTCAGCCACAGTAAGTGCATTGTTAAATATAAGCCTTATTCATGGTATTCCACGTCTACTTGTTGTAAGCGCCGTCCAGCGACTTCCTACAACCTTAACCAGGCAATTATATCAATACTTTACTTTACAAACTTTAATTGCTTCGTAGAGCATTTATTAAATACTATACTATAGATAACGAATTCCTAAAAGAACGAACTTTAAATGTGTTGTGAAACCATCAAAACTTGTGCGTTGCGTCGTGGTGATCCCGGCGGATTCGCTTTGATGTGACCGCTGTTTACGCGTGGTGTGCGCCTGGCTTCACTATTAAACACAGTACACAACATGTGCCCAACACGCCAACATCGCCAACGTATTGGCGAATATGCGAACCAACGTCCTTCTTTGATATAAATCTTTAGGTGAGGCAGTTATCATATTAAGGCTCATGACTAAGAAACTACAATGTCTTGGCAAGCAAAACGTTAGATAAAGGTTGCAAAAAGTCACTAGATGAGCGTCGCGTCCCACAGGTTGCAGTAAAAGCCCTTGGGGAAAGCCTATAGACTATTTTCAGCAGTAAATTCCCTGTCAATTTGAATACTCAGAATGTCTCAGAACTAGATGGTAAACCGGTAACGAGGGATAGAACAAATAATGACGGCATGGCAACAAAAAATTATATCGTCTTATCAACGATAGTCTTCCAGAAACAGCCATTCTAGTAAACATTCAAAAATCTAATCTACTTCACCCAACACATTGTAGTACTGTGATCGGTGATTTCTATAATTTTTCAACTTAGTTGACGTTTTGCCTTCGATATTGCATTGTTACATAGATAAGCTTAAGTATTACATATTAAATTATGTATACATCGAGTCTATTTTCATAAGAATATTTTTGATAATAATTTTTCAAGAAATTTAATCAAATTCTTCATAGAAGGAATTTCAAATTATAATATTTATTGATCAACTTTGATTCGTCGGACTGAAAAAGTTGTGTGTCCTGGATAGATTTTTTTCCTAAACTTGCCGAAATTTATGTATCAAAGTTCTAAAATTCTTTTTTTTATATCAGGAAATGAATGAGCTAATATAGAATTCATAGGAACACTGATACACATTTACTACATTAAGACATACATAAATTCACGCTTTTTTTCTGGAAGAGGTAGGCAGGGGTGCTACCAGGACACCCACGTTCACATTGTATTTTCCGTCCCTCGATGTGATAGGGCACAAATCATTTTCCCTGCCCCGGGATTCGAAGACTCAATGTTGTTATCGTACCGTATTACAACTGCGCCAACAAGGCAGTAAAGCCTTTATTATTGATAACCTTGGAATTGTTTAAAATCCATTAAAAAATCCCAACTTAATCCAACATAATATTGATAATGAGTGTTGGTGTATTTGGTCCAATGGTTGGCGTGTTGGTAGCGCGTTGGTTGAGAACAGAGATGCTGTTTATTACAACACTCGTTCGGTTTGCTCCAATGAGCGATATTGTGTGTAAACAAAGCGGCTTGGTTTTCATGATACATCGCGCGGTAAGTGACGAGCGGGGGCGGATACGCGGAGTACCACTTCCGGGAAATACCATATCACGTAAGCGTTATTATTGATGTCGAGAATTCATGTTGTAATCTGAGGAATTAGGTCTAGATGCTATCCAAGAATTGTGAGATAATTTGTACATTATTCTTGAATTCTTGCAGAAACAAATGTAATTTAAAACTGAAAAATTGCTTATATTATGTTATGCTAAATATTGCCTAGTTTGACGCTGACGCCTGAATTGGTAACGGCTAAGCAACCAGAGAACTTTTATCATATTTTAATAGATCCTGCCTTCAGGGCAGTGGTACGCAAACTTCATTACTTAGACATCTTTATTGCCATATTGTTACCTTATTATTTAAAGAAAACAAGTTAAATGAAATACAGAGAGCCAAAGTAACTATTGAACATAATGGGACTTAACATCGTATGCCATGGTGTTGTTTCATTTTGCTGCTGTCCATGAGCGGTCGTGTCGCTTATCGTAAGGCGAATAGTACGCTCGTCTCGGCAACCATTGCTATAAACATACGTCATATTTTGTATAAATTATTATTATTGGTAAATTCCATGCATATACAAATATATAAACAGATTACACACTGCTGTTTCAAAGTTTAACCTCTGAATTCTTGACCATGACCGCTGTAAGTTTACGATTGCGCCGCGTCGGCGTTCCGCTCTCTACTTTGAAGTGGTTTTCGGGTTATTTACGTAGTGTTTGTTTATTTTCATATATGTGGTGGCCCAGAACATCGGCTACTTATGAACTGTGTGCCGTTGCTCCACTTCATAATTCACTTTTACTGGCCGCGGCTAAATTACAGCGTTTAACATTTACTAAGCTCGGCCGTGGGGGGAAACTCCAAACACCTGATACACACTGCTTGTTTGCGTCTGTGCGGTTTGTTTGCGAAAAATTCCGAGATTCGATATTTCCCGGAATTGGAATAAATTTAAAGTGCGTTTCGGTTTGGCGTGCACTGTTGAGAAATCTTATAGCTCGATATTATGCATATATTTGCAGACAGACAAGCAAGACAACTCTGAATGGGTAGATAGAGTAAAAGTGCCACTCGACCCTATCAAAGTGTTTGCATCAGGCATTGCAACTGTTGCGTAGTATGTCCTGAGTTGCTGCATCGTTTGAAAATTCAAGCCCCTCGGTGTGATAGTCGGCTGCAAAACCGAAAGACATTTGTTATTTGTAGTTCCTTTCTACACCACCAATGTTGGTCAATACTCGTGTATATCTCGCATCACATCGTCTTATAATTCCATCAGTAGTAATTTTGACATTTTCACAGGTGCTTTGACCTCAATAAAAGATAAGCTTTCTAAATGGTACACAGATTTATTAGCAATAAGTAGTTCATAAGCACTGTTATCTTTTTTTTAGAATATGTTGTCTTCACTTTAATAGATTATACATTGTCCGTATGTTTGTATTGTTGAAAAGTTGTTGTATATATTTTATAATTTGTTACCTGTTTGTGAAGCAAATAAATAAATAGAAAAAGAACTGCTAAAATTTACAGTGGTACTCATTTTAGTGACAATGTCCTCGTGCATAGAGTACAAAATAATACTCGTAGGTACGCTAAGTCTATATTAACCTGTAACCAGTTGCTATAAAACCTTGATATTTAGTCATCATTTTCTAACTATGCCGCTAAAAATTCTGTGCCTCTAAGAATAATAATTACTAATCAATGAACTGCACGGATTTCGTGACTAATAAAGTTTTCCGACAATTCAATTTAGTACTTGATCGATTACCTTGGCATGTAGCCTGTAGGTGTACCCCGCAGGATTTAATTACCAACAAGATTATGCTAATACTCTTTGTTGGGTTTCGAGAAGCCGCCGCCAAAGCCGATGCACCTAATATTGATAATTGCATTTATTTTAATTTCAAACCTTATAAAACATAATCTGCTTAGCGCAATCCGTTTATAATTCACGTTTCATGTGAATTACTCATCCTTTTGTTATGGAATTTCCACAAGTTCGCGTCGGTTCATAAAACCAGTGTTATGTACTTATAAATGAAATTTAAGAGCATTTTAAAAATCACGAGAAGCTATGACTTTTATGAAGGAATTGATGATATTTTCGTAATGATTATATATACATTACGGACGCAACTGTTTCTCAGCCACAATAATAATCAATCCGAGTCCAGATGCAACTTTGATCTGTTAAATACACAATATTCAATATTAAAACACTCATAAAACTCGTGCATTAAATCATTTTAGAGCGCGTAAAACTTTATTAAATATGGATTATTTTCGTGCAGGTTTTAGATATCGTAAAGCTGTCAATACTAGCGGCTGGCTCGGAGATGATGTATGTTTCCATACAGGATCAAACGGTGGTTCGCTCGCCTGTAGGCCGGATGCCCCAACCAGCTCGCGGGCCAATCAAACGATTCCCGAAATAGATTCAAAGTGGCGAGTGAAGCTTTGTCTACCTTCTGTATGGGTTGAAGGTACTGTACGCGATAGTAAGTTGTATACCTGTAAGAAAGGTACATGAGATCTTTCCTGAAATTCGTTATGAAATTTCTGGTTGTTTTATTAGGAATGTATAAGCGTCACTGATCTTAAAAATTAAATAAATAGTTTTTATTGATTCTTATTTATTCCACAAGCATTACATTAGGATTGCAATTACGAAAGGCGACGAGTCATCTGAGAAATTCTATAGTGAGGATTTTAGTCTTCTAGTTGAAAATGAGTTGCCAGGATTAGACACGTGTCTAGCAGGGCGATAATTGGGATCCTATTAAATCTTGAGACAATAGTAATATTGGTATAATAAAGTTTTTGATAGTAGCACCTCTGCCTATCTCTTCGAGCTTAGAGACTTGAGCATATTAAGTGCAATTTTTTTGTAGATAAAATACTCCAGTGATAACTCATCTAATATTAAAAACAGTGTTATTAAATGCCATAAAGCGTAATAACAGGAAACCGCTAGCAGGTGCGGCGTTCCAGCGAGGAAGTGCTTGCTTGTCTGTCTGTTTACTTGTTTGTGTTAGTGCGCCTTTGATTGCGCGCCTTTTGATCGACTCGCGCTGTTTTACTTACAATTATTCGTTTATTTTTCCTATGCGTGAAGTAGTGGCGGTGTGAAATGTTCTAGCGGGGCGGGTTTCCTATTTGGTTTATATTTTGTTAGTTGTGTGTGATATGAGTTTTGGGTACTTTACTTATTCCACCTTGGCACTAACGTTGGCAGACTTATCATTGACAGCATTAAACTAAGGAAATGTTGGGTTATCACAAGTTTTAATCGTACTTTAGGTTCCTGGTTTTGTATGTATATAATTTTCGTTATAGTTATAAATTACTCTCCCTCAAACATAGGTTTAAAGGAACAAATTATTTAAAATACTTATGATCACTCCAGCGTAAGCATACACGTCACAAAAATATCTATGTTTATTATTTTTTACATTCCCATACGGAATAAAGTGTCTGTCACATCGTGTTCCGCGAGGATGCGCGCGCATCAGCGAGTGACACGGGTCCACAACACTGCCGGCGCAGTCGAACTACTCGACTGAGATAATGTGCTAAATGGAGATATTTTGATGCCGAGCCAGGATTGATTAAAATGTGTGAGTCATCTGCATTTGAAAGAAAGTAGTACATAAAATGATTTCTGAAATAGTAAATAATGATCAGATTATGATTTAGAAGAAAGGTTCTAGAGTGGAGGCCACTTACAGGCAAGCGAAATGTCGGACGCCCGCCTACAAGGTGAACGGATGACCTGGCTAAAGTTGCAAGAAGTCGCTGGATGCAGGCCGCTTCCAACAGGTCGATGTGGAGATCCTTGGGGGAGGACTATGTTCAACAGTGGACTTCCTATGGCTGAGCTGATGATGATGAATCAGAGATTCGTCCTTGTATAGTCCCTTATCTCTTCTTAAGGTTGATATGAGTTTTGTATGCTGGTATAGCAAAGTGATTATACAACGTCTGTAATTTAAATTAAGAGACGGGAAATACCGATCTCTTGCCTACGACAGAATTAGAGCCTCTGTGGCGCAGTTGGCTAGACGCCCGGCTGAGAAACGTGTGGCCGCGGGTTCGATCCTCGCACCAACCCAAATATTTGTGTGATAAATAGGTATTTGTTAATTGTTTCGGGTCTGGGTGTTTGTGAGACCGAAGTATCTCGTAGTTCCTGATACCCGCGACACAAGCCTCAATCTTAGTGTTGGGTCAGGTCTATGTATGTGACTGCTGGGTGTCTTTATTTTTAATTAAGATTGAGAACTCAGGAACTCAGGAATTCTCGCCTGGTTCCTATATTTGATCTCACATTAATAATGATAATTTCACTTTATAGGCTTTATCAATTGAAGAGCCTTTTTAATTATTGCATACATTGGCAAATACAGCCATTTTTTATCGTTGCGCAAAAATAAACCGTGTCGAAAAGAAGGTTATCTTACTCAACTTGTGACCCACTGTATAGAAATGGAAACAATAATACCATTAAAATGATTTCCATAGATATGCGATACAGCGGAAACGTTACATTATTGCGTTACAAATATTTTCTTGGCGGGTCGTGATGGATCGGTACGGGGTTCGGTTCTCGTCTAATCGCGGTGTTTATCAATATTTAACCTATGCTAATTTGTTACGTTTTATTATTTGTTTGAATTCTGATGCAGAGCGACGGAGTGTGGAAATATTGCTTGCCAGGGAAACGGAAGTTGTATATCAAGATAAATATATTAAAGTTAAGTGTACATTGATACTTAAATAAAAATGAATGCGATTTAGAAATTAATTTATAAATGACAATTAGACACTTTTGCATGCACAATGTACAATTTAAATAATTGAACATAAAAATAAAATATATAAAATATCTAATACCTACTCTAAAATACTTATAACACCATTAAATGTATAAAAAAGAAACAAAAATTCTTAGAAGAAACTAATTTGGGTACGACCGTGACAGGACTCGAACCTGCAATCTTCGGATCCGAAGTCCGACGCCTTATCCATTAGGCCACACGGTCACATCAGAAGGGGTTGTATTTAACTGAGGGATTCCGAATGAACTTATATGAAACGAAAAGTTTTCCAATTAAATGTGACTAAATTAAGAGTCAATTTTCCAATTAGCAGATATTTTTTATTTAACGTAAACTTCAATTACAAGTTTGGCATTGTTTTCTTTGGAGAAGTTGTTTGTATATAAATGTTAAGTTATTTAGCCATTAAAAATAGTTCCAAGTTAAACTTTATTGGTTGTAGGTCTCCCAAAGTTGAGGGGCCGCCTGGGTAGAGACTTTCCCGCCCTCACAGCCGCCACTGCAACTCCTATCAGCCAGGATCAACAGTGGCACACAAAGATTTGACACCGAGCTCCGGAGCTCGGCAAGTCTCTCAGGGACACTAGCTTGTCTTTAACCCGCATCGAAATTAATCAGAAAGAAAAACAAAAGGAGGAGTTGGAAACAAATAGTTGTCCACTTCCCTCCGCAGCAAAGCGGGTGACAAAAAATATATTGAGTCGAGAGGTATGTATCCTCTGATATAAATGTTTAGTTAGTGTTTAGTTATTTAGACATTAAACATAGTTCCAAGTTAAACTTTATTGGTTGCAGTGGCGTAACTACCCCATCGGGGGCCCGTGGCAAAGTTCATCAAATGGGGCCCTTCGTATATGTAAAAAAAACTTAACATTGTAATTTTGTTTTATATTTTTTTTAAAAGGTAGCCTATTAATAAACGGACCAGACGCGGCCGCCAACATGTTCATGGTTGTCTCGGGATCGAATCCCAGGCCACACCACTGATTTTTTGGGATCTTGCATGTATTGATATTCAATCACCACGTACTATGACGGTGACGGAAAACATTGTGAGAAAACCATGCTATCATCAAACAGGAACTGAATAAACAAGGTGGGCGACAGCACCGAGCCCTGAGAAACTCCGGCATAATTGAGGGTCTGACCGATCACCCTATCTG
Source organism: Hyles euphorbiae (assembly GCA_023078785.2). Classification (NCBI taxonomy): domain Eukaryota; kingdom Metazoa; phylum Arthropoda; class Insecta; order Lepidoptera; family Sphingidae; genus Hyles; species Hyles euphorbiae. The sequence goes on from CM041040.1 coordinate 20,693,675, forward strand.
GGGATCGGTTGCACGTTGGCCGCCGTCCAAGATTCCGACACAACTCCTGTGCGGTAGGACGCTCGAAAGAGACGAGTCAGTACAGGAGACAACTCCGCTGCACAAGGTCTTAGAACCACAACCACATCCGGGCCATTGGCTTTCCGCACATCTAGAGACCGAAATTTATTCATCTTCATCCTTTTTTGTCCAGGGCTGGACATAGGCTTCCTCCAAATTGCGCCATTTCATCGTGTCGTCAGCTTGTCGCATTCAGCATCAGGCAGCGACCTTTTGCAAATCCTCACTCCACCTAGCTGGAGCGCGTCCTATACTACATTGGCCAAAACGCGGTCTCCTCTCAAAAATACGTAAAACCCCATAGGTTATCGGGTCTTCGATAGATGTGGCCAGCGCACTGCCACTTCAGCTTGCTAATCCTGTTTGCTGTCCATACTTAGGTTCTCAAACGGATAATCTCAATACGGATCTCATCCTTCAAAGAGACACCGACCATAGCATGCTCCATAGGCCCCAGATAGGCATACTCGAAAACAACTTTCAGCTGGTGGCTATACAGCGACAGGTTGCATCAAGGTTGTGGTTGATCATTACTTTGGTTTTGTCGAAGTTCATTTCATGATCTACTCGCTATGAGGCTGAAGCCAGGCCGTGCAGCATCTGTTGAACTGACTGTTGACTTCTACGTTCGTTTATTATTTTATTTTATTATTTAATATCACTGTCTCATAAAAAGGGGCCATTGGGCTTATACTGACTTTTCTCAATCGCAAACAGTTTCACATGGCATTTTTTTTTTAATTACACCTGTCTGTAACATTGAAGATTTAATATTTTCCACTCCTATTAATATGGTTCAATTTTATTTTTGATCGTACTTGGTTGTTATTGATTTGAGTCTGAATATTGATTATGGCGGAGATTTCCTATTATGGAATTTTTAGATTCATCTATTCGTTCATTTTTGGGACTCTGTTTACTTGCCTTTTCGTCAATAAATTGTTCGTTCCCAAAGTACTGACTTATTTTCATGCTTATTTTAGGTAACCTTTTATTTATTTGCTTCAGACTTCTTTCTCTTTCGGTCTTCGCTACCACTTAAATAGTTTCTTTTACAAGATATTTGTTTGGACACTATTACCTTAATATTCATTAAATTGTAATTTATTGGTTTCTCACTAAGATTATGCTATAATGAAACAAAAACAAAACATTTAAATCAAATATTATCGTGAAATGTTTGTCATGTTTAAAATGTAGCCAATTATTTATTTGAATTAATTAATTTCGTTATTGATGTTACATTATTCTCTGCTTACACCCTGTCGGGCTTGAGCCCGATGCCCTATCGAGCCGGGGCCCTGTTGGACCTGAGACCCTGTTGGACCAGGGTCCTGCCGGGCCGGGGGCCCCTAAGGCCGGGGGCCCGTGGCATTTTGCGCACTCTGCCACCCTATTGTTACGCCACTGATTGGTTGTAGGTCTCCCAAATTTGAGGGAAAATACAAAACCCGCAATGTCTATTAATTCCGCCAAACAGCGAAAAATGCACTATTGTGTTCCAGTTTAAAGTACATTGTAGTCAGAGTAACTACTGGACGTATTGAGACTTAACATCTTATGTCTCAGGATGGCGAGCGCAATGGAATGCCAAGCTTGCTTTGTAATTCAAGGTGTTGTTTCGTTTTGTTACTGTTCATGAGCGGTCGTATTGTTTACCATCAGGTGAACGGCATGCTCGTCTTGCCATTCATAGCAATAAATATATGATTCTCGTAATGTTTATGTCCACCGTTATTACACCATACACCGACAAGTTAGACATTCCCGGAGACTCGCCGAGCTTCAATGCTCGGTGTCATTACATTGCGTGCCACTGTTGATCCTGGCTCACAGGAGTTGCAGGGGTGGGTGTGAGGGCGGGACTGTCTCCAGTATAACGGAATTAGAAACAAAAGTAAAACCATGGAACATAAAGTGGTAGTTTTAACCGCCCAGCAGTGTGTTTTTAAGTGTGTTTTACACATTTTTATAAAATACAAGTCTATTGTTTATAAAGCAAACCTACTAAAAAATAGTATATAACTCTGGAACGTTGTCAATAAAAACAACTCAACAGGAATGTGACCGTGTGGCCTAATGGATAAGGCGTCGGACTTCGGATCCGAAGATTGCAGGTTCGAGTCCTGTCACGGTCGAATATAAGAATTAGCTTCCTCCGAGCAAATTACTTTTCTTTTTTATTGACTTAAAGGCGTTATAAGTATTATAAAATGGGAATATATGTGTTAACCTGGACTAAAAATATATTAAATGTAGAAAGAGATCGTTACTTCTATACCCTTTTTGCAACAGTATATTTAAAAATATTAAAAAGTAGTCTAAATGCATCGTTATGTTTCGGTTTGAAGGACATTGTATTATTTTAATTTAAATAGCAAGTTTAAACATTAATAGGATACTGGACATTGTTGGGATAGCGTCCATTGACATAGTTACCTACGTGTGGATTCAACCTGCACAAATCTGGATACAACCAGGCCTGCATAAGTGTCACGAGTGGCGATATAGCCATTCCGCGTCGAGGAACTGTAGTCAATTATAGACTACACTTTAATATCATGTGCATTGTCGTCATTTTGGCAGTTTGAAAAAAGATTTTAATTTTTAATGTTCTTTAAGATAGCGTTTAATACGTTTCTCTGTGGCTTGTCCAGCAAGTTATCAATCATATTCGCTTCAGATGTTTATCTATATGACGTATTGGTACTATTACACTGACAGATGTCGCATGGACCGTTTGTTTTAGGGCTTTAAGGGAAACGGAAGGATCCAATAAAAAACTCAGATGATGCCCATGATTATGTCAAAATAATTGGAAGTTTCCAAAAGGAGTTAAAGATGCGATGTATTTTTAAAAATGCTTCGGTAGCGACATTTATGTAAGAGACATTATATCAAGCTTCCAACCTAATTTTAACATGATAGTTTTAAATGAGAGAACTATATGAGTATTAATAACATACACACATACATAAACTCACGCCTTTTTTCCAGAAGGGGAGGTACCAGGACACCCATATTATTTCACCTTGTATGTTCCGTCCCACGATGTTATAGGTGGCGAGCCTATAGCTATAACGGGCACAAATTCTTGACTCTGAACTGATAATGAATAGAAAAATTCAATATCACTTTGCCCAACCTGGGATTCGAACCCGAGATCTCAGCTTTGTAAACGTACCCTATATAACTTAGCCACTATAATGTGATAATGTTAAATTATAAAATAAAATACAATGGGATTTCCACTGGTTGTTGATAGTTGATAGTCATTTATTTATCAACTGAAATCAACTGGTTACAATGACTCTACTTTTGTAAAACTCTACAAACTTTTAAAATTCTATATGCCTTTCAGTGTCTTAAATTTGTCGAAAATTATCAATTATAAATAGACAAAAATAATTCAATTGATATTCCACGAATGTGATAATATCAGATATCAATTGATCACAAAAAATATGAGTAATAAGTTGCTTCGCCCTATGTTCTAAAAATATAAATTTATAAGTTTTTATCGGATTTTCAATTGAATTTGATATATTTTAAGGTTTCCACGTAAATTATGATTGATTGCTTGATCATTTCAAATTCTTAGATAATTGTTTTTTCGACCATAGGTATCTATGTATAAACAAATTCAATACTATATTGGCATACATAAATTATTTTTAATATGTGTATGGAATAACAAATCTTCAAGAATTCACATAACCGTAATTATTGTTTAAATTTAATGAAGGCGTCAGAACGCGCTATTGTCTTTGCCCAATATAAATATGGCGGGTAATTTTGACAGATGAGCGCGCGTTTTCACGACGCCACTGTTGAGGAGATTTACTGTTGCTCCAACGTCCATATTGTTCCACTTTTGTCTTTAACACGTTTGGAATTGAAAATAAATGAGCGGTGCTACTGATTTGAATGTCAATGGTGGGCTAATACGGTTAGGCAGATGTTTTTGTTTCTGACCAAATATGTGTTCTTCTGTGGCCGAGCGTTACGTGTCGTGCGTTTTGTTTTCGCTTTACATTTAAATATTACACACGATTCATGTACATGTTACTTATGCCTATTTTATACTTACCATTATTATGTATATTTTAGATTTTATTGTTACCATTTTTTTGTTTAAATTATCTTGAGTAACGTTTCCAACATGAATTGTTAAATTCTTTTTTGTGTAACATATGTTTAATGTTACAGGTAAATTACATTTGTTGACTGGTATCTTTAAGCCATAAGTATACCTACTTTACATTATGTATTTAATTGCTTTTAGGTCTAATACAAATTTTACTGGTGGTAGGCTCTCATATGTGAAAGGCTGCCTGGGTGGGTACTACCGCAATGTCTATTTCTCCCGTCAAACAGCAGTTTAAATGCACTGTTGTGTTTCGGATTGAAGGACATTGTAGCCAGAGTAACTACTGGACATATTGAGACTTAACATCTTATGTCTCAGGATGGCGAGCGCAGTGGCATGCCAAGCATTGCTTTGTAAATCAAGGTGTTGTTTGGTTTTGCTACTGTTCATGAGAGGTCACATTGCTTACCATCAGGCGAGCGGCATGCTCTTCTCGCCATTCAATGCAAAAAAAAAAACCCTGTTAACTTTTTTTACTCAAGTTGATAATTATAAGCGTCATGCGACTTAAAACGATCAAATATATTATTTGAACAGATTATGTATGTATGCTTACTTATACTTTTTGAGTATTAGGACAGGAATGACAAATACACACCCGGATTGTGTGTAATTAGGTAAATTACAAAACAATAGCAGTAGTATTGTGGAAGCGTTGTCTCTTGTCTATACATTTACTTGTGGTAGGCCACTTAAATGCGAGGGGCCGCCTGGGCCACTGCAATGTCCATTTCTCCTGCCAAACAGCAGAAAATATGTTTCAATTTGAAGCTCATTATAGCTAGAGTAACTACTGGAGATAATGAGCCTTAACTCGCTTATGTCTCAGGATGGTGAGGGTAGTGGAATGCCAACCATTGCTCTGTAATTTAAAGTGTTTTTTGGTTTTGCTACTGTCCATGAGCGGTGGTTGCCATTTGCTACTATAAAAAAAAAAAACATAGAAACTTCGGCTATCAAATGGAAAATAACAGAAAAGATTTTACAACACATTTCGTGAAGCAGGGGTGGGAATAGCGTGATCAAGCTAGACAATACATACTGTTAAGATTGGTTCTACCATTTATTAAGTATATAAAGTAATATAACTGGTAAGCTGATTTAATATTGAAACTTTACCTTTATTCCTCCATTGTTGATGTAACCATACTATAATAATTACGACAAGATATAGTTCTAAATATAAATATGATATTCGAAGATAATAATTTTTATGTAACTGTCATATCCCATCAATAATCATCATTATATTAATCTTTATTAATCGATATGTATAAATAATACTTTGACCAATATGTCCTACCCACCATGACCTACGGTGCCGAGACATGGACGCTCAGGCGCGATGTTCTACACAAAATTGGTGTGGCACAAAGAGCCATGGAGCGATCTATGCTCGGCATCAAACTGCAAGATCGAGTCCCGAATGTCGAAATTCGACGCCGAACAAAAGTTCGAGATGTCGAAAAATGCGTTTTGGGACTCAAATGGAGTTGGGCTGGGCATGTGGTTAGACGCACTGATGACAGGTGGAGTAAGACCTTAACAGAATGGTGGCCAAAACTAGGTAAGCGCAGCGTCGGCCGTCCGGCGGCAAGGTGGGTCGACGATATTGTCAAAGTCGCAGGCCGAACCTGGATGCGACTGGCCAGGAACAAAGAAAAGTGGCAGAATATGAGAGAGGCCTATACCCAGCAGTGGGAACCTACAGGCTGTGGATGATGATGATGATGATGTATAAATATGTTTTGGTAAACGGAATAGACGCGACTGCCACCATGTTCACGGTGGTCACGGGTTCGAATCCCAGGGCACACCTCTGACTTTTCGGAGTCATGTGTGTATTGATAGTCAATCACCACGCACTAAAACGGTGAAGGAAAACATCGTGAGGAAACCTGCATACCATAGCGATTCATAAGAATTTCTATGGTATGTAAGTCCGCCAACCCGCACTAGGCCAGCGTGGTGGACTATATGGCCTAACCACTCTCAATCGTATTCTCGATTGTAGAGTAGGCCCGTGCCCTGCAGTGGGACGTATATGGGCTGATACACTACAATAAATATGTTTATTGAAATTCGCGATAATTTTTATTCAAAACCAAAACATTGGCATGGTTTTTGATTTGCAATAATTATAATAAAAACGTGTTAGGACATGCGATGGTTCGGTAGAGGATGTCGTGTCGCGAGGCAACAAATCTTGTGCACATAAATAAGGCGGTGATCACACCCGGCGTTGCTCATTACACGCGTGACAAACGGCCGCTGTGTCTCGCGCCTGTTGCGATTGCGTTTTAATCGATTCCTGTTTATTAGCAAGCGTGGATATTTGAAAATGTTTTGCGAAATGTTCGTTGCTTTTTTTGGTATGTTAATTAGTAAAGAGATTTTTAGTGTTAAATTTATGTGGTTTATGGGCTACCAATTTCTCCCGCCAAATAGCAGTTTAAATGCACTGTTGTGTTTCGGATTGAAGGACATTGTAGTCAGAGTAACAACTGGACATATTGAGACTTTACATCTTATGTCTCAGGATGGCGAGCGCAGTGGAATGCCAAAGCATTGCTTTGTAATTCAAGGCGTTGTTTGGTGTTGCTACTGTTAATGAGCGCTCGTATCGCTTACTATCAGATGAACTGCAAGCTAGTTTCGCCATTCATAGCAATAAATAAATGTTTCCTCGTAATGTTTATTTCCACCGTTATATCGCTTACCATCAGGCGATCGGTAAGCACGTCTCGCCAGTCATTGGAATAATATATATATATATATATATATATATATATATATATATATATATATATATATATATATATATATATATATATATATATTTTGGGGTTGTTTGGTGATACGCGCATTTTAGAAGATTTAACACGAATATTCAGTGATGTATGCCATGTAAGGCCCTAGTCTAGAGAACGACTGAAAGTGCCATGGTCAGGAAAATATGAGGCCTAATATTACAATGGTCTTACAATTGTCTACGGTCAAAAGGGGATGAAATAAAGAAAATTGCTTTTGAACGGGCTAACACTAACTATTCATGTTACGTTAAATGTATAATCAGTTTCGGTGTACTGATTATTATCAACCATACTATGAAACTTCTGTTAGAAAAACTTAAAGAAGAGTTTTCTCAAAGGCAGCAGTATAAGTAAGGAAGTGATTTATACACACACACTCTTCTGTTTCATAAAAGTGCATAGCATGATTACCAAAGACACCGCGTGTGCATAGACAATCCATAAATAACAAATTGCAACATTTCCAGAAGCCAAAATGAACCGTTACGAATGGCGTTGATTTAATGCTTACATTTTTTGTTACAGTTGACATTCTTTTGTCCCAATGTGGCATTGTCCGAGTGACTAATGGCCGAGCTGGTACAGATGACGTTTTTAATTGTTCTACAAAATTATGTATGTAAATAATTTGTTGCTTATTGTATTTATAGTGATTGGACTTACACGTCTCGGTGTTACATAAGAATGTAGCCTTGTAGGAAACTGAATGTAGAGACTGGTTGATGAACTTTTTATGGGATATTAGGTAAATAGTATCAAAATTATCATTTTTACAAATGTTATTTTAGGATAATCATATACTGTAATCGGTCTGATTCAAAAATTATGTTGGTACCCTGCCGCTCGTAAGGGTTTAAGAGTAAAATATATTGTAGTTAAAGTTAGTTGCCCTGAAAATATCAAAATTACGCTAATGAAACCTTTAAGCTGGTTATTCTAATAAGAAAAGATGAACTCTATAAAAACATGAAATTAACAAAGTATTTTTGTTTGTTATAAGTTATATATCTATTGTTCTATCTGCATGATCCAAAAGTTAACATAAATGAAGGTTCCTTTTTGTTGTAGGTTTCCTCAAGGTGTAAATTTATTAAATAAATATTTTGACTAAAAATTTGTTTCCTTAGAGGTGTAATGTAAGTATAGTTAAAATTTTCTTGGTGCAAGACACCTTAATGATTAAAAATGTCTGTACTTTTGTCTAAAGAAATAAAATAAAACTTAATATTGTAAAGGAATGTAGAAAATTCACGCTGAATAAGACAAGCTCTTTAATATAACAAAACAAATTAATTAGTCATGCCGCTGTGCCACTTGGGTGTCTTAAATCTTTAATTTGCAGTACTAATGCATTCGTATTGTTATTGTTTTGTTATATTTGTCCGAGTGAGATCGCGCTCTTCCATTGTGCTACTGCGCGCTACTGTTCTTGTCTATGGTACCCTGATGCCTTAATATCCGTGGAAATGCATGTAAAATGCGCCTCAGAGAGCCATAGACATTCTTGATCTGGTTTTGTTGTTCCGCGCGGGTGGTAGCCTTCTGTATTGTACTAATGTGTTAAGAAGTGACTTGCATGTGTTTTTATATTTTTTACTTATATTTTTTTGAGTTAACAAACAGCCAGTATTTCGTGAAAATTGTTGCAAAGAACTTTTTAAATTCTTTTAATAAGTGTATTATGTTTGCTAAGTGGATATTTAAGAACAGTAACATGTATGGTGGCATGCGGGCGTGTAAGAAAAAACACATATTGTGTAAATATAATATCGAGTGGCTTCTGTGGTTATGAATTAGCTTCGTATTAATATCCGTGGGAGTGCAAAAAATATGCTTCATTAATTTTCTATCGTTTTAATTACTTCAGATGTAAGCTTAATGACTTTCATAGGACCAAAATTTAAAAAATTAAATATTCCTGTTTTAACTAAGAAACTTCGCATTTGATTGATCTCCCGTATGAGCAGATTTTGTATTAATATAAATATTTTATAAGATTTTTGATTTCCACTTACTACTTAGTGTTATCCTGGTATTAAGGGCGCCTTATATCCTACCCTATTATCAATCAGATCTCATAATTCCACCTTGTGTTTGGTATTTTCAGCGTTACGAACATGTATTTATATCGTCATTGGCGACGTAAAGCCAGCCGTACAGACGTAAATACTGATAAAATCGTTCACGTAGCGACTCAAATCTAAATACTATATAACAGATTATAGGAACTTAAATCACTAACGTATCTTTATTGAGTGTTTAAAATAATAACTTATAGTAGGTGTATAAAGAAAATTCATAGTTATAAATTATTCTATTAAATATACTTCTTTATTCATAGCTTTCCCTAATGGTTAAAGAAAATTTAGTTTAAAAACCCGAATTTTTGAGAGGTTTCTACGAGAATTTCCAAGGTATATGAAATCTACCAAAGGTTAGAGGACAGTGTGGTAGAAAACTTTAAATATATAAATCGTTGAAACCCGATAGGTAACCGATTTTGTTAATTATAGCCAAATAATTTTGTAACTATTTAGAAAAAAAAAGTTTATAAATGAATTATTAAATATTTTGTTCCTTTCAAACGACATTTGCATTCAGTTTGAGCTAGAAGACAAAACATTCGGTAGCTAAAATACATAGGTTTTTAAACCATCTATGGATACGGGCGTAAATCTATTTATCTGTTTAATGCATTCGGGCTTGGTTGCATCAACTGACTGACGAAATCTTTGACTTTAACGATGTCAAACGTATGCCTTTTTGTTATGTTGTTTCAAATGATTGTTGTTGTTATAAAGCAGTGTTCAGTTATCAGTTATTGTCCGGGTGATTTACTTGTACCCCCCTCTGTGCTGTGTGCCTTCCCGGGGCTTGTGCAACGTCTCCATAGAGAGTGCACCATGCTACTGTACTCTATGGTCCATACTAGTTTCCGGACTATTGTGAAATCTCTTCGGAGAAACCATCTGCACAATTGTTTGAATTGAATCGGTGAAGGATTGGCAGTCAGTGGCTGTTTATGGTGATTAATTTGTACTTTTTGTACGTTAATGATGTATTTGTAGCTTTGATGAGTCGTCGCATAGATATTAAGTGTTTTTGGTAGATTCCGAAGATTTTTTTTTGTCTATTTACAGGATTGATAAATATTAATTAGCAACTACTTATCTATGTCACAATAATAGATAGTTAGTTTCTAAGTATATTTCCACCGATAAAGTTTATTATAATACCGTTCCATAAATCTCTGATTAAAATAATTGTAGTTAACTAATATGATAATAACGTTACTGAAAGTTAAACACATGTATGTAATATTCTGTGACTATATAATTATAGAAAGCTCTACTGATAATACATTAATCTACCATGCAAATATTCCATTAGGCCAAACTAATAATAATTTCTTTTGAAAAATAAACATTTGCAATTTTGTACGCATCAGGAACACAAAGTCGGGCCCATTACCGACAAGAGCATTTGCATGGACTTCCAAAAGCAGTAATTTACCGTTGATTAATGGCGAACCCCATGAACGGGAGCCAAAATACTTGAAAGAGTCAACATTGTGTCCTATATATAATTACATGACTTTGTCGGCGGTTCCCGGAACGATCGTACGGAGCTAACCAAACATTAGCGACGGACACTTTGAGAAAAAATCTGCCGATGCCACTAGCCGATCACGGACAAAAATAATAAAAACATCACAGTCAAAATATATGTTGGCGTTTGTTACACAAAAAATGTAGAAAAGAAACGTTTTACTCCCTGTCTACTTTGTGACGCGCCGCGGACCACTGTCCGACTTAAACGCGCTGTACTGTATTCAACCTTAAATGTTTATCATTAGAGTATAAATTAGCTCGAGCAAGGATATTTTTTTCTCTTTTCAGAACGTAACAGGGGCGTGGCTCGTCTCAAATAGAAACATTTGCCAATATTATCGTGAAAGGAATGAACATATGAAATAATTTATATCCCCATGTCGCTTTGTATCCAAAACTTGGTGCCATTGTTAGTATTTTTTGCGTCGGCCTCTTTGCTGCCCTGTGTGAGACCGACGTCTCTATTTTGTAGAAAAAGTGACTTTTTGATTTTTAAATTGGTAAAATGCACTTTATTTACGGTTGGAAAAATATCAATTTTAATTGATTCGTTGAAGAATTAGTCGATTTTTTCTTTGCCAACGTGTTGTGTGAATATGTTTATGATAATGGTATTAATATGTCACTTTATGGTTCTGCGCGCTTTGTATGTGCCGCTTTTTTAACCTGCTATTACGTGTCAATGGTAATTCTGATTTCTATAGATTATGCATTTGATGTTTTTTTTCACATGAAAAGTGCTAGCAAGGTCGCTGTTGTAGATCTATTTTTAATACTAGAAACATATCTAGAAAATTTGCCTGGATAAACCAGAAAGAAGAACTCTATTATTATATTTAAAAATTCTTATCTACAATCTATTGTACATGTTTATATTCTTTTGTTTCCTTTGCTAAACGGCGTGAAAGATTTAGCTTTGATATTCTATGTTCCTGCGTCATTTTTACTGTATGCTTTGAGAACAATCCTCTTCCGAAATCGGTTTAATGGAAGCTACATTAAAGAATACAGGCGGCATATGCCAGACTATTACTGAAAAACCTTGCAGACAGTACAACAAAGAGCTGCGGTACCACCAAAAGACCTTACCGAAGACTTCTCCACCCCCAATATAAAGGTGTCCGGAAGGTGGGCGGCGGCAACTCACATCTCGTTACAAATGGCGATATCTCACGACATGACATGCCGCTCGCGACAAAGGCGACGTGTGGCTGATGCCGCTAATGTGCCTCAACGCACCACCGCCAGTGGCTTATTGGAAAATTAGGTTGATTGGAAATAACTTTAATGTTGCGTATGTATATTTTTAGCAACGATCACGTCTATACTCTGGTATGAAAGTCCAATTTTTTTAAATAAATATTACACCCAACAGTCACATACATAATCCTGACTCTACATTAGGATCGAGTCTTGTGATGTAGGTATCGGGAACTATGAAAGACTTTCCGGTCTCACATACATCCACACTCGAAATGCTTTTGGTTCATACAAACACTTGTCTCGCTGCGGATCGAACAGCGACCTCTCGTTTTAGTTTCTAAATATTCCTTTTGTCTATACAGATAAATTTACAACACATAATATTGTGGGGCCCATTATATATAAGGGCGGGTTTGACTCAACGACACTTTTCCCTTGAATGAGTCTAAAATTTAGTAAAAAAATAATCTACCCAGGACTGTATGATTCGCCACCAGTTAAATGAGGTAACTAACATTCAGGCAAGTATCTCAAAATACCACACATCTGGAGTGAAATTCATGTAATTAACTGGCATGCGACAACTTTGTATGCTTGTGACGCACCGCTAATGGTTCACGCGACGCTCTGCTGCTTTGTGAGTATTCAACCAGAATGCTTCAGGGCGGTGTGGTATGAGCTCCCGCCCAGGGGATGCCAAGTATGCTAATTGACGATGATAAGCGTTCAAAGCAGGAATTTCCGAAATTATTTCTGTAGGAATGGGGAAGCCTGGATGTGATTGTGTGCTGTGAACGCAGATGGCAGTATTGTTGAGTCAAATCACTTTGATGGGCCAAGATACTGCACTTACGCATGATAAAATCTTGAATGGTGCCATTGTGAACTTTAGTATATTTTTATTCTTTGTAGTTATAAGATAGATCAAAATAGATTTGTGGCCATTAATACGTGTAAATTAAAAGGAAGTTTATGTAGCAGCAGAAAAAAGTATTTTCGATATTATTATTTTTACGCTGGATGCTGAAAATTGCATGAAGTCTACCACACTGGCTTAGTGCGGGTTGGCGGGCTTAACATATCATTGAAATCTTAGAAATCGCTATGATATGCAGGTTTCCTCGCGATGTTTTCCTTCGCCGTTATACTCGTAGTGTACTTGTATATAAAACTTGTAAAATAATTCATAAAAAGGTTTTTTCAGACAAGTTTCTAGATCCAAATGTTTTTAAAGTAAGATTTATGAAAAAATAAAACAGGTAGAGTTTAATAAGTATTTATCTAATAAACTGAAATTGTGATCATTGTTGCCGCCACCACCTCAAAACCCAATTCTAAAAATATATCCAATATTTCAAAAGGCATATTAGTGTGAAAATGAGACAATCAACATTCCTACCGTCTATTTGTCATGATAACGACGTCGCGCGGGTGGTAGGTGGCAACGTGCGACCATTTGTGACGCTAGTGGTGACGGTGAATGTCCTGGCTAATTAGTCTTCGCTGCGACCTTTACTTTCTAGTAGACCTTTTCGGGAATGGAGGAACTGAATTTAAAGTAGGAAAATTGCCTAAACAATGTAAAGGTTTGTTAATCTTATGTCTCAGAATGGTGAGCGCATGGGAAGGTCAAGCATTTCTTTGTAATTCATGTTGTTGTTTGTTATTTTGCTACTATCCATGAGCGTTCACATAGCTTACCATCAGGTGAATGGTATTTTCATCTCGCCATTAATCGCTATAAAAAACGTAATTCTGCAAAACCTATATATTTATAGTATTATATTTTGTACCTTGAGATGTCAATTTAATTAGGTTTTCATACATATTTTCAAGGGACTCTACAAATTCTTAACATGAATGAAATCCAATGCACTATGGTTCTGAAAAGTAAATTATTGTTTAATTGGTAGAGTTTTTATATATAAAACTTTTTGTATATAAAACCAAACAAACAATACCTGAATAAATAAATATTATTATTGTAGAAACATATAAATAGCAATAATATTCCGTCTCCAAGTAAGACAAAGTGTCGTTAACTAAATTCCATAGGCGTGAAATGCATATTTTTCAATAATTTGTCATTTTTAATTTCACCGCCCGCGCTTTGATGTTCCCTGCTGGCCAGACGCGACAAGCGTCATTAATTTAATTCTCAAGTAGGTGCTAATGGAGAATTAATTAGTGAATTCCGCACTAATGTGAATATATTCTCGGTTTATACTGGCCGCCATTTTGTGATAAATTTTATTGTGCCAAAACAAAATGGAGGGTATTGCGACACCCGTTTGTATCTTAGGAATTTGGGATTGTGTTTTCGACTTCGCAAAAATGTAAACATAAAATTATTTTTAAAAACCTTTGGTTTCGTTTCAAGTTTCTTGTTGTAATAAAATGCAGCCTCATTAATTGTTGATAAATTACTTGGTATTTATTGCTGTGTCACAAAGATACCCGAAATTTCAAAAAAATGAGTGTAAATTTTAAAGTTTCTGTTTATGAAATATATTCTGTCTTCAAACATAATAATGAACCAAAGTGCTTGTCTGTTTAACGAGTTTGGATTCATTGCGTTTTGTTTTTTGTGTTAAACTTTTAAGCAAGAACACGTGTCGTTTAAAAAGGTATTTTTTTCCGACACATAGATACAAACAAACACGGTGATATAGCATGATTTACGACAGGTCGGAGTCAGAGGCGGTGCCACCCAGCTCGGCGCGGCTAATAGTGCCGCGTATCTGAACCTTAGACGTTTTGCTAAGTGTTGGGCCGTTTGGCCGATGTGCATCTACTAACTAGAGATCCTTGTGATTAAAGAAACCTTTTCGGTACAAAGAAACTATAACGTTATTTGGTTAATAGAGTGAGTGTTTGAAGTATTGTTTGAATTAATATTATATTGTAACCCGTTAGCAGATATGAAAAGGAGGTTATTAAACTGATAACATTGTTGTAGCGTCTTTGTTGTTTTATTTCTGTGCAATAAAGTTTAAATAAATAAAAACATTAACATAATACAGCTGTAGAAATGTGTTAGGTCCACCTTAGTTGTACTAGTTTGGCGAAATTAGAAAAATTCATCCCCACTGCAGATATAGGACTAAGGTTATTAAAGTTGTAGATGCACAGCGCTGCCTTCCTAACCTTCCAATACTGTAGGAATGGACTGGTCTATCAACGAGGTGCCAGTGTCTCAAACAAAACCGCCTTTAATCGGCGGCTTTTCTGTCATGTTTCATTGGTGAATGAGATCGCTAGAGGACCCGCCCTTTTCCGTTTTAATTCTGTTTTCTTTCGCATTTGGTCTGAAACTAGGAACGCACCTATGATAGTCGTGTTGCAGGTACTCATTGGCAGCGGAACTTACTATCAAGTAAGACATACGGCAAGCCTTTATGCAGTTAGGCATTGACATGATTTATGTCCGATGCTTATACTGTATTTTTTTTTACATACATACATACATAAACTCACGCCTTGTTCCCAGAAGGGGTAGGCAGAGGTGGCAGGGCACCCACATTTCGCCTTGCATGTTCCGTCCCATAATGTGATAGGTGGCGAGCCTATCGTCATATCGGGCACAAATTCCTGACTCTGGGCTGATACTGAATAGAAAAATCCAATATCACTTTGCCCAACCCGGGATTCGAACCCGAGACCTCAGCTTTGTAGCCGTACCGTAGTACAACTACGCCACCGAGGCAGTGTATTTTTTTTTATTGCAATGAATGGTGAGACTAGCATGCCGATCTCCTGATGGTAAGCAATACGACCGCTCATGAACAGTAGCAAAACCAAACAACACCTTGAATGACAAACCAATGCTTGGAATTCCACTGCGCTCGCTATCCTGAGACATAAGATGTTAAGTCTCAATGTGTCCAGTAGTTACTCTGGCTACAGTGTCCTTCAATCCGAAATACAACAGTGCATTTACACAGCTGTTTGGCGGGAGAAAAAAAATCGGTTCTAAAATTTTCTTGGTAGAGGGATGAATCGTAGTCGAGTAATATCATACTGAACCTCAAATGAGTTCCCTACAGTTTTTCGTATTTTTTACAGGGGTGGTTCTTGGGTGGCGCTGGTTTTTTACCCCAGCAGCACACGGCGCCGATCATTGCGGCACCACTTATGTTTACATCTTATCTGCGTCGGTTGATTGGTGTTTTACTTTAAATTCACGTGATCCACCATTTTTTGTGTCTAACATCTCGACGTTTCGCGTAAGGTGGTAGCAGGGAAAAAATCCTCGAGTGTCGGACTCGCTTTGTTAAAATGCAATCGATTTCTGTCGTTTAGGATGTGTGATTTTTTGTCAAAAGGACATTTTATTCGGGTTTGCAATTATACTTCGAATGGTTAAGTGTTTTAGCCATAAAACTTGATAAATTGGCTGGAATTTGACACATGTGTTGGAAACTTTCAAGTGACGAAATTAGCTAAGTATAAAAAACTAAAATATTTCAAAAGCCGTATCCAATTAAAATTAATTCAAATCTTAACTTTATAGGTACCAAACGAGATATTTTAGAGGTAGGTTCCCCTTTGAAAGCTAATATTTCTACCAATTTACATTATAATGAAGTTTAAATTAATTGCAAGTATTTTAGTTTTACATATTATGTTAATTCTAAAACACAAATATCTAAATAATATACCTATTATACTCCTAAATGACTAATTCCCAACAATACATCACAAGCGAAACAAAAACTCAATAGTTGCAAAATAAACGATCTTGGAGGATTACAACGAATGTCGGGATTTGCAAAAGGTTTTTTCCGCTGTGTTTTGAAAGCTGGCATCGTTTCAGTCGAGTGGAGATGAAGGCTGAGTGCTGTTTCACTAGAGATTAACAGTCAGAGAGTCTCTCGGGTGGTCCATACGCTTCAACGGACCTCTATGCTAAATTATTGTAAATAGTCACGTAAATGTGGGTTTTTCAGAGCCGTAGAGCTTGGCTATATGCAAAGCGTTGGAGTTCTGTTTGAATGCTACGTAGAGTAATAACGGTTAAACAGGGAATTGTCCGATTGCAATACATCGTTGGAACTCAAAATGGGATATTACAAGCACGCAAGTTTTTGTATTTTTAAGGTAATGGTATCATTTGTAACCATGCCTGATCTCAAATTAAATGGCAGTCTACTTGAGATATTTGTATTTCAAGTTGAACATATCGTAATTTCGTTATTGCAATTTAAGATGCACTGAATATTTTGTTGCAACTTACAATTATTTTACTGGTGGAAGGTTTCTCATATGTGAGAGGCTGACTGGGTAGGTACCACCACAGTGTCTATTTCTCCCGTCAAACAGCAGTGTAGAAGCATTGTTGTGTTACGGAATGAAGGACATTGTAGCTAGAGCAACTACTGGACATATTGAGACTGAACATCTTATGTCTCAGGATGGCAAGCGCAGTGGAACGCTAAGCATTACTTTGTGATTCGAGGTGTTGTTTGGTTCTGCTAATGTTTATGAGCTGTCGTATCGCTTACCATCAGGTGAACGGCATGCTCGTTTCGCTATTCATTGGAATTTAAAAAAATAATAATTATAAAACCGTTTTTCTTGTTTTCGTATTAGATTTTTTTAACTTTAAAATGCTAGAAGGGGAATTGAACAATTTGAATAACGCTTTTCACGCACAAAAATTTGATTTAATTTCTCGAGAAACTGTAAGTGAAGTAATTACTGGATCAGTAGATTATAAAATGTTTCGTGAGTTTGTACACTTTTTGTAAGCAGCCATGACAACCTAACCTACTTCCTAATATTGAATATTAAGTGTCACAATGTTACCCCACAGGAACACGTCACATCCCACGCCTGACAATATCCCACTCATTACCCCAGCAGCTGAACGTCGCCCTACATTCAAAACGCCATGTAAAAATATTATCTATAAATATTAGCGATTCTATTCAATCGGGCCCGCTCTTTTGTTCACCCCGACTGCGGTTCAGGGATGAATTAGGAATTAAGGGGTTGATTTTACATTTTGGACCTTAATTCGTTGGGATAAGAGCGTGTCAAAAGCATTAAAGTTGTGCTTTGTACTGGCGCGTGAAATTCTGTTTGCGATTCACAAGACATGTGGGAACATGGTGTTTTCAATTTGATTGAGATTTATATTGGCGGTAACGTTTAAATCTGTTTTCGCCCCATTGTTAGTGTTTACAAACGATACACGCTTGCGTTCCCTCTTTGAGTCGTGTTTAGTTTTAAATTTTCCACTGCTCGTGTTAGGTAGTATTATAATATTGAGTGTATAGTTATTGAACAGTTATTGGATACAATAGCCGAACTGAAGTCAAAATAGTTCTTTAAAATAATTTAGACCTCCAATTTTAGTGAAATTCATGTAAACAATGCAAAACAAAGTAATTTAATACGTAACAATATAATCTAACAAGTTCTATAAATAATATTATATCAGATAATTTGTTATCACCGATTGAATCCAAAACAAGACACGTCGATGGCACCGTAAACTAATCAAGTAATGGAAACGACACCGAGCCACATAAACTAATAAATAAATGCCCATTTTTACAGCACAACAAATATCTGATGCGTACCGATTTACGATTCACATGAAACCGACAAAGTACACTCGAGTGGGTTTTAAAAAAGCGCCATTGATGCGCGGGCGCAGGCCGCACAGTGCGCCGCCGCACCGCGCCGCCGCGGACAAAACTTCGCCGTCACCGACTATATCGACAATTTGCTACGTACCATTGAACACCATCAATGCTATTTGTACACCCCATGCTTAACTCTCAACAGCCTACAAACAACACAACACATTCCAACATTTAAACCTTACCATTACGGTCTATAATCCCTTGCGCATTCTAGAACAATGTTTGCCAAAATGAAGACATAAGCGTCGGGCATAGAGGGCGATTGCCATAAAATATTATCATTTATCATATAGATGTGTTTGTTATTGCAATAGTCGGTTATTGTGGTAAACGTCGGCGTTAACATTATTAATAATCGACGGATGACATCTGCGTGATACAGTTTCGTATTGTCTGCACGCCGCGACTATTGTGCACCAAATGTAATAAAAAATATGTGCGTGAAATAAGACACGTTATGTATTTCTGTTATTATGAGTTTGGGGTAAGATTTTATGAAGGTAATTCATCTTCTTATACAATTTTTGTTAGGTATACCCTAAAGTTTGTGAACATGGATGTATATATATTTGTTACTCTTTCACGCAAAAACGGCTCAACCGATTTGGATGTTTAGTATAGTGATAGCTAACAGCCTGGATTAACACATACACACTACTTTTTATATCGATAAATGTGCTGTTTCCGTTCGATGGGTCAGGAATATAAATATATATATTTGCAACACGGCCCGATTGATTTGGATGCAGTTTGGTATAGAGACAGCTGACACCCTGGTTTAACACATAGACTACTTTTTATCCCGAAAAAAATACTGTTCCCGTGGGATGAGTCAGGAATCCAAATATATATATATTTGCTACTCTTTCAACTTCTAATAGTCGGCACGGTATAGGAGAGGACAGGATTTAATGCTTTTCATCATTAGACTGAATGAGACGGAACAGAACGGGATATAATGGGACGGGAAATATTGTCGACGGCGCGCGGGAAATATAGTTAGTAGATACGCCAAATAATATGTTGTTGATGTGGACGGGACTCAAAAACTATCTGCACCCGGGCGAAGCTGGGTCCGATCGCTACTATTATAATATAATTTTTAAATATGAGCATTCCGTTGGTAATACAAAACTTAAAGTTCAGGATACATAATAAGTAAATATCGGAACAGAAAACGGATATAAGTCGGCAAATATTGGCACATCAATTAATCATAGTGAACACAACAAATAAGTTTGTCAAACAGGCCGCTAATCCACACACGTTGTAAAGCGGTCCACGCGCAGCCTCGCCAAAATGGCCGCGCTAATGTTGCGAAACATTCATTTAAATAGGGGACCGGTGTTTAATGTTATTATTAAGTTGTAAGGGATTTCGATGTGACTTCCGCACATTCATCACCGATTGTATCGAGCTAAGCTCGGCCAGAGCGTGCCAAATCTATTCAAAGTGCACATTGCGCTTTTTTGTCCACGTAGCGACCCACTGGCCATGATGGTTTTATTGCGGGTGCATTTTGAACATCATTGGCTTGCCTTTCTTCGGCGACGATGTTATATAGCTGCTGTAAAACAATAAATAACACGATTGTTTACAGTTTTGGTGGTTTTCGTGTGGTTTTAGAGACCCCATGCGAGGCGTTTAGTCTCGCTGCGGTCGACAACCGGCCGATTGTAAAACCATGATGCCACATTAACTACGTCATTGAAAATTGGTTTGGATGCGATGACGAGCTTTATTGAAGCCAATGAGCGACTCTTTATTCTGGGAGACAAATGAAAGATGTTCGTTGTAGGGTTTGTTCTAGAAATTATTTTATGTGTCGCAGTGGGGTACGGTTTGCGGTGAAATGCTGTAAAGTCATTATCGCTGCGATTTTGCGGTCATAATTATTTTTAGTTGGTGATATTTTATGAAAGAAACTTCCAAGTTGTAAGTCAAAGCCCTTTTTTTTGTAGTAATTATTTATTTATGATCTCGCCTTTAAAATCATGTTCACAAACATTAACTAACATAGTTGTGTTTAGACATTGATTACTTTACTGAGCAAAAATTTCACAACGTCCTTGAACCACTATCAGTCGTTTCTACGGCCATGAGTTTTTATCAACTTTTTGTAAATAAGGATATGATTTGATTACATAAAGTTTTTAACATCAATTTATATGCAATATTTTTACATGTAATTACAAAAAAAGGTAATTAAAATATAAAAACTGGGCCTCGCGACAAATTCATAACTTATCTTGTTTTGCGTAGGAATGTCGTTGATGCGTATTTTTATAAATATAATTACCAAAATCCGCATATCTTGTTGTTGAGTAATATCAACCAACAAAGCTATCGAGGCTTATAACACAAGAAAATATTAGTTGCGCTGGATTTGCGAAATTACGTGGACATTCGATTCAATCAAACGTGATTAATATTCAGACATGTGTGCACCTACGTCATGATAATAATTGCTTGTTTTCGTATAATTTGGATTTCGTAGAATTATTTACAGTTGTTTTGTAGAGTAATTTATGGTGGACTATATGCCCTACACTCTCTCACTCGTAATTTTGATTGTAGAGGAGGCCCATGCCCTGCAGTGGGACGTATATGTGCTGATACAAATACAGATACAATTTATATTATAGCTGATTTGTCAACTATTTTTTATTATTGCATGGTTCTGCTTCTTCTTCTTCTCTTCTTCTTAACACTGCATTGAATTCCATTAAACATAAAAACTAAACTGCAGTAGTGTTGAGCCTGATTGATAAACAAGACATGATTAAAGGAGATAAAAATATTTCGATCTTAATCATTTTCAGAACGGGATTTAGTGGAATTTTTAGATTTGGTATACTTTATTTCGGAACAATAATTCGACACGTTTAATAGAGATACTACAAATTACCATTATAATCTCAAAATACATGGTATCAAACCTAGTCAAAGTGATACGGCATATACGGAACCAAACCTATTTAAAGTGATATATTTGGGTATGGTGATTCTTGTGAAACTAATTTCTATTCTGTAAACTCTTAACAACTCTACTAACACATTCACAAAACCGATTACTTCCAAAAAACCCGCGCAGATGTCACGTCGCATGTCAGTCAATATGTCGATACGACAGTCGATGACACGTCTCTCGTCTTTCGGCTCATCTCGAGACGACATAATTAAGTATATCGGAGGGTTGTCGAAGTGGGTGGCGCGCCGGAGCGGGCCCAATTAGCGACGGACGGCCTATGCGCCCTCGCCGACAACACACGGATTTTGTTACCGAGGTTTGTGTGGTACAAGAATGAGCGATTTGCAATACGCTACATCTTATAATGGAGACTTGAGTAAACTAATAATTGCATACTATTGTGTTTAGCCGACGATTAAGCTGTATTCTAATTAATAGGTTAGCGAGTTTAACTTCTGATAAGCTAGGTGTAAAGTACCACTGAATAATAAGTCTTCAGAGGATAATACCTTAAAGCCCAATTATTGTGTGTGCCACTTTGCTATAGAGCACTACGTTAGTTTCTAATTCCTCTTCATTGTTTTTTGTGAGCAATTAAGTACAATGCGAAGTAAAGACGAGCTTTAATCGTACAAGTCTTGCAATATAAGTAGGAGATATTGAGAATTTTGACAAGTAGGTCAGTTTAATAGTAGTTTATCTCGTAAGTGGATTATTACTGAGATTCCAAGTCCATACGTGTCTATGCAAATTCTTTGTGACACCTAACAGCATCGTATTTTGTTTCAGCTCTATAGTTCAGACTTGCTTAATTGGTGTAAGCTGCAATTTTAGAAATAAGCCGCTTTGGATTAAATTTTAATATTCAAGTAATACCCGCTACTTGCTTATGTCTCAGACACGAAGTTATCTAAGGGCGAATAATCTTGCCAAACGGTTCCTTGGCGAGCCGCTCAAGAGTGAAAACGGGCCAGTGTCGAGTTAAATCTCGCTAAATCGCTAAATACACGCGCTGTAGTAATAGGGGACAGACGCCCGCCCTCTTATCTATTTGTTTTTTATTTATTCCACCTTTTACCCTAATGGTTTGCGTTAAAAAAGACAAAATGTTTTTTTATTTCCTCGAAATTGTTTAGTGGTCAGCGGGCTTTGAATGCCGTGTTTTTAAAAAAGGTTTGTAGTTGTGATTCTTTGTTAAAAGTAAGATTAGAAAGAAAGTATTTTGAAGTTACTGCTATCTATGAAATGCTGATAAGTAAATAAGAAACTTTGCTGAATTTGTAATAAATAATCCGATATTAAATTATTAATAAAAATGATTTGTATTAAACTTATCAACTTTGTAGGCATACACAAAAGTGAGAAAGCTTTTGGCATTATAGTTTCTAACAATGAATTTTCGATTTGATATTCTATCTTGAAGTCACTACTGTTACCCTTAAGTACAATCACTCCGTACTAAGCCAGGATGGTGGACTATATGACATAACCACTCTCGATTGTAGAGCCTGTGCCCTGCAGTGGGTCGTATATTACGGTACAGTACAAAAATGGCTACTTGAAATTCAATAAATAACTGGTTTTTCAACCCTAATAATTAGCAATAAAAACACGACTCACTCCGTACTAAGCCAGGATGGTGGACTATATGACATAACTACTCTCGATTGTAGAGCCGGTGCCCTGCAGTGGGTCGTATATTACGGTACAGTACAAAAATGGCTACTTGAAATTCAATAAGTAACTAGTTTTTCAACGCTTATAATAAACAATAAAAACACGACTTCCCGAATTCAACGCTTACGGTTACCACGGCGGATCTCCAGCCGACCATCTCTATAATGGTAATGGTAACCACGTGTCACCATCCCGACATGTGCTAGCACTCGGCGCTCGCTCACGCGGAACCCTTGGCGACGAGCTGTGATATCCTGTTGATGTCTTCGCAACAGCTTCTCAAGGTTCAATGATAATGAGGTACAAACTCAACTATATTGGTTTTGGGTGGTATTTTTCATGTTGGTTCAAAATTGTAGGTTGGGGATGGTCGGTGTGATTTTTTTGCGACGAATGGCGAGACGAGTCGTTCGTCTGATGGTAAGTGATACGACCAGTGACCAGTATCAAACAACACGTTGAATTACAAAGCAAGTTTTGAAGTTTCGGCTAACTTGAGTCGATATTACGAAAGGGAGGGATATAATTAAGCGTAAATACTTCACGATTTACTGCTTTGAAATAAGGTCAACGTGAAAAATTGTGTGATAATATACAAGATTTGATGGGTCGTTTTTGATTTTCCACTGCTGTTAAATAACTTATAAGGTTTAATCTCACGAATTTAAAACTTACAAGTTATTTAACATTGCCATTTGTCCCAAAAACTTCGAATACAAGAAGCACAATACTCTAACAATTAGAAAGCACTAATATCTTAAACATCTCCAATAATAACGCGGTCCAAAGGAAACCAAAGTGTAATGTCATTTCACCAAATTACATATATCGCGTACGTTAATTTTCGCCCTATTAGTGCACAAAGGGGCATTGTTTTGGCTCCATTGTGGCCGCGGCGTGTGAAGGCGGCCACAAAGCCCGTCGTAGCCGGCTCCCGTCAAACGTGTAATGACAGCCTACCGACATTCGGCACCCGCTTTGTTCCACCCGACCTTTGATGTAGCCGTTGATTTGTGCCTAATTTCATTTGCCTTCAGAGAGGACGGTGGTAATATGTGTCTATTTATATATAATTTATTGTGCAAAGAAATCTAAACAATTAAAACAATATATGGCACAAAAGTACAAGTAAAAACGGAAAAGACATGTAAAATAATAGAACATTCATGTTTCGTGTTATATGAACGATGAGGAAATAATGTTTGGTTTACTTAGGCATTTAAATTATTTAGATATTTACTTAGTGACATCACTTAAATATTACATCGTAGGATCACTGCTAATTCCTATATGTGACTGTAAAAATCTCTTGAGATGGGAACCAGTCCCAGCAGTTCAGTAGTATCCTCCATGAAAAAAATATGGTAATTTTTAATTCAAATAATGGTCATAAGAGTTTAATCTTAATGTTGAGATTTGATGTATGCTAACATTGGACTTATTTTCTAAGCTATTTTCATGTTTTAATTGGCATGTCATTATTTATTTCACTAATAAAATAATATTTGTAGAAGAGCTTCAGTAATGAATAACATAAATAGATTTCTGTATTCCAAGGGTTTAAAGCTGCCCATAATTGAATCAAATATCTGAATAAAATATGTCACATCTGTGTAATAATCTATGGGCGGTAACACCACGTCATTGGCAGTAATAAGCCTCCGCAAATAATTGTGTTGCACCATATAATTGTACGTCCGTTTGTGATACAAGCATTTCCATAACGCTTCTATTAAATATTACTCCTGTCCTCACACGCCGCGCGCGCAAGTGTGGGGGGGGGGGGTTGATGGACTTCTTCCATTATAATTATAAATATTTCAAAAATGTGAGGTGTTGTTAAATTACTAGACATCAAAAAATGAGGGTTTTTGGATTATCTAAGTCATACTACATACTCTGCATGGGCGGCATTGGCACTTTCCATCAGGTGCAATACTGCCACTATGCCAGGCCATTATAAAAAAAAAATACTTAGAGGGTGATTTAGTTACAATTATATAGAGGTAGATAACGTTCAGTTCAGAGTTTAGTTTGATCTGATCTTGAAAAGCGGTACAGACTAGAGCCAAGCTATAGTTGTCTTGGATTGTTGTGAGAAAAGGCTGGCTCTACCGCAGTTACTAAAGTCTCATAGATAATGTTTCACGGATTGTCGTATTTTGTTCTGTGAGTGAGATTGCTGGAGGTCCAATACAGAGGTATTATCCATTAAAGAAGTGACTAAAAAAAGGTTTCTTGCCCCGTTTCTACCATCAGATACAGGCTTCCTTTCTTCAATACTCGAATTCATAATAATGATTTTTTAACATCACCATTTTTTCCGCCACAAGAATGCTAACACAGGCCTTGTTCGCACTCCTAATGTTATTAAAAAATACTTTGTTGCGTCATCGTCTCAGTATGTTTAAGCACAGCTGTTATAAAACAAAATCAATGTAAGATAATATAAATAAGTCGTTCCGGTGGATGAGTTAATGTGCGCTGTCCTCGCGGCGATTCCGAAGAGTGGCGTGTCCAATCCAGATTCCCGCGGCCCGCCGATGACACATTGCTTCTTAGTTCTTGGGTATGTGCGGGACTTGACAATTAAATGTTTTCAAAATAATACTTTCAGTTTATATTAGTAAAGTAAGGGCGGACGAAAATATTGAAAGGAAAACAGGTCTTAGTGGACTACGTTGCATAGTAGAAGTTGGTAAATTTAAATTATTTTTAATTTTAGTGAGTAATCTCAGGTTTTCTTATGGATTGCCCTAAGTATTATATATGTATTAATACTGCAATTATAGTACATGATAATCATAAACTTTGTATTTATAATTTTATTCCCTGCTTACCTTCATGTTAGTGTTGTTAAAGGTGTAGCTTTAACACTTTAATATAAAGGTCTCCTCATCTTCTTGGCAGTCTACTGTGTTGTTTTAATTACGAAGATCCTAATCAATCAATTATAATATGATGAAATAGAAAATAGGCAGACATCAAGGAAAGCAAAAGTAATCGGTGTACGTGGACAAACAGCCTTGTGTGTGTCACTTAACTCCATCCATTTATCCCATTCTTAACCGCGATTATAACAAAGATATCTGTTTACGAATTAACATAAAGGATTTACTTGGAAAGTGAAAGCAGTGTTGACAGTACAACAAAGGGGGTTATTAACAAGAATAATAGGGATGCATGTCGCAAAACACGGGACCACAGGAGTGGCCCACCCGCGCGAAACCAATCATTATCGCCAAGACAGATGTCGCTATGAAAGCGAATGTTTCAAAAAAAATACTCAACAACATCAAAACTGCAAGCCGACGAATTAACGTTGCGATTTCAAGATGATTCCTTCGTTAAAACATAATTCAATATTCTAATGTCTGGTAATAAAGTTGTTTATGCATTGGCGACACTAGAGCATTTGGCAACTTCATTTTGCGGTCAAAAATACTCAAAAATATTCTTACAACTATTAAAATAGGGACTTAATTCCTTTGAAATATATTTGGAGAAGTCTGCTCATCTTTTCATCGCCAAAAATATGTGAATAGACAATACGTCACAGATGACAAAGCGGCTGATCCGAGTTATTTATTCATGGCGGATTATCGTTTTGGGGATTTATTTATTTTATTTGAGCAGAGGACACATCGGCAAACAAGGCCGGTGCACGGGCCCGTAATCACTTTACTTTCGGTTCCTTTTCATACGAACGTGCCTCGGTTGATCTTTTTGACGTTCTGTCACTCGTGACGAAGAAAATTACTCTCGCCGTATCGATTTCATTTATTTCCTCAATAGATATTAGTGTAAATAAACACTTGAAGGTTTTTATCTTTCCCGCCGGCTGCGATGGAGATTAAGATGGCTATTGAGCGAAAGGATCCTTTTAAGACTTAAAAGTATGGAAAAATTGTGATATCTATTACAATTGTCTAGTTATCTTCAATATCCTAATCGGATGCAAAACTCTGTAATGAGTCTTTGCCATTTTTTGTTTGTTTCTTATGTTATATATGCCGAAAGTATATTCCTATACGGTATTTTTTTTCCGCCAGCTTGTAATTCGTCCACTTTTGAAATGTTTTCTATACTACTTAGATATTAAATTGTGGCTAGTACATACTTAATATGTAATAAGGCTTCTTGTGATAATACAAAGATTCAATAAAAATATCTACTAAATATTTAAATTGTTCTCTTTGAGAAAGCTCGAATGTTTTATTCAAATCCTATCGATTAAATTGTAATTGTGGATTAAAATTACTTTTTAAGCGTTGGTAATTGGGTGCTAATATGCAATTAAAATGCACCTAATTGAGTTTAGTTATCGTTATCTCTTTTTGATAAACTTTTAAATTAGATCTAATAATACATCCATACACTTTGTATCAGGCACCTACGGATTTTTAAAACGAAGAGCTTATGCCTAAATTATCTGCTACGCATACTAAACATTAACTTATTATTATTTTTTTAATTTATCTACCACTCAACAGTGGTCTTAGCAATATTCATATTCAATATAAATTCCTCATCTTCTTCAGCTACAGCAAGTCGATTGCAGCACATATTCCTTTTTTAATGGTTTCCATGTTATTATATTCCCTCAATATTTAATAGGTCTATTCCATCTCTCTTCGTTTGAATTGCCTTCGATAATGGCGCTTTTATCTTAGAAAACAAAGTAAAAAACTTTGTCACTTCGCGTAGGTCTTAGATCAGACTTTATCTTAGCGTCTCTAAAAATAAACGGATGATGAATAAAAAGTGTCCGGGTCCTTGTCGGGGTGCGTGCGTCGGCCGTCGAGGCGAGTGAGGCGGCCGAGGGCGATCAAAGGGCCCGCGCGCCAACACCGGCCGATTACGATAATCGTGCGGCGGCGGTGTCGCCGCGACTTTGACTCGATTTAATATTTAAAAATATTAACTGGCTGCTCAATGGACGATTATTTGTCGCATGGGTACTATACAAGTTTATAATGTAGGATTGAACATTGTCTTTCTAAGTTAACATCTATAAATGAAGATATTTTAAGGTGAAAGAATATAACGTAGAGTATGCACACCTATCCGAGAAATCTTCGCAAGAATTAATGACTGCAGAGTCAGGTTAGGTCTACGCGATTAGTATGTGTGTTTTGTTCCAAATAAATAATAATAATAATTATTAAAGCATAGCTGCAATTTCATAGTGGGTTCATAGCAAGTCAAAGCATATTTATATTTTTATTCTTTACTTCAAATAAACAGAAAAAACACTTAAAGATATTATTATATAAGCATTATCAAAGAGCAAGGACGTATTGTAGCATTTCGAGGTTTTTTTATCTTTAGTTTATGTGACCGACTGTTAACCAAAGACTACAAGTTTGACACAATTGTTAATCTAGCACACAAATATTTTTCATGTGTGTTTCACCCACTAATATTTTTGGGTATTGTGACGCCGTAAAAGTCTCTTGTAGTTTTTAATACCAATGACACAATTCTTGCAACATATTTGGGATTATTAATGAGTGTATTTTTTACTAAACTATCCTGTACAATGGTAAACCCAATACACAATCTATTTGTTTGTATTACGTACGTATGTTTTTCTTTATTTGTTTGGATGCGTCAACGATATAATTCCTACTAGTATTACGTATGTTATAAACCTGTAGGTTTAAATGAACGTAACATATGTCATTACCACTAAGAAATGGCTTATTCGCAGGTTTGGGAATTCCACATGTTTCGTAATTGAATATATATTTCCGTTGGTTGTATGTTATTGGCACAGTATCGCTAACGGTTTTAGAGGACTACTAGCGGTCGGGCCCGACTCCGCCCGGGTGCATACATGTTTTAAAATGGCGGTCAAAATGTTTAATTCTGACTATCAGTTTAGAATATCGACCAATCGGACCACGAAAAACGAACAAAATTTCCTCGTACTTGCTAGAAATATCACTACTGTTTTCCTCCTATAGGTCATAGCGTGATGATGTCTAGCCTATAGCCTTTCTCGATAAATGGACTACCCAACACTGAAAGAATCATTCAAATCGGACCAGTACTTCCAGAGATTAGCGCGTTGAAACAAACAAACAAACTCTGCAGCTTTATAATATTAAGTATATATGTGTCATAATTAAGACATGGAAATCTCATACACAATTGTAGCGTACAATCCGAAAGGGTAATATACGAGTCAATATTTTATTGGGATGATTAATAAATGGTTAGAAATAAATGAATTCCCTTTGTGTCATATGACTTTCAAACAATTATAAGGTAACAAACCGCAATAACCATTATTGGATTAGCAAAATATTGACTTTGAATTTTCTGAATCTTAAATCATAACTATTAACTGAGGTTTTGTAATAATATCTATGCCAGAAGGGCTGAAATGTACAGCAAATCTCTATCAAACAAATATCTATATTAAATATGACTCGCTTAATTTAATGTTTCTTTTCCTTTGAACGCAGTTTGAGACCATGTAATTTAAATCCCATCAAAAACATCCTGTAAAAAAAATCCAAGTCTCGCATCTCAGTTTTACTACCGCAAAAAGTTGTAAATAGATCGACTTGGCCAGCAGCATTATGTATAAATTGTACGATACATTATGTTTTCATGTGATGGCCAAGTCGATCTATTTATTTAAAACGTAAAGAATTTTTCCCTTAAGCAAGGACTAAATAAATTAATCGACTTGGTATTACATGTATCTCACAACTTTTTGCGGTAGAAAACCTGAGCTGCGAGACTTGGATTTTTTTACAGGATATTTTTGATGGGATCACACGTCTTTTTGTAGAGTCCTACTTTTTTCCTTTTCGGTACTTTTTACTTCTAGAATATCACTAACGATTTTTCTTAAAGCCTGTGTCTTATGGCTTTTTCTTATTTTTGTAGGTATCAATTTATCACAAATATAGCGGGTTTGATTATTAATGTTATTTCTTTCATGGTAATTGATATTTTCGAGCTATTTAGTCTATTTATTTGCAAGTTTTTCTTCGTCATATTTTTCTAAAGGAATGTTGTACAGTTTCATAAATACAGGGTGTATTCCCTTTCTATACCCCCTCTTGTTATGATATATATAGATACCTATCTACAACTATAATTTTTAATTTACTGGTGGTAGGTCTCTCATATGTGAGAGGCTGCCTGGGTGGGTGCCACCGCAATGTCTATTTCTCCCGTCAAACAGCAGTTTAAATGTACTGTTGTGTTTCGGATTGAAGGACATTGTAGCCAGAGTACTACTGGACATATTGAGACTTAACATCTCATGTCTCAGGATGGCGAGCGCAGTGGAATGCCAAGCATTGCATTGTAATTCAAGGTGTTGTTTGGTTCTGCTACTGTTCATGAGCGGTCGTATCGCTTACCATCAGGCGAACGGCATGCTCGTCTCGCCATTCACTGCAACACTGCATACTGGGTACAATGATTCGTTAACTGCAAATGTAACTTTGTAATCCTATACATTTATATGGGATTACAAAGTTATTCATGCAGTTAGTGTATCTAGAAAACTAGACAGAAATTATGAATTGTTTAAATTTTCCCTTAATTTAGACACTAAACACTAATTATATTCTAAATTTGAAGGTTCTATGTCTGCTAGAAGTGCCTTAGACTTTTGATGATTGGTCAGTCAGTCAGTGAGTGACAAAATTAAGAAAGTTTGACATGTTACAATTCTTAAACTGGTTAAACTTGGTTTAAATTGAATGAAATTTTAAATATATCGTGTTTATACAATGCCTGCTTAGTAACTGAAAATTCAAGTTTCTTGCTTTAACCACAACGAAGTTATACAGGGTAGAAAATGGTCTGAATTGTTTCGAGAAAAGGATGGTACGACAGTGCCGCTTTTTAGCTCGACTTGGAGGGGGCACTGCCGTGCCCCCAGATACATTTAATAATTGTTGTCATGCATTTTTTTGCATTAACTGCGATAAATAATCGCAACCAACACGAACTTATAAACCCGTGAACAGTCGTCTTTACGATCCCATGTCGGTTTTATAAAACTGTTCTTTATGCTTTTTATCGAGATTGAAATTAAGACGTTCTAATGTGTTACATTATACATACCGATCCGTTGGGATTATGCGCCATTCAGAATAACGTATGGGTAACGATTCCACCTCGTACCATTTCAACTGCTTCTGTTGTGTTCCCGTAAATGGACGAGATTGTGACATTAAATAGATTAGACTGGTCACCGGACCCATCTTAACCTTATTACTTTACGCTAGTTTGGTAAATGATGATTGTCTTCTGTTTATTGCTTCGTGCCTCACTCATGCGTTGCGGAGATTTACATTTACTGTCAGTTAATATTAGATTTCGGTTACCACTTTTCCTTATGATAAAAAGTCATTGCTGTTGAATAATATTTATAGATATTATTAGTATCCTTATTGCGTAAGTGGATCAATTGGCGGTTACTTAATTAACACACATTGTTGAGGCTACAAAATGAGACAAAGTTGTAATTACTTTTCGAATTGAATGTCACTTAGCCGATTTGTATGCGTTCAAAACGTCATTCATACAAGTTGACATCACTATTAAATACAAAGATGTCACATTTAAAATTCATAAATGGTTATATTTTATTGTACAGTTAATATGTTTTGTGACGGACCCTTTTTTCGCTGGATATAATAAAATTATCTCTGGAGTCGAATTCGTACCGCTAATGTGTGGGTATATTTGTTAGTGCGGAAGTTAAAAGTGTTGCCCCACTTTAAAAAAGTCCTGGCAAATTGAACTCTATCGTTGTGAAATTAGAATTTAGAATAGATTCTATGCAACGTATAGTGTAGTGTCATTCTAAGTTTTTATTGTACATTGAATAAAAGCACAGGACCGTAAGAAATTAGCCGGCATTGATGTCGAGGCATTGTGTCGCGTCTGGTACTGTCAGTTGTCACCCGCGAATAAAACATCCCTAAATGAGGGGATGTTTATAAAGATATGTTAATGGTTTATTGAAGCTTGATAGGTGTCGCTCCACAAATAACTGGCTATTTAAATATTGTCCTGCTAAATTAATTCCAATAGCAATATTTGTATTTCCCAAGTTCTTAGAACGTTGATAAATATGTTGGGTTTTTACGGTTTAATTTGATAATGTTGCGTTCGTTACTGTAATAATTGTAAAGTTGATTATTTATATTTACAATTTATTTGTAATTATATTGCTGAAGGGGTATTTCCGCGAGTATGGCGTACCGGTTTCATTCGGATAATACCCAAGAGTGGCAATAAACCTCCACATGATTCTAAGTCGTATAGACCTATTACACTCTTGCCGTCGCTAGGTAAACTTTTAGAACGTCGTCCCTCGATTGCTACCGGGCGGACCAAAATTTCACGAAAATCAGTTCGGTTTTACTACGGGTAAGTCAACTATCGACGCGGCAATTTCGGTTAGAAGAGCGGTAAGTACATCGGTGTGCAAATATGTACTCGGTATTTTCCTGGACATCTCCGGTGCTTTTGACAATAATTGGTGGCCAATGCTGCTTCTTAAGTTGAAATTACGAGGTTGCTTTAAAAATATATATTCACTTATTTACTCGTATTTCTCGCACGGAACAACCAAACTTAAACTTGGACACTATGCCGTGTCGAAACCACTGACGATGGGTTGTCCACAAGGCTCCGTCTTAGGTCCTTATTTGTGGAATTTAGGCTTCGACGATTTTCTTACAATTCCCTTACCGTCAGGGTGTTCTTTGACCGGATGTGCAGACGATGGCCTCTTGCTAATAGAGTCAAACAGTAGGTCGGGACTAGAAAATAGTGCAGACGCGTGTTTAAAATTAATATGTGATTGGGGACATCTAAATCGCTTACAGTTTGCACCACACAAAACGTTCCAATTACTTCTAAAAGGAACTTTAAAATCACCGCCGCGAATTAAATTTAATAATATCACTGTAAAGAAAAAGGAATCGGTTTGTTATCTTGGTTTAATTTTGGAAAGGAATTTTTCCTTTCTTGAACATATAAAGAACGTCGGGGAAAAGTCGAAACGGAACTTTTTTGCTTTGACAAGAATATCGAAATCAACGTGGGGGCTATCTTTCAATACACTAAAAATCATCTATGGAGCAACTTACTTAGGATGTATCTGTTATGGATCTCCCGTATGGGCTGATACTATCGGTGCTGTGCGAAGAAAACTGCTCTAGAGCCAACGTTTGGCATTGATATTCTTGTGCAAGGCATATAGAACTGTTAGTACCGAAGCATTGCCTGTCCTGGCGGGTGTACTTCCAGTCGATCTGGAGGTGCAACGTCGCGCCGCCATGAATTACTCTACTAGGGAGAATATGGATAAAAGATTTTTAACTGCACGTGAACTCTTAAAAGTCGACAAATTACTTAAACCGCTTCCTGTGGTATATAACGAACTATTAGATGAATTGCAAAATAGATGGGAGGTGTCTTTGAAGGGACGGCATTTATACCAATAGTTTCCGTGCGTGCGTGATCGTTTGACCAAGACTTGGCTAGATGTCGATTATTGCGTATCACAGTTCCTCACGGGCCATGGTAACTTTAAGTCTAAACTATACTCTTTTAAGCTTGTTAAATCGCCTGCGTGCCCATGTATAACAGTTAATTGCGAATATGAACAATCCGCGCATCATATACTTTGGGAGTGTAGTCTTTGGCAGAATGAGCGTAAAACCATGCTGGATAGTATGCAAATATCATCTGGAGTTGTATACTATACGGACCTTGTAGAGACTAGGACGAATTTCCGTGCTTTCCGGCGTTTTTGCCATACCTATTACTGGAATCAAGTATAACAGTTCACATAATATGTCCCATTTAAATGTAATAATGATTTGAACCGTGGTGCTTTACAGCTGGCTTCTCCGGCTGTAAAAGTCTTTTTACGAGGTTATTTACCTCTTTATTTCATTATTTTGTCACCAGCATTGCACGGAGGGAAGTGGACAATAATTTATTTCCAACTCCTCCTATTAATTTAACTTTCTGATTGATTTCGTTGCGGGTTAAAGACAAGTTAGACATTCCCGGAGACTCGGCGAGCTTCAATGCTCGGTGTCATTACAATGCGTGCCACTGTTGATCCTGGCTTACAGGAGTTGCAGTGGTGGGTTTGAGGGCGGGACTGTCTCCAAATATATATTACATACTTCCCGTGACATACGACTTTAGTTGGGTTGAATTATCAATTATCTTTTCTTAGCCTAAGCTGTAGTACCTACTATTCGGCCAATAAGTTATAACATAGAATTTTATGTTTTAGTTGCTATGTAAAAACAAGATAAACGAACTTTCGCGATTAAAATTATGTATTATAAATGACTCTTTATGTAATTATGCACAGTAGATATCGCAGTATTTTTATTTACTACATAGCACAAGTCAATAAATGCTATCTCTTTGTTATCATTAAAATTATTATGATTTTAAAGACGTTATATTGTTCATTATTTTATGTCAATAAGACAGTGTTGGCAAAGCATACCCGCATGTTTGGTGTACTTATCAAATTAGCGATTTGCAAGTCATTGGCTCAATCTGTGTTGTTTTGGCAAACAGTATCGATAACACTTTCATATTATAAGGTATATTTAAGACCAAAAAACAAGGGTTATGGTTTTTTTCTTGTAGAAGACTATCTAAACGTCATACTCGCCACCGTCATTCTCGTAAATAAGCCAGAAATAAATGTTGTACTATTTTAAAGAGTGAAATCTAGTAATCTTCAACATTGTGTTAAATCCACGGGGATCCTAAGTCGAGCTTTGGTTTTATATGAATTTTTCTGTTTATCAAATTGCTCGCGACTAGAATTGTCGATATGTTATTAAGCAATAAGCTCCAATTGTAAGTGGCACTATATCACCTCTGCCTACCCCTTCCGTAATCATGGACTTATCTATTTATTTATTTGTAACCGTGCAAAATTCCTGTCGGTGCAAGCATGTGTACAAACACGATTCGCTCTACATTCGCGTTAACCTCTCAATCTGCTGCTTTGAGTCGCGAATGACTGACGGCCCGCGATTAGGGTGCTCACACAATAGGGCTAATTGTACCGGTCTGAGGGATAGACTGAAGCCATAGCGGGAGCGGAAGCGGGTTATTAGATTAAAATTTATAAAGGACTTAGATTATAAAATATGTGGACTCATTTTCGATCGAGAATTATCGTTAGTCAGCATAATGGTCTATTGTGGAATTACTTGAACTGGTTCATAATTCAGACTTGACTACCAGCCTGATGGGATTTCCTTTATTCATAGATGGTGTTAAACCAGTGTCTGCTATAATCTCGGGTTTTTAGAATTAGTAGTGTTCATATAATTTCGGTGACGGCAATGCTTCTTCCACCATAAAAAATAAAGAACCAAACGCAGCGACGACATAAAGTAGTCTCGAAAGCCTGAATTTCACATGAACAATGAATAGCTTTGCAGACCACATTTTTATGCTTATTAATGACTCTTCACAAATTTCAATAGCCAAGAGTAATTTCAAAAGTTTTTTAAACAATAATTTAAACCGTATCAAATATTACCTTTGTACATGACCCAATCGCTACATCCTATCACTTGTGAAACTACCCCTAATGTAGCCGCATGATTCCTAGCGGCCCACATTAAACATTTACAAATATTTGTCGGGGTAGCAGTCGGGGGGTGCGTCTCCGTTTACACGAGGCCTGCGTCCGCGCAACTTACCACCCGCTTTTTACAACAATAACATTAATTTACGGGTTTCGAATTTATGACCAGGAAAACCGCCTATGAATGTTTTTTTAACTGTGATTTTGTTATACATGTGTTTTATGATTGAAATAGATTATTAGATGAATTATTGGGTTTGGTTTTTTCGCTTGGTATTCGCTCTTTTTGTCTGTTTATAAGTCCGTTAGTTTATCTAGTTTATACCTTTTAGGAATGCTTTTTGAATGTTTTGGCTAATTTATTTAACAAAATGTATTCCTTATATAGCCTTCTTACAGCTATATAAGGAATACATTATATACAGGGTATATGAAGACTGCTACCGAAAACGAAGCCGGGTGCTAGTTTAAGCGACTTCAGACACAATGCAACAGAAAATGTTGGAAAGAAAAGCGACAATTTTTTTTTGTTATTTTTTTTATATGGTCGTATTTGGGTGGTAAATACATTTTTTCGTAAAATAATAGTGTATACCCTTTTATTTATAAAGACTCTAAGGTATAAAAGAGTTTAAATTATTATTTTAGCATAAACTATGGATTTACCACCCACAAATGACGATATTAAAAAAATGATAAAAAAAAAATTGACACGTTTCTTAGCAAAATTTTTAGTTGCATTGTGTTTGTAGTCACTAAAACTACCACCCGGCTTCGTTTTCGGTAGCAGTCTTGAGATACCCGGTATAAGTATTTGAGATGGACAACATCAATATAACATTTAGGTATAAATATTTGCGTTTAGCAACGAACACTATGCTTATACGATTAACATGGGCTTATCACGGATGAGGTAAATATATTTCAAATTATATTGTAATAATAATTGAATAATATTTCCACATAATTAATAATTCTAGATAGGGAAATGACAGTGTTAGATTTGATTAATTTTATTTAATTTAATTATGCATTTATGATATACTCAAAACTTGAACAAATTTTCTTTGTGTACTATTTAAATAATTTTAAATTATACAAAGTAGCTTTTTTTTGTAACCGTATGATTTTTATGTATCAGAATAAAAATATTATGAATATTTTGTGTAAATTGGTAAACAAACGTAAAAAGGTGTACCTTATTCTACGATCTAAATTTAGACGAATTAAATTATGTCAAAACACAGTCACGGTGAACCATAAGTTCCTACATTATACATTAGACATGGTTCGGTTTCGTTTTGTCATATAAAAATTAAAAAAAACACAAACTCCATTCACTTTGGTTACGCTCTATTGCTTAAAAAAGTTAAAAATATTTTATCTGTGCACTAGCGTATGCGCAAGTTAGGGCGCCAAAGAAATATGGCGGCCAACAAATCACGTTACAAAACGAGTGAAATCTATTGTTAATAATGGAATGAAAATAATTCAATGTGTAAGTATATTTTTTGGGGTGCGCCACCCCTTTTGATATAATATTTTTATTGTATAATACGGAGCCATGTTGGCTAACATTGGCAGCGTATCGAACTGGCTCACGTGCACCCGCCGAATTTAATGAAACCTTTTCATGTTAACGAAATTCTTACAATGTTTTGCATATAGACATGGAATACTGTATACATCGCGACCTTCCCACGGGCTCCATAATGCGTACTTATAAACAAGATTTTGCATTAACTTGTTAATACAATTTACATTTTTTTAAAGGTATCCGCCATTTTGAAATTTGGCTATGATTTGTAGACTTACTTTTAATTTATGTGAATGTTGGGTACAGGTATTTATGTATTTATTCTATTTAATGTTTTATTAAACTGTAACTGACTGAAATGTATGAAAATGGATCAATGTGAAGAAAGACATAAAAAGATATATAGTGTATCCAGATTGCAGCTTTTCAAAATTAATAGTTTCTCGTTATTATGAGGTAAAGCATAAATGTGTATGTAAATGCAATTACTTACCTTTGCAACACAGCAGCTTAAAATGGATTGTGCCAATATTTAGTACTTGAACTGTATTCTTTTTATTTTTGCGTTGGATTTGACAACGATACTGATTCAAACATATCCACTGAGTTCAACACTATCACAATACCCAAACAATTAAAGAACACGAGCAATTAATGAGTTATTTTGAGCGTCGCCAGCGCTCTTCCGAAGCCATAAAGCTGTGGCCTTTATCAAGAACACGTGTGAAGAATGCCACCTCGCTGACGACCAAACTCGTGTCGCTTATTTGTTGATACACTGTCCTCCGGCGCTAACAAATAAACTCATCTATTTTAATCTACAAAGATCTGTCGAGGATTAGTAGCTGTGAAGAATTAGGGAAAGCAAAATATTTGAGATGCTTGTGAGTGTTTCATAACCTGTTCCTACGAGTATAGTCAAAACAATGTGGTTTTGACGGGAATTAACTACAATCTACAGGATGGATATTGGCTTGTGTTTCGTCACTGTTTGTTTACTCTATACCACAAACATTGTAAACTCTAGTAAACGACCTTATTGTCTTCTCCCTTTATTTTATTTCTGAACACTAATGTTCTTGTATATGCTTCCTCAGAAACGCCAATAAATCCCTTTCTCTAATTTCTTTGATATTTGTGTCAATGCATAATAATTCGAATTAATACATTATTGCCTGAAGGTTTGGCATGTAATGCTCACGACAACTATAAAATATCTTAAGTTTTTTTATTTATATTTATACCAAAATGCTTATTATAATTAGAAAAACATATTTGAGTCCCTGGGCTATTTTTATCACATATAAAAGTTCCAAAGAGCATCTATATAATATACAGTTGTAAATCATCTAATGAAAATTGCATTATACCACATGTCAGTTTTTATAACCTCAATAGTATTTAATAAAGCGGTCAAAGTCGACGCGGCACAGGTAAAAACGTCGGCAACCCTTAAAGAAAAACAATGATTTATGTCAACTAAATTTAAAGCTTAAATCATTTCGAACTTTATTCCTAACCACTAAAGTGTATAAGGGGTTGTGTTAGAGATGTTTGGTTGTCCCAAATAGTGTTGTCTGCCGCTCCCACAGTTTATGGCGGATTTTAACGTTGTCGACCAGAATGCGTGGCAAATGTGACATATCAATTTGGACTTATTGTTTGTCATATACTCTGGTAGGATTGATATGCTTGCTGTATTTTGTGGGATTTTTTAGTACAACATATTTTTTAGACAGGACTTATCACATCATGCGTGAAGTCTAAAATGAGATATTATTATATTTGTATTTTATACGATTAACAAATTTTTTTGTTCAAATGTGGAACCTGTTCTTTTTTTAAATTACAGTTTGTTAATTTGAATTTCGGTTTTGATGTACATAATTATTTTAATACCATCATAGCAGTTATGCGTGACAACTATCCGAGTATGTTGGACTTTATGGTTATCCCACAAAATCCCATCCCACTGTCTATAATAGACAAATGAGCGTGTATCCGCGGGCGCGCCCTTTGGTCCCGTGCGTATCTGCGGCGGGTTCGAATCTGCTCCATTCGAACCCATACTCCAACTCTTACAAGCGATTTATTGCGCCCGGACGTGAATTAATGGATGTGCAATTTCCTATTCTTTATGCCACTTTTGTTTGTGGGAAATGTGGTGACATTGGTGGATGGGGCGTGTGTCGTGGGAGATATCTTTGATTATCAGTTATGGGTAGAGCTTAAGAATAAATAAATAAATAACAACCAACAGTCACAGACACAGTCTTGAAAAGTAAGATCGAGTCTTGTGTTGTGGATATCAAGAACTACGAGAGTTTTCGATCTAACAAGCACCCAGACACGAAAGAAATATTTGTGGGTCGCACAAACATTTCTCTCGGTGCGGGAATCGAACCCGCGGCCTCTCGTTTCACAGCCGACGTTTAACCGACTGCGCTACGGAGGCTGTTGAAGAAAGAAAAAGAAAAATACTGCATAGGTGGCGCAATTGTATTATGCTATGATTTTAAAGCTGAGGGTTCTAATCAGTCAGGCAGCAGCAGCCCGGGGTAGGAATTTGTACCCGACATGGCGAAAGGTTAGCCCCATATCACATCGTGAGACGAAACACACAAGACGAAACGTGGATATCCTGGTTACTACCGTTCAAAGATGCTCCTTTTCCTAGCCCTTCTGGGAAAAATGTGTGAGTTTATGCATGTATGTTAAGAAAAATGTGTGAAAATACAGATATTTTTCGTTTTGGTATAAAAACTTCGAATGCCTAAAGATATATAACTATATATACATACGTAGGGGAGACCGAGGGGGTTTGAAACAATTTTCACGTTTTGTTTGATATAACTCATACTATTATCAGAAATCTTATGGTACTAGTACCAATCGATAGGTTATTCTATACACTTGCGAATGGCTAGCATAAAGAAACTGTAAGCGTTAAAAATTGTGGTGAAAAATCGACTTAACCGTAACAAGTCAACTTGTTTCAACTCCCCTCATACCGAGGTAAGATGAAACAGAGGTCGAAGAGAGTTGAAACATTATGATTTTGGGGAGTAATAGGAGCTGCAAAATAAAAATTATGATTTGATTTAAAGGTTTTAATTAAAATTAAACTTTTCAAGTAATCAACGACCTTTTTTAGTAATATTTTAATGACATATCAGTCAAGTAGGTCTAACACAAATAATAAACTCCTAAATTATTAAAAAGTAACATGACATCCTATGCGTAACATCAAATATAATCAGTCGTATCAACAAAATGTTTTACATTCTTATATAACTAAATCTTTTATATAAAATAGTTATTAACTATCAGTCATTTTTTTAAGTATTACAATCAGTCCTTCAAATGTTCAGCTTACAATAATCTCAAAAATGTCAAAAAATATAAAAACTTTTCAACTAAGAATTACCATTTTTACCTTTTTTGACCAGTGCGTCCTACCTGTTATGACCTACGGTGCTGAGACTTGGACACTCACAGCACGACTGGTCCGCCAGCTCAGTGTCGCTCAGCGAGCTATGGAGCGTGCTATGCTTGGAGTCTCTCTGAAGGATAGGATCCGTAACGATCTTATCCGGCAGAGAACCAAAGTCGTAGACATAGCACATAGGATTAGCAAGCTGAAGTGGCAGTGGGCTGGCCACATTTGTCGAAGAACCGACAACCGCTGGAGCAGACGTGTTCTTGAGTGGAGACCGCGTCTTGGCAAGCGTAGTGTAGGACGCCCACCGGCTAGGTGGAGTGACGATTTGCGAAAGGTCGCTGGCAGATGCTGGATGCGACAAGCCGAAGACAGGGTAAAATGGCGCAACTTGGAGGAGGCCTATGTCCAGCAGTGGACAACAGTTTAGGCTGATGATGATGATGATGATGATGATGACCTTTTTTGAACAATATATTTAATGACATATGAGACAACAAGGTAACTAAGTACAGGTTTAATACAAATAATCAACTTCTAAGTTAGTAAAAATTGCCCTATTTGTAACATCAATTCAAATAATAGGCAGATCAACAAAATGTTTAATATTCTTATTTAACTTATAATCTATAGTTATTAACAATCAGTCGTTTTTTAAGTACTACAATCAGTACTATCAAATATTTAAGTAACAATAATCTTAAAAATGTCAGACAAATTGGAAACTAATTATTCTGACAAGCAGTTGTGGCAAATGTAAGAAAGTTCTCCACCAGTACAAGCTTCATGAGCCCAGTGTTGGCATTCCAGACATTGAACCCACTTTTCTTTGGATCTGCTATTTGAATATGGCTCCATACAGCAAATGCAGAAGGATTCCTCTTCTTCTTCATCACTGTCTTCGTTTCCTCTCTTTTTCTTGACAACCTTAACCTTTTTAGTTTTACTGCCTGGTTTCGATCTTTTTCTTGCTTTAGTTTCTTCAAAGTTAGGTTTCTTCACCTTTTTCTTAGCCGTTCTTGCTACTTCGATTGCAGCTAGTTCATCTTTTACGGGAGTGTCAGTTAAGATAGCAGATTTCACTTTGCGTCTATTTGTTTGAGTACCTTTTCTTGGAGGAGCCTTTGGCAAAGGTCTAAGCGTTTCAGGTGAGAATGAAACTGCTGCCTCAGTAGTTAAAGTAGCTCGTGATGTAGATGCTTCTGGTATTATACCAGTTGCCAGATTAGGCGAATTCTTATCAGAGTTTTCTAGAGGGTTCTTGGGTACGTCTTCTGTTTCGTGGTCGATTTGGGGAGGAGTAGTCGGTAAATTTAAGACTGATGGACTTGGTGTGCGAGAATCATGACAAATACTATTTGCAGGGGGACGTTTATCATTTGTGCTAGAAGTAGGACATGGCGCAGATTCTTCACCTGGGCTAAAAGTAGAACATGGCTCGCGTTCTTCACTTGAAAGTTCCGCCAAGTTGCTGGATGGACCAGGACTGACGGAAGTTACCAAAGGTCGATCAGTAATTTGACTCGGAAGAAAATCAGCGTCCTGGAATATTTCAGTGTTAACTGGCCAAAGTCCAGTATGGACAAATCCGGTGGATATATTGCGAGGTGTGACGGCTATATCAAACGAAGTTTTCACTATCCCAGGAATGTCATATATGGACATTACTTTTCCAGGATTAGACCGCATCCAGTTGTCTCAAGAAGTGTTAACTGCTTTTTTCACTGGTCCAAAAACCGCTCTGTCCATTGGCTGCAACTTGTGGGTGCAGTGAGGTGGAAAAGTCAACATAATAATGCCATTTTCCCTGCAGAACTCGATATTTTTAACAGATGTGTGAGAGGCGTGGTTATCTAACAACAATAGTGCTTTATTTTCTTTTGATGGCCGAACTTGATCTTTGAAAAATTTAAGGAATACATGGAAATCGTCTTCTTGCATCCACCCTGACCCATTTGCTGTACCAATGGATCCAGTAGGTCCATCGCGTATAAAGTGATCATTAAATATTTTTCTAGGGAAGATGAACATTGGGGGTATGTGAGTGCCAAGAGCATTTCCTGCTAGGGCTATAGTAACCAATGTTCCCCTCTCTGCGGATGTCATGGCACTCACTTGTTTCTGTCCTCGACGGGCAATGACGCGGTCTGGTTTTTGAACAGTTGTGATTCCAGATTCGTCCATGTTCCATATGTCTTTCCCTTGCAACTGGTATTTGTCAACTACCGTGGTATAATTTTGAAAAAAAAGTTCCACATTTGTTCTATTAAAACTTGTAGCTCTAGCGATACTTGTTGGTTGAGGCAGTCTTATGGAAAGAACAGGATGACGTTTCATAAATGACCGAAGCCAAACCTCTCCAGCCATTTGATTCTCTGTCCAAGAAGACGGAATGTTTTTATTATATTCCACAGCCAACTTATAGGCAAAAGTTCTGGTTTCCTTAGTACTCAGGCCAAAGTTAGCAGCAGCGCAGTATAAAAGATAGTCACAGAGTATCTTCTCCTCTGAAGCAGTAAAAACAGTTTTCTCGGGGTATCCAACCGTTGGAGCACCCACAGTTTCGTCAGCTTCATAAGCGGTCTTTTTTTTATATACCTGTGGAGGGAGGTGTGGTTCAGGTTGTAACTCGATGCCGCTTCACGGAGACTTTTGTTTCGTAAAGTGACTTCTTCAGCAGCGAGATCGTAAATCTCGCGACTCGCCATACCTCTGTCGGTCCTTCGTTTATAATCAGTAGGCATGCTAAAACAAATAAACACATTAAATTAACAATAAAATCCTTTAATGTTTGTACTTTTTAATTATTAGCTATAATCAGATATTAAATTGAAAACGAGGAGAGTTGAAACAGTCTGTTTCAAATCACCTCAGTGAGAAAAAACCTGCCAATTTTTATTCAAATCACGATCAAACTGTAAATACACAGAAATCAAATTAACCAATTATATTTCATGAATCTATAGATAATGAGTTTTCAAAACGTATATAACTCAATCCAAAATACAAAACCACTACTAAAGTACGAGCAACGTAAAAAATCGTGAAATACTTACTTTTTGCGATTTTCGGCACATGTCACTCAGAACTACACAACCGCACGGCTGACGCCACCGACGCGAACTGACGCGGTAGCGGGTGGCGGGAGGTGGTTGAAAAGCGACGTTGGCAATCGCTAACGGTTTTAGGTTCCGAGAAATCGAGACTGTTTCAACTCACCTCTGTTTCAAAACCCCTCGGTCTCCCCTACATACGTATGTACATATACTGGGTATCTCAAGACTGCTACCGATAACGAAGCCGGGTGGTAGTTTTAGTGACTACAAACACAATGCAACTAAAAACTTCGCAAAGAAACTTGACAATTATTTTTTATGATTTTTAAATATCGTCATTTTTGGGTGGTAAATCCATAGTTGCTAAAATAAAAATTTAAACTGTTTTATACCTTAGAGTTTTTATAAATAAAAGGGTATACACTATTATTTTCGGAAAAAAATGTATTAACCACCCAAATATAGCCATAGGAAAAAAAAAATGTCGCTTTTTTTTGCAACTTTTTCTGTTGCATTGTGTCTGAAGTCGCTTAAACTACCACCCGGCTTCGTTTTCGGTAGTCTTGATTAGGGATGTTGCGGATGTCGATTTTTTCACATCCGCGGATGCGGATGCGGATGCGGATTTTCAAAGGCTCACATCCGCGGATGCGGATGCGGATGCGGATGTTTAAGATCTTATGTAAATCTATACTAATATTATAAAGCTGCAGAGTTTGTTTGTTTGAACGCGCTAATCTCTGGAACTACTGGTCCGATTTGAATGATTCTTTCAGTGTTGGGTAGTTCATTTATCGAGGAAGGCTATAGTATAGGCTATATATCATCATGCTATGACCTATAGGAGGAAAGCAGTAGAGATATTTCTAGCAAATATGAGGAAATTTTGTTCGTTTTTCGTGGTCCGATTGGTCGATATTCTAAACTGATAGT
Source organism: Hyles euphorbiae (assembly GCA_023078785.2). Classification (NCBI taxonomy): domain Eukaryota; kingdom Metazoa; phylum Arthropoda; class Insecta; order Lepidoptera; family Sphingidae; genus Hyles; species Hyles euphorbiae. The sequence goes on from CM041040.1 coordinate 20,738,403, forward strand.
CAGAATTAAATATTTTGACCGCCATTTTAAAACGTGTATGCACCCGGGCGGATCCGGGCCCGACCGCTAGCATAGTATATGAATGAATATTGAAATTAAACTATTATTAACGGATTTTACCGCTTATTAATATTTATCGATTTATCTATGTAAATTTTTTATATTTTTTAACTTCCCGATATTTCGATTACTTTAAAGGATTCATGGTCACGGGGCGGAATTTAATTACCCGTAATTTACTATTATTAAATTAAAAAGTTAATTTAAAACATTAATCTGTTTTTGAATTTCAATCTACGCAGAAGAAGCCCACTGTGTCTTGATGTCGGGTAGTTGGTCTTTTGGGTTCCGATATAATTAAGTGTAGAATTCGATCCCATGCTTGTGCAAGGTTCTAGCCTTCTTCTCTATTGATAATTAAATGCATTACCTTCGTTTTGAGTAGCCCCAAGAGCTCGAAAAGAACACCGTTTCATTTATTAAGTATAACGCCGCGCCGCCTTTTCTGATAACAAGGCGTTTAGGAAGAGGTTGGTAAATTAAATCCACGTTGCAAATTATTCTTCGCTAGGATTACTACTTAGTGGAGTGGATAAAAATCTTTGTGCTATCGGAAACAATATCTTTAATTCCTCTCGATAAACATCACTTAAGAGGATTTTCATTCACAAAGACTCTTTTTTTATTGGGATAAGAAAGAAATTATTTTTGGAGTACAGCTTCAGTCCTACCATTTTATGGTATTTGTCGACTCTCATTTTCACTAGAAGAATCTAACAACATACGCGTCGGATCATGTCACTATTTATTTCGCTCCCATTGGTCAATGCCACGTACGAACGGCACGCGCCATTCGCCGGCACCGCCAAATTTCTGTCTTGTCTCATTTTGTATTACATCCGCATCCGCATAAAACATCCGCATCGATTATTGCGGATGCGGATGCAGATGTCCAAATTTATGCGGAAGTTCCGCATTTGCGGATGCGGATGCGAACATTCGCAACATCCCTGGTCTTGATATACCCTGTATATTAAGTATGAAACTTTTACACAACAAAAATAAGTTTATTTTTGTTCTTTAGCAGTTCTTGAGGAAGGCTCATGATATATGGTAAACATCCTGTGGCTAAAGATCTGTTTCTCTGAATTTTAAACAAACGGAAATAGTACTAGTTAAAATCTCTAAAGCTAAGTACATTAACACGTTAGCTGCGGCACCAATTTTTGCATACTTTCCGTTCCTGCGGCACGAGGTATAATCGGCCCGTACCGTGACCAGACGTTAAGGCGACACGCGGTCTATTAGACCCCACCTCCTTTTACAGACTAAAATCCATTTTCTGGCGCGAAATCAAAGATAAATGAGAATTTTGGTCCTTATTGATATAGACAGTGAATTGATGAACCCTAATCCACCGTCGCCCCGGGATCTGATGGCTAGTTTAGGAATTATTAGCAAAACAAAATATGGGATCTTATACACCTCGTAACGCACTGAAATAGGGCAAATTTTCGCTGCGATTAGTGATGGGAAAAATAATATCGACGTTTTTAAACTGTCTTAACTACGCAACGACTTGACCGATTTTGATCAATTATATCTCATTAGATCGTTTTAAGGGCAAAACCTGGCAAAACAACACAAAGCTATCAAAGGATACATTTTTTTTTAAATAATCTAAATTGTGCTTGAAGGCGCCATAAAGAAAAGAAACCGGCCAAGTGCGAGTCGGACTCGCGCACGAAGCGTTCCATTCTATACCATTAAGAGGCACCTATTACAGACTTATTATTGGAAAATAATGGATTACGGTTTATGCATAAGGTTTATCTTTCTATTTGTATATGAAAATCTTAATGCGGTTCACAGAATAGAAAAAAAAGGCAACCAGAAGTAGAAAAGAAACTGTCCTATTTATTCTGCCTCGGGCTTTAAAAATACAATTATTAGAACTTGAATTAACATTAAAAAATCAGTATCAATATACTTTTTTTATAAAAATCTCAATATATATGTTGTACTTATTTATGAGTGTTTTTCATTGAAACAGGGTAGACAATAAGATTTTTTGCACTGAGTGCACTGAGTCAAAATCTTTTTGGATTTTTTATCAGCTTCACGAGATGGTAAAAATGTGCGTAGTTTTTGGTAACAACCAACACATCTTCTCCTTTTTTCACCCTTTTCGAGGCAATGGCGTGCGCTTTCAGGTGCTGAAAAATAAAAAAAATGTAAAGATAACGTAATAAAACTGACATTGTTACTTAGGTTAGATCGTAGATGAGAATAACAATGATAATGTAGGTATAACTGCATCAAATGAATGTGTTTGTTTTATACTTAAAATGTTGAAAGAGTAGGTAGGTAAGGTAGCTTAAATTCAGAATAATTAAAAGGAAACAATAATAAATAACTTAATAATGACCAAATGTCAAGCTTAGTTTATGAAAGCTTCAACACGTTGACTGTCAAGAAATATATCTAAGCATTACATTACCTGGGGTCTCATCGATTTCCTTTTTTATTAAAGATTCTATAAGTTTCTCCACAAAGAGTCTTTTTGGTAACTTTTTTCCATCAGTTTGGATTGAATTAAACACAATCCAGGCATTAATTAGCGCCGTACCAAATATTAGCTCCATTTTTTTTTTTTTTTTTTTTTTATTGCAGTGAATGGCGGGACGAGCAAGCCGTTCGCCTGATGGTAAGCGATACGACCGCTCATAAACAGTAGAAACATTCCACTGCGCTCGCCATCCTGAGACATAAGATGTTAAGTCTCAATATGTCCAGTAGTTGCTCTGGCTACAATGTCCTTCAATCCGAAACACAACAGTGCATTTAAGCAGTGTTGTTTCACGGGAGAAATAGACATTGCGGTGGTACCTACCCAGATGGCCTCGCACATATGAGAGACCTACCACCAGTAAAAACAACCATACAACTTTTCTCCACCATTTGATTCCTCTCTTCAAAGTTGTGTAATAAGAAGACATCTGGTCAGAAAAGTCAATGCCTTTTTTTGTTTTATTGTACAGCAAAACACATCCCGGTTTTTTTATGCATACTGTCATTTTATACCAAATAGTTTGTATGCTACATCTTTCTTCTCAAGCTTTATTATGGTCCAGATTATTTACATGCGATTACATTTGGCAGCACCTTATGTTGTTGAATATTATGTTAAAGGTTTAATATAAAAATGGTGTATTAGTTAGTGCAAAATTAATTCTCGTATCAAGCTTTTCACACAAGTAATCTTATAGATAAATGTTAGAAATATCATATCCACGCATGCTTATACAAAACGTACTTACAAACACTGTAATCCTTTATTTAAGATGGCTAAAAACAAAACATTTCATATTAAAATATTGAGTTTCTTAAATTACTAACACAATAATTTCTGTACTTTTACCATCGTACAATAATATACTCCGCCTGGTGCTCTCTTCCGACCACGTGACATATATCGTAAAATTTACATAAGTCGAATCTAACACACTTAACAAACTTGGTGATTAAAAATATCCCTTTACATAGGTATTTTGTTGTTTTTAACTTCTTAGTATTATTGTAATAGCGGCCTACATAATTTGAGAAAACTTCAACTATCTATCTATCGCGACAAACGGACAGACAGCGAAGTCTTAGTAATAGAGGGTCCTGTTTTTATCCTTTCGATACGGAACCCTAAAAATCTTTAATATTTATATACCTACTTTCAAAACCTAGACAAAGAACTACTGAAATATTAATTATATTACTTACCTGTTTTGTCAACGGCTGCTTTGCGTTTCTTGTGGAGTTTTTCACTACCTACAAAAATATCAATTAAGTGTTAAGTCCTAATAATAATAACATTATTATCACGATATAGAATAATAGGTAATTCTAGATATGTTGCAAAGTATTAGGTACGTCAATAATCGTTATTACCAATAATATCTTTAGGTATAATATACTTAAGTAATAATATCTTACACTTACTTTAGGTACATAGCTACCAAGATAAGAAAAAACTAGGTACTTACTGAAGATTTTTTCATTAAAAACTTACCTGTTTTGGCTCTGTTTCTGGGTTTTTTAAAATTAACTTCTTCCGACATCGTTTAGACATGTTCGGCGCTGTAAAAGGACGTGCTCTCCAATCGACGTGATGCACAACACTGGTCGCGGGAAGCTCGCGTTGAGTGCGGTACGAGGTCAGGGGGGATATGGGACGTTTTAGCCTCGTTCCGCACTGCATTAAAATTATATTAATTCAGTGCGGCACGAGGCCTAAGACATCCGGTACCAAGGTAGGTACACCACCGAGTCCGGAACCATTAGTGATCTCAAATATATATTTATCTCTTTACTACACTGGACCAAACCAAAGCTATGCCATTCGCACGACAGAGAAATTCACTTTTTTGCTTGCCGCACCACAGGGAAGTTGCATCAGGGGTGATTTAGGCCTCGCTTCGCACTTAACGTGTTAACCAGCAACTACCACTAAACCAAGACATAAAACTATCCGGCCTTACTTAAACCCAGTAAAACCAATTCCGAGCGTAAGTAAGAATACATCGACACTGCCACAACATTCATTAAACAATTTAATTACATTTGTATGGAGACAGCCTTCAATACTTACTGGTCCGATAGTTTATCAGGGCGCCGAGTTATCGTAATTGCGTTGAGAACTTGAGCGGGGGTTTCAATAAAGATCTGACGGTGTAGCTGGTGTAGAAACATAGCTCTCTCTCCGCCCCCTATCTTAATCGGCGTGATTATGTGTACGATATGCCAACGACGCTGACGACTTGAAAACTTTGCTTGGGTTAAGTTATAAGCTTTGGTACATGGCTAGTGCCTAGTGGTTACATTGTTAATTTATAACTCGCCATTTTGGTAGCTTTTTAAAGGCCGTGAATAAAGATGACTTATTACGAGGAAGCTTTGCGAAATTATTTAACAGAGCCGTATTTAAGCTTTGGAATATCTGCGAAAGATGAGTGTATACTTGTGTGAATTAGTTACACTATTACTAGTATATCACGGTAAAATTGCACTTAAAGTTAGGACCTGTATTAAAAGCAAACATTTAGAATTTTTTGGTTTGTGATATTGCTTTGTGCTAAAATATTTTACGTTTGTTATTGAGCTATAGGTAATTATAACTCTACTTTATGATACCTTTCATGAACGATGTACACATCTATTATAATATACCTATAATTTAATACTCTAAGGGATATAAATACTCATATACATATATAGTGAGTTTATTTATTTTCTAAGATATTAAGTCGTAAGTAGCTATCCCAAGAAATTAGAGAGTCCAGTCCATTGCCATAAGATGTACCAACTAAACTGTGTTTAAACACAACATTTACTGGTGGTAGGTCTCTCATATGTGAGAGGCCATCTGTGTAGGTACCACCGCAATGTCTATTTCTCCCGTGAAACAACACTGCTTAAATGCACTGTTGTGTTTCGGATTGAAGGACATTGTAGCCAGAGCAACTACTGGACATATTGAGACTTAACATCTTATGTCTCAGGATGGCGAGCGCAGTGGAATGTTGCTACTGTTCATGAGCGGTCGTATCGCTTACCATCAGGCGAACAGCTTGCTCGTTTCGCCATTCAATGCAATAAAAAAAAAACACCGCTATTGGTATAATAATCGTACTCAATGTAATAAATTCATTTCTTCCAAATCTTTGCAGTTTGGTAGTCGATACTAAACCCGCTAATAGCTTGTGCGTTGCGCCCGTAGGTAAGCGTTATCGTGGCGTTTCTCGGGTAAAACAAAACGCGTGTAGATTTGCATGAATCACGCATTAACAGTTCGTTAACAAACTGTATCGTAAATATTTTGCTGTTGGGAAACCGGCGGACACAGATATCTCGTGCGCCGCGCCGCTCAACGGCCCTTTTCCATTTACACTTTGTAATTTAATAGATGAGGTCGATTTTTAATTCAGTTATTTTAATTAAGACCTGATTGAGAAAATTTTGCTAACAATATAGGTTTTTTATGGTGAATTTTAATGGCGTAGGATTAGCAGCAGACTGCTATGGCCTAATGAAATGATAAAGAGATGATAGCAAGTATAGTAACAATCTCAATCCACATTTAATAAATTATCATGCATGAGACAATCATGATAGCCTGTTCCAAAAACATACACACAGACTGAATCCCGTATTTTTCCACCGTGGAGAACAACAGGCGCTATCCATGTGGATAAAAATACGTACAACCACAAACAAATAAGTATTTGACACAACTCGTCCATAATATTATGATTAACAAAGCTAAAGGATACTCGGTCCCTTTATGTCTAAAAAGAGCCCAATACTCCTGTAACTCCAACAGCCAAACACAAAACCAGTGTGTCGACACATCACTGACGCGACATTGGAGAGGCGCGCTATTTAGGGAATCGTCTCAATATATTAATTTGAATGTTAATTGTTAGATTGGAGCGGCTGCCGGGAGTCGGCTATTAGCAGCGTGGTACCGGCCACGATTGTAGCGCCCGGGTCCATTGACACACGGTAAGTATTCATTTATTTTATACTTATTATTTTATTTTGGAAAATTAATGCCGACCCAATTAAGTGTATTTGGAAAAAGATCGTTAATTTAATACTTGGTTACGTTACGAACTTTTGTTTATGGACTATTTTATTTTATTTGTGCTTACGACGACAGGCTACTTCTACTAGAAATGCAAATATTTAGCAAGATAGTATCTTTAGCCGCATCCGTATAACGAAACAACTAAAAGCAAGCAAACATGGCTATTAATTCAGTTTATCATTTTCCGACTAAACAAAATGCGTTGGTCATTCGTAAAATAAATCGGTTCATATTTAGACTTGGTAGAGCAGATATTAATAATTAGTTTGACGTAATCTATCAAACTTTTTAATAAAGATGATTGTAGGAAGAGTATAGGTTCAGACTGATCTAGTTCCTTATTAGATATGACGTAGATGTCGTGACGTACGCAACAGTGTTGACTTTATACGATGACTGATATAGTGAGGTAGGTATAAGTTAAGTTGGGAGCTAATGCGTCGTCTCCTTATTATGTTTATATATTAATTCTTCGGATCGACACCCGAGCAGCCATATCGACCCACTCTCAGACTCATTGGGTATTTTTATGATGCCAGGTTTTTGGGTTAAATGATACCGTGGCCAGACGACTTCAGTGCACTTATGAGATGTCGGTGTTCGGGTAATGCAGCGATGGTATACTGGACATCCTTTATGGTGTCGAACAGTACCAAAGATTAGTTCATAATTGGAGAATTTTATAAGATTATGTAGTTACGTGTGTAAAGTGCGTGGTGGCCTGTTGGTAAACGGACTAGACGCGGCTACCAATATGTTGACGGTGGTCGCGGGTTCGAATCCCAGGGCACACCTCAGACTTTTCGGAGTCATGTGTGTATTGATAGTCAATCACCACGCACTAAAACGGTGAAGGAAAACATCGTGAGGAAACCTGCATACCATAGCGATTTCTAAGAATTTCTATGGTATGTAAGTCCACCAACCCGCACTAGGCCAGCGTGGTGGGCTATATGGTCTAACCACTCTCAATCGCACTCTCGATTGTAGAGTATGCCCGTGCCCTGCAGTGGGACGTATATGGGCTGATACAGATGTAGTTACGAAGTATGAAGCATGTATGCCTAAATATAGTCATAAAATTGTTAAATCAGATATGGTAAACAATTTCTTGAAATTACTTCAGTCAACATTCAAAGTTTTAAAGTGATGATCACGGTCCATAAACTCATTATTGGCATTTTTTTACCACTAAATCACGTGGCTGTTAATTGCACGTTTCAATTGGATGATCAATTAAAAAATATTTCGCCTACCTCTATCCATAATTAATAGCAAAAATATTGTAGCAAACAGACCTATTTACGTCGAAACTACAACAATATATTTAACACTGAAGAAGCACTGTTAAAGAACGTGAAACGCAGTACAAAATTAAAATAAAGTTAGTCTCTATAATAGTATGAATCATGACAAAAAACATCCAAATATGCCAACAATAGGAGTATAATATTTTCTAAAATAATTTGGTACCAATTTCCTCACCCTTTGTCGGCAGCGTCGAACCGAACTAAATTGAAATGTATCCCGAAGTACGACAATAATGTGCTGTCACACACCTGTTCCTCTGTCGGTAATTGGGGCGTGTGCTCTGCCCGGCGTAATGAGCATGACTTGCAACCCATTGTTCAGTCCGCCTTGGTGCCCGGACCGCCGGTTTCCGCCCTGTGATCTGTCTACCGCCTCTCGCTCGCCGCGAACATACCAATTACACCGCTAATTGCATGAATCCGTATTTAATTAAATTATAAGATACAATGGATGTGCAGGCTCTACCTGTTGGTACAGCGTATCTTGGGTTACGTGAAATTACAACACAGCTGTGGGATTTTCTTTTGGTTCTAAAATAATGCGTAACTAACTAATAGGCTAGCGCGATGACTGTTTAATTATTTGTTATTCATACACCATAAAGTAAAAATAGGATTTGCGAATTATTCTCTCATTTCGAAATTATGTGCGTAAAACGGAAGTCAAATTATTATCAACACAGATATTGATAATTATGTGATCAAAACATGAGCATCAAAATTGATTATTATATTGAGTCATTTCGAAAAACAACTGTTTTTTTCACTGGAGATTACCAGAATTTATTAGTCATTATTATTTCCTTCTCACTAAAGATAGACAGCTCCTAGTTACTATTGTGCCACTGAACTATGTAAAATGGTAACACACGGGTTAATCCACGGGTTAGCGAAAGTAAACTTGTCTCTTATAATTTTTATCTTTAACCAAAGACATAAAATGTATGGCAATAATAACTAAATTGAAGCATTGCTCACAATCAAGTTTCTAAAATAATTTGGTTTAGTTTATTTAACTTATCTGATCACAAATATTGTAGCGCATAATTCGAATTCCCTAACAAACCATATAATTTCACATAAAACGAATACAAAGAAAGCACGCAACATGACTTGAGGAATTCACCGGCACGTTTGTACGGTGTTATGCAAATACAGTGGCGGCCATTGTTCGTGTAATACATTTTATATGGTTTTTATAGAGGCGCCATTATTGTTCCTCGTTGTTTCCCTGACTCACTTCGACCATTAATTTAATAATGTTTGCTACCTTTTTTGTATATTAAACGCACGCTTGTATACATACATGTTGCTTTATTTTGTAATGAAAAGGGATTACATTATTTTTCTTGATAAAAAGTCATTCTGCGACATTTAATTGCGACATAAAATTATTTTGTTCAATGACTAACAACTAATCTATATGAAGCTAGTATGTAAATAGAAATTACAGTGTTTCATAAATGTATTAAGTCGTACTGACGTTACTTTAGAGTTAAACCACCAGGCCGAATGCTTACCAGTCTGTCCAAGTAGGAAATAAGTACTTAAAACCCGTGGAAGTGTACATTGTCCTCATACTTTATGTAAATAATTAAAATAATTCTCTAAATAAAATTTCCCTGAAATGATGACATTGTCCAATGCCTATTATGTATTGTTGTACGGCAACAAATTTCCGTTAATAACACTGCTCCTATTACTATAATTCACACGTCAAGCCTACCGGCTACCATGAATGTGTCCCTATCTTCGAAATCAACAAACTGCATTATCGACCGAAACATAATATTAATGTAGATTGGGCACAACACAAAAGGCCTTATCGGCCATCTTATGTTTGGGCAAACAATAGCCGCTCAGTCGAAAACTGGCTAAATATCGTTATAATAAGCCGATCATATTTCCATCTCCCATCGCGATAGTATCTGCTGGGGGTGACCAATTTATTGTTAATGCTATTCAGTGTTACAAAAATGCCAAATGATGTGTTTTTTCTAAGAGATTCTTTTGATGAAGTGTCGCGTTTCCAGTTTGTTGCGGTTATGTCCGGTTCCAGGCGGTTTTTGTAGGAATGCGCCGGTTTCGTGTGACTTTCTCTGGAAATAATTTCCTGAGTTTTTATTGATGTTCAATATAATATTTTTTTAATTTGGTTATCATCAATTTATGATAAAGTTAAATTGTTTATTTGGTTTTATAGTAGGTACTAGGTTTTTAATCATTGGAAATTTTTAGATTATTAAAATTTTCAAGTTGTCTCATCCGTTGATATTAATATCAAATACGATAACACTGCTAAAAATTAAACTATCACTGTTTTAATTTCAATATTTATAACGCGTCAATTATCATTGGTGATATAAAAGCCCTGTTTATTGCATCACGTAGGTATAAATAAAATAATCGTATATATAGTTTCGTATGCGATGGGTATTAAATTATTATATGTAGGTTTAAAAACTTATTACCTTTGGCTTTACAATAGTAAACATTATATGGAATGGCTGAATTGCTAATAGTATTTTGTTTACCTCATAAAATTAATACAAGGATTAAGTTACCAAAAGTTTTAAATCTTATTACGTTGAAATAGCCCATCATTCATATTGAGTGTTTTATGTAATCGAGTACCGTCAAATTAGATAGATGGAGGTAAATTAACATGGCATAAATGAAAGATGTCTTGTCATAGAGGTAATAAAGAGAGGACCATTTATTTTCAGAATGTTAACCCACGGGGACATATTTTAAATATTACAATAAAACCGTTTAATAGATACAAGGTAATATTGCACAAGCGATAAGCATCTGTCGCTGAAAGGACAAGCTAACAGACAGTGTTTAGTTGAGTGAAAAATAATATGTTTAGATGCTATCTGCTAGGCTACTGTGCTTGCATTATAAAGTGTCATGTTACATTCAGTGGTCTTCATTGTGATGCAATTGTTAATACTCCATTATGTTAGTTTGATACGTATCTCTATGTGTTTGTTTGTTATAATTTGATATTTTTCGACAATATTCGTTAACGGAACGGTATAGTAGTTACTTTGGGAAAAATAAAAATCTTGATATGTAAATATTTTTCTTACATTCTGTGTCTATGTGATAATATGCACTGTATTTTGTTTTGAATGGTAAAAAAAAGTAATTTCTGAGTTTCCCGGGAATAGAATGTATGCTAATTTTGGTAGGATTTTACGAAATATCTTGGGACAGAAATAAGTTGGTGAATTTTGCGTAGTGGAAGTGACTCTGCTTACTCCTTCGGAATACACGCGTGAGCGTGTACTTTGATGTATTATATTTTGAAAAGCAATACCAAACGCTGTTTGTTTGTATTTTACCCTGTTCCATTTGTTAACTTAGTAATGGTTCAATATATTTACTTTAAGTCACATGATGAATTTATACATTAACTATCTTATGCAGGTAGGTTTGCGTGAATTGCAAATAATCGTATTTTAATTTCAAAGTGTTTTTTAAGGGTGAAATTACTTTAATGGTCTCATGATTTAAAATTATGTTTTGATAAGTAGTTCCATTGCAAAGGAGAAGCAAACAAAAGGTCGGGCATATTTAAGTTAACGCATATATCATGCGGGGAGCGGCAGACGTCGTAAGAGAAAACTTATTAACACTTCTTGTTAATAAGTTTTCCTCTAGAGAAAAAACGGATGACGCCTGTTCTTGAAATTGAATGCAGGACTACACTAATACGGCGAACAAGTTCAGACATATTAATAAGAATATAACAATATTATTCAGTATGTTCAGAAATTGTTATTATGTAAGGGCAAGATTTCTACGGTGTCCTATAAGTCCTATCCAAATCCAAGTGAAGCACAGTAAATCATGGATACTATAGTTCATAGTAAATCTTGGCACTCGGCGCCCCGTTGACACTAGGGCCGTTGCCCAACATCGTTCTAACCTAAGGCCGACCCTGTGTGCAGTGCTGTTTGTGTATGCAAGGATAATGACAATGTAAGCTTGTCAATATTATTATAATTAATGCTTCATATTACACGAAAGCAATGGTTTTTACCATCTGTGACCTACCTACTAATAACATAGTTATTATACATAAATACATATATACACATGTAGGTTTGATATCATAGCAGGTAAGATTCTCAGCAATTTATAAACACATATCATTCTTAATTAATGTTGTGGTTTGGAAAACCTATGTTAGTATTGGATTAACTACGTTGGTAATATAATACTTTTTGTACGATTTATAAATGATTGATTAATATAGTTATAAATAAACTGTTTATGAAAATGTTAAATTTTAACGGTGAAGGTAAACATCAGGAGGAAACCTGCATACTATAGCGAATTTGTTAAGAATTTCTATGGTATGTAAAGTCGGATTAACTGCACTAGGGCAGCGCGGCGTGGTGGACTATATGGCCTAACCAGTCTCAATCGTTCTTTTGATTGTAGATGAGGCCCGTGCTCTGCAGTGGGACGAATATGGGCTGATACAGTACAGTAGGGTTTATATACAATAGTCGAATTAAGAACCTCCTCCTTCTTTGAAGTCGGTTAAAAATAAGTTAACGCATGTATCCGAAACGCGGTGGGTAGAGGTATGTTGGTCTTAAATGCGTCAAAAAGACCACCAAAGGTTTGGCTTGGTGTGCTGGTGTAGGATTTGGATAGGGTTCGATCCAACGATTAATATCATTCCTGCATTGCCAACATACAGGATATACTCAGTCTGCGTCCGAAATCGAAGCCGGGTGCCAGTTTTAGGGACTTCAAACAAGATAACTAAAACAAGTTCAAAAATACGTGACTGATATTTTTTTGTATTTCTTTCCTGTCGTCCTATTTGGGTGGTAAATGGCACTCTTTCAATTTTAAAGACGCTATAGTACGCCAGGGCTTAAATTATTATTCCAGCAAAAGTTATGGAATTACGACTCAAAAATAGTCTTCTAGTCTTAAGCGATGTTTAAAAAAAAGCGATATTTTTCGACACGAATCTCGTACAGACCTCTGACCGCCGGCGGCGCACAAAGGCTGGCTTGCTGTAGCTACAAACACAACGCTCTAACAAATCTATAACACTTTTTAACATAAAGTTGCGGCACTACTCAATGCTATGAACGAACAGCTTCTAATCTTTTTTGCAGTGGCGTATTTTAAAAGCCATTAAAAACTTTTAATTTTGCGATCATTTTAATCATCTGTGCATCTTCAACAATGTTAAAATGACCAAGTAATTAAAAGAGAATTTTAAAGAATCTTCTTCAGCCGTAGAAAGTCTACTAATAAATAAATGTAGGTTTTCACAAAGAGCGACCTATACAATGTGAAATGTAATTTGCCAGTACTCAATGACATAAAACTTATAAACAGTATGCGTAATGTTACATATGTTAGGAGCTCATTTAATCACAGCCAAATGTATTGTTTTGTTGTATGCATCATTGTCATATTATCATAGTATTAAGGAGCTCCTGTTACAAACTACATCTAAATGCCTTTAGTCGACAAATACAGAACCGACGCAACGACCAACGTGTTCGTGTAGCATGATATTTATTATTCTTTATCTATTGAGTTTTAATCATTATCTAATCTCTGGAAATCTCTGAAGGTTTTTTAACTACTCTTTACATGTGATTTTAACAATACTGAAACATTTAGGAATGAGAATACATTACAGTTAACCAATTTTAAGTACCATTGAAATTCTTGTGAAAAACTCTGAAGTTTTCTCACGGAGATTTCCTTGATATTTAAGTAAATTACAAGAAATGTGCAAACAACTTTGAGTTTAAGTTTTATGTTTGTAACTCGAACCTCAATCTGCAATGTGTTGGAATGGTCCGCTACCAACTAAGCTACCGCCCAATAAGTACATGATATATTAAACCTAACCTAACCTAACGTTGTATAATCAAATTATAGTAATAAAACTGTAATAAATAAATGTCTCGCCATCCTATAAATGATATGATTATTTACAAATATCCTCATAATATTGATATGGCGTGAGTGTGACGTAGTATATAATGCACTATATACATACCTATATGGCTTGATTGAGCGCCATTTGGAGTTTGCCTGATAGCGTGTGACGTCACAAAATGATAACAAAAGCACGTAGTCAACTTTATTGTATAATCTCAGGTAATACATTACTTGTGTACGAGTATATTTAACACAAGTCATGCTTAGCTTCTCGCAAATCATTATTTGATTGTAAAAATATATACACTTAAATATGTACAACTTTATCTCAAATTTTATAAAAGCAATCTAATGTATTATGGTTAATACTGTTGTTTTGCTCTTTTAAAATAACATAATAAATGACGACGACAAATCGCATTAATCTCGATTATAGATTTCCATGCTTAGCAGAGTGTTTTTTTTATATACATACATATGTAAATGTTAAGTATTTTTCTCCATACTAAAAGTAATTTTACAGTTTCTTTCCGCGATTTTACACTTCCACAGAAAATGTATGTTTACAATCAAATGAAAAATTGTTTATTGAATATTGGTCGAGTCTTTGTTTGTTGGAACGCAGTCTGAATTTTCCTCTTTTCGGCTACCTCGTATTGTTAATAAACCACACCGCTTTCAGAATTCATGGTATCTTTAAATAGGAATGTTTGCATAATATGGAATTCCTTGCGGTAATTATGGGGAATCCTGTATTATGACCTAATTGAAAATTAGGTATGTGAAGTAAGTACTTTGTTATACATGTACGGTATGATACAAAAACTAATTAGTTGGAAACGAATTGTGTATGAACTATCATACATAGTAAGAATTTTAGCAGTATTTTAAAATATTACATTGCAAACAATTATGATAAAATTTAAATACTTAAATATTTTGTGTTGATTTCTCAAGTAAACGATCACTAGATCCTTTAATCCTTTTCTTCTTTAAATGACTTGGAGAGAACCTTTAAAGCTATAAATAAACAAAGACAGGCCTACTAATGTCAAAAGAAATTCATTCATTGTCCGTTCGGTACTGTACTTTTGACGACAACCTGACGAGGTTCACTACCGTTCCAAAGCAGGTTTAAGAGTCTATAAAATATGGAATGAAATAGTTGTCAGTGTGACCGGTACCTGCACTAGCTGTCAAGTGAGTGATATAATTTGGGCAGGTCCCGCGGCGGCTACCGAGGCTCGCCGAGCCGCTCCACCGCGCACACAGCACCGGCATCGTCGACACTCGCCTGCCAATCACGCGTCACATGACGCAACGCAGCGCGTGTTGTGAAACGCTTGTATATAAACACCACTATATAGCAGTGATAGGTTATTTAAAAAAGATTTGATGGAGTTTGAACAAGAGTTGGTTGGTTGGTTATAAAATAGACCATTGATGATCAGACGATTTTAAAATGAAATGATCAAAATGTAAGGAATCAAGAAAAAGATATAAGATCATGTTGCTGAGAAAATTGTTAATTGGTTTCCTCTTTACATGTGTAAATCGATTTTTTTTGCATCCAATAGTCACATATATAATCTTGACCTCACCTTAAGATCGAGTCTTGTGGCGTGGGTATCTTTCACAACGGGAGACTTTTCGGTCTCACAAACACCCAGACTCGAAACAAATTCTTGAAGTTCACACAAACGTTTGTCTCGACGCGATGCGGGGATCGAAGCCGCGACCTTTCGTTTCACTGCCAGCGTCTAACCAACTGCGCTACGGAGGCTGTCAAAGGGATTCATGGGTATACCCACTGAAAGTTGAAATTCTGGTTAAAAGGTTGTAAGCCCAAATATCCATGCAAAACCGCCCGAAATCCAGGCTAGAGAAACCCGGGGTCATTTAAACTTTCAGGGAAGTAAGTGTTTCAATCCATATTGCAAAATGATACAGTGTATGAAACCGCGAGCCTAATGTTAACTCATTCGGAATTAGGTAATAGCAAGCACGCTTACCTAATGCGGTCCGTGGAGTTCACATATCTTTATAATTACTATAATCTCTCAACTAATTTGTACAGAAATCGGAACAGGATCTGTATCAGCCCATATACGTCCCACTGCAGGGCACGGGCCTACTCTACAATCGAGAGTACGATTGAGAGATTGAGATTGAGAGTACGATTGAAAACGGTGAAGGAAAACATCTGTTTCGATATCTGTGCGTAGTTATTAGTAAAGTAATCGTATTGCCTAAGCTTTCGTGTGATGTTATATGAGGCGATATTGTACCATAAACATACCATAAACAAAAATAAAGAGTAGTAATATCTTGAACAGTCTTAAAATATATGCGTATATTGTATGTAGCACGAAAACTCCGATTTGCAAATCTGATAGATTATTTTTTCTCGATTGGATTCAAAGAAATATCCGCATTTTGCAATAATAGCTTTCTTCAAAGTATTATCATCAATTTACAAGGCGTTAGATATAACGATACGTCGATCCAAGTACATCACTATCTATTGCTATTATATGCGTAATTATTTTTACGGCATTGACAGTGAGTGTGATCCGTGTAATATTATCACAACACTGTTATCGCTTGTCAGACGCGCAAACCATCATTATCATTATTAAATTATAGGCGCGTTGTTTGTTTCCGGCACGTTTTATCACAACATTTAATCGATAAAACAAACAGCTCGTTATCAAACAATCCTTCTGGGCAACACTTGCATGGACGTACTGTAGTGTGCCGAGCGTGGGGCATACCCCCCTTGCAAAATGAACTGTTGGTGCTGTAATAATATTGTTAGAGACTATTTTATCATCACTCTCCGCGACTCATATAATTAATAACACTCAACCCAATAGCAACATAGTCCTGATTTTAGATCGAGTCTTGTGTCGTGGGTATCAGGAACTACGAGAGACTTTTCGGTCTCACAAACACCCAGACTCGAAAGTAATATTTTTGGCCGCACACTCGTCTCGTTTCACAGGCGGCGTTTAACTGATTGTGCTACTGAGGCCGTTTTATCGGAGGAGAACCTTTTTGTGAAAGGAGAAATCGTGGCGGTATAGTCTCACATGAGATCGGCGTGAAGTGTTTGGTTCGCCGAGCAGGATTGTCAAATGCCCAATACCCTTTTACCGCTCCTCTCCCTGTTTGATGGGCCGGCTACACATCTTTAAACCCAGCGTTGTGGATGTTTACGGGCGGCAATAATCACTTACCATCAGGAGATCTGTTTGCTCCTTTGCCGGGCCTATTGTATGTAAGGTATATACAATAGGTCGCCTGGATAACTACCATATAGGTACCACCGCAATTTCCACTTCTCCCGTCAAACAGCAGTGTAAATGCACTGTTGGGTTTCAGTTTGAAGGACATTGTAGCCAGAGTAACTACTGGACATATTGAGACATCTTATGTCTCAGGATAGCGAACGCAATGGAATGCCAAGTGGAATGGAATTGTGTTGTTTGGTTTTGCTACTGTTCATGAACAGTCGCTTTGCTTACCATCAGGTAAACGGCATGCTCGTCTAGCCATTAAGTGCAATAAAAAAAAAAAAGAATAAATAAATATTTCCACCTGATATCACCTAAATTCTTTGGGGCGTGGTGTTTGTATCAAAACAAAGATTAAGATTTCACACGATTTCATAACATTGTGAAATAATACATTTATACTGCTGTCACTACTCCATCACGTTTTTAGAGATATTCGCGCATTCTCAAATAATCTTCCCCATTACAGCATCTGATAATATTCATTATACGTTCTTTAGAAGATTATTGCATTTATCTGTGATGAATTGCTTTGTCGTTGCTGGGCCCTGTTTACATAAATTCGATAACTTATTGCTGTCATTTTCGGAAAATGAGATCTCAGCCTAAACTCGGACCCTGACGCCGTCCGGGATAACGCCAATCAGAAGGAATGAAGGAGCTAAACCGATTAAAGGGAGACCCAATATTTTCCTTCCATGAACTGTAATATGAATAATTATTATCAGTTTATAATTGTCCCCTGTTAAGCACCAAATATTTTAGTTCTCTAATCGAGAGTTTGACTGTCTACAGTTGTCTACTAGTTGTATTATATTAGTATTAAAGGCTGTTTTTTTTTAATAAAGAAAATAAGTAAATAAAATAAAAATAAATAGACGGTACAGATTTAGTTGGTAGACCATAACTCTTTTTTCAATATATAATTGTAGAAATTAATCAAAACGTATTAGCCATCTAGTCTTAAGCTACCTGAGTATTCTGCTTCATTGATGAAGTGGGAAATTCTTTCGTTCATTCAACAAAAATTTCGTTCAACCAAAAATCCTCTCACATACCATAACATGTTACAAATTTAAAATATTTATCAAAATAATTCTCCCTACAATAATATATTTTGATAATACCGTAGATAAACATGTATTGTATCATAACTCTGTAGCAGTTTACATAACTCCCGTCTGGAGAGAAATTTACATGATGAAAATTAATCTTGTAGTCATATCGGATGTCGGCAAGTCTGAATTTTATCTGGCGCGACTGATAGCAAATAACATCTAATGTCACAAAATGTATAGCGGATCAAACGGATGCCTCTTAGTACTCCACAATCTTGATACGCAATCGATAATGCGAACGGGCGCCATGTTCCTGATAGATCACTGTCATCCATAAATGCTTTCAAATCTAGATGTTACCAAACATTGTATTTATTTATTTCATACTTTGTACAACATAAAAAAAATAACAATGAAAAATATGTTGAGAAACAGACTTAAATATAAAGTATCGGTAGTACAAGTGGCGGTCATTATATTTTTTTATTGCATGAATAGCCTGAAGAACATGCCATTCGCCTGAATCCTGATGTTAAGCGATACGACCGCTTATAGGCAGTAGCAAAACAAAACAATACCATGAATTATAAAGCAATACTTGGAATTCCACTGCGCACTTTCCTGAGCCATAAGATGTTCAGTCTCAATATGTCCAGTAGTTACTGTTGCTACAATGTCCTTCTAACCGGAACATAACAGTTCTTTTAAACTATTGTTTGGCGGATCTTATCGCTAATGGCGGCGATCACTTCCAGACAGCCTTTGGATTGGCAAAAGCAGTAATTAGACATAACGAGTAGTCGTTAAATAGGAAAGGATTGCAGAGATTTCCGTAGATTCCGAAATAATGCCCAGCTTGTTCGTCAGAATATAACAGAGGCCTAGCCTATAAGGCAGTATATAGAGCAAAAACTAAATATACTTATTATTGAAATACCAAGCATGGTAGTCAGCACATAAGTACATGATAAACAGGGGCTGGGCTGGCGGCGGCGCAACGAGTGGATTCCCATGCTGTTGGAATCATTACGGTATTAATGTTGCACGAGGTGGACGGCCGATCCACGTTACATATCTAACATCATAATATTTCCATCGCTCGTATGTAAAGTTGAGCGATGGTTAAGACGTGGACAGTTATTTTATTTATGGTGTCTTTTTTAGTTATTGTATGATTTTGATGCAATAGTTTATGTGGTCAACGTCGACCAAACTCAAACCATTCAGAAGAAAATGTTGGAAGTCAGTAGGTCAGTAAGCCTTCATAACAGGATACAAGAATATTAAACTACAACATATGAGCTTCAGATTTTAATACTAAATTAGAGATAGCGAAGGTGAAGTTAGTTAAACTAGTACGTCATTATTTTGTGCGACTAATGCTATATAGAAAAAAGAATTAAAACTATTTTGTATCTACCAGTAGTACTAGGTCAGCGTGCTAAAGCCTGCTCATGACTGCCTCAATACATACTGCCTCGGTGGCTCAATTGTACTTTAATACGATTAAAACGCTGCTGTTTCGTTTTCGGAGTCGGTCAAAGTGATAGTAGAATTTTCCATTCATTGTTAACCCGGAGTCAGGAATTTGCTATCGAAATGGCGATATGAGATGGAACGGACCAGGCGAAATGTAGGTGTCTTGGTAGCACCCCAGGCTATCCTTTCTGAGGAAAAGTCGTGATGTTTATGTTAGTATGTAAAGCATTTAGCAACACTACACTTGCAGTGTAGGACTAGGGACTCCTAGAAAATTAGTAACGGATGAAGTCTTCCCACGTGATACACAAATCATTCCAATCTTTTCTTTGTGTATGTACTATGTAGTATATGTTTCAAACAGTTTCCTGTCCTTAACAGCCGATGAATTTTTAATGGTCGACGTATCGTCGACGTAATATCGAGTGTCTGTACTACCATTGGCCAATTTGGCTGGATGAATATTACAGCAGTTAAACACAGAAGCACGGGCGTCCTACCGCACGTAACTTCACTCGCTTACCTAACTGTTACGTGCCTATAATTAGTAACAGCTATATTATTCTTCACTTAAACATCGATGGATAGTTAATTGCACAGTTTTCCGTATCAATTTTAGATGGGGCTGGTATAATGTAAAAAAAATATGGAAAAATTTTGAGCGTTATTTTTTCAATAGCAGCAGTTAAAAAAATAAAAAGGTAGAATAGTTTAAGAATCGTTAATAGGTTAGCTACTGGTTTAATAAAATTGAAGTGAAGAAGCAGCATTGCTAAATGCTGCTTATATAATAGAGTAAAAAATCACTTTTAAAACGTCGTCTTTTCACCATTGAGGCGTATAACGGCTGATATTGATTGAAAAGTTTATACATAGCATGTAATCATTTGCAAAATCTCACAGTGACACAATTATAGAGCAATTGAAAACAAACCCGCATAAAGCTAATTAGCTTTTATGTAATATATCGTTGAATAGTAAAGAAAAATTATGCTAATAACCAGCTTCAAGAGAAACATGCACAAACAGTAGCATACATAAGTAATAAAGATAATGGAATAAACTGTGAGCACAACATTAAACAGTGGTATCCCGACACTGCGCCGGGAGGGCGGGGACGGCACCTGAGCGTCTTCCCAGGCCGCTAGGACACGCAGCCCCACGCTTCTTTATTCCACGACAGCTTTTAGTTTTTTACGTACATTGCTGTTTGTAAACATTGGAGTACATCGGCAGTACATGCCTAGTTATTATGGACCAAGGTTTAAAAGTTTATTGAAAAAGTTCTGGCTTTAAGTCGGCGTCGAGTTATGAGAATCAGTCTTCTAGCTGAAGTCGAAGATAGCATTATCTCTGACACTTTTGTCTTTGACACAATTGATACTTTGAAGGTAAATCATGTAAACATAGAGGAGCTAAATTGTACATTTTATAAATATCGATTATATCGCAGAATCTAGAATTTGTACTATTTTACTCAGATGGCGACCACCGTATCAGATGGTGGAAAACGGTGACAAACGGTTTATCTGTATAGGAAGACCAACAAGATCTCACCATTTCTTCTAAGAAAACGTTATCTGGACTGCACTCCACTTATTATAAAGTGAATTATCACATTGTCGTGTCTTATCAAAGAGAAACAAATATCTCATCAGATAGCATATTTAAGTGGCGAAAGTGAAATAAATTTATTTTTATTTACATATAAAAGAGGCTGCAAGCTATGTCCAGCCAGCAATGTATAGTATCGGACCAAATCGACGTGCTTGCGTGGATAATGAGTGGTTTAAATATGTAAGCGATTAAACGATACGTGGATACGGTAAGGCGGAGGGTTGGCGACCAAACGTACTGTAATTTTATGGAAAACTCCACAAAACTGTCATTTGGCGCTTGTTGGGGAGACGGCGGCCGAGTGATCCACGCGCGTACATTATTCATTACGGTTATTATACGTATTTTGAGTTATATGGCATTGTTTATTACCGTGGGCTTGTTATGACAAATTAGAAGCGTTTTATGTGCGTCGTTTGTTATTAATAGATTTATATCGATAGTTTTTGTTTTCTCTTTCATTCAAAGTTATTTGAATAGGTTGAAGACAATGTGATTTGTGAATGTTGCAGAAATTGTTCTTATTTAACGTCTGTTGCCAGGTTGATCGCACTTTGTGGTCATCGAATTTAGAACCTTGCCAATTATAGCCACATTATGATAAGCTTACTACGCTTCTTCAGCAGAAGCAAAAATGAAAAGTGGTAGAGCCACGCTGTTGCCAGTTATAACTCAGCATAACAAGCAGACTCGTTCGGTGCGGTACCTGTGTTTCACAGGAGATCGTCGTGAAGTGACAGTTTTGCTGTCGTATTTCGTTCTGGCAATTACTCTTTCCTCTTCCCACTCTTTGTTCCCGTCCCGATTTGATGGGCCGGCAACACATCTGTGACCAAACATTGTGGATGTTCATGGACGGCAGTGATAACTTATCATCATATGAAATATGCGTTCGTTAGACTTACCTATTGTATTAAAAAAACAGAGCACAAATAAAATTCTGATTTTTCAAAACGGTTAGTTCTCACACGCAAATATTTACTCGAGTAGAAACATAAGAGGCGGTATATAAGTCATAAGTCACAGTTACTTAGTTGCTCAATGAGTTGAGAAAGCGTTTGGAAAGGGTCCTCGCTTCCCGGGAAACATCCGCTCTTGTACATTTCGATACATCTACGAGTGGTTCACACGTAATATTTTTTGAAGTAGCCTAAAAAGTATCGTAATAATATAATTCAATAAAATTATTACATTAGGGACGTTTAAATGGTGCAGATTTAAAATAAAATTGTCGTTTCAAATAGCATATTCTAAAAAAGTCCTTTTTTAAAAAAATGCTTTTTTTTGTAAATAGTTTAAAGTAAATGCTAACATATATTTGTAGTTAGAGTAACTACTAGACATATGATTCTTAACACCATGTTTCTCAGGATGGCAAAATGCCAAGGTTTGGTTTGAAATTCATGGTGTTTTTTGGTTTTGCTACTGTGAGCAATCAATATCACTTACCCGACTGGCACGCTCGACTAGCCATTCCATGCAATAAAAAAATCAAATGATGCATTCTATTTTTGTTTGTTTGTATATTCGCGATCCTACCCTCGCGAACACTTCAATACGTGGCCTGTGATTACGGCTACAATGTGGCGGCGCAGGTGGCGGGTCGCACGGCCTGCGCGCTGACCGTCCGCTTCCTCATCCATATCAATAATTCACAGCACGGGGACCACCTCAAATTGCCCGTAATATGACGGCCGATACACTCCGGTCAATACTCAGTAATTGTTGCAATTATATCCAGTTTCACTTAACTACATTTACGAAACTTATCGGAAAATATTGGATTATATAACATATCGTTAATGAATAAAAAGTAGTTATCAATTGTTTTGAGTTTTGTGTACAGTGATTAGGAATAAGCATCAAGTTAATTTCTTTAAAATATGTAGTGTGAAATTTTATAACCCAATCGTAAAAGGCTGTTTTGTGATATGGAAAAAAATATGCAGAACATACTTTAATATATTGGTAATTTTATTTCTATTATACAATAGAAGAAATGAATCAGAATAGAATTTCGTCAGTAGTCAAGTTTGTTCCCCAACTAAACGGTAATAGGCGGCTTCTTTTACCGCATTCCCTGCCGCGACGCGCTTCACACCACTAGAAAAAAAGCAACACGAAAACATGATATGAAAAGATGGACATATCGCTACGGAATAGCTAATCGAAAATGACCATCAAGTGACTTACACGTCTGTCTGTCCGTTTTTGTAACGCCTATCCCGAGAACAGAAGCGTTGGGTAACAATTTCAAATTTGAATGATGTCCACTATGACCCTTATTTAGAACACCACTGTGCACATTCTTCTATGGCGGGATACGTAATATAATTTGACGGAGAGAAGCGACATTTGTTCGTCTAGTTACAGATGTGTCAAACGATAGCATGCTGTGTTGATACGGTTTTTTATTTTCTAGTAATTTCCTGATATGTTCAATGTTTGACAATTGATTTTGAAAGTCGTGAGCGAATGATTTGGTCCACGATTCGTTATCGCAGTGGGGCAAATGCCGATGGTGTTGGTCATCCGAAACTCCGCTCTAGAGCAGTATGTGCTTTCCTCTCTGCAAAATAAGTACAGCAATATTGACAAACTCGGTGAATTGACATGAAATTCAGGACATGCCTACAAAAAAACAAGAATATAAAAATAATTTATTAAATCCATTAAAATGTTCTACATCATTTAGATTCAGTTTTTTTACTTACCACCAGGTTCGGAAAGCGGTTTTCACTAGAGAAGAACGGGCAAGAAACTCTTGTGTTGCTATTTTCAAAACCAGCTACATGGGAAGATTACATGGTAAGTTATTGTCACAGATTAGATTTCATCATTAATTTTTGTTTACATATTTCCACCGTTCTTTTCTTTTAAAGTATTGTTATTGATTTAATTTATTTTTGCATTCTTGCGAAATTATAATTAATTCACACGAATTCATATCTGCGGTAAATTAATTTAATGTAGGCATTGTGTTGCTATCGCATTAATGAAATATGATATATTTTTAGGCATACTTATCGTTGTATGCTGCAATCGTCGTAACCACGGTTTCCCTATTCGTCGGTTTTCCGCAAGTTAAGTTACCTATAGATACTTAATAAATTATATGTCATCATATAGATAGATACATTGAGATGGCACCGAAACAGGGGTAGATCGTTGTGGCCAGCTTGTCAATTAAATAGTTGAGGTTCATTCTACCATAAGCGTGGTGATCACTTTTCATAACCAAGATTAATATTTAGAAACAAAAAAATCTGTTATTGCGTCATATATTTACAAATTATATACATTATAAAATTTTGTGGCTTAAAGCATTTAAAGATCCGTAAGTATTTCATTCGAGTCTGGACGTAAGTGAGACCGAGAAGTCTCGTAGATTATGATACCCACGCAACAAGATTCAATCTCAGTCAAGATCTCAATGTCAGGACTAAGTTTGTAACTGCTGGTTGTATTATTTATCACCCTTTACCACGGCTGAAAGCACTTGCAGAGATAAATATTGGGTGGGAAAGTATCTATAGATAGTATATTTATAAATATATATTTATTAATAAATATTTATCAGTGTATAGTGTCCAATATCCATCTTTAAATGATACCGTATCAGATTTCATTTTTAGGAGCAGGAAAAAACCTGATTTTTGCAAAGCCGGTTTATATTATCTTTAGGTGTTATGTTTTCCTTTTAGAGTATTGCATAAAATTGTGTAAAAAGTATCGACAGCAGAAAGTACATGATGTACCGCTGTGTTGGATCTGGTGTCACAAATTATGAATATGTGTGTTTTAAAGGAGCTCATTTTATCACTATTGTTTATTAATAACTAAGTTAGTAGCCAGCAAAACTATTAATCAAGAGCCTAAAATACCAACGACCAAGCCATTTTTGAGATCTGAATGTTAAATGCCAAGTTTTGCTTTGTAAATAATGTCAGCGGTCTTATCATTTACCATCAGGTGAATGGCATGCACATTTACATTCATCATCATCATCATCATATCAGCCACAGGAAGTCCACTGCTGAACATAGGCCTCCCCCAAGGATCTCCACAATGACCTGTTGGAAGCGGCCTTTTACATTAATTGTAATAAAATAAAATAAATAATAATACGTGTTTTTTGTGCGTTTAATAGACTTTTTAGTATGTGCAGTGTTGTCAAGATCCAATAGCAAAAAAGAGTGAGATGGTGCAAGCATTGTGAAAGAGGACGTGTGAGGGTGCTAACAAGTGTAATTACTAAATAATTAACATATACTTAACGTTATCACTACATAGATAAGCGCTCATCATCATTTTATTGCATGCTGCCCCCGGACGTGTATTACTGGCATTACGATCCATATATAATTTAACAAAAATCCGTTATTGCATCATCCTTAAAGGTTGATAAATTGGTATCGCTTTGCAATAGTATCCCGATAATCTACAAACTGAAGTACATTACAATTTAACTCATGCAAAACATTAGAAACTTGTTCCGGCCGCGAGTCATAATAAACTCGAACATTTACTAGCATTACAACGAAACACTCCGTGAGTTTCTATACATAAATTAAAAAGGCCTTTAATCGTGAAACTTATTATTACAGTTTAATATAAAATGCACAAGGGTTTAATAAAGCTGTTGTGAACCCGGGCCGCATGACAACTTTAATTTGTTGTTAAAAATTAAGTGTCACACGCGCTTAAAACATTGCCGAGACTGCTCTGCGCCGTACGGGACCCTTAAGGACCTGTCATGAGTAATAAATAACCTTTTCTGATTTTGCAAATATAAAAATATCTTAACTAAAAAAATCACTACCAAAAACTGAACATCGGACAAAAAACTTATTTCAAACTACATATAGGTACATATGATTTCGTTAAAAACGAAGTCAACAAATATATTTTCTAAAACTCATATTTAGGGGAAGGTTCAGCTCTATGCTTTCTTGAACTTCCGAATATTGATAAATATGTTTACTCTTTCTATCATCTCTCTGTCGTAGATCGAGCTAGAGCCGGATTTCCTGCTCAATCTTCGGCATTTCTCTCAAAATTTGGCTCTCATATCTTCCTTCATAACTAAAAAATAGTTGAGATAATGACTATTTAAATTAGATATAAAATAAATAAGTGAAGTGCAACGCTATCCCTTAATGAACTTGTATTATATGTGTGTGTGTGAGATGTTTTCGCGCCGGGCGCGGTGCGGGTTCACACCTCGGCCGCCGATATATTGCGCGGGCGCACCGCTGCGTCGCGACACCTCCATGCATAACATTATCACCGGAATCATTAGTGAAATGCATTGGAAAGCAGCTGTCGCACCGAGAGCTCCTCGCGCTATCTGCCGCCCTGGTACTCGAAGCGAGGTTTACTGAAATCTTGTATTTCGATATTTTTTTAATTCCTGTGTTTTATATTTATAGTAAATTGTATCACTGTTCGATGTTGTGTGAGGTGATAACCGGCAAGGGAGGGTCTCGCGATTTGATACGATAACCCGCCCTGTGCCGGTTTAGTGTGGATGAAGAGGGATGTGATGATGAATGATGCTCGAAAAATATGTATTTATTTCGATTAGTTTTTTTTTAAGGTAACCGTTATCCAAAAATAGTTTTTTCAGCTTTGTTGTCGCATTTCGTTCGGTACGGGACATTGCAGGATGCCCAATACCCCTTTACTCCTCTTTATACCCCTTTATTTCCCGCTCTTCTCCCAATTTGAGGGCTCGGAAGCACATCCATGATTCGCTGTGGATGTTCATGAGCGGCAGTGATTATTTAAAAAAATAGTAAATTATTTCGAAATTTTGACGTACCACGGGGCATATAAAACACGTTAATACGAGGGACTATAACAATGTTACAATGTCAAATTAGCTTGAGATATCTGTACCACATTATCTCATACAAATACATAAAAAATGTCTAAATAAATGTATATCGTGAAGCGTGACACGCAGAAGCATGTTCACGTGGACGACATATTTTTTACTCTACACATAGGCTTATGAATACTGACTGTAGGTATTAACATAGGTTTTAAGTGTTTTTTGACGGTATGCGTCTCAAATGTCTTGTTGAAACAACATTACAGCTATACATCTATATAGTAGAGCAAGAGCCCGTAGCCGCCAGTCTTTCGTCATTTTATAAAAGCTGAAAGTTTGTCTGCGCATGCCTTTGACATAGGCATCACACGATTAACTATTATGAAGTTCCGATTGTATTTGCTTTGGAGATTTCCAGCTTCAATGTGTTTGGCAAGATGAAAGAACCATCAAAAGAGTCTGATTACCAAGGAAAGGTTTGTTGATTGAGTTGCCTTAATAAAAAAAAAATGACTGAATTTATAAAATGACAGCTTTTATAAAAAGACAAAAGTCTGGCGGCCACGGGCTCTTCGTCTATAAACGTGACTCTTCTAAATAATATTTGATCATCGCAAATTAACACAAGATAGTGTTGTATGATATTACTTTTCTTCATAGTAGTGCACTCTTGATAGGGTGGACGTAGTCATGTGTAGGCCGGTTGCTGAAAACCGTTCTTACGTTGCGTCTCTACGTGTCGCGATGTTTAGTGGAGAGGGAGCATTCGTTGACAGAGGTGTTCCTCATAGATCTAATTAGGTCTGTCCACGAAATAGGAGCATGTCCCCGAGCTTTTTTGCCGTTTGCTTTTCCTTGGACCTCTAGTCGTTTCATGGAATCCTCGTTTCGACTTACATATCCAAAGAACTTGAGGACTCGTAGTTACACAATCGACTGTATGATATTACACGGTTAGCATAATACCTTCGTTTTTATAGAAAGCCTGAAAGAAAAAGGATAAGCAGAGGTATCACATGTGCCTGCACCATTCGTCAACCTTAAATACATGCCAATATGTGCTAAGGGATCACTATATCGGGCACAAAATAGAGTCCCGAGTAACCATATGAGATTTTCCGAATCACAAAGCCACATTATATCAGAAAACCCAAACACAAAATAAACGATTGCAAACCAAGTTAAAACATTTGATCCAACATACAAGCACTCGATAAAATCCACAAATGCTACCACCAAATAAATATTTGCAAACGTCTCCAAACATTGGCTCCAAGTTCCACCACACCACCTCCAATAACTCAATTGAATACACGTAGCGTGAGCTGTCTCTCGCCTTATCATACCACAAACCTGATGCCCTAGGCAATCTGCCGGACCACGGGGCGCACTCGGTGGCACCAATTATCATTCCACGGACATTTACATGGCTAATGGGAGTTTTATTCACGGCAAGATTAGTGGTCGCTCTCATTATGCCGGGCGCTGCCGGCCGCCTGGTTTTATAAATAAACTCGATTTACTAAGTGTCAATAACGGTTGTAGCGGTAATGGGGATGCGTGGTGGATTTTCTCACAAGACTGCAATTTTTTTTACACTACGAGTAGAAGGATAAAATGTTGGTATGCGCTGCTGATGTTTACTAACTACTCGCATATTGGACGGCAAGATATATTTTTTTAAGTTATTTTATTGTATTCGTCGCAGGAACAGAACAATTTTTAAATACTCAACATAATTATGAGGCTGACACTTTAAAGCATCCGTAGCGTAATTGATTATGATTCTAAATGTTAAACAATTCTTGCACCATGATATGATATGTTTACGTGATGTACAATATTTTTCTGCTGTAATTTTTGGACCTGTCTAAGATAATTATTTATCTGACTACTAAGAAATAACAAAAATCATCCAGATATCCACACTGGTCCAATTTCCAGAAACAATGGTTGTTAATGCATAATTAGTGTTGCTCGCCGAAATAAGGAAGTGAGCAAAGTGCGACAGTCCGGACCGAGACGATACCCCTCCTCAACAGTTATTGTGATGCCGTGATCTAATTAATTCAACCGCGGATGGTCTACCATTGGACAGCTTGTAGAAATTATTCGAGAACATTGTGAGTTTGTTGATGCCTGTCTCTTGTCTATGAAAAGCAGTCATTCCTCTATGCGACTCTAAGGGACTTGGTTTTATAGACTCGGTCTTCGCCAAGAGTTAAAAAGAACGAAGCCCGTAATATATTGCTACTTGAGTTTTTCTATCAGTTTCAACTTTAATAAGATTTCGCGTTGTCATGCTTTAAATTTCCATTGTTTTACAAAATTTTATACTGTATGTAGTATTACACTTGCGATAAATGTTATGAAAACTAACATTTTGATGTTTTTAGCTAAGTTCTATCAATCAATTTTACTAAACAATGCAAGCGTTGGCAAGATTTTGTTTTTTTTTGTTTTACTTCTAGAATTGAAAGGTGAGAGTCGATGAGAGATGAGTATGATGAGGGAATATGTATACAGATACATACTTCTAGAATTGACAGATGAGGAGAGTCGATGAGAGATGAGATGGCGGTCGATGGTAACTCTGCGGTGAGATAGTTGTCCAGAGGGACGTCGCCCACGCGCGACCTGCACCGACCACTTATAATTTAATTTCATACACACTTCATAAATACACGCATCCTTCTAACCCATACCACTAGTGACGTGACATTATCCACGTTTCATTACGTACCCGGAAAGTACGTAAAATGCTCTATCATCGAACGCCGTATATGGCGTTTAAATTCAATTAGAAAGATTGCAAACAACGTTATCAATATTTTCCCTCATTAATCGCTTTAAAGTCACAGCATTAATTAACGTGCCATTTTCCTCGAGCACGCGTTGTATACTTGCTTATCGATTTGTTCGGAGTACAAGTTAATGCTATTATCGTGGTGGACATTACGGCATAAACTTCATAATTACGTCACACACCTCGATCGGATTTATGGTCTGAAGGTCAAAGATCTAATCTTCACACTGCAAAATATCAGATCTTATATCTTAAAGATTTCTCAGAATAATATCTTTGAAAACACCAATGGAGCTATTTAAAAACCTAGCTGTATTGACCGATTTCTCTTTCTCTCCCTATGATAATGAAATGTTGTAGTACTTTGTGCACATTCAGAATGCATCAAAATCTAATTCAAACTTGGCTTCACACAGATATACTAAGCCAATTGAATCCATGCCAAGACTGCCAGTGTTTGAAGTGTTTTGGTTGTGCAGCAATATATGAATAAATTATATCCATAACCTTTAGGAATCAACTGCTATATAAGTTTTTTTTAACATCATTATTAGCATGCCTGTTAATTAGGCATCGAAGTTTTCGACAACGAGTCATTAAAAGCATTTCTATGGGTAATCTATATACGGTGCTCATATTCTTTATTATTCCAAGCGGCTTCGAACAAGTGCAAAGTTACGACGGTTACTAATTTTCAAATATTTGAAATTTCCTAGTCATTACCATCATCATCAGCCCATTATAGTCCACTGCTGGGCATCGGCCTCTCCTAAGGTACGCCGCAGAGCCCGGTCTGCTGCTTTATGCTCCAGTCGTTGCCGGCTCTCTTGTGCAAGTCATCTCACCATCTGGCCAGAAGACGACCCACGTTTTACAAAACGCGGTCTCTACTCCAGAAACCACTCCATTCAGAATTTGGAGATGAATAAATAACTGGCAAGGAAAGGAGTATTGGGCATCCGGCAATCTCACTTATCAAACGAAATGTTACGACAAAGCTGTCGCGTCACGTAGATTTCATGTGATACAGTGGTACCGGCTCAAACAAACCTGCCAATTCATGCTGAATCATAGCTGACAACAGCATGGCTCTACGCCGTCCAAAATATTGTATATTTATTTTACGTCAACATTTTCCTTATAGAATCTTATCCTTGTTATCTTTGATCGATAAAGGCACATGCCTAGTGCATAACTGGCCGGCAGACTGTGGGCATCAATTATTTAACCTTACTTAAGGTGCGGGTCACAAACATTGAGCCCGTTGAGGCTAATTGAAGGTGGGGCCGCGCCTCGACCTGGCCCGCCGCTTACTCATGGCCTCGCTCCCAGATGCTTTTAATTTGATTATTAACTGTTTTATAGCATTCTTTGTGTTCTTCTTTCTGACAAACAATCATGCGACGCTGATTATAAGTTCTTACGCTTGATTTTAGTTGATTTTGAAGAACTATTATTTCTGAAATTCTCTGATAGACTGGTTGCATAAAAATTAAATCATCGATAAATATGAAGATTTCAAGGTGTAACAAATTTTAATTAAATATATTATTGAATCAAAATGCTTTTCCCGTTCCGTCCCGTTGTATCCCTCCCTAACCCTTTACTTCTATTCCATGACTCAAAGCATGAAATAATGTTCTCGTACATTCCATTCCATACAACCTATATTCTAACCCATGCAACCACTTTGAATTGAGAAGAGTAGCAAATATACCTACTTATTTGAATACTTTACTCATCAACACTTCGTTTTTCGGCTTCACTTCACTTCTTCACTTTTTATTTCGATATAAAATTGCATCAACATTTATTCAGACGATCAGGGTGAAGAATTCACAAACAAACAAATTTCGCAATTATAATATTAGTGGAATTAGCTTGGCCTGAGCGATAGAAGGTACAACAGAGCCTGGAGTTATTGTAATATCGTCAAACTAACATTGGCTATAATGTTTGCAATAATGAATGGTGCATGTTTATATCGCTTTATCCGCAAGATCAATATCCAGAGACAATAACTAATGACGAACAACGTACCAACAAATATTTACACAGGTTTATTGATGGAAAATATTTCTATTTATATATCTTTTGCACTTCTTAACAGCCTCTGTGGCACCGTGAAACGTGTGAATATTTGTGTGAAACATTTTATTTATTTGTGTCGAATTTGGATATTTTTGAGACAGAAAAGTCTCTCATAGTTTCGAGTGCATACAAGACTTGATATTAGTGTGGGGCAGGTTTATGTGACTACTGAGTGTATTTTATTATTCTTAATTAACTTTTACAAAAGTTTCCAATACATACATACATACAACCAAATGATGTAGTAGAGGTACATCTATATGTTCTACAAAATGATGATCTATCATGAGTTCTTATTTAATTTTTAGTTTTTATACTCGTATCGATGACATTACGTATATCAACGTATTATTAAGGTAATGATAAAGCAGCAATTTGTTGTCCCAATTGAAAATTATTTGTGAATAAATCATGAGATTAAAATATTTTGTATTAAATCCATGACTTAGCAGATTTACTTATTAGTTTGGCAATAATTTCTCGAAAACCTCAGATAAGCAACGGAGATTGATTACATTTTATCGCAAGTTCTTACCACAAAATCAATAAATTCATCGCTGGTTTTCCCGTCCCAAAACACGCCGTGGAAATATGACATTGCTAAATTATTGAAACTGAACAAACTGATCCCATCCTTGACTATTAAAAAGGAACTAATTTATCGGAATTATTTCCTCATGCCGCGGGATCAAAAGGGTAAAAAGTAGGGTAGGGTAGGAGAAATATTATGTTGCTGATTTGGACTTGACTCAAGAACTATCTGCACTTGGGCGAAGCTGCGCCGACCCGTAGTATCTGTATCAGCCCATATACGTCCCACTGCAGGGCACGGGCCTACTCTACAATCGAGAATACGATTGAGAGTGGTTAGGCCATATAGTCCACCACGCTGGCCTAGTGCGGGTTGGCGGATTTACATACCATAGAAATTCTTATGAATCGCTATGGTATGCAGGTTTCCTCACGATGTTTTCCTTCACCGTTTTAGTGCGTGGTGATTGATTATTTATCAATACACACATGACTCCGAAAAGTCAGAGGTGTGCCCTGGGATTCGAACCCGCGACCACTCTGAACATGTGGGCAGCCGCGTCTAGTCCGTTTACCAACAGGCCACCACGCACTTCGACCCGTAGTAAATAAATATAATTTTCTTTTCAGAAATGAACTCCGTATAAGCCACAAATCATATTTTTTTGCCCATGGACCTTCTACTACTTTACCAGCAATCATAGGCCTACCACAATTTAGGTAGGCTAGTAATGTCCTTAAATCCTCCGGTCGGTTAAAGAACAAGGAACTGTATTAGATTCTCATAAACTCACTGTCCGCACGTCACATTCATTCATAATTCGCCCCGCCGAATTACGCACATGGATTATTATCGACGATATAATTTGCATATTCTAGGAATTGAGTGTGATAATTTGCAAGATTAAATTAATATTTATCAATCTCTTTGATAACTTAATATATAATTGCTGATGATAAGGATATAAGGAAAAAATATAAATAAACTTATTCGCACTTACCAGGCGCCGGGCAAGGACTACTCCTTACCTTACCTACGTAAGAACTACTGCACAGAACAAAGTGGAGTTAAATTATAAGCATCGGTCTTCACGTAAAACACATTATTTCCGAAAATTCTAAATCTAAGAAAAATAGTAAGCAGTTTTTCTTAAATATTGACTATTTTAGAGCAAACGAGAGAATCATTCATTCTATATTTAGAGAGCATTTTTTTACTTATTTAACAAAGTATTGAACGGCTAATATGATGGTTGGTGTTGTTTAAAACAAGAAGAACATCTACTTACGAAAAGTGAAAATATATATGTAGATACACAAATTGAAAGCGGAAAATGACACAATATTTTCGTTTAGTTTATGACAGATTCAAAACAATTTAATGTAAATTATAAGGTACTATGGGGTTGGTATACTCGTGTGGACCAAAACCCTTTATGGATAAAGAGAAAGAATAGACAGCCTCCGGGGCACAATTGTTTATTCGCTAGCTGTGAAGCGATAGACCAAGGTTTCATCGCTACTCCGAGACAAATGCTTTTATGATAATGATGATGATGATGGTGACATATTAAAAAAACGCTCTTTTGGCTTCTGAAGCCCACGACACAATAATTTTATCTTACCATGGGTTTCAGACTATTTATGACTGTTGGGTATAGGCCTCTTCATCCTCAAATCCACTACTGAACATAGCTCTTGCCCAACAATCATCACATCTGTTAGAAGCGACCTGCATCGACTTTGTGCTTGGACATTCTTGGGGGAGTCCTGTTCAGCAGTCGTGCAACCTCTCCCAACTCATACATCCACCATTTTGGTATTTATAATTTAAATATGCAAATATCGACTACCAAAAACAGAGCGTAAATTATCTTAAATATCTCAAGGCCGGTGTGGTGAGTACACGAGTAACAACAGTCCACGTGTAAGCGGCAACTGTGCAAACCGCGCAGACACCCACGTGTAATGTATTCGCCACGAGTCCACGCAGTACTACTTACAGACGCATTCGGAGACCCCTCTTTAGTTTTGTTGTTCTAGTTTTTGAATCAAACAGCCTAGGTGATTTAGATTCTAAGTTATGTCTCTGATCAATAACACTAGTTTACACGGTTTTTATACCCCAGCTAAAAGTTGTTATTTTGTGATTCATTTAGGTAGGATTATCTAAAAAAAATATTAAAAAAATTCTATCACGTCTGGTTTAAGAAATATTTATTAACTTAACTGAAATACATAATTTTGGCCTTCTTTTTATAGCTATTTGAATCAGTTTCTCTTATAATGGACCAACAGTAATCCCCCAACATGTTTTCATCCCAAAATCCTTGATGTCGTTCTTCAAAAACCTTTAAATCTTGATGGAAACGTTCCCCTTGTTCGTCACGCATACTTCCTAAGTTTTTAGGGAAAAAATTAAGATGCGATTGCAGAAAATGAATCTTTAATGACATGTTTACTCCCATCTTTTGAACATTTTCCAATAAATCGGTTACAATTTCTTCGTAATCTTCACTTTTCTCATTTCCAAACATTGAGGTATTATACTAGAGCGGACATCGGGAACAAAATCTCTGCGTATGGAGCGTGCACAGTAAAACGAGAGGGAAGATATGTTACTTCGTAGGAGTGACAGAGACAGAAATAGAATGTACCCTTCATTTTGTTACAAAAATTTTGTTTGCAGTGTCCCCTCTAGTATATTATCTCAATGTTTCCAAATAAATGTTCCACAACCATTTTACTAGGTTCTCTCCATAGCATTGGTGAACCAAATGGAAGGTAAATGTTTTCTCCTGATGACCACTGGAGTAAGACAATTTTACAGCTTTCGCAAAACACATGAGGCACCCACTTTTTATCTTGATTTGCAACAGGAAATCCAAAATAATGGAGATATGCACTTTTTAACGAATCTGTTATGGGTCTTCTCTTTTTTGAAAATATAAACTGTCCACAAACATAACAAAAACGATCAGAACTTTGTTTACACTTTCTACTCGACATTTTTATTCAATCCGAAACAAGATAATTGTGGTTTGAAGCGAACGAATAAACAATAAACTGTCGTTACCACGTTAAGTAGTTAAAAAAAACGTTTGACTGCAGGAAGAATTTGTGACGTGATAGAATATTTTTACTAACACTTTTTGGTTTAAGGAAGGTAGATTAACATATTTGTATACATTTATTTTGCGGTATAAAAAAAAGTTAAATTATGTAAACTAGCGTAATTATGTGTGTTTCTGGATAGTTGCCTCGTTTAAATAGCAAAAAGAATACTGTCAAACTTTCGGAATCACTACATTTATACGGGTATTTCAAAGATGTTTTTTCTACCAACCTTTATCATTTCAATGTGAAAAACTAAAATCCAAGCCCTTTAGATTTTTTTAAATTATTATGTCTTATGGCTCCTTGACCTCTCTCCAGTGTCTATTGTTGTTAGCAATAACATAATATCGTAAATCTTTAACACAAATAATATTATTAACGTTAATTGTAATTTTTTGTGGATTTATTTGGCAGTGAAACTCTGCTTCTGTAATATATAACTATTATATACAATTTTAACACATAATTTCGTAACATATAACCACTTTTATTGTCACGGTGTTTTTGTGGATAACATAGTGGGTTATGTATTTGAATCTGTTTTAAAAGTTTATATTATTAATATAATTTGACATGTGACTGTTGGTTTGTTCCTTAAATAAAATAAAATAGTGAATCCTTATGCAGTAGTCTCCCGCCAATTACCAATTTATCTATGTTACTGTAACCAGGTCACAAAACTTCCTGATTATTTATATATATAACTTACAATCAGAGTTATTGACCCCTAATGTATCAGCGAACATCTGAATACACGCGGCATTGTTACCATGCGTCATTCCATACCACGGAGGTCGCATCGTCTCGATGCCTGGTTGCAGGTATAAAATTATATATACAAGCTGTGTGGTAACATCACCAACAGTATATAAAATACGCTTCGGAATACACGTTAAAACGCACCAGAATTGATAACTGTTTATTTCAATAGTATAACAAACATTGCAACCGTTTTCCTAGTTGTAATAATTGTAGTTATAGTACTTATTTAGGTGCAAGTAACTACTACTGAGTATTGCCGAAATAATTGTCATAGTGTCTTGTAGGCTGGTGTGCGAGCAGTTCACCAATACAACATCGCAGATAATGTAAGTATTTATCGAATCAATATTTGGCAATTTAATATGTTGTCGCACTTTCTGGAATATTTTGATCTGCTTATATCGGAAAGATGTTAATGTTGTTTTAAATTTTATAACTGACTACAATTACTGTATAAGATGTTAGAAAGCCAGGTACAGTAATATAAGTGCTTGTTGTTAATGTATCATTTATAGTATCTGTCTATTTTCTATCTAGTGTGCAATCAACTTATTATTATATGCCCCTTTGCCGTGATAGAATAAAATGTAGACTTGTTTCTGCCCATAGCTTATAAACTGTGATAGCTATTATATTTACAGTCGCACCACTGCCTAACCCTTTCACAAGAGAGCTGTTATCTTATTTTGATAAATGATATGATACTTTACTGTACTACTTGGATAGCCTCCTACACACAGCATACAGCCTCTGTAAACTTCACTAATATTGCTTTTTATGTACCGAGCCAAATTATATGTATTGCCGGCAGTAAGTCACATCGATAAGATATCATGATGTGCACGAACTGTAGCTGTGGGAGGCCAAGTCTATATAAACAATATATAATAATAACAGAAACCCACGAAGGATATTACACTAAAAATCTGGATCGATTCAATATTTCTGTAGAACTTTGGCACTTAATTAGAATAGAGTAGTGCCGAAAGATTGCTGATGATTGTAAAAGAATAATGAAAAAATATAAAGGCATTTACACTACAAATACACCAAACAGTCACATAGCCCTGACCCCACACTACGATCGGATTTTGTTTCGTGGCTATCAGGAACTATGAGACTTTAGGTCTCATAAACATCCCTTAACACATATAGATCACACAAATTTTCATCTCAGTGTATCGAACCACGTTTCTCAATCGGCGTCTAAGCAACAGTGCCACGGAGGCTGTCATAATCAAATTGTTGATAAGGATATTCTTCTGCCTTCAAAAAACAAAATTAACAATATAATTCTGGGTACGTTCTCGCACAAGCCAGCACAATTGTTTCAAACAGCGAGAGAACACCATCTTGGGTATTTCACCTGGACTGTATTGTAGTTACCATTTGGTTCAGTGCGGTTTATTTGACAGGAGGCAAAATTATGTGACTTCAAGTGCTTATTTTTCTACAATAATGTACTGTGGCTGAACTGTGGCTGGGCTCCTCCAAGACTGGTCATGCTGGCAGAGCTGCCCATGCATTCGCTCTGACTCATGACTTGACACAACTGGTGAACCAGCCCACCAGGATCCCGGATGTGGCTAGTCAGTGGCGCCTTCTCTGCTGGACCTTCTGCTGGCGAGTCACTCAGCCGGGTATCGTGTGACCGTTAGTGCGCCTCTGGGCACTTCCGATCACTGCCTGGTTGGGTCGTCAGTACCGTTCGCATCACCTCCACGTCCCGTGCAGGTTAGGCGGAGGGTCTGGCATTACTCGTCGGCAGATTGGGATGGTATGCGGGAATATTTCGCATCCATCTTTTGAAGGCAGCGCTGCTTTGAGCGTAAAGATCCCTCAGCGAGTGCCAACGCTATTGCTGACGAGATCAGATTTGGAATGGAATATTACATTCCTTCCTCTGAGATCGCCAGTAAGGGCCGTGGACGCTCCTGGTTCAATCGTGCATGCGCCGATGCTGTCGGTGATAAACAGGCGGCGTATCGCGCTTGCATCAGGGATCGCGCCATGAAGGATCCCAATATCAGTTCCCTCAAAGAAGCTTACAACCGTGCCACCAAGGCTTGCAAGAAGGCCTACGTTAGGGCGGATGCCCAGCGCGTTAGCAGGATTGGGCGTGCGTTGACCAATCACCCAACTAGCAATCGTGCTTAATGGAGTTTGGCCAGGGCCGTTCAATCTAACTTCTGCCGTCCAGCGTTGCCACCGCTGAGGTACCCAGAAGGATTGCTGGCCCACAAGCCGCAAGAGAAGGTTTCTCAATGGCGGATATTCGCATCAGGCAGTGTGATGTGCGGCGTGAGTTACGGTCTCTCGATGTGCGGAAAGCCAGTGGTCCGAATGGGATACCAGCGGTGGTTTTAAGAGCTTGTGCAGCCGACTTGTTTCCTGCACTGACTCGCCTCTACCGAGCGTCCTACCGCACAGGTGTTGTGCCGGAATCTTGGAGGGAGGCCAATGTGCAACCGATCCCCAAAAAGGGTGATCGGTCGGACCCTACCAATTACCGCCCTATCGCTATCACCTCAATGATGTGTAAGGTCATGGAGCGGATCATAAACGCTCAATTGGTCCGCTACCTGGAGGATCACTCGTTGATCAGTGACAGACAATACGGATTCCGTCAAAATCGATCGACGGGTGATCTTCTAGCGTTTTTCCTGCATCGCTGGGGTGAGGCGATTGATCGGCGTGGCGAGGCTCTTGCTGTGAGCCTCGACATTGCTAAGGCGTTTGATAGGGTCTGGCACCGTGGTCTTCTTTCCAAGCTTCCGGCATACGGTCTGCCCGGCAACCTGTGTTCGTAGATTTCCGGCTTTCTGCATGGGCGTAGAATACGTGTAGTCGTTGACGGACACGCCTCGGCGCTCATGTCGGTAAATGCTGGAGTTCCTCAGGACTCGGTGCTGTCGCCCACCTTGTTTATTCTGCATATCAATGACATGTTGTCGCTTGGGAACATTCATTGCTATGCAGATGACAGCATGGTTCAGGGGCGATACCACTGCGGGCCTCCAGGTTGCCGAGTCGAAACTGTGAAGGGACGCGAAAATCTTGTCATTGAGCTTAACCGGACCTTGGATCTCATTTCTACATGGGGTTCCAGGAATATGGTTGAGTTCAATGCCAAGAAAACCCAGGTGTGTGCGTTCATCATCATCATCATCATATCAGCCACAGGAAGTCCACTGCTGAACATAGGCCTCCCCCAAGGATCTCCACAATGACCTGTTGGAAGCGGCCTGCATCCAGCGACTTCCTACAACTTAGTCAGATCGTCCGTCCACCTTGTAGGCGGGCGTCCGACATTTCGCTTGCCTGTACGTGGCCTCCACTCGAGAATTTTCGGCCCCAACAGCCATCGGTTCTACGAGCTATGTGCCCGGCCCACTGCCACTTCAACTTGCCAATCCTATGGGCTATGTCGGTAACGTTGGTTCTCCTACGGATCTCCTCATTTCTGATTCGATCTCGTAGGGAAACACCGAGCATAGCCCGCTCCATGGTCCATGAAGGTCCACGCCATCCCGGCGCGAACCAAATGGTTCTCAAATTATTTTTTATACCGCACCGTCAGGCTGTGGAATTATTTGCCGTCTCACGTGTTCTCTCCTTCCTATAATCCTGGGTCCTTCCGCCGTAGTGTGAAGAGGCATCTTAGCAGGCCGGCATAATTGTGTCTATTGACATGGAACTGCCGTCCGATGCCAGTAGACACTCTGCCTGGGCGGCATTTGCGCTCACCATCGGGCGCAATGCGGCCACTATGCCGGGCCAAAATAAAAATTAAAAAAAAACTTTAGTTACAAAAATATAATTTTGTAGTACTGCTATGCGACTATAGCTATACAACAGCTGTTTAATATATAATAAAAATCAATTCCTAATTGAAAATGATAATTTACAAATGGACATTATCTCGGAATTAAACTTGACGTCATCCGTTCACGTCGCAAATAATTTAAAATCTAAAGTAAACGTATGTTATCTGCATCTTAATTCTCTGTGTCTAAACTATACAATAATATAATATTGTATAAAATGACATACACATTTTGAAGAACAAATATTGTGCTTAAGTTTTGTTATAATTTAAAATATCTACTCGTACAACCAACATATTTATTGAGCGGTGGACATTACCTTGACGGATACCAAATATGCTATCAGGTTCCACCGAACTAAATACAACAGTAAAGATGTTATTTTACGTTGCTTTTATTTAAATTATGTTTTATGTACATATATTTGACGGCCTCCGTGGCGCAGTCGGTTAGAAGCCGCTTGTGAAACGAGAGGCCGCAGGTTCGATCCCCGCTACGAGAGAAATGTTTGTTTGGCTGTTATTTATTTATTTACGCCGTTTTCTCAGAAGAACCAGGGCTCCAAAGTTTCGCCTTTTGTGTACCTTTCTACGATGTGATAGCGCTGCCCCCATCGCCATATCGGGCACATATTCCTGACTCTGGGCTGATAATGAATAAAAAAATCCAGTATCACTTTTCACAACCCGGAAATCGAACCCAAGACCGCGGCGTTGTAATTGTGGCGTAGTATAACTAAGCCACGGAGGCATTCCCGATAATTAATTAAATTATAATGATTTATAAATATTATAATATTTATATATACCGACATAGCCCAGCGGATCAGCAAGTTGAAGTGGCAGTGGGCTGGTCACATTTGTCGGAGAACCGACAACCGTTGGGGTAGACGTATTCTCGACTGGAGACCGCGCCTCGGCAAGCGTAATGTAGGACGCCCTCGAACGAGGTGGAGTGATGATATCCGAAAGATAGCTGGTAGCTGTTGGAGACGTTGGGCTGAAGATCGAGCCCAGTGGCGTGCCATAGGAGAGGCCCATGTCCAGCAGTGGACGCGAATAGGCTGATGATGATGATGACGATTTATAAAAAAAAAATAGTTCGGATCTCTCAATTTGTTGTTGATAAGGAATTACTGACTATGAAGAGACACTCCACGGATAATACAAATAATGATTAACTGCCCGTATCCTACGAATATTATATAGTGCTCCAACTCTTAATAACATGCGTCGGATGTGTATTACAGTTCTTATGCGTGGAATTCCGATATGACGTTTAAAACTATGTTCCTTTTGAACTTGTATGATTTGTTAATCATTAATGAATAAAGGTCTTAGCCAAGAAAAAAATTAAGGTCATTTGTCATTAAATAAACCACATTTATACATTGATAAAGTAGACTGATAACAAATATTTCAGAATTGTTGGAAAGGAGCTTAACTGTAGTATCTTTTGTACTGTTGTAAACATTTAAGCAAACAAAAGAAACGCGATTGATTGTACGAAATCGGATTTTCCTGACCTCTTGTCTGTCAGTCAATTCACCCAGGGTTTCTGTCAGACCTACTGAAACACAGGTCTTCTTCGATCAAATAAGCCTTTTCCTCCAGTATTCAACGGTCTGTTATAAATAAGATGTGGCTCTACCGCGTTTTAAATTAAAAAGGAAAGTAATTCTGAGAAGGCAATTGCTTTTTTAATTTCAATTATTGGCAACAAGACCATGCCATTCGGCTGATGTTAAGCGATACGACAGCTCATGGACAGTAGCAAAACCAAACAGCACTAAAAATCGCAAAGCAATGCTTGGCATTCCACTGCGCTCGTCATCCTGATACATAAGACGTTAACTCTCAATATGTCCAGCTTTAAATCAACGTCAATAAAGCTATCTAAAAAAATACGCAAGCAGCAATAAATTACCCAAGTAAGCCATTACAAAATATTAACAAATATTTTAATTACATTTTTCCTTACAATGTGATATTATTATGTGAATTGAAAACACTGAGATAGTATAATCTTTGATATCACTGTGTCTGAGTTCCGTAAGCAAAAAATTGAAACGCCATTGTTTGGTTATCCTTGAATTGCTGTATTGTTTTTGTGTATTACTTTTGTGGAAATAACTATTGGTGTTAGGTCTCTCTTATGTGAAAGACTCTCTGGGCTGGTTATTACTTCTGCCAAAAAGCAGTGTAAATGCATTATTATGTTATATTGCATTATTAAGTGCGTGGTGGCCTGTTGGTAAACGGACTAGACGCGGCTGCCAACATGTTCACGGTGGTCGCGGGTTCGAATCCCAGGGCACACCTCTGACTTTTCGGAGTCATGTGTGTATTGATAGTCAATCACCACGCACTTAAACGGTGAAGGAAAACATCGAGAGGAAACCTGCATACTATAGCGATTTATAAAAAATTCTATGGTATGTAAGTCCGCCAACCCGCACTAGGCCAGCGTGGTGGACTATATGGCCTAACCACTCTCAATCGTACTTACGATTGTAGAGTAGGCCCGTGCCCTGCAGTGGGACGTATATGGGCTGATACAGATGTTCTTGCATAAAGAGTGTAGTGAGGGTTGTGGAGTGAAATAATGTTTAAACTGTGAATATAAATGTCACGAAATGGATTCCCAGGTTAAGCAAACCGTTTATTCACATAATTTACTGGTGGTAGGTCTCTCATATGTGAAAGGCTGCCTGGGTGGGTACCACCGCAATGTCTATTCCTCACGTCAAACAGCAGTTTAAATGCACTGTTGTGTTTTGGATTGAAGGACATTGTAGCCAGAGTAACTACTGGACATATTGAGACTTAATATCTTGTGTCTCAG
This sequence comes from Hyles euphorbiae, assembly GCA_023078785.2. NCBI lineage: Eukaryota > Metazoa > Arthropoda > Insecta > Lepidoptera > Sphingidae > Hyles > Hyles euphorbiae. The sequence continues at coordinate 20,781,551 of CM041040.1, forward strand.
GATGGCGAGCGCAGTAGAATGCCAAGCATTGCTTTGTAATTTATGGTATTGTTTGGTTTTGCTACTGTGCATGAGCGGTCTTCTCGCTTACCATCAGGCGAATGGCATGCTGTTCTTGTCATTCATTGCAATAACAAAAATATATACATACGTATGGACGACTCACACGAACTGATGGCGGAAGATTTAGGCAATCAGTCTGACTCCCCGTCATGTACATGGGCGTAGCCACGGTGGGGCAGAGTGGGGCACTTGCCCCACCCTGGCTTTGACCTGTAAGGTACCTTACCAAACCTAAAAAAAAAAATTATCTAGGTAAACTACTAGGCAGGTAATCAATAAGTGTTTAAATACAGATACAAGGTGCTATAGGGTGTAACCTTCTTGTATAAAAAAAATAACCGGGGTAAGACGTGGATACAGTTTGCTAATTATATATTATTTTAGACTGCTGCCCCACCCTGAGCCCATGGCTGGCTACGCTCATGGTCATGTATATTACTGGAGAATCTTAATTGAATAAGTAAATAGTAGTATGTCAACCATGCGCGCGGTATCAAACATACCGTACTGACCCAGTGACGGAATAATGTCTCTTAACTCGTTAATGGATTTACATGAGTTTTAAGCATATCGACCAATTACATATTTGAACCATCAAAGAATCTATCTGCACTTAAAAAATAAAACAATCGAAAAAAAGCAATTATTCTAAAACATTTTCGTACAGAACCCTAAGTGATAGATGTATAACAATTACATCAACTAATTCTAAAGATAAACAATAGTCAATAATGATGAAAGATGATAATCGATCACTATTATTTGACATTGTTCACGTGTTTTATGAAGTGTTTTATGAAACTGGTAATCTTCGGCGTATTTATATGGATATAATTTTGTCATCAACCCATTAATTTATTATGAAATTAGTAGGTACTGTATAGACTCGTATTCACCCTGTTAAACGTTGACTTCTTTACTATCAGGAGGTTAATAGATAGGTTGACATTTTTTTATAAATGCTTTTATTTTATAGATAAACATGAAAAAATAATACTAAAATATACGACAAATTTAAATTAAAAAAATACTTAAACAAGAATACTTTTCAAAATTCCGCCTAAAACACTCCAGCCTGTCACGTGGCTATCTGCATACACGATCGGTAACAAAGTCCCGATTTCTATCAAAATGAACTGAGTTTTTCATCTTGCCGCCCGTTCAGTCACGTCAGCGTACTCCAATCGCTGTTTGCGGTCACATGATATTGGGTAATGAATAAAACATTCTAAATATTTTCATTTATAACGAACGAGTAGGATCTCAACATTTTGTATTAGGTTTTCAATAGCTGACTTTAACGTGTAAAAAAATACGCGAATTTCTTACAAGAGTCAAAAACCCTATTGCAAAAGCTTAAGTCAGTAATCCACCACACTAGCTCATTGAGTGTTGGCAGACTCAACGTTCAGTATAAATTATTATAAAATGGTAATGATATACAGTTGGGTTAACGATAATTTATTTTTCTAGAGCTCGTGGTAATTGACTATTTATACTTATATATGTATACATGATTCCGAAAGGTTATAGGATTCGATCAGTGTCAGGAGAAACAGTTTTATGAAAATGCACGTAAATAAATACACCTAACAGTCACATACATAGTCCTGACTCCACACTCAAATTGAAATATTGTGTCGTGGGCATTGAGGTATTATACTGGAGCGAACATCGGGAACAACATTTCTGCGTATGGTGCGTGCACACGGGTACACATTGAAGCGAGAGGGAAGATATGTTACTTCGTAGGCGTGACAGAGACAGAAATAGAATGTACCCTTCATTTTGTGACAAAAATTTTGTTTGCAGTGTCCCCTCTAGTATATTATCTCAATGGTCGTGGGTGTCGGAAATTATGAGAGACTTTGCGATCTTAGAAACACCCAGACCCGGAACCAATACCTGTGGATTTTCGGTATGTGTGTTTGTTAGACTGAAGAGTCTCTAGTATTTTTTGATATACCTACATGATTCAAGATCTGTGTCTTAGTGTGGGGTATGCACGACAGTTAATTGTCAGCAAAAGCTTAGATATTATTATTTATTTTATTTGGATCACCAAAGTAGCTTACATTCATAAATATAAGTAAATTACATAATACTTAATTAATTAATAAATATCACTTCCTCAAGTCTTTACGTTTACAGGTACAATAAAAAAATAATTAAATACAATTAAAATTATAACACCAAATAAATAAAAAACAAAAATTATTCATTTAAAAATTATAAATTATCAAAAAAAATAGTTGCATTAGGTAAAGTAAACAAATAGTATGTATATACATGTTCTACAATTGTTCTACGGAATTTAATTTTCTTTTGATACAAGATGTCGATATCTTATGAATTCGTAAGTCTATATATGGTGTAGATATATTTCGTTAATATAATAGGTTTTTCGACATTTTCATAAACATACATTATATTTTGGACGTTTTTTCCCCGTCATGCAGACGGGGCAAAATGCTATCAATCAATAAATTAATGTCGAAACTGCTACTAACGATTACTGTCAATACTTTCATATCGTGAAGTTAGTCATTCGTGTTTATGTATAAATATAAGATAATTAAAAGTGACTACACGCCACACATGACTCAATGTCTTTTTCACCCACCAAACAGTGTAAATACACTGCTGTGTTTCAGCTTGAAGGATTTTGTGGCGATATTGTAGGATTTTGTTGTGTTCACTCATTTCCCTCAGATCACAGTTCCGAAACAAATACAGGGTATATCAAGACTGCTACCGAAAACGAAGCCGGGTGGTAGTTTAAGCGACTTCAGACACAATGCAACAGAAAAAGTTGCAAAAAAAAAAGCGATTTTTTTTTCTATGACCATATTTGGGTGGTAAATGCATTTTTTCCTAAAATAATAATATATACCCTTTTATTTATAAATAATCTAAGGTATAAAAGAGTTTAAATTATTATTTTAGCAAAAACTATGGATTTACCACCCAAAAATGGCGATATTTAAAAATTCATAAAAAATAATTGTAGCGTTTCTGTGCGAAATTTTTAGCTGCATTGTGTTTGTAGTCACTAAAACTACCACCCGGCTTCGTTTTCGGTAGCAGTCTTGATATACCCTGTATGTGGAGGTCACACAAACATTTTGTCAGAGTGGGGGATACACCCGCCGGCCGCGCCGCCTCAAGCTTCACAATCTGCTTCTTAACGTACTGAGCCATAAAGGCCATCGGAAAAAAAAACTATGATGTATTTTTTGGCTTGTCCGGATCTAAAACTAATGTATCTTTACTTCACTTATTATCGTCGCAATTATCAAAATGAAAATTAGTTTCACATTCTTAATCTAGTCATTCAAATATCTTATTTGAAAGAAAAAGTTTATTAAAAATATATAAGTATTATTTCTGAAACAAACTGTATCTTTTAATCTTCTGTAGAAAAATAGTCACCAGATGATAGTTGACAAAATATACACGTATATTCAGCTTTATTATAATATTAATCTAGACTTCTTTATATTATATATTTGAATCTCCAACGAAGATAACACATTACATTTCGATGTAAGTACTCATGTACGTGCATTTTCATTACTGGACGTAACACCGCTATTAGTACAATAACCCAAAAACGGATCAACTTGAAGCTTATGCTAATTGTAATTACACCTTATATCACATATGTTAGCCAACATTACTTAACATATACTCGGCGATATGTACTAACAATAAATGATATTAAGTTATCAGATGCTGCTAAATAACGTTTGGAAACGTTGCTAAACAAAAAGTAACTGCGATGTGGGTACACCCTAACGCATGCCCGGTGCAACACTGCAAAATTGTAAAGGTTGGAAGATTAAAAATAGTATTATAGTATATGTTTTTCAATATTATGTGGTCATATTATTTTTACAGTAAATTAAAGTTGATATTTAATAAAATCTATTCATCTAGTCTATGTGTTGAAATATCATATTTATAGATGATGTAAAGTTACAAACGTTTTTCCTGACAAGTTGCATTTTTGCATACGTCACAGTGTCGCACCGGGGGTGCGATAAGTACACACATACATACATAATTTTCAAGCCTGTAACCCATAAGATTAGGCAGAGACTATAGATCGCCACTTTGCTCGATCCTCACATATTACTTTCGCTTCATCCAATTTCATCATGCATCCCCGTCGATTCAGGATACTTTTGACTTGACCCTTGTAAAGAGTATCACTGATTTGAATGGTGTAGGTTCGGTGAGGTCAATCCCTACCGACTCTTCTATCCACACTCGTCTTGTAAGTTTGTTTCTATGATCTCCTTTCATCCATCCTCTCTACACGTCCGAACCATCATATCATTCTATTGTCAATTCTTGTTATTACAGCGTTTCTACAATCAGTAAATTACAAAAAAATTTATTAAAACCATTTAATTCTGGTATACGGTTACGTAGACAAACTTGGAATCACTGTTCCAATACCACCAACGCAACAGCAATTCTTTAAATGTATATCTAATAAATGTATATTGTTATACATGTAATTCAGGATACCAAGTATGTGACGTCAGCTTGCGAATAGAAGGAGTTAACACACTTCCGCATGCCAAACTAAAATCATACATCTGGGTCAGTGGAATATAAATAAACTACATTGTCGCGTTTTATTGTTTATTTGTACAATATTAGGACAATCCATAATTTATTCTCATTAATAAAACATTAAAATATTCTGTGGACTAATGTGTTTTGTACAAACATTTTAACAGTTATTAAAACACATTTTATAATGGTTTAGTAATTTTTTTTTTATTAGCTCATACTTTTTTAACATAAGTCTTATCCGTTGTATGTACCAAATTAAGTTAGCTTCATTAACTGCGACAAATATCCTTAATTCTAAATAAACTTAAATAAACATTAGCAAAAAATACTATTAAGTGTGTTACAGAAACGGTTTTGGTAGATTTACTCGTTTTCTAATGCAACATATTCGTACGTATTATTCACGCGAGGATCAAAAATATTTTTTTTTGTGCTTGTTGAAGAGTATTAAATGAGATAGCTCGTAATTAAGTGCAGTGTGTGTGACGGCGGTGGTGCGGTGCAGTGCGCACGCGCTGGCCGCCGCTCCTCGCCAGGCGCCGCGCCGCTGCGGCTGGTCGGGCTGGCGGCGCGACTGAGTGGCCGAGCTTGCCGCACGCGGGGCGTGGCCGCACGCGGGGAAAGCTCGCGCGCCCACTGGCCCGCCGCCCGCCACAAAGCACGCGAGGCGGAGTCTCCACGTCGCCGTATAAAAGCGCGCGCCCGCCTCCGCGCCCGCCAGTTCACTCGCCGCTCGCACAGCCGACGCACGCGCGCATCGATCGACACGAGTGCACAGTGATCAACATGGTGAAGTTCGAAGGAGACTTCAGTATAAACTCAATCCTCATGAACCACGCGGCGACCAAGCCGCCGCCGGCGTCGCCCTCGCCGACGCCCTCCACGGACGCCTCGCCCTCGGAGGCCGACCTCAGCGACTCCGAGCTGGACGTCATCGGCACGGAGCCCGTCGACTGCACCAAGCCCAAAGACGACGGCGACAAAAAGGACAAGAAGCACGAGAAACCCGCCTACAGCTACAATGCGCTCATCATGATGGCCATCAGAAATAGCCCCGAAAAGCGCCTCACACTCAACGGCATTTACGAGTACATCATGACCAACTTTCCGTACTATAGGGAGAACAGGCAGGGATGGCAGAACTCCATCCGCCACAACCTCAGTTTGAACAAGTGTTTTGTGAAAGTGCCGCGACATTACGACGACCCCGGCAAGGGTAACTACTGGATGCTGGACGCTTCTGCCGAGGACGTGTTCATTGGAGGTACGACCGGCAAGCTGCGGCGGAGGTCTGCCCTCAACGGGCGCTCCCGCCTCGCTTGCTTCAAGCGGCCGCTGTTCCCCGGCGCGCCCGTCCCCGGCGCGTACCCGCCCGCCTCGTACTCTCAGCTCGTGGGCCTGTACTCGCAGCTGCTGTACCAGAGGTACGCGCCCATGCAGATGAAGACGCCGCCCGTGGCCCCGAGTGCAGTGCACCCCGCCTTCCGTGACTCCATGAGCTACGGAAGCCTGCCCTACTCGGCCGCGCTGTACGAGCGCTTGCCGTCGGCGCCGTTCCTCAGTCAGTCGGCTCTACTGCAGAGCGCGCCGCTGGCGCAGAGCTCGGCGATGCTGGTGCAGAGCTCGCCACTGCTGGCGCCCTCCCCGCCCACGATGCACTCGCCGCCGACGTCGGGCTCGTCGAGTCCCGAGCTGCCGCCGGTGTCGCACCACCCGCTGTCGCCGCACATCTACAAGCCGGTCACGGTGCTGACGCGGCAGTGAGTCCCGCGGCCGCCGGCCAGTGCCGGACGTTTTGTTTATCTGTGATTTAGTTGTTAGTGTCGGACCAGTGGACCGTGATCTCCGGTGCAGTTGTGCAGCGCTGTAGGCGCATTAGAGCGATGTCTCCATGTCGACGTAGCATTCCGCTATTAATGTAAACACTTCCAAAGTTGTATATTTATTTAATTATAGATAGGTTTAAGTTGAGAGTATTATAATAAAACAAAAGTATTGTTCGCCCATTTAAACATCTCTTTTATTTCCCTTTACATAACAACGTCGAGGCTTACTGTAGGGATTTAAAAATAAACCGCACTTAAAAGCACACGAGGAAGCTATCTTTCCGATTCAAACCCTCGGGGATTATAGTATTTTGTGTCTTAGAATTTTACAGAAACAGTAATAAAGACAAACACAACACAATACACAGATCTATCTAGGAAGTTATCTGTTTGTTTATGTTCACTACATAAATATTTATCTTGCGATAAGACAATATTTTAATTTGCTGCATCATTACTATATAAGATTTAGGTACATTCGTCATGCCACGATAGCCTGATAATACACGAGCGCAAGCAACACTCAGATACGCAATATTATAAAACGAACTATTTGTATTACCGCACTCTGATAACTCGCTAACAAACAATGATAACAGTAAGTTGTTACACGAGACAATTCTATTCCGACGGATGTTTCACCAACATCGACACGATAATTAAATTCTAACACGAACTGCCACTGAAAAGGTCACGCCATTTTAAGGTGCGAAGTACATCACATTGCAATTAAACGCAAACATTAAAACTCAATTAATATTCTTTTACTTATTTCAAATGTCACTTCATACTTATTATTTAATATTATTAATTCTAACACTTGTTGCAAGTTTTAATTAGTTATAATTGGTTGGCGGTCTGTCACAATTCTCCGTGCATTTTTTAAGGAAGCATTTAACTACAAATATAAATAACTGAAATACTGCCTGTTGTAATTCTAATTTATTATGCAAATACATTGCACTACTACATGCTAAATGAATATATTTATAATGAAATCATAATAATATGTATAATTTCGAGGTACCTACATTTACCCGGTTAAAACTTACAGTTGTTTAACAGATGACATTTGTTATTTATATTTTACTTATGTATTACATAATGAGGTGTACGGATATTTTTTTTTCATCGAATTGAATTAAAACCAATTTAAGTGTAAGACATTTAAGTGTTCGGAAAACATAAAAGTCTTTTTTTGTCGAAGTATCTAAACCAGTTCGACCTAGGGGAAACATATATCCTTAATAAAGATAACATTGGCGTTTTTTACACTATTTTACAGACTGGAATTATTGGACATAGTAACTTTTACTTATTTTTAATTTGACTTTCTGTGGAAATATTGCTCCGTACGTAGTAGGATTTAAAAATAATCTTTTTTTTACAATCCAGTTTTACAATAAAAAACACATATAAGTATAATAATCATGAATATATAACATAACTCTAATATTATAACAAAGTTTAATACATAGGAAATATGTTATTTTCTAAGACGTTTGTGTATTTAAGTCACAACCGGAGATTACAAACAAGTTAATGCGATAAGTAAATATTTAGGCCTAATCCAATATCCTTCGTCAATAGATAGCGGAGATAATTTCATCTAATAATAAAAGCTTTGTCTATCTACTAATCCGACGACATCTTGGTTCTGAGAATACTTATGTTTGGTAGTGTTGATTAACTGATTATACGATCACGCTTATCGACGGAGAGGTAAGCAGAATTTAATGATTACGGGAATATTTACCCGTACTTCACACGGTATAAATAGACAACATAGTAAATAATTATGAGAGTACAACATTATATGGACTTGAAGGTAACACATAGCATCTCTGTGTATTATAATATTAATCTATGACATAGCGATATTTGTATGCAGAAGTTCTTAAGTTATTCTTTAAATTACTTTAAGATAATATTTTTCAATGTGATATGATTATTTTTGAGATGTTTCTATTTGGCAGGTAAGTGATTTGGAGGTGCCTAAGTATTGCTAGTAGCCTCTTTGACTATCATATAACAGACGTTATAATAACAGACCTAAATAGACAATGTAAAAAACTTTTAAAGATTTTTTTATGATGCATATTCAAATTCCTGTGATTGTTTCTCATATATCTTATTCAACGTATCTTTGAATTATTTCATGTAATAATAAAATTAATATTTGGAAATTGAGTTATGCGTGTTACAGTATTCAGTAAAGGTTAACCCTACAAAATTTTTAGAAATGTATCAATTTGTTGCGTGTCTGCCTACGCTTGCAGGAATATTTGCGTGAGCAGTATATATGAGTAACTATTGTTCTATGTGATACGTTTATAAATAGTGTCCGCTTTGTGTACATACCTGTTTGACGTAATTTAAGTTTTCATAAGAATTGCTTTGTTGTATATAAATAAAATTCTTATTTGAACATTCATATTATTTTATAAATAAATGTTTATTAGAAACATGCTCGTCGATTTTAAATTATTATTGTTCCAGTATTAGCTTATATCTAATTTACAACTATAATTCCGTATTGGGGCAGATTTATGAGCCATAGAACAAGCCTCCGTGTAATAATTTATTTATACACACCTATTACATTTTACAAGCCTAATTCAAAATTATGGTGAAGGATACGCATAGCAGATTAACAGTTGGCTTTTTTATCAAAAGCGTAGATTAGTAATATACATATATACAAAGAAAGTTTGAAGGTTCGTCCCCGACACATCATATTAATTATTTATTTTATGACGTAGACACAACAGATTAGTAGCCAACTTATTGGCATATCCTCTAACGGTCTACGCTTTGTTTAGCCGGAATTAATATTCGTATGACCCTTGTATATTTATATGGGTATTTCTATTGTATTGGAATCCTAGTGTTGGAGCAATATAAAAAATATTGCTGCAAATTCAAAATGTTTCTGACGTAAGACATGTCCTACAAAATATTTTTGTTTAAACATACTGTTGTGTTCCTGTTTGAAGGTCATTGTAGCCAGATTAACTACTGGACACATTGGGACTTAACATCTTATGTCTCAGGACAGCGAGCGCAGGGAATGCCAAGCACTGCTTTGTAATTTATGATGATTTTAGCTTAGTTATTGCCGATGAGCCGTCGTATCGCTTACCATCAAGCGAATGCCATCCTTGTCTTGCCATTCTTTGCAATAAAAAAAATGATTTTGTATAAATGCATAACTAACTATACCTAGTTTAATCTATAGTTTTGTACCACTACAAGCTAAGCCGTGGGTGGGATAAAAGAGAAATGGACATACCAAACTAAGTTTAGACAATTTCAAAAACACTCATAATTTCTCCGTTACCATCGAAAATATGAACACAGTTATTATTCACGTTTGAGCACACAATGGCCAGCTAATCCGTCTGTCATGGCGGACAAACAGACAAACCAACCGGCTGATTGCTTCTGAACAGTGAACGACACTGTGATAGCTCTTTTGAACTCGTAATTAACTTGTATTTTGATGTGTTAACTATGTGAAACTGCCGGGATGGTGTTTTTGTTCGATTTGATTGCATTTGGAGATGGTACGTGAGAAGGTACAGTTACATTTGTTACAAGATAATTTTTCATTCTGTATTCTCTCAACAGCCGCAGAAACTCCGCTGCTTAATATAGGCCTCCCCCAGGATCTCTGCATCAACAGACTTTAACTCTAATTTACACGGAGTTTGCCGGATTTTTGCTTCTAAAACGATCAGTAAATTATATCTAAACTTAAAGTATTTTTTGGACTTCCTTGCTTTGTAATTCATGATGATGTTTGGTTCTGCTACTGTTCACGAGCGGTCGTATGCTTACCTTCAAGCAAACGACATGATCATCTCGCTATTCCATGAAATAAAATAATAATAAAAAAGGCTGCAAAACATGCTCAACCAAATAACAATATAATAACCAAATAGCGCGTGTGTGTAGCAATAAAATGACGTCAGCGAAACGAAAAAAAAAACAAAGGTACAACAAAAGTAATCAGTCGCATTTTACCTTATACATTTCCTTTTAATATTTATTTGTACTGCAAATATTAGTTAAACACTTGATAATATTTATCTCAACATCTCATACGATAACGTGGCAAAATCTCAAATAATAACAACACGACAAAATACAATAGTAATGTGTAATTATCGTTATAAAGCTATTAACAGATAATCAGTTGTACTGCCACCGACATAAATATTGCGTAGTCGAAGCAGGAAAATGCAGCGACACTGTGACATGAGTTATGCATCATTATGTAACATCTTTGGGAATGTAAGTTAACTGCAGTCTTTCCTACGTATGCGTGGGATGAAGTCCCTGCTTCTTTGTTTCCCAGGCACTATGACCTGGTTTTCTTGCGAAGTTTCGTATTCACTGCAGGGGTTACTTTATGATCCGAAACGAAGTTTGAATGTCCGAACGTTTTAAGTAAAACTATACGAATGTGCCTAGGTACTTCACAAAATGTTCGAATCCTCCATCGTACGTCGTAAGCATAGACTAAATTAGAAGTGTATTATAAGTATCATAGAGTATTGATTTTTAGACGTGGAAAATTTATGGCTTACTTCGGACGTAGAACGTCTGAATATTCGAGTTTCGTTTTAGATCACGGAGTAAGACTCCTGGCTTTCATACGAAGTTTTGTATTCACTACAGAATAAGGAATGATTTGACTGTATCTAGCGTTGTGACCCTTAAACGATGGTGACCATTACCATTCGAGGGGTAGCTCGCTAGTCTGCCCACGACAATACAATATATCGTATGTTAGTATTATCTGAATTAGATTAGGCTTGTATTTGTGTTTTTAATAACATAGCCGGATGTGATTAATGTTCAATAATTCGATTAGCAAATATCAAGATATACGTTACATTGCATATTATAGTAGGTATACGTATAAAAGAAAATGAAATGCGTTTATTTACTCTTTTGAAAAACATCTCAATGTATTTTACTAACAAAAACGAACAGTCCTCTCACCCTTTAATTAATCATATAAGTTATTAATAAAATCTAATATCGAAATGTAAAATTACATTTTATGTAAATTACTGTACCTACGTATTATTATGTAACCCAAATAAACAAGTTCAATATTAACATACCTCCAATTTAGCTTCATTTAACAACATTTTGTTTTCCTGTAAACAAATCCTAGAATTCGCTTTTGGTTTTAAATCAGTTCTGGGCAATTTTAGTTTTCATATTTGTAAACAATCTTACGTAATGCATCAACGGCTTTCATGGACATTTAAAACCTAATTCAGCTATTGAATAATATTTTGTCTCTTTCTTTTGAATTTAGTTTGAGCGAAGAAGACAATACATTCGTTTACTAAAATAGGTTTTAAATGTCTATGACTAAGGCCCTAAGTATTTTTATTAATATTTTAAAGTATTAATACTTTAACGTAAACTGTATGTACACCACTCAAATGAAAAGAAGTTAACATATAAAAAACGGTTACAATCGGCGGTCTTATTGCAAAACGGCCATGTCTTCCAGACAACTTTTAGATTGACTAAATTGACTAAAAATATAACTACAACCAAACTATAATTTATTTTTTATTTATTTTAAATTACTAAACTGTCATAGTAAAAATTGTTCTATTTGTGAAATAATATTTCTAATACTTACGTAATTTTTCACGGAATATTTCTATAATCGATGTTATGCAATATCAAAATAATTTCTATTTTACATTTTCACATACTATGGAAATTACTGATGCAGATTCATCACAACGTTTCAATTCACTACTAAATTGCGTAACAATTTCCTAAAAATACACACATTACTCCAAAACTAACAGATGTGCCCTCAGATTAGAATCCTTATATTAATTGCCACTAAACTAGTTGAATGAGCTTCAAATTTAGCAAAGAGGAAATAAAATAAATAAGGGCGTTTTATTCATTAAAGACTAACATTATAAGCATATTTGCTTGGAAATACTTAGACAATAATCGTCATATTTCACGAAATTATCGGAGAATCTACGTATACATTAAATGGCATACAATCAAAGTGCATGTGTTACTCGTACCTTGAAGTGGCTCACGTCAATAGTGATAACCTTGTTTGTTTGCATGCCTTAGATTTGGCGGCGATAAACAACAGTAAGCCAACATCATTAGCACGAGGACAATCTATAATAATGCAGCTTAACTTTTTACTGATAGCGCGCTTATCACGACCATATCAAGATTATTGTAATCGTTTAATAAATATAGTCAATATAGACATCTTCCGTTGGACGCGCGACGCCTGTGTGATTGTCCCTTGAGAGCAATCGATCTTCAAGCTATGCGTGTAGTGGGTGGCCAGGTCCCTTAATGCATCCGCAACGCCTGTCTATGCTTGTCTTTCATAGCTACATTTCTTGATTGAGTATATCGCATTATTTCCCAATTTAATTTTTAATATTTATACTTGGCATACATTACATAAAAATGGCACTAATATTGTACAGTTTACGTCATCATCAAAAATGGGTTATTTGGGCTTATCAAGAATGTTTCCTGTAAATTTCCCCTATTATTAAAACATTTCTTGTAACTAGAATTTATCCTGCTTGCAACGAATTTTACACTCATAGATATCCACCAGCTTAGTCGGGACAGTATATATTTTGTACAATATTTATCTCTGCGTTAATTGCAGTCTTACATACTCGTATTTGGTACAAGGTATAATTATTTTATCATTCAAATATAATATTACGTCAAATCAGTTGTTGTTTAATTTGACGTAATCTATAGTCATATTATATCATAAATTGGATTTAATATAAGCGAAATCAGTTTATCTAACAGCATTTTTCCATTGACAGTCGTTGGTTTCGTCTTCGTAGCAACTTTCCACGTGAAAATGTAATATACAGGGTGATAAAAAAACTCTGTACGATCGATAAATGTGTTTTCAGGCGTCATTAATGCATTATATTATAAAGATCCGCTTCACATAATGTAATACAAATATATAGATTTTAAGATATTATTGATAGTAAAATGTTTAAAATAGCCTATGATAATTGTGTTAACCTTTTTTTTATTTTCTTTTCGTATATTTTTAATACTAGTTTGAGATACCGAATTGGGTGTCTTGGATCGGGGAGGTTTTTATGTCATACTGTATAATGTATATGATAAAAGCTCTCACCAGTATCTCCGAAAAGGTAGGCAGATATCCTATTTAAGCAAATTCGCTGTATTAATTTTCTCTATACCCATGTCTATATGATACTTCCAATTACGGTAAACTCGTATGAGATTAAAAAAATAATATTCTTTTTTCTTTCCTATTTCTCAGTCACATATTACCCAACTGGGTTTCCTTTTTAACCGACTTCAAAAAAAGGAGGAGGTTCTCAATTCAACTGTATGTTGCTTTTTTCATTACAAATACCTTTTAATTAAAGTCTATTTTCTTATCTACATTCATTAAAACATGCATTTTATTATTTTATGCACAAAACTTACTAATTGCAATGTACTTTAAATCATTTAGAAATTATATTAAGGAAAATAAAACCGTTACTTATGATTAAGGTATGGAAATACCATTTATTAAAAAGTAGCGATAATACATTTGTTGAAAATAATTAGCAACTTTTATCACTAAATATTAACCTGCTTGTTAAGTTTGGTATTTCCAGAAGCAACTGCTATGAAAAGAAATGAAATTAAAAATATGCTCAACAAACCAAACGAACTCCAATTGTCCTAACTTCCTAGATGGAGCAAAGCTAAGCAGTGTAAACGCACAGCTGTGTACTGGTTTGAAGGACATTGTAGACAGAGTAACTACTGGACGTATACATAGCACCTTATGTCTCAGGATGATGAGCGCAGATGAATGCCAAGCGTACCGTCCAAGAGCGGTCGTATCGCTTAAACGCAGGCGAATGGCACGCTCGTCCCGACATTCAGAGCAACAAAAACAAAAAAAGGTTATGGAATGTTCTGGAAGTATGTTTCTAATTGAATATCCTAATTGTTAAATGTTTATAAATTATTTAAGGATACATTGTGTAGGTGGGATTTTGGTACCCTTTTTGGGGATATTATAATTGTGACTAAACATTCCTTGACGGACCCGACGCGGCTGCCAACATGTTCAGTGGTCACTGGTTCAAATCCCAGGGTATATGTACCTCTGTCTTTTTGACGTAATAACTGTATTGATACTCAATTACCACTTATTATAACAGCGAAGGAAAGCATCGTGAGGAAACCTGCATACTATGGCGATTTGTAAATAATTTCTACGGTATGTTAATTCCGTCAACCCACACTAGGCCAGCATGGTGGATTATATGATCTAACCCCTCTCAATAGTACTCTCGATTGTAGAGGAGGCCAATGCCCTGTAGTGGATGTATCTGGAGTGATTCAGAGATTCCTTAGAATACCAAAGCAAACCAAGTACCGTATATTATATGTGTACTAACTATTTTTGGCGGCGATGCCACCTGATGGTAAGTATGATGTCATCCCGATTGAATATAGTCTATCTTACACAGCTTTCAAGAATATATGATTGCTATTCTAAACACTTAAAACATACTAATGGTTCCCGAGTCTACGGACATGCAGCGGTGGGCTGGGCAAGAAAATAAGCAAATATGGCAGAAACCATCAAAAATAAAATACTGTTGATATGTTTTGCCTGTTTATTTAAAAACCTAACATGCGTGCACCTAACGGCGTGTATATTTGGAGTTAATTATCGCTAACTATAACCGTAAAGGAAAATATAGTAGGGAAACCTACAATCCTTAGATTTTGTTTGTATGTCCGCACTAGGCCAGTGGGGTAGGATAAAATATACATATAGTTCCCAAAACTTGTCAGGCAGCAGAAGATGGAAATATAGGTTAAATCATTCTGCACCATAAATAAAGTTGTGGTAAGCCATCCCACATAAGCGCGAAATAGGGGCAGGTAGATGATCTAATTTCAAAATATTAGAAATTACAAATTTAAGAAATAATTTAAGAAATAATTTTAAGAAATAAACAATTACATTATTTCATAAATAATTTTACTGTATCGGCCCATATACATCCCACTGCAAGGCACGAGCCTCCTCTACGATCGAAAGTATCCTTAAAAGAGGTTAGGCCGTATAGTGCACCATGCTAACTTAGTGCGGGTTGGCAGAGTTTACATACCATATAATTTCTTAAAAATCGCTATGGTATCCAAGTTCCTCACGATGTTTTCCTTCACCTTTATAGTGCACACACAACTCCTTAACATAACTATAACTCCTTAATATAACTTAACATAACATGTTGACAACCGTGTGTTGTCCGTTCACCAACAGGCCACCACGCACTTTTCAGGTCTTTTAATATACAGGCTCGTGTATGTAAAATTTGATAAATCCGCTAGTTTTTGTAACAACAGCAGCATAACGGATCGCATTACCCCTGACAAGTGGTAGAATGGTTCCCCGAATGGCGTGGAAGCAGCGAGGGCCGTCGTCGAGATGATGGATGATTAATGATCACTGCATCCAGCATCCACTGTGTCTGCGGGAATCTCGGTTTGTTTGCGATTGTCCGTGGTACACACAACAGGTAACTGTTTGGGACGGTGGTACAAGGCATAAGAGAATGGAATAGAATTCACGTTGTGGAGTGAAAGAATGTGTAAACTGTGAATATAGATGTCACGAAATGGATTCCCAGGTTAAGCAAACCGTTTATTCACATAATTTACTGGTGGTAGGTCTCTCATATGTGAAAGGCTGCCTGGGTGGGTACCACCGCATTGTCTATTTCTCACGTCAAACAGTAGTTTAAATGCACTGTTGTGTTTTGGATTGAAGGACATTGTAGCCAGAGTAACTACTGGACATATTGAGACTTAATATCTTGTGTCTCAGGATGGCGAGCGCAGTGGAATGCCAAGCATTCCTTTGTAATTCAAGGTATTGTTTGGTTTTGCTACTGTTCATGAGCGGTCGCCTCGCTTACCATCAGGCGAACGGCATGCTCGTCTCGCCATACACTGCAATAAAAAAAAGAAAAAAAAAATTTTTTTTTTCTTAGTTAATTTTTAAAGGTTATACTTTAGACAGGTACGTTGTATGTTAAATTAACATTTCTGTTTGAATAATATTTAATTATTAACTTCAATGTTATACATAAACTTAAATTAACATGAGGAAAAATGATAAACGTTACGTATGATGATGTATGGGTAATACCAAGGCTGTTAAAAAGTTTCAATAAATAAATTGTATTCACAATATTTTCAAACTAAATTCAATTACTATCGTATTTACCTTTTTTATTATTTACGCCCGTGTATATTATATAATTAATTTTGATTAAGGTATGTAATTAACCATCTTAATGCTTCACCAATTTTATTACAAAATTTATTTGATTAATTATTAAATGTAGGATCATTGTTTCATTATCAAAAGATGACACTTTTATCCTGTTGCAATAATTTATTGTCAATTGCGGATTTAATTAACATTAGGTTTAAATATTTATATATAATATAATAAATACCGCTTAAAAATATACAGTATAACGTGCTAATACCCGCTCGCTTTCTATGAATAGCACCAACGGTAAATAAGTGATAGATGGTAGTAGAATGAATGTTAGCACGTCTGCAAAATTTCATTGTGACCATTGAGAAACGGTTTTTGTGTAGCGGAATATAGACACGGTTAGGGATGCAGTTATGTTCATGACACGGCGTCGCCTTCCGTTTGACAATGTTGTTTGAGTTGGAGATTATTGTTATGCAACTGTTACAGGGCTTTGGTCAAACACAGTGAAACATATAAACAGGAGGGTCACTCTATACACGACGATGAATATTCGGAGGTCGTACGTAAAACTGTACCTAGGTACTCCACAAAATGTTTGAATTCTCTATCGTACGTCGTAGCCTTAGACTTAGTTTGGAGTGAATGATAAGTATCAAAGAGAATAGTATTGTTTTTTAGAAGCGGAATACATGTAACTTTCTACGGACCTCGAACGTTTGAGTATTCGAGTTTCTAAGACTATGATCTGACCCAAATATGATACATATCTCATGAAATTAATGAGAATATACGGAGAAATTACAACGAACTTCATTTATTATTTCTACATTTTATATAATCTTTGCCAACCAATATGCATTATACTATGAGTAGCAGGTGTAAATGATAACAAGTATCAGTGCCGAGAGTGCCACAAGAAAGATCCTAGAACCTCACACGAGTGAGGTTTCACCCAGGCCAGCATAATTGTAATAACCTCTCCCTGGTGGATGTTCCAATAGATAGCACTGCACTATCATTGAATGCACTTTAGTCACATTCTGTTTTTAGTTTTAAAAGGTACAAACATTGCGGTATAAACATTTAGGGAAAAAGCCTACAAAAATCGATTACACAAAAATTTCGTCACAAAATAGATTAATTAGACGACATGTCACCTTAATAGCATTTAAATCCAGTCCATCCAAAGGTTGCCTGGAAGAGATCGCAGCTAGCGATAAGGCCGCCTATTGTAACCATGCCTTTAGTTTTTAAGTATTTTGTATGCGTCTTTCATTTTGGTGTACAATAAAGCATATATATATAAATAAATTGGTGTTTTTATGAAGCAAATAGTTTGTTTTCATTGATGCCATTAGCCTCGCCGTGGCTATAGTCACGTACGCCCGGGCACTAATGGCACCTGATGCTCTTCTTTAATCGCTAATTAATTGCATTTTAATTAACAATACGTAGCACACCCCGCGGTCGAGTTATGTGCCAAATCTGGAAGAATCCGCTCCGTAACTTGTGTAAAAAGTTATAAACTGATAGAGAAGAGAAATGCGCCATGCTAATGCGCAATTAATAATATATATGTATGAAGATATGTACGTAATGTTAACAAATAGTCCGCTCACAACCTCATTGTATTGAAGTTTATTGCTTTACACGCGTAGGCCACTAACCGAAACACTCATGTGGTGGACTATTAGACAAATAAATATCATTTTTATTTATAATTGTATTGTTTATGTGGTTTACCTGGAGTTTTTATTTTCCTCAAATCATTTATTTATGTGTATTTTGTAAATAATTGCAAATTAATTTTGTAGGTTTTTTCGACTTTTTTTTGTAAGTTTTGGGTCAAAATTAAATGTATGATACGCATTTTTACTCCATCAAAAATCAAAAAGAGGATGTATAATTTTAACTCATTTTAATTTTCACTGGTGGTAGGTCTCTCATATGTGAGAGGCCATCTGGGTAGGTACCACCGCAATGTCTATTTCTCCCGTGAAACAACTCTGCGTAAATGCATTGTTGTGTTTCGGATTAAAGGACATTGTAGCCAGAGTAACTACTGGACATATTGAGACTTAACATCTTATGTCTCAGGTTGACGAGCGCAGTGGAATGTTGCTACTGTTTATGAGCGGTCGTATCGCTTACCATCAGGCGAACGGCTTGCTCGTCTCGTCATTCATTGCAATAAAAAAAAAACTTGTATGTATATACAATGTTCATCTATTGTCACATAACTTCAAAATATCAGGGAGAACGTAAATCGTTCGCTTGTAATAACTTGTGTAATGTTCAGAGGACATTTCAATTATATTTTTATAATAATTGTAGGTGTCATATTATGTACAAAATGGAGCAGCTTAACTACCTAATAATTACGTACTATCTCCACTACACACGTACTTTCACTGGCGATATAACAATGAAACCAACCCAGACAACATTTAATATTGATCTAGTTGCACGGGCGAGCGAAAAACTTTGAAGGACTTGGCTGCAATTTTTTTCCGTGTATATATTTGCTCATTACTCAAATATAGAACGTTTTGTATTAATTTAAAACCCTCTCGTTACTTACAAAATATAGACATAGGGTAAAGCAGGGAAAAATGGAAACTTTATATTTTTTCCAAACCGTACTACAGGCAACTATGTTTCCTAGCACACGAAGACACAAGGTTTTTGCGTGAAATTATTTCGCATGCAATATCTGTTTGCAGTGGTATTATTTATAGATTAAAATGTATTTTTATACATAGTAACTTTTAGGGATAGACCAAGATAGAAGATTAGAGGTAGACTGAAAATATAAAAGAACTTTCAAATTGTTAACATGTATTAATATTACCCATGGGCGTACGGGTAGGAAGGAAAATTGGGCATGAGGGCAAGATGGAATGGTTTTTTTTGAGACCTGAGTATGTATCAGTTTAAGATGATCATCGAATACACAAGATGGATCATTAGTATAGATTCCTAGACAAAAGAAATGACTCAGACTGTGAAATCTTGACCCTAAATTAAATAACTAAGCTCTAAAGAAATATGACATTCCTGGCAAAATTTTACATCTTAAATCCTAAAACCTACGTAGATGTCAACCAGTTTAGGAGACTGTCCCGCCCTCACACCCACCACTGTAACTCCTGTGAGCCAGGATCAACAGTGGTACGCAAAGTAATGACACCGAGCATTGAAGCTCGGCAAGTCTCCGGGAATGTCTAACTTGTCTTTAACCCGCAACGAAATTAATCAGAAAGTTAAATTAATAGGAGGAGTTGGAAATAAATTATTGTCCACTTCCCTCCGTGCAAAGCGGGTGACAAAACATTGAACTGAAGAGGTAAATAACCTCGCAAAAAGACTTTCACAGCCGGAGAAGCCAGCTGTGAAACACCACGGATCAAATTATTATTACATTTAAATGGGACCTATTATGTGAACTGTTATGCTTGATTCCAGTAATAGGTATGGCAAAAACGCCGGAAAGCACGGAAGTTCTTTCTAGTCTCTACAAGGTCCATGTAGTATACAACTCCAGATGATATTTGCATACTATCTAGCATGGTTTTACGCTCATTATGCCAAAGACTACACTCCCAAAGTATATGATGCGCGGACTGCTCATACTCGCAATTAGGTGTTGAACATGGACACGCAGGCGACGCAACAAGCTTAAAAGAGTATAGTTTAGACTTAAAGTTACCATGGCCCGTGAGAAATTGTGATACGCAATAATTGACATCTAGCCATGTCTTTGTTAAACGATCACGTACGCAAGGAAAAAATTGGTATAGATGCCGGCCCTTCAAAGATACCTCCCATCTATTTTGCCATTCATCTAATAGTTCGCTATATACCACTGAAACCGGTTTAAATAATCTGTCAACTTATAAAAGTTCACGTGCGGTGAAAAAACTTTTATCCATATTCTCTCTATTAGAGTAATACATCGCGGCGCGACGTTGCACCTCCAGGTCGACTGGAAGTACACCCGCTAGGACAGGCAAAGCTTCGGTACTAACAGTTCTATATGCCTTGCACAAGAATATCAACGCCAAACGTTGGCTCTGGAGCAGTTTTCTTCGCACAGCACCGATAGTAGCCCTATCAGCCCATACGGGAGATCCATAACAGATACATACATACATGTCAACCAGTTTGAGTACAGTCGATTCGGAACAGTGAACAGCGTGTTAAGTCGAGCAAATGAATAAATAAATAACACCCAACAGTAACATACATAGTCCTGACCCCACACTAAGATCGAGTCTTGTGTCGTGGGTATCAGGAACTACGAGAGACTTTTCGGTCTCACAAACAACCAGACCCGGAAGAAATATTTGTGGGCAGCACAAACATTTCTCTCGGTGCGGGAATCGAACCCGCGGCCTCTCGTTTCACAGGCGGCGTCTAACCAACTGCGCCACGGACAGTGGCGTAACTACCCCATCGGGGGCCCGTGGCAAAGTTCATCAACTGGGGCCCTTCATATACCTATGTAAAAAAAAACTACATTGTAATTTCGTTTTTATGAATCTTTTTATAAATTGGCCTATGGGGCCGTCCATTAACCACGCGATCTTTTATTTGGCATTTTTAACCCCACCCCGTTCCTCTTTGGTGATATGAGGTGAGATTTAAGACTGACCCCCCCCCCCCCCAAATCACGTGTATAAATTTTTCGAATTCTAACTTTAAATACGCTTTTTCATGCAACTAAGGACCATGATAAAAATGTCTAGACAGAAAGGTTGCAGTTGTTTTTGATTGGCATATCTGTAATAATAATATTATGTAGCATTAAAATCAAAATTGTGTGTCAAAAAAAATACACGTGATATCTTATTGGACCCCCCTCCCCACTTGTGATATTTCTTGATTTTTGTCAAACCCCTCCCGCGCCCATTCAAGCCTCACGTCCACATTAGCGCCGAAGCGCGTCCGTCGACGACGACACGTATTCTACGCCCATGCAGAAAACCGAAAATCCATGAACACAGGTTGTCGGGCAGATGATGATCCTCCAGGTAGCAGATTAATTGAGCGTTGACCATCCACTCCATAACCTTACAAATCACTGAGGTGATAACAATAGGGCGATAATTGGTACGTTCTGACCGATCACCCTTTCTGGGGATCAGTTGCACATTGCTCTTCGTCCAAGATCCAGGACGCTCGAAAGAGACGAGTCAGTGCAGGAGACAACTCCGCTGTACAAGCTCTTAGAACCACAACCGATATTCCATCCGGACCATTGGCTTTCCGCACATTGAGAGACAGAAATTTATTCATTTTTATCCTTTTTTTTCCACTGCTGGACATAGGTTTTCATGCAAATTGCGCCATTTCACAGTATCGTTAGCTTGTTAGCAGCATCGGGCAGCGACCTAGCCTACCTAGCCACCTAGCTGGAGGGCGTCCTACACTACATTAGTAGTCTGAATATTCATTATCGCCGCGATGTGCTATTATGGAATTTTTAGATTCATCCATTCGTTCATTTCTGGGACTCTGTTTACTCGCCTTTTCATCAATAAATTGCTCGTTCCCAAAGTAACTTATTTTAGGTAACCTTTTATTAATTGCTTCAGATTTCTTTCACTTTCTGTCTTCGCTACCACTTAAACAGTTCTAAGATTATAGTATAATGAAACAAAACAAGACATTTAAATCAAATATTATGGTGAAATGATTGTCATGTTTAAAATGCCAATTATTTATTTGTGTTAATTAATTTCGTTATTGATGTTACATTATCCTTTGCTTACATGCCGTCGGGCTTGAGCCCGGGGCCCTTTTGCCCCGAGGCCCTATCGGGCCCGAGACCCTATCGGGCCAGGGTCCTGCCGGGCCGGGGGCCCCTAAGGCCGGGGGTCCGTGGCATTTTGCGCACTCTGCCACCCTATTGTTACGCCACATATTATCTATGTACAATATTGTCTATGTACAATATTCAAGATATTTCCCTGACACCCTGTATTGTACATATAAACCATCCTCTTGTATCACTCTATCTATTGCTGAAAACTGCATTTAAATCCGTTAAATTGTTTCAAAGAACTAAACGCCCAGAGGGTTGAAGCGATTTCATTTTATTCTGTGTAATGACTTGGAGAACTATTAAAAGGTGTTTAATTGGTAGTCAGTCGCTTGATGGTTCTTCCATCTTTCCACATTGAAGATGATACCTGCCAAAGCATCCACGATCCAAACTTCATAGTTGCTGATCGTGTGATGCCTCTGCCAGAGGTGAGCGCAACAAACCTTCAGCGTATAAAAAATAGTGCCCTGCAGTGGGACGTGTATGGGCTGATACAGGAATATATTAATACAAAATTACTGTTTATAACATTTTGCGCACTCTGCCACCCTATTGTTACGCCACTGGCCACGGAGGCTGTCAAGTCAAATGAACTATTTGTAAACACAGAAGATTATATAATATACTATGTGTCCATTGTAAAATGCAGGCATATCCTAGATGAAATATCATCTTGCCCAAAAAGTAAGGGCAATATTGAATTTTATTCCAGTTTTTCTTGTCTTTGCAGACTGTATATTAAGTATTAATTATTTTTGACTACACATTTCGGAACTTGGATAAGGTCTTTTGAACTGATAAAAATAAAATCTTTTTACCATGTCATTTATGTATTTTTGCATGATAAAGTAGAGCCTTCCATCTCGCCCGCCCTTCCCCAAATTGAAAATGTAATTAGCAACGCAGATGTTATTGAAATAATTCACACATGTGTATAAAATATATCCATTGTAATTCTCTTATTGTGGTAAGTTTCTTTTGAAATTGAATTTTAACAAATAATCATTTATAATTACGTTTGCTTTCTGTTTCTGCCATTACAAAGTTTTTAATTATATCAGCGCCGCGCTGAAGTAATTTAAATTTTCCGCACTAGTTATTTATTTCGTGTGTCCTCGTTTTAATACCTGTCTTGATCTTAATTGCTTCATTAATTATGTTATTGCTGAAAAGCAAGAAAGAAAATCTGAATATAATTTGAAGCAAAAGACTTGAGACCAACTCTAAAAAATTGCATCTAATATACATGCTAGTTCTATAACTCATGCCTATACGCGTAGATTGTTGAATAAACTTTTCAAATTCTGTTCAACACATTCAAACATTACCATTCCTGATTCTTATTATTGCCCATCTATTCCTAGCTAAACAGTCTTCATCAATTGACTTTTTCAGAAACCATTCATTTTAGATTTAAAATTGTATCATCAAAATGTATGTTATTTGTAAATAGGCTAGGTTTATATTAGTAAAATGCTTTTAGAACTCTTTCATTAGTCCCAGACTACGTACATAAAAACAAGATGTGATATTAATTATTTAAATATAATTGTAATATCTGCTGTATTTAATAACGGGAATGACGTTTCCATAATTGAAAAAAACCCCTTTTAAAATATAGAGATAGCTTATCAAAGCGAGTCAGTAAATACAAGGCGGAACAGTTTAGTCCCTCGCGCGAATATCAACATATTGTGGCGTGTAGTCACTAGTCTGTGGGTAGTGACGCGAGGACTAAGAAGGAAGCGTGTTGTACCACAGTATTGACAAGACGGCCACGGAGTTCTCAAGCAAAGCATTGTACTTTATTAGGATGTGTTCACTTTAGGCGCAATTGTTTGCCGCCACTCTCGTATCGCATCCTCCGGGCTAGACAACGGGCGCGATTCTCAAACTTTGTGACATTTTATCGCGTCTTTATACTTCAATAAAATATAATTCTTTAGTTATAGTATAAGCTGAATTGTATAATTTAATAGCGGCCCGTCTCAGCTTCGCCTGGGTGCAGATATTTTTGGATTCCAATCCACACCAGATATATGTTATTTTTCGAACAAACTTTTGTATAATAACAAAAGTCGCATTTGATTGGTGTCGAAAAATGATAGGTTTTTATTACCACATGGCGGGGTCAATTTCCGTTTCAGACATGCGATTATTCAACAATCTTTGGATGCGGTGTAAATTGTTTTCAAAAATAAAATGATGTCTTCTTTCAGTAATATTGTCTATGTACAATATTCAAGATATTTCCCTGACACCCTGTATTGTACATATAAACCATCCTCTTGTATCACTCTATCTATTGCTGAAAACTGCATTTAAATCCGTTAAATTGTTTCAAAGAACTAAACGCCCAGAGGGTTGAAGCGATTTCATTTTATTCTGTGTAATGACTTGGAGAACTATCAAAAGGTGTTTAATTGGTAGTCAGTCGCTTGATGGTTCTTCCATCTTTCCACATTGAAGATGATACCTGCCAAAGCATCCACGATCCAAACTTCATAGTTGCTGATCGTGTGATGCCTCTGCCAGAGGTGAGCGCAACAAACCTTCAGCGTATAAAAAATAGTGCCCTGCAGTGGGACGTGTATGGGCTGATACAGGAATATATTAATACAAAATTACTAATTTGGCTTCCTACTCTCTCCTAAATTGTTGCCGTGCCCAGCAGGGTCGACATTGTACCTTTTTATAAAATTTTAACATTTTTATACCATCTAGTGTGCAATTATAAATATATTGAGTATTAAAATGCGACACACTAGCATGAGTCGTTTTGGTGGTATTAATTTTACTGGTTCCGGTTTGACGAACATTGTAGCCAAAGTAAGATTATTTAGAAATATGAAAAAAAAAAACTTGAGAGGTGTCAAGGGACACCCGAATAGAACGAAGTTTCTTTTCCATTCATTAGTAAAGGAATTGTAATAAAATTTTAGTTCTTTTAAGTTATAAGAATAATACCTTTCATTATTAACAAATATAATGTTATATAAACTTAATCAGTAAACTAAACTTTTGTAATAAATGGCAAAGATATAAATGAAGGGTTGATGATTGACAGCAGGATAACAAACTAAAATTGTAAATAATAATTTTATTAAGGAGGATCGAAAATCAATGTATTACGGTTTTATTATGTAATTTAAATTATATGTCACCATCAAAAGAATCATTTGGGTATCACCATCATTATGTTTTTTTTCACATATTTATGCAATTTATGTTTCTTTTGTACCAATTTGATTTATGACAATTGATGAAAATTAGAAATTGTCGCAACGTTTCCCGCTTAATTTTGGGCTTCAGCGTATTCTCAGTTTTTACTATAGCCTTTAACATATTAATATGTATTTGGATATTTTATTGCCTCTATTAGAGGTCATACATTAAATATAATGTATGACATCATTTTCAAATAAATAAATAAAAAACGATTGTCAAATGTTTTAAATTTTCGTGCCAACTTTTCGGGAGAATTTTTTCCGTCTAGCCCCCTTTCACAACGCGCGATAAGGAACTTCGTTCCAAAATTGCCCAGAGTTGATTTAAAACCAAAAGGTAATTCTAGGATTTGTTTACAGGAAAACAAAATGTAGTTAAATGAAGCTAAATTGGATGTATGTTAATATCGAACTTGTTTATTTCGATTACATAATAATACATTATGTAGGTACAGTACTGTACAGTTTACTGGAGGTAGGTCTCTCATATGTGAGAGGCCGCCTGATTATACCAGGGTATATATAGGCACCACCGCATTGTCTATTTTTCCCGTCAAACAGCAGTGTAAATGCACTGTTGTGTTTCGGATTGAAGGACGTTGTAGCCAGTGTACCTACTGGACAAATTGAGACTTAAAATCTAATGTCTTAGAATGGCGAGCGCAGTGGAATGTCAAGCATTGGAAGGCATGCTCGTCTCGCCATTCATAACAACAACAAAAAAACCAGCATCAGTTAGAAGTTACTGAAAACCTATTATTGGCTTCAGTTTATTTGAAAAGTACGGCACAATGTGTGGTTTGTGCAAAATAACAATTACACACATATTATGACTTACTAAGTGATAATAATTTTAATTGGAATAGTAATCATTACATATTTAGAAACGACGATCAATAATATTTAGATTAGCAATTAATGTTATATTATTAATTTTGATAATTTTGACAAGCATGATTCGTAACATAATAGCTGATAATGACGTATTTAATTATATTTATAATGGAGTATATTTCCTGCTAAAATTGAAAAAGAAATCCAACTTCTAACGTTGTATAATTCATATCACCATTCCACCAACACGGATTCTCTAGTCCCTATCTCTATGAGTATAGAGATAGGGACTAGAGATTCTTCCCTTCCATTTAAAGAGAGTTCTTTAACTGGCAACTGCAAACAATTCACTGGTTTTTTACTCTGATTTTTTACTCTGATTGCAATGTCCTTCAATCCGAAACACAACAGTGCAATTACACGACTGATTGGCGGGAGAAATAGACATTGCGTTTGTACCTATCCAGGTGACCTCTCACATTATGACAGACCTATCACCAGTGAAAAAGATTTGGTTAATTATTATCTCAGTTATAGAAGAATTGTTGGGTGTGTGATACGGGCGCATAAAAGGCTAGTTACGGTACAAATCCAACGCCTCACTTGCCAACGTCTGGCCTCAACTCAAAAAAAATATTTCGCCCCATCAGCTAACATTTTTATTTATTTAATACATATGGGATAATTTTACGTATTAATACATATGGGAATAGTTCCGTCTGGGGTCAAATTAAACAAAGATCGTTTAGATAATCTTCATAATATCGTTTTTTTTATTCACGTCTCATCTTCCGTTCACAACGTCTTTGTTCCTCTTCCAGACTGTTCCCTCTTATTCCTTCCTTCCGTACTTCAACATCTTAATCATTCGTCTTCGAACTCTTTCCATCTTAAGTACTTTCATTAGCCATCTATTTCACACAAACTACGTTCCATACCAGTCATTCGTCTGCCGTTTCAATTAACTCATTTTTCTTCAGAACATTCAAATCCTACATACATATTTGTCTGCCTTCCTACATACTTGTTTAATATGAATAGGTATGTATGTATGCCTATTGTTATTTGTGCCAAATAACACTAGTTCTAATTACTCGGATTCCGTAATCTACCTATACACAGTCAGGTCATAAGTATTGTCACACAGTAAAAACTTTTCTTTTAGAATGCTGGCCACAAAAAAGTTTATTGAATTCGAATTTCAAATTGTTCATGAAAATAAAAATGTATATTATTTAGAATTTTACTCATTTTTAAATATGGAGTGGACGCTTAAAGAAGACCGTGTTGCAGTTATTGCGTTGCATCGTTGCGGTTACGCGCCAATTCAAATTTTTGACATACTGAAAAATTTGAATATAACCAAAAGATTCGTTTATCGTACCATCAAACGATACAATGAAGACTCTAGTGTAGATGACAGGTCAAGAAGTGGTCGCCCTCGGTCTCTTAGGACTCCAGCAGTGATAAAAGCTGTGAAGGCGCGAATTCAAAGAAATCCCAAACGTAAGCAGAAACTGTTGGCCCTTCAGATGGGGTTAAGCAGAACCACGGTGCAAAGGGTGTTAAATGAAGACTTAGGGCTTCGGGCATATCGAAGAAAAACAGGACATCGTTTGAATGCTCGTCTAATGGACCTGAGACTGAAGAGATGCCGCGCTTTGTTGAAGCGGTACGCGGGAAAAAAATATCGGGAAATTCTTTTTTCAGATGAAAAAATTTTTACCTTAAAAGAGAGCTACAACAAACAAAATGATAAGGTGTACGCACACAGTAGTGAAGAAGCGAGCAACCGTATTCCGCGTGTCCAACGAGGTCATTTTCCATCCTCGCTCATGGTAAGGTTGGGAGTTTCTTATTGGGGCTTAACAGAGGTACATTTTTGTGAGAAAGGTGTAAAAACGAACGCAGTTGTGTATCAAAATACAGTCCTGACGAACCTTGTGGAACCTGTATCTCATATCATGTTCAATAACAGGCACTGGGTATTCCAACAAGATTCGGCGCCAGCTCATAGAGCGAAGAGCACACAAGACTGGATGGCGGCGCGTGAAATCGACTTCATCCGGCACGAAGACTGGCCCTCCTCCAGTCCAGATTTGAATCCGTTACATTACAAGATATGGCAACACTTGGAGGAAAAGGCGTGCTCAAAGCCTCATCCCAATTTGGAGTCACTCAAGACATCCTTGATTAAGGCAGCTGACGATATTGACATGGACCTCGTTCGTGTTGCGATAGACAACTGGCCGCGCAGATTGAAGGCCTGTATTTAAAATCACGGAGGTCATTTTGAATAAACTTTAGTGTCATAAGAATCTATGTTTTGTTAAGTTCATTTTGGTATATAAATGGTTATCTAATGAATAAACTTGTTTCAATTATTTTATATTAAACATGTGACAGAATTTATGACCTGACTAGGTATATTACAGTAGGTAACAAGGAAACTGTATACTGTTATCCGCCGCTAGCTATGATAAAATGATTCAAAAAAAGTTGGCAGAGCCTTACCGTCACTCGTTAAAGAATTTAAATGGGACGGAATAATAGCGTTGATTGCCCATGATGGTCTTTCGTCAATCTACTTGTCTGTCTGGTTGTAGAGGACTCTATATTTGGACGGTACTATACTTGGGTACCTTTCGATTTTCAGCATTCAGCAATCTCAGTAAAGAGTTAGGAATGATCTATGAATCATCTCCAGCAACTTGATGGGCCGACAACACATTTATAATCAAAGCGTTGTAGATGTTAATGGGCGGCAGTGATCACTTTTTTTTTATGATTGCCTGGCATAGTTGCGACATAGCACCTGATGGTAAGTGCCAATGCCGCCCAGGCAGAGTATCCATTGGCATCGGACGGCAGTCCCATGCCAATGGAAACAATTATGCCGGCCTGCTAAGGTGCCTCTTCACACCACGGCGGAAGGACCCAGGATTGTAGGAAGGAGGGAACACGCGTGCCGGCAAACAATTCCAAAGCCTGACGGTGCGGCACAAAAACGAATTTGAAAACCGTTTGGTTCGCGTGGGAATGGTGTGGACCGTCAAGCTATGGCTTCGCAAGCCAGCTTACCATCAGGGGTCAACTGATTTAGTTTTTTGCTTTGCTTTACTTTTGCTTTGCTCAATTGCGGGACTTATGGAATAAAAATATGTTTCTTTAATGTTTGAGTATTGACAAAAACTTCTAACAATAGGTTTGTGGCAATACTCACGATTGCTGCCAAAACCATATTTTCATTTGGCATCAATGTGGCTATACAATATGAAGTTCTGCTACTTAAACTACGCTCTGCGGACACCAAGTGCCATTTAAGATATGCAATTATTTATGGTAAAAAAAGTGGTAGAGCTGCCTTGCAGTCACTTTAGTCTATTTTAGAAATAAAGTTAGGTGGCCTAACTGTATCAAATAAAACGACGGCCGTCCAGTGGAATTTGTTCAATGACTATGATCGTCAGGTCTTCAATACGTCTTCCTCCTTTCCATCCTTTGTTTTTCCCTTCCCCCTTCTATTTAATCGGCTGACATTAAATCTACGATCTGTGATGCTTATCACAAATTTTCAAGGTTGGTAATCATTCACCGTCAAGTGGACCATTCGCCCTTCCAAACCTATATAATAAAATAGAGCAAAGTTTGAGATTCCCAGTTGGAAGACATAAAGGTATGTTGCGGCGCGGCGGTCGGCAGGACGTGCGCTGCCAACAATGACATCACGGCCATTACTCGGCGTATTGCGTCAACAAACACTAGCGGAGCTGTGTGCCAGCACCGGACACCGCGCACCTCGCCGCACCGCACCGCACCGTACCGGACATTCAGACATGTGACACAATTCCTTTTATGCCTCCTCGACGTATACACCTTAATAGGTGCGTCTGGAGACATCGTCTTCGGATAGGTTTTCGTTAAGTGGAACGCACGATTTGTGTCATTTAATAGATTTTAATTATTGTTGTTATTTTATTTAAACCGTGCGTTCCACTTGACGATCGCGACACCTATCCGAAGACTACGTCTGTAAAAGCATCTGTTGCCGTGAAAAGGAGGCATCTGTTGACGTGTAGTCGAAGCATTAGAAAAGCTAATTGTATAATCACTTTGTTAAAATGGCTTTTGAAATGTGAGGTTTTGAAGTTCAGTCCTACCTGAAGGATTTTCACAGAAAACTGTTGGAAAATACTTGCTGTCTGATTGATATCTGCACCCTTTATGTAGTTCAACTTTCAGTTACCACGCAGGTTTTACTTTCCTTATCTCTCCGGTCTTCTTCATTCTGTGTGAAATTTCGACACTCAGAGATCTCAAAGCACGTAACCAATTAATATAACAAACTAATATTTGTTACATTGATATCGTACTGCACTGCTTCAGCTCATAATCGCTGACTGCTGAGCAAGGGACAACTCTACAACCTTGATTAAGAGATTTTGTTATGTAGCAATAATTTAATAGGCTGTAAATGAGCTGTTCCAAAATAAAACAAGTTGTTATTTCTAATTAAATCATTGTCATTGCATTTGGTTTTGACAAGAGCAACACTTAAATTGCTTGGTCGTTTTTGTCTGAAAATGCATGCTGAAACAGGTTGTCAAGTGAAATAATGTCTGAATCAAAATGACTAACTTTTTATGGATTCAATAAATTATGTTAAATTTATTTCATTACGTTTTTATTTCATTGCTCCTTATCTAATTCTCATTCTTTAGATTATGAAAATCGATTCTCAGTATACTCTAATATTGTGTATAATTCACAATCTTTTAATATGAATCGTAGAGAATTGCACAACATAGCGTAACTGATAAAGTTACAGCTGATACTTTCGTTGCTTGTGTTTGTCTGATAAGTGATTGACGTAATGATCTACTCGCACCTGCACGTATTACTGAACTCATACCTGTAGTAATATACTGTGATTTTGGATCAAGTTCCATAGTATATCCCTAACATGCATGACATTCCAAAATAAGTAAAAATATATTTTTTGTAATCTTTATTGATATAGAAATATACCCTAAAAGTTAACTTTTTTTTAGTTCATCAACACTAAATTGGTAAAATAAATACTTGAAAAATGACATTTGAAATTTGCGGCGCACTGTTTTCGAAATGCGGGGGCCTATTGCTTTATAAGGAACGTGACGGCAGCATATTCGACCTTATGAAGTTTTAGATTGTTACGTGTATATTTTTTTATATTATTTAAAAAATGTTCCATTTAATTTAAGAAACTTAATCCAAACACTTTGTTGTTGATATCGAGTACGGTGACGTCACAGAGAGTTCGTGCCAAAATGGCGTTTAAATGTTTCGAAACTGATTGTAGTATTGATTAGTAGCGAATAACGCTAACATTTTCATATTTTTTCCGGTCGTGTAATAACATACAGAATCAATATAAAACATGAAATGCATGTTCCCTATTTTGATATTGATATACAGCAGGAAAATCTTATATTTGAAAAAATACAGTGGATGGTGTTTTAAGTGATTTCTTGGTTAGAATCTTTCTTGCAGGGGTAGGACGATGTGGTAGTAATATACTCGGCAATTCAAAACATGTTATAAAGATTATTTTGATGTTTAATCACAAATGTTATCAATTTACACTAAGTACCTACCGACGCGTCGCGAACTCAAAATGTAATAAATTCGAAAGAATTATATATGAGCACGTCACATTTGCGTTCATCTTATCACAATTCAATAACTTGTTGATAGGTGCATTTTCTGCATATAAAATAATCAGATTATATAAATAATATGATCTGAAAAAATTGTGTCGCCCATTCTGAAACTAGATGATACGGGTGATACTAGATCGGGATAAGCTTGTATCAGTCACTATAATAATATGATCTTCATATTTTGATGGTGGTTGTTGTCTAGGTAGACACAAAGATGGTGACAATAATCTAATTTTCGACGACACAAACCTTAATTGATCTCAATATGAAGTGTATTTACTTAATGTTATATTTGTTTTGAGTTTTGTTATTTGTGATACCCAAGACACAATTCATAATCTTACTATCGTGTCCATAGAAATTGCATAGTCGTGTCATAACAAATGAAATGAAAAGTTCAGTTCAGATAATATAAAAACCAATATATTACAATTTGTTAAATTACACTAACCATAACATTAATAACTAAACACAAAAAAATACTGCATTAAAAAAAAACTATTTAAATGTGTAAAAAATTTCGCCCCCGGGTGGGCTCGAACCACCAACCTTTCGGTTAACAGCCGAACGCGCTAGCCAATTGCGCCACGGAGGCGGTGGAATCCTTTGTCGAAATACAGGATAGCCATGTAAAGATTCGACAACGGTGAAGGAAAATATTATGAGGAAACCTCCATACAATAACGATTTGTAAGAATTTCTATGGTTTGTAAGTACGTTAGCCCGTAGTGGGCCATCGTGGTGGACTATATGGCCTGATAACTCTCAATCGTACTTTCAATTTTCTATGAAGCCCGCGCACTGCAGTGGAACGTATCTCATATACGTCTTACTGCGGTGCATAGATAAAGTGGAACATACGCCTATATCCTAAAAATGGTAGACATATGCCACTGAAATGTAATAATTTAAATGTGGATAAAAGGAATACACATAGCAATAATATAAAAAAATATCGCCAATTAAACATTCAGCGTATTACCTCAGTTGTTTTTTTTGGATATAACTACAGTCTAATTGCATAAAGACGTTTGTTACAGTAGGATGCGAGTAGTCTCGACGGGTCTCGTTTGCGCACGCGCCGCCCAATCTAATTACCACCGCGCTTGGCCGTTGATTTAACCATGGCCGTAGTCATGTACCACAGTAATATCGACTATTATTATCACTTGTTTTAAGAAACCATGTTCTTTGAAAATATGTTTTGAACCCATAAAATGTCTGAATCTAAATAATGTATGACACATTATTTAGATTCAGACACTCTCTTCTTTTTACATTTTTTTACTTTTTTATAGCTGTTTTCGCTGGAGAACAACTGGCAAGAAATCTAGCTGTGCTCTTTTCAAAACAAGTTTACAATATACTGATTATACAGTAGTCGTAGCTTTGTTGAATTCAGAGTAGTTCATTTAATAATTTATGATAATATCTTATGTTATTTTTAATAATTGCTTTAAAAATACAATTTAATTGCTTCGCTTTGGTAACTGTAATTGTCGGATTTCTATGTAATCTTTTTCCATTCCTGACCCTTCTATACATCATGATTAACTATAATCTAGAAATACAATTGAGTATTTCTCGGTATTTTGAGCGTTTATGAGCATTATTTAATTTCGATTAGGTAAGCCAATTGCCATACGAAGATTAGATATAATCCTAGCAAATTATATTTTTACGGCAACGACTGCTATTCAAGGTCGTTTCATATCATAGTCGTTTCAAAATCACAAGTCATTTATTACTGAAAGATTGAATAGAAGAAATTCATCATTACAAGAACTTCATTATTGAAGTTCATAAACTACGCTGGCTTAGAAATGCAATCGACCTAATATTCGTTTATTGCAAACATCAGAGATACATACCCAGAACACAAATAAGGTCTTTATTTTAATTCGATGCGTATCGAAATGCCCTTATGCCCTTAAATCGACACTGGTGAACACAAAAATTACAGAAAAAAACTTACGTACAATGTGGGGAACATTACTACAACAACCTCCCCATATCAATCCCTGTAAATTGAAATTTCAAAGTACACTATGTCCATTCATGTACACTTAAAACCTGTGTGCACAATTTCATAAAAAACGATTGCATTGATAAAAACTACAACTGTCCCAAACAAACAAGTAGGTAAACTGACATTCGCATGAATTGTAACATAATTATTAATTTTGTGTTTCTTATTGTAAGATTAGTATCGACTGGCCCGCATCACTAGAGCTCGCCGCTGCACTTGTCCTCTGCTTAACAAGTGTTCCTCTTTAACAAAGTAAATAATTTCCATCTTGTACACTTACAGCGGTCATCGCTTCCCGTAATTTGTGATGTGGCTACCACGTACGCTGCCGACTTTACAATATTGTAAGTGAGTATATTAGACTTTTAATGATTAAATTATCCGATAACAATTTTATAGAGATCATATTTTTTTTTCTCAACGGAGAGTAATCAATACTAAGGTTATATTCCATGCTCGACTGTTACTATACAATATTATGCGTGTATTTATTTACTAATACGAATCACTTAATAATTGAAGTCCTTAAAGTTTCGCCGTATTAGCTAAACCCGCCTCAAAATTTAAAAGTATGTACCCAGTATAATAATCCACAGATAAACTCGATTACCCGTACAAATTATCACTTATACGAGCACAATAAAACCTCTAAAAACGTAACAATGCATCTGATGCGAGTGGAGTCAGCCACAATAGCACATTAGCACTCCACAGGCCAACAGAGCTCGGCCGACACAGAGCGATCCGATAACGACGCCTAATGTACCAACAATGAACGGAAAAAACGTAAAAAATATCAAAAGATGTCCTACACATCACGCATCTGACAAATTCCCAACAACAATGATATAGGGTTAAATGGATAAAGTTTGACAAATTTACTTGGATCTCCAAAAAATTAAAAAATTGAGCAATATTGAACTCTGTAGCGATATGTTTAGGATCTAAAGCGTGGTTATGTGGATACGTCACAGGTAAGGTAAAAACACGTATTGTTGATAGGCAAAGGGGCACGGAGCGGTTCGTTTGAAGTCGGCTCGGATGACTCAATCGGGCGGCTTTGCGTCCGCGCCGACTGTCGATTCACTCCCACACATCGCCCTATTCTGTACCGATTCGGCTTACATCGATTGTCTGCTTATGATTTTTTAAGATATATTCGGCAAAAAGTGCGCAATTATTATGTTTATCGCAAAAAGTGCAAGGAAAAAAGGTACGCATAAATATTTTTTACGTTTTCATAGTAGTTAGAATTTATTAAGACTTATGAGTCATTGGAGTTAACAATTGATTGTTTTGACCAAGTTATGACCGATTTTTTATTGCAAAGGTCATACGAGTACGGCATACGAGTAAACAGGTCACCTGATGGTAAGTGACCACTGCCGCTCATTAACAACTACAACGCTTGGATCATAAATATGTTTCCGGCCTATAAAGGAAGGAAAACGGATGGGAAAAGCAAAAGGGGTAAATTGGGTATCAGGCAATCATACTCACCGAACGAAACGCGACAGCTAAGCTGTCAATTTACTTCAATTTCCTGTGTGACAGTGGTGCCGCCTCAGTCCTCCCTGGCTATTCATGCTGAGTTATAATAGATAGCAGCATGGCTCTCCCGCTTTCAAAGGTCACATAAATTCTATTTGCCCCCAATTTTGACAATGTAGTAGTTAGATAACATAATGAAAAATTATTATAACTCGGTCTACATTATTGACTTATCTCAGACGCTAAAACAATAATAAATTCAATAAATGTAAAGCCCGTAATCGTAAAAGGCAATATTGATAAGAATTAAAAAGTTAGTACACTAAAATATAGATTTATTTCAGACATCAGTTATCAGGTTTTCTATACGTAACAATTTACCATTTAACGATTCCCGTCCCTATTCTTTTAATTTGTTCTACTTTTTTTCTAAAACAGTTACAGAATACAGCCTCCAGAATGATCCGTGTTTGTATAACAACATAAAACACGTTACAACGTCGCCGTACGTTTTAAATAGTCCGTAGAGAAATAATTGCTCGCAATAAATCAGACGAGCGCGTCGACAGCCTTAATGCGACCACAATAGCCACTTTTACCCTAATAATATATTATTTATAATTCCTCGCGTTACTTATACGCCTTAATAATCATTATGTTTATTGCTATTAGGGAATTTGTTTTGTCTGTCGTTGGCTGTCATGGGTAGAGATGACTACGGGCGTATTAAACTTAGTACAATGTTTTGGTGACTCAATTATTTGAGACACGAATCATATGAATTTTGACGATGACTCTATATATATATATTTACTTGTTTATTTACCATATGTTTATATGCTTGGGTGTGATATTATCCAAACGATCATATCTCTTTTTATAGCAGTACTACAATCGCATTGGTAGAGTCGTAAGAATATTGTATCCTGTAAATTGAGCTGAATGTTTTGCGTGCTTCTAAGAAAAGCAGCTTGAGTTCTTAAAAGACTTCGTTGGCAATATAAGTGGGATATGCGTATCCACCTAAACAAAATAAATCTAGTGTTGTGTTCCGGTTTGAAGGCCATTGCAGCCAGAGTTACTGTTGGACATATTTAGGCTTAACATCGTCTGTCTCAGGGTGGCGAGCGTTGCTTTGTAATTCATGGTGTTGTTTAGTTGTGCTACCGTCCATAAGCACTTGTATTGCTTATCATCAGGCGAATGGCACGCTCGTCTTTTAATTAATTGCTTAAAAAAACAATTATCACAGGCGAACAACCCTGCAATATTCCTCGTGACTCCTTTGAGCCATTCAGTTCTCCTATTATGATGGCAAAGGATACCGTGGAGGAGTTTTTCGACCCCTTAATCGTAGGGTGGACTATTATCTTTACCACACTCACTATTCTAACTCTTATTGGCCATTGCCGAAGTAACCAACGTTCTACAGCCATATCCACCACGACTTAATTTTTTATGTTATTTTTTACAAAGCCGCTTTCATACCGGGCCGGTAACTAAATAACACATACCGACGATCGAGGCGCACACGGTGATCCTCCTCGACGCGACCACTAAACCGGAAAACGCAAATTATACAACAAAGAGGTAACACATCTGCGCGGGCGCATCCAATGAAGGCGCCGCCATCTTGAACTTCAGCCCGGCGACGCAGAGAGATTTATTAATATAAGATATACTTAATAAGTTCAAAGGATGCGGCCAAGCGGACAAATCCGGGTTGAGTGTCGTCTGATAGCCATGAATTTAATATTTTTTGGATAGTCTCGTTCAACTTACAATACAGAATATCGTCTATGCTCACAGGTATATTATATTTACCATTATTTAACCAGCAACAAAAAGGCTATTTGTATCAGCCTAATAAATAAATAGATTCTGAAAAGAAAATTTGAAATGATATTCATCTTAAGAAACAAACAAACATGAACCCTTTCAAATTAAAAATATTGACTCATTCTTAATGAGCGATATGAAATACTGAGCTCATCGTCAGTGTCCTAACATTCTAGTTTCTTAAATCTATCATCTTTTGTACAAACTTCAGAGAATTTTCATAGACTTTCGCAATAAAATTTGAAAATATTAAAATAATATTGTGCATAGTATTCCTTTCGATGTGAAATCAAATTAACTAAATTATGATGATGTGCACACAATATGTGCTGTTATGTTTCGCAAAAACTACAGAGTTTTATAAACATAATATTATATGTTATGAAACCCCAAGAATATTAGAATTCGGTTGTAATAAGAACGTGTGGTCACCCCGCAAATATTGCAATAAAGACGCAGTGTAAAGCTCGTCGACACATCCACATACTGGGCGCAATGTTCACGCACTATTAAACACAACCCTTCGCCAACGACAGCGCCTCAACTACACGAACCTTAAAACCACTGCTGAGGATAATAACTAGCGCAAAAAATTATACTTAAAAAGATTAAAATTATGTTTTCGTTGTTGATTTTTTTTTTTTTTGGTAATCGGATTTTGCCTGAATTTGAGAAAGGGTTTTTGTAATTTGAAGAATATTATAAAGATTGTAAAGAATAATTTACTGGTGGTAGGTCTCTCATATGTGCGAGGCCATCTGGGTAGGTACCACCGCAATGTCTATTTCTCCCGTGAAACAACACTGCTTAAATGCACTGTTGTGTTTCGGATTGAAGGACATTGTAGCCAGAGCAACTACTGGACATATTGAGACTTAAAATCTTATGTCTCAGGATGGCGAGCGCAGTGGAATGTTTCTACTGTTTATGAGCGGTCGTATCGCTTACCATCAGGCGAACGGCTTGCTCGTCTCGCCATTCACTGCAATAAAAATAATAATAATAATAATAATTAACCGACGTTGCAGAAAGAGGTTATCGATTTAGCTGTTTTTATGTACATATGTTACGCGATATCTTTGGTAATTCTGAAAAGATTTGGCAATATTTTTTTCGTGTGGAGATCTCAGTGACTGTGTTTCCTATGTGTTTAATATAAAATTAATGCACAATATTAACACGAAGCTTTCTTCCTCTCATAAACGATTCTGTGGGAATAGATTTTTCTTGGTGTATTTCCAGCCCTAGGGCCATTAAAGAAAAAGTCTGGATTCTCCTTTAAGGCGAGCAACGCACCGACTATTCCTTCAGTATTGGTTGTGTTGATGGGCGACCGTGACCACAATTTATGTTGAGATGGGCCATCTGTTTGACTTCTATTCCATAAAAGGTATTTATTTCTGCTGAACATAAATCTATATTATGTTCAGAGTTTTATTTTTTAGTAATATGTAAAATATTGACTTATAGTCACCACTATATTAAAGTATTATTTACATTTCTCATTAGTTGTTCAATTCATTTGCATAATCATCGAAATGAATTGATATTTGGTATTCATATATACATACTAATCTTTTGTCATTAGCTTTCTTACTGCATAGTGCATACTTACTATTTTATATTAGATCATCTATTTTTTTTATGATTAAGACATTTATCAACCCGAACTAGGCCAGCGTAATCCATTAAGACCTAGCTCTTAATCCCAAAGAACACTTTTGCCTAGTATTAGTGATCATTGGTCTAATTAAATTTCTCCGGCAGACAATGACATGTCACATTAAATTGTATTACATTGGTCATTTAAAATATTATGCGTACAATCTTTTATTTCGCAACTGTCCTCGTGAAATATTAAAAGTAGAAATGAAACGGCACCAGAGCGGGCATTACAAAGCAATCCATCTACACGTCGACATCGCCACGATGACGGGCCCATGTTTGTATTATCGATTAATTAATAAATCGAGTTCCCTATCCACCGATCGAGATAAAACATCGATACAAGCCGCCTCTTTAATTGACTCCAGCCGCCAAAAAGATAAAATAACAAACCATCTTGTACTCTTAACGGCGACCCGGCACGCGATACTCAACCTTACGCCTCCATTTTAAAACTTAAAAAGTACTTCCATTGAAAAAAATACAAAACGGCCCGACCGTACACTAAATGCCAAGCATTTACCTGTCAAATTAATAAAAAAAATAGTCTATGGTGTATGGGAATCGATACGTTTTTGATTAATGGAGTCTAAACTAGATTATGTTGAGCGAATGAAATGATGGATTTTTTTGCGATAATAAATGAATGGGTAACATTATATCGGGCGCATTTATCTCGAAGCCAATAGAGACTTGACACGGCGCACGGCACCGCGACTGCAACACTGGCGAAATGAGAAAAGGTTTTACCCGTTGCGACACCTGTTTTCTCACAGAGCGCGAATTCGCAGATTTCGGCTTGTTTGACATCCAACACTTTGGAAACGCGATACAAAGCTGCACAATGGAGCTTATCCACAAAACATTGCTGTTTTTTAAGTATGTTAAGGGTGGGAAAGTGTATAAAATTGTATGTATAACCAGTTAACTTGGTAGATACTTCAGCCTGTAAAATTCAGAATCTTCGGGTTACGTTTGATGACTTTAATTGTGTCAAAATGTGTGAAAATGTGTCGCTCTCTAGGTCTCCGGTACCTCGCGTAATCCACATTAATTAATAAATTTTAAATAGATCTAGTATTTCTATTCACTGGATATTAGTCACAGTGCACGTCTAAGTTACTCCAACACAGAACGAAGATTTTTTTTCATTTATACGTCTCCTGTGAGATCTTCCACCTATATCAATATAGGAAACCTGCATACGATAGCGATTTGTAAGAATTTCTATGGTATTTAAATTCCGCCAAGCCGCACGAGGCCAGCGTGGTGGACTATATGGCCTAACCACTCTCAATCTTACTCTCGATTGTAGAGGAGGCTCGTGCCCTTCAGTGGAACATATATGGGCTGAGACAGGCATCTCCTGTATTTCATAATCTACATGTCAAATCAAACCGTATTTTTCTCCTCCTTAAAAGCATATTATGAATCTGTACTGCTTTGCTAATCTTCAAGCATCAGTTGCTACGAGAATATTTGGCTCGTATTTCTCCTCTGCAATAAATATATTCAACCATATAGAGCTTTTGAATTACGGCCACAATTCCTAATATAATAAGCTTTGTAACCCTGCAAATAGTTAAATATTAATAAATTATAACAGATTACGCCTCCAGTCAGCCCTAAAAACAGCGACGCGAAATCAGACGTAAGCTAATACAGCGCTTTAAACTAAGCTGATTTAAATGGTGCTTTGTGCGTACAGCGGCTTGTGTTACCGCGTGTTGTGTTTCACGGGTTAACCCTGCGAGGTGTTGGCAGTGGGTCTGTTCGACCCGCTCCTGGCTAATGCCGAGGGGAGGTGTGAGCGTGAATGGGACGCTTTAAATGGCAAATATTGTGGTTGTAGGAAATTAAGGAGGAAATAAAGACAAACGGTTGAGGTTTTAGTGACCTTTTTAACACTCTCGAGGTTAATAGGGATGTGAGTTTTGAGGATGCGGTCGTTTGTACCGCTATGTGGATTTATGTGTTTGAACTCACAGAGTCGTTTTAAATGAAAGATTATAATAAAATTCGTAAAAATATAAATAGCCAAAAATTTAAAATTATTCATTATTTTGTCGTTAGTACATACTCGTAGAAACACACGAACTTCACTTGGTCACACACAATTAAGTTGTTTTTTTTTTGAAAATAATAATTATATTGATGAGTTCAACTTCTGATCTCTGTCCCCTTAGTTAGATAAATGATTTACCTTGTAGAAAATACAAACAACCTTTTGTTTTGTTTTATAAAACTCCAAACAAATATTTCCGATCCACAAACACATATCCCGATGCCACGACATTTTCCTCACGTTTGACATTGAGTCTTATTAAAAATTGTGTCTTGAAGGCTGTCATTACGAATATCAAGGGTTTATACTACCTCAGGTTACCATTAAATGAGTACACAGCTTCGTTATCAGCTGACATGGAGGCGCGAGTCAGGTCGCGGCGACGCTTACGCTCCGGCGCACGCCTTGTGATGAGCCTTGGTGACATCTGTATAGACGAGAGGCCTTCGCGAACTTCCACTGCAATCGTTGAAACTCACTCAAGGTTATTGTAAAACGGATTAAAGTAATCCAAGAGTGATATTTATTACTGACAAATGTGTCTACATCGATGAAGTTGTTTAAGATTTTTTGCTGAGAATCTTGCAACTTATTTGTTGTTGGTAGTACGGTGTTTGTTCCACCATCATTACACTTCTCTTGCTACTTACCCTTATACCGCATTAAAGCTATAATAAAGAACTTTTGTAAAGCATATCTTAGTAACCCGCTATGAATATGCTTGTGTAATGGTTTCTTAGATTTACGAGAATGCGAATTTATCGCGGATTTAGTTTAATTTTTCCATTTTATTAGATTCCCGACGATTCGATACCTTTACAGCTTTCATGGTTACGGGGCGGACTCCGCCCTGAAATAGTTTCTTGTGTTTGAGTACGGACTAAATAGTTACTATTGCTGAAACTAATTTACCAACAAATCGACACATTACATTTTATTTGCCAATAATTCCAATTGAAGATCACACCGCAATCTCTCGTATGGAGTATAAATGATGAGAGATGTTTGTGTGGCGCGAGCAACATGGAAACTGTTTTAGTGAACAGTCACCGCCGACAATAATCCTGTGCCTGCCGACATCGACACTCTTCACGCATCAGCCCAGGCCAGCACCTTGCATTATTATATGATGTATGTGAGATGACATCGCTTAGGTTATTGAGATGTTACGAATAACAAAAAATATATCCAGAAGCATGTTTTCCATAAGACAAATCCTGAAAAAATATTTGAGGTAATT
This sequence comes from Hyles euphorbiae, assembly GCA_023078785.2. NCBI lineage: Eukaryota > Metazoa > Arthropoda > Insecta > Lepidoptera > Sphingidae > Hyles > Hyles euphorbiae. The sequence goes on from CM041040.1 coordinate 20,824,279, forward strand.
AGGTGAGTTCAGTGAAATGGCAAAAGATAGTAGTTAATATGCTTTCCAATGCAGGAAAACATTTCATTTACTTACTAATTCATAATAGTGACTTCGTTGTAGTATAAAAATATTTTCAAATCTTCCTTGACTCTTTATTTCACTTTCACGAGGTTTTAGTCCCAACCTGTATGCAAATTGTAGAAAAGGTGTTCATACAATATTGGTTTTAAACCTAAATACTTCTATTTTGAGTGACGAGAATAAATAGGTGTATATCTTATCCGTCGTGCTGTATGTAACTATCACTTTCGTTTATTGCAATGAATGGCTACAAGAAAGTGTCATTCGCCTTGTGATAAGCTATACGACCCCAAATGGACAGTAACAAACCCAAACAGCACCATAAATTCCAAAGCAACGCTTGGCATTGCACTGCGCTCACCATCCTGAGACATAAGATAATATGAGCATATAAGGCGACTCTATGTCTAAAGTGTTCTAAAATCATATAAAATTTAATCAAATGACAATAAATAATAGGTACAAAATTTAATAATAATTCCACAGTACTATGAGGTCTCGTACAGAGCTGCAGGCAAGCCATCTGCTGCGGTTAGACAAACACTGCACAGATTGTATCGCACCGCACCATAGAACTACGAATTATCATCATAATCCAAAGCTTACCAATATAATATGTTGGCCTAATATTTGTCGAAACCAACTGGTTTCTGAAGGCTCCTATTGGCGTATTTGTGATGAGATTTGGACCATATTGTAATTGTTGGCAATGACTTGGTTTGAGGGTTGCAAAAATACATTTATCTCAATTGTACATTGCTTTATGTAATCACGAGATATATTAATTTCAAGGCACATTTCAATGTTTAGAAAATATTGACTGCCTAGACACGCAACTTTCTAAAAACTTAGCTCGGTAAGCCTAAATCTAACACTAAAAATGTCACAATTACCACAACATAATTAAAGTGATTTTGACATTTATTTTACATTTTGATAAGCACTTGATTAATTTAACATGATTGACAAACAACAAATATTTGCGATATTAATGAGTTGTATAATTACAAGTTCCGTAAATGGCTCTCATTAATTATGTAATATATTAACTGCAAATATTTAGCTCATTTGTATGATACATTCGTTATATCAAAATGCAATTTTATTATCCTCTATTTATAGCAGTTTAGTAAATTCAAAAGCTCTGTTGATTCCTAAAAAATTTGGCTGTTGACTTGGCACTAAGTAAGGCATGAATAGAGAGTTAATGATGGCCTAATATCATTCAAAAATGTGCAGTTGAATGATAGAGCCAGGCTGTAGCTCGTTAAAGCTGTGCTGCAGCTTTAATTTTAATTTTAGCTAATGGTCAGCCTTACAACTGACTGGACTGACACATTTACTTAATTGTGTTTTGTTCGAGAATGAAATTGCTGGAGATCCTAGAACTACACTTTTACTGGTGGTAGGTCTCTCATATGTGAAAGGCTGCCTGGGTGGGTACCACCGCAATGTCTATTTCTCCCGTCAAACAGCAGTTTAAATGCACTGTTGTGTTTCGGATTGAAGGACATTGTAGCCAGAGTAACTGCTGAGACTTAACATCTTGTGTCTCAGGATGGCGAGCGCAGTGGAATGCCAAGCATTGCTTTGTAACTCAAGGTGTTGTTTGGTTCTGCTACTGTTCATGAGCAGTCGTATCGCTTACCATCAGCCGAACGGCATGCTCGTCTCGCCATTCACTGCAATAAAAAAAAACTAATAGAATATGGGATTGTGACCACCGTAAATTACGGAGGAAAATCTGTGATAGGGATACGCAGAAATACGTTTCGGATTTGGGGCGCACGGGCATAAATGTTTTGAATACTCCATTAGGATTTTACTGCTGCCTGTACCAACTTTCAAGTGCGCTGTATTTAATTTGTCACTAAAAAGTGCGCCTACTTTTTGGAGATTTTTACTTATCTCAATAACAAAAATCACAGTTAAAATTGTAATGAACAATACCTTTCAGAAAGATTATCCCATTTTACTTTCGTGGTCATGACTTTTTATCTTCTTTGAATGCTAAAAAAGTAGTGGGTTTAAATAAAACCGCAACCGCCTCTTACTCAATTTTTTACGACACCTTATATTGTCTCCACACGTAAAAAGTATTTGTATACAATTAAACAAAAACATCAACAAAGGAAACCAATAATCTGACACGCTAAAAAACTCATCACATTAAAGATAAAACCATCAAAACCCTTTTCCTTTTACCAACTTTTGTTCCCAGATCATCCCTATAATCCTATACCCACTCCTGATTATCCAACCTGAGATTAAAGGACAGATAATGTTCCAAATAATTATACTTTTCAAGCGTATTAAGTATTTTTGTTTTCAAAACAAACTTTCAATCGTCTCACTTAAATAAGGACCTCTCTAATCTATCTTTAACTCTGGGACAGGTAAGCATTTCATCGATAATCAAACACAATAACTGCCGATTATCTCGTGACAATCAACACGAAAATGTTGTGCACCTTAATCTGTAGGCATTAGAGTCTAGAATCACCCACCGAGATGAAATCAAAGGGTCGAGCGGTCAGCAAAATGTATCTAATAATTAGTTATCATCCATCATCGAAACTTGGCTATATTAATAAAGATATTAAATGGCTTTAAATAAAAAATGGGTCGGTGCACCGTGTACCTTGACTCTTTGTGATAGAGTTCATTATTAATCGTTTGCAAGAGAGTTGGGCGGCTAGATCAAAGGCGGCGGCATCTGTGGGACATTAGGCACAAAACCAATCATGTGACAGAGACACGAGGATCTGAGTGCGACCGGCGACCGGGCCCAAATAAAAACAACTAAATATTTGATTTTTTTATTAAAAAGGTTTCTTAATAAATTAAATCTTCGAAGATCAGTTGATATCGTTAATGTGTTAAAATCAGCGATCAAATGCTTTGATCGTCTACGAATTGTGTTCATTAAGAATGCTGAAACGTTTTAATATTGTAATAACAATCGAATAATTTATTTAGGTTGTAAAAATTTTTGTGTTCGTCACATGTATGAATATGTCGAGAACTTTACAAACCTATGTGACAATGGAACCAGATGGTCAATTCAATAATGGTTCCAGTGTAAGATCTTAGACAGTTCATCCGTATAAACACGTGATCAGTTGAATCGAGATGACAGCTATTGAGATATGATGGCAATATAAAGATAATTTTCCGAAAGTCTTTACTCGGCACAAGTGGTAGAATTGTCATAATGAGAGACCGCCTGGGTAGGTACCACAGCAATGTCTATTTCTTCAGCCAAACATCAGTGTAAACGCATTGTTCTGTTCCACTTTGAAGGACATTGTAGCCAGAGTAGCTACTGGACATATTGAGACTTAACATATTATGTCCCAGGATAGCGAGCACAGTCGAATGGCAAGCATTGCTTTGTAATTTATGGTGTAGTTTAGTTTTGATACTGTCAATAAACGGTTGTATCGCTTATCATCGTAAAATAGCTAGTAACAGTTTTTCCCTGAAACGCATTTCGTCATACGTTTTGTAAGTCCAGCAAAGCACCCCTTCTCACCTTTTAAACCTTTTAATTTCACGATTGACTCGACGGTCGCCCATTACATATTCCTACATACATAATACATAAACTCACGCCTTTTTCCCAGAAGGGGTAGGCAGAGGTGCCAGGGCACCCACATTTCGCCTTGTATGTTCCGTCCCATGATGTGATAGGTGGCGAGCCTATCGCCATATCGGGCACAAATTCCTGACTCTGGGCTGATAATGAATAGAAAAATCCAATATTACTTTGCCCAACTCGGGATTCGAACCCGAGACCTCAGCTTTGTAACCGTACCGGAGTACAACTACGCCACCGAGCAGTACATATTCCTCTAATACAATAAATAAATAAATATGTTGTATAATATTCATGATTTGATTGCAAACCGTTCTATCGGATGTCTCAATCTGTTTGTATCCCGATCGCTATCGACATCGCAAACCACTCGGCTTGCCGTTGCATAAATGATTCGGTGTCCGACCTCGATATAACAGGACAAACTACAGACTAACATAGTTTGTGTTTGAACAAATTATCTTCTATTACATCTACACTATACGAAATTTTCGGAACAATTATGTTGTAAAAGGTTTCCTAAAAATTATATATTGTCGTGTACGAATAACTGTACTTATAAAATACATTTGCTACAGCATTAGACTTAAACCAAAATGTAAACATCAAAGATAGATATTGTCCTAGTCTTTTGAATGCAAGTCACTTCCCGAACAAAATTCTGAAGATTTTGGTCGATTCCCAGGTGCCTGTTTGCATTTCAACAAATATAATGAGAAAATGAAATATTTAATTTATTATGTGCAAAGTTCAATTTGAATATAATCTACTTTGTTGCACAAAGGCCCTATCAAGGAACAAGACACAAAAACAAATAGCAATCGATACCAATTCGTCCACAATATGTTTGTTTTGTTCGGCACAGATGAATAAATTGTATTTATTTACATCCGATCGAGTTTTTGCTGCTAACGATGCCATCCGACGACGCATTTGATTGATTGACTATGCCTTCTTAGTAGGGGTCAGGAATCATTGGCTCTTAGCAATAACTGTTCATTCGAATCATGTTTATTATTAAATTAGGAAGCGATAAGTCCTTGCCTTAATTTACCATAGGAAGTTTCCTACTTCCGTACTTTTATTTAGATTTTATTTATTATTTAAAGTAGACTCATCGAGCGTGGAAAAAGCTACGGTTTTTAAAAACTCAACCCATGTTCAACCTGCTCGCGTGACACCTTATAACCAAGGTATGAAGATCTGCCGACTAATTAAAGCGGGATAAACATAGGATAGGTAGCATAGTCACATGATAGGCTGAGGGAGAGATCAGTATACAATAATTGACTTCATCTAAAATGTACCTGAAGATGATGTTGTATGAAGACAACACGAACCTGTCAGTATAGAAGAGGACAATCTTGTAAAAACTACTATAATTCATGTTTATTAACAGTTGCTAGGATTTTTTTAGCTTCATTTTTCAAATCTTAAGTTTAAAAAACATTACAAGCATTTTTGCCGTATAACACAAACTGCTTGTCTGAACCAAACAATTGTAAATTTAAAACTATTTAAAAGTTATTCCGTATTTTCAACAGAAACCAACAATTCGAAACAGTATTTTGTCTCAATTTATAAACACCTAAATTCAAATTAACACAATAAACCATTTCACAAAACACATTAAAATCATTAGAGCTAACACAAAACGCATGTAAAAATTATCACTAACGTTAATTCAACTTAATTAATGCATCACAATTCACAATAAAAGTCAATTTGTATGCAAATGAGCCGACGGTGGGTCACCCCTGCCGCGGCGCCGCACAAAGCACTCCGATCAGTCACAATTTTGACGTCTTTTGATATACACCGACAAATAGCGGAGTTATTAAACGCTGGCCTTATTACCGCGACGTAAGAAGTCCGATAAAAACTCACCTCTCCACGAATGGTAACTGTTTTGTCAATGCGTTGCGATGACGCGGGCAATTGGAAGCATTGCTCTTGTACAGGAAATTGTTAAAATATTATTTGTCATACTGTAAGACACTCGGCAAGTAAAAACAATGAGTGATAGCATAATCTACCAACCATATCAAAGCCAAATCCACACGAGGCCAGCATGGTGGTATGGCCTAACCACTCTCAATCGTACACTCGGTTGTAGAGGAGGCCCGTGCCCTGCAGTGAGACGGATATGCGCTGATACAGATACTGATAGCATAATCTAAAGACACCAGAAGTCTACTCCTGACCACAGGCCTCTAGTGTTTTTAAGACCAATCTTTTGGCAACTTATGAACCATTTTGATCTAAACCTCCATAATTCTATTAATGCGTCAAAGTTGTACCCAGATGCTTTGGAAAATCTTGGCCTATGAGCAGTGTTTGCCTTTTAGAGCTCAATTTGATGAAGATTGATGCTCCATAAAAATCCATTGCTACGAAGAGAAGCATCAAAAATATATTTCTTGGTCATTTATAACAAGAAACAATACATTCTAACTAATGAAAAATAATTTGATTAACGTTCGTGTTACTTCGAAGCCATATTAAAAAAGTTAGTTAAGAGATTATGAGCTAAAAATTGTATTCATTAAATCTAATTAAGAAGAGCATCAATTATGTACATGCTGTCTCCTTAGAATCGAACACTACTACAAATACATGAAGATCTATGAATATTATGTGTTGGTATATGTATATTATATTTTAATCATATTCTATTAAATCCAACGGTTAAACATAGCAAGCTTCCCCGTATATATATCTGAGTAACATATAATACATGGAATTCATAGGGAATTATCATCATATAGCATCCGAACCGCGAAAACAAGTATTTGTTAATTGAATTATTTAACAAAGACGAATACAATTTTACAAAACTTTGTGGCGAAATAGGTATGTAACCACAATCTACTTAGCAAAATTATATTTGCTATTGAGGCAGGATGTAAGTAGTCTTCTGATAGTCCATGGCGCAGTTAGTTGAACGCCAGTTGGAGGTCGAGGGTTTGATCCCCGCTCCGAGATAATATATGTTGTGATCCACTGGTATTCGTTTCAGGGCTGAGTGTTGACGAAAACGAAGATTCTCTCTTAGTTTCTGATTTCCACGACACAAGACTCGATCTTAGTGTGGGGGCAGAACTGTGAATGTGACGGTAGGGTATTTTTATTGTAACTCTTGCTACAAATCGTAATCATTACAGCACTCCATTAAATGGAGTAGCTGTATCGTCACACTGCATCATAAATGTGATTCTTACATCAACAATTTGATGTTTTTGAATACCATTCGCAATCCCATTTCGAGAATTCCAAAAATACTACTGGCGTTTTAATTTCCCGAATGCATAAAACATATTTTTGTATTTATGTCCCGTGGGTTCTGTAACCGTTACGCCACTTCTGATTAATATGACATATTCGGCAATTGGCACGACGTGTCCGTTTGTCCAACATCTGAATTCGGATGATCGATAGGTAGCCGTCACGCATCCTTCACGTCAAGATGTGGCGCCCCGGAACCACAGTAGGGGCCGTATCATTTTATATTTACCATGGAAACCATTTTATTAGGAAATATCACATAATCATCAATCATCAATCATCATCATAATCATAATCATAATAAACAAACGACGAATAAATGTCAAAGACGAGAAATTTGTGGTAGAGCCTGAGAGGTAGAGCCACGCGGCTGTCAATCATGACTCAGCATGAATGGGCAGGCTCTTCCGGCTCGGTACCCCTGTCTCTCAAGAGATCCACATGAAGCGACAGCATTGCTGTCGCGTTTCGTTCGTTGAGTAAGAATACCGGATCTCCAATATCCCTTGACTCTTCCTATGATTTGACGCTTCACTCCCGATTAGATAGGCCGGCAAAACATCTATGTTGCAAGAGCTGTGGATGATCATGGGCGGCAGTGATCACTTGCCATCACGTGACCGGTTAGGTCGTTCGCCGGATCTATAATATAAAAAGTTGCCATGATAAATTTAAGTAATCTGTACCAACTTACTTGCCGTCTTTTAATTTAGTTACCGATTTACTTGTATTAGGCCTTGTTTGGGTGTATTTAGCAAGTTGTTGGTTAGGTTTATAATCCTTAATTTTATCTCAACCTAAAATGATTTGAGATGACAAACAACAATAGTCGCTAAGAAGATTTTGGGATAATAGTATTGTACATGGATTGTTACTACGCTCAATCGATAGATCGTTATCGATATTACTTACTATTTTTCCTTCTGAATGCTCATAAATCTCTAATTAGAACCGATAGCCCAAACAATATTTCGACACCCAAAACGCTTATCCATCAGAATCCAATGCAATTAAGAAATCCTATCATAATACAAAACGTTACTTTTCTACCAAATATCATGGTCAACTTAACAATCTTAATAAATATAATAAGCAGCGTAGGCTGGCGTTAGATGGGGTGTGTTGATACCGCGCACCGACCCCGCCCGCCGCCGCTATCTCTACAACATCGCCTCTAACAGATGCGCTGACCAAATTAATGACTTAATTTTATTTACACCTTTCTGAAATAAGCTCCTGTATATGTGATAGGCTCTTTATTGAGGTATTATTAATAATTTTAAACAAGATGCCTTAAAGGTAATTAGAAGTGAAGAGACTTGCACAATGTAGCGATGTTTACGAGTTGATTCTTGGCACGGATAAATAATTCATGACTTCGGGATATTTATGCCAAGTCTGGGTTCGGGCATCACATGTTTGTTTTTGTAAATGCAACCTTGCTACTGGAAAAATCTTAATGTAGGACAAACGTTTTTTAAAGGACTAGTATTTTAAACTTGCTTAATTAAGTTACTGAAGGAACAAGTTCGATCCATTTTACTAAAAAATCAACAGCAGCATAAAGGAAATATATCTGTTACTCTTTATTTAACTTTCTCAATAATAGATCTCCAAATGACGTAATTATGTCAGGAAAAGTAACCCAATACGTATCAGAAACAGTATGCAGTTTTCTGCGAAAGCCAGGATCTGAGTCACGAAACAGGTTGGTGTTTTGGTGTTTACCCTTGGCGAACTCACTCCAATTTCAACCACGACATCCAAGTTCCCAGAACCTTACCTCAAAAAAGATACTTCACACTTCAGAAATCCGGTACACATGAGTCATTGTTTGACGATTTACTATACTATTAACTTATATCAAGGTGGTATCAATCTACGTAAGATACCACATTAAACTCAAACTACCATCCAACATTTAATGCCGAACTTAGTAAATGAAGAAATACACGCAACAACGTATAGTATTGACCCCATAATAAGCAGTCTTGAATTGTAGTTATAAAAACCAATTAAAAAATTATGAGCAGAAGTCTATCAATACTACATGAACCAAAACGACTATACTTTCTTCATACTGTGTTTCTATTTTTATCTATCTTTCGATACGGTACGGTCTTCTTGCGCATAATTCTTTTCTTTAATAGATAGACATCATTCCCAATTACGGCCAAATAAAGACATTAAACAATAATAACGTCAACTTAATAGTAAGTAAAACATTGTATAAATAAGAGGTTGCCAAATACATAAGAACAGGAATGATAAGAGGATAGCGCGAACATAAAACAGTGTTCGTTTTTGCGGCGGGACAGTGCGTTAAATAAACAAGTATCAGCAGGCGGATTACGATGCGCGGCCGACGCGTGCCGCGTGACCCCTGACTTGCACGGGCACTCAACATTTGGCAATAAAATTATTATTAACACATATTTAGAATATAAAACTCATGGATCTATACAAGAAGAGGTAAGCCATGATGCCATTATAGACATCTATAATTCTTTGAGATTATTTCTAGTTTGATAGGGGAAGGTAATAGCCATACATTACGCAGTATCACTAGTTAATGAATTCGTTGAGGCTGAAAGTCAGAAATGTTGATTATTTTAATTCTTTGAAGTGACTTTTAAAACGGAGGATCAATTACAGCTGTATAAACCATCAAGAAAACTGTCCGATCTTAAATCTGATAAATGCAAATCAGTATCAAAAAGTTTCACTTTTTTCTAACATTCTCTGTTTCAGGTTATCTAAAAATTATGACATTCAAGCAACACAAAATATAAGTTGCATAGGAATGGAGCCAAATGTTGTGCACCATGCGACGGCCGATGCGCCAATTGCAACGAGATTATTCAATCAAGGATGCTTTCTCCGCAGCTGCTGACCCTGTTACCCTCCACATGGCTCTTGTATTACGTCGAGACGCAGCGAATGTAGGTCCACCACACTAAATATTTCAACCCACCAAAAAAAAACTATTGCTTTTGGGAAATTTCAACAAAGGTTCCACGATATTCACACATTTTAATCATAAATATTTGATCAATAGCAACATTTTTAAAAGCTAGACAAAAGTACTTATTTCTACAAAATAAATTAGTGTCTAGTTTTATACAGATTTTTACTGTCTTAATTGTGAACGGTCCTTCTTTTTTCTCTTCCCACTGTTTGTCTTATCTACGTAAGACTCAATGTCTCTTTCGGATGTAAGAACTCTTCGAGGCAGCTTTATATACGGCAACTGGGGATGTCTCATAGGTTTGTGAGCATAACACCGTCTTAAAGACTCAGGACTAGCAACCAACTGCTTCAGATCATCGTTGTCTTCAAAACGCAGTCGACTTGCACTTTTTCTACATGTGCCATGGTATCTGGTTTGATTTGTGTGTGAAAAGGGTATATTGAACTTCTTTGGTATAGTTTTGCTTGTAAGAGACATTCGACTATCCGGAGTGCCTAAGTCGTTTTTTTTATGTGTAATCTTGGAAGATACAGGACATCGACGTGCTATGATATCATTGATTCCTTCGTTGTATATTGTTCTACGTGGCGGGTCCATTTCAGTACACTGCTCATGTTTTTTGAACTTGAAGATAGATTTTACGGATGAAGATTTGTTACACACCTTAAATTTATCACACGTATCTCTTTCCGGCTTATGAATAATTTCTACGTTATTTTCTTTACTGAAGCCGCAACGTTCACATTTGTATATGTTTTTTTGATTTACGATTGTCACAGGCCCGTCGTCAATGCTGTAGTTTAGAGGAATTCCATTTCGTAGGTCTCTGCAAGGGCTTCCTGCTATGACTGATGTATCAGATGTATTTAGGCTACCGGAAACAGATCGCGTCGCACATAAAGCATCCTTCAATCTTGGAGTCATAGTGGCTTTGTCACTAAACGTCATAATGTTACCTTTTACAGTAGGTTTTAGAGTACTCGATGAGGAATTTTTAGCTTGACAATTTTTCATTTTGCAACTTTTGCATTTACAATGGAACTTATGATTTTTTGCTACTTCTGTGCGGGAATTTTCCACTGATGATGTCTCCACCTGGGGATTGAATCGTAATCCCAGCAGTGACGGGTAAGAGTGTATGACAGGCCGTTTCCTACGTTCTGGTGAACACGTAGAATGAGATACCATTGACTCCTTCGGACTGTTATTCTGAGAACCATAGAAACACGACGCAAATTCATTTTTGGGATTTCTTACAGTTGGATGAATGATGTCGGCGATAAGCTGCGCTCTTGAGGTTTCTGCCACCGATCTGTTGAAGGCATCATAGCCACATATAACCGGTCTTCGCCCATAATGTGCAGTTCTTGCCCTGGGAACTTTCCACCCATCACATTCAATTTGATTTTGAGTCATTATTTCAGTTTTTTAGTTTACATTTTTGCTAAACTGTATTGCCGAATTGACATCACAGTGTCAAGCGCGATATTAAATAAGAAAGAAGTTGTATTACAAGAAGGTTACAAGTGTACAAACAATGTGCATGAAGTCGAACGAGTTGCGGTAAACAGCTGAGGCGGAAACACCTAGTTTATTCACCACACCAATTCATATCCTTACAAGATTGAGTAAGCTATTACGCCATCTTACATTTGCCGTCGACGAAGCCGACAAGCAGGCTTAATTGTATCAATATAACAGCGAAGCAACCGCAGCAATAACTTTGCTAGCGACATAAACGAAGTAACAAATTCCTTACAAATTTAATTTGCTGTCAGACCAACTCACTCCCACGCGTGTGTTCTAAGAAATAGTGATGATACAAACAGCATGAATATCTTGGTAGTGACATCAACCAGTCCAGCGTTGGTTGGTCTGCCCCTTGTCCCGCTAATATGCAATAGAAGGAATGACGAGGGGACGTATTGATTCAATTGAGCAGCTCTTATGTCACCGGCAGTCATGAAGGCAGATGCGATCAATTGTGTGGAGTCAAAGATCAGAGGAAGTGGGCACGGTGCGCACGCGCCGCCGGCCCGCCAGCTGCGGACGCTGCTCAGCTAATTCCTTGGTATTTGTCATCATATTGTACCGTCTAAGTGGTAATCCACCTGTTTGAGATCATAGTCACAGCTCATTTGAGTATGAGGAAAACAAACAAACGGAAATATTCTTCTGCCTGCGCTTGTCCAATACTTCATTGGATTTGGTCGAGACTTAAATTATAATGTAAAATGTTTTGGCCTAAGATTTGACATATGGCAACCTACCTAACAAGAGGACACTTTTTTGAGGAATATCACCATTAACATTGAAAAAGTCAGTGCCCTAAGCCGTGGACATGAACTTGCTAAATTCTATGTAGGTTATAGTTAACTCAAGAAGCGTTAGTATGCCATGAAAATCGACAAAGATGCACACACTTCACCCTTTTTAGTTTTTCACCATGATTTATCAAAATAACTTTTTAGAGACTATTGCCCTGTCAATACGAATGCAACTTTTCTACACCACAATCCACAGTGGTAGTGTTGAAAATGAGTTTAACTTACTTAGCTAAAAGTTAATAATAATATTATCTATTAAAAAGTAAGCCAGCCCAACAGGTAGTATCCATTAGTATTCGTTAAAACACTCTAGGAAGGAAACAAAAAGCTGATAGAGTCATAAAAACACGAATTAACACGCGGTGGGCCCCCAATTAAAATTAACCGCCGATAAACATATCGCAGGAAATAAAAATTTTATCGACCATAAAACTTGTACACTCGATACCAGCCTACACCAATTAAAGGACACTGTTAAATGAACGCTACTTCTTTTGGGGATCTTAACACCCTTAAGGAAACAATAAGTGGTTTGATAACCATTGCTGTTATTGTAAGCGACCAGAAGCGGCAGATATGTTCATGGTGGTCACGAGTTCAAATCCCAGGGCACATCCAACTTTCTGGAATTTAATATAAATATTTAATCACCACGTACTATAATCGCGAAGGAAACCATCCTGATAAAACATTTTTTATATGTAAAATCCGCATACCCGCAGTAGGCCAGTATGGCAGATCAAATGGCCTAACACTGTCAATCATACTCTCGGTAGAGGAGGCCCACGCCCCGCAGTGGGACATATTATATGGGCTGACACGATGGCCTGTTAGATACTTAATTAGGTAGTACTCCGAAAATAATCAATTTTAAGATCTTGTGACAAAGAAGTTGTATTCATTGTGGATCAAGAAAGGGTAATGATAAAATATACGATATGTCTACTGAACCGGATATTAGAAAATAACTGAAACATAAACTAATGCGATTTTAAATTACAAGTACTTCTACAAATGTTGATCATGAATCAAGACTTACGTTTCATTTCCATCTTGTGAAATATTCTTCGCGTGTTGAAGACAAACTCGAGGAACTTATTTCCTATTGGCATGGCAAAGAACTTGTTGCATGTCGCACTATTTAAAATCTATGAAAATTATATAAATACTAGCGGCCCGACCCAGCTTCGCTTAGGTGCATATATTTTTTGATTCCACTCCACACCAAATACATGTCGTTTTTCGTATAAACTCTTGTATACCTAAACTTTCCTACTTTCCGGCTCAATCCCGTCTCATCCGCCTGTTCAGTCTCTTCCCAATCCGTCCTGCCCCTTCTCTTTATTATCCATCCCGTTTTATAACGTGCATTTACATTTCGTCCTAGTAAATCTGTCATCTATCCCAGCCCTCTCCCGTACCTTCCATTCTATTTTACTTTATGTCCCTTCTCTCCATATACATATAAAGATTGCCTTATGAATTTTTGACATTAAAAACTTTAGCATTTTTTATTGTCCATCCATTTTTATTGTCCAATATTCCTTCCCTTATTTCAGCACCAAAATGCTGTTTTTCCAAAATGGACGCCATTACTTTTTATTAGTAATAAAGAGTTAAAATATAAAATTTCATAAACATAACTTCAGTGGTTTCGATTTTCTTAGATGTAACATTTCAACCCTTTTTTACCCCCTTTAGGTATAATATAACCTATCTCACTCCGATACGATGTACATTTCTATCAGTGAATTATAGTGAAGGAAAGGCCACTGTAAAAATTCGTGATAAAAATGGCATTCGATCTTGAAAAGGAGTAAGTATAACTTCTTATGCTGCATTTACACGCTTGGCCAACCTCAGCCAGCCTCCACCAACGCCAGCGTGTAAACGGAGTGTTTGGCTCGGCTGGCCTTATGTTTTTCTTAGTTAATAGCTTGGAGTTGGTAGACGTTGGCCCAGCCTCAGCCAACATGTAAATCCACCATTACGTGTGAACATTACTTATTTCATTGTCTTATATTTAGCTTCATAATATACTCTTTAGTTTACACAAAATAAATTTCTGAACGCATGCATAAATATTTGACAACCAATTTAAATGTCAATCGCTTTTCATTACTGTCATTAATTTATATCTTTAAAATCTAAAATACGCCACTAATCGAATATTGTGGATATATGTTTTCGATTCGAAACCTTTATTTAAATACGTTATTTAATTTTAGGGAAGAGTTTACCGTATCGACGGTATGAACATTGTATGTTTGACAGTTACAAACCCATGAACATTTTGTATGGCAAAATGTTTTTTCCTTTTTTTTATACTTTCGTCAATTCAATCGAGACAAAAACTATCCCACCTTTAAGTTGGAACAAATAACACATATCTACAAAATTTCATTATAATCAGTTGAGTGGTTTAGGAGTCCATCGAGGACAAACAACGTGACACGTGAATTATATATATTAAGATTAGAAGCACTAGAGAAATAACAAAATGTAAAATTACATTAAATAAAATTTACATACATACTACTAGACATATTGAATTTTACATCGCAACCATTGCTTTGTAATTCAAGATGTTTGATTTTGCTAAAATTCATGAGGTCGTTTCGCTTACCATTAGGTGAACGGTATGCTCCTCTCACCATTCATAGATATAAAAAAATAGATACTTCATTCTAACGACTAGCCCTACATTTATGACAATATGTCCACCTTCGATAAGCTACCATCCCAATTTTATTTCACCTTCAGCAAGATTATAAACAAATATATCTCGAACAATAAATAACATGATTTCAGTGAAAAAATAACATTAAACGCGGCCATACCTCACGATTGTCTCCTACGATAAGTGATTATTTTTATTGCATTACTAAAAAATACTCGAGTAAATAAAACTTTTGTGGGAATCTTAGAGTTGTGCATTGTCATTAAAAATGTTACGGCCGCCATCAATATCGCACTGTCACCGGGGTTTTACTGTATGCCTTTATTTTTGACATTTATTACTGTGTGTAGATATTTGACCCCTATAGTAATAGAAATAAGATCTCTTTGAATAATGCTTGAATTTTATAACATGCTGATTGTTTTTCAAATAATGATGTTGGAATGTTTATGTGGACTGTCCCCTACACTAAAATATCCCAAAGTCAACACAGGGATCAGTACATTGTGTTTACGCCTATTATTTCTTAAACTGTTAGTTTATATTAACTAAAAAAAAATAGTTTTATGCCAATTGCTATATACGCTTATATGACATTATTTCTTCCTTTAAACTTACCATGTCGAATAGTCAATGCACAGAGTGAACTCATCATGATCAATACTATGTAAAAAGCTAACGACAACCACCAAAGCTGGAGAAAAAACGCACAAATTGCTAGATTATGTTTGGTCCACAGGCCGCAACCAAATTAATCAGTAAGTATCTACATATACAAATTCGAGAAATTACTAACAGGTTCTTAAGAGCCATTAAGATATTCCAAACTATGCATTAATATTTAACACAGGGCGAGGTACAGCGATTTTAGTATCGACTCGCACACAATGTTCACTAAATTACACGTAAAACGTAATGATAGTCGACATTCAAACACTAAACGACAAACTGTGATATAGAGCCACATTAAACTTTATCACTTTACTATTATTTGTTTGAGAGTAAGTTAATTCGAAAGAAGAGCATTTCAATGCATTATGTCTTGGTAATTGATACTTGTATTGGAAAAATTATTCACAGCAGTTCTTAAAACCTATTTTTGTTATCGCATGTTTTGTCCTTTCGAATCACTTTTGAATTCAGTTCGAGGGAAGGTTCGATAGCTAAAATAGTTTTTAAAAATGTATATGAATCAGTCTGTTAGAATTTACATTGATACATAGTGCGTAAGTACATATTTACATACGTATTAAACACTAGCGGTCGGGCCCGGGTGCATACACGTTTTAAAATGACGGTCAAAATGTTTAATTCTGACTATCAGTTTAGAATATCGACCAATCGGACCACGAAAAACGAACAAAATTTCCTCGTGTTTGCTAGAAATATCACTACTGTTTCCTCCTATAGGTCATAGCGTGATGATATATATCCTATAGCCTTCCTCGATAAATGGACTACCCAACACTGAAAGAATCATTCAAATCGGACCAGTAGTTTCAGAGATTAGCGCGTTCAAACAAACAAACTCTGCAGCTTTATAATATTATATAGATATTGTTGAAATCTATGTAAGTTCGATTGTCAACAAGATGACCATTTCGCTCTGTATATCAAAACAAATGTTGATTTCACTACTAAATTTTTGTATTGTATCTTTGTATTATCCGATGGAAAGAACTGTATAGTATCAAGTATGGTGTGTATTTCTTATTTCTTTGTTCGACATAATATGGATCTAGTTACTGGAGTCAATGACACGTACAGAGGGAGAGCGATGAGGCGTGATCTTGTGTATTTAGTTTAATTATTACATAATATAACTACTATTAATTAAAATAATTGGCGTGTTCTTAACAACAAATTGGGATCTAATCAATAAATACCAAACATTATTCAATTTTAAAATGACCCTATTACGAATTAATTTTATAAACGCAAGATACAGGCTCTCATCAAAGTAGGGTTGCTTAATATTTAGAAAGCTTTAATACCCATCTTACATGAAAATCACTACCCAAATATCCTTTTCCACTTTCCTAAGCGTATGAAATCAGCACCCCGACCTAACTGACCCGACACATCTGAGCACAAACACGTTACAATTGTTAACGAGTGTATTTTTGTTATAAAGACCCACACACCCTTTCTAATCCTATTTGATGACCCTTATTACTATGCAGTAAGGTTTATAATATACTTGTTTTTGAGTGTAAAAAGTTTCTAAAACGCTAACAGGCGTCCCGCGGCGCATGCTTTGTGTGGATAATTTTATTCGCTCTCGACTCGCACCCTCGCGTACTGCAACTCATTAAACACACTCGTTAGTTCTGAGCTTTGTAATTGGTTTGTTTCCTTTTTGATAGTTAAATACTTTTTAACGCTCATTCTTTTGGAATAAACGGTTGTTTGTAGCAAATGTTGTGTTGGTAAGGCACAGTATGCTTTGTGATCTTTGGGTTGACTTCAGAAGCTAGATAGTTGAATGTCACTTATTATAAAATAACATCTAGTATATACCACTCGCATTTCAACCTTAACGTGACTGCTGATTTTCAATAATTACTTGATTGGCCAGTCGCAACTTCAACTAAGCATCAATATGCTATTGTCTCATTCTGTATTGTACGGTAAGTAAGCTTCATTCTAGACAACTCACATACCTTAAGAAACTAGAATAGCGAAGTTGTATTACCTAATACAACCAAATCTTATGTCTTATTGTTTAGGGGAACGTCGCGACGCACCACTTTATGTGTAGGAATTTGGTATTATATGTTGTATTACATAAAAAAGAGGAATACTTTTCAACATCAAAACTACCAAATTAAAAACAAATATTATTATTTACATATGATGACATTATTTTTGTCTTAGTCTCGTTTTACAGCCGGCTTGCCAACTGCACCACGTAAGCTGCCATCATTGACTAATGTCCAACCAATAAAATATAACGTAAACTTTGTTAATTTTAGTAGACTTTGTTATCAATATTTCTAACTTAATTAATTCAATATTTAAAATGTGTTTTACGACGCACATTTAACAAGCAAATAATGTAGCGCATTAAAAGTCACCTGCGATGAAAGCACCCCGCTGGGAATACAACCCAACACCGTTCGATGCTAACATTTGCGCCTATTGACACAATGTGCTAACGCCTGTTGACGCAGCAATTATGGACATAAATTATAAATTAAATATTGCTTATTTCAAAGCAAATTAAATGACATTAAATGATTTGTAGTGAGTTCTAGCCGAGGCAATAATATTTGTTTCACTACTGATTAACATAAACATGGATTCTATTCCAAATACATTGATTACATTTGGCTCTCACATTATGTTTATAATTGACTAGTGGCCTGGCCCGGTTCCGCCCAGGCGCAGAAACACTTTTTTTAAAATATACAATTCTATTTCATTTTTATTTATTTGGGAAACAACAGATACATTAATACATAAAATTAACACAACTAGAATTATATAATCCACAACATTTTCCAAAGATTACTATACCATATAAAGAAAGAGCTGGTACACACACAGACCCAGGATATAAGATTCAAATAGGTATATGAAAATTACAAGTTATTTTCTAGGTGCGAAAAAATTAAGTTTATTTATTTTGTATTGGGATCGAGAAAGATTAAATATGTCAATAGGTACAGTTTGAGTCATTACATGTAATACTGTTAAACAATATTACAAGGTCTTTTAATAAACACGCCAGTTAATTTCATTTAAAAAATATTACCTATGTCATCAGGAATAATAAAGGATTCCAATAGTGAAATAACTTTTCAAATCGGTCCAGTGGTTTCAGAGCCCATTTAATGCAAACAAACAAGCAATCATTTCCTCTTTATAATACTAGTATAGATTGGAAAATATTACTAATACGAGTACCTATAAGTATCTAATCGTCGACGTCTATTTACTCCATTTACTTATCAGTTGAAGCGGAGCTGATGCTTCATCCCAGTGCTAGGCTTTGAACCGTCTTACTGATTTTCTTAGCCCAGAACCAAAAAAGGACGTCGCAATGAGAAGGAAATATCTAGTCTCTAGATACCTAGGGGTAAGGTGAACTTGGCTGATATAATAGATAGTCAATATCATTTCGTGTAACTTGCCTCAATTCGAGTAATATAGTTATCAAATATTTACAATCTATAAGCAATTTGATGGGCTCGTAAACATAAAAGTGCGTGGCGGCCGCTGCAGCGCCCCGCCGCGGCTTTATTTTCGTAACAATGCCCACGACGCACAAACAATAAAATTAACAGATCCACACAAAAACTTTATTGCGCTTTCATAAACGCGCGTTCACGTCATGAAAATGTTTTTTAATTAAATATCTGTCAGCAGAAATATTTTACAACTTTGTAAGTTGATCCGGCAATGTTTTCTTCCAACAATTTCCCAAAACAGTATATCTTTAAGTGATCCAAATACTCATATATTAACCATTCATGTTTAAATCCTTTTATTCCAACGCCAATCGTGACTCATTAAGATACAATCGTACCATAAGAGTTATCCTTAGAACTTCACCCGTCTTAATCCAAAGATACTGCATTGTATTTCTCTATTTCTGTATTTTCCTATTTGACATAGCCAGGTTTGATATTTAGGTTCATGCTCAACTCACTAACGAACTTTTAAAATAGTGAGATAAATAGAGAGTTCTACTTATCTAAGATAGAGAGTTAAACAGAGTGCTAAGTGAAGCTGTGAAGCCTTGTGGTAATTTCATATCTCTTTTTACTGGTGGTAGGTCTCTCATATATGAGAGGCCACCTAGGTGGGTACCACCGCAATGTCTATTTCTCCCGCCAAACAGCAGTTTAAATGCCCTGTTATGTTTCGGATTGATGTACATTGTAGCCAGAGTAACTACTGGACATAATGAGACTTTACATCTTATGTCTCAGGATTCCAACCATTGCTTTATAATTCAAGGTGTTGTTTTACTCTGCTACTGTTTATGAGCGGTCGTATCGCTCACCATCAGGCGAACGGCTTGCTCGTTTCGCCATTCATTGCAATAAAAAAAAATTATATCTAAAACTTATCAAAAAACCATATATGGTTAAATAATAAATGAAGATGTTCATAGACAACGGCGGAATGATGCGTCGTGGGATGATAACGTTTTTTTTTATGGAATCAAGGCAGCAGGCAGGTGTGGCATTGCATTAAAATGTTATAATATTAATGTTTTATTTTGGCAAGCGAAGACAGTGCCTCGCGGTATGTGGGGATAAATGTATGGCCCAATTGATACAACGCAGCGTATTGTATTTGGTTTTTTCCATAATCTAAATTTTGGGAAAAGACTTTTTCAATAATATTATAAATAACTAGGAAAATTGCATTCCAATATTAAATAACGAGGCGTAGCGCAATAAAAATTATGGAGTCACGCTGTCATTTAATTAAACTACTACAGATATTTTAGCGACAGCTTTGCTGTAGTTTTTCATTCGCTGCATAAAACTGCCAAAGGCCCAATAATAAAATAAAAAATAAAATGTAATTTAAAATAGTAACTTAAACCTTGTTATCTTTTAAGACATATCTACAATATTGGAATTATTATTTGGTTTTTTCAGATCCTTTATAACAGAGAGATACATCACCGCCTTCCTTTCATGGCTCACACGTGACGTACACCGTGACCCTTCATTGCCGGCGGGGGTCCATCAGACCCATGCTCATCAATTATTGTGGGCCGACTGTTGTGCACTCCGCCGCGCCGACGCAGCACACGTCAACAGGTGCCCGACACGTATGTTATTTAATTTTACCACAAAAAAACCTTACTTCAATATTTCTAGTAGCTAATACACACAGAAGTTTAATTAACTTCGTTAAGCTATGATTGCACGACTGACATGAGCTTGTTTGACTGATGAAATCTATAGGTCAGTTAAAAGCATTACGTGTTTCAGCAATCGATATACATACTACAACCATGATAAGCGATTATGTATGAAATAAAAATTGGTGCCATATCTATTACAGGACCAATTAATTGTTTTTTGTAATCTCAAGCTTCTTATCTAATTCATGACTGGCTACAACATTAACAATACTTTTTAATTCGATGACTTTAAAAATATTCATGCTGAATCACTCATGAGTTTCATGTTAATAAAACTAATATTTCTTTAAGCAAATTTTAAGTATTTATTATATAAATTACTTCTAAGAGCTTAACGGATTATAACAAGTAAATTTGGTGAATGACACGGCTACTTAATCAGCAACTGTATTTAAAATATGATTGACAGTTGAAATATGTATTTATAATCTCGGTCTAAAATATTTACAAGTAACTGTTTAGGCATGTTGCATGCTTAGGCAAATAAGTTAACGCGAAGATAATCTTTAACAAAATAAAACTTGTATTAACTAAAACAATAATATAAGCCTCTGTATGCCCTCTAATTAAGCGGACGAGCACAAACTACACATAATTTTTCAAAATACATTCATTACATTCGCGTTTCGATCGTGATTTATGGAATCGGCGCGACCGAAAGCGATCGAGCATCGAGCCACGGCCATAGATCGTGATTAGGTGCGCGCGCCCAGCATGATCGCATTCCGCGGCCCGCGCGACCAACAAATTGAGTTGTCGGCGATTATTTATCCCGACATCATTAGCGGGTTAAAGCGGATAATGTTACTACAGCGCCGTGGCGGTTATTGATTCATTTTTATTGCTTCGTGCGTGTCAAATTTGCTCTCCGGCTTACAGATTTGTAATAAAGTATAGACGAGTGGACAGTAATGAGAGAGACACGCTTTCAACGAAGAGCTATGATGTATGTTGGATTGGAATAGATTTACATTCGGCTTTTAAAAACGTACATATACATATATGCAATGGAATAGTGTTTCATTTAAATTTATTATGTTACCCTTAGTTTCGAAAGATTTTCTTTAAATGCTAAACGGGGATACCTCGATGTAACTACAACTAAAAGGCATCATTGGCGTTTTACTAACTTTGTAAGACTAGTCTAATATTTTGAGACTAATGTCTTATTCAAACGTCACACCTGTGCTCTTACAACGATGCCCCGTTTTACAGCCTGTTTATGATTGCGAATACATAAAACCAAACTCAAATTGAGCATCGTTAATGTGTATTCACATATCTGAATGGTTTAATTGCAGCATCATTTGTATCCGCTACGACGTGGCCTAAACCTCATGTTGAAATTCATCGAAATAAAAGAGTGGTCCGAATGAAAGAACAACATTTATATGAGTGCTATGTTTGTGTTAGACTTTACAAGGGCCATATATAACACTGGTTGTTGTCGCGACCCAACAGTTTTATGACATCTCTGAATGGCAACCATACAACTGCTTTGCCGTTCATTTTGCTCTTTAATTTGTTTTGGTTATGTACTATTGTTTGTTTTACTGCATTGTTTGTTTGATTTATTTGGAGTATTGTCTTCGTAGATAGTGTTTGTGTTGATATACAACGTTTATTTTCTTTCTTCACACCTTTTTGTGATAAAAGTTGACATTACGGCGTTAAATTTACCCTTGTCTTTAGATCCGTGTTGATGCTGTAGGAATTTGTGTATTTGTTTTAGATGAATCCAAAGCTTTTTAGATGAAATATAAATGAAATATAGGCTTAATTTAATACAATAAGTTTTTTATTTATAAGCACAGTCATTCAGTTACAAGAAAAATCCGCCATGACACTCACATAAAAGGAGAGAGAGAAAAACAACAAGACACTATCTATCCTACTCTTATTACATTGCACTATATTTATTTTTAACATTTTTCAATAGAATACAAATAATTAAATAACAATAAACAAAAAAGACGTAATCTCTTAAGAAGATAACTTTTTTCAAAAATTAAGAACTAATAATTTTTGTTTATCTCCCGGGATAGAACGCCTCATTAAAAAAATTCGCATTCGCATTACAAAATTTGCCAAAACTAAAGTATGTCAAAATAGATAACATAAAAATAATTAATAAAGCCTGTATTTCGACGCCAATAAATTTTTGTTAATTTACAATTTTAATGTGTTTGGAAACGCAAACAGCGAAGTTGACATGTCACGTATTTCAAATGGAAATCGTAAAATGTGTAGAAATTAAAATCGGCACCAGCAGGCGAGTTTTATGGCCTAATTTAATTACTTGTACGTCGTGTTGATTTTAAGATTAAGACACAAAAGTGGTTAATAGGAAAAAATAATGCGTTATAAAATGGAGCTAGGTTATAAAAGTCCAGTTTCTTTTAAGGTTATTTTGAAGCTTATAATTTATAGTGTAAATAAAATATGGGTTTGAAAGCGCCTTACCACATTTGTCAACTGAAAGCTATACTTACTTTGTTTTGAATGGACTATTTACATTTTTTAAAAATAGTTAAAGTTCGGAGCGAAATCTATGTAACGTTTAAAACGTTATACTAACAAACATTCAAAGAAAATAATAATAGGTAATATAAAGACTGATCTTCACAATCACCCGGTTTCCAAATAGCATCAAGAGTGCTCGATCAATCCAAGAACTTTCCCATTCCAGGAAAGTGGAAGCTGCGTTGTCCGAGACTTGCTCCACTAGTTGATTGTTCTACTGTAGACAATGATAAACACGCATTAGGCCACAGTGGGCCGCCATTGTGGGCCACTGTGCGGACAATGTGGCCCACTGCACAATGGCACGGTTGTAATGACGCATACCTTTTATACAGCGTGCTCTTAAAATAGGTTTTATGAAAATAAAAATCAATTTTGATTTTTAATCAGCTAATATTAAGTAGAGTTAACATTAGCTTGTGTCAAAATACATGTGTTAAGTTTAAGATAAAATGTTATATGATAGTTTTGAAAACCAATAGGTTTAAAGGTGTTGAAAATCTTTAACAAAATTACAAGTCTTAACAAAATGACACAATTTTAATGTATTTTTTTTTAATTTATAGTCTGCTTTAAATTGTTTTATAGAAAGTACATTGTATACTATTACATTCATCGCTCTTCCTATACATATGCACAATTTCAAACCTTATTTCCATATACAAAAATATTTTACCCGATACCAAAAATATCAATCAACCTGTATCTAAGTACGTACATAACGGAATGTCCAAGGTCGTCAGCTAAGCTTGTAACCGAGCAGTAGCTCCCACAGCGCGTGATGGATCGTCTCCCCTCTCCTCATCCCTTGTCCCCTTCCCCTCCACCTCCCCAACTACTTCAACTAAGCAAACAAACGTACAACAACGTGCAAAGACAATGGCGACGCAGCACGCGCCCGCCGCGCCGCGCCGGCACAAAAGGGAAACATTTCAATAAATTCACGGAACCAGCTTGTTGTTACATTTGCTGTAATGCCCCTCATAAATATGTCACTCCTACGCAACTCTGCTGAAGGGGACTTTGCGTATCAATTCGTGTGCATACTTGATAAGCACTTCGCTGTTGTAGTCCATTTTGCGATTTTTTTAGTGTGAAATTATCTTAATCCTGCTTCGTGAAATATCCTGTCAAGTTTGAAGTTAACATTGTCATCTTCAACCACAGGTCACTGCTAAACATAGGTTTTGCGAAGGATTTAAGAGCATTTTGGTTATACTTGTCATGGTTTGCACACGATATGATGCGCGCAGAATAACGACATCAACCCTCCTGCTTGCTTATGGGCTAGCTTGCTTGGATTCACAGCTGATAACCTAATCCATACACCATCTCTGAGACTCGGGTGCATCAAATAACTTTGACAATTTTAACTATAACATATAGATGGAAACACCAAGGATTAAACATGCTAATGTAAGGGTTTGAAATTGCTAGATTTAAAACTACTCGATGACACGAGCCTTTTATACATAATCAAAAGAATTAGAAGTTTCTTTAAAAAAACTGTGCCTCGGTGGCGCAGTTGTACTACAGTATGATTGCAAAGCTGTGGTCTCGGGTTCGAATCCCGGGTCGAGCAAAGTGATATTGGATTTTTCTATTCATTATCAAACCGAAGAGGGGAACGTGTGCCCGATATGGCGATAGATTCGCCTCCTATCACGTTGTGGGACGGAAAATACACGGTGAAACGAGGATGACACCCTCGTTTCACGGTTGCACCCCTGTCTACCCTTTCTGGGAAAAGAATGCGAGTTTATGTATGTATTTATGTATTAAATTAAAAAAAAATAGCAAATTATTTTCAAGTTACTGTTAACTATTACAAAATATGCGCCACAAAGACTCGTTTAACCGCAACCTCTTTAATTAGTAATAAAAACACAAGTACCATATTTTCCACTTCTCTTTATTAAAAATAAATAATATTGTGGACTGGAATCGATTAGCGTTCCGTTTGTTAATTATCATAATAGTTCATATGTCATCGACAACTCAATAGAGATATTAAAAAAATGAAATTGTCTATTAATAGCACCTAATAACCAGCGCCGAATTAAATCACGGTGATTTATGATGCCGCCGCACAGCCCCGCTGATCGATTAGCATAATCAATTGCTTATTGGAAATATATATGCGGTTTTTAATAAATAATATTGTTTTTATTTTGTAACGCAATATAAGTTTGTATCCGGCCTGTATTGCACATTTCATGACACGCAGTGTAGTCACTTCGGTATCCCAATATACAAAATGAAATATATATTTTAAATTTATATCGTGATGGTGATTTAAAAATTTTTAAAGAGACACACACACACACACACACAAACTCACGCCTATATCCCAGAAGGGGTAGGCAGAGGTGCCAGGACACCCACATTTCGCCTTGTATGTTCCGTCCCACAATGTGATAGGTGGCGAGCCTATCGCCATATCGGGCACAAATTCCTGACTCTGGGCTGATAATGAATTGAAAAATCCAATATCACTTTGCCCAACCCGGGATTCGAACCCGAGACCTCAGCTTTGTAACCGTACCTTAGTACAACTACGCCACCGAGGCAGTCTAAAGACACATAACATGTATTAATGTTTACCTCAGAATGTAATGTTTCAGAGCTTTTATTCCAAACTACAGCCTTAATCCAACTACTTACAAATGTATTGTTAACAGTACTGACGGTACTCTACTAATAAAAAAATGACAACAAAAACAATGAAATATAATGCCTTGAAACAAAAGACAACGACCAACTAACTTCGACTTTATAAAATCATAGTTTTTATATGTCTTATTGCTTCTTCAACAACTTATAGTTCTATTTTCGCTGCTATTACTATTGTTTATATCATTATTCTTATTGTAATATATAGACGACAATAAATCAATTAAATACAGATTAATCTAATTGAACTATCTAGACAATTAAATATAAACTCTTTTATTAACTATAAC
Source organism: Hyles euphorbiae (assembly GCA_023078785.2). Classification (NCBI taxonomy): domain Eukaryota; kingdom Metazoa; phylum Arthropoda; class Insecta; order Lepidoptera; family Sphingidae; genus Hyles; species Hyles euphorbiae. Next base: position 20,850,579 of record CM041040.1, read on the forward strand.
ATATAATATTTCAATTCAGAGCCACACGAGGTGACAACGAATAGATATGTGACAGGAAGACACATTGGTATCATTTGACCTGACAAGACCTGGAAGTGTCACGTCATTGTGTCATAAAAACGTTAAACAGCACGGCAAAAGATGGGTAAAGAGCCCCTAAAACAATAAACCATCTATGAAACCACCCAACAGCGTACTATTATAACGTGGCTGTTGTTTATTGAGAAGGTCGGTTGTTCTAACATTTTTACAAGGAAATCATAATATATAAATTAATCTATAAATAAATGGAGGGTTAAAGACAATGATTCGTTAGACTGGAATCTAATATTTCAAGTTGCAAGTAGAAAAAAATACTCGTACTTAAAACTTTGGAAAATGGGTTTTTAGTTTATTAATTATAAAATACTTGCAAAGAACCATTGAGATTAATTATACTAGAGGGGACATTGCAAACAAAATGTTTGTAACATAATGAAGGGTACCTTCTATTTCTATTACCTTCTATTACGAAGTCACATTATCTTCCCTCTCGCTTCACTGTGTACCCTTTTGCACGCACCATACGCATAGATTTTGTTCCCGATGTCCGCTCTAGTATAATATATTAATACCTCAATGCAAAGAACGGAGTTTGTAAACACCATAAAAATACGGCTTAAATTAGGGGTAAATGAAATGCTTTTCGGTATTCTGATTACCTACATAGACTTCCTAATTTATATTTATCAGAGATTATTCGTTAAACTCTTAGTTAAATTACACATTGGAATCACAAATTGCTTGTTACTTTATATAGGTGCATTTTAACTAAATAAAGGTTATTAAACTTTTAACTGGACTAACAATTTTAATTTAAGACCATAATAGTTAATACCAATTATTGGGAATAGTATTTGGATGCATAAAAGATCCCCAATTGACGTATGTTTTGATACGTCTATACGTTAGTGATGCGAAAACGATGGTTGTGTGCAACTACATAGGAAAAAGAATTGCGAATTCGATTTTTTACTGGACGCTTTGAATCAAACAACATGCAAACAAATTCAAAATTCAATGATAAAGGAATATTTGAAAAGAAATTTATCTCCGCCTGCTTTGTATAATTTGGAATAGTTATGTTTTACATTTCAAACTATAATTTAATATACTCTAACTAACATAACTATTCATAATAACAGTAGTTTAGACGCCATACAACTGTGCCTATTCGCTTGCTATCTATATAGACCACAATCTTATTAAAAACTCAATTAAACTATGATATTTTATATCCTGAACGAATGGCAATGCAGTGTGTCCCTGTTACCACACTGCCACATAAAACTCTACTCTCAATTAAAACACATCTTAAGAGAACATTATAGTTAATCGATAATTTATCATTATAATAATCTGTAAAAATAACCGTAACCGGTGACTAATGAACCGATAATCATCGACAATCAGGCCGGCGTTGCACAACACTAACACTTAATAATTTCGATGTATCGACGTAGATAAATCTATTAGGCTGTTGACGTCTCCATCGAGCGGCGGCGTATTATTATTATTATTATATTATTAAAATTATAATAATCTCGTCGGTTGTATTTATTGCGTTCGTGTATAATCCGCTTTGATACGCCGCTTACGAGAGTCGGCGTCAGCTCGGCCGCGCTGCACTCGGAATATTTATTGTGGACTTTAAAAAAAAACTTAATGTGTTATTTGCCACTGTCATCACTTTGTCCCGTGTGGGACGGACGAAAGAATTGTGCTTAATAACATTGCTCAGCATTGTTATTTTTACTCTCTTGAATGATGGCTCAATCAAGGCCGTGTGATATGTCTACCTTAGTCATTTTCGTTGCGAGGACTTGTGTTAGACACCATTCATAGATTAACTTCACTTTTTTTGCAGTCCTTTTACAATAATTATAAAACGGCTTGTGTAACTAATTTATTTAATTTAGAAAGCAGCTTTTTAAACACTTTATTGTCCAACATAAAAAAGCACAAAACATTTGACAACATGGAAAAATGTTGGCACAATTAAAAAATTAAACCGTTCCCGTAATAAAATTCTGTGGACCGTTGCAGTGCCCACCGAGCTTAATAAGGTGTAAATGCGTGGTAAAATACGCCCGGGGATATATCGGAGACAATTTATTTTGAGGGAAGATTCCCTCTGCGCTGACATCCTCACATTACATTGCCATTCCAATTTACACCCAATATAACCCCTGTAAAGTTTAATTTCCTACATTTACTTTTCTTGATCCTGCTCCGAGTGAATTATAAAGCAAATTAAACTTTATAATGCTGAATATAGGGTTCATTATAATTGAGGAGCGTTACATATGGCACGGCTCAGCGGAGTTAAGCTCATGCTGAGCGCATATGATTGCAAATCAAAGATATAAAGCGATCACACGTAGCGGCCACCAAATGATTTAGTTGTCGCGCTCGCGAACCTCTTCAATTATCCTTTTTTAATACCTTCACGGCTCATTTGCGAGTGTGTAGATAGAGAAAACCCTCGATTTTGATCGAGCTTTATTCGTTTCAATATTGTCTACATTTTACTATCATTCAATTTAGCTAGCAATATAAATTTCTACCTAATTGTAAGTCAAAACCCCACTATTAATACTTGTTTAATAATTACAAAATATCACAGACATAAAATTGATATTATTGATAAAAAAGTACCAACTAAATATGAATATTTGCGTTATTGATTTTGAGATCATTCATCTGTCTGCTGCATTACTCGTGTGAACCTGCCACAAAAGCGACTGCAACTTCTTATAACCTCTATCAGGTCGGTGGCCTACCTTATGGATGGACGGCCGACTCTACCTTTGCCGATACGATAATTTGTACTTGATTCAGCTATTAGTTCTGACGTTCCTTATAATTATTTTTCCAATACGAACTAGACCAGCGTGGTGGACTAAGCATATGGCCTAACCACTTTCAATAGTACTCTCAATTGTATAGGAGGCTCGTGCCCTGCAGTGGACGTATATGGTCTGATACAGAATACCTTAGCAAACCTCAAAAAAGCCTTATTTACAATATGGGTGGTTTTATTTTTGGATATTATAATAGTATCTACACAATTAAGTTTCAGTACAACAATTTTGTATTACTTACTACTATATATATTTTTATCTGCTTGCAATCTTTCTCCCGTGTCAAGACGCTTATGAATAGTCAAATAAAAAATATATTTATTTTCCAGTTACATAATTCTTTTTTGTTTATTTATTTTACAAATCATAATTACATCGATTGTGAGACGAGTGAATGACAAGTGGAGGAAGCGTGTAACCGGAGCCGCGTGTTCCGGCGGCCATGCGGGAGCGAGAGGCCTCGGAGGGGGGAGGCTGCTGCGGGAGGGCGGATGGGGGGGGTGTAGGAAGGTTCGCGCGCAGATCAAACGCGCCGCCGACGGACGCCACGCCCACCTTGTGCACACACCGGCAACCCTCTCGCGCTCTCGCGACGTATTGTTTACTCATACCTGTTTGTGTTCGTGTCTGTATAGATATACAAATGTAATGTGCACTGTTTTTGATAAGGCAAAAACCGTTACTACACCGGTTTTTTTTTTCAATGAATGGCAAAACGATCATGCCATTCGCTTGATAGTAAGTGATATGACCGCTCATGGATAGAAGCACTTGAATTCACGAGTAATAAATTAATTCAATATATTTCTCCAATATTTTTATAGAAATGCATAGATGTTACCAATATACTGACCGATACTTACAGAAGAGTCAAACTGGAGCACGTAAATTCATAATTAGAACAACTTGTATTGAAATTATCGTAACGTAAAATAGAATCCATTACTTATTCCAACTTAAAACTCTTTAAAATCTCTATCACCTGTTTAATAATTGACTACCAAAACAGCTTTCGCACAACAATCGGAACCTAGTACAAACTGCAGTTGTAATAAATCATGTGGCACCTTGCCGTCACTCTGCTCGCTGGCGATTAGATAAACTGATCGTGGCTTCATTAGCACCGCCCGCTACCTCTCTCCAATACTGATGTGTTAAAATATAAGGCGATTTTACGCGTGAATATTATATTTTTTTATTGCTTTGAATGGCGGGACGAGCATGCCAATCGTCTGATGATAAGTGATATTACTTCTCATGGACTGTAGCAAAACCAAAACAGTACTTGGCATTGTTCTTCTGCTTATGCCCTGAATAAACTGGCACCTATAGTCAGTATTAATGCACTTATCACTGCTTATCACGGTATTGTCGGCTCGGTCCTAAGATTTGGTATACTTTTTTGGGGTAATTCTACAAATAAAGAGATAATTTTTAAATCACAGAAGAGGTGTATTAGAGCTATGTTCAGCTTAAAAATAACTGAAAGCTGCAAATCATATTTTATCAAGCATAGCATTTTAAGTCTACCTTCCCTTTTTATATATGAAGTTGCTAGTTTCGTCCACAGCAATTCGAAGTTATTTATGAAATTATCAGATGTCACGTTAAGAAATCTTCGCGACAAAAATAGATTATGTATTATAAAATCAAACACAGCATTAAAACATAAAAGTATATTTTGTTTGGCACCAATCATTTATAATAAAGTCCCTAACACTATTAAACAACTGCCGACCTCACAATACAAGTTCGCCCTTAAAAAAATTCTTCTACAGAGGTGTTACTACAGCTTATCAGAATTTTTAAATGACACCAATTTAACCCTATAAACACAATAATGTATAAAATAATATTTAAATATCATAAATTAATCACAATCACGATGTTTCCTTTAATCTAATCATAATTTTACCAAATGTTTTTGTTTCTGTAAATTGTAATCAATAATAACTAGATTATTAGCATTTTTTTTTTCTCATAATCTATACGCCTATGCGCTAAATATACATTTTGTACGCCTTAAAAGGCAAAACATGTAGCTACTTTTTTAAAAACTGAAGATCTTGTAAAATTTATTGTCACTCATGTTTCACAAAATAAATATCTTTATCTTTATCTTTATCTTTCCACTGCGCTCGCCACTCTGAGACACAAGATGTTAAGTCTCAATACGTCCAGCAGTTACTCTGGCTACAATGTCCTTCAAATCGGAACGCAACAACACAAATTACATAACACATTGTCACAGACCAACGTGACGTACCTAACACCTTAGCAGTAGAATTTCGATCAGTGAATGAGAATGTAGGAGATGCCAAGCAGATGGGAGGATATTTGTGTGGACACATATAGAGAGATGGTCATCCTTTACCAATACCTGCATATTGTACTTTAAGATTCCGCTGCGGTTACTACAAGGCACTCAGTATTGTAGTACCATCAGCTTCAATATTTTAGCGAGCATTTACGAATGTTAACACTTAACGAATGTTCTATCACAGTGTTAATAAATTAAGACCAAACAAGGAGTGAAATGAAATGAGTTGCTCATTTTCAGCGGTACATTGAATGTTGGTGCAGTGTTCAGTAGTTCTTGAGCCGCTCGGTGTTCCCGAGGTGTCGGGTTTCTGTCGGCGTTTCCGAAGGGGTTACTCGATACCGCTTTGTGCCATTCCAACGTTCATATTGAGCTGGTCTGAATACGCGGCAAGTAAAGGACGCCGCCCGGCCTTTTCAAGCGCTTTGTCTATCTCGCGAGTGTTGGCGCTTTCATGCTTTTTGTGAATTAATCTATTAAATGATGGGTAATGCTTTATCTTTACAAATATTTTCGTCATTAGCTCAATAGTTGTTTGAATGGGATATTACCTGTTATGTGGTATGGTGCGGAAGGTGATTTGCGGTGCGTCCCAAATGCTTTTCGACGTCCTGTTGCTGGTAATGTATGTAAATGGTATATTAATAATATCAGCCATATTAGGAATAAATCTAATAGTCTGGACACTATGGCTTAGTTTAGCTTCACATAACTTCGAATGTTTTTATTTGAAACTCTCAAAGATTTCATCCCTATTTCCCTTCATCGTTCTAAGGGCAATTAAATTAGCTAGAAGTAAGGAAGACTCGTACTCAGCACTATTGCTTCATGAACACATGATAAAACGAATACTTCTAACTAATTCAATGAACAGCTGACATAGAACACTAATATGCAATGTTTTTGTAACTGATACGAAGCTTACAAAAACGTAACCAAAGTGTAGCGACGGGCGCGGCTGAGCGTGTAACATGTCATCGCGTGTATTTTTAAAAAAGTCGTTTGAAATCAAACGGTTCGCCACATTTGAACAAATAACTGTATCGAATAACACACTGCCAGTTAACATCTGAGAACAACACTACACGTAGGGAGGGTATGGGGCTACCATTGAAGTAGTATTTTGGGATCAGAAAAAAATAAAAATCAATTGAAAAGCGTAGGTAAGATATTAAAATAATTTGAATGAAACAAAAAGACGTGCCTTATTAAAAAGTTAAATATCATCACTTGCAATTTCTAATCTGATAAATTATAAACGTGCGGAGACGAAAAATGCCTAAGTTAGACCAAATTATGAGGTGCCATAGAATTTAGGCGGTATACAGAACATGCAAGGAAAAACGCAGCTCTACCATCAGATTAAAGTGCAAGAATAAGAAAAATAACCAAGTACCTACAAGAACCAACCTACCTACTAAATAAGTAGATACCTGAAGTCCCCTTTGTTATTTTTCCCAATAAGTGACTTCGTATACCTACTTTTAGCTGAATTAGTATATTTATATTAACACTAACATCATGTTTTTCCTCATTCTCCAAGGTAGCAAACTATTTTGGCTCATTCTCGAAGTATTTGTAACTATGTAAATATGTATATTTTGCATTGTTTCCCCTTTTAACCACAAAATTTGATAAAAATGTGTGTATAACAATATAGGTACACCCTATAGCTCAGCATATATAAATATACCCGACAGTCACGTACATAGTTCTATAAACATAATGTGAGATGGATTCTTGTCTTGTGGGTATCAGGAACTACGAGAAAGTTTTCTCAATGAGGTTCAGACCCGAAAAAATACTTGGGGTCCACACAAACATTTGTCTCAGTGCGAGGAGCGAACCAGCGACCTCCCGTTTTATAGCATATATGTTGCATGTAACAAAATAGAAACTTGAAACAATATTGCCGCCGGCGACAACACGACACAGGAACAAGACAAAACACAGTTTTACAAACACGACACATATCGCGTTTCATCTCCGCTACTTTACGTCAATCTGTCGAACAAAACAAATAGTGGAGGCGAATTAGAAAAAAAAAGAATATTTTAAAATACTTTTAATAATATTTATGAAATGAGAGCCCGTTAGTTCCATCGCCACATGAAAAATGTGTTTGAGATCCAGATATTTTGCTTGTTTCGTGATAAGAGACCAAGAGTATTTTTGTTTCGGTCAATTATCTTAGAAACAAATATATCAGGACCTCTCTCTGATGACTTAAATGGCCTCAATCGTACCTACTTCTACTTTTTTATAAGAATATACAATGGTTTTTTTTAAATCATCTAATTTTGTATACTTTTAAAAATATGATAATAGCAAAAAAATACCTCAGTAACCTATAGGCTGCATGGTGGGCTACTTTATTCACGTAGACTTTCAGAGCTAGGTATCTACGTCACTCGTTTTGATAAATGACGCAACGAGTGATAACCAGTTGATACTAGCAGATGCGTGTTCGAATACTGCGTCATATAAACACTGAATCAACGACTGATTTAAGAAATCATTAATAAGTTAACTTCCTGACTCCGGGTTATAGGTTCAATTCTGGCGCGGATAAACAGATAGTTGTCCGGATCCGTGTGTTTTTGTTATATGCAATTTATTTGTATCACATACACTCGCCCTCAACCCCAGCAACCTCAGTGTAGGGGAAACATTTTCTAAAGAAATAGATATCTTATAGCCTCCAACATTATATAATTATTAAAGAAACATAGGTGATGTTCAAGTTTTGAGACATACATGGATTAAACTAAACATGCAATAGGGATAAAACCGAAGACATAAAATGAAGTCTTTGTTGAAATTTCTTGGATACGAAGTTGCGATTCAAATACAAGTTCTGCCACCTATCGTCGAGTAGGAACATTAAATATATAATTTCATCTTTTTATGCGACTGCCAGGGGTTAAGAAAACTTTTTAGACGCTTGAAAATTTAAAATGAGATAATTTAAATTAGAAACATTAAATTCACACCTTCCCAAAAGTTATTAATATAATGGTATATTCTTCTAATCTTGTTTTATGGAAAGTATCATACAAAATCGTATAATCGCATTATCTACCTGCACATTATGGAATTGACGTTTAAACTTAATATACTATTGTGAAATAACTTCGCACGTCACTCGCCGGAGGCACTGAAGCTTACATTTCTAACAGCAATGACACACGGCAGTGAAACACAATTATTTTTTTGCAGTTCCCACATCGCGACGCCACTTCAGCCGCGCAACCAAACGGAATAAATCGGCTGACTTACTGACACTTCACTTTGTCCGCATTGTTCGCTAGGAATGTAAGTTCGGACATAATCAGCTACAAGGTGTTAACGTGAACGGGGTATTTCTCCCCATTGTAAGGATTGACGTGGGAATTATAATATTTTGAGTCCGGTGTGAATTTCCGCGCATAACAATCGATTAAATTGAACAAAAAATACAGGTGGTTTACTGAAAAATATATTTAATTTTAAGTACCTATATAACAATGGATTATGTAGCAGGTGTATTATTTGTATTAAATAAAACTGCAAAAATATTATGTAATAAATCGTCACTAGTAAATTTGGAATGTAGTATACAAACAACTAAATAACTGCACAAAAATGATGTTTTTTTACATTTTTATACGTATAAGTATAATCTTCGTACAACGTATATTAAAAATTAAGGGGGACCAACGTATGTACAGTTCGAATAATAGCGATATAATATAGCTCAGGGTTAAAATACTGCTCCAAAGTGCTTGAACCGGAAACACAAGCTTATGATTAACTATTCGCAGTTAATTATAATTAATCTGATGATTAATCCTAAATCCGATTGATAATTTTATAAATCGGATTTAGGTACAGAGACAGGTAGAGACAGAGCCATCTATTGTGGAATAGACATAAAGTTTATATGATTTTATATTATTAAACATATTATAATCAGTTGAACTGATTTAAATATTTATTTGACTCATTTATTTTAAAATAAACTTGTTGTATAACTATAACACCGCGTTAAAGTTACATTAGTAATATACAAAAGTGGCATCCTTTCTTATTAGCCTCTGGTGCCATCTGACTTTCTGTAACGAAACCATTACAAATATTATTGCAGCGCCATCTATGTTCACCAATGGAAAACCACAAGCGCTATCTATTATTATTTTAAAGCAACAATCCATTGTAACTTTTATTTACGTTTTTAGTGTTCCGTAGCAAAATAGAAAAAACGGGACCCTTATGGATTCGTCATGTCTGTCTGTCAGCCTGTCTGTCCGTCCATATGTCACAGCCACTTTATCCGAAACTATAAGATCTATAAGAAGAATATGTATTCTGTGATCGGCATTAAGATTTTTCACCCAAAAGTTCCCCATACTTAAATATGAAACTCAATTTTTTTTGCTTCAAACCCATACGTGTGGACCTATGGATAGACTTTCAAAAATGGTATTTACTATTATTTGATTTCTAATACCAATTTTTTCTAAACTGTATACTTTACGCGAGAGACACTTCCAAAGTGGTAAAATATGTATTATAGCGGCCCGGCCCAGCTTCGTCTGGGTGCATATATTTTTTGATTCCACTCCACACCAAATACATGTTATTTTTCGTATAAACTCTTGTATACCTAAACTTGACGTAGCTGTCCTACTGTCCGGCTCAATCCCGTCTCATCCGTCTGTTCAGTCTCTTCCCAATCCATCCCGTCCTTTCTCTTTATTATCCATCCCGTCTTATAACGTGCATTTATATTTCGTCCTATAAAATCTGTCAGCTATCCCAGGCTTCTCCCGTACCTTCCACTCTATTATATCCCGTCTCTCCATATACATGTACATATAAAGATTGCCTTATGAAATTTTTGTGCAGCAGAAATCGTAATATTTTAATTTCACCACAACTTCAAAACCAAACGTCCAATTTTAATCATTCAAAGACCAAATATTATCAACATAAACTGTACTTATTGATGAAATAATTTATTTTGATAAGGATTAATAGCATGAGTAAAATAAACGCGTTTAAATGTAGTCCAAAAAAAAATTCAAGGTTTTTAAATAAAAATGTGGTTGTTGTACCTCACTCGACATAGATAGGTATAGTGTGTCGCGGACTTTTTTGTAGATATTTATAAGATCTACAATTAATTATAGCATTTTATGGTTCTATCTTTTGTAGTTTAGGCAGCGTACGCAAAATAAGTAACTTCTTTGGTTGATTTTTTTCAGTTTGTGTCCGAAAAATCCAAATATCTTACGGAACCCTATTTTTTTCCAAAATAAAATATTGTCTATGTTACTCGTGGATAATGTAGCTTTCGAATGGTGAAAGAATTTTTAAAATCGGTCCAGTAGTTTTTGAGCCTATTCATTACAACCAAACAAACAAACAAAGTTTTCCTCTTTATAATATTAGTGTAGATTAAAACATCGATCAAAGTTACAATGAACTACAAGAACTTTTATACTATGTTCCTTGCTGCTACGGAACTCTTTATGGCCGAATCCGACTCGCACTTGGCTGCTTTTAACATTCAGATTTACTTAAATATTTCAAAAATAATATGACAACAATATCTCAATTTTAATTACATTTATTCCATTTGCTCCGCAATAAAGCTAGTACCACCACAGAACTGCACTCCGCCGTCGACTTGTATGATAGTGCCGGTGACCAGGCGGCTGTGGTCGCTGGCGATGTGCACCACCATCTTGGCGATGTCCTCTCCCTCGCACCTCTTTCCCATGGGCACCGCTTTCTCTGATCTCCGCAGCCATTGCTCGTACTCCTCTTCGGAACAGCCCGTCATGCGCTTCACTATATTGGACACCTGTAATTGAATATTAGGAAGAGGTTGGCATAAGTTAGTTTCTTTTGTTTTTTATTTGATCGGTTAATAAATGTGTTGGAGAAATGTAACCTTCGTTATGATTGTTTTAAACAGCACTGGAGAGTACTAAAATGTTTGTTTTGTTTCCAGCCTCAATTATACACTCCTTCAATTATACACTCGTGTTAGTGTTTTTTTTTTATATTTTCAATATTTATCTAAGTATATGACATTTAAGAGCGTATACACCTTGCGCGCAAAGTCAACTATAGGTATTTCTTCGTTAATTTCACGCACACATAAGCGACCAAAGCCGTGTGCGTAGAGCTGCCGCGTCGGCTCGCTATACAATTGGCTCAAACAACTTTGATCCGTGCGCTTCAAATATTCAATTGAAATGTAACTGTAATATAATATCATAAAAATATTTTATTTGCATTATAAGTAGACAAATATTACTGTGAAAGCAAAGAATAATACAAATTTAGATACTAATCATATTTTCGTTATTATTACATTGTTAAGTTGCATTCAAATCAGTGTTCAATCAGTAGACACTACGGACGTTTTATTAATCATTTCGTGTTCGAACACATGAATTGAGTTAGGAGCCTTACAACCTCTTACAATTACGAAATATATTTAATTTTATATTACAATACATAATATAATTTAGCCTCGGAATTACATCCCATTGTATTATCTGAAACATTATAATTTATACTCACTACGAAATCATTGTAGGTAATAAAAAAAAAATATTTTACTACCAAAGTACTAAGATGTGGCAATCGCATTCCGCGCGTGGCTATTTATACTACGCACGGCAAAATCGACTGCAGCCAGGCCGGAGCGACGAGCGATACGTCCTCTTTCTAAAAGGCCTCGCGGCGGTCTGATTTGAGGCTGGTCGGACAGCGTGTTTTATAGTGGTTTTTAAAATATTTGTAGAAAACATGAAAACTAATTTTGTTGAAATATAAAAATGGTAATTTATTGATAAGATGTTCTTCTATTATAATATGCAATTGCTATAAAAATTTATGTACGATAAGTTGGTGAAAAAAAATATGTTCTTGACGAGAGTTTCCGAATAATTTCGCATTGTTTAAATTTTTATTTTTCAGGAACTAAACACAAATAGATTATTTTTCTCAGCAAAATCCCTCCATAAGGGTCTTATTAGTCTGATAATATTTTTATTTTCATCTTATATTTAGTGGTTTCGGATATCTTAAGCTTCTAAATTGCCATTTAAAGCCTAAATAACGAAACTTGTGTTCAGTAATCCTTATAGTACTCACAAATTATCCATCAATCTATAATGTTTTCCACCAAAATCCCTAGATGACAACCTTTTCTAAAATTAGTAATAATTATTTTTCCTTTAAAATGTTTATTGGTGGCTATTAACTCATTTGAAAAGTCCTGTTTTTAAGCCAAAAAGCGCGTGCAGGGTATAAACGCTCTTAAACATTGTCTAATATATATTACAACAAAATGAGTTTTGGATACATTCATAAGCATGAACTTTGCTCGTAATAAATTTCGTGTCTTGTTTTTAAAGACCGAAAACAAATACGTTACTAACTAAAGAACGCTTATTTAATCTCCGGACATAAGAGACAATTTACATTAGTATAATTCAGTGTAATATACTGCCCTTAACTTCTGTTGGAAGACTTTGAAAACATACTTACAGTTAATCCAGGACTAACGGTGTTCACTCTAACTCCTTTGGGTGCCAGCTCTAGCGCCACGAGGCGAGTAAAGTGATCTAAGGCCGCCTGTAAAAACACACGCACATAAACTGAGGCGTCTTTCCAAAAGCGATTGGCAGTAGTTTGCAGGACAACCACATTTCACCTTGTGTTTTGTGTACCACGAAGTGATAGGCGACGAGCCTATCGCCATTCAGGTTGCATTCAGTCATTAAAAACACACTAATGTTAATTTATTTAAATTAAAACAACTTACGACTAATCAGATCATTTGGAGTTATATTACATACATACATAAACTCACGCCTACATCCCAGAAGGGGTAGTCAGAGGTGCCAGAACACCCACTTATTTTAATGGCCCGTTCACATAATCGCCCAACGTCGGCAACTATAGGCGATGACGGTAATGTGTACGGCTTATTGCCTTTCATTGCCGATATTCGTGTACATCAAGCAGTGTTGCTAACGAAATATTTTTCATTCCCAAATCTGGAGAATGTAGCGGTTCCGCGAAGTATAGTAAATAAAATTATGCTTATGTTAAAATAAGTAACAAATTATTTATAATGTTGACTCGTGTAGTGTTTTTTTTTTGTAATGCATTTTTATTGTTAATCTTATATTATTATAATACTAAATAACTCACATTACAGTGTAATGACTCTGATAATTTAACTCGTTATCATAAAATGAACCAATTAAATTATTAAGATATACACCCACAATTTAGGGATTTGTTCCAAAACTTATAACCCTGGTAAAATTTTACAACATTCGTGTTCGGGGTTTTTCGCCAACTGTCGGTAATCAGAGTGAGAGTAAAGTGAGAATACCCATGTTTGCCTGTCATCGTCGACGATCCGCTAGTTATGGATTTCTAGCCACATGCCCCGCGGGTTTGTGACAGTGTATTGCTATAGAAATTTAATTTTTCATTAAAAAAATATCGAAATACAAGTTTCAGTAACAACAGCTAGCATTTTCCGGAGCTATCAGTTACTTCCGTATAATAATTGGTTCAGTTTGATCACAATACGAAATCTATTCAGAAATAAGTATCATAGTTTATAAGTGTTTGTACATGATTTAACTTATATATTTGAATATTATGATTTATATCTGTATGAATATCACTCCGCTTATGCCGATGATGTGCATTGCGTTTACAGAAACCCGGTCTTCTCAAAATATTTGTTCATTTATTGTTATAAGGTCCGCCTACTTCCACTTTAGCTTGCTATTGCGGGTTGATATTTCTACAATATATACTAAAAGAAAATAAATAAAGTTATAGATGTACAGAAAATGTTTATTTCAAACAAGAATATACAAAAAATACTTTAAAATAAATAAGTCGAATTATAGGACAGGGCACGCGTGCGTTTCAGCTGTATCTGCACCTAGTTGCCTGCTGCAACTTCTTCGGTTTCATTTTCTTATTATAAAATTCCACACCATTGTTCAATTCTCACTACATGCAATATAGTGTACGTAAAAAGCACAATTACTAATTGAAATAATTCTAAATAAACTGTTTGTACATTATTATTTAATTACACCCCATACTAAATAAAATAATCATAATTTTCGTATATTTTTATATTTTTGACAAAGATGACACAATTGACATCTGTGGACGTCTGTGGATATATACGACCAAAAACCTTCATCGTCCATTACCAATTCAAGTTTTTAATCCAATTAATATGTCTGTTATTAATAACTTCGTTTTTTTATGAAATTCTACTACGAGTTTTATGAGTACCTGCTTTAAAAAACACTAGGCATTGCGGGCTTTGCGATTAGTTAAATGATTGACTTCCAAAATGAAAAATAAATGTCGTTGAATCATGTGCCAGCCTACGTGGCGAAGTTGGTTAGACGTCGGCTGTGAACTGAGAGGTCGCGGGTTGATTGATTGAGGTATGGCATCGAATGAAACTTGATAAGACGGGATGTAACGGGAAGGAATCAGAAATGTTAATGATGATTCAAAACAACAACAACTCAAGGGCGATAATAAGAACATATTGTTTTCTTATGTAGTGTAAAATATATCCCTAGAAAAAACGCTGTTTTTACGATTACAAATACCTAGTTATGTTGCGGTAAATTCTTAACATCCACCATCTTCTACTTATCTGTTTACTCGGTATTATTTGGTTTTTATATATATTCATAAAACTCGTATCTATACGCGCTTTTTAAATAAATGTCGTGGCAACTGCTAATGCATCGACGTCGATCGACGTCCATTTTTGACGACTTATCTATTGACAACTCGCTCGAATACGTGGCGAGGTGCGCAAAATTTGTGGCAATGATGCGCAAACGTGTCATCGCCTATCATCGGCGAACATCGACGATTGTGTAAACGCGCCATAATAATTATAAAAATAATAATAAAATAAAAATAATTATTTATTATTTATTTATTTACAATGTGATAGGTGGCGAGCCTATCGCCATTTCAGGCACAAATTCCTGACTCTGGGCTGATACTGAATAAAAAAATCCAATATCACTTTGCCCAGCCCGGGATTTGAACCCGAGACCTCAGCTTTGTAACCGTCGAGGCAGTCAGAGTTATATACCTATGAACCTTGTAGGAAGTGTCTAGATAGATAAAAATATATAATTCTCTGGTTTTGTATCGTTTTCTCGTATATGTAAATGGATACTACTGGTTAGTACCTACTTTTTTTTCTACTCTCTGTTAAGAATGATTGAGGATAAGTTAGACTATCCCAGAAACTCGCGAAGTTCTTGATATCATTAAAATACGTATGTACAAATGTATGTCGAAACTAGTTCACATGAGTTGGATTGGCAGATATGATCACAAACTTTTGTGAATTGCTAGTTTTGAGGACTTAATTCTCTGCGGAAGTTAACAGTCACTAACCTTCTGCAAATCAGAATATTATCTATATAATTAAATATTTAAGAGGATTACCTTCGCCATCCCATAAGGCAAGCTGCCCACCACAACAGCAGTCGCAGCAACGCTGGATATGTTCACGATGTTGCCTTTAGTCTCGATAAGAGCGGGCACTAAGAGCCTGGTTAGGTTGTACACGCCTCTCACATCAGTCTGGAAGACCCTATCGAAGGTCTCCATGTCGGTACGCTCTATACAAGTCCTGGCACTGATTCCCGCATTGTTCACTAATACATCCAACCTGGAAAATCAGAAGAGTTTTGATAAAGCACGAAAATTCTACAGGCTATTAGAAATCTTGTATAGTGGCACGGCAAACCTATTGCTCATATAAATGACAAGTGCAGCGCGACTCCAATAGAACCTCCACAATTGAGAGACGATCATGAACCATCTTCCGCAGGTCGATGCACCTACTCAGCGTGTCCGAATATAAATATCAACAGGAAAATTAAGCTAAACTTGAAACATGTAACACGAACCATCTCCATTATCCATTATGATTAATGAGAGATTCGTTTTCATCGTTTTACACGATCGACGCTGTCCAGGCGGTACCTAATGAAAATGTTACCACCAGCATTTAAATAAATCTTTATTGTTATCCTAGGCTTTCTTATATCAATCATCCGTTTGCGATTACATGTTTGCATCTAGTTAGGTTTTATGCCCATACTCAAGAAGGATAATATTTATCATAATTCATTTTTTAATATAGTAAAAAGAAAACGTGTTCCTTTAGCGGATCGCCTTGAAAGGAGCAGACATTTTCCATAAGTAGTCAGACATTCTTGTTGCTAAGAATGAGGATCATGATGACAAGCCCAGTCAGCTCCACATAAAAAAATGACTGTAACCTGACTAAACTAACTGAAGATAATATTTGAAGGCAAACTAGTCCACAATCAACCATCACATGTATAAACAAATTAGTACCTATCTAAGTCTAATAAACTAGAAATAAAAGTGCCAATAAAATTCATCGTAATACTCAATACGTTGTATGTCGTTTCGTGCGCAATTTGCATAAAGAGGTCAATCAGCTTTGATAAAGCTGCATTACTTAAAATGTTACTTTATACAGCCCAAGAGTAAAGAAATTTCCAATTTCCATAGCGTTATTTGCTATGAAGATAAGTTGAATTCCCGCACTAGGCAACTTTCGTGTGATCACAAAGTATTTGTTCAAGAGTTTAGGTAAGTACTGCGGGACCATCAAATCTTAAATAAGCTCTCATATTCTGTATCAGCCCATATACGTCCCACTGCAGGGCACGGGCCTCCTCTACAATCGAGAGTACGATTGAGAGAGGTTAGGCCATATAGTCTACCACGCTGAAGCTAAGCTAAGCTAAGCTCTCATATACACGACTTAAAACAAAAATCCGGTATATCCACTTTTTTGGGGGTATACTATTTTTTTTAGATGATGAGGATGGTAGATGGCACTAGGCTAGTGTGGCCGACTATATGACCTAACCACTCTCAATCGTATTCTGGATTGCAAAGTAGGCCCGTGATCTGCAGTGGGACATATATGAGCTGATACATACAGGGTCTCCAACAGAGAATACACATGAAAAGCTTTATTATTGTACTGCCGCATTTTAAACATGTGCTTCCTTAATTATAGGATATCATAACATGCATGGTATCCACATTCTTCGAAGAGCTCGTCACTGAATTGTATTATTGAACTCTTGCAATAAAAACAATTAACAATGGATGTATGATTTTTTAGTCAATGTTTCTATAGCGATATACAAACTTGTATTTTGCGGTTTTATTTGCACAATAAATATTGTAAATAAAAGAGATAACACTGTATCAGCGAGTTAATGACCTTGCTTAACGTTTTATTTACAATATCTGATTACTTTGTACGAGTGCAAACAGTGATGTAGGTAATTAAAAAATGAAACAATTTAATTCACTTTTTATATGATATGATGATTTTATACGTAAAATACCATAAAACCATGTATGTACTTGCAATCATTATCAATTCAATTAATATTTTTACAACCTTCTATTTTACTGTTTTGTAAAAATATGAATCATTCTTATTATGTAATTACTTATATATCTTTCAATTATTGAAAAATGAACGACCTTGTGGTTTTTATAACTGATTATGACCTAAAATGTATGGATATAAATTATCCTTAATCGAATATAACAATATATAAAAAAATATTTTGCTGTGGATATCTAAATTACAAGGAAGCTACAAAATAGTTTAAATTTGGAGACAAATAGATATTATTTGGATGTAAATAATATTTATACAGTAATACATTTACAGTCACAAAAGATTTTAATCCTGACGTCACAGCATTTCCTTGTGAATATCAAAAACGACGAAAGAATGTTTGGTCGCTCAAACCAAAAACAAAATAA
This sequence comes from Hyles euphorbiae, assembly GCA_023078785.2. NCBI lineage: Eukaryota > Metazoa > Arthropoda > Insecta > Lepidoptera > Sphingidae > Hyles > Hyles euphorbiae. Next base: position 20,868,714 of record CM041040.1, read on the forward strand.
ATTGCATTGAATCAACACATAGATTACGCATAATTTGTTTTTGGAAATAGTACTCGCTGCGTCTAATTTCAGAGGCGGTTTCTTAACTATCAGCGTCGCGGAGCCTGACCTTTGAGGAGAAAGAAAGTTTACATGCGATAATCGTCATTGTAGTATGAGTTTTTTGTTAATTTATAACAATGTACGAAGGTTATCAGTGTCATTAGAATATCTATTTACACAATTAAGAAAAAATAAATAAAAAATACGATTAAAGTTCATGTTGCTGAGGGAGTTTCTTACGCAGTTGTTTCTTCACAGCTTTATACGAGGATGTGTTTTAAAGTTTGCGGAATCGAGGGGTTGGAGGGGGGATAGTGAGCTTATTGGAGTAGTAACATGTTCAGGGTTTCATTATTAGTAAGTATAAATATAGGGTGTAGGTACTCCAAGTCGGGCTATTAGGTTTAGCATATCTTTGGCTAAACAACTTAATCCATAAGGGTGTTTGGAAAATTAATAAAATCGTATACCTTGGAACTCAGAGGGCATTCTGTTGATCTACTGCAAGGACAAAGATATTTCTATAATCGGAGGATACTACCTACGCTTCGTTCGGGGATGGTTAATAGAATCGACAAAAGAAACAAGAAGGGAAAAATTGGAAAAATTGACCAAAGGCGCCCGACTTCTGCACACTAAAGCGCCAGTGGATAAGGAGCATGTTGAACTGGCTGCCCTGTATGCATCGTCTTTTAAAAACAAATGTAAATGGTTTTTTATAAGGGTATGTGTAAGATTATTGACCGCGCTGACTAATGTGTAGGTACGTCACGTCTTCTTGCCGAAAAATATATTTCCCATGCAAAGTTAAAAAAATGACTCGTTTTTCATTTTTTTAACTTTGCATGGGAAACTGCTCGTCAAGCATGTAAAGTATCATGCGAATAGAGTAATGTATAATTTCAAATAATTAAACTTGCCTTCCAAAATGATCCAACGTTTTCTTCACGACTTTCTCACATCCTTCATCGGTAGCGAGGTCCGCAATAACTTCAAGCGGCTGGACTCCTTTCTCAGCCGCGCACCGCTGTGCCACATCTCGCAGGTTAGCCTCATTCCTGCCCACGAGCGAAAGTTTCGCGCCACACTTGGCGAACAATAGCGCGATCGCCTCGCCTATGCCAGAACTAGCACCCGTCACAAGAACCACTTTATTATCAAACTTCGTTTCCATGTTTTGATATAAATAATAATTCAGCAAGATACGTGCGAACAACACGCTTGGCAGCAGTGCACTGGAAAACAAACGAGTGTCGAGTGCGCACTACATATATTTAACCTGGTTAAGTGTGAAACTATTAGCCCACTCAAGGAGCTGTAGATTCATAATTATATCAAGCCACTTGCATTTACTCCTATTTACTATCAACTTTATTGAACGGTACAAAATTTGTTATACCAACTTTTTGCAGTCGTGGGCCAAGTTCAAAATGTCAAAATCGTTACCATTTGCTCATTAAATGGCAAAGAATTACTGAAAATACTTCCAATGAATCTGCCTCGAATATAAGCATCCTAGTGTCTTTCGTTTTATATTTTGAATGCAGTACTCTGAATGTGCAATTAACGCGTTTATTTTTAAATTACTTGCGATAACACGATCATAATGTAGTTTAGTTTAAAGCACAGAGTACATTTTACAAGTTTAAAGTAAATACGAGTAGTATCTAATAATTTGTTTGCGGTAACAGTGTGTTTAAACTTTATCATGCTAATAAAAAGTTGGCTTATAATAGATAACTGTCTTGTTTTGTTTATAACGTAGCGACCGGATTTGTCCATAATTATTTCAAATGACCTTGGTTAAGATCACGAGATGTTTTTAAATATCCAACGTTACATTTTAGCTAGCATGTTGGTCATGAACACATGTGCACTTTGAGAAGTTTTTTGATTACTATTGAATCCAAGAAGCTTATACCCAAATGGAGATTGCATTCCGTATAAAACACTGAAGCACAAAAATTTGACCTTGAATGACGTCGCTGTTATCTTCTATCCTTTTCTTTAGAGTGACAATGAATGAAAATGACATTATGTTCATTCATTGTCACTCGATAGAAAAGGATAGAAGATAACAGCGACGTCATTTAAGGTCAAATTTTTGTGCTTCACTTTTATATACGGAATACAATCTCCATTTGGGTATAAGCTTCTTGATTGAATCCCGTGCTAAATACCTACTGCCGTAAAAGAATCTACATATGTAGTAGCAGGTAAATTGCGTTAGGTTGTTTGAACTAAATCTTTGTTACCAATACAATTAAATTTCAAAAGTTTTCCACTTCTAAAAATAATACCATTCTATGATACTCATGATTCACTCAGGACTTGAGGCTATGGTTAAGAAATATGATGAGGATTCGAACATTTTGTGGAGTATGTAGGCACATTCGTACAGTTATAAGTTCGTATATTCAAATTGCCGGATTCAACAATTGCAAGTTTTTTTAGCAGCAGGCCTTTAGCCTGCAGACGAGCTTGCGGCCCACCTGATGGTAAGCGATCACCGCCGCTCATAGTTTCGCAATGCCAGGGATCTACCACTGCCAGGTTGCTGCCTACCGTAAGGATAGGACCTCTTCAAGTCTCGTTTGAAAAAGGATAGCTCATACCACTCCGGAAACATCATTACTATATCTATTATTTTCACATCATTATTTATGTATTTTATAGATTTCTTGAAATTAGAAAAGTGGCGTCGGTAAAGATTCGACCATTTCTAAAGTCAATTGTAGACACAGCGGCGGTTTCAGACTGTTCATAGTTTACGGTATCAGCCATAGGTATTATTAACAATTTAGCAGCGGTTATATTAGATATATATTTTTGTTGTTTTGGTGGCAGATAGGAGCGCCGCTCTATAAAAAAAAATGTCCCAGGCAAATAAACTGTCTCGCCCAGTAGGTATACCCAAGCAAACTCGCCCAAAATGTCGGTGGTAAGTGTGGTGGTAAGACTCAACCTTAGTCGAATATCTCGTGCCATTTATGTCCATATCTAAGTCACACAAGTACGAAGTAGCAAAATAGTTCCCACGTTTAAAACGTGAAGAGTAATTATACATTGATTCCAGTGCTCACAAAATGATGATTTTGTTTTAATTAACTCTGGCATCTTCAAGATTATTCCAGCCAATTGCATTCCAAATAAAATGAAATAAGTTAAATGGATAAGAGTATCTTTACTGAGTAATTTGAAATACATAAAGCTAATAATGTACACAAACATTTCATAGGTATGAAATTAAACGTGCTCTATATGTATACGCATACTAACAAATACACTCGGATACAGATGATTACGCAGTCATGGTTCACCTTAGGTACGTAGGTCGGGGTGACGTGTGCCCGGCGCTTTCACCCACTAATAAAATACAAATACACCCAGATAAATAAATACAGCTACCAGTCACAAACAGTTCTGACACTAAGGTACCACCATGTCTTGTGTTGTAGGCTCCACAGTCGAGACCCGAAATAAAATGTATGTATTTTGAGCCACATTTATCTTGGTGCGGTGATGTGATAACGGGTATAGAATCGCACCATCACAACAGTCGAGTAGGGCAGAGACCTAGGCAGCCAGTCCAGTTAATGATGATTGTTTACCATCATTAAAATAATCGCAAAGCACAATAGACATTATTCAAACATAAAACTATAGTTTCAAATTACTTTTAAAAGACTGGACACACTAAAATCATAAAATATAAACATTTCTTTAAAAGTACACATATTGCTGGCTTGCCTACTATCTCATTAGTCAGTCATTAAGTCCGTTTTTATGCCAATACGTTTTTGTATAAAAACCCCGGACACAAATCACCATATTATTATTTTCGAAACGCTATGTCACAGGCGACGGATAATTTACTAACACTGCATACATCCTTTCTGACTAACACCAATACGAAACTTGTGATATCTCAATATAAGGATCAAAAAAAATTATTTGATAACAATTAAAAATAATATCACTTTTGGTCTCAATAATTTTACCAATTAAAAATAAATAAATGTAATTAAACCAACAATAATAATACATATAATCTTAGATTTTTTAACGCCTATAAGTGCTTATCGATAAATCAATCGCTTAACAATTTATTATGATGACAGTGAACTGTTCGCAAAGGTTAAAAGAATTTAATTTTATACAAATGCAGTAAAAATTCCGCTGCCATGCGACGCTAACTTAACCGATTAAGATATAAATTACAATTTATATTAATTTCAACAAATGGCACTTTATAAACAAAAATCCAATGCAACTTGTGTCTCACACAATGTGTTGCCCAATCCAAAATCAATATTTCGTGGCAAGAGCATGGGCGTAGCCACGGTGGGGCAGAGTGGGGCACTTGCCCCACCCTGGCTTTGCGCTTTAAGGTACCTAACCAAACCTAAAAAAATAAATTATCTAGGTAAACTACTAGACAGGTGAGCTATAAGTGTTTAAATACAGATACAGGGTGTAACCCTCTTGTATAAAAAAAAAAATAACCGGGGTAAGACGTGGATACAGTTTGCTAATTATATATTATTTTAGACTGCTGCCCCACCCTGAGCCCATGGCTGGCTACGCTCATGGGCAAGAGGTATATTTCGGCGGCGAGGTGACCAGATGGAAAACCATCTTTATGGAAAATATAGACCTCATCAACACAATAAACAGAAGATATAATTAATCTTTACAATCAGAAGGCATGGTCATGGTTTATGTGACATACATACAAAACTCAAATGTGCAATTGACAATAATTCAGGAAAAATGCACAAGGCACAACTATGATACAAATATAGTTTTTACAGTCAAGTGTATCATTCACAAGTTTGAATATAAAATTGTGCTTCATTATTCAATTGCAGTTCTTGTAACTAACAATATGTATATATACCGGGTATATCAAGACTGCTACCGAAAACGAAGCCGGGTGGTAGTTTTAGTGGCTACAAACACAATGCAATTAAAAATTTTGCTGAGAAACTCGAAATTATTTTTTTTAATGATTTTTTAAATACCATCATTTTTGGGTGGTAAATCCATAGTTTATGCTATAATAATAATTTAAACTCTTTCGTCCCTTAGAGTATTTTTAAATAAAAGGGTACATACTATTATTTTAGGACAAAATGGATTTACCACCCAAATACGAAAGAAAAAAAAATACAAAAGAAAAATTGTCACTTTTTTTGCAAAATTTTCTATTGCATTGTATCTCAAGTCGTTTAAACTACCACCCGGCTTCGTTTTCGGTAGCAGTTTTGATATACCCTGTATATATAAACACACCATATATTCTGCACTCATATACGAATCTGGAATACTCTTCTGCAATCCATCCTTTAGGAACCTCTTGGTCTCTAATAATCTTTAACATGAAATGTACTGCTCATAAATTATACAAATATACAATTTAATAAGTCCTACATCAAAACAAAATGCCTTTATCACTAGTATTGCAGAATATTCAACAATACAAATACATATTTATTATACTGAGTACAGTTAATATTTGTATATTTAAATCATATGTGTCAATAATGTCAATATATTTACATTGTGCTGCATTTGGAAGAGGCACTGAGCAAATCCATGCATTACATTTTATACAATATGTTCTGTTTGCAGCAAAATAGTAACTACTGTTTCCAAATTACCACCAATATGTTGTATACATGGGCAATTATTGGGACGTTATTAAGCATACAACTACCTAATATTTTAAATATGTTTTTGAAATTGATTATAGATTGGGATCGCTAATCTGATCAGTAATTGCTGTGGACTATGTTACACCCTTTGAGACATGAAACAATAACACAATGTAGTTCATGTACAGAAGAACTTCCTCTGTAAGGGCTCACTATCATTATCACTGTCTGAAAAACATGCTGCAAACCCACTTTTATCTCTTGTAGAGTCTTTATGAGACAATTGTCCACTTCTTCTTGTACGCACAGTCCTGTTTAACACTCTTTTCTTCCTTTTCACTTTTTCCCTTTCTTCATTAGGGCTGGCAACATTCATACTCACCATGGAACTGACTTGTTCAGTAGAATTGCTCAGCACAAGCACAGTATTTTTTGGCTGCCTTAAAGTCAGCCCCAGAGTCCGTCCACTCCGCGTTCTGGTCACTATTTTATCATCAGGGTTTTCTTTCCTGTCAGAGTTGTCAAACTCGCTGGAATTTTTGCTTATTTTCCTTGCATTGTTATTGGTCTGTTCAACAGTTGCTGGCTTTGCAGTTTTCGTTCTCTTTGGATACCTTGAAGAGCCAGATTGAAATGAAATGTTCAAGTTGACATTGTTTTTTGATTTATTATTAATACTTTCTTTGCTTCTAGTCCTTGTGTCCATAAACTTCAATAATGATGTACTTTTGTTAACCTTTGTTGACTTGTCATTGTCTTTTGTTGTTACTAAATTTATAATATTTTGTGATGAATCTGAGCTACAGTTTAAAAGTGCAGATTTTGGTTCAGTTGCATTTACAGACTTATTGACGCATACTACTGTTGTGCTCTCCTTCTGTGCATTGGATTTTGACTCTTTTACTAGATTTCTTGCAGACTTACATCTCAATTTCCTTGGTGTTTTATTAGATTGCACCTTAGTAGACCGAATGTAGTTGGCTGTAAAGCCAGACATATCACTCAGATCCTCATAATGTCCATTTACACCATTCAGTTTCACTTTATCATTAGCAGTAGCATTTTTCTTATTGTCACAGTTTTGATCACCACCTGCAAGAATTTCAGAAGACTGCTTTAATTTCTCTGTTCCATTGTGTTCTTGAGAAACATTTTTTTTTAAATTCCTTCCATTCACCACTCCGGGTTCCAATACAAATGACATATTCAAATGACTATTATTCAATGTTTGTTGAGCCTGGCGTAAGCTCCGTCTCAGTGATGTTACTTTTGGTGTTGAAGTGACAATTTTGTTTTTCCTGTGTAAAGTAGTACGACTATTTCGCTGAAGCTTTGATCTCTTAGGTTTGCCTCGAATTGATGAGTTTTTGATGTTAAAGTCAATGTCTGACCCATGAGAGTCTGAATTGCTACTTAAAACAATTTGTGTATTGTTTCTTTGAGACACATCAAAGTAGACATTCTGTTGTTCGTCACACACTGACTCATCATCAAGTATAGACAGTTTTCTTTTCTTTTTCTTTTTAGGTGAAGGCACCTCATGAACACTTTTCGGCTTTGATTTAGAGCACTGGGCCTCCTCATACTGTTTTTTAATGAGATTGTCATAGTTCATGAGGCATGGAGCCCGTTTGGTGTAAATCCAGTATGATATTTCATCCATGTTGCTCATAAAGGGAAGCTCAGTTGCAACATCGTCGGCGGGAATGGCGTTGACCGCGCGGTCAGTCGGCACCACACTGAGGTACATTTGCCGGCGACCAGCCGCGCTATGCACCGTACTGGGGAAGCCCAGGCGCAGCTCGCTCGTCCCTCGGTTACCGAACTCGCGCTTCGAGAGTTGCCACTGGAAACCTTCGTGCCGCGCCGTGGCACAACCATGTCTATCTGTTGTGAACGCCTCACATTCCATACACCTGGAAATATGTACATATTCGTTGCGTCACAACTCCACTACATTAACAAAAATATACAACTATTTGCCAAGGCACTTACATTCAAAACACCCAAAGACATTTAATAAGATTTGCCGTGATGTATATATTAATATATGACTGACAAATCGAGTAATAAGCAAAATTTAAAGAAAAATATAAACCGCTAGGCAAGTTTCCTATACTATGAATTGAAACATTTAACGTCCGAATTCCATTAATGAGTTTCGCGTAATGTACGAATTTAACAAACGGAGTGCTTTCAGGAAGTAAATGTATGTAAAATCAATAAATATGCAATATTATTTACAAAAAAAAATAATTTTACATTTCCACTCACAACAAAAAATGCAAACGCGTTTGGAATGTATCATAGACTCACACATAGACTATAGAGTAGCGAACCAAAAGTAGTGCGATGTTGACAATTGGAATCGGTAAAATGTACATTAATTGGAATCGACCAGTAAAATATAATTTATACAAAGTAATTTGGTTTAGTAAATCTTGTTATAATTAATTTGAATACACTACAGCAAGAAATATCTGTTGAATACTTTGCATAAATAAATAACAGTAAATTGTGCATAATATACAATACTGAAAATAATTTATTATTTAATGAACCTGAAATATTTTAGGTAAGTATTATGTACTAGGCCTCTCACATATGAGAGACCTACCACCAGTAAATAGATATTTTTATTAAAATATTTCCTTTTATTTTGCTATTAAAAATCGGTTCAAAGATATTTATTATAGTCGATTAATAGTAATCGATTGAAATAATCAAATTGATTGACTGTCAAATGTCAACAAAAGGCACTTTGTTTTTATGACATGACAACTTGTTTTTATCTCTCTTTCACGCACATGATTTTCGCGCCATATCTGTGTTCGGCTGCTGTGTTTTGTATCAAGAACATTGTAGAAAAATCAAGACATACAGCGCGTATAGCAATTTATCATGGTCTTTGTGTGATATTACAATGAAAACAGGATGAACGACATTCAAAACTTGATCGATCGTCAATATGGCATTTGTGAGTGTTTTGTAATTGAATGTGATAATTTCTGGACTTGATGGATGGAATTAACATGTGGATCTGTTGCAGATTGCCGGTTCAATTATGACAACATATTAAAGCGGCTGTTGGTGGATGGTGTGGAGTCGTTTTACGGGCTACAAGGTGGCAACATAGTCGCGAACTTTGAGCAGGATCCGCCGATATTTGCGTGTCGATTTTCGGAGGCTTCAGGATACGAACATATCTTAGCTATCGCCAATGAAGATGGGAGAGTTGCGATACAAGTAAGTCCCAACTAAATCTAACGAAAATACTCCTTTCTTAAACCTCTATAAGTAAATTACTTACGTAAGTATTTTAATAATATATGTATATTATTTTTATGCAAGATGTTTCTTAATCTATAAACATTCTAATAATAATTGTATGGTTTATTTGCCTTTTTATTAAGCATTTTGTGCTGATGCAAATTCATGTCAGCTCTAGGGTGAACCTCAGTGGTTTCAATGATGTGGGTCATTGTAATAAATTTTGTATGTATTATAAAAAGTTAGAATCTTAAATTCTACCTGCAACCCTTCAACTTACAATGAAAAACAGCTTTCGTGGATTTAGATGTTATAATTAGAATATTTCAGTCATAAAGCTACATACCAGAGATTTCTAAAAGGGTGAATTGGGAATACTGGCAGTATTAAGTAAGAAGATCTCAGCTTGTTTCACTTGACAAATTGTGCGTATATCTAAGGGCTTAAGACAAAAAATATAGCCTCCATATCATATTAAGAGTCAGCAGTAAAACATGAGATGGTTTATTCAAATCCCACACTAAGACAAATATTCATATATACCCTTGCTGTTGTGTGACTACATAATCACTTCTAGTTTGGGATAATCACAATACAAGACTTTTTATCTTGGGTGGTTGACACTATATGTATGACTGTTTGATGTATTTATTTATTAATATCAAATGAAACTTGAATGAATGCCAGCCAAATGTACATTTTTTGATTGCATTGTTATATTTTCTTCTTATATTTATATAACATTGTTCTACAAATAAGTATCATTATAATTTACATGCACACAATAGACACCCTCAATAAATTTTCTTGAATGTCCTACTCTATTGTTATATACAGAGTGATATTGACATATGGTATTTAATTTAAAACACATGTTCCTAAATCCCCCTAAGTACTATTGTGCTAAATTTGAAAAAAAACTGCCTGATGGTTTTGTCAAAAATTACGATTTTAGGTTTCAAGGCTTTTGATCAACCTCTATAGATACTGAGTTTTTTTTTATTCAGATAATTTCCTTAACCGAACTGAAGTTCATCTAAGCGGTAAAAATACTCTTATCCACATGGGAAGTCCAAAAATCGTGAAAACGAAAATCACGATTTATGTCAAAAAATCTTCTCATATTGCTTTCAAATTATATACAATGTCGCCGGGGGTGATGAGGAACATGTGGGTTAATTTAAGTAACATGTGTCAATATCACCCTGTATATGTATGTTGTCTGGTAGAGATCACAGCAATTAGAGCACCAGTTGTTCACTATTTGTGAGGTTTCTCTATTATTTTTGTCATGTGGTGTTCAATAAATTGTTGTATCTGTGTATTCTAGGACACATCAACAATCAGCTCAGCCAGCTCATTGGAGGGATTCCAGTGCCACAACAATGCTGTGTTTGATCTGGCATGGATGCCGCAGCACATGAGCTTTGTTACTGTGTCTGGTGAGATATATTTAACTGATTATCATTTACCTTTTATTGTATTTATTAAGTATATTCTGTACACTAATAGTTAGTGTTTGCACCCATATATATATCCCTTTTTGCCATATTGACCTGGAGATTTCACACATCCTTTATAGAAGCCTTAGAAGTAGCTGGGTCATGATGAATAAACTAGGCATTCAGTAATTACATGCCTGTTCTACTTGTGACTATTAATCAAATTATGATCAAATGGCATTATTGCAAACTCGAAAATAGTTTGTTGACTCATATTTTTTATCATGTAAAGTTATGCATTGGATACCTTAATTCAGCCCATTAATATTTAAATTTCAGGTGACCACACAGCTTCACTATGGGATGTCGCCGAGGGGACGCCAAAACGAGTGCTAGTATTTTCCAATCACACAAGATCTGTGAAAACTGCTGTGTTCAGGCCCACAGAGCCTTCAGTATTTGCCACAGGAGCCAGGGATGGCCACATTCTTATCTGGGATATCAGGGCATGCAACCAACCCTCGCTTGTACTCAAACCTGACAACTGCCTCATGAATTGCCACTCGAGTTTCACCCCCAAAACGCCAGGGTCTCAGAGTAAAAGGCCTCGCATTGACAACCATCGAGCCATTAGCATCACTGGCTTGGTATTCCAGGACGACTTGACGCTCATATCGTGTGGGGAATGTGACGGAAACATCAAGGTTTGGGACCTCAGGAAAAATTACAATGTTTACAAACGCGAGCCTTTGCCGAAACATTCAATACCTTACTGCGGAAGTTCGACGAGAAACGGCTACACTAATCTGATAATAGACGACGCCAGGATGAGACTGTATGCCAGTTGCATGGACAATGTGATATACTGCTTCAATATATCCACTTACAACACGCTGCCCGAGCAAAGGTACATCGGCCATGAAAACAGCACCTTCTACATCAAGACGAGCCTCAGTCCAGACTGCATGTACCTCGTCAGTGGCAGTAGCGACAAGAATGCTTACATCTGGAACGTGAAATACTCGGAGCCTATAGTCAAACTCACCGGGCACTGGGCGGAGGTCACTTGCGCCGCCTGGTGCCAGAAAGGCGACACTAAGATAGTCACCTGCAGTGATGATGCAAGGTATAAAATATGGAGGATCGGCAAAGAATTCTTGGACAGCGATACAGATGTGAAGGGTCGCGCAGAAGTAGTGCCGCGAACTGAAGTGACAAGTTTGCCGCAGTGGGGCGCGCTGGATAAAACTCCAAACTCACTCAAGCGGAAGGCCATCACCACTCCTAGCTCATACAGCGCCAAGAGAGCCAAATATCAGGGCAGCTCATCCATTCGAAAGACCAAACGATGCCTCTCCGATCTCATGAACGCGTCCAAAGAAGCCGACGATTTCGACATATTAGGAAAGAAACGGAAATTTGAGGCTACCATCGTGGAGGAGGACGATGAAAAGTTGTTGCCCGCCGGAACCAAACGTCATAATGACACACCAATAGATTCCGACAGCCCCAAGAAGTGCTTTTTTGATCTGAACATGACGAACGACTGGAATTACATTTCCAAGCCGGGTACGTCGTTCATGACGCCCACAAAGAATTATGAGAAGAGAAATTGTAAAGTCTTATCGCCTAAAAGTCCGAAACCCATCTCACCGCATATGGTGCAGTGCAGATCACCGGTTAAAGTGTCACCCACTAAAGTAAGGATAATAACGTTCACAACGCCGACGAAAAATTTGCCAAATTTTGTGCTGGATGGTGAGGCACCTCATCTAAGGCTTATGTCGCCGGTCAAAAAGAAACAAGATACGACAGATTGGTTAACATTGATAGCCCGCGAGAAAAAGGGGAAGGCTATAGATATTGTAGAAAAGTCAAGCATACTAGCTGCTCCACCGAGTCCTAAGGAAAGCATCCCAACCAGAAGAAACTCCACGTCGGACAAACCTAGTAAACCTGCTAAGAAAAGCAGAACCTTACTTACGTATTTTAAACCTACGACTAAGGAGAAGTGAGATATATTAACTTATGACCACCAGCAATAGTTTCTTCTCTAGATTCAAACATCACATAATGTCTTTTTACTTGTAAATTACAACAAGAAATGTCATGTCAAAATTGCAATTTAGTAAAATAATTAAGCCCACCAAGATCAATAGTGTGTAAAAAATTAGTGTTGTGTGGTCAAAGCAAAATTTCATGAAATTGACTGATAAGAAATTAGGTAATTTATTTGTATGACTTATAAGGATAAGAGTTTTCTGATGTATGTTAGTTTTGTCGGTTTGTCCACTTCACTTTATATCTTATGAATATTATTAAGTCTCGTGGCTACATTCGTTTACATAGTTGTACAAGCTCTTCGGAAGATCATCTTATATGTTCGCGGAGCTTTCGAAGTAGTGATAAAACAAGAGCATTTTAGCAATTGACTTTCCTTTATTCTAAGAATCAATCACTTGATAATGATTTTCACAAATAAACAAATGAAATTGTAAATTATCTTTTATTTTGGTGAAACATCGAGGACATGCGGGAATAATGACAGAGCAGTTTTTAAAAATCAATTAATCAATTCTTGAGGCCATAGTTCATCTCCATGACGAGCTCTATAGTGACGGCGGGCTCTACTTGGTGAGAGCCTTTCCTATTGCCTGAAAGGGAGCTATCTTTTTATTAACAACAAATAGATACCCATAATTTGATTTCAGTAACAGGAATGCATGAAGGTGGGGAAATATTTTGATTCATAAAGAGAAGCTAACATCCTACTTTTTTTCCGTCTCTGTTTGAGGCTCCGTACTTGTACATTTAGCTAATGTCAAGTATAGACCGTCCTAATGGGTACATCTGATACTCCTGTTCTACCTGTTTAAGCTGCACCCACCAACGACGAAGAACCACTCGTCCTTGGGCCCTAATCTAAAACGAAGTTCGAATCTTCGGACAATCGAAGTTTATGACGATACGAATGTACCTACTCTATAAATATTCGGATACGTATAACGTACATCGTAACCATAAGTCTATGTTTATTACGACCATAAGACAATAACGACCATAAGTACGTATATAGGTACATTCGTATCGTCATAAACTTCGATCGTCCGAAGATTCGAACTTCGTTTCGGATTTTCAGAGTAGGGCCCCTTATTGTTACTTTCGTTAAACTATCGATATTTATGTTACAGACACTAGTACAGTTTTGATGTTTAAATATACATTTATACTGGAGACGATTTCTTTTTAATTTTAGCTTAATATGTGCAAGTTTTCTTTAGCCTCTCGTCAAGATAAATTCCATATACTTACTTTCATTATTACAGCACGCGTCTAAATACAGTTTCACGAAGGATATCTTTTGGTCGTCACCAGATTTTGCAGGCTCATTAATCTTATACTCGGACAAGGAGTTATCCGACATTTCACTTATTGTTGGGTAGTTTTGTGGCAAAAGCGACAACTTCTTAGTCTTCGAGTTCCTTCGTATGTGTGTTTTTTTCAAAGGATTATTCAAAAGTATCAAGCTGTCCATTATTTGTTTAATCAAGACAAAGCATGGCTAATGGAGATAAGTTTGGTGCCTTTTACGGTGTCTTCGATTTGCATAAAAGTAACAAATGACAAAGTTCCCGACAGTTTTATTGACAGCAGTCATCACAGAACTAACAAGGAGACGAGGTCACACTCTACAAAGTTTTGAAGTTATACTTACTATGGCGCTTCTGGACAAAATATGAGTGAAATAACTTCAGATCAATAACTGCACGCGCAAAACAACGCAAAGTTAGCTGTCATTTATGTACCAGGAACACATGAAGGTGGCGGAGATACTTTTGTTCTTAGCAGGTAAAAAATAATGGCGATATTAGCAAAATAATCGTTTAAAAATTAAACAGTTGATTATCTTTCTAGTACATGGAAGACATGAAGTTGCGCAGATTTATTTACTCAGAATAAGTAAATTTAACATTTTTCCATTTTGGCTACATTAGAAACTTATAATTTCAAAATAAACGGGCTTTCACTTTTCAGGTACCAGGAAAGCATTAAGTTGGTGGAGATATTATCATTCTTAATAAAATCTAACTTACTATTGGCTACACCTAAGGCTCCTACCAGTTTAAGCCACGCCCACCATCTACGAAGGACCAATCAGCGTCTCCGCCACACCATTCGTAGTTGTTCGTTCGTTCGTGTTCTAGAAACTAGTGCAGTTTGTTTTTTTTTTTTTATAAACCACCCTCGGTTTCAAACAAGGTTTCAAATGTCACTGAAATAGAATAATAAACAAACGGCTTCGTATCACTTAAAAAATATCAATGGCGAAGGGTAACTTTCAACTTTTTGAATTAAAAAAATATATTTATATACATGTGTATGTGAGATTTTAAAAATTACAGGCCATTGCAAAAACTATACTACTCATAAAAGTGGTTTTTTTTTTCTTAAAACGAAGTATAACTTCTTATGTGCGTACACAAGTACACACGCACGTTTCTTCTATAAACTATTGCAAACTTTACTTTTGACTATGGTTATAATTATTATTGTTAATTTATTGAAGAATTTGATACTTATAATATTAATTTGTATATTCTTATATTTACATATTATCATAGCATAACACGAGAACGGCCTTTAACATGGGAATGAAATCCTTTGAAGTCGCCAGGTCGTATCAGTCCAGAATACTGCTGTTGGCAATTGTTCCCAAAGATTAGAACTATCTTTTTTATGGACCCACCTACTGCAAAATTTAATTACTTATGGGTGCAAATGCGGCGGACATCACAAACAAATGGGAGTAATAAAACACTAATGTCGAAGATGTGCCATTTCGCTCACTCTTTATTACGTTTGTTAATAATCAATATATAAAAAAACATAAATTATTTTTTTCATTTTACATATCACCACAGATTGATGCGCAACGTTGCTGCGAGCTCCAATCATAATATTATGTTATCGAAATTTATTCACTCAGTATCAGATTGTAAAGTCGAATATGAATTGAAATAAAACTATTATTTACGGATTTTATCGCGAATTTAGTTTAATTTTTTACATTTTTGACTTCCCGACGTTTCGATTACTTTACTTACTTGGAGCCTTCTTCTATATGTTGCTGAACATATAGAAGAAGGCTCCATGCATTACCTCCGCTTTGACCAGCCCCAAGTCCTCGCTAAAGAACACCGTTTCCTGCCCAGGATGTTTCGCGAGGCTATTGAAATTAAAAAACATCCAAATTTCAATAGAGAAGATGGCTTGAAGCTTGTACAAGCATGAGATCCAATACAACATTTAATTAAATCGGAACCCAAAAGACTAACTGCCAGACCTCAAGACACTGTGAGCTCCTTCTGCGTAGATCGGATCGCAAATACAGACTATTTAAATTAACTTTTTAATTTAATAATTGTAAAATAAGGGTAGTTGAATTGTAACAATCACAGAGCGGACGACCAATACCTCAGTCCGCCCTGTGACCACGAAAGCTGTAAAGTAATCGAAACATCGGGAAATCAAAAATGTAAAAAATTAAACTAAATTCGCGATAAAATCCGTAAATAATAGTTTTATTTCAATGTGTAACATTCGCGTAAATCTAAGAAACCATTAGTCGAATATGAAATTTAATTGAAACAGTGAATATAATCGTCTTCATTAGGCGTTACAAAAATTACAAAATTCACCAACAGACATTACAATCGCTGTTTCAATAGTTATTTTGTATATAAACATTTATTTGCACTGCTACACTTTTATACTTGTTCGGGGTTAAAATAGACTAGTCCGATACTGAGTAACCATTAGGCAGTGATGTATGTACAGTTAAAAGTACGCACTTCTTTTATTTTGCGATCATAGCGTACACTTGTCAATGAAAATAGATAATTTATAAGGGCACGCTCCTGGAGACTGTCATATGATATTGATAATGGGTTGAGGTGTAAATAGTAAATAGACTGGGCGGTTTGTCTCCAGAACGTTCCGAGGAGCTCACCACAAGGCGCGCGGCTGGCTACCATAACAAAGGTCACTAACGAAAACTATTGTAGAATAAAAAATAACACAAAAAGAGAAGAAAGTTAACAATAGGTTGGGCTTCGAGCGCCTCCGCCATGCAATTTGTTATACTACTACATCTAAGTCTGCACTTAATAACTACGTAACTTAACACTATGTACATACATTGTCAAAGCAATTTTTAAAAAAGTTTTAGTACTTTTTATAATATTAATTTGAAAATTTGTTAAATGTCTTTATCGTTAAATTCACTGAATCCACTCGCACCACATTTTTTTTAAATCGTTTATTTTTTCGTTTTATAACACAACACAATTAACAGAATATTTTAGCCCCGCTAAAAAAACTACTAACATAAATATATAACTAGAGTACAACCGATGTAACTTGTAGGAAGCGCGAGCGTGCGCGTCCGCCACTCGCCACTCGCGCACGCTCGTCTTCATATCAATTGACAATTCAAAAGTGGTAAAATATAAACGTTAATCTATGAAGGAATCACGTTTGGCTCGTGCGGCCGCGCCGGATGAGCGAGGAGTGCAGTGCTAGTAGTAACTAGTACATTCATACTAGTTAGTACTTGGTAGCGAGTACTGCAAGTCGGTCGGCTGGCGCGGCCGCCGGCGCGATCAGTCGTAATTCGAGATCAAAAACTCGAGGCGACGTCAGAGCCGTGACACCTCTAATACCAGAGCAAACGCGCACTCCGTCGATAAGTGAATTTAGTGGGCCGTGATGTCGCGTTTGCTCGCATTCAGTCGTTCCAATATCAATACAATACCTTTTTATCACAATAGACAAATTAAAATTTTACATTCGGGCACCGTGTCGCCCGACCGGTGGCCTCGCGCGATGCCTCGTCGCGGTACAAAACAACTCCGTACATCTAGTGTCCGTATATCATACTATCATACAAAAATGACAATTTAACTGTATTCAAAACGAGTAAACACTTCAAAAATCTATTTCATTTATAACCTGTGAACTGTACACGCTGGCGTGCGCGGCGACACGGCGGCGCGTGACGTCACGCCGCCGCCACCTCCAATATTTTGTACTTTGTTTGTTTGAGTGCAAATGTAAAGGAACTACAACGCCGCTCCATTCGACACGGCACCGGACACCCGCTACATGCATCACTAACGTCCCTTACATCGAATGGCGCCCGATACTCTACATTCAACATGTTTATTGTTAATATATTTCGTTGTAAATCTTACAAACCGTAAAATATACTGGCAAATGTCTCTTAGCAAGCTGTTCAAACTGATAATCAATTGCAAAGGTTCGCAAGGACCCCCGTGACCGTGTCTACACGATATAATATAAGGCCAGGTTTTCGTCTAGTGTAAATGATTATCAGATTCCACACTCGGTTCTATACTGTGGATGTACACATCGCACCCTGAGTGATGAGTGTGAGTGAGAGTACAGTGTGCAGTATGTGTACACTCGGCCCCGGCTGACGACGCAGTGGACGCAATTATCTAACACTACGCTCGCTAAAAGCGCCATCTGTATATTATTATTTCCGCACCATTATCACTTCAGTCAACTTCTAGACCAGGTAAATAGCAAACATCTAATTAGACCGGATAAACGCTAGATTGTGATTTCGATTGACATATAGTTTTCTTAATTAACTTAGATTCGATATAAAATTACTGAGTTTCAACCTCACATTGAGATAAGTAAAGATTTATTCAATAGATTACCACGTATAATAGTCGTAAAAATTCAAAATTTGTGCGATAATTTTCAGCAGTATTATTGTATTATTAGAAGCGGTGCCGTGTCGAAATGTCTGAGGAAGTACGCGTGCTGATGTTGCTACATAGTTCCAGTGACGCCCGCTCACTCGCAGTGCCGCACCTGCACCCTACACACACACTGAACCCGCGTGCCGCACGGTATACACATTGATTTTATAAAATCAATAGGAGAACAATTTCGAATTTTCTCAAAGTATTACATGCCGTCGTGTCCGAGATAAAAATGAGTACCGGCGAAATTTTAACAACCAAACGTTCGACAATATAGGTGCAGGTGCAGCCGCGTCACATACATGCCGAGGTCCGCGCGATAGTGATGCGACCCGAACACAACTCCACAGTGTTCCGCGCGTGTCGCCGGCAGGGTCTGCAGCGCTCCCGCCGGCCTACTGTCGCCAGCATGCTTCTATGTAGCCGGATATCCAAAAAAGATACTAGATCTAATTCCAAAACCGACGTGATTGAAAAATTCACTCGCGCGGATCAATACATGTTTAATGTGCGCCGTAGCTTAGGGGCGATTCATATTTAATTCTTACGTCTTTTAACTAACTTAGATTTCACTGGCCTCGTATCGACCATAACTTCATTACACACAGATTACTTTATTCACATTTAACTACTGTATTTTACACACGGGACTCGGCTTTTCGCCACTGAATAGGATTAAAATCGATGCGTGATCGATAGAGGGATTCAATCGAACGAGTGTAAGTCGGCGATTATTCGAGTCGCATCACTACATGACAGTGTGTGTGTGTATGTGTGCGTGTGGCTGGCGCGGGCTGCAGTGACTAGGTGCGCGGGCGCCGCGCGCTCGGCTCGCCGTCGCTCGCGCCACTCGCGTCGCCAGACTCGCTCGCCACACCCGCGCCACTCGCCACACCCGCGCCACTCGCCACACTAGCGCCACTCGCACCACTAGCGCCGCACTCGCCGCACGCACTCTGCTCCAGGGACAATCTGCGAACGCAACACACATTTTCACTGTTATTTTTTTTATTAGCTAGGATGTCGAAAACTGCTTCTCGATTTGATATAGCGTCACACCTATCCATAAACTAAAGCAACACCATTCAGCACTTGCCCTGCGTTGGTCGCCCCAAGATCTCAGGTTGCTGAGTCTCTTAATACCCAGTAAAGCAGCGATCATTATGCCTACCAGGATGTCCACATGCAAACGAGGAACTTAGTTACATCCCCTTCACATTTGTCATAGGGACCAAGTGGATGCAGGCTGCCTCCAACAGGTCACTGTGGGAATCATTATGGCTACGTTCAGCAGTGGACTTCCTTTGGCTGATGGATGGATGCAGTTGTAGTGGTGGTTACCTGCGCGGGCGCCGTGGTGGTGTGGTGCGGTCGTGGTGCTGCGCGTGCGGCGCGTGCGGGCGCCATCACCAGCAGAACACGGAGAGCTCGCCGCCGTGCGCGCCGCCCACCGCGCGCCACGACCGCACGCCGCCGCCGCCCACCTTCAACTGCAACCAACAACACACTTGTGAAGCTCATCATTCACACATATACCCAACAGATTCTACTTCTTGTGATTAACATTTCTGTATCAGCCCATATACGTCCCAGTGCAGGGCACGGGCCTCCTCTACAATCGACAGTACGATTGAGAGTGGTTAGGCCATATAGTCCACCACGCTGGCCTAATGCGGGTTGGCATTTAATGATCTTAAATTATACTTCAAGTAATGGATATTCTTCAACTTAGAGCGTCGATCCGGCTCAAAGGACCATAAACTTATAATCAATTTGATTTTACAAGCAAATCTTTATCATGAAACACTGTTATAAAATTATTGTAAAAATGATTAAAAACACATTATGTAGGAGAAAAAGACAATCTTAATGTTTAATTAACCTTAAAAGTACCGCACTATGTTGTGTTCCGGTTTGAAGGAAATTGTAGCCAGAGTAACTACTGGCCATTATATTTAGAATTAACATCTTATACCTCATATTGGCGTGCGCCGTGCAATATCAAGCATTACTTCGTAATTCATGGTATTCTTTGGTTTTGCTACGGTCCATGAGCGGTCGTATAACTTTACATCAAACGAGTCGCATGCCATAGGTACATAGCAATAAAACCGAACTATTATTTGTATATTATTCCGGTATTTGGTAGATTATTATTTATTACAATGTAAAATGTTAAATGAATCGTTATTTTGGGTAACATATTTTCCGATCTATGAATGACAATTGATCAAATGAGACTTTGGTAAACAACAAATTTCTAATCACACTGCAAACGAAATAATATTATCTTCTCCGGTGATATCAGCAACCGAACGAACTACAACTAACTTCCTTAAACGTCAACGATACTAAAAAAGGACATCCTAAGTGTCTGAAGCGTAAATAAACAAGAAATTAAATTAACCGCCGCGAGTAGCAAGTAATTTAAACAAAACCGCAAAGCGAATGTTATTCGAGTCATGTGGCAGCGGGATGCGCGCGCACCCCACCACGCGCCATTGACGCCGCCATTCACCCTCCGCGGGCCCGTGGCCGCTCATTCACCCTCCACCGGCCGACGCGGACGCGCACTACGCATATTCAATATCCGCAAATACAATATTACTTATACCACAGCTTATACCCACTAACTACACAATTATAAGACGTTATATCTTTATGGGGATGTCTATTTATATACGTAAACAATTTTGTTCCACGTTTTGCTATGGGCAAACCGATAATGGTTTGTTTACTTTGTTTTCAATCAGATTTTTATGTCCCTTATTGATTCGCGAGATCCCGACGTCTCTAAGCGACTCGCCGAGCTTTACAGCTTGGTACTTGGTAGCATTTTTTATGGCCACTCATCCAGGATTTAAGGAAGGATTCTATCCTAAGTGCAACATTTAAAAAAAAAAGAACAGAGCGCTAATAAGATACTAGGTTTAACTTAGGTGCAAAAATTTAAATTACAATTTTTATAATGGTTTCTTAGATTTACGCGAATGTTACACATTGAAATAAGACTATTATTTACGAATTCAAAAAATGTAAAATTAAACTAAATCCGCGATAAAATCCGTAAATAATAGTCTTACAATTTTTAGTTAATATTTTCAGTATTATTAACGTTTCCCGGAGGCATACACGAGCAAACGCGAGTAATTACACGATGTCTTACAATTTGGCACAAGGTTATTGAACCTCTTGATTATAAATTAACAAGTAAGCTCTGAGCATGTTATACAATGTGGAACTTTGGGTATAGAGACGTTTAATAACACATTGTGGGAAATAGTGATATCTTGTACCGATGTGACCTTTTCAAATATGTAACTTTGTTTGAACGTAAAAAATAAACAACCTAATTTTTATACGGGTGAATTTTGTATGCGCATATGACTGTCAGCATAAATATAATATAATTTTCAAACGAAATATATTTTTTTACCATTTTCTGTTTTGCAAATACTAGTGAAGTGGATTGAATAAATTTCCCGGAAGTTGCACAAACACGACGTGTTCCGTGAAATGTTCATCTCGTTTTGCTCGATAATAGTTTATTGATAGGTTCGGGGAAGGAGATCGATGCAGCGAGCTGTGCCGGGCTCTGAGCGCCCTTGTCCAACCAATATACTTTCAATAAAACTCTGCTTTGGAATGTATTTCAATAAATTACTCAGATATGAATATCTGTGTCACGTTATGAGAAAAGCTTTACCTGCGAGCAGTATATTTTCATGTATATTGTACTAACCCCAGGGCTTTTATACAAATGTATAAAGGAAAATGCTTTATACGCTTTGTTGCAATTCTACACTATTATTGGTGTTTAGCGTGGGTGTTTGTGAGACTGAACGTATCCCGTAATTTTTGATATCCACGTCACACAAGTATCTTAGTCTTGGGTCAGGATTATGTCTGTGAAAATAGAGTTTGTTTATTTATTTATAATATTCAAACGTAGGCAGTTACTGCGCAACATAGGACTCCTAGGTTTTTTGACAGAAATGATAAAACTTCGTTTGGCTATCATTTTGCACTCTTTTATTAGACCATTTCACTGCGTTGCGGGTGGTTGTTCTTCCCTGCCCTTGTTTCTACATAGCTTCTACTCAAGAGCTTTTAGTCTCCATCGGCCATCAGTTGTTCGCGCTATTTGCCCAGTTCCCTATTACTTCAACTTGCTAATTTGCAAGACAATTTTAGTATGTACATAGTTTTCCTACCGATGTTTGTTTCTGATACGATTTCGCAGGGAAATATTGAGTATTACTCACTCCATAACTCAAAGTAACCTTGAGCCTTCTAACTTGTTCTCAACCAGTAATAAATAATACATTGTTTTAAAGACAAATCAATACTACAGATAATATCACCTAGTATGCAAACTAGTTGATATATTTAATGTATATAAGATTTTGCAAAACAACACGGCTACCGGTTTAATAACTAGTTCTATGTAAACACGCGCACGCAAATTATAACAAACGCTAATTACTTTGAAATATTTCTCGTAAGTACACTCACATAGAATATGTATTTAAATCTATTAAGCCTTTTTTCATGGAAAAAGGGTTCATAAGTTAGTAAGAGAAACTGTAAACTGCAAGTTCGATTATTATTATTATTAAGACAAAAATATTGTAATGGTCAACAGAATATGACCGGTGTGGACATTGTGGGGCCGAAATTCCCCATAATTACTGATACCCATATCACCAAAACGCCATTCAATGTGGGGTTAATACTATGTGGTTAGTAGTAGATACCATGAGTTTTAAATAAGGGACACTTTCTATAAGTTATTATTGTGTATAAATCAAAGAGGTGCACGTGGCGGAGTCGTTGACCTCTGTATTTGATAGGGGCTTGTGTTGTCTGATAACGATGTATCGCTATCGTGCTGTTAACAGATCGCTCATCGCACCTCACCCCGCCGCACTGCACCTTCCCAAAGCGTTCCTAACATTCTACAACACTTCTGAAGGTTTCAAGATAAGATTCATCGTCTAAGTTATGTTTTATTTTTAATTATGACTACGTATATTGCATATCAGCAGAAGTAATTTGTTTGTGCATTACCTAATATTTGTGTAAGCTATCAATTAACACGATGACAACCTTCTTGGCGCTGTTGGTTAAAACGCTGGCTATAAAACTAGAGACTACATATTTGATATTTACAAAGAGAGATATATTATGTGATCAACAAACATTGGATACTGATGAATGTGGGGACTGGACTACGTATGACTGTTGGGTATCATTCTTTATCGATTTTATTCAATATTAACGATACATAAATTGTGTGACTGAAAGATGGAGCTGTCCTTAACAGACGGAAAAGTATTTTAATTATAATTATTTCAAGCACTTTAAGACTAACAGCAACATAATAATAATCTAAAAAAACATTAATCAACAAAAAACGTTACTCTTCTGATAAATAACGCTTAATGTCTGAATAAACCCCTTGAAGTCACTATTCTGGTGTAATTAATTGATTGTCCTTTTAATTTCAATATAAGTGAACATAATCGTATAAAAATACACCAGTAGATCTTGTAATGCGGTGGCGTGTCCATGTGTAAAGTGGGCTGTCTCCCAGCGCTGGGACATGTGTCGAGAGCGTGGGAACACGCAACACACGTGTCCGCATGTGCCTCGCGATGATTACTGAGATAACCGACACAACACATGGGCTCGTCGCTAACTGCTATACATTATTTATACTTTATCGCCCAGTTTATTTGTTGTTCACTTCTGTAATGTGAACACTAACACCACATTGGACTCCGTAGTATTAGCATTTGGTTAGACGCCGGCTGTGAAACGAGGGGCAGCGGGTTCGATCCCGCACCGAGACAAATGTTTGTGAGGCCCACAAATATTTGTCTTGGGTCTAGGGGTTTGTGAGACCGAAGTATTTCGTAGTTTCTGATAGCCACGACACAAGACTAAACTGATCTTAATGTGGAATCAGGACTTTGTATGTGACGTATTTATTTATGTATCTTATACGTAAATAGTTTCGTGAAATGTTTTCGTTTGTTTATAGTATGCTTTCAAGTTTCGTAAAATAAATGTTTTGTAAAATGTATTATGGGTAAGTGTGTTGGGATTTGAACCCGCGACCACCGTGAATATGATGGCAACCGCGTCTGGTCCATTACCAATAGGCCACCACGCACTTCCAGAGTAGGGTAGACTGGGTACAGTTGTGACAATTTTGGTTTGCTCGCCGATAATTTTGTTAATTTATCAGATAGCTGGGAAATAAGTAACACGAATCATTATTTATTTATTTGTCTACGTAAAATTACTTATATATTGTCTTTAAATACAATGTATTAGCCATAAGATCAAATTAGATAAAAAAAGGAAAGTGTCACAACCGACCACACCCCAAGGACGGTTGTGACAGTGGTTGGGGTCGGATGTGACAAGTGTAAAAATACATAAAAATGGTTTATAATAACTTTTATTATGACAAATATGCACCATAACAAAATATAATCTTCTTCTAAACATCGTTTATATTCATATAGCAATTAAATTAAAATCTAAGATCACTTCTGTTCATATAATCAACAAGGCACTTTAACAATGAATATTATAACAGTCTTATTAGAATTAGTAAAAAGTTAACGAAACATAAATTTACTGAAGGTTACTGGAAAAAGTTTTACCATTCCCTATATAATTTGACAAATTTAACAATCAAAAAAAGTTTTAAACTGAAATGATGTGATCTAGTCAGATTCACAATCACATTTGTGACAAATATAATGGTGACAATAACCTACGCATTCTATGTGGGACCTGAATCCACATGTTCCTTGGCACTTTATCTATTTTTCACTAGCCCTACTTTCCGAATATGCGCTTGCACAAACATGACAAAAATAGTCAATTTCATCGCAGAACGATTGTAAAATCTTTCTTTTCTAGCTTTTTATGGGCTTTTCTTTTCCCTTTATTATTCCGTTTTAATTCGGTTACATTTTTCTTTACCTCTTTAACCTTCATTCTTTCCTAACTGCCTATTTCTCAGGCGTATCTGTGTAAATAGTTGACTTTTTAGATCTAGCACGTCTTGATTTTCTTTGGGCAGCTTTCGGAAAAGATCGAACAATTCGAACAATCAGGCGAAAAAGGTGGTAGCGTACCTGAGATTGTAGCAGCCTATTTATTGATCAGGAAATTTTCAGACGAAAAAGTAGTTTTGATAATGCCTGGTATGTCGTAAATAGACATTGTCTTCCCAGGGTGACTGCGCATCCATCCGTCACAAGCAGTTTTTAAAGTTTTGAATATATGCATAAGCATCTTCATATGTGCTAATACTAGCCTGGTCATAATTAGTCTTCAGCAAGCATTTTCTAGGCATCTAAAAGCAAAAAAAGCGAATAAGTATATGTCACAACCGTACCCATAAAATTTGTCACAATCGTACCCAAAGCACCATTTCCAAAACAAAAAATCGCCATAAATCTGCCAAACAATCTACGTAAAAAGTATTCACTCGTAGTTAACTACTAACTTATAACTTATAGCAAGAAAAAATACGATACAATCTACCTTTATCCTAAAAATATTAATTATTAAAATAAATCAAACAAAAAAACTTACTTTTGACTGTTGAA
Source organism: Hyles euphorbiae (assembly GCA_023078785.2). Classification (NCBI taxonomy): domain Eukaryota; kingdom Metazoa; phylum Arthropoda; class Insecta; order Lepidoptera; family Sphingidae; genus Hyles; species Hyles euphorbiae. The sequence goes on from CM041040.1 coordinate 20,894,555, forward strand.
AAGCAATGTAGGCACCTGCTTATGTCAACGTCGCACGATGGCCGATGCAATACCAGGGAACGTGTTCAGAGTGGCATGCCGCTTCTTTCTCCCCTTGCACTCTTCCCCGAATTGAGTATAGTTTCGCTGTTATGACGACTGTCACTACCGTACCCTGGCACAACCGTACCCAGTCTACCCTACAATTGAAAGGGGTTAGGTCATATAGGCCAGAGCGAACCTTTGAATATCGAAGTCATATGTGTATTGAAAGTCAATCACCACACACTATTACGGTGAAGGAAAACATCGCGAGGAAACCTGCATACCATAGCGATTTGTAAAAAAATCTATGGCATGTAAAGTCTGCCAATCTGCAGTAGACCAGCGTGGTGCACTATATGGCCTAACCACACTCAATCGTACATTCAATTGTAGAGGAGGCACGTGCCCTACAAAGTGACGGATATGGGCTGATACAGTACATTGAGAAAACAAACCCCAACTAATTAAACTATCTTTTAACTAGCAACAAAATGAATAAGAACGAGAACACACATTATAAAAGGGTGTATAATATAGGAGAGCATGCGATATGGCTGTGCGAGTAGGTACGAGGTGTAGGTGGGGTGAGAGGGTCGGCGACTGACCCTGTGCGCCCTGCGCGGTTACTGCACTCTTATTTCACTACTCTTACGTAAATTCAGCTTGACTCGGTCAATATTCACATATTCTCGAGGAAATCGTGGATATGTTCTTTGTATGAATCGGCATAGCAGTCGCGGGAGAATGCAATGAAGACATTAGTGACAGTTCATGAAAAAGCTATGTTTTGGACGGTAACAATAAGCGTCCTTGAGTGTCTGTGTGTACCCTGTCTACCTATCTAAAATGGTACACAAGGGTTTCTGTTTCTGAAGTTTCTGTACTTTTATAACATTTATACTTTTAAAACTAAACCTGATATTTCTAGATGATCAGTTTGGTAATGAGAGTAAGAACATAAGTAATCATATTTGAGATAATTTATCAGTAAAAAATTGTAGTATTGAGAACTTAATTAATATGAGTCACTTTAAACCCTTAAGACATTTATCTTGTATTTCAACATAACTTAAACCAATCTACTATCGACTACAGTTTTGTTGCTGTTTTATACGAAATGAAATGAAAATGAATTAAATCAAATGATAATAATTTATTGAATTTATTAAGATGTTCTACATAATTTAGATTCAGTCATTTTTTTACTTCCTCCCGGCTCGGAAAGCGGTTTCCACTAGAGAAGAACGGGAAAGAAGCTTTAGTGTTGCTCTTTTCAAAACCAGTGTTTTTAGGTTGGTACGCTTGGAATACAATATATTAGGGAACTCACCAGCCCATATACACACGTCTGACTTAACGCAAGACCTCTGTCATCTTCTACTATCGAAAGTAAGATTGAGAGGTGATAACTGATAGGGCAATCGACCATGCTTGCCTAATGCGGGTCGGCGGACTTAACACACCATAGAAATTCTTACAAATCGCTGTCGAATGCAGGTTTCCTCACGATGTTTTCCTTCGCCATCATAGTGCGTGGGGATTAGGTTTTGTGGTTTATGTGTGATTTGAACCTGCGGCCACTGTGAACTTGTTGGCAGCGTTTGGTTCGTTACAAACAGACCACCACATACTATAACGGTACTAAATATATTATTCAATTACGAGTTTTGTGGTCTATTTTCCAATGCGAAGTGACGCAATTATTACAATATCATATTTTAGCGTACATTGTTACAACTAGCTTCCTGCACGAAATGTTATTTGGACTTCCAATGAATAGAAAATAACAAATATTTATCGAATAAAACTGAACAATGAACATAGAATAATGCGTCGAGTATTTTTTATCAAACTGCAACAGAATTTCGCAGTGAATAAAATGTATGCGGCCCGGGATTACATTCGCTCGTGTTTTTCTCGGAACTTTGTACAAAGGGAACAGAGCTTATTTAATACAATTTTATATTGGTATTTTATATAGTAAATGAAACATTGGTGATAAATATTTTTAACAAAATATACGGTAATCATCAGGAAGTTCCTCATGACATCGATGTACATATGTTCATGTTCGTGGTCTACCTATGTCTATGTATTTGATAGCTACATATTTTGATCGACATATAATAATTCTAATCATCAATTATATTTGAAGGCTAATCGTATATTTTAAAACCCAGATGCTTTTGGCAAAATATGCAGTCTCAATTAAATCATTGAATAAATACGTAATGATAAATAATAATAAGACTTACATCCAAATTCAAAAAGCAGTTATTTTAAACACTTGTAGGATAGTCCGAAAATTTTTACAGTCCGAAATATCACCTGAACCCAACGTAATCTCGAACCAACCCAACAATCATTTGGCCTAGGCCCGTGACTGTTGTTTTTGTTTTACCGGTTAAATTAAACCGAGTTGTAAAGCAAATTGAACTAAATAATAATAATAATAACACCCAACAGTCACATACATAGTCCTGACCCCACACTAAGATCGAGTCTTGTGTCGTGGGTATCAGGAACTACGAGAGACTTATCGGTCTCACAAACACCCAGACCCGGAAGAAATATTTGTGGGCCGCACAAACATTTCTCTCGGTGCGGGGATCGAACCCGCGGCCTCTCGTTTCACAGCCGGTGTCTAACCAACTGCGCCACGGAGGCTGTCAATGTACTTGAACTCTGCACTGCGTGTGTTCAGTGTTGTAGTATGAATGGTATTGTTATTGTTTGCCGCCTGTGTAAGTAGTAGCAGTAGTAACAGCTGCGCGGCGTCGCGCGGCCACCCCTCGACATTAGTATGCCGGCCGCGCCACGCGAAGCCCTGACCCACAGACATCGCCACTAATACAACCCCTACTACACCAGACTACTTCAATATCCGTAGTTACAACTAGGACGCTTATTATTAGCAGAATCAAGTAAAAAGTTCGCTTTCTGTACGATATTACAAAGTTGGGTAATAGTTTGCTAAAGTATGATAAATCTATTGTTGCTGTACGGAATAGTTGAACAAAGATTATTTCGGGAAGTCGGTTTTCAGGTTTTTATGGTCGTGTTCTTAAGGTGCCTATAGGCAGTTGAGAGGGTAAGTAGTGTTGTGGTGTTACCTGCTGCATCTTATCGAAGTCTAGTGCTGGGCGGTGCCTGCGCGGCGGCGGCAGTGCGATGCGGCGGCGGCGCGGCGACGGCGGCGCCCGGTCCGCGCCCGCCGCGCCCCCCGCCCCCGCCGCGCACGTGCACGCGCCGCTCCGCCGCGGCTTCAGCGCCTCCAGCGGCGGCGACGTGCGGAACCGCACCGGAGTCTCCACCTGCAACACCATCACACTCTTTTGAAAATGTGTTCCTAGTCATCGGTAGAGGAAGGAGCTAGAAGGTTGTGTTGCCGCTATTATCAATTCTTGCTATGTTATTCTTCTCATCGGTAATTCAGTTATCATCGTTATCGGTGAGTTAACTTGCATTCTCGCAAGTGGCATGATGTGTGATGCGGCGGACATGGCACGTACGAGGCGCGGCACGCGGTTAGTACGTCGGATGGGTCTAGATGTGGTTAGTGTGTACCTTGGTGTCGTCGTCGTCGGAGGAGGGCGCGCGCGGCGCCAGCTCGTCCGCGTGGTGCGGCAGCGCGCGCGCCGGCCACTTGCGCTTCTCGGGCGCGGCGGGCGGCGGCGAGGAGGCCACGCGGCGCCGCGACTCGCCCACGCGCGCCACCACCGCCGCCGCCGCGCCCACCGCCGCGCCCGCGCCGCCCGCCGCGCACGCCGCGCCGCCAGCGCCGCCGCCGCCGCCCGGCACGCCGTTGATCACCTGCCATCGTCAGGTCACCACGTCAGCTCGAGACCCACTACTGGCCTCGACAGCCGGCACCCACCTCACATGAATACTACTGCGTGATTCAACTGTGTCTGATGGACTCGCGAGACAAGAGGAAGGTGATTTGGGTGCTTAAGTGGATTGGTTGTGTTAAATTATGCTCAATGCATAATGATTCCTGATTTTAATCAAGTGATTTTTTGTCACCATGACAAATAGTTGTATAGGTATACCCCGACTACGTACATCCACTACCGACAAGATCCCAACCCATGTATTTGTGAACTAGAGAACCCCATTAACATAGCCCTTTGTTGAGGGACGAAGGGGAAATGTGGACTAGTGAATGGCAACGGGTGTGTAATTGAGCACGCTGTTTCATCGCTTCGTCTGTTCTGCAACACGACAACTACGACTCAAACTAAAGGGCAATAACGATACGCGACCGGGGGCCGTCGAGCGCCTACCTAACACAACATAACTGTGCATTGTACATACAGACAAACACAGCACCGTCGCCGCACGTTTCTACATTAACATTCAAAACATTTTATAACGTTGAGATCTGTACCATCCCGTAATATGACCGCACGGTGGGCCTAAAGCCTGTCAAACAAACCCTCGATACCAAAGAAAGCGTACACGCTTTCTTGTGTCTATCAGCAGTGAGCGATTACAGACATATTCGAATTGAGCTAGTGCAATGGCACGTCGCGTGATCTGGGATGCCTGAATCCTATTGGTGAATGCAGCGCCGACCAGATACAGCATTAAATGGAGAAGGACGCAAATATACGAGATAATATAAGATATTGACTTGCTAGCCAACAAATCGATGCCGGTCTGTTCCATTACTTCTTCACACTACACTTAAAAGACTCAAGGTAATAGGAAGAAGGGAACAGGTGGACGACAGGCTGAATGCACAGCAAATATAGGTAGACTCGAGCTAATTTTGAGGCAAGAGTTAAATACATGTACCAGTGTGGTGCATTGTCTGCTGGAGGCGCAGAGATAAGTGGCGGGGGTGGCGGGGGTGGCGGCTGGGGAGTATTCGCGGCACACGCTGGCTAATTTAATAAACGTTGCGACAATTGAACCTCGCGGGGTGGCCGCGGTTATATCATTTTTAGCCCAGTTTGCTTGTCGAGCCGGCCTGGATATACATGTATCTACAAGCTACCGTAGTCTGTACCTTAGGCTGAGTTGCACAAACTCACTTTGCCTTTGACTTTAAAAATGTCAATCCTATACACATGAGACGTATTTGACCTTGCTAAGGTATGGGATTCACATTTTCAAGGTCAAAGGTGTAGGCAAAATTTGTTTGTGCAACCGAGCCTAAGTGAAGACTGAACGACTTGCTTTATTTCCACCAGGCTACGGTAAAGTAAAGCCTGGCTACATAATACTTTAAGCTCATCAGTAACACACGTAAATGTAACTCATCATAAAGTATTTTCTCTTTGAAGTTGACGAAGATAAACTTTTTTCAAGCCTATCATATTTGCATGTTTGTATTTAATACAGAATTATTTTCCTTTCTGGCACGTACATATATAAATACTTCTGTTAGTGTTTATATAACATTAATATTCAAAGAAACTCGCCGGATGAGCTGACAGCTTCACAAACAGTTACTGAGAACATACTCATATTTATTTTGCAAATGTAAAACATTGAATTGTACGTTTTTATCTTATCCTATATCACTCGTTGTTGACGACGGCCTCGCCGTCTTTATCAAGTGTTTGGATTTGCCAAAGGTAATATAAAACAAAAAAGGTAATATAACTGATGTTTATCGGTATCCACACATTTTTTCACCCCTGTTTTGTCCTACACATAATAGACAGTTCTTAACTAGTCATAATATTACACCCAGCCTGCAAAATATCAGACTTAAACAAAACTTGAAACTTGGTGATTTATCTGTGTATCACATTTTGTACGTAAAAATAAATGTCTTATATTAGGAAACTATATTAGGATAAACCTAAAAGTATAATATATCCTTGGATAAATAACATTAACGAAGCTTGAAAAGTTAAAAATAATTGGTTAATATACTGAGGGTAGGTGGAGAAAGGAAGGCGTCGCGCGCGGAGTGAGGTGCGCGCTCACACTTGACCGCGCCACAAAGCGATCGCTTGCACGGTAATTATATTCGGTTCCTAAATGAAGTCCATTACGTTCGGTCCAGGCGTTCGTATTAATTCAATAAACATGAACACACACCGCGCCGCGACCTCATGTCTACTCAGTACTCACTACCAGGGATGTTGCGAATATTCGCATCCGCATCCGCAAATGCGGAACTTCCGCATAAATTTGGACATCTGTATCCGCATCCGCATCCGCAATAATCGATGCGGATGTTTTATGCGGATGCGGATGTAATACAAAATAAGACAAGACAGAAATTTGGCGGTGCCGGCTCATGGCGCGTGCCGTTCGGAAGTAGTGTTGCCAGGTGTCCCGCTTTACGCGGGACGTCTCGCTTTTCAGCGGTTTGGGGACGCGTCCCGATTGAACCTACGCCGGGACGCCAAATGTCCCGCTTTTTGACCACCGTTATCAGAACGAATAAAAAACGAAATCTTACACACTTTTATTTATAATCCGTACTGTATTTCGCGTTTTCCTACAATTATTTACCTACTTAGTATCTATTTCGATTTTAAAGTAGTTTCGATAGGCTGATTCTAAAAAAATATAGGGCTTTGAATAAATTCTTGCGGTTTGTTCACGAATTCCTTTCTTATTTTAGATGGTAAAACATGTGTAAGGAAATACTGTATGTGAACTTATGTCTTAGTGAATATTAGCTAGCTCCAATGAAAATTCCTTAGTAACAATTTCAAGCTTAGAGAGCATTACTGGCGATTTTTTTTTACGAAATGTATATGTAGATGTAATTCAAAAGAAAAACGCATCTTAACTTCACATAATTCTCTTCGAGCATTATAGCGAGCATAATTTGTCAAAATTCATGTGCAAAGACGTGTCGGAAAATATAAATTTTCATCGTGGCGATAAAGATCGCTCTGGTAAATCGAATAGTTTTAGTCTGAGAATTTAAGGAATAACTTGATGTACACCCATAGTAAACGCTAGAGGAAAAATTAAAATCGTTTTGTGTAAATTTTTGAAATATTTGGAGTAAGGTAAGAAACCTCTGCCTATCATTCCCTTCTGGAAAAAAGGCGTGAGTTTATGTATGTATGCATGCTAAGAAACCATGGCGCCTTATGAATTGAAGCCTCGAGAGATATAGTAGGTACTTGGTCTGATTGAGCTGCGCTTTCATTATTATACTAATAACAAAAAACGGCTATTGTCTTTGAGAGCCTCCAAAGACGCGACGTTTTTCTATGTAATAAGTTTAAGCTGCTAGAAAGAGGGAGAGTAATAATTTGTGAAAGTAAAAAAAATATAATTTTCTCTTCCTTAAGAACTTAAGAACTCGTCCCGCTGAAGAACTCAAAATCCCGCTTATTTGAATGTCCAGTCCCGAATTTTCAAAAACTAAACCTGGCAACGCTATTCGGACGTGCCATTGATCGATGGGAGCGAAATAAATAGTGACATGATCCGACGCGTTTATTGTTGCTATGTAAATCGATTCTTCTAGTGAATATGAGAGTCGAGAAATACCAGAAAATGGTAGCACTGAAGCTGTATTCCAAAAAAAATTCTTTCTTACCACAATAAAAAAAGGGCCTATGTGGATGAAAATCCTCTTAAGTGGTGTTTATCGAGAGGAATTAAAAATATTATTGCCGATAGCACAAAGATTTTTATCCACTCCACTAAGTAGTAATCCTAGCGAACAATTATTTGCAGCGTGGGTTTAATTTACCAACCTCGTCCTAAACGCCTTGTTATCAGAAAAGGCGGACCGGCGTTATACTTAATAAATGAAACGGTGTTCTTTTGCGAGCTCTTGGGGCTACTCAAAACGAAGGTAATGCATTTAATTATCAATAGAGAAGATGGCTAAAACCTTGCACAAGCATGGGATCGAATTCTACACTTAATTATATCGGAACCCAAAAGACCAACTGCCCGACATCCAGACACAGTTAGCTTCTTCTGCGTAGACTGAAATGCAAAAACAGATTGACGTTTTAAATTAAATTTTTAATTTAATAATTGTAAATTATGGTTAATTAAATTCCGCCCTGTGACCATGAATCCTTTAAAGTAATCGAAATATCGGGATGTTAAAAAATATAAAAAATCAACATAGATAAATCGATAAATATTATCAAGCGATAAAATCCGTAAATAATAGTTTAATTTCAATATTCATTCATATACTATATTTATATAAGATGTTAAACATCCGCATCCGCATCCGCATCCGCGGATGTGAGCCTTTGAAAATCCGCATCCGCATCCGCATCCGCGGATGTGAAAAAATCGACATCCGCAACATCCCTACTCACTACTCACTACGCGCTCTATTGTTTGCTCCCATATAATGCGTTATGTATCAAATTACGCCCGTAGTCTGTCAACCAGTGCTTTCAGCCATTATAATTGTGCGCTTCGAGGTGGATCGCTGTTTGATCAACAAAAATTCTACGAATAATGCTAAAATAATATGCACTCAAATATTTACGAATGTATTTTCGAGGGGTAGAGATGACTCTAGTCACTAGTCACTCACAGTTCCTAGAGCTTATTTCAACCATAGTCTGTGATAGGCGACTAGCCTTTCGTCATAGGTACAATTTCTTGTTTAGTAAATCAAGTCAGGTTTTCATACTGAAAACTCATATAAGATGAATTGCCCATCCAGGGAACTAAACCACGGACTTAACGAGTCACGTGCCACAGATTATATTGCTTGCGCAATGGATAGTGAATTATTACCTTCTCATGTTTGTCATTATTAAATAACTGCCAATTAATATATTTGCTATGGAAAATAATATTACAAATGTATGTGTCATATGGTATTACGTAATGTAAGAGATAATTAATTTCAACTAACCGCACAATATCCATAAAATACCGGATAAATAGCAATAGAATTCGCAGTATTGTAAATAAATGAAGTTAATATCCTGGGATCATTGGACTGCATACGCGGACACCAATTGAAAGACGGCCAAAGGACTTAGTATGGTGGAATATACAATTATAAAATTGAATATTATTACAATATTTAAATTATGTGCAATTTTAATATTTAAATGATGGGTGAATTAACCTTCGTAGCTATCTATAACAAGAAGCAACTACATTATAAGGCTACGCTATCAATAAAGTTAAGTTCACCATTAACACGGATAAGTTGAGTGTTTGAGGGAATATAACATTTCATGCATTTCTGATACTGGGGATTCGCGCAGTCAGGCTGGAGCATCGCAGTTTGCAAAGTAAGCGTCTACACTCCAGAAACCATTAAAAGACGTTAGTGCCGAGAAAGCGATGTCTCTCGCTTTGTTGCATTCAAAATGCGCTCAAACAAAAGAATTTCTTATTTGAAGTAAAGTGAAACAAAAACAAATGTTTGCGCAGGCGGCAGGCGGCGAGCGGCGCGCGGCAGGACGCGAAAAATGAATAACGCCAACCGGGCATTGTCTCGGCGTTCAGAGCTGCGCTTGTAGACACGCAGTGGATGCAAACCTATATAGTATATACTGACGCGCCACCTAATCACAAAGAGACGCATACTATCATTAAAGGTAAGCGACGATTTAGTAGGAAACCGGTAGCTGATAGGTTAGGTTGACGCCAGGTAGAACGGGCGAACCATATGTACACAGTCAGATCATAAGTATTGTCACACAGTAAAAACTTTTCTTTTAGAATGCTGGCCACAAAAAAGTTTATTGAATTCGAATTTCGAATGGTTCTAATATAATAAAAATGTATACTTTTTAGAATTTTACTCATTTTTAAATATGGAGTGGACGCTTAAAGAAGACCGTGTTGCAGTTATTGCGTTGCATCGTTGCGGTTACGCGCCAATTCAAATTATTGACATACTGAAAAATTTGAATATAACCAAAAGATTCGTTTATCGTACCATCAAACGATACAATGAAGACTCTAGTGTAGATGACAGGTCAAGAAGTGGTCGCCCTCGGTCTGTTAGGACTCCAGCAGTGATAAAAGCTGTGAAGGCGCGAATTCAAAGAAATCCCAAACGTAAGCAGAAACTGTTGGGCCTTCAGATGGGGTTAAGCAGAACCACGGTGAAAAGGGTGTTAAATGAAGACTTAGGGCTTCGAGCATATCGAAGAAAAACAGGACATCGTTTGAATGCTCGTCTAATGGACCTGAGACTGAAGAGATGCCGCACTTTGTTGAAGCGGTACGCGGGAAAAAAATATCGGGAAATTCTTTTTCAGATGAAGAATTTTTTACCGTAGAAGAGAGCTACAACAAACAAAATGATAAGGTGTACGCACACAGTAGTGAAGAAGCGAGCAACCGTATTCCGTGTGTCCAACGAGGTCATTTTCCATCATCGCTCATGGTATGGTTGGGAGTTTCTTATTGGGGCTTAACAGAGGTACATTTTTGTGAGAAAGGTGTAAAAACGAATGCAGTTGTGTATCAAAATACAGTCCTGACGAACCTTGTGGAACCTGTTTCCAACAAGATTCGGCGCCAGCTCATAGAGCGAAGAGCACACAAGACTGGCTGGCGGCGCGTGAAATCGACTTCATCCGGCACGAAGACTGGCCCTCCTCCAGTCCAGATTTGAATCCGTTAGATTACAAGATATGGCAACACTTGGAGGAAAAGGCGTGCTCAAAGCCTCATCCCAATTTGGAGTCACTCAAGACATCCTTGATTAAGGCAGCCGCCGATATTGACATGGACCTCGTTCGTGCTGCGATAGACAACTGGCCGCGCAGATTGAAGGCCTGTATTCAAAATCACGGAGGTCATTTTGAATAAACTTTAGTATCATAAGAATCTATGTTTTGTTAAGTTCATTTTGGTATATAAATGGTTACATAATGAATAAACTTGTTTTAATTATTTTATATTAAACATGTGACAGAATTTATGACCTGACTAGGTACAGGTAATTTCAATACTCAGATCCAACGTAGATATCAATTAATATTCTTGAATACTTTTTTGATCTGATAAACATACTCAACAATCACACATACATAGATTGTGTATTGGTGTCATGACTATCAGAATTCAAAAAGTACGAAAAATTTTGCTCCAACAACCAGAAACTGAATATTTGTTTCGTAAATCGAGCCCCTAATACTTGTTTCACAATTTTGTTCACTTTACCAAAATAGGTTGTTTAAAAATAATAAAGCAGACTAGTTATTGCTAAATATTTCCCATAGCAAGTACTTAATAAGTTGATCCCGGAAAAATAAAACATTCTACGGGATCACTGAATGCTCGAGGGGGAATAGCAAATAATTTCCATTCACAAAGTTGTGTTGTAAAGTTTGTTATGATTGCTGTTCCGTCGCAATAAAGTGGTTCCATGATTGGATGTGCCTTTTGAATATTGAAGCTGTACATTAATTTACATGTCGAAAATATAATTTAATTATTTTATTCATCTCGTGAATTAAGTTACTAAAGAAAAATTAAGTTGAGTCATACATATTATGAAGAGATGTATATGTATGACTAAAGCCGATTAAACATTAGAAATGTAATGATGCAATTTTATAAATTTAGCCATTTCATAAAGCAGCTATTACCACATGCTTGTGTAAAGAACATTATGTAATTGAAGAGGTGTATAAAATGTAATTTTCCCTCATTTGCCCTAATTCGTGAAGTTGTCTATTTGATTTGATGTATAACAACTTTTCGGACACTTCTCTTTAAGTTAATAATAGTCGTAAGTGAAAATAAACAAACAGCTTGCCTCAATTTAAGATAAAATTGTAATTCACGGTTCACAGCCCGACACGGCGCGTTAAACCAATGGAGCTACACTAAATAGTGATGACATGAAGTCTGAGAATACTGCAAATTGCAACCAGTGGCTGTGGGGTGGCACTGGATGACGTAAAACGCAAGTTCCCCCCCGCACCGCCCGCCGCAGGGCGTTCACCCCCGCCCTCGCCAACGCCGCAGGGGGTGCCCGCCAGGTTAACCTTCCACAATTACGTGATTGCTCTTACGTGTTTCACTGCTTTTGGGTATATGTGACAGAAATAAGTCGGCGAACTTCAGTATTAGATGAATATTTTTGTTGGCATAACAAAACTTTATGTTATGTATATGTTATGGGCCAAGTGATTAATCTGGCATTATTCATAATGCCCGGGCAATATGAATAATGCCCAATAAGAGCGGGCACTGTGATTATAACCAATCAATTTATCACATTGCCTGGGCATTATGAATAATGCCAAGTGCCTATTGGGCAGAGTGATGTAAAGTGAATCAAAATCAAAACAATGAGCCGAAGTGGTAGAATTTAGAATAGGGCAGCACGAGGGGGTGGGTTGTGAGGAGTGGAGGGGGAGGAGGAGTGTCGCACCTCCCCTGGTACAACTCCCATGAAAAGGTAACGCATTGTTCCTGAGAAATATCTATTATAGTATTAAAACATTTGTTGTCAATACAAATTAGCTTCTGCATCGTCTCCGGCGCTACGAGAAATTCAGCCCCTTCGCCCTTGCGTAACAAAAGATAGGCACCCATGCTCACCTCCGCAGCTTCGGCTTGCTGGTCGTGACTGGCGACCAGCCTCAGCCGCTACGGCTCGCACGGTTGCCTATCCTTCGTTACAGCGGGCGGGGGCTACTCTCCCTCCGCGCCTCCGGCTTTTTATATACACTCTAGGGTCGGTAGCCAAAAGACTACGTGAAGTCGGGGTGTCCCTAGTCGGTTTTGGGGCACAGTCGACCTAACTGATCCATAAAGTTGGTACACTAATTTTCTTCTGAAGGTAATGTTTCGGACGTTAAAAAAACTACTAAACATAACCATATCAATTCTAATTTATGGGTCTATCGCAGATGCGACAATGCGGAAGCGCACCTCGTAAAAAATCACCTATTAATCCCATTGCCCGATCATCATGTCGCCATATTCATAATGCCCGGGCAATGTGATAAATAGGTGAGTTTAGATTGTAATTAATCACTTGGCCCGATATGGCTCGGCAATATTCATACTGCCCGGGCATTATGAATACTGCCCGCATTAATCACTTGGCCCATAACATATATATCACCGTTAAATTGTGAATACCGTTAGATTATAATCTATCTAGCGAGATTGTGAACTGTCGAAAGATTGTGAACCGTAGGTTAGGTTAGGTTAGGTTGAACAGTTTCACTACGCTAGATTATAATCTACCGAAAAAATAATACGTTAAATTGCAAGCAGTTGTTCTTGTTCACAATCTTTCGACAGTTCACAATCTCGCGAGATATAATCTAACGATATTTACAATTTTACGGTGAGTGGTGACATATATATTTGTCAGCATTGGTAACGCAGCTGACTAATACTCGGTGCGAGGCCGCGGGTTCGATCGGTGACAAAAGTCTTTAGTAGTTTCTGCTACCCACGTCGCAAGAATTGAAACTTATTGTGGGGTGAAGCAGTTTAGACACCGCATTACAATGTCCAATATGATTCGAGATACGTAGGTCAAGGAAAAACGCAATAAATAGTCAACTGAATATTATTTTCCTTTTTCGTTTTATATTGTATGTAATATTGTACTCATTTATCGGCTCGCAAAGACTCGGGAAAAGGCGACACTTGACATTACCAAATGCCGATGTGTCAAGGATTCCCGAGGCGCTTTGGTATGTGAGGCTAACGCGGTGAAGGAGAGGTGGCGCTCTTACTTCCACGGTTTATTTAACACCATACCTCTGGGAGTGTCCTACCCTGAATTGCCCCCAAACCAAGGTCTTGTTGCACCTGTTGCACCTGAAGAAGTTCTCTGTAGTCTTCGTCGCATGAAGAACCGGAAAGCGGTAGGGCCTGACCATATTCCGATAGAGGCGTGGAAGTCGTTGGGGCTTCATGGTGTGGAGCTTCTTGCTGCGTTATTCAACCGCATCCTGAATACCAAAAACATGCCTGACTCATGGCGGTTGAGTGTGATAACTCCCGTATACAAGGGTAAAGGCTGTGTTCAGGAATGCGGTAATTATCGCGGCATTAAGGTCATGAGTCATACCATGAAGCTCTTCGAACGCGTCATCGAGGCCAGGCTCCGACAAGAGTGTACTGTCTCTGAGTGTCAATATGGCTTCCGTCCTGGTAGTGGTACTACTGACCCGATATTTGCACTCAGGATGCTCGGCGAGGCATACAGGACGAAGAAGAAGCCACTGCACATGGCTTTCTTGGACCTGCAGAAGGCCTTCGACTGTGTGTCGCGACAGGCAATCTGGTGGGCGATGAGGGTGAAAGGAATACCGGAAGCCTATGTGGACATTATCAGAGACATGTACCTCCGATCCGAGTCCTTCGTTCGGACCGCCGTTGGCGATACGAATCCTTTCCCGATTGATGTCGGTGTGCACCAAGGCTCGGCGCTGAGTCCATTCCTCTTTAGTGTTGTGCTCGACGCCATTACGTCTCACATCCAGGACCCTGCGCCCTGGTTGTTGATGTATGCCGATGACATTGCACTGGTAGAGGAGGACCGGCGACTTTTGGAGCGCAAGGTCAACCGGTGGAAGGAGACACTCGAGAGCGGTGGTCTGAAGTTAAATGTGGCGAAGACCGAGTACATGGCTTGCGGGAGTACGGACCCCCAAAGCATCGTGATAGGGAACGAACTTGCCGTGAAGACGGACAAGTTCAAGTACCTTGGGTCCGTACTGCATGAGTCCGGTGACATCGACCTTGACGTCAAAGCCCGTATAAGCGCTGCTTGGGCTAAGTGGAGGGAGGTCTCAGGCATACTCTGCGACCGCAGGATGCCGATGAGGCTCAAGGGTCTCATCTATAAAAGCATCGTGCGGCCGGTGCTCCTGTATGGTTCTGAGACGTGGCCTGCCCTCAAGCGGCACGTCCAGGAGGTTCACGTCGCGGAGATGAAGATGCTGCGGTGGATGTGCAACGTTACGCGTTTGGACAAAATCCGTAACGAGCACATCCGTGGCAGTCTTGGTGTCCGCGATGTGGCTGATAAACTCCAGGAATCCCGCTTGAGATGGTATGGTCACGTCCTAAGGAAACCGCAGGAGTACGTCGGTAATGTGTGCCTGAGCCTCAATATTCCCGGACCTTGACCGCGGGGTAGACCCAAGAAGCGCTGGCTCGATGTCGTCAAGGAAGATATGAGGGTCAATGGCCTTACTATTGAGGATGCCGAAGATCGGGCGAAATGGAGGAGAATTTGCCGGAAGGCGGACCCTGGCACCGGCCGGGATAACGCCAGGTAGAAGAAGAAGAAGAAGATTGTATGTAATATTGTACATGACAGGCGGAAATACTTATAATTTGCTAATCGATTGTTATATTAACCTCAAAATATTTGACGTAGTGTCGCGTAGCTTTATGTAATAATATTACATTCGGGATTGATATCATGTTTATTATTATGTCTGGTGTTGATATCAACTTACAATAAATGCATGAATATTGCCAAAATATAATTTTGCTTACTTATTTCGGAAAATCGTTAATTGTTTGACATCGGTCCTTTCATACAACGAACAAACACATTCTATTAGTCTTCGACGAGAACTGTTTTTGATAATATTTTTATTTTATTAGATTTATTACGGTTTGAAATATTTAAAATTTTACAGAAAAAGATACAGAAAATAAATTGTTTTATACGAACTGCACTATTTTATAAACAAACACAAAATGCCCAAAAAACATAATTAAAACGTAAGGAAATATTAATATCAGAATGTTAAACAAGGTTATGGTCAAATAGTTACATTTTTAAATCTTCAATATACATATGGATAGTTTTTATTGACGTCGAAGAATCATGGTAAATATCAATTATCAAGGTTATTAATGTTACTAGAAAGCTTATTGTAGAGAGCGCAATACGAGATGGGGGAATGTTTACCAATAGATAATGCGGTGATAAAAGCAATAATCTCAGCATTGGTTAAATGTACATAGCATTAAGCCATACCACCCACTCTGCTGCATCGTCACTTGGTAGAGTTTACGACATCCGCGGGAGGATGCGGAGCGGTCCCGTTCTAAGGACGGATATCGCCAGTCCATTACATTTACATCGTGGTTATTTACAGAAAACATTAAAACAGTTACTATTGCGCTGTCGGGGTGTTTGCAGAACTAGAGGCGTTGCACGTGTATAATGATAGTTAATGAACATTGCCATGTAAACATAATATAAGAAAAGTCGTTGATACATTGCCGAGCTTCTCATTTCTTTTTGCGAGGTATATTTTGGAATCAAATGTAAAAAAGGTAACTGCTGTATCTGAAGAGATAGAGAGAGTGGTTCCTCCGACCATTACAATGAGCTTGTTAATATTTAAATAAAACTGGAAAATAAGTGAAAAGATTGTTAATATATGTACAAGGCAGTAATATGAAAAACAAACTCGTCAAGCAAATTACCGTCCCGGTGGGGTTGGGGAAATGTGCCAGCCGTCAAGTTCCAGCAGATAAATAGGATAACACGACCATTACGCCATTAAAAAGAATCCGCGTCGACATCGCACCGTGTACCGCCTTGTCAAACAGTGTTGCACACACACACAAACGCACATACTCACACACAAACACGTATACACACACCTACACACACACGCCGCACGCGTGACATGTCGCCCCGGCGCGGGGTCAACGCACAGCACCGCCACAACACCGCCGACTCTCCCGGAACATTTTTTATATTTTTCACGTTAACTGCACGCTTTTTTCACTTCATCATGAGTAAAGAGCGATGCTGGCTCGCGACGAGTATGGCGAGGGTACGAGAGGGGGTGGAAGGGGCGCACTCTCCAAAATTCATGTCGACGTTGATTGTATGGCAAGACATATCGTGGGAAATTATATGGGTACAGGAAATGCCCTTTGATTAATTATTATAATCAAGTTATAGTATATTGATTGTAACAAAAAATGCTTTACAGTTGTGAAAATATAAGTCAGATGATTAGCTTTCATAATTAAACAACTGATTCTAAGGTTGGTTTTGAAGTGCAACGTTCCATGAGACTTTTTTCAAATCCAGTAGAGTATACTGCCTTAAAATAACTACATGAAGATATATGTGTGTTGTGCGTTATTAGGTAAGACAAACGAGCGATGGTAACAAGTTGCTCCGTGTCAATTGGACGCAAGCAGCCGAAATTGACTGCAAGTAATTGTGATTAAACTGCGCTCCGTATCACTTCACTTCTATACCTACACTCATAAGTGTTGATCGTTAAGAGACTCTCATTAATCCTGGTTACCGAACCGGTTAAAGTGAACACACGACAGAAGTATAATAGTTTCTTAGGCGAATGTTACACATTGTATTAATAAACTATCATTCACGTATTATATCGCGGATTTGGATTCATTTTTTAACTTCCCGGCATTTAGATTACTTTATTGCTTTATTTCGTCGTTTCTTTTTCTTTATTTATTATTTAAATCTGTGATAATATTCATAAATTATTGTTTTATTTAAACAACAGAAGTATTTATTAAGTGACATTAAATGATAACAAAGAATATCAAGTTCGCGAAACGAAACGTATAATTGAGTGCCCACACTCCGCGTTAAATGAAAATTATCTTCGCTTTCTTATAATCAGAAAACCTTCATTTAAATAGGTAAATTATGAACGTTGGAGAGAGCTGCTTCTTTTTATAAAGCCATACGTATACGTCGTAGACCGAAGGTGCGTTCTGCGTTCAGTGAGAAACCAATAATTATGCTATAATAGTGATTCTAAATTAAACACTATTATGATTTCACTCCTTACTTAGTGCTTCTACAAATTAATAACCACGCATTACGTATTTGGGAAAACGAGAATGCAAACAAGCCACCATATATTTCATACCTAACAAGGAAATTAATTATTTGAATACCACAGTATATTATGTGCATACATGTATAATGAGCGTTTATGGCAAATAAATCTAAGCTGGAATGCTGTTTGCTATTTAAGACTTTAAAACACGTTTATTTCCAACTATTTCTTGCAGAGCTCATTGAAATTTTAAAATGGACTTGGTATATGCAGGATTTATAAAGAATTTCCAGTTCGAATTGTTATTTTTATTATTGAGATAGAAATAGATCGTTAATGACTTTGCTTATGATAACATAGAAAAACATAATTATGTCGATGCATTTTCTGCACGTCAATTAAGTATTAACTTCAAATTACAGGGACAAAGAAACTTCAGAAACTTCAGAAACTCAACACCCTGTACACCAACAAAATGTTGCTAGGATATTACGTTTTTATATCAGGATAATATTTATGAAAGAAAAACAATAATATGTTGAAATCGTGGAAAAGTTTACATTTATCATAATTCAGTAGATAAAAAACTATTTATAGTACGTATTGAGAGCTGATTAAATGAAATCGCTATAAGTTAGGTGGTCGACTCTAATATTAGTAGAGGTTGTTAAATTCATCACAATACAATCTTGAAACATCGTGAACCGTTCAAATCTCTATTTGTAATTGTACAGTAATGCCATGTAAATGCCCATTGTAAATCTGGGCCGTATTGACATAACGTAACTGGTAACCCAAGCCGCGTGTATCAACACAATGTCACGAATGCAGACGACACAGGACACAGCCAGGACACTGGACACTGGCCACGACACACGTCACGCAGACCTATTAGACAGCAGCGGGTTTGTGACTCACACATTGCTTTAACACTGCATAATGATGTGCAAATTCCAGTCAGGGACTGACTATTTTGGTATCATATAACAATATGTCTTACTGGAGGATTCTATTGGAGGAGTTTGAGTAGCAAAGACAAAATTGGCCGAAGGAAAGAAGCATTTAGTAGTTGTAATAAGACCGCAATACACAGAGTCTAATACTAATCAGACGGGAGAGATAGTTTCTTACAATTCCTGCGAGGACAGATTAATGCGTACCTACACGTAAATAATTGCCAAGAATACAGATGCTCGCAAAGCCTTGTGGAGACACTAATTAGTAATTTGTTTTAACCCGTAAAGAAATTGATCAGAAGGAAAACAAACAGCAGGAGTTGGAAATAAATTATCGACCAGCAGTCTATTAGAGTTGGACTATGAATGAAACATGTCGGCACTCGACCACCGCGGCGCGGCTCCGGTTAAATATAGAAGCGATATGCCACATATAACCGATATTGATAAAGCTGCAGTTGGATGCCTTTATACACATTCGAATAAATAGTTCAACACGATATGATCGGACATTATAATGTTTTATGGCTGTTTTGTAACTTTTTGTTTGGAAATTACGAATGACTACGCGTGGGCGTTCATGGACGGCGGTGATTTTTAAACAAGTAAGCTCGTTTGTCGCTGTTGTTAATAAAAAATACTACTACTTTTTAATGGCTTTTCTAATGTTGTAAAAGAACATCTTCAAATTGCTTCTAAAACATTGTCGAACCATCTGATTAACAGTTATTAACTAATAGGCGCCTTTTAAATAACTCGGTAAAGTCTTTTCAGTGTTTGTATCATTAAATGAGCAATATTAGAAGAATAATTTAGGATAAATGAAGAGATTATTCGTTTTCTGCTAATTTTTTTGTGAGACAGGATTAGGATGTGATCGGGACTTCATTCAGCATCTTTAAGCCAGAAGTAGCTTTGCTTGGCAACGAAGATTTTGAGGTAAGAAATAAGAACAGGGTATAGGTATTAAAAATGTGACGCATTGGATAGAGAGAGCTTAGTCCATTGAAATGTTACAATTTAAAGACCGAATATTGCATTTTTTAAAGGACGCAATTTTATTTTTGGGGCATGTTTGGGGGGTCAATAGAAGCTTAACCTCAAGTTTGTGGGGTCGCCACTCTTATCCCCCAGCCGCCATCTTGGAAAAAGGGATGAAATCACTTTTTTCGCGATATCTCGGAAACTATGCGTGTTACAAAAAAATTAAGGACATAATTTGTAGCAAATTGTTTTGCCTACAAATATTTTTATATAACTTTTTGCCCTAAATTAAAAAAGAAGTTAAAAGCAAAAAAATGAAGAAGAAATTTCTTAAGAGAAATCTTCCCATTTCTCTTAAACGTAGACTCGTCGACATGTGTATCTTACCAATTCTCACATACGGAGCTCAAACCTGGTCTTTGATCGAACTTCAGAGGTCCAGGCTCGGGGTTTGTTAAAGATCTATGGAGCGCAGCATGCTAGGCGTAACACACATGGACAGAGTGTCCAATAACACCTTGCGCTCCATAACCAGAGTCAAGAATGTTGCACAGAAATCGGCCGAACTAAAGTGGGATTGGACGGGTAACGTCACCCGGATGCACCCGAAGAGGTGGGCAAAGATTGCCACTCAACGGCCTAAGGATGGCGAGAGGCCACGCGGCAGGCCTCAGAAAAGGTGGAGCGACGATCTCGACCAATTTAGCAGCACTTTGATGGCATCAGCAACTGATCGAGATAAGTGGAAGGAGTTGAGGGAGACCTTTGCCCAGAAGGACATAATAGGTTAATAAAAATAAAAAAAGCAAAAAACGTGAGTTTTTTTTTATAAAAAGTAATAGAGCAAAAAAGAAAATTTTTATAGAAATTTATTTATTTATTGATTTATTTAATCCTTTACTGCACAAAAATAAAAAAAAAATACAGTGAAGAAACAACACAAAAATAATAGTACAAGAGGCGGCCTTATCACTCTAGGTAATTTCTTCCAGGCAACCTTTGGATGGATATTGAGATAGGAAAAATGAGCGGGCAGTCTAAGGTATATAAAATAGTAATATATATATATAATATACATACGTATATACGAATACATACCAACATAATATATTAAAATACACATACATACAATTTACCATATACATAAATATATAAACCTATCCTAACATTTACCAAAGAGGCGAATGGACAAGATATTCCTCAGCTATGCTCTAGTTGAGAAAGGAAATGGTCTTTAATCATTTTTTTAAAAGACGACAGTGTTCGTGCCCGTCTTATCTCGACTGGAAGTGAGTTCCACAGTCGGACAGCTTGGACTGCAAATGATTTGTCCATGAATACTGTGGAGTGCATGGGCATTTTTAGTTTCAGGTTCTCCGACGACCTCAAGGATCTTGAATGTGAGTCGTGGAGAAATATGAATCGATCTTTCAGGTAACGGGGCGTGAGAGGATTAAACATTATATTGTATAAAAGTGAAAGAATATGAGTATTCCGACGAAACCGGATGGGTAACCACTTGAGCTTAGTACGAAATTCAGAAACATGGTCATATTTGCGAAGGCCAAATATGAATCTTATACAAAAATTCTGGAGACGCTCAAGCTTATTAAGTTGGTCCTCGGTGAGATCTAGATAGCTGACATCGGCATAATCAAGGATGGGGAGTAGGAGAGTTTGCGCAAGTGAAATCTTCGTGGTAATGGGCAGAAGATTGCTCAACCTTCGCAAGGACCTTGCCGAGGCAAACAGCTTTCTACTAAGTTCACGAAGCTGCGGGCCCCAATTGAAGGATCTATCAATGAGTAAACCTAGATTCCTAACTGTGTCGCTAAATGGGATGGAAGTGCCATTACAGTAGACGGATGGTAGTTGGTTCCAGTTTATATTTGAGATTAATCTGGAGCTGCCAATAACAATAAGTTGTGTTTTGGATGGATTGACCATTAATCCATAGGTCTTGCTCCACTCACAGATCAGCTGTATGTCAGAGTTAATTCTTGCAATAGCGTCAACCATCTTATCCAAGGGCGCCCGGGTGTAAATTTGGAGATCATCAGCGTAGAGGTGGTAGGAAGAACAGAGATTATTGGTTATGGAATTTATAAAAACTGCGAAGAGTAAAGGAGACAACACGCCGCCCTGTGGAACGCCAGCAGATACAGGGCACCAAGAGGAATAACTATCCTCAACCCGAATGCGTTGCCGGCGCCCAAACAGGTAACTACGAAACCAATCAATTGCCATTGGAGATATGTTAAGAGAACGTAGTACACCAAGTAACACATCAAAATCGACAGTGTTGAAGGCGTTGCTGAAATCTAGCAATGCTAGGACTGTCAGCTGGCCTTGCTCCATGCCCGATCTGATGCCATCCGTAATATGAGTCAGAGTGGTAGTTGTACTATGCCCAGGACGAAATCCTGGGCATAGTGATTGGAGAGGATTTAAGAGGTTGTTACTGGAAAGGAAATCGTTAAGTTGGGTATGGATCAGGCGTTCGAGGACTTTGGACAGGAAAGGTAGAATGGCAATAGGGCGAAATTCAGACAGTATAGAGGGCTTAGGTTTTTTTGGAATGGGGATTATGTGGGCTTCTTTCCAAGCAGTAGGAAATGACCCACTGGAAACGGAATAGTTCAGGATGTGGCAAATGACGGGAAGGATTTCGTCTAGGATAGGAAGAATCATATTACGGCTGACACAGTCGCTACCCATGGCATTTGATGAGATAAGAGTAATGGTTCTCCTAACATCACAAGTGGCAAATTGTTTAAATTTAAAAGCTGAACATTGAGGAGTTTTAATGGTAGAAAGATGCTTTATAGTATTATCTTTGGTTTTCCTGTCAAAAAAAGATGCACAGGAGAAGTGATTGTTTAAGGAATTTAAATCAATGGATTTCGGAATTGAGTCTTGTGTAGGTTTACCCACTCCTAATGCCTTCAGAAATTTCCAGACTTTAGCTGGATCTCCGTTTTCAACTGAGTTGTGAATATGTCGGCGTTGAGCATTCCTACACACCTTACTGCAGTGATTCCGAATGGCAACGTACTTAAGCCAATTTGATTCATTGGGACGACGTTTATACTTGGACTTGGCTGACGCTTTTTTACGCAACAGATCTTTTATTTCATTGGAGAGCCAAGGTGACGGAAGGTGTTTTATTTTAACTAACCGAACAGGTGCATGTTTGTCGAACAGACTAGTCAATGTCCTTGTGAAAAGGTCAACCTTGGCATCCACACAGTTCGACTGATAGAGAGCACTCCAATCAATGGCACTAGCATCCTTGCAAAGATTAAGAACGTTCATGCCCCGAAAATTTCGCTGCAGAAGGATTTTGGGTGATGGTTTAGGAGGACGAACACGATAGGATAGGAATAAGAGGTCATGGTAAGAAAATGCGTCAGCAGAACATTGACCATGTTTTGCCACGTGGTTTACAGAGGAGACAAAGATAAGGTCTAGGAGAGAAGGAGTGCAGTTCGGAGAATGATGAGTTATAGAGTATATAATTTACTCACTTTTTTGCTCATAACTTCTTTAATTTTTAATTTAGGGCAAAAGTTATATAAATATATTTGTAGGCAAAACAATTAGCTACAAATTATGTTTTTACAATTTTTTTGTAAGACGCATAGTTTCCGAGATATCGCAAAAAAGTGTATTTACCCTTTTTTCCAAGATGGCGGCCGGGGGCAAGGGTGGCGCCACCCCCCCCCCCCCACAAACTTGAGGTTAAGCTTCTATAGACCCCCCACACATGTCCCAAAAATAAAATTGCGTCCTCTAAAAAATGCAAAGCTCATGTATCATTTTAATGGACTAGCTCGGGCTTCCCTACATTGTTTTTTAAATTTTAACATTATCTCCGTATCATGTATTAGCATTAGTGTGTCGTACCTCTAGTTCTTCCTCGGAGGAGTGATGGTCGTACAAGTGGTCGGGCTCGGGGTCGGGCAGCAGCCGCGGCTCCGGCTCGCAGGCGCACGCCTCGCCGCCCATACCTGCGTACACGACATAATAACACTCGTTAATATATTTAAAAAAAAAGT
Source organism: Hyles euphorbiae (assembly GCA_023078785.2). Classification (NCBI taxonomy): domain Eukaryota; kingdom Metazoa; phylum Arthropoda; class Insecta; order Lepidoptera; family Sphingidae; genus Hyles; species Hyles euphorbiae. The sequence goes on from CM041040.1 coordinate 20,918,291, forward strand.
TTCGTTTGTATCTTAAAGAAGCAGGTAGAGGTGCCACCGAGATTGCAAGGAACTTAAATGTGTTCCATAATGTGATATGGATATTTCTATTGCCTTTCAGCCTGGAAACTTAAAGTATGTCTTTGGAAATCCATGAGATGGTACCAAGGCACCGCCATGCTAAACGAGTGGCTCCAAGTATATAGGTTTGTAATGCATTTTGTAGAGTTTTATATAACATTTCGCTTCAGCGATAAATGATGTCGGCAACCTTTGAAATAATTGAAACAGTTCCAAGTAAAACGTGGTTTATGAAATGATAATCTCACGCAGAGTAAAATAAATAACTTTGATCAAATATTCCAGTGAATATTTTACAAAACTTGTTTGAGTAAAAATATAAAATTATATTTTGGAAATATAAACTCAGTATAAAGCAGTATTCATTGGAATTTCCAATAACATATTGAAGCGTAAAATCCACACTGACAGAATATTAAATATTGCGTTCATTTTGTAAAAAGATTTGGAATGTTTAATGTGTAATGTCGTCGCCGAATTTTCATAAAACAAATGAATACAGATTAAGTGTTAGATAAAAGTATAAAATACGAGCAATATTGTACAAGGGATTTTTATAGTTGAATGTTTGTAAAGCCGTCGTAAAGATAACGTGATTAACAGCCATTAAATCCTGCTAACTCTCTAGTTTGAATAATGCTTGTAAAGTGTTAAAATCCAACCAACATTTTTATATTTCCTTCCTTACTTGAACACAAACCATTTACGTCTTATTTTTGTGTCAAGTTTATAGTTAAAGCATATTATAGTTAGGCCAGAGTTTGTAGAACCGAGCTCAAGTTGCTTAAAACAACTAATCACAGCGATTGGTTCCGACATTAACTTATTACCACACTGTTTATTAACGTGAAACATCTATATCTATATTATTGCCATTGCCATAAATATATGGACAGGGTGAAGAGCGCGGGAAATGTTCCGTCGTAAGTAGTGCGACGCTTCGTTGCATACAGTAGAGCGTTACTGAAATTAGTAGTCGCTCCAAACGATTTACAGAATGCTTTCTTGTATTATTATGACAGGAATTTTAGTAAAACAAAGATTCTAATTATCTCGTTGCGGGAATCGAATCTACTACCTTTCTTTTGAATACCAGCGTTTGACCTAACTTCACTATCTTGATTCCAATAAAACTGTATTAAAACATACAAGTGCATAAATATACATTTGCAATACATTGCAATATCGCAATAAGAAATACAAGAGACTATCGTTTATATGGCGTCCCCGGGTGGGTCGGTGGCGGCGGGGGAGTGGCGGAGAGGGGGTGTGTCGTGTCGGGATCGGGAACAGCGGGAAGACCGCGTGGCGCCGCGTGGCGCCGCGTCGACACGCTACACGCAACACCGCCGTGGAGGCGACCACCAGACCACTGGCTAACTCGCAGCTAGCCTGCACCGTCACTATTACTACGCTCCAGTTATTAAATCATTCATTGATTAGTTCAATTGAAACGTATCCATTACTGCATGTGGATGCATGGGTTTTGCAATAGCGAATGTATAATAGAATACAATCGTGGACTCCACGCGACTAACAATGATGATAGGACGGGTTTAATTTACAGAGTTTATCATTGTTTATAGTGATTGCTGACTCTTAAGGAAACATACATACATACATACATACATAAACTCACGCCTTGTTCCCAGAAGGGGTAGGCAGAGGTGCCAGGGCACCCACATTTCGCCTTGTATGTTCCGTCCCACAATGTGATAGGTGGGGAGCCTATCGCCATATCGGGCACAAATTTCTGACTCTGGGCTGATACTGAATAGAAAAATCCAATATCACTTTGCCCAACCCGGGATTCGAGCCCGAGACCTCAGCTTTGTAACCGTACCGTAGTACAACTACGCCACCGAGGCAGTCAAGTCACTCTTAAGGAAACTGCCTACTATAATATTGTTTTTTCTCCGAATTATTACATTTTCAAATACTACAAAGGTTTTTTGTAATGACAAGAATATGACATAAAGCACATTTTTAAGACATTTCGTATATACTTGGCAAATTAAAATTAATTCGCAATAAAATAATAGTATTCTATACGGTTGTTTATATGGCAGTCTCAGTTGTGGTCCAGATTCAGGAATTTGTGCTCAATATGGCTATAGGCCTCTATAACATCTTGCGGCCGAACCACAGCACGGAACACACAAAGCGAAGTATAAGTGTCCAGGAAGCACCACTGCCTACCCCTGCTGATGAAATAGGCGAGAGTATGTATATATATCTAGTAAGTATGTATATCTCAGTTGTAAATATCGGAACAGTTGAATGTTTTATCAGCGGCGGTCATACGAAACATCCACCAGATGACCTCATCGATAAAAAAACTGCAGTTTTAAAAAATATCATTGTAACATTTAACTTTGGTAAGATTAGCTTCCTGATTCGAGTATTCCAATAAACCATTGCGGTAAAAACTTGATCATTCACGTGAATACTGCCGCCCACTAACATCAACACTTGGATCAAATATTCGTTATCAGCCTCTCTAAATTATAAGGAAAAGGTAAGAAAACCTACCAGAACACAACAACAACCTTTCCTTGGTCATCAACTATTTTTCGATTTGTAGATTCTAATTTCTCGATATGAAATTATAAATATTCTATTGATTAATTTCGCCAAGCTATTCAAGGTAGTTAACAATCCTATCATGCCAACGGTCACCAAACCAGCGCCTGACGTCACCGATTACGTCACCATTACAATGAAGTAATTTTACATGAACCATTACCGTGTTTACTGTCCATTTGTTTGCTCTGCCCTTGTCCCGTGTACAAATACAGAATATCATTAACTATCTTTTTGTTCGGTCTAAAATATATTATTCCCTAGCCAAAAATATTGCATAAACAGGTTCCATGTATGTTTTAAAAATGTAACCTAATTTTTATTCCTATGACTACAACTTCGCAAAGTATAAGTTTTTCGGTTTGTAGATTCTCATAAGGTAAAAGATCTCATCAAACTCTTAACTATGTGCAGGTACAGAACGATTACGAAGCTGAGTTCTCGGGTTCTAAAACTTCTCGGGTCTTCAAAGTCTCATTTTATAATTATATTAATTATTAGCTCGGAGTCAGGAATCTGTCCCTTATATGGCGATAGAGTCAAAGACTGGATGAAATGGCGTTATTTGGAGGACTGCTATGTTCAGCAGTGGACAATAATAGGCTGATGATGATGGTAGTAGGCTCCCACCCAAGGGCGGAAATATGTTCGGCGAAATGGCTACAATTGAGTGTTATAAATTACAAACATCAACTTCTGTATGTAATGCAAAAGTCCAGAACAATGCATTTTTTAACTTATTTTTTGTCGTTTGTGTTGTATGTCCATGATTGAATTTTAATTTATTTTGAAAGCGTCCATTAAGCGTATTAAGTCGCACACCTGCTAGAACGCCCTGCCCCCAGGGAGACTCGACGCGACACTGATAGATACCGCCACGCTGTGATTGATCCCCGAATATTGCCCGCAAATAGAACTGTTGCCATACACTTTAAGAATGACTGATTCCACAAAAGGATCGCTCGAATAATACTTATTTTATATGAATAAAACAAGCATGGATCTCTGTGGAGAGGCCTATTTGCAGCAGTTGATTTCGTAAAGAGAACAATGCAATATATGGAATGAATTAATTGAATACTTTATGCTTATTACCTCACTAATCACAGCCAATATATCACGTCAGTCGTCACCAGTAAGTCGATAAATACACGCTCGATTATTTGTATTGTACAATGTAACCTTCAAAAGTGTATCAGGGGATAAGAATGTTCGGCGCCGCGCCGCGCCGGTCTGCTCGCAACTGTATAAAGTTTACTCAAAATGATTGGCACTCGACTCTCCACACACCGGGCACTCCACGTGCATTGTCCTCACTCTTATCACAGGACCCTCCGAGTCACAGGAAACAATTGTTACTGATTATCTATGGAATAGAGGGTAGATTTAAAGAAAAAATATTACGTTTTATATATTGTAACGCATATTACATCAGAACAGTATTCAAATAGCTTTCAGATGTAATAATATGGTCAGAGTGGCAGTAAAATCATAATATCCTTTTTTGTATAGTAGCTGTTTAATCTTCGACCAATTCACAATACGAGTTAATGCCCGCATTATATCGCCACAGACGGAATTATAGCCTAGGGAGTAATTAGTTATTGCTGTTTGGAGTGGTATTATTAATACTATAAGAAATAAATAATGGTTTTAATTAGCTAAACGCTAAGGGAGAAAAATACGGTATATAAAATATTGAGCACCAATCAATTATTATATTATAAAATATTTACATTAACATCCACAACCTCAAGTTTGTATCTCCGAGTCGGGAGACAAAGATAGTGTATGCGATAGGTGATGAAACACATGGCTCGCCGGACTTATTCCAGTCATGAATGTGACAGTTAGAGGATATAAATTCACGTTATTGATCCAATCTTGTGTATTATGCTTAGCATCATTAGGATCCAGGAACATAAAAAAAGGTTAACGTATTACTTCGCGGATTGCGAGGCCAAGTTAGATTGACTAGCAGTTAGCACCATAAAAGTATTCATTACTCTATAGGAGGAAATTCTAGCGAAAACTATATCCAGCATCCTTCTGTCTACCCATTTAGTAACACAGATGGGTATTACAAAGTATAATAAGTGTTTACACTTCAAGATGTTGATTGTCCATTTGTCAGTGACAAAGCATCATGATCAGACATAAGACGAGCGCAGACGCTGCCACATTCCTGCACTATAATTAACTTGAGAATCGGAATAGACAATTCATCTCGGATATTATAAATCAATAGGATATAACTATGCGATATGCAGAGGTTGGCAGGCGGTGGCGGCGGCGGCGGCGGGTGCGGAACGGCGCGGCGGCGCGGCGCGGCGCTCGCTCGCAGGGTCGCGCTGCACTTGACCGCCATACCCGAATATTAATAACAATTGCCTTTGTAGCTCCGATCATGCCGTTCTTGTGTAATAGCTTGAAGGTCATATGCCATGTCTGGTGCATGTATAATAATTCAATGTTTACTAAAATACTCATATTACGTGGCAGAGTAATATTTGACAGTTGATATCTTTCGGATTATAGTGATGAATTAGCAAGTCAATGTGTAAATTATCGCGCAAATAGAATTGTCCAACCTATGAAAGAAACCCTGGACCTGTCCACACACAGACATTCACATTAGCCCAATAAGGCGCATTTGCACTCGTAACATTTGTTTTATTTACTTCCGCCCACACCCACGGCTTTATTGCGTTCAAATCCACTATCAATATAGGTATTGTTGTACATTTGCACAACGTTAATACGCTCTGTTTTCCTAATCATTTACCTCGTTTCATAGAAATTTATCAAAATAAAGGCGATAAGGATGAAACCGTGTATTTGGTTTATCGCGTGGATGAAATGTAGATATGGATTACTTCTTGATCATTTCATTGTGAGGTTGAAGGAGGAAAAAACAACAATAAATAATAAATACAACAATAAATAAATGCTATTTAAATAATTCAATATAAGTATACCGGGTATCTCAAGACTGCTACCGAAAACGAAGCCGGGTGGTAGTTTTAGTGACTACAAACACAATGCAATTAAAAATTTCGCAAAGAAACGCGACAATTATTTTTTATGATTTTTTAAATATCGTTATTTTTGGGTGGTAAATCCATAGTTTTTGCTAAAAAAATAATTTAAACTCTTTTATACCTTAGATTATTTATAAATAAAAGGGTATACACTATTATTTTAGGAAAAAATGTATTTACCACCGAAATATGACCAAAGGAAAAAAATAAGAAAAAAAAAATCGTCGCTTTTTTTTCAACATTTTCTGTTGCAATGTGTTTGAAGTCACTAAAACTACCACCCGGCTTCGTTTTCGGTAGCAGTCTTGAGATACCCTGTATAAATACACATTCAAGAGTTACAGTGTCCTGATCCCACGCTAAGATATGAGCCGGGTACCGTGGGTATCCTGATATCATATCACTGAAGCGGCTTAGCAAACACAACTTGATAAATCTAGATAAAATCATGTGTAATACTAATACCTACACTACAAAGTACAATCCTTTAATTTTTCAATATAATTTTGCAGTTAATTCGCAAGAATGATTACTATTTGCTTTAGGCCTCCTGGTTGAATGTTGATTTAGGCGTCATTTGGTGCTTATAATACAGGGCCCATATAGTGTATGTACCAGCTATATTTACTACATTTGTAACCTAGCATTTTTCATATAAATTTAAGTTGAGAAAATATGTTAGTAGTAAAATATTTATTATTATTTTTTATTCCTGCAGTTATCGGTAGACTGAGACCATAGACTATTGCCGAAAAGAGGCAAATGTCTATGATAATCATGAAGATCGTTCTAGATACCATTAAATAAGTTGAGTAGTAGAGTCAAATTACTTTTACACACACAATTTTCTTTCTGCCAATAAGATTGTGAGACACTCAGCCAACCTTTAATACTTACTAACCCTAAGCCCCGTCCCCAATGCTTGAGAACCAGTTATTTTAAAGCGTTAAGAATGATATGAATCTATATTATGAACATAAATAAATAATAACATCATAATGGCTGGATATCCCGGTAATATTTGTTAGAAATTATAATAACTCGGCATCGACAGCCTCCGTGGCGCTGACGGTTAGACGCCGCCTGTGAAACGAGAGGCCGCGGGTTCGATCCCCGCACCGAGAGAAATGTTTGTGCGGCCCACAAATATTTCTTCCGGGTCTGGGTGTTTGTGAGACCGAAAAGTCTCTCGTAGTTCCTGATACCCACGACACAAAACTCGATCTTAGTGTGGGGTCAGGACTATGTATGTGACTGTTGGGTGTTATTTATTTATTATTTATTTATCTGCTGGCATTTGATCTTGTTTGTATGGTAATAGTGACCATAAAGTTTCCACTCATTCGAGTATATTTAATTCAGCATTTAGCGCCGCGTCACATTGCGTCGACGCACCTTAAGCCCTGGTCTGTCGAAGCTACGCACAGCGTTGCGTTGCGCGGAATGCGGTGTCAAACTCGGTTTTGTATGAAAAACATTGACATTTACATGACGTTCCGCCGGAGTATGCGTCAGCCAGCGTCTGCGGTAAGGGGTCAACCGGGTGACGGGTAGACTGGTCTTTGGTACTGTCACAGTATGCGTCGGTGTAGAGGGGCAAGTGTGGTGAAGTGCGGGGCGGATACACCGCACAACGTGCCGTCATTCTCATCATTTCGTCGCGGTAAGCGTACTTGCGTAATGGATTTATTTGAAGACAATATTTCTATCAATTTTCGTTTGGTTTAACTTTTGTTTAGGCTGTGGCGCGTCCATCGACTATGTACTGCCGCGCAGTACGTTGAATACAGTTCACGTGCGTTTCCAATGACAATGGCGCAATATAAAATCACGTAGGGATACAACTTTAAAACCTTGCGTTGGTAAAAAAAATACAGTTAAAAAGTAGAAATAATTAGAATGTAATAAGTATATGATTATAAAATGGAGTCAATTACATTTATTTTATTGTTATAAAAATGGCATACGGAACTGTATGTTAATTGTTCTAAGTACCTAGTACTTAAAATATAGCAACGGAATTAGTTCCCAACTGATCAGGGTACAATTGGAGTATAATTGGAGACGATTTATTAGTAAGTATCTATATATATTCAGTCTTTATCCGTATTCGCAGGGCACTTTATCAGCCCATATACGTCTCACTGCAGAGCACCGGTCTCCTCTAGAATCGAGAATACGATTGAGAGTGGTTAGGCCATACTATAGTCCACTGCGCTAGCTGGCCTTATCCCTATATGTGCATAGAAAGAAATACAAACAACAAACCCAATAAAAACATCAATCGTTTAAGTGCACCCGCTTTTTATATGAGTTGTGTATCAGCCCATATACATACATTCGATGCATAATGGTTGTATATTATCGTCGTAGTTATTTACAAAATCCACCTGCAAGATCTACTACAAGAGAACTATCGCCATTCGACACAATTAGCACCACTCTCCTAGCACCTAGAGAGCATCATGTTACGATATGGTGCAATCTTAAATATGTAGTTCCTCAATGTAGTATTAAGTTCTGTGTTTTCCCCGTTTTTCCATTCTCACTCCATCAGAACCACCTCTATGTATATTGTAATTTATGCTACTTACACCTATGCATATATATTTTGAGCTCTGTGTTATGAATTCTGTTAAATACTAAAATAAAATTATTATTGTAAAAATTGTCTATCAGTATTGTTCCAGGTTTTGCTTGTGAAAATTTTATAGGAAAATAATTTAACCGTTATGTAATTTACTTTTACCCAATTACGGTACGATCGATAACGATAATTTAAGAATGGATATCTAAATAAATTCAGTGAAATTTAATTTGATCGAACAATAAGTTGTTTAGGCGAAAAAAGATGTATACAGCAGACGCGTATTTCATTAGAATGATACGAACCACTTTTATCACATATCAATATTGCGTAAATCATCTCGTAAACATATATACCCAGTCTTTTTAAAATGACGCACAAACATTTTTTTAAAGAAATTATATATATTTTCGAACATAAATGATTGTTATTTGTTGTCATGGAAATTCAAGAAAACTTCAATGTGAAATTGTCATAGTAACGTTGGTTGTCAATGAAAAGTTCTGCTATTGGTCAACGGTTTTACGCACAGAGTAAAACCTATATGAACCACCTTTTTTGTTATATGAACTACGTTGTATGATGTCACGACGTTGCCGCTTACCGCAGTGCCGCGCGTATCCTTCGACAGACCAGGCCTTAAATCTCACTATGCACGTGTTTATTAGTACACATTTATCAAACATATTTTTAACATTTCTATGACCTAGTCTAATATTTTTTTTATCGTCCTGATGTAATCGACTGTTTTTTATTTTGACATGGTTATAATACAATTAATTTTATTGTTTAACAAAAAACAGCAATTTCGTCGTATTAGCTAAGAGATGTCAGTAGTATAACTGTTGACGACGCACGCGCACATCACCCGGCGTAGTTCACAGAACGCATTTTGTAAGGTCTCGTCACGCCACGATCGCAGTATGTGTGGGCGGATTGGGTGCATTTTTATTGTTTTTTGACAGGTTTTTATTGAATAGCTTCGCACCCACCGCTCACACATTAATGATTTATATGTCATTTTAAAGGGCGTGACGAGACCAATCTAGTGATATACGATAATTAATTGTACGTAAGATAATTATCAAAATAAAGAGGAAAATGACCGCGCCCCGAAGTAAAAATGGACCCGAAATTAGGAACATTTTACGGGGGTCTCCCTATGGTAACGCCTCGGAGTAATTAAGCTGGCAAGCAAAAATGAAAAATCACTGGATCCAGAAGAGCTCTCCGAGGAAGAAACCGAAGAAACCTGAAGACACCCGAAGCCTCAAGAGACAGAAGAAACCTGGGAAAACCCCTGAAGAAAGAAGCCCGAAGTACGAAGCGATCCGGACAGCGACGTTGCTTGCCGGCGTCACTACGATCCTGTACTCCGGGGCTACCATAGGGCGGGGCCTGGTCGATTCCGCGTATATTTTATATCGTATGTATCATTACGTTGCCCGTCCTATACAAACCGCACTTTTCGGAGCGACATTCCTAGAGACTAGACGTCAAATAGGGTGCCCGAACACGCACCAGGGGGTGCATACGCTGGGCTCCGGCGCCCGAGTTGAGGACTCGGATTCTCGCCCAGTGAAGTCGCGGCGGAACGTTGGTGCCCGTCTCCGGGTTCCCGACCTCCGCACGCCTACAGCTGGTCCTTCGAGCCGGATTGTTCGCCGCACTCAAGATGCCAGTCACTAGAAGCACGAAGGGCGCTCCATCAAGCCTTCCAGCAGCGACGACCACCACGAGCCCGACGACCGGCGCAACCACGGCGCCCCGAGTTGAAGGCACGTCGGGATCTACGGTCACCACGACGTGGTCACACGGGACCACAACCACTGCTACAACCGCGACCGAAACTCCTCGCGCACCCGGACAACGTGAAGACGTACCGGCTGCGACGGTTCGAAGAGGACGCTCGACGCGGTCAAGCAACAAGAGGAAGGAGCTGGAAGCGAGGGCAGAAGTTGCGCGCCTCGAGCATGAGGCGGCGCAAGCAGCGGCAGCGGCCGCTCGGGCGCGACTCGAATTACTTCGAGTCGAAGAAGACGACGACGACTCGTCTACGGGTACAGGTGAGGATCCAGTCAAAGAAGACGCCGTGTCGAAGTGGGTGCAAGCCACTACAACGGCGCCCGTGAAGGAATACGAGGTCGAAGCTGTCACCGAAGAGGTCAAGCCCAGCGACGCACCGAAGAGCGACGCATGCGGTTTGGCAGAAGCCATAGTGAAGGCCATCAACGCAGCTCCGCGGGCTGGGACGTCTGCTCCGGCGTTCCTGCACGAACTACCGCCGTTCGACGGTACATCGGGAGAATGGATCGCCTTCAACACAGTGTATGAAGACACAGCATCGTTTTTCAGTCGGCTACAGAACATGGCCCGACTGCGGAAGGCCATCAGGGGGATGGCCAGAGATGCGGTGAAGAGCGTCCTGTACTCCGACTGTACACCAGAAGAAGTCATGGAAGCCTTGCGCCGCAGATTCGGGAGACCAGACGCCTTGGTCTTAGGCGAGTTGGAAAAATTGAAGAGCTTGCCAAGAATCAATGAAAACGCGCGCGACGTGTGTGTCTTCGCGAGCCAAGTGAACAACATCGTCGCAGCGATCCGGGGCTTGAAGAAGCCACAGTATCTCCATTCGCCGGAGATTATGAAGAGCATAGTGGACAAGATGCCTGCGGTGATTCGGTACCGATGGTACGACTTCGCCGCGGACACAGAAGAGGAGGCGCCCGAACTCATCTCGATGATGAGGTTCTTGAACAGGGAGGCCGACAGATGCAGTCCGTATGCAGTACAGGAGGTGGTCCGACCACGGGCTCCTGCGCGACAAGCCGCGCACGTCGCCGTGGATCACCACGAGGAAAGAGCAGTGAAGACGATTTGCTCACACTGCAACGGCGATCACCGGATGCTGAACTGCCAAGATTTTGGAAGAGCAGCGGTCAAAGACAGGTGGGACTCGGCGAAGAAGAGCCGCCTTTGCTTCAAGTGCCTTCAAGGGAGGCACAGGAAAGAAGACTGTCGAAGGCCGCCGTGCAGGAAATGCAAGCGCGCGCACCACATACTGCTTCACGAGGAGCGGAGCCCGGTGCGCCGAGAAGAGGCAGTGGAAGACGCGGCCAAAGAAGTGACAAACAACGTGCGCCTTCCGGTGAACGCGGCGGTGGGAGCGAGAGCATTCCTAAAGATGGCCCCGGTGATCATACTCGGGCCCAAAGGAACGAAGAAAATAATGGCTCTACTGGACGAAGGGTCGACGGTTACCCTTCTCGACTCTGCAGTCGCGGAAGAGGTTGGACTCAAGGGACCGCGCGAGAACCTCACTCTGGAGACCGTCGGAGGCAAGATAGTCTCGAAGAAGGACTCCATGAAGCTGGACGTGCAGCTGAAGGGCGCGCACCAGAAGATGAGGTTGCTGAAGGGCGTGAGAACGATAGACGATATCAGTCTCACGCCCCAGAGACTCGACCGAAAGAGGCTGCGGGAATGCGCGCACCTCAAGAAAATAGCGGATCAACTGTACTACGAGGAAGAGTCTCCAAGGCTGCTAATAGGCCAGGACAACTGGGAGCTTATAGTGTCAAGAAGCACCAGAAAAGGTAATAAGAATCAGCCAGTGGCATCCTACACTCTGCTTGGATGGGTGCTCCATGGCTTGAATGGGAGAAGCGCGCAGACCGTGCGCTTCGGAAGATGCGCACACGTCTCCTCGCGAGAGGACGAATTAGAGGTGCTGGTTAAGGAGCACTTCGCCGTGGAATCGCTTGGTGTGCAACCGAGGAGACCGACGACAGACGCAGATGCCAGAGCCCTGGCACAGCTGGAGGAGTCCACCAGGCGAACGCCGAGCGGGCGTTACGAGGTTGGGCTTCTCTGGAAGAAGGCGGACAAGGTGTTGCCGGCGAACTATAAGTCGGCGGAGAACAGGCTGAAGTCCGTCAAGAAGAAGCTCGACAAGAATCAAGACATATGGAGAAGCGGCGTCGGGTGGGACGAGCACATCGGAGCCGAAGAAGAGCAGCAATGGAGAACATACATAGACAACCTGCGCCTGCCGCAAGACCTACGGATGCCGCGGTGCATCACGCGCGCCGCACACGAGGGGGAGCTCCACGTGTTCACCGACGCCAGCGTCAAGCCATTCGTCGCTCACAGATTGGCCGAGATCGAGGACACAACGAAACCACAACAAGTGCGCTGGGTGCCCACGAAGGAGAATCCAGCCGACGACGCGACACGGAAGGTTCCGAAGAATTTCGGCGCGGACCACAGATGGTTCAAGGGTCCGGCTTTCCTGCGCGAGGCCGACAATAAGTGGCCTCGCGCCCGTCAGTTCGAAGCTCAACAAACAGGGGAAGAGAAAGAGACGCAAACAACGACCGCCGTTAGAGAAAAAACGAGTAAGTTCGCGACGCCATCACCAGAAAGATTCTCGCGGTGGACCAGATTGGTAAGGGCCACCGCGAGGGTGTTGTTGTTCGTGCGGCTGTGCCGAAAGAAGAATGCGATTAGCGCCGTGAACAGGGCGGAGCAAGACCCCGTCTGGAAGCCGTATCAGAAGAAAGGAGCGGCAGAAAAGAAGACCACCGTTCGGGAGCGAACGAGCAGGAATCTGCTGCCGCTCGACCCGGACGTGATACGCGAGGCAGAGAGGCTGCTGCTGAAGAGGAGCCAAGAAGAAGAATTCGAAGAGGATATTGGTCGCATTCGCAGCGGGAAGCCGCTACACAAGGGCAGCAGGCTGTGAGGGCTGGCGGTCAACATAGGAGACGATGGGCTTATAAGGATGCACGGGCGCATAGATGCGGCCACCGACGTCACCGAGGATTACAAGAGGCCCATCGTGCTCGGCGGTAGTCACCGCGTAACGAAACTGTTAATACAGCATTTTCACGAACTGTTACAGCACGGAAACCACGCGCCTGTCCTGAACGAGCTGCGGCAGAGATTCTGGGTGCTAGGATTGCGCTCAGCGGTGCGCCACGTCGCGCGCCAGTGCCAGTGGTGCAGAGTGCGACGGGGTCAGCCGCAGGAACCGCCGACGGGAGACTTGCCTCCAGAACGACTACGACACGGGGCGCCACCGTTCACCTATGCGGCGGTGGACTATTGCGCCCCACATGGGGGGAGCATGGGAGCGTCTGGTCCGCTCCATCAAGACGGCGCTGGCGGCAACGCTACGGGAGCGGTGCCCGAAGGAAGAGGTTCTGCACACGCTGGTCGCGGAGGCAGAACACATCGTGAACTCGAGGCCTCTAGTGGAGGCAGACGACCCGGCACAAGAAGCCCTAACGCCCAACCATTTCTTAATAGGCAGGTCGTGCGGAGCTCGCCGACTGGGAGTGTTCGCCGACGAAGACGCGACGGGCAAGATGACTTGGAGGGTGGCGCAGCGGCTCATCGACCACTTTTGGAGTCGGTGGGTGAAGGAATACCTCCCCACTCTCCTGCCAAGAAGAATCTTCGGGCGGTCAGGCGACGGGCGCGATCTGCAGTGCGGGGACACGGTCCTCATAGTGGACTCCGCACTGCCGCGCTGTGTGTGGCCCAGAGGCCAAATCATCGCGGCGCACCAGGAACCCGACGGAAGAACAAGGATCGTCGAGGTGCGGACGGCGAACGGCGTGCTGCGGCGACCGAGCACCAAGGCGGTGCTCCTCGTCCCGGCGGCAGCAGCGGCGGCGTCGTCCGACGAAGAAGAAGGTGCTGCGCACGAGGGGGAGAATGTTGACGACGCACGCGCACATCACCCGGCGTAGTTCACATAACGCATTTTGTAAGGTCTCGTCACGCCACGATCGCAGTATGTGTGGGCGGATTGGGTGCATTTTTATTGTTTTTTGACAGGTTTTTATTGAATAGCTTCGCACCCACCGCTCACACATTAATGATTTATATGTCATTTTAAAGGGCGTGACGAGACCAATCTAGTGATATACGATAATTAATTGTACGTAAGATAATTATCAAAATAAAGAGGAAAATGACCGCGCCCCGAAGTAAAAATGGACCCGAAATTAGGAACATTTTACGGGGGTCTCCCTATGGTAACGCCTCGGAGTAATAAGGTGGCAAGCAAAAATGAAAAATCACTGGATCCAGAAGAGCTCTCCGAGGAAGAAACCGAAGAAACCTGAAGACACCCGAAGCCTCAAGAGACAGAAGAAACCTGGGAAAACCCCTGAAGAAAGAAGCCCGAAGTACGAAGCGATCCGGACTGCGACATTGCTTGCCGGCGTCACTTCGATCGTGTACTCCGGGGCTACCATAGGGCGGGGCGTGGTCGATTCCGCGTATATTTTATATCGTGTGTATCATTACGTTCCCCGTCCTATACAAACCGTACCTTTCGGAGCGACATTCCTAGAGACTAGACGTCAAATAGAGTGCCCGAACACGCACCAGGGGGTGCATACGCTGGGCTCCGGCGCCCGAGTTCAGGACTCGGATTCTCGCCCAGTGAAGTCGCGGCGGAACGTTGGTGCCCGTCTCCGGGTTCCCGACCTCCGCACGCCTACAATAACGGTATAACCACGTTTTTCATACTTATATTGAAGATGACATACATGTTGACCGCATACATATGATTAAATGAGCTATAGTATAGTGTATTCCGCGCTAGACGGAACGGTACCAGTCACCACACACTACACAGTACACGCGCGCCTTTCAAACTCTAACACAAAACAAACAGTATTTGAATAATAAGAGCGTCGCAAACATGGAGCACTGGTAGCGACGCAAATTGTACAATATGAGGGCTAACGAGCACATCCTTTCATGTAACATTTTGTAAGTAAACTGGCTCATTCGCTTCACATGCAGTGTGACGACGCCGATGTCAATGTACCTCGTCAAGTTCAAAGCGACGCACGCGGCAGTCGCCACAGCTTTGTGCACTGTCTCAGTGCGGCGCTGCGCGGCGTGGCGTACAGCAATGTTCGACCGACAAATACGCCCGCCCGCCGCCGTACACTTGTGTTTTTGGTGAATAATTGAAAAGCCTCGGCGGAAGCGAAAGCAACGCTTTCGCGATATTATCCCGCTACGACCGCCCGTACCCGATGAGCGGCTCTTATTGCGAGATCAATAAAGAAGTGTTTAGGAACAGCGCCGCGAGACCGGCGGCAAAGTGTCGATCGAAACAGATCAAGATTCAATGCGGCATTGATGCGGCCCGGTCACGAACCGTCAATCTGCTCCGTCGCCGTTGTTTTGGATGTTACGGGATGGGTTGCTTCCTTTTAAGTGATTGTGTGTTGGTCGCGGCGCAGGGGCTGCACTCAGACGGCTCACGGAGCACTGACGAGGCGGCGCGGCGCGGCGTTTCCGCACGAAAAAACGATGCAAATAACTCGAGTGTGGCTTTTGAAGGAACCGTCTTCAGCGTGCGCCATTACTCGCAATAAAAACGTGTAGAAGAAAATCCCGAGCAAGATTGAGGCAGGGAACGGAATTATTTCTTTACCTACTTGAAATTTTCCACTGACAATTACCTAGCTTTACTGCAATGCTCGTAGTTATAATATTCCACGAGCTATCACTTCGTAACACATAATGGCATGAAAAAATAATTATCGCACAAGCACACTTCACACACCCCACGCATAGCAAGGCCGCGCGCCACCGCCGCTCCGCCGCACCGCGCCGCCAGCCGCGACTCTCGGAAGCGCCGCGCCGTAAAACATTTTCACATAATAAAAAGTGTTCATTGTGTGAAGTGCATATCTCAGATATTGGCAAGTGAGCGAGCTCTTAGAATTGGATCAACGTTTTTATTGAACAAACGCCGCTTTATAATTGCGTTAGCCATCACATTGAAAAGATTTATTCGTTGAGTAGTATCGGGTGTGGCGCGGCGAGCGCGGTGTATCGCGTTATCGGTTCATCTTGTTTTTTCGTGGCGAGTATGTCGCCAGTGTGCGCCGCATACTTAGCAAGTTGTCAGGACCGTCAAATCAGAGCGGACTTGTTGAACATCGCTCGTCGAATGAACAAAGTTGGTAAAAAACTTAACACACCACGAATGACGCTCGCACAAATACATATACTGTTACCGCACAGAATAGCATTTCAAATAAGAATGACAATATTTATTACGCCATTTATACTCAGTTGAAAGGATACACCTGCAATAAAACGTTGCTAAAATTGCGACAGAAATGATTATATTAGACTGTTGATTTATAAGACGGTCCGCAGAGACACGACAGGGCCGATCCAGGAAGAAACTGAAGGACAAATAATGGAACCAACTGAATGGACAAAGATAACTGATAGGTGGAACAAATTAAGGGATACCTTTACCCAAAAACAACCCTACGGCATTTCCCTGACACGCCAATGTAAATACTCAATACAAATACTGTAAAAGCTGCTTACTTAATACATTGAAAATGTCGTTAATAACTTATATTTTAAAGCTAGTAGTCTATTACCATAATATATTTATTGTATTTTTTTCATACAGTATAGAAAATAAAACAAATTAAATATTGGGAGAGTATACTTATAACTTAAATAAAGTGATAGGAGGTGTTGTATCATGTATGTGCTGTATAACATGTAGGATGGATCATGGAACCTGTCGTTGCAGACGTGTCGCGACGTGTTCGGTGGCCGGCGTTTGAGTGGCGCCGCGCGTGGGCGACGCGATGTGACGGGATGCCCCGGCCCTGGGGCCCTACTATATAAATCCGAAATTCGAATCTTCGTGACGTTTTTCGTTTCGAAACCTACTCTGTAACACGAAATTCGAATCGATCCGAATCGAAGAATGAATGATTCGAATATATCGGCAATCCGAAAATTTACATTTTTATTTAATATATTCATCCGAAACGAAGTTCGAAACTTCGGACGAACGAAGTTTGTGACGATACGAATGTACCTACTTTGTAAATGTTCGTATTGCCGATATATTGGAATAATTCATTCTTCGGTCCGAAGATTCGAATTTCGTGTTACAGAGTAGGTTTCGAAACGAAAAACGTCACGAAGTTTCGAACTTCGTTTCGGATTTATATAGTAGGGCCCCTGTACGCGCTCTATTCAGCCTTAATGTTTAGTTCTTACGTCTGTTTCACTTCCCTATGTATCATGTTTCATCCTTAACTACATCTACTACACACAAGCAACTTCACAATTTACAGTATTTAAGAGTCCGTGCTTCCGTTAATATCCGTATACCATTTTCATTGTATTTACTAACATAATAATAAAAAATGATAACTGTAAAAATTTGTAGAACATTATTTTCACTCAAAAGGAAAATGAATCTAGTGCCAACTTCAGAAAGTTATAACACAGTGCCAAGTGTGTGATACAAACGTAACTAGTTCATTAAGTGAAATTACATTACGTAATACAGGCTCTATGCTTTATACACATTTTTCTCAAAGCATTATGCTACTGTGTTTTAATAATACATATCTAGATCATTCCTCCGAGTCACTGCAACGAACGTTCCTAGAATTCAATTATTATTTCAATTAATTATGAATTATTATGCCGTTTGTACATTCGCTTTGTGTGGGTAATATACATGTACATTGAAATAATAAAGGCTTTTATAAAAGGTAATATATTATAGCTACATAATTTTTTAATTAAAATACATCAAATGCAGCCACATCTACATATGTGTGGAAAGGGGAATCGTTCCCGACTACAGACTAACTGGAAGATACTATGTTGGTTAACCTCTTCGTTTTTATTAGGATTTCGATAAATACATATTATCTACGCCAATGCTTCTGAATCGTTCCAGAGTCGATATGAGTGAAACTCTACCCAACTCTACCTGTCTTTGAATTTTAGATTCATCTAAATGGGTTAAATCTTTGATCTTGTTTACATTAACAGATTGTAAGACCTATCTAGATTAACTTTAACAGATGTATTCAAAGAATACCTCTCGATGTGGTAATCTTTAACAAAAATATTCAATGTAGGTACAGCGATGGACGTACATTACACACTTTGCATGTATCGCACGTCCATCGCCAGACAAACATGCTAAATGCTAATGCACAAAAAAATCATTAGTGTTGTTTTGTTTTCCAGTTCACGTCGCGGAGTCAGGTGTGCGCGGTGTGGCCCGGACCCCCCGGACCCCGCGAGCTCCCCGCCCCGCCGACATTACACAGCGATTACTTAATCGCATCCGTTCAAGGTCGAAGAGGCGCGGATTGGACACGCGGCAGCGATACACAGTGCTCCACACATGCGCTACCACTACGCAATAACCGATATATCCTAAATCCGATGGAGAGATAAAGTTACATTCTAACCTATATACACGAATTTAGTTAATTAGCGCCCAAATACTGGAACGCAACTTAAATATAAATGGCGCTTAACTACGTTAATCCCGATTAAATGTACTGGCTAAGTGAGCCGTGCGCTCTTAAGAGCAACTTATTATTTAAATGGCGTTCCAGTATTCGGGCGTAGAACATTTAAATTTGGACTTGGGGGTACAAACATGGGCTACACTTTCATTTTCCGTCTCTTATTTCTCATGTTTGTGAATTATCTAGTGCGATAATATTTTTTATAGATCCGATAGTTTTGTTTTCCTCAGTCTCTTGTAAATAAATAAACTCGTTAATTATATAAATGCAGACGGGCAACTATTTTATTAAATTGTAATGACAATAAGTCAAGAATTGTTGTAGAGCACAATAGTTTTTAGGTTTCATGAAACGTGTTAAGGCAGGTTATCGTTTGTTACGTACATATTTGAAATAGTAGTCAAGACTACCATACGCTACGCAAGTTATAGCACGCTAGAGCTATAAAACTAATGAAACAGCTTTACCGGAGTAGTATTACTTGCTTAAAGAAATAGAACGTGGATATGGTTTTAAGACTGTATATTCGATGAGCGCGACAGAATGGTGACAGGCGAGAGATAGCTACCTAGATACCTTTAGATGAATAACAAAAAAAGATAGCTAAAACGTACATGAATTGGCGTCACCTCCTGATGCTTGTAAAACCTACCCTCCTACCTTGCAAAAAGAGAATCTACTGGCAATCGTGAGGCCATAATGCTCAATAATAAATGCAGTGGGCTATTTAACGCGCATCCGTATCGATCGGGACACCCGGCAATATCCAGGTCGGGTGAATAAACTTATGTGTGGAATATTTCTGAGGCGGCAGCAGCCAGCGCAGGCCGGCGCTGCCGCGGCTACAACCTACAGGCATAGACAAACACGCGGACACACACGAGTGCCACGTCAGCGACCACTTCATTATCCCAAACCAGTTCCGTACGCCCGCGCCGCCTCGTGTGTGCCGTGTAGTGTGTTATAATCATGAATATTGGAAAGGTGTCAAAATGTGTGCTGTTTGTGTTTGTGGTTAGCGCGGCGTCATTCACGTCGCCGGTCGGTCCTTGTGGATGATGCCTCGTTGGCTTGTGAGTTGTGACGCCTCACTCGGCTCTTGTAGAGACTCCCTCTCAGAGAGGCTGCAGTAGTGCCGGTCGGTGCGTGCCGGGTACTGAGCTGTGGGCCGTGCGGCGGCGTGCGCGGTGTGCGCGGTGCTGCGTGCACACAATAACTATATCGACACGGTAGACTTGTGGGCGCATGTATAATTACGGTATACGCTCACCTTGGACGCGGCCCGAGCAAGGCCAAGGTCGTCAAAGCGTATACACCGCGCTCCCCTCCCCGCCCCGCTCTGGCCGCACCCCCGCCAGCTCCGCGCACGGTGCGCGTATTGCCTCCCCCCGCCGCGCCGCGCCCCCGCCCCCGCGCCGCGCTGGCCCACTGTTGCGCGCGACGCGCACGCGAGTTTTTGCGCAGTGATGTAATCTGCAATTGGGCGCAACATGGCCGCCACCGGCCAGCGCGCCGGCCGCGGCCGATCCGTCCGCCATGTATCAACCAATGTTTATAATAAATTCTGGCACCGGCAGCCTTTAGCTAAACAGGGGCGTTTCTATTACTTGCAATTGTTATACGCTACTGATTACGAAATGACAGATGAAAATCGATGCGAATTTTCGAGGAGTTTGGAATCGGATGTAGACCGCATATTTGCATCGATGCAAACATGTATACGCACCAAATGAATTGCGTAAACTCTGCGAACGGCCGAATAAATCCGGCATCCCGAGAGAGCTGAGATAATTTAGTAAACCAAATAAACATTTTGTGTAGGGTCCTACCAAACACACATTTGTGAAATACATACAGTGGATTTTTTTCCCCTTACGAACATGTGAATGTATCGTAATGGCCAAGGCACACATTTTGCTACGGTATAGAGTTTGTAAAGTTAGGGTCTGTAGAGTTTGGGCGTGTAGAGTAAGAAGCATGGCTCTACATGAGATCTGATAACTTTCAGACAGTGCGAGTTTTATGATCTCGTCTTAGCTACGTTTTATATGAAAATGTTTTTGGTAGGATTTCACTACTTAATTCTAAAGTTGGTAATGACAATTTTTTTGAACTTATTATATTTTGTTGTTTAAAAAGGGTTACATTAGTCTTTTATTGATTATTTTTATTATTTATTCTCTTCTATAGCATCATGACGAAGTCTCATATACAAACTTCGGTCAACTAGCTATGTGGTTGAGAGATAAAAGTTCCAAGTTTTGGATTGTTTTTTGTTGTTTGTGTAGTAATACTCGCTTACATATCAACTTTCAGCTTTCTAGGGCATTAGGAAGAAACCCCAAGAAATTTGAAGATTGTCAGTGAGTCAGTGACGAAACTTTTCTTGTATTTTTTTTTATCTTTCTTTTAATCATTTTGTACGTTGTAATTTGTAATAGATTTGTATTTTAGTTGTGTATCAGTGTATGTGTACTTTAATGAACAAATAAAGGTTTTTCTATTCTATTCTATTCTAAACTAAGGTTTTTGGGTATCAATAAAATCTGAACACTTCACGTACATGATTACATTACAAACCAATACAACTGCTGTGGGTGTTTTTAAATTAGACTCGGTGAATCTGGATTACATAAATTGAAATTAAAATTTAATTTTTTGTGAGTAAATCGGTAGAGTTTCGCCAGTTTCGTTTCTATTGTATGTACATTCATAACTGATAATGGGAGGATTATGATTTTATAAGATCTTTTGAATGGTCTTACTAAAAGATTCGATGCGCTTTATAATTATAAAAAATATTACCTAGTCTTTATTTTAAATCTTGGTCCAGAGAATACTGGAAAACAGCTTCCCAATTAGGTTTTGGAGAGTGCTAATAAATGCATGATTTGTTTTCTTTGTCTTCCACATCGATTTTTATCAAAATGAACTGTGTATTATTTTAGGACACTGAAGATAAGATAATCAGTGCGTTGGTGGAATGAGACCACCTACAAAAAATTATCGACTGAAACCAAGAGATTGGTCTCTTCGGCTTTGTATACAATGGTTTCCGGCAAATTGTGGGTAAAAGAAGGAAGAAATATTAACATTTTGAGATTTAACATGTTATGGCTCAGGAAGACGAGCGCAGTGGAATGCCAAGCATTGCTTTGAATTATTTGTGTAGTTTCGTTTTGCTACTGTCCATGAGCGGTCGTATCGCTTACTATCAGGCGAATGGCAAGCTAGAATTGCTATTCATTTCAATAAAAAAATAGGGGTTGCAAATATTTTTCCAGGAGCAGTTGTGTATGTGTGCGGAAAGGTATGTAAAGGGGGGATATTAGTGTCGTTAACGAATACTCTATTAAGATTTCACTGACTACCAAATACAAAACAGCTCCAAACCTTTGGAATTCCTCGCACTGCTATAAGGTTGGTAATGGGAATTGTGTGGCCATAATTCATTGTTGTGATGTAAGAAGCGTGTCGTTTAGAGCGCGACGGACAAACTAGGGGCGGCAGTTTCATTAAAATATAATATTTATAAGTATTCGAAAAATCATGCTGTAAGATGGTTTGTATGCGGCGTATGG
The DNA here is from genome assembly GCA_023078785.2 of Hyles euphorbiae. Taxonomy (NCBI): domain Eukaryota; kingdom Metazoa; phylum Arthropoda; class Insecta; order Lepidoptera; family Sphingidae; genus Hyles; species Hyles euphorbiae. Next base: position 20,940,495 of record CM041040.1, read on the forward strand.
TAATTCTTATAATATAAGATCGTAGTGGCGATTCTTAGATGTTCCTGTTAGTTCCCTGTACAGAAAATATATGAAACTTTCATATATGGTTATTTATTTAGACTTTCTCTCTGAAGAAGCAACCAACATTAACTTAAACACACAAACGAGAGAATCCATGGCGACTGGCACGACACGACGCCGTGACGAATCCGACACGACGCGACGTCGCCACAATACACCCACTCTACACGCATCATTGGACAAGCGCTGTTTGATCTCTTAATGCTCACATTCGAGCAGACACCACTCTGTACACGCGTCCGACGCCAGCGGCGAGTTGTAGGACTGAGAGGGGGGAGACAGAGGCCGAGGGAGGAGGAGGGGAGAGATTTGCTTCAATCATACTGTCCCCACTGTCTGGCTTTGGCTATATGCTCTAAAAGGAACATAAGTTTACTGACATTTCAAAATGTAGTCGACGCATTCTGGTTCCAGATTCATTGAATAGTTAAATAGAGGTCCGGCAATGGTTTTACAAACTGTACCAAGTTACATATGACGCCGTCTCTATAACAAATTATTGGCGGTAATGGAGCAAATAGAAAAAGTAATAAACTAACGAATGATACAAAATGGAAGTGAAAAACAATCTAGTTGGCCCAGTGTCATGTATTATTCAGGGATGCGCGTCGACGCGGTATTTTTGACAAATTGACGTAGCCACCCCCACTGGAAGGCCGACAACAAGTGTCGTTCCGAATTCGCTTGCAATTTATCAACGAGCCATCGACGCGCCGCCGCCGACCCGCGCCTGACCCGCGCCATACACTGTACACTATACACGCAGACTGTCGCTCTCCATTTACACCCGGACAAACACTAATCCGCGTGATGTGCATGTCGCGGCGCGCTGAGCCTCGCCATGTCGCCGTGCATTAATGAGCCGCATTTTAAGCACAGTTTTACACGTATACTTACGCCATGACATGAAAAACTTGTGCCTTGCTGTGAGATGAGACACGTATCGAAAGCATACCGCATTATTGTACCAAGAATTTAGTTTTTAATCATGACGACCACCAGCTTGCAATTGGTCCGAGCAGTGAACTGCGGCCTCAAGTCAGAAATCTCTCAATCGAAATGTTTGTTTCAGAGAGGTTCGGTGCTGAGTAGCCGGCGTTTATAGGCTGATACATTACAGTAATAAATGTGTTAAAATGATTATAATATCTACCAGTTAATAGAGTGTAGTTTTTATAAATTGTGTAACGTTCGAAAAAAGTTTTCTTTCGATTATAAAGAGAATTGTGATTTTACTGGTACATTGAACGGCGCGAGCGGCAGTCGGCGCCATAGAGCTACAATCACAAACTTGTTTGAACCGCGGGAGCGCGGAGGTCAGCCCTCGAGCCTGCACTAACTGTTCATCACGTCCAATTCATATGCACCGCGCCGCCGCGCCGCCGCACCGCGCCGCCACACCGAGCCGAGAATGCGTTGCGCAACCGACGCCCCTGCCGCGGCTGTGCCGGCCTGGGCGGGGGGGGGGGGAGGTATGGCTATTGTTACAAGGTAATTGCCCTTGTCTTATCTGCTGCCCCGCCTGCTCTAACGAGACCATTGTCTCATCGCGCCTCCACGGCAAGCCTCAGCTTTGCCGCACTCGTCACCAAATCATCCAGAATTGCACAAATATCGCACGAAACTAGATTATTAAAACGTGCAACTATAATATTATTAAATTATTTAAAGACATCAGCTTCATTAATGTTGGTCTTTGATGCAAGTTATTGTTGAGCAGGTGCCAAGAAACATAAAATATGAAAGATCTCACACGGTATAATGTGTAACAATGTTTTAAAGTTCCAATATGTTGCGTTCGTTATACGAGTAATATGATAAAAATATTTTAGGATTGATGGCGTTATTTCAATTTTCTTATTACTTCATTACTAAATAAACCATACGTTGGAGACGTTGGGCTGAAGATCGAGCCCAGTGGCGTGCCATAGGAGAGGCCTATGTCCAGCAGTGGACACGAATAGGATGATGATGATGAAAGAAACCATTGTGAATTTAAAATATATTATATAACAATTGCTTATAATGTTTCAAGTTTTGATTCCAAATGCAAAATAAATAAGTTCCGGGGCGGGCAGAGTTAGTGTTACCCAAAATACGCCGAGCTGCTAGCAGTCCCTAATGAGATACGGTGCAAGCCTATCGCCATACAGACTACAATTTCCATTCCCGGAAATCAAAAGAGATTTTCCAAACACAAAACTCAATTATGAGACTTTGTTCATGCTGGCACTTGACTAAAGACAAAAAAACAATATTACAAAGGTATATCCTAGGAAAACACCTATTAGTAAGAAAGTTTGTGCGTAAAGTATAGCATTAGTGCTTGTGTTTGTTAGAGTGTGTCGGTGTGTGTGTGGCACCCCGCCCGTATTATTTCTGTATGAATGGCGGCACTCGAGGTGGTGGCCGCTTCCTGCGCCTGTTGCCAAACTATTCCACCGCGCCGCCGCGCCGCGCTGTGCCGCGAGCACCGGCTATTTATACAGCGCGCTGCACTGCCGCCCCTCGCTCCCACTGCTCACCACACGCACTCACTGCTCGCTAGACTGTGCACTGTATCAACCCATACCCTACTGCTCAGCACGCCACTCCGATACAACCAACAGTTCCATTGAGAAGGGTTTCTCGCTTGTCGTGTCACTTGCTAATCAATATCGTACACTGAGTGTTCAGATACATCACGTAAAGCAAACACACAGATAACCACTTTAAGAAACTATCCTGTTATACTGGACTTTTGATGATTGGCTATTACCTGTTTTTAGCGTGCACTTGACGCTGATATGTGGGTAATTAATTAGATGCGAACTGCCGTGAGGATGATCGTAAGTGAGAAAATTCTGGAATGGTAGAGTCAAGCTATTGTCAATCATACTCTACAAGAATGGATACGTTCATCCGGGGCGGTACCATAGTCTCACAGGAAATCGTAGTGAAGTGACAGCTCTACCACTTACTAAGCTTATTTTTACTCTATTATTACGCGTTTACATGAAGGAAAACATATTTAGAAGACTTAAATGAATATCACGGAGATCTGTAAAGGAATTTCCATAGAATACGGAGTCCACCAAACCTCAATTCTAACAAAAATGTGGTATGACATTATTATTTTTTAAGATCCTCATAAGGATTTCTAAGGATAAACATAAGCTAGTTCCTAATTCTTATCAAGAACTATCCTTATGAGGACATGTTCTTACATGTCCTATCTTCGACTGAGTTTGGTGTTTACTGTAGTTTTTGTACATGCATATCCTCATGCCTTTCTTCCAGAAGGGGTAGGCGGTGGTGTCAGCAGGACACCCACATATCGCCTTGTGTGTTCAGTCCTATGATATGATAAAAGGCGAGCCTATGGCTATATATTGGCACTAATTCCTGATTCCGGGCTGATGATAGATAGAAAATCCAATATCACTTTCCCCGACGCGGGATTTAAATTCGTTGTAATCGTATCCTACAACTAGCGGTCGGGCCCGGCTCCGCCCGGGTGCATACACGTTTTAAAATGGCGGTCAATATGTTTAATTCTGACTATCAGTTTAGAATATCGACCAATCGGACAACGAAAAACGAACAAAATTTACTTACTGCTTTCCTCCTATAGGTCATAGCGTGATGATATATAGCCTATAGCCTTCCTCGATAAATGGACTACCCAACACTGAAAGAATCTTTCAAATCGGACCAGTAGTTCCAGAGATTAGCGCGTTCAAACAAACAAACAAACTCTGCAGCTTTATAATATTAGTATAGATATAAGATTTTTTAAAGTCAAAAGCAGGAATTATTAACTTTGTACATTATATTTCAATTCTCTTAGTATAATACGTGGAGTAACCGGTTACCAGATGAATTGTTTTTATTTACGTTTCTCTTTATTAAAAACCATAACATTACGAACCGGTTCGTATGCAAATTCACGTTTATACTTCGCCTATTTTCGACGTTATTGCGTATTTAAACACATTTTATATTTTATTATAAATTAACTTTTTCATTTACATATAATTGTAATCCGGTTTTAAAGCAATATTTGCTCTGCTATTATATATTAGTGATGAGAGCGTTCCTTATTATACGTTATATTATGACTTTAATGATCAAAGAAACTTGTTCAGAGCGAATACACCGTACGCCGCCAGTGCCATTAGGTAGCAGTAGGTTTACAGATAGTTACGACTGTCTCGGTGGCACAGTTACGAATTCAACGCTTCTTTATTAGATTCGAATTCCGGGTCGGGCAAAGTGATGATGGATTTTTCTTCTCCTTATCAGCTCGGAATCAGGAATTTGTGCCGAATATGACGATAGGCTCTTTCCCCTATCACATTGTGAGACGGAAAAAGTCGTGAGTTTATGGATGTAGGTTTCGAAGGTCTGTCGGTTCCAAATTCGAAAATTCTCAATTTATTAAAGGGGAATTATTGCAATGTTTTTTTTATCCTTTTATTTAAAAAGAGTGTGTAGTGTGTACGTCACTGTACGTTAAAGGCCGTTCGAGAAGCAATGATAAAATATGTAAGCACCGAAGAGTAAAGATCGCAGAGGAGACCGTGTGGGTGTCGGGCCACGTCGGGCCACGTCGGGCGCCGGCAGTCGACACGCGTCGCCTTGGCCGCCCACGCGCGCCGTACTACGCGCCGCCCGTAGTACTACGCCCGCCCACCACCTCGTCAATAACGCGCTCGCCGCCGCCGCTTGGCACCGCCGATGCGCCGCCGCTGCCCCGCACACGCCCCGCACTCGCCCCGCACATGCCCCGCCATACATCCGCGGACACCAAGGCTATACCGAGTATCGACTACATATGTCCCTCGTATCGACAATACATGTTGGCACGGACGTGTGGACATTTTTCTCGTATGAATTGTGTACAATTCGCTGGCAGTTACGTACCAAGAAACGGTTTTGTAGTATGACTCGTAGTAACCTGGGTAGAATATAGGAACGAGATGCTAAATCCCATTCAATGCTTTACATAACGATATTTTTTAAATCTCCAAAGAGTAGCATGAGAGTTGCGTGGGTTGACACACGGGTATCGCACGCCATGTAACATTCTAGATATGAATATAAATATTGTGAATTGTAATAATTATGATTAGCTGAAGCTAATGACATGATCGAACCGATTAAAGAACGTTATCATTGGATTATTGTAGATAATTACACGATTACTCTGGCCCTAATATTGTAATAATTCAAGCATTGAATCAAACAAAACAATGCAATATAAATGTAAATAAATTAATGTCGAGCGTCGAACAATCCTTCAGTAATTGTTTAGTTCGAAAAAGGAATAATAAAGTTGTATTTAGAAGCGGCCGGGCCGGGTCGCGGCGCACGTACAAGGGCTTTGCGAACGTAAGCGCTGCGCCGCGCCGCGCCGCGCGTGTGATCCCTACGATGTGTAATGTACTCAGTACTCACTGATATCCGTGACGTCGTTCCACTTCATGATGACGTCCGTACAGAGATCACCTGCAACAAAACAATGCAACGTTACATTTATATACCTAGTAAAAATACTGATATAGTAAGCGGTTCATGTCAATGTATGTGGTTTCTTAACTTAATGGTTTTTCTCTACGCCACACTACATGCAATTTGTCTGGTTTCTTCGTATAACTGTGAATGTGTGTATAACTATGACGTCCTCATCAAACCACAAACAAAGTTATATAAACAAATATTAAATAGATTTATCGTAGTATAATCCAAAATCTAGAACTTTATTATCACTTCTATTAGTCACAACAAAGCATTTTTTTATTGCAAGTAATGGCGAGATGAGCATGCTATCGCCTGATGGCGAGCGATACGGCGCTCATGGATAGTAGCAAAACTAAACACCATGAATTATAAAGCATATTTTTAAATGTCCGAAAAAAATAAAATAACTCAAGAAAACACGATGGTTTGGTATCCGTACGCTGAATATGTATTATTACCCGCACTAGGCCAGCGTGGTGGACTATATGGCCTAACCACTTTCAATCACTTGATTGTAGAGTATAGTCTAGTCAACAAGTTCAAAAACGTGTTAAATAGACATAAAGCTCCTAAAAATATGTGCCATAGCTCATTCGATTCGGAATGACGTCTAGAAAAATGTTTTTTAAGGGTTTATTAGCACATAAAAAATTGCGATTGTTATTAACAAAATAAGAAAAAAAAAAAAAGTATTTAGTTTTTCGTTAATAACTTTTAAAATAATGATATTTAAGGAATTTTGAAAAAAGAACCTGAAAGAGGAGAAAATTTCCAATAAAAAAGTCCTAACTCCCGGAACTCTATCTATATTATTTATAAAAAAAATTTAACGCTGAAAATAGGGCTCCGCGAGGGCGTTACGGCATAGGCTCGCCGTCTAAAAAGCCGGTATATCACCTAAAATAATTTTTTTTTAATATTAAATAACAATTTAAAAATTTGAATAAATTATAGTGTAATCTAGACACTTGAACGAAAAAAACCTCGGTGAAAATATATTTTTTTGTCGATTTTTCAAAAAGTAACACCATTGTTAATTAACTAATTTTTTTCCAATCTCTGTTTTTATAAATTACGGTATAAAAGTTTAAATAATTGGTCTATAAATTTTTCGCTTCGTGGAGCTCTTTTTGTTTAGGTACTTAATAAAGTTATGCAAAAAAATTTTATTAAAGTTAATTATTTTGTTAATTATAATTTTTTTAAACTAACTAAAAATGAAATTTCTAAAAAATGTTATCAAAAAAAATTTTTTTTGGTAATATATTATTATTGCTGTTTTCGCACCTGATATAGGTATTAATTAACACTGGAAAAAAAATTTTACGTCATTTGTTAAGAAATTGTTTATAAAAAAATAGACTATTTTGGGATTTTTAATTATTATTTTTTTATTATCTTATAGCATAGGTGAAATGATGATTTTAAAAAAAAAATTTTTTTCTTAAATAATTTTTTTTATTGTTTATAATCGTTTTTTTATATTTCAATTGTTTAAATAATTCGTTAAGAAATTATTTTATCCTTAAAAATCATCATTTACCCTTTTCAATGGAATAACAGAGAAATAATTTTTTTTTATAATTAATTTAATTGTTTATTAACTTAACAATTTGTTATAAACAAATAATATTAACCGTTATATTTTTTTTCGAAATCTTTAAAAAATTACAAAAACAACCATATATAACAAAGTTAAGAAAAAAATTTTTTGTAAAAAATACAAAAATTTTTTTGTAAAAAATACAAAAAAAATTTTTTCTTAACTTTGTTATATATGGTTGTTTTTGTATTTTTTTAAAGTTTTCGAAAAAAAATATAACGGTTAATATTATTTGTTTATAACAAATTGTTAAGTTAATAAACAATTAAATTATTTATAAAAAAAATTTATTTCTCTGTTATTCCATTGAAAAGGGTAAATGATGATTTTTAAGGGTAAAATAATTTCTTAACTAATTATTTAAACAATTGAAATATAAAAAAAACGATTATAAACAATAAAAAAAAATTATTTAAGAAAAAATTTTTTTTTAAAAATCATCATTTCACCTATGCTATAAGATAATAAAAAAATAATAATTAAAAATCCCAAAATAGTCTATTTTTTTATAAACAATTTCTTAACAAATGACGTAAAAATTTTTTTTCCAATGTTAATTAATACCTATATCAGGTGCGAAAACAGCAATAATAATATATTACCAAAAAAAATTTTTTTTGATAACATTTTTTAGAAATTTCATTTTTAGTTAGTTTAAAAAAATTATAATTAACAAAATAATTAACTTTAATAAATTTTTTTTGCATAACTTTATTAAGTACCTAAACAAAAAGAGCTCCACGAAGCGAAAAATTTATAGACCAATTATTTAAACTTTTATACCGTAATTTATAAAAACAGAGATTGGAAAAAAATTAGTTAATTAACAATGGTGTTACTTTTTGAAAAATCGACAAAAAAATATATTTTCACCGAGGTTTTTTTCGTTCAAGTGTCTAGATTACACTATAATTTATTCAAATTTTTAAATTGTTATTTAATATTTAAAAAAAATTATTTTAGGTGATATACCGGCTTTTTAGACGGCGAGCCTATGCCGTAACGCCCTCGCGGAGCCCTATTTTCAGCGTTAAATTTTTTTTATAAATAATATAGATAGAGTTCCGGGAGTTAGGACTTTTTTATTGGAAATTTTCTCCTCTTTCAGGTTCTTTTTTCAAAATTCCTTAAATATCATTATTTTAAAAGTTATTAACGAAAAACTAAATACTTTTTTTTTTTTTTCTTATTTTGTTAATAACAATCGCAATTTTTTATGTGCTAATAAACCCTTAAAAAACATTTTTCTAGACGTCATTCCGAATCGAATGAGCTATGGCACATATTTTTAGGAGCTTTATGTCTATTTAACACGTTTTTGAACTTGTTGACTAGACTAGTAGGCCCGTGCCCTGCAGTGGGACGTATATGGGCTGATACAGAATATGTATTGTGTTATACGGTTCCTCGTGATTGTTATGCACACGTGTTCCATATGGAAGGTCTTTCTATTGGTGTCAATTACTTCGATAATGAATGAAGATTATCGAACAAATTTAAATTCATTATAACATATTTTTATGCACGCACAAAGTGGTTTTCGCACTTTCACGTACTGAAATGTCGAATGATAACTTATTAAAATATAATACTGCCAACCATTCTAGTTTCCTAAATATATATGTTGCAATATGATTGAAAAAAAAAAAAACAACTTTCAATCGGACATGGTTTTTTTATAGAATAAGAGTTTCGTTAGCCTACTGGAGGCAGACAAGTGATTCGATAAAAATAAACGGTTCAAGCAAGTAATGTTGGCTAGGAAAGTTGCGGTCGGAAATTCAACAGATGTTTGTGCCGGAACAGAAGTTATAAAATGCAGCACTCCAAGTGGTTGATAAAATAAAATAAGCCGTTCTGTGCGATGTCAACGAACTGCGCTTATTTTAACAACAAACTGTTATCGGCCGAAAAAGATTACGTTATCGCACCTTACACATCTGATAATGAGAAATAAAAACATCTAACTGAACAAACATATGATCTTGTTCACGTTAAAGTGTGTTTTGTGTTTGCAGAGCGAGCCTAAGTGCGTGGTCGCCTATTACTGCTGACCACCATCATGGTCACGGTGGTCGCGGATTCAAATCCCAGGACAAATATCTGACTTTTCTGAGTCACTATAATGGTGAAGGAACATATCTTGAAGGAATCTGCACACCATAGCAATATATATTTGTAATAATATGTTTAGCCCTTGCCCTGCAGTGGGACGTGTTTTGGTTCATAAAATACAAAGTGCGAGCCTAGGTGATGGAGTGACTTGTGTTTTCATACACCCTACCTCGTGGGTAAATTTAATGTCGGGATGACGAGGAGATATTTTGTACTAGTTGCGTAGTGCAAATGGCGTTACGGATATTATCTTTTTACATGAAGCTAATAAGTTAGGAGATAACAAAATTAATTTGAGTATAACGGACTCGGCCGTCACAATACATTTGTCGAGTGTTGGCGAAGATTTGCATTGACAATACGCGGAAATGTAAGCATAGTTACATACAGCGGAGTGTGTGTGGTGGCCGCACCGTTAGCGCGCACACAATTGTACTCGAATGTAGAACTAAAAATTAACACATAATGTCATTTTTTCCGCCATGAGAGTGGGAAATTTTGCAAACAGCATACATTTAATTAGAATGAAAAATTAAGAAAAAATAAGTTAAATTGCATACAATGAATGAGTTGGTCCGCGGGAGCTAAGCGCGGCGCGCACGCGATGTCGCTGCACATCGCCAGACAGCACACTCAACACTCAGACACTAGTTTGGTGTTTGTAAAACTAACACATATTCTGAGTACGCATATGTACAAATGATATAGCTTTCTATTTAGACAATATCAATAACAACACGGGTTAAAACGATTATGGGCGAGGACTGCCTACTTATAAGCAACAATGGTTCAGTTGAGAAAATCGAAAATATGGTATAAAAAATTAATTAAATAGTAGAAGAAAATATAATACATTGCAAAATAGTATAAGCATGTATCGAAACTATATTTCCTGTAAAATTTATTAGGAGTATCACGTACTTACATATTGAATAATATCATATCATATCATAATGTCAAATTATTTATAGGCAAATGATTATAAGGTGAAAAGGCAGAACCCACCTGCATTAGATTTCGGAACAGAAATCAGATACAATTGGAGCCTACATTAATAACACGATTAATAGTAAAACACGCGTAGGTTTGGCGAGCCGACACCGCACCACGCCGCGTCGACGTAATTAACAGCATTACTGTCACCGGCCACTTGCAAACGACACCAGCAACATAAACACATCTAGCAGATAGCGATCCATTCTCACAATCAGTTAACGCTATTATATTAGTGCTGCGTGACCCACTATTCAGATTAACATTTGCGAGAGCTCCACAGGGTGCGTTCACCCCGATTGCACTTACTAATCCACTAGTTGGTCTATCAACAATCATATTTGACTGTCAACAAGCGACCATTTAGTATCAGTGACATTTGTATGTACATTGTACAATTCGCGGTACCGATACTCTGGTAAAGTGGGTCCCAGTTTTGAGTTTAAGACACAAAACAATGCCGCCCACGCGGCCACTGCTGCAACTCCTGACAGGATCGACAATGGCCAGCATTAAAATGACATCGAGCAACGAAACTTGGCGCCACTATGTCGGACACTAACTTATGTTTGACCTTAATGAATTGAACAGTAAAAAATATACGTGGGAGGAAAGATATTTGCTGTTCGTAGGAAATTAATTTCTGCTCCAATAGCGTGCACCGAACACAATAATGGAAGATCCGTCACAATGACCCATATAGTGTGTCGAATTTTGGATTTAGGATGTGTAAATCTGACACAAAATGTCGACTAACAAATTATGACTACAGGTAAAAAAAGCAATTGGAAACAAATTATCGTAATTGCACGTTCATATTAATGCATTTGCAAATAGTTGAAAGTATTAGCACTAAACTGGCTAAAAACTTATGAAAATATTCGTTATTATATGGTCGGTACCTAGCAATTTCATAATTTAAACGGAAACGCATGCACAGTTTGGAGAAATGTAGTACAAAGCAGTGTGCGTAGTGAACATACATGTTGATACAGATTTAGATAAATCGTACACAGCTATGAAACATGGCTACATCTTGTTAACGCGTGTCCGACACGCTCTTGTTATTCCATTATACATATTATGTAACCATAATTTAGTTAGACCATTATATTATGTTCATTTATTTACAAATGGTATTAATAGGTATATCTTGCTATCGTTCGGTCTATGTTCATTTAATTGTTAATCCGTTAAAAGGTAGTATTTATCCCCCTGAAGAATGAATTTTGGCTTTTCATCGTAATCAGCCGGTCAATACAGTGAACCTGTTCGGCGAGTCGTCATCAGGCCTGCCCTTCGCACTTTAAGAAATTGAGGTATAGTTATATTTGTCTCCACGATGTAGTTAATATTACGCGATGTAGTCACGGTCGAGCATTGTGTCACGCGTCAGTAGTGCCATCAATTATACTTGCAACCTTATTAATTGACAGTTAATGAACCTATTTTAGTTACCGAATATTTTGTCTTCTCCGCTCAAACTGAAAAATCGGCTTCGCTATCGCGTTTTGTTCAGTGAGTTAGATTATCGGATGCCCAATAGGTATTTCCTCTATTTTTTTTCTTTCCGCTCCACTCTATATTCATTGGCAGATAAGTGATTACACAAGTCACAACCATACTCCAAGCATGGTGGATGTTCAGGAGCGGTGATTTACCATCAGAGAGCCTGTATGCTCATTTGGAATTTAAAACTATATAATAATTTCGTACATATACAAAACGTTCATTATGTCTGACATCCTTTTGTATTGTCAGACATTAAGGATTCTTAAGGGCCGAAACTGCGTTAAGCGGGCGCGTGCGCGGTTTCATACAAAAGTGCTCCGTCGCGGGGATCCGCGCGGGCGTCCCGCACGGGGAGACGCGTCCCGCACCCGCGCGGCGGGGCCCGCCTCCGTGCGTCGGAAACCGTCGCGGGGGCACGCGCGGTAAAGCGCGCGGTGTCCGCCAGCGGTAACATGACGGTGATGGCATAGGGCACCGAGACGTGGCCTCTCACTTTGGACTTCATTAGAAGGCTCAAAGTCACTCAACGAGCAATCGAGAGGGCTATGCTCGGTATTTCCCTACGAGATCGACTTAGAAATTAGGAGATCCATAGGAGAATAAAGGTCACCGACATAGCGCAAAGGATTCTATAGATGATTTATAGCGAAAGGTTCTAGAGTGGAGGCCACGTACAGGCAAGCAAAATGTCGGACGCCCGCTTACAAGGTGGATGGATGACCTGGCTACATTTGCAGGAAGTCGCTGGATGCAGGCTGCTTTCAACAGGTTGATGCGGAGACCGTTGGGGGAGGCCGATGTTCAGCAGTGGACTTCCTGTGGCTGAGATGATGATGGTGATGAATATACTTGAGCAAAAATAAATATTTTTTACTTAGCGCAATGTTATTGCCAGCCTTTCCGTTGGTGATATGACTGATACAGATTTTACCCTTAAGTTGTTGACCATCAAATATGGTTCCAGTTTCGAAGATAATTCGCCATAGACATTTAAAATATTTGTACAATGAGTTTTCATTTTCTCTTAATTTACTGAACTTTACAACAAATTCTCCGTCTAGCAACCTAAATTCAATAAACAGCCTTCCTGGCTGTCGTTTTTTTTTGCTAGTCGTCGTTTTGCTATGTAATAATATATTAAGCTCTCCATCGACACGACTGTACATGCACACCTTTAAAATTGAACCAGCGACACTGCGTAAATCCGGTCTCCGCGACGCGACGGGTACCCGCGACGGGGACCGTCGCGTTCTCACGGAGCCCGCCCGCGTGTCCACGCGAGGAGACGCGCGACGGTTGCCCGTCGCGGGCGCCCGCTTAACGCAGTTTCGGCCCTAAAGTGTTGCGTTGTTTTAAGTTATTTGATTGATGATTAACTTAGATCGCCAACTGAGATAGTATGAGCGTACAAAGAGTGAACAAACAATATTATAAAAAGAATTTAAAAGCGTTTCTTGACGTGTACTCTTTATGGTTTACTAAACGTAAGTGAAACTAAATCTTGCGAAATATCTCGTTCATTTTACAATAACTGCATATTTTAGATTCGAGGCCCGATAATTAAATGATCATAAATTTAGCGCAAACTAAACTCTTGACAGCAGGTTATAAGAATGTATCGAATTGAAAACCCTACAAAAGCGACACGCCCTCGCCTCGCACGCCATTTATTCAGCCTATTATTTTATCAATAGACTAAAAATTTACTGTTGTATTTTGAAATAACTTGCGAACACGAATTAACAAAATATCTATGTCGACCCCCGGCGGTTAATTTATTGCCGATACGTATCAGAAATAGTAGTAATGTATGGAGATAACGTTGGGTTGGGTGCAGCCGCGGCACACGAGGTGCACACACGTCGCATGAGCCGAGGATTAAACTCGTTAGTTGAGATTGTCGCGGCTTTCAATTGCAGTCGCCAACTGCTCGCCTCAACCCAGCGCCCTCATTTTATTATTCTAATATTATATTATTTCATGTCGTGTTTTTTCTATAGAACAGAAATCAGTTTGCCGACTACAAAACGGTTTGATTTATGTAAAGTGTAGATAAATTTTAAGTAACGGTAAATTAGCAACTAAACTACACGTACTTATCTCTGATTCGTATTAAGTTGCCGATTTTATTTACCTAATAATGTTGAAATTAATTCAAATGCCACTGCAATTTAATAGTTAATAAATAGTCTGTCGCTGCGGCGCGGCGGCACCAATACTAATCTCTGCGTTTATCAAAGAGTACCTATTTTATCTTGCCAGTTGATGTTAAAAGGTTTTAAGTAAAATATACGTAGTATAGCCATTAAGAAGCTACGAACAGGAAAAAACTAAATCCTTGCCGTTTATTTGAAACTTCACATATTGCATTATATGTATATTTGTGAAGAAATCTGTGGCGCTCAGTCTTCAGTTTTGGAACTACCAAAAGTTATAGTTGCGACAGTTATCACTAACTAGTAAGCGCCACGCCAAACCGGTGCTAGAACCTGATTGCTCTTAACAGCACACTATACAACTCGAGGCGAATACACTATCCACTTTGATACTCGTTTAAATTAGTTGACGATGTACATCGTCTTATAGTAATACAGAGTATACAAAAAAACATTTTTTTTTACAGATAGATTACCTGCTCAAATGTTTAAAGAGACTATACTAGACTGTACTCAGTCCTGAGAGCATACTACATTACTCTTTCATCTTAGCAAGATATGAATGACTGTTTAAAGTATATCTAGCTCTAATGGCTTTTATTTTGTTTGAAAACATAACATTTTGGTGACACAATTTTTTTGCCGGGGATTTCTTTTGACGAATATTCGAACTGGTACAACGAACAAAATATGGGTTTAAAAACACGCTGTATAAAGCCCCGTACGAGCACACGTATGATAAGGTGCGATATCTGGAACGGGTTTGTGGGAACGTGGTGGTGGGATTTCTAAGCGGTGTCGCGGGGCAGTGGTGCCGTGGTGCGGTGGTGGTATGACGCGCCGCGCCGGTTCCGCCCGGCTCGTGGCTGCCGGCCCGTTAGCTGCCAGCTTGTGTAAAAGTTGACATTTTATAGTCAATCGCACAGCGTCGCCCGGTAATACCCGCGCCTTCTGTGCTGTGAGCTGTCTCATTAGCTCACTGTAACTCTGCAAGCGTATCTCTTTTGGAAAATACTTAAAATGTTATCGCTATTATCCTTCTTTAGTTGAAATATGTTTATAGACAGCATTTTTATAGATTGGCACACAAAAATGTTAGTATCTAGATACATATCTTTCACGAGAACGAGAAGTAAGATATTTACAATACAGTCGTTATTGAAGCAATCGTTTGTAACATTTACTGGCACTGTGAATTATTTTTTAACTGTAGTGACTAATGTGACTAAATAAATTATCCCATTGGACATAAAAATGATAGAAAAACCATTCAAAAAATAACATTTGTAGTCCCTTTTCTAGACCATGTTTATGTTCTTCAGCAGTTAAATAATCAGGTAGATTCCGTGATATGGAATACCTACACATCCAACAAAAGAATAACTGTGTTTTAATTTCAAATATGTATAAACTAACAATGCTCAGTATACTATTTTAAAAGCCGGCTGTATAGCGCGGATTTAAATGGCTTTGCGCTGGCCTGCCCCCCACCGGGGTGTGAGGCGGGGGTGCGGGCCCCGCTCGGCTCAGCTTAATAAGCTATCGACAGAGCTTATTAAGCTCGGCTTATCGACAATGCTCCATACGGTGTGAGCTGATGCAGTTGACATGCGTTGTGGTCACCACATAACTACTATCTTGGTAAGCATTTCGCCCCATCTATAGCAATAAGTATGTGCTCTAGCAATACCGCTTTAAAATATCGAAAACCATTTATACCTTTTCTAGATGATGGCACTTATCCTGATGTCACATTATAAATAGTGTCATGGAATCTGGTTCCTTTTAAAACATTACGAATAATCTCGACAACTTCAAAGATATGAACAACTTCAAAGACTGCCTCGGTGGCGTAGTTGTACTAAGGTACGGTTACAAAGCTGAGGTCTCGGGTTCGAATCCCGGGTTGGGCAAAGTGATATTGGATTTTTCTATTCAGTATCAGCCCAGAGTCAGGAATTTGTGCGCGATATGGCGATAGGCTCGCCACCTATCACATTGTGGGACGGAACATACAAGGCGAAATGTGGGTGCCCTGGCACCTCTGCCTACCCCTTCTGGGAACAAGGCGTGAGTTTATGTATGTATGTATGTACTTCAAAGATATCTATGGAAAGGATTTAAGGAAAGGCGGAAGAAAGCAAAGTGTAAAGTGTGTATGATATCGTTTAGAAAGCAGCCCTATTTATATAATATTTATAAGTGTTATTATCGACGTTAATGAAACAATAATTACCATCGTGATTGCGTTCAGCAGTAGTATTCAGAATGAGACACAAGACAGACAGCGAGGTGCAACTTCAGCTCTCGGCTTGCGACAACCTATCCATGTAATCGGGCGTTGACCCTGCGCGAGACGCGTCCGACACCGAATAATTAAATCTTACTCGTGACAGGATCACGGGATCCAACTCACCCACTGGAAATTTCACTACTGCGAATAGGAACCGCCGCGCCGCGCCGCCGGGACGTGTTGGTGTCAGTTTGAATCTCACTCGGGACCAACACTCATTGATGTAATTACGTGCCATCGCCGCCAGCCGACGCTTCTCCGTATTTTACGAATAGGATTTTTATTCCTAGTTTCCAGCCAGTGTGTGACATCAATAATACTGTTGTATTATATTTCAAAATACATGGCGCCGACAGCGGGTTTTATATCTTGGTCGATATTATGCATGTTCTGATTTCACACGCAGTTTAAATATACCACTAATTTACGGGAAGGTTTCTAGAATATACAAAACAGGTTAATGCTGTAGGTACTACTGAATACTGACAATAAGTTTAGTATATGCAACATGATGTAGCATTAAATATGGCACGGCTATTAACACTAAATATATTGGCGATGCGCGTCGATTTCTTGTATGTACAATGTACATATATATAAAGTGGGAATAGGTTGGGTGCGCTGTACGGAATCTACTCGGCGTTCGTAAACCCTGGGAAATAAGGAGAAAAACGACATCTAGTTGAGCGCCGAGCCACGAGCGTCGAGCGCGCCACCAGCTCGTCGCCAGCTTTCTACATTTAGCAAATGTAATCTCAGAGTTTATGTTCAGCACAAGTGTCGGAGGTATTTAATGTTATTGCGACACGCCCAGCACTAAAACATAGTTATCTACAAAAATACAGTATTCGCTTGGTTTTATTAACGTATCTCTTTTGGTGTAATGTTGCTGCTGGTGTGCATTTAAGATAATACGTTTTGAGATATCACAGTGGAAACTCTCGCCTGGTTGTTTGAGTGCACACATGTCGCACTAGTCAACTACATCTAATCTCAGATTATGAAAAATTATAACACTTATAGACGCTTTACACGGAGCTAAGAAAAACTTAAAAATAAACAGTCATCATAATATTAATGAAAGACTACAAAACTTGGCGTCGTACAATAAACGCTTTCATTAATGCAATTCCTTAGCGGGTGTACAATATTAGCAACAATGCAGCTGTGACGCACGACTGCCTTCTCATTTATACAATCCTCAATCTCATGGAAACATACTAAATACATTTTTAAAGTAAAGTGAACAGATCACAGCGGGTGATTTAATCTCGAGTGCCGATCTTGAAAGCAAACTTGTTCCGCTTCAATGTTACACGTAGGAGCGACCCGGGATGTTCATGGATGGTTTCAGCGGGACAGACAAAATAAAATGTTTTCAAATGCTGAATTTCATATCAAAATCTAAGGTTATTAGGGTGTGAGCATTTGATAAGTAATTTCAGAGAATGCAGGGTCGGTTTGCCTGTGTGAAATAGGCGCCACTGGGAATTATTACTAATATTAACCATCCCTGCTAATAGATAATCGGATATGTCAAAACATACTTCATTTAAACATAATATCAGATAAAAGGATTGAATGACATAATCCTTTATTAGTGGAATAACGACAAAACACGTAAGCAAAAATACGATTTCGTAAAATACATATTAATGTTTATTAATTTATTTTATTTTTATTTATTTTCTCAAGTAGTATTGCGTTCTGCTTCCTTGCTTACACATTTTTTTCTACGCTTTAAAACATAAAACACATAGTACTAGCACTAAATTGAAATTTTATTTTATTTATTAAATGACACACCAACAGTTAATAAACTAAACATGCATTTTACAATTTGTACAATTTATGGACTAGTCTACTCACTAATTACAGGTATGAAACAGCATTTGTATTACAATTGAATTATACAATAACAAAAAAAAATCATAGAATAACAAACATAAATTTCAGAACTACACATAAAATAACAGCACAATATAGAAAATAATAAGAAAAAATAATTATACAATTACTATGAAAATTAAAGTCATGAATTAAAATTTGACAGACCTGATTGCAGCACTTGTTTTTTAAAACAAGGGACAGACCTTGAAAATAAATCAACAGACGCAGAACTTTGAAGGTCATTAAAATTACTCTGTAATCTATTGATTGGTGAAAACTTCCCCACATTGGATCGATATCGGCGCGTACGGAACGTATTCCTATCAATGCGACTAGGTCTTTTATTCAGATTAGGAATATTGAAACTCAGCTCCCCCAGCAGAAAAGACTCTGAGATAGCACCACTAATAAGTTTATGCAGAAAAGTTGCATCAAGTAAAGATCTTCTTTTTTCCAATGAATTCATTTTATAGTGGTCGAGTCTCGTATCATAGTCCGCACGTAGGCAAATGGTGGTATCACCATTGCACTTCGCCTTGTAGACCAGAAATCTTGTGAAAGACTTTTGTATTCTTTCCAACCTGTCAATGCGGATTCTATAGAAGGGGTTTCAAATCCCCGTTCTCTCCCCTCCCCATTCTTCAGGGTACTCCCCTCTCAGTGCGGAATGACCTGTGTATCCTTGGTGTGGATATCCGCTGTGATCTCAATCCAAGGAATCACATCGAGGGCGTAATATCTGCCACATCACGCAGGGTTGGAGTCCTGAACAGAGTGCGTCGGTTTTTCACGCCCGGTCAGCTTTGCCGCTTATATAAAGCGCAGGTCCGGCCGGGTATGGAGTATTGCTCGCACCTCTGGGATGGATCCGCCCAGTACCTGCTCGATGCCTTGGATGGATTGCAGCGGCGGGCCATCCGCATTGTGAATGATGCAGACGTTACGAGCAACTTGGAGTCGCTACAACTCCGGAGAGATGTCGCCTCTCTAAGCGTGTTCTACCGCCTGTATCACGGTGAGTGCTCTGAGGAATTGTTCAACTTGCTCCCCTCCTCTCCATTCCAAACCAGAACCACGCGTGTTGGCTTGCGAAGCCATAGCTTGACGGTCCACACCATCCCGGCGCGAACCAAACGGTTCTCAAATTCGTTTCTGTGCCGCACCGTCAGGCTGTGGAATTGTTTGCCGGCGCACGTGTTCCCTCCTTCCTACAATCCCGGGTCCTTCCGCCGTGGTGTGAAGAGGCACCTAAGCAGGCCGGCATAATTGTTTCCATTGGCATGGGACTGCCGTCCGATGCCAATGGATACTCTGCCTGGGCGGCATTGGCACTTTCCATCAGGTGCAATGCCGCCACTATGCCAGGCCATTATAAAAAAAAAAAAAAAAATATCTGACTGCAGTACTCAAGGCGGCTACGGACAAGGGCACAATACAGCATCTTTAATGTCTTAGTTCTTTTGAAAGTGATGATTGAATCTTTTGAAATGATGTCTAAGGTTTTTCTAATTTGTCAGAAATCCAATTGCTATCTTAATATGCCTAGGAGCAGTTTCTAGAACATCCAAGAGTGGTATTGATTGAAGCTAATGTCTTGATCACGATGTGGCAATTCTTCATTCTGCATGATAATTTGCATATTTTTTATTGAGCTCAACTATTTTTCTCTTCGTGCTATAGCTGACAATCCAAAGGAGAATAATCAAGTAATATTCGTGAACAATAAATATTGACATGATGTGTAAAAACTTAAAAAGTGTGTACGCAGTGGTGTGCGGGAGGGCGCGCGGCGCGGTGTGATTGTCGGCTGGCGGCGTGGTGCGGCGGAGTTGCGAGCGTGCGTCGCGCTCGCGCTCGACCTGGTTTCGGTTCAGAGGTGAACGAACGCCGGATACCTTTTGCTTGCACCTCGCAACTCGCTTTTTGCTGCCTATCGTTTAGCTCTAGGTCCAATCGCTCGCCGGCTCACGCACGCACACGCGCGCCGCAACACTATTATGTGCTTATTTCTAATGCAACCGACGATCTTACCAAACCCTGGTTCCTGCTTGCATTTTTAAAAATATATTTGAAACGCCTCATAAACACCGTCACTATATATGTAGATTTTTGTGCATTGAAGAAGGTTCATCCTCACCTCTCTTTCCAGGCAGGTTTTAACGGTTATAAATTCCTGATATGAACGCGAGCGGCGTCTGCTGCTCCATTGAGGTCTTTTATTATTTGTCACTAAATTCTCAATGGTCAGTACAATATGTTGAGGCGTGAAATATGACACAGAACATAAACCTAAGCAGCCAACATAACAGATCGCATACTAATGTCACTTTAAACCGGTGGATGTTGAAACTTTTGCGCAATGCATTAATTGCGCACGGGCTCAAAATAGCCATAGCGTTTCTAGAATGTGTTCAATGTTTAGTGAGTGGATCTTGACGAGATATGCCCAGTGACTACTGGACTGCCTACACCGGAAACCTTATGGGTACTTCAATTTAGAATTGCATGTTCGCTTTCTCGAGTGCAAAGTGTGAAGGCAGTAATTTACATGAACTAGGTTGCCATAAACGTTTGCGTGCACGATTCATTAATGCGTTGTGCACGTGGCCACGTCTGCTCTATAACAATGTTCCAGTTGAGCGCAGCCTCGGTCCTGCTATTTTCTAAATCTCATTCCGTACGCATGCTCGTAAACCGATAATGTCGTCATCCGGCTGTAATCGCATCAGCTAGTCCCCAAATCAGTAAATCGTAGCATAATTGAGGAAACATACATGTGCCCTGCATGTGTCGCTTTACCCGAGAGAGCGTAGTGTTGCTCATGGGCGGTCGGCTCTCGTAAAAAACGATATTTGAGCAAAAACGAGCTCGGGGGACCGGTCCCGCCGGCTAGCGGCTGCCACACGCTCCGCTCACTAATAACCAGTGCTGGCGAGTGGCGGCGCGGCGGCGGCGCGGCGGCGGCGGAGCGGCGGTGTCACCGGAAATCTTTATGTTTCTCTTTACATTATATTTTTTTTCTGATAAACTTGATTGGCGGCGGTATACTGAAACCTGCCTGATCACTTGACGAATCGCTTTAACTTGTGTATAATTCAAATACCGAAACCCATAGCGAATTCGAACAACATTTTTTGACACGTATAAAAATTTAATGTTGATTTTTCAAAAAAGGCAGTAATAGTTAAAATATTTGGAATTAGGTACATTGTCCAAATTATCAATCGTTCAGAATACAAGCAAATTTCCTTAAAAATGAGTGCCATGTACTTTAAGAATGAGTTTAAATAACCTTGAAATGTATACTAGGAACATAAACAACTAGCTTGGTCCAAGAAATATATTCAATACAGCGCGTGTAGGGACAATCCATTAGAAGTTTTGGTAACAAGCACTTTTATCAAATTGTTTATATCATTGCCACTAATACCTACAGAATTAAGCGGCAACACTAATAGATACTATTACAGATAGTTTGAAAAAAAAAATTACGGAACTGGCATCGAATAAAATGGTCTGTTTTCAATAGAAGTAGGTACTAATTGAATGAAATACATTGTATGTTAAACCCAAATTCCAAACTACAATAGAAGTAGGCACTAATTGAATCAAAAATATTGTATGTGACACATTTTATTGGGAAAATCCTTCCTTCCTTCTATTCGGTGTTATCCCGGCAGATTTCCATGCATTTCGTTTGATCCTCGGCATCCTATCTTAATCAATAGCCGGAAGGCGCCGCGATAACGCCAGGTAGAAGAAGAAGAAGATTAAAATACGTATAAAATAAAGGAGATTATCCATATTATGCGATAATAGCATACGATTCCCGAATACAGGCGAGAAACTCTCTCCCTGTAAATGGGCTAAAACCCTAGTAAAATCTAACATGTAGTAGTATTCGATGTATTCCTTCGACGCTGAACGTTCTTATTCGGTGACACAAGTGATTTATCAAAATCCCAACCGAGCCAAGAACTTTGTACAAAATGGGCGTAGATATCAATCTTGATATTTCAGTGTCTCTGTGGGATTATTGTCATTTGTATAAATATATCGCACCAACGATAATAAATAATCTCGAGAGATTCTCACTCGTTTAGGCAAAGTTTAGGTAATGACTAGTTCACGACCTAGATCAGTGCCCCAAGCAGGAACATTTGGCTCTATAGTATAGTAATCGTAATAGTAAAAATTTTGTTATGGGAATTTGAACAGCGCCATTGTGAGCGTATTTGGAACTAAATTATGGCAGCAGGAAACGTTTACGATACTATAGTATGGTAATAACGATAGTTTTACTATACAAATGTATGAAAAGTGGTAGCAGGAATAATTTTTGACGTATAGTATCGTCGATTTACTATCGAGAAATACGATTGTTTTGTCACCGACATTTTTACCGTGAGAACATTATCGAGAGTATATTTTTGTATTTCTACACATCGAATTAAGGAAAAATGTGTTAATTACGGTCATGCTTAGTGTTTCCCGATGCCTTAGTGTTATTGTGTGTAATTATCTACTCCGTATTTCGCTAGTTATATGAAATTCAATGCTGCGATATGAAGTTATAATTATTGTGATACCTAACTCAAATATGAAGGTTATTTCTTAGACTATGGACTGTTTGGAATCGGAGCAACGAACTTGGGAATCTTGCTAACAAGTATGAGGATATAGAAAGTCTGGAATTTATTGTAGTTAAAAACATACCTAACCTAAAACTGTAAAAAACTTATAAATAAAATATTTACATGGAACTTTGATTTCCGTTTTGCGTACCTACTTAATCATTTTATGTTATACTTATAAGCTTATAAGTCAATGTATAGTCGAGCAAGCTCTTAGGGCAGAGAAGTGTGAGCATATAATATGTGAAAATAATTGCCGAGGAACTTAACGAGCAAAAATATAGAGAATACTTTCATAAAGCTCTCCTCCTTAAAAATGTAGAGGGATTTTATAAAACATATGTACATATCTTTATCTATAACTTAAATAATAATAAATTGCATTAATTGTTTGACAACTAGTCAAGAAAAAAAATTGCTACGTTCGGAAATCTAAACGCATAATTAATTGGAGTCATTTTTGTATATTGCGGAATAAAAGCTAGAAATATGTATTTGCTTATTAATTTATTTCCATAACCTTTCTACGCGACATTAATGCATGTTTTATATTTTTTTGTTATTTTATAATAATAATAAATTAATGTACCCACGTAGTGAATGACAATTCCGCACGAATCATTCAATAACATTCGTCCATTACCCTAGGTTATCTGTCACTATCGTAACGTAATAGTATCGAGTTCACGAGAGTATGGTTAATCGATTCATGCTACCGACATGGAGTAGTAATAGTATAGTAATCGTTGTCACGATACTATTACTATACGATACTTCAAAATGTTCCTGCTTGGGGTACAGTAGTAGATCTTTTGGTCAATGTTAACTCGATTCCTACTATAGTAAATAATGGTCCGAGAATCATTTCAATACAATTACTCGAAGTAATACAGAAAATTGATTGAAAGGTTAGTGAAGAAGTGTTTCTAAAGCAAGTTACTAGATGTCATTTTATTCTATTGCTTTGTTCGGTTTCGCTACTGACGGCAGACGACATGCTCGTCTCGTTATTCAAGGCAATAAAAAAAATGGCTAGATATTAAAGTCTTTATCAAGCATATTCAATAAGTTTTGTCTATAAAATTATTAAAAATGTTCAACTTTCGAACGCCTGTTTATTCAGTGTTGTATTAATTGAAATTTTGAAATTCCGAAGATGTTCATCAATATTTTTTTGTAAAACTAATAGGTATCATAAAATATTGGAATTTGGATCGATTAAAATTATAATAAGGCAAGAACAAGTTTGACTAACCATTTATTTATTTATTTCATGAAATAGCTTTTTCCCGCAGTTTCGTCTGCGTGATTAACTGCATTTACAATAATATTGTTCATATTTAATATACTAAAGTATATTCCACCCCTTTTTCTCCCTTCAAAATGAAAAATAAAAACAAAACCAAAATCATGAGTTGTTTCGTTATTTATTTCTTATTAGCGATTAATTACTTACTTCATCATCAACAATTTCCCCCTAATTTCCATGAAAAACATAAAAATCCTGAATCCACATTATTCGTCATTATTTATGTACTTTAAAGAGATATCATATTTATTAAGGTAATTTATATATATGAATAGTAAGTTTTTACAAGAAATGAGGAAACGTGACAACAGGTCACGCCATAATAAGCTCATTAGGCGAGTATGGACCGCGCTCGAGGCGCTGCGAGAATGTGCACAGATTACACCTGCAAACAATAATACTACAAAGTAGTTTAGGGTCAGAAATCGTCACGTATGGAAAATACGACAAGATTTATACATCAAAATACGTATTTTATCTTGTTTTATAATGCACCTATCCTATAGACAGATATTGTATAAAAGGAAATAACTTACCCAAGCGCAGCGTTATAAAGCTGACGTTCTACCTTGAACCGCGCGTACAACAGGATATATTTAGATGAAGCCGGCGTGTTTATAAATAAATGTATGTAGGTCAGTTTGCAACAACAATAACAGCATTTATGTTGACCGGAGCAGACGAGAGCTCCCTCAGCGTGCAGCAGAGAAATAAGCCTCGAGCCAGCGCGGCGTGACCTAGCTCGCGACACTAGCACAGGACTCGTGCGCGCTACACCCACGTCACACATCCATGTGCTCACTGCTCGCCATGGCGCTGCACCGATTGTAAAATGGAACTACGAGAAATTTTACTGCCTTGGTGGCGTAGTTGTACTACATTATGATTGCAAAGCTGAGGTCTTGGGTTCGAATCCAGGATCGGGCAATGATATTAGATATTTCTATTCAATAACAGCCCGGAGCAAGTAATTTGCGTCTGATGTGGCGATAAGCTCGCCCCCTATCACGTTGTGAGACGGAACACACAAGTGAAACGGGAGTGTCCTGCTAGCTCCTCTGCCTACCGGGAAAAGGCGTACGTCAGAAGTTAGCGTGGGTGATGACTAGTACCACCGACACATCGCCCAGTTTTTTTCCCCCACAGGATGAAATAGAATGTACTATCGCCATGTAGACCACTAATTCCAGCTTGGACAACTTACATATTATGTGCCATTAAGACAAAAAACGTACTAAATGGATTGTTCCAGCGAAGAATCTAACGCACGGTTCTGGTTGACAACATATGCATTTCGTAAACTAATTTGGCGATGTGTGTGACAAAAGACCATTAATTTTATAGTCTATTTATGTCTTATCTAATGTTTTCCCCAACTTCATGTTACAAAGTACAAAATATTATCTTGAATTAAAACATCGAGCACAAATATTAATCAAACCAAAATCAAATCATAATTTATCGTAGAATAGAAAATTCCATAGGATGTTAGTGATAAAATTATTAAAGCAGTTACCATTATACAACCGTTTCATTCTGCCCACAACTCGTTTCACCCACATCTTTTCGAGGTATAGTAACAGCGGCCAATCATTTGCAGTATACTGTTAGAACTGCCACGAAGTCTGTTAACATATATCTCAAATCTCTATGCCTAACTTGGTGCGCTGTTTGCTCAAAAACAGTACTTTTCGAACCATTTTACACCCATCAAAACATTATTTAAAAGAAAAATTAATTAGTTATCCTTTTAGAAAATGTCATCTAAAAAGTTAGGTTGATTGAGAATTACTTCAATAGGTGGAGAACATTTTAGAACAATACTACAAGGAATCCTGAACAGAAGTTTTCTTAGTTTGGCTTCGAATGGCAATTTAAGAGCTCAAAGATTTTAGATCAGATTCTAAATCAAAAAATACTTACTAGGAGGAAATAATCTTATTGTTTTTAACTCGTGAGAAATAATATTCAAACATTGCTAAATTATTCAGAGACTTCGCATAATATTTTTGTTACCAATATTGTTTGTTTTATTTTACTGTAAGAACATCGTCTTAAAAACTACCATTTTTATATTTCAACACACTATTCTACTATTTTCTATAAATATTTTAAAACGATGCCCAACAAGATAACATTAGGTACATATATAAAATAATGGTGGATTGTGACCGATGAAGTGTGAGCCGCGGCTGCTTTAATGCTGCCCAGTGTCCACTTGTATTATACACACACTCTCAGCACGTCGTTACATTTCCAATGACATTTGGTTTCCTTCACGTTTTCCTCCGTCCTCAGTATGTGTTTGTCACAGCTCACGCGTTGTGCCATATGAGATAAATTACTACAAAGTTTCCTTAAATCGATTAGTGACTACTCGGTTGTATAGTCATAATATCGATTTACATTATTATACGAGATAGATAGATCCTCAAAAGTCAAAATCTAAAAGATAGCGGCAACTAATCTTAAGTTTGTAAACAATACAGAGTGCTCTCGATACGAGTTTCGAACAATCTTACATTACCGATAAGCAGTCTGTTGAAAAATATTATCTATAAAAGTACAATTGAAACAATCCGTTGAGAAAGAATCGTTGCGTCGTTCGTCATCTAAAACTGCACGACGCTACGCAAAAAATCTAGCAACTATGAACTGTGCAGCCAAGGTTATTGACACCAGCCCTCTCGCTCCGCTCTCATTGGAAAACATCACCGCTGGAAACGATTCATTATTTGTGGCTCCTAATTGCTTGTGATTTATTTCTTATTAATCGATTCTTTTGTATTTCAAAGTGGTATATTATAAAAATGTAACCCATTCCTATAAAATTGTTATTGAAATTATAAAATAGAATGTTATGTGCATGTGTATGCCTCCTGGTACCTTAGTTTGGGATAACGACGGCTAAAACTGTTTGTTTTATATCTATGTATTATATAACTAGCGGCTCAGCCCGGCTTCCCCCGGGTGCATACACTTTTTGAGTTCAGTCCACATCAGACATATTATTTTGTTATTGTTTATTATAATTGTTTAATATTAAACTCAACGTTACTGCCCTATTTTCTCTTTCAATCCGTTCCATGATTCTAGAAATTCAGTCCCGTCCTCATATATTCCTTTTCATTTACACTCTATTCTATCCTAAACTATTCCTTTTTTTAAAAAAGTAGCAAATATACACATTTGAATTCCTTGCACATCCCACTGCAAAACTTAATTTTTTTTAGATACTTTCATATTATTTTAATTGAATTTGGTCCGGCCGTTTGAGCGTGATGAAGCAACAAACTTCTACCTTTTGAATATAATATTGTAGGCACTAGTTAGTATAGAAACAAAGCAATTAATTTGCTAGCAGTACAGTATAGTTGACTTGTAGGTGCAGATGAGTTCACGCGTGACGCGGCAGCGGCGGCTCCTAAACAAAACACGCGCGCGCCGCTAAATATTTAGTAATACGTCGGACGATCACAATGGGGGTAAATGTCAACCGGCTATATTGTATGACGGCATTGTTCGCGGAGTGTACCGCCAGTGCAGTGCCGCGCCGACACTAGCCCGTACCTCAGCAACATACACAGCTTTGATTATTTCTGCATCTTCAACATACCCAAGCGCAGAAATTCAATAACGATGATGCAGGGACAATGATGAAAGATTATTAAAAATTGGATACAGTTATAATCAGTATAGCTCATAGAGTAATAACTGTTTGCCATCATTCGCAAATGAATGAGTAAAGTCGGGGATAAATACACAGACATCCTCCTCAGACAGTCCTTTTTAAGACTGCCTCTGTGGCCCAGTCAGTTAAGCCTCGCTTGTGAAACGAGAGGCCGCCGGTTTGATCCCCGCACCGAGAGAAATGTTTGTGCGGCCCATAAATATTACTTTCGGGTCTAGGTGTTTGTGAGACCGAAAATTATCTCGTAGTAACTGATACCCACTACACAAGACTCGATCTTACTGTGGGGTCAGGACTATGTGTGTGACTGTTGGGTGTTATTAATTATTAAATGAGGTGGAACATCAGTTGCTTATGCTTATTTTTCAAAGACAGAGCCAACGTGAGATGAGAAACTCTATTATTATCGCCGTGTACTTGGAGGCTCCTAGATATGCACGGGACGATCCTGTGGCGCGTTCCACTGAATACAAATTTCAATATCTATGAGGGAAAGAGCGCGGATAAAAATATATATGTAGACGTAGAGTTGTTAAATACCTGTTTGAAATCATTAAATGGATGCTCTTTGATGTAACATTGGTAGGTGAGGTGCGTGGAACAGCCGCGCGGAGAATACGAAGCGCGCACGGTGTGTAGTGTGGACAATACTAACACTGCACACTCACAAATTGTTTATTTTAATTACCCGCATCGGTTTATCCGCGTGCCTGCCTAGTTTACATCCTGCATTTCTGTCTAAATTATTCGTAGAGCCAGCCAAAGAGCACCCGCCTTCACGGATGTAACTTACATATCTCAATACTAAGCAGTGAGCCTCTACTTCAAGTCGATATCCATTGTAACTGTGGGAACAGATCAACTCGGGAACTATTATGTTATCTGCACTCGTGATCAGAATCTACATATCTCACAGGATACGTGTATTTACTTTGAATGTTTATTTTATATAAAAACACACGACTTCGTACGTCAAAATTTAGTTAAACTTATAAGTGATCTAAATCCAAAGATATCAATTGTGTTTCATAAGTTACTATACATTTTTTGGCAATTTAGTTATTAGTTCAACCCTGTTGAAGATACAAAGAGATACAATATCAGATATTGTTCAATTAAACAATCATAGTCACAATTATTTCAGATTTTTCGTTTTCTGAACATAGGGATGTAAGAATAAAATATGAAGAATAATATGGTTTAAAACAGAGGTGGTTTAAAATAATGTAAATGGAAAATACATAAATGAAAAAGTATGCCCTGCACTTCTTTTTTCAGAGAATAATATGGGTATGAACATTGTTATAATTCCTGGCTCCGATCGTAACCTATATTAATCTAAGAGAACACGGCCATTTAGTTCCTCGATTCATCAATTGTAATCGGTACGAGAGTAACGCGTTGTTATTAAAACATTGCCATATGATAAGATGCACATGTCTGCGTAACGTGACATTGAGTCCATTACCAAAAGCATGATGTCGCGCGCGTCGCGTACAATGTCAGGGCTGTGCGGCGCGTCCACCGCGCCCGCCGCGCACCTCCTAAACATGTGCTCCGTGCTGCCATTACACTTCCAACCGTGACGCTGGCCTTGCTTCATTAACATTCCGTAACCTTGGCACACCAGCATTAGCATTAGCTTGCGACCGCGCCACCATAACGCGCACCACTACCACACCACCGCCTGCCGCCGGTGCTAACGTATTCACTATTAAATCCGCGCACAGCTCACGCCTTGATATCCAAGAATAGTCCAAACTCGTGCTGCATGTAATGGATACCTTGGACTGTATGCCGATCGCACAGAACCTATGAGCATTTCGATAAAACTATGCAAATAGCTTTACAAGCTTACTACTATAGCAGGTACTCTTATAACGTATCATCAGTAGACGACTAATATTTATGTATGTACTTACATGTTGTACATCCTTTTAAGTTTAAATGTTTCGTAGGCAAGATTTGATTTGCCTTCAAAGCTATGTTACGATAGAATAGGTACATAATCTAATAGAATGATGTGTAATGTCCAATTATAATTACCTATGACAGATACTCAGGTGTGTTACAACAGTAATGGTTGTAATCAGTGTGCGGGGTCGGCGTTGTCTCCGGCTGCAGCGGGGTTGTTGTGCGATAATGCAGAATGTCCCGGCGTGTAATTACGCGGTGCTATGCGTGGCGTCGCGGCCGTCGCATCGCGCTCGCGCTGCCGTTGTTTTTGCAGCGCGCCATATTTGGCGTCCCTCCGCCGCGTCGTTGCGTTCCCCATTCACAGGAACGTCTTCAATTGATCGCAAAACCTGCTCCGCAGGACTGACCATACTGGTCGCGAGTGTCGACTGGGACTGCGCACATCACCACACACGAACCTTCCTCAAACTCCCCTTAGTGGGCTCTCGTGTCACCGACGCGACGTACATTTATCACGGGGTTGTCATAGGATATTGATACTGAGATTTCTGCATCTTTTACATTATACATTAGTATGCACATTTAAGCAATTATAAGAAACTTGTTTCATGTGTCAACTTTGCTTCATCAACTCTCGGCCAACTTGCACAGAATTCTGTTTCTTTTTTAATACATATATTCGGCAATAATACAAACTATGAGCCATGTTCATAGTGTTGAAATAAAACTAGTGTTAACAGAATTTATCGCGGAATTTAGCTAGATTTTAATTTTTAATAACTTCGCCACTTTTCGATTACTTTACAGCTTTCGTGGTCACGGAGCGGATTGAGATATTAGTCACTCGTTCAGTGACTCACTCAGTGTAAACTAAGGGTAGAAATATTGTAATTACTAACCCTTGATTAATTTAAAATTTCGTTTTTTTGAGATAGTTTCCACACAGAAGAAACTCGATGTATCTTGAGGTGTGGCAGCTGGCCTTTTGGTTTCCGATTTTATGAAATATAGAATTACATCTTACGCTTGTGCAAGCTTAAAAAAATAAAAAATATAACACCCAACAGTCACATTTTCAAATAAAATGTAATGCTTAGAGCATTCCTCAATGTGTTCAGCAACTACACTTAATTGGGAAATCATATTAGATTAAGCTAATTTGTATGATTGTTTCACAAATACATGATTTAATTATTAGCTAGTATTGAAAACGGATTCAGCGATTATAAACTATAACGTGATCCATTAAAATTCAAAGCAGAAACGATTATGTTCTATGCACACGCCTATGCATTAACGATTAATACCCTCACATAATACTTATTAGGGCAATATATTTGTCCTTCATTGTAACGTGACATAAAGTGGATAATTATGATAGTCTGGCTAAGGGTTCTTGGTAATCAAAAGGCTTACAAGAATTTTGGATTGAAAATTACTATTCTCAATTTCCAACAAATTACAAAAATTATTACTGTGTATACAAAATGTATACGCTCAAACATCAAAACCCCAAACAAATGTACATAACACATTATTGTTTTATCCAGGGGTCGAACTCGCCGCGGTTTAGAACAGAGACATAACTTTATAGCCGCTACACACATTGCTCGTCGGGATATTACATTGTACTCGTATGATGCATCTCATATTGAAACACTGGTGTAAATGCAAACTTTTACACACCATAGAAATTCGTACAAATCGCTGTAGCATACAGGTGTCCTCACGATGTTTTGTTTCACCGTTTTAGTGCGTGATTGACTATCAATACACACATGACTCCGAAAGTCAGAGGTGTGGGATTTGAACCCGCGATCACCGTGAACATGTTAGTTGTTGTTTCTGGGGGGTTACTATAGAATCCGTAACTCGAAGTTTCGTGACATTTTTCGGACGGATGTTACTTCGTTACACGAAATCCGTAAAAAGAACGAATGATTTGAATTTTTCGTCAATACTTCGTCGTCCGAAATAACTGTCAGAGACGAAAATTTTAAATCAACATGGACGACAATGTCATATTTCATTGCATATTTCCCAAAGTCTCGATAAATTTTTTAATTTTGTTTGTGGAGTGACTTTAGACCATATATCAAGTGCAAAATCTTAACTAAAAGGAATGCTAAAAGGCTTAATTAAAATGGCATGTAACAGCGGTGATTCGAAGAAAAACTAGTAATAAAAGTTCGAACAACAATAACGCAGCTCAACAAAAAATGAAGATTGTTTGCCCTGGATATTAGAAATGCCTGTGAATATCTTGGAAATTATAGTGGGGAAGAGGATGCACACCACCAGGAATTAAAAGTACGAGATGAAGCGTACCGTTTACATCACAGACGAGTAAATAAGTTTATACGACGCGATAGGACGTTCACAATCACAATGAGACTCGATATCATTATTTCAAGATTTGTTTTTGATTGTGGCGTAAAATAACAATGTACTCCCGACAGAAAATACAGGGATAATTCAAAATAAAACCCAAAACCGGTATAATGGAGAAAAACATTTAACAAGAACAAAACGGCAATACCTATTACCTACAGTTTATGATAAATTGATTATTGAATAAATATTGGTGTCAATGTGAAAGAATATAGTGTAGAACATGGTGGATATTTCAAACCAACCAAAAAGATGGCAAAAAGGATACAACTATATTTTGGCTGATATTTACAACGAGAAGACCCCCTAAACTTTATTTAAGAGGAAATCTTTTAAAGGTGTTTCTTCAAAGTTTATCTTATTTATACTTTTTGTACCCAAAAAATATTGCTATAAAACACTTAAATAAATTAATTGTAGATAGTAATTAACATATTTTATTAAACTTTTGATATTACTAAATAAAATTGTTTTCTTTACACCTTATGATTATTGGTATGTTCATAGCTCAATATCAGCTACATTGTGAGGAATAGACAAGTCAATATTACTAATAAGTATCTTACAAGTAGTTACATAATAAAACAATGTGATATATAGTGCATATTTTAATTTTCTCTAATAACAAGCTTACATATGAGTTTCAAACACATTCAATGTTATGGCATAGTACCTACCTATTTGTTTTGATAAACTCTGTATGATAAAAATTAGACAGTCACTTTTGAACAAAATATTAATTGAAATCTTTTATTACATGCATAAAAACTTCAATTGTTTGTATTGTATCTTGTTTATTTAAAACTTTTTCGAAAAGTTAATTAAGAAGCATTAATTATAACCAACCATAAAGATGTCAGGAAAGGAAAAGGTTTTGTTAGAATGAGTTTAGATAAATAACAAAACAAACTAATATCTATCTACTTTAGAGCAAAATCAAAGTAATTTCTAATTTTAATAAAATCAATATAATATTATTATCCAATCAAACTATATTAATTTCACATAATAAGTATTTAACCTAATGTGAAGATCACCGGTTAATTTTGACAATATATATTTTTCAAGTGCTTCCTTTAATTATTTATATGAAACAGAAACTCTTTCAAATAGATGTAATATACTGTAATTGAATCATCAAGAAATATAGATGCATACCTACTCAAAATTGAATGGAAATAATTATTTGTAATATGTGGTATCTTAATATCGTCACATAATAATAATTTAACCTAATTTGAAGATCACCGGTTAATTTTGACAAAATATCTTTTTCAAGTGCTTCCTTTAATTATTTCTATGAAACAGAAAGTAGGCTCTTTGAAATGAATGTTATATACTGTAATTGAATCATCAAGAAATATAGACATACTTAAAATTTAATGGAAATAATTATTTGTACTATCTGATATCTTATTATTTTCACATAATAAGTATTTAACCTAATGTGAAGATCATCAGTTAATTTAAATAATATATATTTTTCAATTGCTTTCTTAAATTATTTATATGAAACAGAAACTCTTTCAAATGGATGTAATATACTGTAATTGAAACATCAAGAAATGTACATACATACTTAAAAATGGAAAGAATTATTTGTAGTGCTTTATATACATAAATATAAGTTAGTATAACTTGTTTCACACAAATTACTGCCAGGTAACAAATAAAATACAAATAAAACATTTATTTCAACATATTCCATTTACAACAGTTTTCACTAATGATTGAAGATTTGATGTTCATTATCCCAGAAAAAAGAGGATCTCATTGTTGTGGTTGAATCATCCGCAAAGTACCAAGCGATAACTTCAAGTAGTTAAATCCTGTAACCCAAAATATTAATCTATTAAAACATATTTACAACCTAGTGTTTCATGTTATTATAAGTCAATGTACACTACCAAATCATTCCAAACACAAGTTATTAACTAACTAAAGACTTTAATCATATACTTTGTGAATATTGATAACGTGTGTGTGACTATTAACTGTATTAATTAAATAACCACTAGTGGAACTTCTTTCCATCCCAACAAAGTTGTATGTTTGAGCGCGACACGTATAAGTAGGTAAAATATTTGTTAGGCGCTTGAAGGAAATATAACAAGGAATATCAACCCAGTTTGATAATTGATCATTATGGCATTAAATAGATATAATAATTTAAAAATAAGAAACTTACCGTTTTAATAAAATATTTTGTACAAATACTTACTTTTGTCAACATTCAAG
This sequence comes from Hyles euphorbiae, assembly GCA_023078785.2. Lineage (NCBI taxonomy): Eukaryota > Metazoa > Arthropoda > Insecta > Lepidoptera > Sphingidae > Hyles > Hyles euphorbiae. Next base: position 20,974,802 of record CM041040.1, read on the forward strand.
AATTTTAAACATTGAATTTTAATTATAATAATATCTCCATATACAATGTATTATTTAATAATTAAGTTTTTTGTAAATGTTCACAATTTAAATTTTTATACGTTTTGACGTTTGATAGTTGATACTTGTTGTTTTTTTACATTTAACCTATCTAAAGGCAAAAGTCCCAGCCGTACAGCCTAGTGTAATATATTGAAATTCTTCAATTTAAGTTCTTTTATTACATACGAAGTAAGAACCATAAGCTCGCCCATGTCATGCGTTAAATAAATTAGTAATTTAGATGCTTTATTGAGATTTTATGTAATATGAAAATAACTTAATTAGATTGTTATATTGGTATATGACAGCTCCTGTGCCACAGGCTAGGCGGTTAGCTGATGATGCCATGCCGCCTGCGAAACGAAAGGCCGCGGGTTCGATCCCGCACCGAGAGAAAGGTTTGTGAGGCCCACAAATATTTTTTTGTGGGCCTCTTTGTGGGGCGTCAGGATTATGTATGTAACTATGGGGATGTTATTTATTTATATGAAACTAGCTGTGCCCGCGACTTCGTCCGCGTGAAATTTAATAAAAACTTTATTTTTCTAAAATACTTAAAGAACTTCCTTAAAATAAATGTAGCCTAAGTTACTCCTTATTATATCAGCTACCTGACAAAAAAAGTCCCGTCAAATCGGTCCAGCCATTTCAGAGATTAGCCGGAACAAACAGACAGACAGACAAAAAAAATTCTAAGGTCATTTTCGTTATAGGTATCGTGTATACAACGATATGTAGTTGGACATTTTTTATTATTTTCACTTTACAAACAGACACTTCACTTTTATTTATATGCCCGCAACTTCGTCCGCGTGGAATTTAACAAAAACTTTATTTTTTTTGTCTGTCTGTCTGTTTGTTCCGGCTAATGTCTGAAATGGCTGGACCGATTTTGACGGGGCTTTTTTTGTCAGGTAGCTGATATAATAAGGAGTAACTTAGGCTACATTTATTTTAGAAAAATAATGTTTTTGTTAAAATCCACGCGGATGAAGTCGCGGGCACAGCTAGTTTCATATAAATAAATAACATCCCCATAGTTACATACATAATCCTAACGCCCCACAAAGAGGCCCACGAAAAATATTTGTGGGCCTCACAAACCTTTCTCTCGGTGCGGGGATCGAACCCGCGGCCTTTCGTTTCGCGGCATGGCATCATCAGCTAACCGCCTAGCCTGTGGCACAGGAGCTGTCATATAAAATCTCAATAAAGCACCTTTACTAATTTATTTAAAGCATGACATGGGCGAGCCTATGGTTCTCACTTCCTAATAAAATAACATAAATTGAAAAATTTCAATATATTACACTAGGCTGTACGGCTGGGACTTTTGCCTTTAGATAGGTTAAATGTAAAAAAACAACAAGTATCAACTATCAAACGTCAAACCGTAAAAAAAAAAATTGTAAACATTTACAAAAAACTTAATTATTAAATAATACATTGTATATGGAGATATTATTATAATTAAAATTCAATGTTTAAAATTCTTGAATGTTGACAAAAGTAAGTATTTGTACAAATTATTTTATTAACACAATAAGTTTCTTATTTTTAAATTATTATGTCTTTTTAATGCCATAATGATCAATTATCGAACTGGGTTGATATTCCTTGTTATATTTCCTTCAAGCGCCTAACAAATATTTTACCTACTTATACGTGTCGCGCTCAAACATACAACTTTGTTGGGATGGAAAGAAGTTCCACTAGTGGTTATTTAATTAATACAGTTAATAGTCACACACACGTTATCAATATTCACAAAGTATATGATTAAAGTCTTTAGTTAGTTAATAACTTGTGTTTGGAATGATTTGGTAGTGTACATTGACTTATAATAACATGAAACACTAGGTTGTAAATATGTTTTAATAGATTAATATTTTGGGTTACAGGATTTAACTACTTGAAGTTATCGCTTGGTACTTTGCGGATGATTCAACCACAACAATGAGATCCTCTTTTTTCTGGGATAATGAACATCAAATCTTCAATCATTAGTGAAAACTGTTGTAAATGGAATATGTTGAAATAAATGTTTTATTTGTATTTTATTTGTTACCTGGCAGTAATTTGTGTGAAACAAGTTATACTAACTTATATTTATGTATATAAAGCACTACAAATAATTCTTTCCATTTTTAAGTATGTATGTACATTTCTTGATGTTTCAATTACAGTATATTACATCCATTTGAAAGAGTTTCTGTTTCATATAAATAATTTAAGAAAGCAATTGAAAAAAAATATATTATTTAAATTAGCTGATGATCTTCACATTAGGTTAAATACTTATTATGTAAAGTTAATATAGTTTGATTGGATAATAATTTTATATTGATTTTATTAAAATTAGAAATAATTATACTTTGATTTTGCTCTAAAGTAGATAGGTAGATATTAGTTTGTTTTATTATTTATCTAAACTCATTCTAACAAAACCTATTCCTTTCCTGACATCTTTATGGTTGGTTATAATCAATGCTTCTTAATTAACTTTTGGAAAAAGTTTTAAATAAACAAAATACATACAATTGAAGTTTTTATCCATGTAATAAAAGATTTCAATTAATATTTTGTTCATAAGTGACTGTCTAATTATTATCATGCAGAGTTTATCAAAACAAATAGGTAGGTACTATGCCATAACATTGAATGTGTGTGAAACTCATATGTAAGCTTGTTATTAGAGAAAATTAAAATATGCACTATATATCACATTGTTTTATTATGTAACTACTTGTAGGTACTTATTAGTAATATTGACTTTTCTATTCCTCACAATGTAGCTGATATTGAGCTATGAACATACCAATAATCATAAGGTGGAAAGAAAACAATTTTATTTAGTAATATCAAAAGTTTAATAAAATATGTTAATTACTATCTACAATTAATTTATTTAAGTGTTTTATAGCAATATTTTTTGGGTACAAAAAGTATAAATAAGATAAACTTTGAAGAAACACCTTTAAAAGATTTCCTCTTAAATAAAGTTTAGGGGGTCTTCTCGTTGTAAATATCATCCAAAATATAGTTGTATCCTTTTTGCCATCTTTTTGGTTGGTTTGAAATATCCACCATGTTCTACACTATATTCTTTCACATTGACACCAACATTTATTCAATTTATCTTAAACTGTAGATAATAGGTGTTGCCGTTTTGTTCTTGTTAAATGTTTTTCTCCATTATACCGGTTTTGGGTTTTATTTTGAATTATCCCTGTATTTTCTGTCGGGAGTACATTGTTATTTTATAGATTTTTTTTTAATTATTGCAATGAATGGCGAGACGAGCAAGCCGTTCGCCTGATGGTAAGCGATACGACCGCTTCCACCATAGTTAATACACTTATATATGACATATTCCACTGCGCTCGCCATCCTGAGACATAAGATGTTAAGTCTCAATATGTCCAGTAGTTACTCTGGCTACAATGTCCTTCAATCCGAAACACAACAGTGCATTTACGCAGTGTTGTTTCACGGTAGAAATAGACATTGCGGTGGCATACACATAAATAAAAAATAAGTGTCTGTAAAGTGAAACTAAACAAATTTGTCCAACTACATATCGTTATACTCGTATACCTACACGATATCTATACCAAAAATGATCTGAAAAGAGTTTTTGTCTGTCTGTCGTTCTGTTTGTAATCGCTTATCTCGAGAACGGCTGGACAGATTTTGACGGGACTTTTATTATACGGTAGACCGTATAAATAAGAAATAATAAAGGTTATTTTTCCTGACAAAACATATGTAATCGCCATAAATATATTTAATTAGTTATAAGGGAATAAAAAATACTGTTTCGTTAAAATAATATTTTATTTATTATGCAATAGTCTGCAGTATCGCTCATCATAACCAATGTATTCCCTTTATTTGGCTTATATTTAACTAATTGTAGGCACTTCTTTTTGAACGATATAAAATAAATAAATTTTCTGTCGAATCGCACATGTATCAAAATCGTCTATTGCCTTTGCAGGACGACCCTTTCTTTTCTTTCGACGAAACTTTCCACCTTTTTCAGCACCATGTAACGCTATCCGTGCGTAATGAACTCTCAGAAACACCTAAAACAATAACAAAAAAATATTATTACACCGAGATGTACAATCAAGAAATAAATAATTTAGAAAAAAACACCAAATATATTTTACTTTTCCTGTTTCCGTTATACTATGTATTTTAGACTAATGTGGACAAACAAAGAATGTTATTTTAAAAATAATGTTTCTTGAAATAGTTTACGTCTTATTGAATTATTTGTACTTGTGTATAATTTTTTTAATAAATGAAAGAATAAGTGACGATGCTCAAAATGTGGCAGTCTGCTATAAATACTCCAGGTTATGTTTATGTTTGTATAACCTCAAAAATATGGTTAAATAAACAATATTCATTGGTAATCACAAGAATATCCATTATATGCATATGTTAGTTCGTTCTTTTTAGTGTTTTGTACAATTTTCAACTATTACTTACCAGTACAATCAGCCCTTCGTTTGTAAACATCGTCTTAATTTGTTAACAACTTCTCGGCTTTATATTCGTCCATACACCACATCAAAACTTTGTATATTATTTCACGGGCACCGCCTCGAATTACTTTGTTCATGATAACTTAGTTTTATTGTTCACGATTCGAAATTAACACACTATTCTAAAAAAACTCGTGAAAAATGTCGAATAATAGCAATGACTGACAGCTCGTGTACTTTTTTTTTTATTTAAAATTTTACGGCCCTGGATACAAGTCCTTTTAGCCAATCCTTAACTATTACAAATCGTATGTTCGAATTATATACAATCATAAATCTATATACATTTACAACATCAACAACCTTTACAATTTTTCTACTGTACTACATATATATTTATACAACGGTTTATACATTAATGGATTCTTTAACATTTCTTTAACTGACGAAGGCTTATATGTTGATATTTCTAATAAATCCGAAATTAAAATTAAACGTATTAAATAAAATTTAGGGCAAGATAAAACAATATGGTCTAAGTCTGCTGGTTGTACACCACAATATTGGCAATGATCAGATGCTAATATTTTCATCCTAAACAGATGAGCTGGAGTCTGACAATGTCCAAATCTTAATCTATTTATTATAGTTATACATTTCCTTTCTTCAAATTGCATTTTATTATTATTAAACCATGGGCGGGCGGGTAGGTTCTCTTGTATTGATGCATACCATTTTCCTTTACTTTTATTTTTTTCCTTCCAGTAGCACTCCCATCTAAATCTAGTTTTTTCTTTTAATGTCAGAAAATAATCTGTGTAGGGTATTTTCAGTGCATTATTATGGTCTTCATCCCAATGAGAATTAGCTGCTTTATCAGCTAATTCATTACCCTGGATTCCCGAATGGCCAGGTACCCATTCAATCCTAACCATCTTGCTCTTGTTCAAATTATACAACAATTCTTTTATATTATAAATTATATAGTTGGTTTTATAAGCCAAAGTTGAACCATATATTGTTTTAATAACACTTTGAGAGTCTGATAGAATAAGTATTCTGTCAACGGTACCTAAATCTCTCGTGTACATTAAGGCTCTATAAATTGCGTATGTTTCTGCTGTGAAAATACTACTCTCGTTATTAATTCTATAATTTTTACTTATTTTCTTATACGAGTCATAGAAAGCAGCACATACACGATCTAGGGTCTTTGAGCCATCAGTGTATATTTTATACCAGAGCACATTATTTATGTCATCTACGCTATCCCTTTCTTGAGTTGAATCTAACAGAGCGTCGTATTTACAATTATATACAGGATAAATACTAAATTTATACATATTTACACTAAGCTCATTCATATGAGCCATTATAGTACACAATTCAGGAATGTTGTTATACATTATATCAGAAGGACGAATGTAATCGTCTAATGAGGCATCGCATAAATTTTCAGGCAATTTAACAGTATCTAATAATATTGAGCTGGTTTTGCATAAAGCTTTTAAACAAAACTTTTCCGCAAAGTGTAATCTTCTAATAGCCAGAGGAGGTACGCAGACCTCAGCCTCAAGTGCATGTATAGGCGTAGTTCTCATTGCACCACTTATTATTCTCAATGCAATATTTTGAATAACATCCAATTTTTTTAACAAAGAAGAGCCGGCATACATATAAGCTAAATAACTATAATCAAAATGACTCCTAATGATACTTTTATAGAGCATTAATAAGGTTTTAGGATCTGAACCCCAGAATGTTCCTGCTAAACTTCTCAAGATATTTAAATTTCTTGTTGCATTTTTACATATGTAATTTATGTGGCTTTGAAATTTAAGCTTATTATCTATTATTACTCCTAAAAATTTCTTTTCTTTCACTTGAGGAATGGATAAATTATTATATTGAATATTGATCAAATCATCAGTACCAAATACAACAAGAGAACTTTTTTCCGTATTAATATTTAATTTTAACTTATTACTGTAATATGAATTCAACTGACATAAAGCTAGATTTAAATTTTGTTGAGCAACCGAAATATTTCTGTCAATTGAGTAAACAACAATGTCATCTGCGAATTGTAATACTTTAACGTTTTTCGTAAGATATTGTGAAATCTGAGAAGTATACAGGTTGTACAAGATAGGTGATAGAGATGCTCCTTGCATTAGGCCTTTACAAACAGAATATGGGCCGTGTAGTAGCCCATTAAATTTAACATGAAACGACCGATCGTTAAGGAAATTATGAATCCACTTTAACAATTTTCCAGGTAAACCCAATTCATACAATACCAGTATCAGTTGATTAATATCTACATTATCATATGCACCCTGAACATCAAGGAAGGCACAAACTGTAACAGATTTTGAAAGCAGACATTTTTTCATGTCTGTGATAAAGGTAACAAAGCTTTCTGGAGCACTTTTACCTTTTCTGAAACCAAATTGGATATCTGGTAAAATATTGTAATGCTCTACATAATAATCAAGTCTTAATTTGATAATTTGTTCTGTTACTTTACCTATGCAAGAGGTTAATGATATGGGTCTATATGAATTGTAATCTTTAGGAGGTTTCTCAGGTTTCAGAATTGGAATGATGCACTGAGTTTTCCAAGATTCAGGAATAATTTGATTAAGCCATAGTGAATTTAAGACCATTAATAATTTATTTTTACAGTTGATAGGAAGTTTTCGTAAAAGGATATAAGGAATATTGTCTAGTCCTGGAGCCGAATCTTTTCTTGAATCTAATGCTATACAAAGTTCCTTATATGTAAATTCTCTTAACAAAAAAGTATTTATTTCATTGTCATTATTTTTATCGAAAAATATATCATTACCCACTAAACTACTATTTGATCCATTACTAATTTTATTAATAAAATCAGGTAACCATTCATCTTGTTTAGGTTTAGTCATCACATTAACCCTTTTAAATCTACGGATGTAATTCCAAATTTTTGAAACAGGAGTATATCTATCTAAGGATGAACATAGGGTTTTCCAACTATTACGTTTTTGCTCACTGATAATTTTTTTCTTTTTTGCATCCAATTTTTTATATTCAATAAACCGTTCCATTGTCATTGATGATCTATATGCTAACAAAGCCATTTTTGATTTTCGTACAGCTTCTGCACATTCATCATTCCACCATGGTGCTGGGATTTTCCTATGGTTTGAAGATATATTACATTTGAAGATAGGTGTACATTGGTCCCTTAATTTGTATAATAATTCACAAAATTGATTATATTGTGTAAGAGGGTCAGAGTCTGTAGGAATAAATTCACTAAATAATTTCTCAGCCTCAATCTCAAATTTAATCCAATCAGTTTTATGAAATAGATATTTTTGTATGTTATAATTTATTTGGTATTTACAGGGGGAGATCAGGATGTCAGTAAAGATAGGGAGGTGGTAACTTCCTAATGGATCTTCACCAACACTCCATTCACATAATGGAGCTATGTCTGGGCTAACACATGTGAGATCTATTGCTGATGGATTCCTATTTGGGGCCTGGACTGTTGTGGCCTTACCATCATTTAACAAGCACAGATCAGCTTCATCCAATAGGTTAAATAGTTGAGTACCCCTTGACTTTGTTGTTGCACACCCAAAAGCTATGTGGTGAGCATTAAAATCTCCTGATATTAAGCAGGGTCTAGGTAAGGAATTAAATATATTTCTTAATTTATTTATTTTAAATCTACTACTTTTAGGTGGACAATACACAGTCAAAATGTATAAAGGACCAGTGTGAGTTTGAACTGAAATTGCAACTGATTGAATATCCTGATAGAATGGGAGTTGTATGTTTTCATATTTAATATTATTTCTAATCAAAATACCAACACCACCATGATCATTTTTAGCATTTTTATAGATCAAATTATATCCTGGAAATTTCAGATTATGACAATTGTTTGTTTTTAACCAAGTTTCATTAAGCAGCAAAATGTCAATGTTAAATTCTGTTAATAAAGACATTACAAGTGGCCGTTTGTTATTAATACTCTGAATATTATGATGTACTATTCTTATAAATCTATCCATTATGTAAGTGTTTCAATAAAATTTCTTTAATTTTAATTGTAGTCTTAGGAGCGTCTTTATTGTTTCCTAATGAAATGAGAGTTTTAACTAATGCATTTATTATCCTATCATTATTAATTATTTCATTGGTTTCTTTAATAGAAGAAATATGTTTAAATTTGTTCAGTCCTGAATTTTGGAATTTTAATGTATCATGCTTAGGTAAGGGAAGTGGAGGGAAATTCCTATTACTACTTGCATTATTAACAGAAGTGGCAGTTGTAGCAGCATAGGAAAGTTTTTTCTGTTTCAATTTGGCTTCCTTCATTGGGCATGTTCTGGCAATAGCCAGGTGAGGACCCCCACAGTTAACACATTTTATTTCCTCCTCATTAATGCATTCTTTGTAGGAATGTTCACCAGCACAGATTGAGCATACTTGTTTATTTTTACATACTCTGGCTGAATGATTGAATTTTAAACATTTGAAACATTGTAATAGGGGTTTAATATATGGTTTAACTTTGAAGCGCCAGTGATCTAGGAAAATATATTCAGGCAAGGTGTTACTAACAAATGTTATAGCTACCGTCTTCAAAGCTTGTCTTACTCCGGTATTGTCCTTTTTGGTGAACCTTCTCACTGCTACCATTTCATATTCACATGTGAGTTTTCTGTAGAGTTCTTCATTGGAGATGTCGAAGGGAACAAACTGGATTACACCAATGACTTCCACTGAAGATGCTGGAATGTATGCTTTTATATTATGAGCTTCTAATTTGGAATTGTTGTTCAGAAAATCATTGGCTGAACTGGCTTGCTTAAAAACAATTTGAATTTTATGAGCATTTACTCTACTAATTTCATACTGTCCTTTGATGAATTCTCCTAAAATATTTAATATGAATATCGGATCTTTGTTTCCAATATATTCATTTTCGGTACTTTCTATGAATACTGGGAAGTTTGTATTGTTACAGTTATCAGTATACTGTCTCTTGTAACCAGGTTTGTAGTATGGTTTTGGCGCCAAAATCTCTTCTGCTGGATTACTAGCAGTAGTAGTAGCAATCCGTTCATATTTTCTCTTCTTATTATCTTTTATTGGGTCTCCATCGCTATGGGTCCCCATTACTCCGGATAATTACAGGTTTTAAAATATTTTATAAAATTAAAAATTTTAAATAGTCCGCCTTGTTTGACTTCCCGCCAAAAAGTCCACAGCTCGTGTACTCCATTCTGGTGTTGCTAGGAAATGTTTTGCTTTTAGTTCCCAATTAATTAATTTCTACTCTTTTATGTCGTGCTATATTTTTTATTGCGGGAGTAACTTGGGCTATTTAAGTTTTGAATAACAAATTAGAGTACCGCAAAAAAAAATATCTCTTAAATTTTGCGGTTATTTTTAAAAATACCTACTATAATGACAAGAGAGTGTCTGAGTTCATTATGTTTCTTCGATTTAGTTTGCTGTAAAAAATATTTAGGGTTCCGTGGGACAAATCATTTATCTAAAACAAATAGAAAGAAAGAAATCATTTATTCTTGATAGCCCTGCACGGCTATGATTAAAAATTAAAACACGTAATATTATTTTTAAATAAAGATTTGTAAAAAAGTATTGCAATTCACATCCGATAGAAGTGAAACGTCAGAAAATTAACCTACATTATCTTTTCTATAATTTTCGAGCACTGCAAATCATCTAGAAAAACCACTAACCAATAAATATCATTTTTCCCCACTACATGCGTGGTCTAAATTACCATATAAATAGTGGTAAAATCACTTAGGTGGCAACACTGTTGGAGAATAATGATCACAGATAATGCTGTTTTTCTCCTTCTAAAATCCATAAGAATATCTATGACAATTATCATTCAGTCCGAAGTTAGTCTATGGTTACGATGAATTTTCAACATTTCGGATGGTTCACATACTCTGTGGTACATTTATTTCGTCACTGACATCCGTTATCCGAAGTTTCGTTCTTCGTAACGGATTCTATAGTAACCCCCCTGGTCTGTTACCAACAAGCCACCACTCTAAGAAACATTATCTCTGTTTATTAATGAGCTAATAGGATATGCATTCTTTGCGAACACACAATATATCTGTAGCGCTGCGGAATGGTGTATTAAAGAAGTGGTAGAGCTACACTGTGGTCAGTCATGACTCTGGATGAGTGGGCACGTTCATCTGGGGTGGTATCCCTGTCTCACAAAAATCTACTTGAAGCTTCGCCATCGCGTTTGATTCAAGTTTTCCGGAACTACAACAACCAACCCAACCACTTTCCACTACCCATCCTTTTTCTTTCCCGCTCTCCTCCCTTTTTGCTAGGCCAGCAACAAGCATTTATAATCGCAATCTAATTGTATTAACATATCCAATATAATAAAATGTGAAGAGAGAAGAATTGTTCCTTTTATTTTGGAAACAGGATGCCGACCACGCATTCGCACGCCAAAAGACCGTAGACGATCTGTAATTGCGAAACTACTGTCTTTTGTTTTCACATAAATCAATCAATACAGAGTTAAGTGGTTGTTTGTATTGCAAGTAGTAGCGACTAGGTCAATACTCAGTAGGAACCAGCGACGCGACGCGGCGGGTTTACTTTCCATCGGGAGATGTTTAACAACCCTAACGAAGTTTACAAGATCACTCGTCAAAGATCGCGCGCTCCTCGCGATTGGCTCTCCACTCTCGACATTTGTGCGTGTACTTGTGTGAATTCACGTAGTGTGCGTGTGTGTGTGTGTGCGCTGTCAATACGCCAGAGAAACGGCCATCAATTTTATCCACGTCTAGAATCAGTGAATGATGTTCATTTATGGGGATATGACTGGGTTCCAAAGTGGTCGCTCGACCGATTTGGCATTCGCATCGAAATGATTTCCTATAACTGCATACACACACACTCGGACGTACATGCACATGTGAGTGTCTTGAATGCACAAAAACGCCACCCAAGTACCTTAATGAAACTATCCAAAAAACATGTTATTATCTACCATTCTACTACAAATAAGGATAAACACTACAAACCCTTTTTTAACAAGCGCCTTATGGCGCGTTTACACAATCGTCGATGTTCGCCGATGATAGGCGATGACACGTTTGCGCATCATTGCCACAAATTTTGCGCACCTCGCCACGTATTCGAGCGAGTTGTCAATAGATAAGTCGTCAAAAATGGACGTCGATCGACGTCGATGCATTAGCGGTTGCCACGACATTTATTTAAAAAGCGCGTATAGATACGAGTTTTATGAATATATATAAAAACCAAATAATACCGAGTAAACAGATAAGTAGAAGATGGTGGATGTTAAGAATTTACCGCAACATAACTAGGTATTTGTAATCGTAAAAACAGCGTTTTTTCTAGGGATATATTTTACACTACATAAGAAAACAATATGTTCTTATTATCGCCCTTGAGTTGTTGTTGTTTTGAATCATCATTTACATTTCTGATTCCTTCCCGTTACATCCCGTCTTATCAAGTTTCATTCGATGCCATACCTCAATCCGGTCCTATTTTATTCGCCTCATACTTTCTAGCATACCATCCACTTACATGCAAATAGAGCGTCGTAGATAGCCAGAACAACCCTTAAAGTAACTTATTATTTGTATTACGATTAATATCATGGTTATAAACACAAAATAGAAAATAATACATTATTTAAATAATTATTGAAACGATTATATTGAATAACAAGAAGATAGACTTATATAAATTACGACGGATATATTTTTTGAAATTTATTAGGATTAAAAATTTTGCCTTATAAACGTAATAGATAACGTAACTTTACCCGTTTACACAGCTCACACAAGGCAATTGGTTCAGTGGTGTAGGCGTAAAAGTTTAACAGGCACTAGACTGTCAAACAAACAGAAGTGTTAGAGCCACGCTGTTGTCAGTTATTGCTCAGCATGAATGATCAACGTGAAGTAACAGCTTTTCCATTGCATTCGGTAAGTGAGATTGCTGGATGCCCAATGCTCCTTTCTTCTTCCCATCCTTTCTCCTTTCCACTCCTCTGCCATTTCATGGACACGCAATACATCTTTGATCCGAACGTTATGGATGTTCATGGGCGGTAGTGATTACTTACCATCAGGTGATTTGTTTTCTCATTTTCCATTAATAAAAACAGACAGACGACAGACAAAGAGTTTCGTTTGAATTTATAATATTAAGTAAACATAATAAGATGAACAGAATCAGAGCAGCACGAGCAGAGACATAGAATTAATTGGATTGATAGAATTGGCTGGTCGTAAAATTATAAACCAAATAACTCTGGTGGATGAACCCTTATTCATCACATAGCTCTGAATTATAACAAGTACCACTAATACCTGGTTCAAATCAATGGGTGAATTGGCTATGGTAGAATGCTGGTTTTGAGATGAGATGTCATAAATATAATGAAAATAATAAATAACACCCAACAGTCACGTACATAGTCCTGACCCCACACTAAGATCGAGTCTTGTGTCGTGGGTCTTTTCAGTCTCACAATACCCAGACCCGAAAGGAGTATTTGTGGGTAGAACAAACATTTCTAGCGGGGCGGGGATCGAACCCGCGACCTCTCAGTTCACAGCCGACGTCTAACCAACTTCGCCACGTAGGCTGGCATATGATTCAACGACATTTATTTTTCATTTTGGAAGTCAATCATTTAACTAATCGCAAAGCCCGCAATGCCTAGTGTTTTTTAAAGCAGGTACTCATAAAACTCGTAATAGAATTTCATAAAAAAACGAAGTTATTAATAACAGACATATTAATTGGATTAAAAACTTGAATTGGTAATGGACGATGAAGGTTTTTGGTCGTATATATCCACAGACGTCCACAGATGTCAATTGTGTCATCTTTGTCAAAAATATAAAAATATACGAAAATTATGATTATTTTATTTAGTATGGGGTGTAATTAAATAATAATGTACAAACAGTTTATTTAGAATTATTTCAATTAGTAATTGTGCTTTTTACGTACACTATATTGCATGTAGTGTGGAATTTTATAATAAGAAAATGAAACCGAAGAAGTTGCAGCAGGCAACTAGGTGCAGATACAGCTGAAACGCACGCGTGCCCTGTCCTATAATTCGAATTATTTATTTTAAAGTATTTTTTGTATATTCTTGTTTGAAATAAACATTTTCTGTACATCTATAATTTTATTTATTTTCTTTTAGTATATATTGTAGAAATATCAACCCGCAATAGCAAGCTAAAGTGGAAGTAGGCGGACCTTATCACAATAAATGATATTTTGAGAAGACCGGGTTTCTGTAAACGCAATGCACGTCATCGGCATAAGCGGAGTGATATTCATACAGATATAAATCATAATATTCAAATATATAGTTTAAATCATGTACAAACACTTATAAACTATGATACTTATTTCTGAATAGATTTCGTATTGTGATCAAACTGAACCAATTATTATACGGAAGTAACTGATAGCTCCGGAAAATGCTAGCTGTTGTTACTGAAACTTGTATTTCGATATTTTTTTAATGAAAAATTAAATTTCTATAGCAATACACTGTCACAAACCCGCGGGGCATGTGGCTAGAAATCCATAACTAGCGGATCGTCGACGATGACAGGCAAACATGGGTATTCTCACTTTACTCTCACTCTGATTACCGACAGTTGGCGAAAAACCCCGAACACGAATGTTGTAAAATTTTACCAGGGTTATAAGTTTTGGAACAAATCCCTAAATTGTGGGTGTATATCTTAATAATTTAATTGGTTCATTTTATGATAACGAGTTAAATTATCAGAGTCATTACACTGTAATGTGAGTTATTTAGTATTATAATAATATAAGATTAACAATAAAAATGCATTACAAAAAAAAACACTACACGAGTCAACATTATAAATAATTTGTTACTTATTTTAACATAAGCATAATTTTATTTACTATACTTCGCGGAACCGCTACATTCTCCAGATTTGGGAATGAAAAATATTTCGTTAGTAACACTGCTTGATGTACACGAATATCGGCAATGAAAGGCAATAATCCGTACACATTACCGTCATCGCCTATAGTTGCCGATGTTGGGCGATTATGTGAACGGGGCATTACATAGAATTGATTAGAGCGTCGAGCGTGGAGTGCCGAGCCTCCTTCGCAAACATTTAATACAATATAATGCCCCGTTCACATAATCGCCCAACATCGGCAACTATAGGCGATGACGGTAATGTGTACGGCTTATTGCCTTTCATTGCCGATATTCGTGTACATCAAGCAGTGTTGCTAACGAAATATTTTTAATTCCCAAATCTGGAGAATGTAGCGGTTCCGCGAAGTATAGTAAATAAAATTATGCTTATGTTAAAATAAGTAACAAATTATTTATAATGTTGACTCGTGTAGTGTTTTTTTTTGTAATGCATTTTTATTGTTAATCTTATATTATTATAATACTAAATAACTCACATTACAGTGTAATGACTCTGATAATTTAACTCGTTATCATAAAATGAACCAATTAAATTATTAAGATATACACCCACAATTTAGGGATTTGTTCCAAAACTTATAACCCTGGTAAAATTTTACAACATTCGTGTTCGGGGTTTTTCGCCAACTGTCGGTAATCAGAGTGAGAGTAAAGTGAGAATACCCATGTTTGCCTGTCATCGTCGACGATCCGCTAGTTATGGATTTCTAGCCACATGCCCCGCGGGTTTGTGACAGTGTATTGCTATAGAAATTTAATTTTTCATTAAAAAAATATCGAAATACAAGTTTCAGTAACAACAGCTAGCATTTTCCGGAGCTATCAGTTACTTCCGTATAATAATTGGTTCAGTTTGATCACAATACGAAATCTATTCAGAAATAAGTATCATAGTTTATAAGTGTTTGTACATGATTTAAACTATATAGTTGAATATTATGATTTATGTCTGTATGAATATCACTCCGCTTATGCCGATGACGTGCATTGCGTTTACAGAAACCCGGTCTTCTCAAAATATTTGTTCATTTATTGTTATAAGGTCCGCCTACTTCCACTTTAGCTTGCTATTGCGGGTTGATATTTCTACAATATATACTAAAAGAAAATAAATAAAATTATAGATGTACAGAAAATGTTTATTTCAAACAAGAATATACAAAAAATACTTTAAAATAAATAAGTCGAATTATAGGACAGGGCACGCGTGCGTTTCAGCTGTATCTGCACCTAGTTGCCTGCTGCAACTTCTTCGGTTTCATTTTCTTATTATAAAATTCCACACCATTGCATTGTTCAATTCTCACTACATGCAATATAGTGTACGTAAAAAGCACAATTACTAATTGAAATAATTCTAAATAAACTGTTTGTACATTATTATTTAATTACACCCCATACTAAATAAAATAATCATAATTTTCGTATATTTTTATATTTTTGACAAAGATGACACAATTGACATCTGTGGACGTCTGTGGATATATACGACCAAAAACCTTCATCGTCCATTACCAATTCAAGTTTTTAATCCAATTAATATGTCTGTTATTAATAACTTCGTTTTTTTATGAAATTCTACTACGAGTTTTATGAGTACCTGATTTAAAAAACACTAGGCATTGCGGGCTTTGCGATTAGTTAAATGATTGACTTCCAAAATGAAAAATAAATGTCGTTGAATCATATGCCAGCCTACGTGGCGAAGTTGGTTAGACGTCGGCTGTGAACTGAGAGGTCGCGGGTTCGATCCCCGCCCCGCTAGAAATGTTTGTTCTACTCACAAATACTCCTTTCGGGTCTGGGTATTGTGAGACTGAAAAGACCCACGACACAAGACTCGATCTTAGTGTGGGGTCAGGACTATGTACGTGACTGTTGGGTGTTATTTATTATTTTCATTATATTTATGACATCTCATCTCAAAACCAGCATTCTACCATAGCCAATTCACCCATTGATTTGAACCAGGTATTAGTGGTACTTGTTATAATTCAGAGCTATGTGATGAATAAGGGTTCATCCACCAGAGTTATTTGGTTTATAATTTTACGACCAGCCAATTCTATCAATCTAATTAATTCTATGTCTCTGCTCGTGCTGCTCTGATTCTGTTCATCTTATTATGTTTACTTAATATTATAAATTCAAACGAAACTCTTTGTCTGTCGTCTGTCTGTTTTTATTAATGGAAAATGAGAAAACAAATCACCTGATGGTAAGTAATCACTACCGCCCATGAACATCCATAACGATCAAAGATGTATTGCGTGTCCATGAAATGGCACAGGAGTGGAAAGGAGAAAGGATGGGAAGAAGAAAGGAGCATTGGGAATCCAGCAATCTCACTTACCGAATGCAATGGAAAAGCTGTTACTTCACGTTGATCATTCATGCTGAGCAATAACTGACAACAGCGTGGCTCTAACACTTCTGTTTGTTTGACAGTCTAGTGCCTGTTAAACTTTTACGCCTACACCACTGAACCAATTGCCTTGTGTGAGCTGTGTAAACGGGTAAAGTTACGTTATCTATTACGTTTATAAGGCAAAATTTTTAATCCTAATAAATTTCAAAAAATATATCCGTCGTAATTTATATAAGTCTATCTTCTTGTTATTCGATATAATCGTTTCAATAATTATTTAAATAATGTATTATTTTCTATTTTGTGTTTATAACCATGATATTAATCGTAATACAAATAATAAGTTACTTTAAGGGTTGTTCTGGCTATCTACGACGCTCAATTTGCATGTAAGTGGATGGTATGCTAGAAAGTATGAGGCGAATAAAATAGGACAGGATTGAGGTATGGCATCGAATGAAACTTGATAAGACGGGATGTAACGGGAAGGAATCAGAAATGTTAATGATGATTCAAAACAACAACAACTCAAGGGCGATAATAAGAACATATTGTTTTCTTATGTAGTGTAAAATATATCCCTAGAAAAAACGCTGTTTTTACGATTACAAATACCTAGTTATGTTGCGGTAAATTCTTAACATCCACCATCTTCTACTTATCTGTTTACTCGGTATTATTTGGTTTTTATATATATTCATAAAACTCGTATCTATACGCGCTTTTTAAATAAATGTCGTGGCAACTGCTAATGCATCGACGTCGATCGACGTCCATTTTTGACGACTTATCTATTGACAACTCGCTCGAATACGTGGCGAGGTGCGCAAAATTTGTGGCAATGATGCGCAAACGTGTCATCGCCTATCATCGGCGAACATCGACGATTGTGTAAACGCGCCATAAAAGATACAAACATAAAGTGAATAAATTTGTTATTTTAATGAAGTTATACCGCTTAAAATATTATATATTTCATATAAATTCTGACTTTGCAACTTATGGATCGAAGAAAAAAATATATACATACATACGTAGTCAATGTAAGCGGCTTTTCACAAATGATATATGTAAATGCAAATGATTCCCCTAATTATGCACATTGGATATGTAAAAACAGAGAGCATGTGTCAACCGGAGTCTGATAAGCCATAAAAGTGGATTATGGCACTGACAGAAATAGTACAGTAGCTATTACGATTATCTGAGCAGGACGCGCGGTGATCCGGATATTTTTTTGTAAGACAATCACACTATGCATCGGGCCTCGATAAATATTAATCAGCAAGTGGAGCGATATTGTATGGCTTGTAGTGGATTGTGTCATTGTGTGTAGCTCGCGTGAACGCAGATAGCGCAGTTGAGCACATTCGCCAACACGTGGCCCGCGACGCGCCGCGCCGAGCTCTCCACATCTACATCATACATTTACTGCAACACATCTTATGTATTAAGTATGTAGACACAAAAATAATAACATGGTCTCAAGCGATTTTTTCGCTCTAGTTGATGATAAAAAAACGCTGCATTCCCTTGTAGCTAAGCAATTATTTAGTTATAGTAAGATTTTATTATAGACTTGATTTTGCCGTCGCTAGTATGTAGTTTATGGGTGACACGTAGTGTTTACGTATAAGATGAGTGTCTGTTGGTCGTGCGCTACCTGGCTGCCGCCCTCCAGCGAGGGTCGAGGAAGGTTCCCCTGCGTCAGCTGGCTGGTCAGGCGTCGCGCACCATACACACGGCACGCCGCGCATCGTGACACACGTGTCACTACTATTAGAATTTCCACGTCCTCGGAATAATAATGTCTAATCATTAATATCAACCGTCACACTACTCATTTGCCCAAGTGCTGGCGAAAATGAAAGTGTTAATCGCACGTGCCGATGTTTAAAAGATGTTTAATATTTATTTATTAATTATTTATTGAACACCACATACAATAGTGAGACAAAAAATATGACACTTAAAAAAAGGTGATAAATGGCGCTCATTATCCCTAACCGCGAATTCTTCCAGACAAACATTATATGGACTGGGTAAAAAGGAGATAGGAAGGAACGAGTGGTCAGAAAAAAGATAAAAAGAAGTATAATAGTAATTAGAACGCACTAAACGGTGAAAGAAAACATCGTGAGGAAAGCTGTACACCATAGCGATTTACAAGAATTTCTATGGAATGTAAAGTTTTTTCCGGGTTCACTTTCACACCATGCATCTTACTCCAATCTTTATACGTGCAAGATATTTGTTCATTGCAGATATGGACTCTGTCAGCCTGTCAGCTGGTGCTTGGTAATATAATTGTATGTCCCCAGCATACAGATTTTAGAAGAAATAAGGTCGTTGAAGATAGAATTAATTAATAATGCGAAGAGCAAAGAAGATAAAACGCCGCCCTGAGGAACGCCAACAGAATTATCGCACCACGAAGCAACTGCTTCATCAATATGTTTGTATATACTGCGGACGCCCCGTCTGGTAACTACGAAACCAGACAATTACCGTTGGAGATAAGTTAATAGAAGCGAAGAGTTTTGAGCAAGACATACTAATCAATATGCATAGCAATGCAATGCCTTCAACTCTGTTGATGCCTCTCTGTTATATAGGCAGGGCAGGTCCAGCAGAGCTAGAACTGTCAGCTTGCCATTCTCAAACTCTCCATTCGCTCTGATGTCGTCCGTAATATGTACAAAAGCAGTTATAGAACTATGCCCGGGGCGAAATCCCGACTGGAATATCCTTAAGGAGATGATTAGTGGATAAAAAGAAAGAAAAGTAGTTAAGACTTTAGAGAGAAAAGGAAGGATGGAGATTGGCGACAATCAGTGAAAGATGTAGGATTTGGTAGATACTATGAAGTCTGTTTTTTTAACATATTTTTGTAGTTGAGTTTGCAAATGCAGTGTCGGATTGGACAATATCTACAAAACGTAATGGTGATCTCAGATCCGCGCAAAAAACAAACTAAATCCTTTTTATAAAGTTTATTAAACATCATCGTGTTCACAAATGCATATTACGAAGATACATAAAGGCGGAAATGTGTGTAGCTAGAGGTGTGAACAATGTAAGTGGTGCGTGAATGTAAGCTGGTCTCCACAAACGCGTGAGTCGGGCCGATACGAACACACCTGACCAAACATCAGTCGCGCTCCTCACACGACCACGCACCACTGCATTATCATCACACGTATCATTCACTCATGTTACGGACTCACCTACTCGAAGCTTCGCGTTGTTATTTCACATTAGTAAGCAAGCTCAAAAGCGACATATCAAAACAGCAAAAATATGGTCCTTCACTTTTTCTACATTTATTATTTCTAAATGAAAACAGTTCTGAAACAGCGACTTGTACTTACATAACATCACGTCACCACTTTATATGCAGACGCGCACCTAAAAACTAGCAAACGCTTATCGCGAATAAAACGCTGTAAGTTTTCGTGTACAAGTGATAGGAAGTTTGCGTGAGTGATAAGCCGCGACTCAAGGACGATCTTAATGGATTCGAGTGAGGCTCTCGCGCTGCCGACACTGACACTCCGCCACACGGCACAGCACACAACACGCACATTCTCGCGCCACACTAGATCCGAGCGCTCTCAGCCCCGCTCAATGATCATAATCATCTGCTCGAACGGAACTGTATGTAAAACGACACCAGTGCGAGTCGCGGACACTAAAATTCACAATCAACCATTGTATATCTGGCGAATTTCAACTTATAAATTAACATGAAATTCAAATTCTCGTCGGTAAGGGTACCGGCACGACTGTTTGCATGCATTATACGTTGTGCCTGCTGTCAATACCATAAAGCATTAAATTGGATTTAGTGGAAAAAGTCCATATACAATTCATGGTTAACAATATGAGCCAGTTTAGAGGGAGAAGCTGTGTGACGTAACCTTGGAGGATCGGTCGACTGTCGAGTCACCGCTGCGCCGCGCCGACCGGCTCCGCAGCATTGGCAATGACATTGCGCCGGTGCGGACACGTACACCGTACACGCCACCGCACCGATTACGTCGCTACATATGTATGTAATAAACATATGCTCACTCCACACCCCATCACACCGTCACAGACGCGGAGACGAAGAGCTCTACAATATACTCCAAGAGCACTTCCTAAACGAAGAAAACACTGGAAAAATTCGTCAATAACAAAAAATCAACAAGTAGGTATAGGGTAATGTTTAATGTTATGTATTCCACGCTGGACATATTACAATAATTTAGTTTTCTTCAATGTCACGTAAGCTACTAGGGACAGATGTAATGAAGCATGTGTACATTAATATTGAAAACGGAGACGCGTGGTGCGGTCAGGTCGAGCCCGCGACCTTGAAACCGAATCCCTGTTTGATTGCGAGACGCAGTGTCGCGCCTCTACGTTGTTTGCCGATCATTAGTTTCTCCGCTGGATCGATTTATGCAAAATGAAACGAGAATGCTTTCATAATCGCACAAAAACTACAAAACGCGAGTTGAGACGAGCGATGAGCGCCGTGAGCCGGCCGGCAGCGGCGGCCGCTCCGGTCTCTTGTTTCATTCATCAGACACGGAACAACCGCCTTCTAGCTATTGAACATCTCAAAAACATACTAAAGTAGGCGAAATCATTCCCAAGTTTTTGAAACAGTTTAACAAAAATTAATTTATTCAGCATTCAAGGTACAAATAACAATAGCGACAGGTCATTTGCAGACTTGCCAAAATTGTAGAACATACTACAGACGAATACGCAGTTCGAACTTGTTCATTGACCATGATGGATCTTTTAGCATCGTGTAAGGCGGTCGCTACCTGGAAGAATACCAATATTCTATGTAACTATCTTTTGGGTCACTTGCACGCTTATTCAGAGATCAAAACGCAAAAAGTACACAAAGATTTTCTGTGAGACAGTCGTCTAACCCAGGTCGAGCCTACTATAAGGTAGCTTTAATGATTTACAGCAAGAATATACCTGATTGATGAACATTAGTCACAGATTGAGCAGCGAGTACGACAGGCCGAGGATAGTGTGCGGTTGCGTTAGTGTCGGGCTCGGAGCGCGGTGTCGGAGTAGCGGCGCTGCGATAAGGAACGGTGTCAGCGGAGTTTATCAGCGCGGCCCGCGGCGCTTGCGCACGATAACGCTTGTTTACAACGCATCCAGCTGCAAGACACGCTGGCTAGTGTGGCACCTTCCACCACTGAACGCCTCTACTCTACTCCGTGGCCAAATATTTGACATGCATTCTTCGCATTCTTTCCTTTATTGATTCTACTATAAATAATTCAAACTGTTTCATTTTTACTAAGTCATTCATTTTCTTATTACATTTACACTTCACAGAATACTAAAATGGTAATCTAAAATCACTATAGTCATTACGAATGCTATTATCGCTATCAGGTTGGATGAGACACAAGATGTGTAGGTACTTGTTACCTCAATTTTCGTTCAAGACATTTGAATTAATTTTCCGGTAGCGCTCAAATTCGCACAAGAGACGAAGAGACGAGACAACAACTATACAATTATAAATATCAAAGAAAAAAATCAATAAGTTTTGCTTGCGAGTTATTTCATTTAGTGACGGAAACCAACAGACATAATGTATTATATAATGTGGACTATACAAACAACGTTTATCGGCCCAGCGTGACTGCGTCGTAAACCACAAACATAATGTTATATCACGAAGTACGAACGCTGTGCAACCAGTAACCACAGTCACTGATGTTTAAGGGTCAACTCAAACATTACGTACAGCTAACAACAAACCACATTATTATGTAGTTATATTGCAAACGGATAATGTACGTTTATTAACTCACATTAGTATGTAGGTGGAGATGCCACTAGTGTCACCTATGCCACATAGTCCTATAGGTCGCTGAGCATAGTTCCGTCAAGACATGACAGCGTATGCCGGGGACATTCATTAATTCCGGCCATCTCACTTTTGTTCTAAGTAAAACCAACAGAAAGTGTGCTGACCAAGCAATTGCACCAAGCACTCTACCGCTGAAAATTGTTAGGTATATGCTACTTGCATATCATTTAGATAATAAAAAAATATTTCGTATTCACCATACAGCCTTCTAGCTGGCTAGGCCATTTGTAATTATATTTTATTTTACATTAATTTTTCGAACTTAGCTTAAGAGCTGATCAATCCATTATTACAGCAACGCAAAGAGCATTAGTGATAGTCGATGGAGCAACGTTCGTGCAAATTCAAAATAACCAACGTGTTTTCGACCGTATGAAGTGAATAAATCAGGTAGAGTTGGGTTGTAGGAATGCTGCATTTCTTACATTTAGGTGTCGTAGTCGTAGTCGTGAAGGAAAACATCGTGAGGAAACCTGCAAACCACTGCAAGTCACTATACTTGTATGAATTTCTATGGTACTTAAAAGTTCACTAAACTGCACTAGGCCAGCGTGGTGGACTATATGGCCTAACCAAACTCAGTCGTATCTTCGATTGTAGAGTAGGCCTGTGCCCTGCAGTGGGACGTATACGGGCTCATACAGGAATCGTTCATAGGAAGTACAGAGCATGTACGCTCTGCAACAGAAATCCCAGTAAACTATCGTCAAGGCCAAGGAACACGGTAAGGTTTTTTACATTCAATAATGTTATGTTAATAATATTAATAGTGGCAATTTAATTTAAACATGAAACATTTAGCCGAGATCAACCAGCATTGTTGTATCATGTTATTACCTAAATGTGTACCCAGTTTCCCATGACATTTTATAAACATAAAATAACATTGAGCCACGATAACTGCAAGTGTTTAACGTCAAAGAACACTTGATAATTACGTGTAGAAAGGGCAGTCGCGTGACTCGCCACTTCGCTGCGAAATACGAGCAACGCCACGCCGCGCCGCGCCGTGCTGCCTATCATCTTAATGCACATAAACCTTGTTTATTATTAAAACTGCATCACAACAAACTTACAAATTGGGAACATTCATGTGGCTAGATACCGCGAAGCAATAAACACCCAACAGTCACATACAATTGCAGTGCGTTGCATACAGTAGCATCCAACTAACTAATCATGCCCGACTCCGAAATGCACGCATCCGTATCGCGCAATAGTATTCGCAACCCGAAAAAATAACACGATAACAACCAATTTGTCTGATATAGGATGGGCATATTATATAGATACAATAAACATATTTAAAATTTAAGAGATAAAATGTTACTTTGTTTATATCCGTACGTCAACTAATAAAATCGAAGATTATACATTTGTAGGTCATCGCTGTGACACTTAAATACATAGAAGTTATTCAATAGCATATTTTACAATAATGAGCTCGAAACAACTACTATAAATATGTTCGATTTATCGAAATAAATACAAAATTGCATAACGAATTCAAATAGTCCGACAACCGAAGACACTAAACCCGTGGTTCCTAACCTAGAGGTAATTACCCCCGCTGGGGTAAAACTTGCATTTTGCGGGGGTAACAATGAGCTGGTTATCGTCTTAAGTGAAACTAAAAATTTTACCAAACTTGTAAAAGCTAAGCAGTACCTCGTGATACTGTGGTGGTATAACATTTTTAAACTAATAGGAATTTCAAAAGCATACTAAGTTAATTGTTTTAAGTTTAATAAAGTCTATGTATAAGTATTAAGACATGTTGTTTGAGACCATCCTTGGGAGGAGGGGTAAATCAGTCACCCTAGAGGGATGGGAGGGGTGAAATCAGTCACCCTTAGATCATAGGGGTAACGGACGTAAAAAAGTTAGGAACCACGGCACTAGACAGTATTATATTAAATTTAATGTAGTTTTAATAAATTAGTTTCATTACGTGTATTCCGTGCCAAATACAGAGGATTTAATGTGGAGTCTTCAACTTAATTAAGTGAATACGTAGTTTAAAACTACAATATAAACATACCCAGCCATTATTTTTGGATAGTGGAAGCTGTATTTGCCACGCTCATCAAGGTAATTCGAATAGAGTAGACAAAACATGATAACATACAATTAATTACAAAGACAATTAATTAAAAAAAAAAAAAGTCACTGATGTGCCTGACCATCTTAAATATTTAGATAAATATATGTCTATATACATAATTGACATTTCTATGGAACATTAGTTTCAATGATTATTCAGAAACTTTTGATAGGCTTGGGCAGTGACTAGTTGTAATTTTCGTCTGTTTAAAGCAAGCCATTGCATTACGCTGCATTTTCATTTACGATGAAAATACCTAATTAAACTGAGAGAAAAAACTGTTAGCGGTCTATGAGTGGAGTTTCTCGCTTATCCACCATCTGCCTATACTCGAGCCACTATTATGTTAATGACACTTTTGTGATTATAATGATAAATAAGAGTTAATAGCGATTATTTGTCCACATACAAGGAAGTTTTCGATGCCACTATGGAAATCCGGTTATTGAAAGGAAACGAAACCTGGACAATATAAGTATTATATAGGTCAATTATCTCGTAATCCTAGAACTAGTTTCATTAAGGCAGGGGCAACTTATAGTAGCTATGCTTCGTGACGTCCTAGGTACATTCCTTAGTTTGGGCATTCCACAAGATGCGAATTTTTCAATTAGAAATATCTGATGAGTTAACTTTATATGTCCATCAGGGTGGATAAAAAAAACCACATTCTTTTTACTTGTGACTAAAGAATTGGTGCTAGGCATCTTTAAAAAGTACACCAAATATTAGCAATAATATAAGATATTTTTTTAATATTAATATTATAATTATAATCTTAATATTAAAAAAATATCTTATTATTAATTGATTACACTGATTCTTCTATGATCCATGATCAACAATGGCACGCAAAGTAATGAAACCGAGCATTAAAGCTCGTCGGGTCACCGGGAATGTCTTACTTGTCTTTAACTCGCAACGAAATTAAAAAGAAAGTTAAATTAATAGGAGGAATTGGAAATACTATAAGTTATTTCTAGTCTACAAGATCCATCTAGTACACAACTCCAGATGATATTTGCATACTGTCTAGCATGGTTTTACGCTTATTCTGCCAAAGACTACACTCCCAAAGTATATGATGCACGGACTGTCCGTATTAGCAGTAAGGTGTTGCACATGGGCACGCAGGCGATTCAACAAGCTTAAAAGAGTAAAGTTTAGACTTAAAGCCACCGAGGCAGTCACTATATACCACTGAAAGCAGTTTAAATAATCTGTCAACTTTTAAAAATTCACGTACGGTTAAAAAACTTTTATCCATATTCTACCTAGTAGAGTAATACATCGTGGGGCAACGTTTCGTCTCCAGGTCGGCTGGAAGGACACCCGCTAGGACAGGCAAAGCTTCAGTACTAACAGTTTTATAAGCCTTACACAAGAATATCAACGCCAAACATTGGCTCTGCAGCCGTTTTCTTCGCACAGCACGATGTGATAGTGGGCAAATATCGCCTATCGCCATATCGAGCACAAACTCCTAACATAGGGCTGATAATGAGCAGAAACTTCCAATATCACTTTGCCCGACCCGGCATTCGAACCCGAGACATAAGCTTTGCAATCATAGAGAAATGCAACTGCGCCACCAAGGCAATTGGCTTATGAATATAAGCATAAAATATGAGTCTTTGTTAAGAAAAATAGTGTATACGAGGGAACTATAGATTTATATTATCTTCAATTAAACTTTCTTCAGTACTTTAGTATACACGGAGGAGGTCTATTTTTAGAAGTAGAATTTCTGAAGCTCGATTAAAATATTCATTAACCAGTTCAGCTGAACACTTCTTCACATTAAAATACATGTATGTGTAGTACATTTCGGCGATCACCAACGTCGAGGTCCTCCACTGGAAACCCTCAACGCCTTGAAGATTAACTTCTCTTGGTTTTGATGCAACTGTTATGTTAGTCGGTATTTAAATACTGAGACTAGCGAGTGGTGCTAACTAGTAAGTAAGAAGTGGAGTAACACATGTAGGGCCGGGCGTGTGTCAAGCGTCAGCGCAGCGATAACACTCCAACTGGTGTAGGCAGACTGCGCGACGGCGCGGCGCCAACTTCAACCCAACGCATGTGAGATAAAGTAGCGCCTCATGCCTCTAGCTAGTCACTACTCCGCCGCACACCGCCCTGCCACACTGCAACTTTTTTTCTAATGGATAATGTTCTCTTTGGATACACGACTATCTGCATAGATCGGACATGACGGACTTTTACCGGCAATAAAAACCCACGTCTCCATCTGCACTTTGGGACCTCAATACGAAATATTCAATTAAAACTACATAATATTATAGTAGTAACGGAACCATCAAAGAATGACGCTATTTGGATTGAACCTGTGTTTTGCCGGTTACAGTCCGGCCGGCGCGGTTGTGCTAAATACAAGAAGTAACCATCTCACGCCGCGCCGCGCCGGCGGGTTTTATAACTGAAAAGCATAACGCTTACTTTTAGGTATCCTGGCGATAAAACAACTCTTGGGTTTAGTGGGAACACGGAAAATGTTTTGTTAGGTCATCTGAAACAGTCGCCCTGCCTATATCCAACACCAGTCACATAATATCCAATTTGTACTACATACATGTTTAAGTACCTATTTTCTGTGTGAGAAAAATAAATAAATAAAGTTTAAAATATGTCGGGCCAGAGGTCCGCCATGCCCAGTGTCACGCAGCCACAAGGGATCGGGTTAATGACTAATTAATATTACATTTAATTGTACTATTTCTCTGATGTACTATACATAATGACACGCTTCATTATATTTAAAAAATAATTATCTATCAGCAGCGTTAACTTAATTTTAATATGCATTCAATTAGAATATGCGATATTGACTCTTGATGTAAATACGTGTTGTTCGAGAACATTTCTGTATCATATAGAATGTGCATGAAGTACATTCTAGTACTGTAAACGTAGGATTAGCAAAATAATGTTCAAAGGATGCATCCTATTAGTTTAAACATCAACTTTTACAAGATTAGTTGACGCAGATAAGGTACTGTAGGTGTCCAATAATAAATTAATTCAAATGGATTCGAGTGAGAACACTTGCAGACAACTGGTAATGTCTTATGTCCCCAATAATTAAATAAAGACTGCCTCGGTGGCGTGGTTGTACTAAGGTACGGTTACAAAGCTGAGGTCTCGGGTTGGAATCCCGGGCAAAGTGATAGTGGATTTTTCTATTCATTATCAGGCCAGGCGAATTTGTGCCCGATATGGCGATAGGCTCGCCACCTACCACATTGTGGGACGGGACAGACAAGGCGAAATGTGGGTGGTCTTGGCACCTCTGCCTACCCCTTCTGGGATATAGGCGTGAGTTTTTGTATGTTGTTGTTGTAATTAAATAAAGTAGGTATGTCCGGCGAACTCCGCACCAGACACGTAGGTGCCCGAGTGTAATGTTCGTTATCACCGCGACTGCCATCTATATGATAACGCTGACATTTGTACACGTATGATCTCAGATTTATTTCCAGTACATAAACACACATTACGCAACGCTTGTAGTAACATCTGGAAACTGTTGTTTCGGTTTCCACAATATATGCTAGGACAACATATAAAACAGCGCGAAATAGATGCTCTCGCCAATATAGACTATTACTCAGACAAGTCCAGTTATTAAAAGGCATGGCATATAATGCAAATAGCAAACTACATGTGTATAACCCAGGCTATACGTCCCGAATGATATTTTATTTGGAATTATAGAAATTTGGTATTCCATTTCATTCAGGTTTCACGGAACAGAACCCTTAGGATGTTTGAATAGTTACGCCATTTCCATGTTTCAGGATATTACGTTAGCATTGCTCATGAAATTACTATCAAATAGAAGGTAATTACAACATTAGCTTGTTTTAGGAACAATTTTAAAGTAAATTTATTTCACCTGTACGACGGAGTACAGAATGTGTGCGTACAAGAGTTCCTGCCCCCCCAAAGTTAGAGGTAAAGGTACCATTACAAATCGCCGAATTTAATTACACACCAAGAATTAAAGAGCACAAGCCTATTTTTGGAAGTGGTAGAGCCGAGCTGTCGTCAGTCATTACTGAGCGGCAACACTATCTCGCAAGAAATCGACATGAAGTGTCAGCTTTGCTGTAGCTTTTTGTTCGGTGAATAGATCGTCTGGTGCCCAATACCCCTTTCCCCTTCCTATTCTTTTTATTTCCCGCTACCTTCCCGATTTAATGGGCAGACCACAGATTTATGATCTAACTGTTGTGGATATTCATGGGCGGCAGTGGTCACTTACCATCAGGTAACCAGTTTTCTCGTTTACCGGACCTAAGCCATAAACAAATATATACATATCGGATAATTAAGGGTCCAGTTCCAAGGAGGTTTTTTTAAACAGAATAACTCATACGAAAGTATTGCCCGACCTTGGAATTAAGCCCAAACCTCATGATTCACGGTATGATGTATTATAATTTCCTTTATTTGTTTATTTCCAGATGTTTACAAAACAATAATTAATGACAGTGAAATAAATGCGCGGCCCAAATGTACAATAATGCCACATTTACCTAGTGATAAAATTTGTAAAACAAAAGGGTTAGGAGCACAACAATGAACACTTGTAATACTGTACTGTGTAGTTTGTAGTGTAGCACGCTAACCGGATTTCTGAGTTCGAGTTGTTGTGCACAATACGTATGTAAATTTAAACCATTTAGATCTATTCAATACCGGGCGCTGTTAAGGACTTGAATAATTTGAATATCTCGTGTAGCAGACGTTATTTACTGTGTTTATATACTAATGCGGTTGATTTGTGTTTCGGTTGGCGATCTTGCGTAATGAATCGTTTTTTCCATCAACATTATGTACTTGCACTGCGAGTGCACCACATATTACAAATTACCATCCATGGAAGAAACACCAACTAATCATGTTCACCATGATTCCATACACTTGTCCGAAAACATATAACTATTTATTTGTGGAAGCAGTAAATTCAGCGAGCTAAGCCAGTGCCCCGTCGATAGTTCTGACTTGTACCTATCCTGTGAGTGTCCGAGGAAACTCGCTAGTCGTGGCTATTTCAGAATCATTTTGTCATGTGTAATATTGTTCAACATGGTCCAACCACAACGGTACGGATTCGTTTACGCTTCGATTTTACACACCTATGCTTCAAGTCTTTATAATGGTTCAAGGTCGAGTGACAAGGTCACAGTAAGGTTAACAAAGAAAATGGGTCTTCAGGGAACGAGCAGCGGAACAGCGACTCACGCACCATAAGCACTCATTACTCTAAACTCTAATAAGATTACTACTAGGTGCTAAGCGACGGATATTTTTTTTTCAGCATCTTAACGAGTAAACCGGTAATGTTAAAATATATGTTTTAGTCTCACTTCACACATAATGATATGAAACAGAGTGCGCGAGCCGGTTCGCCGGCCGGTGTAGCGACTGTATACTGCGCGGCTGGTTACTGACACGGCATAGCTGGCGGAACTGGTGCTGGTACTCACCGGAGTCGGTGCGATCTGCTTCGTCGTCCGATTCGGTGCCGGAGTCGCGCTCCTCCACCTGCAACACAAACACCGGCTGAGACACTCGCTCATACGGCTCGCCCCGATGCCGGACCGACCGCTTTCCACGCGATTTTCGGGCCGAAACTCATTTGTTTTCTTAGGAAAGTGTACCAATGGTACATCGTGACTTTTGAGGAAAGAACGTGGCGTTCAGCTAGCCGGCGGACGTCGAAAATCGCGAGCGGTCGATCGGCAATCGTTCCGCTCCTTTGTTCTCGAGCGAGGCGGCCATTTTCTGGTGGCGCTGTGTGACCTTCACGCCGCGAAGCCGGTCGCCGGCGACACCCACCTTCTCGGAAACGTTCTCCTCATTCAACGAATGCGTTCGCAGCTTCTGAGTCAAGAATTTGAGCATTATTGAGCCTCCGCTCGTTCGGACCGTCCGTTGGCACTCACTTCACTGGCTGTATTTATCGCGCTACCGAAACGAACCGCACGCGGCAATGTGGACCTCACGCCTATGGGAATAGTTCCAAAAACATTTTAATCCTCAACATATCCACGCGACGCGGCCGCGAGTCGGCACCCGTTCGTCTCGTCCGAACACCGGCCTACTACTACTTCGGCGGACGTAGCCTTGCGTACGACGCAGTCAGCTGAAGTGCTCCTCGCTCGCCGGTATCGAAAGGACGTAACCGCTACGCCGCTAAATACCGCACCGGCACCACAGATCCGCGATCTGGCGGCCGCGCACAATCACCGAATTGATAATTAAACACTGCATGTCCAGCTAAATGGGTTAAATATCGCGTAATTCGTTTTAAAGTGTCACTCCAAGTGGACTCGCCCGGCTACCCATTGATGACAAAGAACCGGAACACGCAAAGATCGGCTGCTATTGGACAAAACATAATAGAATAGGATCGAAACTAAATACAGTATCGGCGTCTCGTTCTGGCACGCCGAGACAGGCGAGGAGCGGAGATGAGCGGCGCCGAGCAGTAGCGCGCACGCCCGAGCCGGCGCGCGACAGGGACGGCGACATCGACACAGTACACACTACTCGGCCCCATTATATAATACTGCCCTGATAATAAATAGCTGATAAAAAAAACCTTGCGCGTCGCAAACCTGTGAACATAGCCTTAGCACTAGTCCAAACAGAACACTTTATGGCTTAATATGCCTTTAATATTCATGAGCTGCGTTACCTACTCGTCTAATTTTATTAAACATACTACGTTTTTTGTTTTTCTTTGTTATTATGCCTCAATTTGTCTGTGTACTGACTAGACGTCTGTGTGTCACTTGAGCTTCTCTTTGAAAACCACCGCTGCGGTATTATTCAGGTATTTCGGCATCCTAAAAACTGAAAGAGTAGCCTATTGTTTGGCACAATATTTGGGCAAGTATAAACACCTACCAATTACCACCAACCACCAGTTGTACCAAAAATAAAAAATAAATCTGTATTTTTCTATATGTATAATCACGGTTGAAAGCTATCTACGGACAGAAAATCCTTCTCAGATTTAATCAAAATAAGTATTATCCCGCTGAGATTCGTAGCATTTTTAAGATCGCAATTTAATATTTATATATGAATTCGTCTAGTAGAAGTAAACATCTAAACAAAACAAAGTAGTGTGTTGTAGTGTTGAGTAGGACATACAAGAGGCAGTACATTTGTCCCGTACATGACGTCAAAATGTAAGAGCGGCTCAACTTTTTAATTTGTACTACTTCATATTTGGTGTACTACTTGGTCTGTAAAGTCATTTCATTGGCTTGAGCCGTAAGGCAAAGTTATGATCCACGAATAAGCGTCAGTACGCCTCACTTGATTTGAAGTGGGACATTGTACTGGCTCACTACAAAAATGAGGCTACTCTTACAAACTCTTTTTCAAGTCATGTCCTACTCAACACTAGTGTGTTGGTGTCCTGGGCGAAGCTAGTGTGTACTAGTGGCTACTGGCTAGTGGCTAGTATAGACTATTGAGTGTAGAGGTGGACGCGGCGCATTAATTGACATCGGAGGCCATAATGAACAGCGCGAGTGGCGCCGCCATGTCCGTGGGAGCGCCGCGGTCTCCCTCACTCGCGAGTCAGTGAAAACAGCGGGACAATTTAACTACCATTTGCAATACTTCCATAAATCTAAAATTTACCCCAATCTTTTGTTATTATGAATTAGTTATCACGTATATTTTGTAAACCGTTAATTTAGTTGTGAATTAAAATAAACACGGAGTCCGTATCAGTATTGTTTGGACGCTAATCATCAGTCTCGGTCGTGATATTTTAAGTTAGGTGACAGGAGTTGGAGGGGAGTGCGGAGGGGTATTCAGTATTTACACAGCACACAGTATACATAACAGACGTGTATTAAAATTCTCAATAAGAGAGCTACAGCATTACTGCTTAGGCACAATGGGAGATGTGAGAACTTGTGTTCACATACTTATGGTTCAAGCACGGATTAAAGAAAATTAAGGCATATCATGATATCCAATGCACACATTCCTGAATCTGTAGTATTATAGTTTAAACAATATTTACATTAAAATGTACTTTGGATCTGTTTCCTAGCATAGTACAGTACACTTACAGTAGACACCCAATTAGTTAGCATTAACCCTTAATTTGGCAAGATAATTTTTCTTTAAATTATTTGTTTTTCTTAAATAATCGTTATATTATATTCCATTAGAGACAGAAAAAAATAGGAAAAAAATTATTCATCCGTTATTTTTTTTTATACCCATAGTATAATATACTATACATAATCTTATGCTTAGAATTGTACATATCGGATAGTTTGTATAATATACTATACATTTGCAACTTAAACCGTAATGTAGAAAATATTAACACAGCAAAAAATCATTATTTATTATGATAATTGTAAAAAAAATATCTCTTATTCGGTATACCAAGCCCTAACTGATATTAATTGCAAAATCAGGTAAAAGGTCTGATTTTCAAACATGGATTATATGTCTACGAGCGAATTATCTATACAAAATGTAGAAATCTATGAACTTGTTGGTATCTTCTTAGAGTTATTATTCCGGCAATGA
Source organism: Hyles euphorbiae (assembly GCA_023078785.2). Taxonomy (NCBI): domain Eukaryota; kingdom Metazoa; phylum Arthropoda; class Insecta; order Lepidoptera; family Sphingidae; genus Hyles; species Hyles euphorbiae. Next base: position 21,008,378 of record CM041040.1, read on the forward strand.
ACCCACATCTCGTTGTAGAAGAATATTACGATATCTAAATATGACGGCACGTATTTTTGCGTTATTAACATTAATATAACGACCAGTCTCTTGTCCTGAGTATTGATTAGAATTATGAACAATGTCATTAATTATATAATTTGAGAAGTAATCAAGAACGTAGTTCAAAGAAGGTTTATTTAGATACATTTCTGCTTAAACGTTATCTTCGAAAACAATAGCACATTGAAGGTATCCTATATTTTTCCTAAATATGGACAGGATAGACTTTAATGATGTGGCAAACATTCGTTTAAATCTTTTGGTGAGGGTTTTTATTGACTGACGGGATTAATTTACAATTAAGTTGGACGGTGTAGAAAAAAGATCAGAAGGAAGAGAAGAAATATTGGTGGAATAGACGGTAAATCTCCTCTCCTGGAAGAACACGAAGGCATTAATGTAATTGGTGAATAGGTCGCCTAATTTGTAGGGGCTGATTCAACATTTTGTGAAATAATCGGAGGTGAAGTAACTACACAATACTACCAGATACTGACAATGAATGTTAGTATCTGGTACTGACAATGAATGTTAGTATCTGGTAGTATTATATGGGGTAGTAGGGAAATATATGCGGTTATACATTCTTGGGGTATATGCGGTGATAGATATTCTTCCTCTGAATTTGACTCCAGACCACGATAGGTTTGTTTACGTCAAAATATTGCAGTATTGTCTTCAGAAAACGAATTTAATCTTTCAAGAGACGAGTCAATATAGTTCAATGTAATAACCGCTGTCAGTCATGACTCAGCATGAATGAGCAGGCTGTCCGGGGTGGTACCGCTGTCTCACAGAAGATCGACATGAAGATGTCATCTTTGCCGTCGCATTTCAGTCAGTGAATGAGATTGCCGGTTTGCCGTATTGGGCATCCCTTTCCTCTTCCCACCCCGTTTTCCCGTTTCTATTTGTTGGGCCGGCAACACATCTATGATCCAACGGTTGTGGACGTTCATGGGCGGCAGTGATCACTCACCGTCAAGTGACCTGTTTCCTCGTTTGCTGGGCCAATGCAAAAAAAATTACAATCGAAGGAGTATCAGAAGACGTAATATCACGTTATTTTCAAAATATGAGATTCGTCCTTTTCTTCTCCTGAAAAATCACCACAAACGTTGGATCTACCATCTTCAGGCGGGATCAAAGCAAGGATGCGGAGCGATCTGGTTATGGATTTCCGCTGTTAAATAAAAAAAGACATAGGACATGCAAAAATCTTCAATCTAAGTTATTAAAAACAATGAAAAATAAAAAAAAGAACAAGTATTAAGAAATCATGCTAGATGCTTTTAGTTAGAAATGTATAGTATAATATACAAATATTAGGGATATTTGTTACATGAGTATAGTGAAATGTATAGCCTACTATACTAATATTAATAAGTTCACTTTGTAAAATATAGCGAAATGTATAGCCTGCTATACATTGACCTTTAGCGTCAATTATCACTGAAAATATTGCAAGAAAGTTAGTTATTAGTTAGTGATTCCATTTATCAATAATTTTGCAACATATGTAAAAGCAAAATCAATATGTTTTTACATAAAAAACAACAAAAATATGGTAATTACCGAGAACAGGCGCTGGGGATTCATTTTCAAAAACTTATACGTCTCAAATGTTAATGTCATTCCAACATTTAAACTAGAAAAATAGTTTTATTTGACAGATAAAATGTTGTCATATCGTATAGTAGAAATAAATTTATTATATTTTCAAACGGAGTGACTCAGTAATTTTTTAAAGTATACGTATAATATAGTATACGTTATGAAATTAAGGGTTAAAAATATCACAATAACATAGACATGTGGCGATGAATATCATAACAACACTTAATTCACTTAGGTAGTAGGTTTAGAATCTTAGCTACAAAATACATTTTTTATGTTCAACAAACATGTCATAATATAATTTATGTGGCAATATATAAATATGTAATATCAGCGCGTATAAACTATTTCCTTGGAGTATGAGGGTGCAGTATTTTAATTCAGGTTTTACAAAATATAGATTTAACTATTAGTGGAGTTACAGTCTCGTTGCTAAATAACTTTATAATATTTACTTGCATATAGTGTCATAGTATGCAACAACTATCATACATATAATTAGTTGCCTGCTTTGATTCGTGACATATTTTAGCAGTCAGTACTAGGATTCACCCTAAGTTTTGTAGACAATCAAAGCGATATAAGTGTTGCAGTACTCTCACACACCCTGTGACACAAAGTTTTTGTAGTTATATTTATACAAAATAATATTTTCACTTGTTTTCAATTAGATTTACGTATTTTGTTTGAATAGCATGATTCCATCATCATGATATTCTAAAACTATGAAAAACAAATTCATATTTGACTAAGTATTATTGATTATTATAGATAACAATATCGTTACCTGTTAAACGTACGAATATCGTCACAAATACATATTTTTTAATTTTATGAATCTGAACAAGGCGTCAATAAGACATAAATGTACATTAAATATGTATAAAAATATTTTATTATGTTGTGGACCTCATTTATATCCTTCATTTTACAAATATTCATTAGGCATCAACTTTAATATTACATTAATAACACAACCAATACAATTACAAACTATCTAAAATTATTGAATATATTTACTCTATAAGTAAAATATAGATTCGTGGTAGGAAAACCCAATTTTATGAATATATTTATTGTAATTAACCTGAACATATTGTATCGACGGTTTGAACTGAAATGTGTGCACCGAGTTCGTATTCATATTCCGTTACGACGAAAAATCTGTCATAAGAATATATTTAAGAAACATATAATAATAATTAATTATTGGTATATACTGGCGACACAGCGGATCCGCCTCATTCCATCATATAACAACGTTATAACATATTCATGTATTGTTCAAGAATTATCAACTAATCAGTATATTAATAAAATCTTATAATTGACTTGACGGGAGTCGCGAACTGTAAAACTTAATATTTGCGTAGTCGCAATCAACATTCGATTATAATAATGTCATAAAATCGTTAATTCATCACTTACAACAATTACATAATTACAACAAACATATTATGTACAACAACAACAGAACAACAAACAGCCCGTCACTGTCACACCGACGCTCGACTTGACACTCATTCTATATTTCATATTGTTTTATTCTTACTTGACATTTTAAAATAACAAAAATATATTTAAAATATTGCTGATAGTCATAGAACTTTTACTCAATTTAATAAAAAAAAAGTAGGACTCGCCCATTGTGTGGGTCGGCCATTACTCCGAGGTAGGAAGACGACTTCGCGTACTTTGCTACATTTACAGGCGTTTAATTTTCGTTTTTAAAATTGTTTAAAATTGAAATATGCTGTACGTTGATCTTACTACTACATTAGAATACTTGTTCAAAATCTTTCGAAATCCAGCCGGATAGAAATGTTTATGTATTGTTTAATTTATAAAACATGTGCTATCGAGCATGGTGCGAAAGCGACCAGGCAACAACTCTATTCGATATACATTCATATAAAAATATAAAATTTAGATCTTAATCTAATTTTTCACTACGAGTAGAATTCACAATGGCGATATTTATCAAGAGCATCGGTCCCGCGGCGCTTCTCAAAATACCTGCCAGTGTCAAATCTACGGTCACCTTTAAGGACGCATTTCAGTTTACCCGAGATTATAATTGAGATATGATATTGCATTATAAACACAATAACCTCCAATATACTCATAACGCCGTGCATTGAATTGAATATAAACTAGAAAATGTCAATTTTACTGTAGCATGATTTAATGTGTCTTCACGAGTGCCTCTATGACTATTTTTCAATAATTTTCATTAGGTCCGTGGCTTAAAAAAAATCTGTCAGTCGAACGCCAAAAAAGTGGCCGAGTCATAATGATTTCATTGTACTAATTATTTTGGATTGCTCTTGAGAATTTGTGACTGGCATTTTGAGCGTTATAAGTTTTTTGCGGTTTAGGATCTGTATGTTGTAACAGTAATATTTTAAATAATCATTAATCTTACAAAATGAAAACTGGGTCTAGAATGGTATTAGTATTTAAAAAAATTTTGGTCATGAATTTCAGTCATAGTAGACAGTCAGTTTGAACCGCGCACGGATTGTCTCTAGGTTACAGTTGATGGAAATGCGTCGTTAAGTGACAACCTGACAATGTTAAACACTGTATGAGAAAGGACGCAAAATGCATTGTGGTTTGCGGCTACAGCAGTAGCAGTTCCTCGGCGAGGTAGTGCGGCTCGTCGCGCACGCGCCGCGCCAGCGCCGCCGCCGCCGCCTCCACGCCGCGCAGCGCCGCCTCCGCCCCCGCCGCCTCCGCCGCCGCCTCCGCCGCCGCCTCCGCCCCCGCCGCCTCCGCCGCCGCCGCCCCCGCCGCCGCCGCCACGTCCGCCGCCAGCGCGCGCGCCGCGCCCGGCAGCAGGTAGCGACGGAACGGCACCACACTCGACAACACCTCCGTCGGACACGAGGACAACCTGCACAAACACCGGAATCAATACATCATTACATATTATGTCGGGACGATTTTATGTAAAGTCAAAATGTTAAGAGGGGGTCTATGTGAAATGGCCTTTTTCACAACGTTTTTTCCTGGTGATCTTTATTATTAGGTCTTCAAAAAAAATATATGTTGCATTTCAGAATTCTTAAAAGTGTATTAAAAGTACTTGAAATAAAATTGCAAAGTGACCTCTGTTTTCGCATTTACAACGTTTTTTCTCTTAAACTACGAGCACTAGGATTATTTTATTATTATCAGGATATTAAGAAATGCAAGACGGATGGGACCTTCTTTTGATTTTTTCTAATTTCTGTCTCATTTATTTTTAACGAATTTTTTCACATTATCGATACCCTAAATCGCGAGCACGTCCCCGCTGTCGCCCAACAAATCAGTGCGGGACGAACCGCCGCGCCGTGCTAAACGGACCTATGTCGCTTGTCTTCGCAATATCAACGTAAATTTAATATTGCTATTTCGCTCGACACATTCATTGAGAACGGTTACGGCCGGTCTAACCGTAGTAAATGATTAATTCACTATACTGCGTCACTACAACTGTGGCGCTGTTGCTTGGATGCCAAATAAAAACGTGTGGCCGCGGGTTCGATCCCGCATCGAAACAAATGTTTTTGTTTATAAATTCATCTATCTACTATCTAACCCGATATTTTATATAGGAAACATTTTATTTCTTGCATTTTTGTAACATTTACATTTTACATTTTTGTATTTTAGATTTTTGAATATTTCGATTTTTGTTTATTATGAATAAACCAAAAATTACTCAACCGATCTTAAAATTCTTTCACCATCCGAATCCAACATTATCCTGGAGTAACATAGGCTGTATATTTGGCTAAAGGGGTTGACATGAGTTAAAATGGAAAATAAAAATCATTGAAGATATTTTTTTGAAAAATATCTTCTACCATATTTTATAAAATTATTATTTATGCTCTTAGTAGAAAGTAACTGTGCTATAATACTAGATTTGTTTTGTTAAAGTTAACGATCATAATATTGTACCTACATAGCAAAATATAAGTATCGTGCGATGTTTTAATATTTCAATTGAATTTCATGCAACTTATGAGAGACCTACCCAACATATAAATAAATGAATTGTTATGTTCCGATCATATTTTAAATAGTAGGTAACATTTAAACACCAAAATGGGCACTAATATAATATATAGTTATCGGTAATTTGGTCACCGGGAAGTAAGCATTGTTGGCCCGAAGGATTGACCGCTCGCTTCGTGATTGATGCTACGAAACGTTGGTTCGAACCCACGCCCCACATATGTTATTTTCGCATTTTTTATTCTTTGAAAATTTAAGTACACCCCGGAGGGGAAAGGAGAGAGGCCCGTATCGCAGCTGGCTGGACGCCTACTAAAAAACGAGTGGCCGCGGGTTCGATCCCCGCATCGATACAATTGTTTTTGGTTATAAATTCATCTATCTGTCTAACCTATATAATATTTTATAGAAGAAACATTTCATTGTTTGCATTTTTGTAACATGTGTATTTTTTACATTTTTGTATTTTAGATTTTTGAATATCTCTTAAAATTCTTTCACCATTCGAATCCAACATTATCCTGGAGTAACATTGGCTGTATTTTTGGCTAAAGGAGTTGAAATAAGGGTTGAAATGAAAAATAAAAACCAGTCGAGATATTTTTTTTTAAATATTTATTAATATGAATTAAAAAATAAATCTTCAATAGTTTTTATTTTCCATTTAAGCCCTTATTTCAACCCCTTCAGGTAAATATATAGCTTCTGTTATTTCCGGATAATTACCATTCGAAAATCGAAATAATTTTTTAAATCGGTCCAGTAATTTTTGAGTTTCATTGTAAATAAAAATCCAAAAATATAAATGTATCCATCCTCTTTATAATATTAGAAAAGAAAAACAAAATAAAAATATTAAAAACCTAAAATGTAATATTGGTATAGATAGATGAAATAAGTAAACACAAAAATCGAACTAACAAGTGCGGGGACCGAACCCGCGTCTTCTCGTTTAACAGTCAGCGTTCGCGCAATTCTGCCACGATAGCTGTGGTGTTTGTTAGTGAATTAATCATACACTACGGTCAACCGCTCCTAACTGTACTCGATGGGAACATCGAGTGAAATAACACTACGAATATATCGTTTTGTCCACAGCGAAACAATGAATGAATAGGTATAAGGCAGCGCGCTCGCTCGCACGTCTCGTCATTTGGTTCCGCCCGTTCGAGCAAGGTCATCGGCGTCTACCGTCCTCTTAAGAGCGTTTATACCCTGTGCGTGCTTTTTGGATTAAAAATAGGACATTTCAAATCAGTTAATAGCCACCAATAAACAATTTAAAGGAAAAATAATTATTACTTATTTTAGAAAAGGTTGTCATCTAAGGATTTTGGTGGAAAACATTATAGATTGATGGATAATTTGTGAGTACTATAAGGATTACTGAACACAAGTTTCGTTATTTAGGCTTTAAGTGGCAATTTAGAAGCTTAAGATATCCGAAACCACTAAATATAAGATGAAAATAAAAATATTATCAGACTAATAAGACCCTTATGGAGTGATTTTGTTGAGAAAAATAATATTTTTTGTGTTTAGTTCCTGAAAAATAAAAATTTAAACAATGCGAAATTATTCAGAAACTCTCGTCAAGAACATTTTTTTTTTCACCAACTTATCGTACATAATTTTTTATAGCAATTGCATATTATAATAGAAGAACATCTTATCAATAAATTACCATTTTTATATTTCAACAAAATTAGTTTTCATGTTTTCTACAAATATTTTAAAAACCACTATAAAACACGCTGTCCGCCGTCCATCAAATCAGACCGCCGCAAGGCCTTCTAGAGGGAGGACATATCGCTCGTCGCTCCGACCTGGCTGCAGTCGATTTTTGCCGTGCGTCGTAAAAATAGCCACGCGCGGACTGCGATTGCCACATCTTAGTACTTTGGTAGTAAAATATTTTTTTTTTTTTTATTATGTACAATGATTTTGTAGTGAGTATAAATTATGTTTCAGGTAATAATTGGGATGTAATTCCGAGGCTAAATTATGTTATGTATTGTAATATAAAATTAAATATATTTCGTAATTGTAAGAGGTTGTAAGGCCCCTAACACTATTTATGTGTTCGAACACGAAATGGTTAATAAAACGTCCGTAGTGTCTACCGATTGAACACTGGTTTGAATGCAACTTAACAGTGTAATAAGAACGAAAATATGATTAGTATCTAAATTTGTATTATTCTTTGCTTGCACAGTAATATTTGTCTACTTATAATGCTTATAAAATATTTTTATGATATTATATTACAGTTACTTTTCAATTGAATATTTGAAGCGCACGGATCAAAGTTGTTTGAGCCGATTGTATAGCGAGCCGACGCGGCAGCTCTACGCACACAGCTTTGGTCGCTTATGTGTGCGTGAAATTAACGAAGAAATACCTTTAGTTGACTTTGCGCGCAAGGTGTATACGCTCTTAAACAAAAAGATTGTTAAGAGCGTATACACCTTGCGCGCAAAGTCAAATATAGGTATTTCTTCGTTAATGGACAATGTTACTAGGTATGCTAAATCGCTTGAAATGTTGTCTCAGTAAAGCCTTTATGTATACAAACACACTAGTTTTTGTTGTAGTCAAAAATACCTAGTAGTTTTGATTTTATAGGTATTCAAAGTTTTGAAAAATATCGAGTCCCGCTACAGTCGCGTGATCGCTTGTGACGTCATTGTACAACGCGCCGCACGGGCCACGACTCACTTCGTATCAAATCGCCAGCGATTATAGTAGTAGTAATAGCTTGCGCAGTATTTTGTTGTTGGTTTTCGTTCGCGTATTAAGTTAAAGGTTTAATAATAGTAAATATTATTCGATTAATAAAATGGATGAAGGATTCGAAAAAGGGCAATCGGATAATCTACCTAAAATAGATGGATTAATGCATTACTTATCAACAAATAGTGATTTCGTTGCCGCCGACATGCGAGGAATAAAAATGCAACGGTAAGTGAAATTTCCGTGCTACTACTTATGCTTAATAGTTTATCTGTTCTAAATTGTTTTATCAAAACAAAATACCCAACTAATGTCGTAATGGAAGAATGCAACTCAAATAGTAGAACTACCTGTCTGTATCAGCCCATATACGTCCCACTGCAGAGCACGGGCCTACTCTACAATCGTAAGTACGATTGAGAGTGGTTAGGCCATATAGTCCACCACGCTGGCCTAGTGCGGGTTGGCGGACTTACATACCATAGACATACCATAGACTACCTATCTACCATTACATTTGTAAGTTAAAGACAACAAATATGTATGTATTATAGTTTTATAGCTATTGGTAGGCACGTATGTATAATATAGGTAGGTAACGCTCTTCTTAGTAAATTTAAATGAATACATACATACCTATATTGATTTATTGCAAACTAGCTTCCGCCAGCAGCTTCGCCCCAGTTTCCCTCAGAAGCTGTACATTTTCCCAGTATTAAAAGTAGCCTATGTGTTATTCCAGACTTCGTCCAGATCCTTTCAGTAGTTGTTTTTGTGAAAGATAACAAACACACACACTCATAAACTTTCGCATTTATAATATTAGTAGGAAGTAGGATAGGTACTTATGTAGATGTAGTGGGTTGAACGTTACAGATGTACTAAACCTTTTTTATTTGTATTTTTTTACTTACAAAATACGTAAGGCCATTTTAATCTCATTTTTATTGCAAATATAGATGTTTGAACAGATGTACTAAACCTTTTTTAGTTATTTGTTTTTTTCTACTAATAAAATACGTAAGGCCATTTATTTTTATTTGAAACTTATTTCAGATCGGCAAGAGACAGCTATGGCGATGATACTATTGGTTATATTCAAGTAAAAAGAGTAGGTGATGTATGTACGGTTAATTTCGCATTTTAACGTCCTTTGGAACTATAAAAAACAACTTTTGTCGCGAATTGGTAGTTGTGTTTGTGCATTTAGGCACAACACATGATTTCCTAGTATTTGGACTGGACATTGTTAAAAGTCTTTAGGTATAAACGTAATATTATAGTACTCTGTGGGTATAAATTCAACGGCACGGGCGCGCGACCACGAGCGGACTGAGTGAGCCAGTGAGCGTGTTGTGCTATGACGTCACACCGTAACCGGCAGCCCGGGTCGTACGGTTACAACTTTTTTTACTTCTAAATCGGAAACTAATTGACATATCGAAGTAATTCTTTCACGAGTATTTTTTATTTTTGCCAGAGAATATGGAGTGCTAATTATAATCAAAATTAGTTAACATTCTTCATTTCACGCACACATAAGCGACCAAAGCTGTGTGCGTAGAGCTGCCGCGTCGCCTCGCTATACAGTCAGCGCAACCAACTTTGATCCGTGCGCTTCAAAGTTCTAACATTCAATTGAAATGTAACTTATGATTTATATATTGGTAATATTATATTATAAGAATATTTAATTTGCATTATAAGTAGATAAATATTACTGTGCAAGCAATGAACAATACAAATTTAGATACTAATCATATTTTCGTTATTATTACATTGTTAAGTTGCATTCAAATCAGTGTTCAATCAGTAGAAACTACGGACGTTTATTAATCATTTCGTGTTCGAACACATGAAAAGAGTTAGGGGCCTTACAACCCCTTACAATTACGAAATATATTTAATTTTATATTACAATACATAACATAATTTAGCCTCGGAATTACATCCCATTATATTACCTGAAACATCATTTATCATCATCATCATACTCACTACAAAATCATTGCAGGTAATAAAATGAAATAATATGTTTTACTACCAAAGTACTAAGATGTGGGAATCGCAGTCCGCGCGTGGCTATTTTTACAACGCACGGCAAACATCGACTGCAGCTAGGCCGGAGCGACGAGCGATACGTCCTCCCTCTAGAAGGCCTTGCGGCGGTCTGATTTGATGGACGGCGGACAGCGTGTTTTATAGTGGTTTTTAAAATATTTGTAGAAAACATGAAAACTAATTTTGTTGAAATATAAAAATGGCAATTTATTGATAAGATGTTCTTCTATTATAATCTGCAATTGCTATAAAAAATTATGTACGATAAGTTGGTGAAAAAAAATATGTTCTTGACGAGAATTTCTAAATAATTTCGCATTGTTTAATTTTTTTTTTCAGGAACTAAACTTAAAGAGATTATTTTTCTCAGCAAAATCCCTCCATAAGGGTATTATTAGTCGGATAATATTTTTATTTTCATCTTATATTTAGTGATTTCGGATATCTTAAGCTTCTAGATTGCCACTTAAAGCCTAAATAACGATACTTGTGTTCAGTAATCCTTATAGTACTCACAAATTATCCATCAATCTATAATGTTTTCCACCAAAATCCCTAGATGACAACCTTTTCTAAAATTAGTACTAATTATTTTTCCTTTAAATTGTTTATTGGTGGCTATTAACTCGTTTGAAAAGTCCTGTTTTTTAGCCAAAAAGCGCGCAAAGGGTATAAACGCTCTTAAAGCAATGGTAAACAAGCTTTGAGCAATCTACGGGTAGTTATAAAAGTAATTTTATTAGAGAAAACCCGATTGTGATTCTATTTCACTACCCACAGTCAGAGTAAGGGTGGAAGTATGACAGTTTGCAATATAAAGCGCCTCCGGACCGTAGACAAGGCATTCGACATCCAGCAGTCGGCAGTGAAACATTGAAATACGCGTGTTTACTATAAAAGTAACAAGTTGTCGCAGATATTCGGATAAATCGGTAATCCGTTAATTGTAACGTGTCGTGATAGCAATAATTAATTTAAAAAAAGGATATAGCCCGGTGACATTATCACCAGTCTGGTTCAAAATAATTAACACATGGTTTTATTTCCTACTTACACATGTTAGATACATGATGATAATACACACGGAACAGAAAAAAATAAGTATCAACACTATGTATACAGTCTGATTTACTTGTTAAATCGGCGTCAATTTTAAAGTCGTAGATTTCGTTGGAAATTTGACCAAATTACTAACAGATCTTGAGATAAATCTTGTAAGCAAATATTTTACGCTTGCGATCTGAGAACTAATTTGTATTTTTTCGCTAAAAAACTAGTGAAATCTTATATATAATAATTATCCCATCAAATGACATAACATAAGTTTTGAAACAGCTGTTGACCGATGGTAATGCCACATAAAAATCATTGTTTATTTTTAATTTTATGCCATGAGATTCTGGTACACCTATACCATCGCAATGTCGTATTTCTTCTGCCAAACAGTAGTGTTGTCTTGTTTCCGTTTAAGAGCGTTTATACCTTCCGCGCGCTTTTTGGCTTAAAAACAGGACTTTTCAAACGAGTTAATAGCCACCAATAAACAATTTAAAGGAAAAATTATTAGTACTAATTTTAGAAAAGGTTGTTATCTAGGGATTTTGGTGGAGAACATAATAGATGATTTGTGAATACTATCAGGAATACTAAACTTACTAAAAAATACTTTTTTATCATCATCATCATCATCATCAGCCTAAACTGTTGTCCACTGCTGGACATAGGCCTCCTCCAAGTTGCGCCATTTTACCCTGTCTTCGGCTTGTTGCATCCAGCATCTGCCAGCGACCTTTCGCAAATCGTCACTCCACCTAGCCGGTGGGCGTCCTACACTACGCTTGCCAAGACGCGGTCTCCACTCAAGAACACGTCTGCTCCAGCGGTTGTCGGTTCTTCGACAAATGTGGCCAGCCCACTGCCACTTCAGCTTGCTAATCCTATGTGCTATGTGTCTACGACTTTAGTTCTCTGTCGGATAAGATCGTTACGGATCCTATCCTTCAGAGAGATTCCAAGCATAGCACGCTCCATAGCTCGCTGAGTGACCCTGAGCTGACGGACCAGTCGTGCTGTGAGTGTCCAAGTCTCAGCACCGTAGGTCATAACAGGTAGGACGAACTGGTTGAAAACTTTAGTTTTCAGGCATTGTGGTAGGGGTGACGAGAAGACTCTGGACTCCCGCGTTAAAGTCCCCCATAACAATATTTTTTATAGTAATTCAATGATATATTATACAAATACGACGTAGATATCGCACTAGCACTTCAAAAGTGAGGCGTTCAAATTCGGGCAATTGGTGTAATTTCATCTAGTCGCATAGCAACGGCGTCAGAGAGAAGACCTCAGTGCTGTCAACATAATTTATTTCGAAAATATTGTCTAAAGTGTCGAATTGTGTGTTTTAAGAGTGTTAAAACAATGGTGCAAAAATATGAAACTAAATGGGACCTATACACCACACGTAAGTATACAAAAACCACACAAAATTTAATTTTTATTTTAAATTAGCAAACACCGCCTTCGATTGTGTAAGAAGGATCGCCTAATACAAAGATTGTTAAGTGCGATAGGGACAAAAAGCGTACGTCATAGATTAATAAGTCAGAAGCGAAACCGATCATACAGAAAATTGACGATGACAGTTTGAATGGATTTGAATAATTGTATATTTGTTTCTAATTCAATCATATTTAAAACGATAAAATCCAACCACGAACATTACAAAATACATTAGCTTCCCCATATATTTTGAATGACTATATTATTTACATATATCATTGAATGTTTCCAGATTTCCACGTGATGAGCTTTTGAGACGTAAAGGATATGCACTATGCACAGCTGGTACAAAAAGAGGGGATCGTAACTGGATACTTTAAAACTGATTAAAATTGGTTTAGCACATTTAATTATGAATAAAAATATACAACGCGTAGTTGTACTACGGTACGGTTACAAAGCTGAGGTCTCGGGTTCGAATCCCGGGTTGGGCAAAGTGATATTGGATTTTTCTATTCAGTATCAGCCCAGAGTCAGGAATTAGTGCCCGATATGGCGATAGGCTCGCCACCTATCACATTGTGGGACGGAACATACAAGGCGAAATGTGGGTGCCCTGGCACCTCTGCCTACCCCTTCTGGGAACAAGGCGTGAGTTTATGTATGTATGTATGTATGTAAAAATATACAACTACGAAAAAATATATATCCACCTAAAAAACCTGCACCATCGGTTGTTTACCAGTGGCAGCTCGCTCATACGTTAACGCCATGTGTAGGTACCACCGCAATGTCTATTTCCCCCGCCACACGGCAGTTTAAATGCCATGTTATGTTCCGGTTCAAAGGACATTCTCGCCCAAGTAATCGCTGTACTTATACTTAAGATCTTATGTCTCGGGATGGCGAGCACAGTGAAAGCCAAGCATTGCTTTGTAATTTAAGGTGTCTTGGTTTCGCTTATGTCCACGAGCGGTCATATCACTTGTCATCAATACAACAAATAATAATATTATTAAGAAATCGATTTTTCAGTGCCTGCTTACCATAAACTAATATAAAACACGGTAATCAATTTTTTTTATTTTTTCAAGTTTGTAAGCAAATAAAAATGTATTTGTTACAGGATGGCGTACCACATGTAGACTCATGTAGCAACCTCAAAGTTAATATATTATATACTTATAAAACCAAATAGGTAGTTTTATTTATCGTCACCCTTCTGTTACTATCGCTTCGATTCTATGTTTGGATAGCGCAATGCTATCTCTTTTCGTCTCGTACTTTCTGTATAATCTGTTTCATTCACTAAAATTGTCATAAAGTATTAACAAATGAGTATGTATATGCATAGCAGTACAGTTTTTGAATGTCACGCAATATGGATATGCGTCATCTTTATTAAAACATCATTGTAGTAATTACATATTATAATAGAAGAACATCTTATCAATAAATTACCAAAAATAAATTACAAAATTAGTTTTCATGTTTTCTACAAATATTTTAAAAACCACTATAAAACGCTGTCCGACCTGCATCAAATCAGACCGCCGCGCCGCAAGGCTTTCTCGAGGGAAGTATCGCTCGTCGCTCCGGCCTGGCTGCATTTGACTTTTGCCGTTCGTAGTAAAAATAGCCACGCTGGACTGCGATTGCCAGATCTTATTTATTTATTTATTTTAAATCTTTATTGTACACATAAAAAACAAATACAATATTCAGAAACAAAAAAAAACAAGTACAAATGGCGGTCTTATCGCTTAAAGCAATGTCTTACAGACAACCATGGGATGGATTTAAAGAGAAGGAGAAAGAGAGGGCAGTGTAAAATAAATAATTAAAAGATAGGACACTAAATAATATTCATACTAACTAAAAAAAAAAACAAATTATATCATCATAACATACATACATACATAATAAATAGCATAAATACATACATTAAAATAAAATAATATGTATTTATATATATAAAAAATATAATACACACAACTTGTAAAATAATTTAGATGTAGGAAATAATGTTGACTACTAAAATCAGTTTAATTAAAGAGAAAGGTAATGTTCTTTAATTTGCCTTTTGAATGAAGACAGCGATTTCGCCTGTCTCACCGCAACAGGAAGCGCGTTCCACAATCGAACTGCTTTGACGGTAAAAGAATTGTCCATAAATGTTGTGGTGTGCACAGGTATTCTCAGCTTAAGATTCTCTGACGACCTCAAGGACCTCGAATGTGAGTCATGAAGAAAAATAAATCTTTCTTTAAGATAAGAAGGGGTCACAGGATTAAATAAAATATTATAAAGAAGAGAAAGAATATGAGCATTCCGACGAAGCCGTATAGGTAACCACTTAAGCTTAGCACGAAACTCGGAGACATGATCATATTTGCGTAGACCAAATATGAATCTTATGCAGAAATTTTGAAGTCGCTCAAGTTTATTAAGTTGGTCTTCGGTGAGATCGAGATAGCTGACATCGGCATAATCAAGAATGGGGAGAAGAAGGGATTGAGCAAGTGAAATCTTCGTGGTAACGGGTAGAAAGTTGCGTAACCTTCGCAGGGACTTAGCTGAAATGAACAGCTTACGGCTTATTTCACGAAGCTGGGGACCCCAAGTAAAAGAATTATCAATAAGTAATCCCAGATTGCGGACGGTGTTACTATAAGGGATGGTTATCCCATCACAATAAACACTGGGGAGTTGAGTCCAATCCAGCTTCGAGATCATCCTGGAGCTACCGACAACAATGACTTGGGTTTTCAACGGATTGATCTTCAAACCATGAGCTCTACTCCAATCACAGATGTGTTGAATGTCTGTATTAATACATGCAATTGCATCAATCAACTTGTCCAAGGGTGCCTGAGTATATATTTGGAGATCATCAGCGTAGAGGTGGTAGGAGGAGCATAAAAAGTTAGTAATTGAGTTAATAAATACAGCGAAGAGAAGAGGAGATAGCACGCCGCCCTGAGGAACGCCAGCAGCTACGGGGCACCAAGAGGAAAATCTATCCTCCACACGGATGCGTTGCAGGCGTCCATACAGGTAACTATGAAACCAATCAACAGCCATTGGAGATATGTTAAGAGAACGTAGCATGGAGAGTAAAACGTCATAGTCCACGGTATTAAAGGCATTGCTGAAGTCTAGCAAAGCTAAGACTGTCAGCTTACCGTCCTCCATGCCGGATCTTATGCCATCTGTGATATGGGTCAACGTGGTGGTCGTACTATGCCCTGAACGAAACCCAGATTGGAGAGGATTTAAGAGGTTATTCTTGGAGAGGAAATCATTAAGTTGGGTATGGATTAAACGTTCTAGGACTTTGGAAAGGAAAGGAAGTATGGAAATGGGACGAAATTCGGAAAGTAGTGATGCATTGGATTTTTTGGGAAGAGGGATAATGTGGGCTTCCTTCCACGCAGTTGGAAAGATCCCAGTGGAGATGGAGTGGTTTAAGATGTGAGAAATGATAGGAAGGGTTTCGTCTAAGACATAGAGAATCATATTACGACTAAGATTATCACTACCCATAGCGTTAGATGACAAAAGAGTGATGGTCTTCTTAACATCACAAGTGGCGAATTGTTTGAAAACAAAGGTAGAACAAGCGGGAGTATTAAGGGTGGAAAGATGCTTAATGGTGTTGTTTTTAGTCATCCTATCAAAGTAGGATGGAGAAGAGAAGTGACGGTTTAAGGAATTTAAATCTATAGATTGGGGAAAAGAATCATGTGGTGATTTACCCACTCCCAGTGTTTTTAGAAATTTCCAGACTTTGGCTGGATCACCGTTTTCGACTGAATTGTGGATGTATCGGCGTTGAGCATTTCTACACACCTTACTGCAGTGATTCCGGATGGCTACATACTTCAGCCAGTTAGACTCAATTGGACGCCGATTATATTTGCTCTTGGCTGACGCTTTTTTTGATAACAATAACTTAATATCAGCAGTGAGCCAAGGTGAGGGAAGGTGCTTAACCTTAATTGGCTTGACAGGTGCATGTTTGTCAAAAAGATCGGTCAACTTTTGGTTAAAAATATACAGCTTAGTTTCAACACAATCCGAAAGAAGAATCGAGCTCCAGTCAATGCTGTCGGCGTCCCTACGAAGATCATCAAGATTCATACCCCGAAAATTCCGTTGCATGAGGACTTTGGGTAGGGATTTAGGAGGACGGATACGATAGGAAAGGTATAACAGATCATGACAGGAAAAGGCATCGGCGGAACATTGTCCATGTTTAGCAACTAGGTTTGGGGAGGAGACAATGATGAGGTCAAGAAGACAAGGAGTGTTGCTAGGGGAATGGTGAGTGGCGGAGAGGGGAAGCATAGAAAGGTTACATGATTGGATAGTATTTAAAAAGGAGATAGAGCGACGATCGTTCTTGAGGATACAGGTATTGAAATCACCCATGATTATGGTCTGACTGTACAATGGGACAAGATTTTCAAGAATGATTTCAAAAGAAGAAAAGAAGTCGATACGAAGAGAAGGACAGTAATATACACCGAGTAAGATTTTCTTAAGTGAGAATTCCACCTCTAAGAAGAGATGTTCGCCAGCGTTTATTGGTGGAGGTTGTGGTGATGCACTTACAATGGAATACCGAAACTGAGAACGGAGGTAAATGGCAACACCACCACCGCCGCGGGCTGTGCGATCATTTCTGATGAGGTGGAATCCTGGAAGGGAGTAAGCTGAAGAAGAGAGACATGGTTTCAACCAAGATTCTGAAACAAGGATAGCATGTATATGAGTACAGTCAAAACTAGTCAGCATATCGGGGAAATGGGCCGGAATACTCTGGGCATTGAAATGGACCACATTGAAGTTTCTAGAGACGTCAGAGAACTGGCATGAGAGAGTGTCGGCAAGTGAGGGAACACTGACAAAGCTATCTTCGCTACAGGCAGAAAAGAACTCTTCACTGTCGCTACTAAAATTGAGCACAGACATACGTGTATACGAAATAAATTTAAATATTGTATGCTATAACAATAAATATAAATATATATATACTAAAAACCTTAAACTACAATTACAAAAAAATAACGAAAAAGAAAAACAAAAAAAAACAATAGTACTAACAAAAAACACTATACGATAAAATAACATATCCATCTGCCGGTTGTGATAACAAAACGTAAAATGCTATTATCATAAACTTAATCACTAAAAGTAAAAACAAAACAGAAATAATTAAATTAAGGAATAAAAAAGGTTATGTGAATCACAAATTTGAAAGAAAGGGATAAAAATAAAACAATACAGGAAGAGACAAAGAAAAAAAATCCTAAGGGGAAGCGATTCCAGGTAAACAATAAACATTCATCAGTAAATTTCAGAACGAACTACGAAGTGTCAAAATTAAATATGAAAGGTGACAATTGACAATTGGATTAGAGGTTATGTTTGTATACAAATTTAAAAGTGGGTGGAAAGTTATGTAAACCAAATCATGTCATTGAACAAAACAAAGGAACATTGAAGTAATACATAACATCATCTTATCACTTTGGTAGTAAAATATTTAATTTTATTCTTTATTACCTACAATGATTTCGTAGTGAGTATAAGTTGTGTTTCAGATAATATAATGGGATGTAATTCCGAAGCTAAATTATGTTATGTATTTTAATATAAAATTAAATATATTTCGTAATTATAAGGGATTGTATGGCCCCTAACTCTATTCATGTGTTTGAACAAGTGCGTGTCTGTTCGAACACGAAATGATTAATAAAACGTCCGTAGTGTCTACTGATTGAACACTGATTTTAATGCAACTTAAGAATGTAATAATAACGAAAATATGATTCTGTATCAGCCCATATACGTCCCACTGCAGGGCACGGGCCTACTCTACAATCGAGAATACGATTGAGAGTGGTTAGGCTATATAGTCCACCATGCTGGCCTAGTGCGGGTTGGCGGACTTACATACCATAGAAATTCTTATGAATCCCTATGGTATGCAGGTTTCCTCACGATGTTTCCCTTCACCGTTTTAGTGCGTGGTGATTGACTATCAATACACACATGACTCCGAAAAGTCAGAGGTGTGCCCTGGGATTCGAACCCGCGACCACCGTGAACATGTTGGCAGTCGCGTGTAGTCCGTTTATTAACAGGCCACCACGCATTTCAGATAATATAATGGGATGTCATTCCGAAGCTAAATTATGTTATGTATTGTAATATAAAATTAAATATATTTCGTAATTGTAAGGGGTTGTAAGGCCCCTAACTCTATTCATGTGTTCGAACACTAAATGATTAATAAAACATCCGTAGTGTCTATTGATTGAGCACTGATTTGAATGCAACTTAACAATGTAATAATAACGAAAATATGATTAGTATCTAAATTTGTATTGTTCATTGCTTGCACAGTAATATTTGTCTACTTATAATACAAATAAAATATTTTATTACATGTATTATATTACCAATACATAAATTATAAGTTACATTTCAATTGAATATTAGAATTTTGAAGCGCACGGATCAAAGTTGGTTGCGCTGACTGTATAGCGAGGCGACGCGGCAGCTCTACGCACACAGCTTTGGTCGCTTATGTGTGCGTGAAATTAACGAAGAAATACCTATAGTTGACTTTGCGCGCTTTTGGTGTATACGCTCTTAAGCGACTTCAGACACAATGCAATAGAAAATGTTGCAAAAAAGTGGCCTTTCTTTCATATGGTCGTATTTGGGTGGTTAATCCATTTTTTTCCTATAATAGTAGTTTCCTATAATAATAGTCCTTTTATTTATAAAGACTAAGGTATGAAAGAGTTTAAATTATTATTTTAGCAAAAACTATGGATTTACCACCCAAAAATGATGATATTTAAAAAATGATAAAAATAATTATCACGTTTCTTTGAGAAATATTTAGTTGCATTGTGTTTGTAGTCACTAAAAATACTACCCGGCCTTGTTTTCGGTAGCCGTCTTCATATACCTGGTATAACTTGTGAAATGTCATTATCGAGTTCAATTGCTATTTTTGATTGGTATTGCTGTTTATTCCGACTTAGTATACTGGTGGTAGGTTTCTCATATGTGAGAGGCCATCTGGGTAGGTACCACCACAATGTATATTTCTCACTTGAAACAACACTGCGTAAATGCACTGTTGTGTTTCGGATTGAAGGACATTGTAGCCAGAGTAACAACTGGATATATTGAGACTTAACATCTTATGTCTCAGGATGGCGAGCGCAGTGGAATGTTGCTACTGTTTACGAGCGGTCGTATCGCTTACCATCAGGCGAACGGCATGCTCGTCTCGCCATTCAGTGCAATAAAAAAAAAGTGTGAAGAGAGTGGTCGAGACTCACGTGGCGATGTAGAACTTGCGGTAGGCTCGGTCGTGGCACGCGTGGTCCTGCAGCAGGCGCAGCGCGTACTGCAGCAGCGCGTCGCCGAAGTGCGGCGTGCGGTACACCGCGCCCGCGCCCAGCAGCGGCGCACGCGCTGCACACACAACAACCGCTGTGTACACGTGATATTGACATATAGTATTAAAGGACATGGCCAGTTTTTGTATGGCGCTGTGCCTAGTACTTCGAATCTCGTCTACATCAATTAGTTTTGCATTGTTGGGGTAAGGTTTGTTCCAAGATTAATACAGAAAAGTTACAAAGCCTAGGAAGTTCAGGGTTTTTAGATATTTACAAAAACATATCTTATTTTCAGGTTAGGTTTTGTAGGTTAGGTTTTGTAATTTATTGAATCGAATAAAAATACGTTTACAAAAATGCTTTATCATCGAATTTGGAATTTACATTAACTATTATTTTATAATTTACACAAAATATACACCGAGACGTATTTTAATTGTACCACAATGTAAACAAATAACAAAAAAAGATAAATAAACAAAGCATGGTTCCTGTCAAGCAACTGTCAAGTGTCAAGTATTTTACTGCAGCGTTTAGTTGTTGCAATGAAAGTGTGTAAAAATGGGAAGAATATATGTGTAAGTATATACGGCAAACATTGCTTTATATATATTTAGTATTGTTAATTATTATGACTTATTACCTACTTATAGATTATTTTTAGGAATATTTTAGACAAAGTTATTATCTTTTTCCTGCACTTGCTTTACTGCGAACGAAACGTTTATGCAGGGCCAACAATGGCGGAAATGAGTAGGTATCAATGCAAAATCTTATTAAACTTTATTTTACTCCCGAAACTTCTACAGAAATATGACATGTTCTTAAATTAATAGTTGATTTTTTATATTCATTCAATTATTGCCTTGTTTTTGTACATGATAAAAAGTAACTAGGCAGAAACTGTCCAGGTCCTTTAAAACACATGTTCCTTAATCCCCCTAGGTACTATAGTGCCAAATTTGAATAAAAACTGCCTGATAGTTTTATCAAAAATAGCGATTTTAGATTTCAAAAGCTTTTGATTAACCCCTATAGTTAGTTTTTTTGGTTCAGATAAATTCCTTAACCGAACTGATGTTCATCTAAGCGGTAAAAATACTCTTATCTACACGGGAAGTCCAAAAAACGTGAAAACGAAAATCACGATTTATGCCAAAAAATCTTCTCATATTGCTTTCAAATTATATACAATGTCACCTTGGGTAATGAGAAACATGTGGGTTAAATCTATTCTTCTTTGGAACGCACTCCCCCTAGATATTAGGGCGTCCGGTACACGTTTGGCATTCAAGATGAAGGTTCGCCAACACTTATTCAATAAATTGGCAGAGTCACTTTAAATATACTTTTCCTGTTTAGACTTTATATAATATGTATTATATATGTATTTGTATTATATTTCTATGTATTTTGCATGTATTTATATATATATATATATATATATATATATATATATATATATATATATATATATATATTTATATTTGTTTATTATTCTATAGTTCATTTTATATATACTTGAATTTATGCGCCTACTATTTCACTCTCTGCACCATCCAAAGGTCGACTGGTAGAGAATGCCTTGGGCATTAAGTCCGCCTGTATACAACTATGTATATAAAGCATAAATAAAATAAAAATAAATAAATTAAGTAACATGTGTCAATATCACCTTGTAACACGCACCACGACACACAACACTAACATCGATTCTTCTGTCGGTTTCGGTCTCACCCACACCCGAAACAAATAGGTGTGGGCCACATAAACATTTCTCTCGGTGCGGGGATGGAACTAGTGGCATCTGGGTTCACAGGCGGCGTTTAATCGACTGCGCCGCAGAGGCTGTCCTGCTGTGGCAGCCGGTCCGGTGTGGGTTCATGGTTCGGATATGTTTGCCGACATCAAAACTAATTTGTGCCGAATCAGTTGCGATTTCGTCAAAAGGGCTTTTAAAATATACTCTCAAGAAATTTAATAGACTTACATTTAAGTTTTCATATTTTTATTCGATTCATTTACTATTTATACAGGGTATATCAAGACTGCTACCGAAAACCAAGCAGCGTGATGGTTTTAGTGACTTCAGACCCAACGCAACAAAATATTTTTGCAAAAAAGATAGGTTTTTTTTTTACTTTTTTCCTAGCGCTGTGATTGGTTGGTAAATACATAGGTTTTTCTAAAATAATACTGTACATTCTTTTATTTATTAAGATGTTATGTGACACAAGAGTTTAAGTTATTATTTTAGCAAAAACTATGGATTAACCGCTCAAAAAAAATTATATATAAAAAATCACGAAAACACAGTCTTCGTTGCGAAATTTTTAGTTACAATGTGGGTGTAGTCATTCACAGTACCACCCTGCTTCGTTTTCAGCAACAGTCTTAATATACCCTGTATATTAGGCAATCGAATAATTAATATACTTTGTGTTAACAATAAAATCAGTTAATGGTAAGTAACGTGTGTAGGTACTGGGTGCGTGCTGTGCGTGCGGCGCGGTGGGCGGGTGGCGCGGCTCGTACAGCGCGGCCAGCGCGGGCGGGTGGCGCGGCTCGTACAGCGCGGCCAGCGCCGGCGTCTGCAGCAGCAGCACGGGCGCCGAGCGCATCGCGTGCGCCACCCACGCGTGCGGCGCCGAGCTGGCCGCGCGCACGCTCTCCGCGCTGAACAGGTCCTGCACCTGCGCACCACACACATCCCGGCGATACTACAACCTGCTCACAACAAATCAGCGGGACGGTAGAGGCGAGCTTGGGGCGATTGATTGAAGCCGCTGCCGTACCGCTGATTTCGTGGGAGCAGCCTTAGGTCGCTAATAGCTGTGTACTGCATTCCTATCACAACACTCTAAGGGCCTCTTCAGTGCGACGCGGACGACCTACGCGGATGTCCGCGACGGACGGTGAAATGTATCAATCCTATACAACGCGTTCAGAGCGACGCGGAGCGCCCGCACCGCGGAGAGCTGTCCGCGCGCGGATCGAAATCAATCCGCGTCGCTCGTCCGCGGCGCGGGCGTAGGTAATGCACTTGTACAGACTTGTTCAGTGCGCGACGGACGGTCGTGCGACGCGGACGTAAAGTACTCTCGTCGTCATAGAAGACTCTAGTTTCGCATGTAACTCCTCAAATGTCTTGATGGACATTTTAAAATACATGAAAAATTTCATTTCGTCTTCTTGCAATTCCTAAAATAAAGTTACGAATTCTCCTTTAAAAAGTCTTTTCGCAACGATTGGATGCCCATTAAATCTTCTTATACCATGGCGACGATTTCTGCTATTTAATAAATAGGCAGCAACCACCAAATTCAATTTTATATCCATAGGCTTACTGTTGTCACTGTATCACTCTCAATCGCGCTCCGCGTCGAACTGAACGATTATGTGATCCGCGACGGACGCAAGCACTACTAGGGCTCTACTATATTCATCCGAAACGAAGTTCGAAACTTCGGACGAACGAAGTTTGTGACGATACGAATGTACCTACTCTGTAAATGTTCCGATTTGTACAACGTACATCGTAACCATAAGTCTATGGTTAATAATAACGACCATAAGTATATATAGGTACATTCGTATCGCATATAAACTTCGATCATCCGAAGTTTCGAACTTCGTTTCGGATGAATATAGTAGGGCCCCATTCATTCTTCGATCCAAAGATTCGAATTTCGTGTTACAGAGTAGGTTTCGAAACGAAAAACGTCACGAAGATTCGAATTTCGGATTTATATAGTAGGGCCCCGAATGGGATGGGCCATGAAATGAATGCCCCGTAGGGCACTGAATAGGGCCTAAGCTTTACTAGATAATCTCTCATGTTCCGGTAATAATCAATTGATTTATCCATTTAGATTGATTTTTGCAAGGACTATAACGTATCACCAAATAATAGTTAAAAAAAACTAAAATACACGCTTTAATAAGATATACAACTAAAAAAGTAAAAATAATTGATACTGAATTTAAGATAAGAAAATGGAGTAAAATACATATATTTTATTGTTACAAAGCGTGGGGTGCAGGAGGATAAGTAATTGTTGTAAACACCCCACGCTTTGTAACAATAAAATATATGTATTTTACTCCATTTTCTTATCTTAAATTCAGTATCAATTATTTTTACTTTTTTAGTTGTATATCTTATTAAAGCGTGTATTTTAGTTTTTTTTAACTATTATATAATTGTTTTGACTAAAAACATCCATCTACGGCTGTATTTCCAATCAATAACGCCATCTGTTGGTCAGTAGTAACATTTGACACTTGAAGAATACAAGAAGCTTATACCCAAATGGAGATTGCATTCCGTATATAAAAGTGAAGCACAAAAATTTTACCTTGAATGACGTCGCTGATGCCTGCTATCCTTTTCTTTAGCGTAACAATGAATGAACTTCACGTGAACTTCATTCATTGTCACTCTAAAGAAAAGGATAGCAGGCAACAGCGATTGCATTCAAGGTCAAATTTTTGTGCTTTAGTGTTTTATACGGAATGCAATCTCCATTTGGGTATAAGCTTCTTGGAAGAATACAATGTTAACGCCATCTAGCGATGAATGTAGCAATGGTCATCAATTATAAGAATAATTAATCCTGGCGAATCTAATCAGGATAATTATATATTTTAATCGAATTATTGTATTGTCATCGGTCTTTGACAGGTGTGCAAAATTTGAACGAAATCTGGCCGTTTAAAGTGGGTCAAAATCGCGCCCAAAGAAGTCGGTTACAAACAAACATACAAATATACAAACATACAAATATACAAACATACAAATATACAAACATACAAATATACAAACATACAAACATACAAGTGAAGCTAATATAAAGCGTGTAAAATGGCAATAAATTAAAAATAACATTTACTGGCGGTAAGTCTCTCATATACACAGTCAAGTCATAAGTATTGTCACACAGTAAAAACTTTTCTTTTAGAATGCTGGCCACAAAAAAGTTTATTGAATTCGAATTTCGAATTTTTCATGAAAATAAAAATGTATACTTTTTAGAATTTTAGGTTAAGCAGAACCACGGTGAAAAAGGTGTTAAATGAAGACTTAGGGCTTCGGGAATATCGAAGAAAAACAGGAAATCGTTTGAATGCTCGTCTAATGGACCTGAGACTGAAGAGATGCCGCGCTTTGTTGAAGCGGTACGCGGGAAAAAAATATCGGGAAATTCTTTTTCAGATGAAAAAATTTTTACCGTAGAAGAAAGCTACAACAAACAAAATGATAAGGTGTACGCACACAGTAGTGAAGAAACGAGCAACCGTATTCCGCGTGTCTAACGAGGTCATTTTCCATCCTCGCTCATGGTATGGTTGGGAGTTTCTTATTGGGGCTTAACAGAGGTACATTTTTGTGAGAAAGGTGTAAAAACGAATGCAGTTGTGTATCAAAATACAGTCCTGGCGAACCTTGTGGAACCTGTTTCTCATACCATGTTCAATAACAGACACTGGGTATTCCAACAAGATTCGGCGCCAGCTCATAGAGCGAAGAGCACACAAGACTGGCTGGCGGCGCGTGAAATCGACTTCATCCGGCACGAAGACTGGCCCTCCTCCAGTCCAGATTTGAATCCGTTAGATTACAAGATATGGCAACACTTGGAAGAAAAGGCGTGCTCAAAGCCTCATCCCAATTTGGAGTCACTCAAGACATCCTTGATTAAGGCAGCCGTCGATATTGACATGGACCTCGTTCGTGCTGCGATAGACAACTGGCCGCGCAGATTGAAGGCCTGTATTCAAAATCACGGAGGTCATTTTGAATAAACTTTAGTGTCATAAGAATCTATGTTTTTAACCGACTTCATGTTAAGTTCATTTTGGTATATAAATGGTTACATAATGAATAAACTTGTTTCAATTATTTTATATTAAACATGTGACAGAATTTATGACCTGACTACCTCCTCTCATACCTATGAGAGGCCGTCTGGGAGAGTACCACCGCATTGTCTATTTCTCTCGTCAAACACCAGTGTAGAGGCACTGTTGTGTTTCGGATTGAAGGACATTGTAGCCAGAATAACTACTGGACATATCTTTATCATCTTTATTTGGGTGGTAAGTACATAGTTTTCCCTGAAATAATAATGTTCACCGTTTTATTGATAAAGAATTATTAAGCTATTGCATAGCTTCTATCGCGGGCCTTGAGCGTGAAGACCAAATCCAGAAATTCCGTAAGGAAAATAACCTAACTCCGACCGAAATTTAAATTTAATATTTTTATTTTTATTTACTCATTCATGATAGCAGAACTTTTAATGACTTTTTGAAATATCACGCTTGTCTCTTTAGTTGAGCAACTAGCCTCTAGGTGGCATTGGTTGTATCGGCGTTACTGCGCATGCGTAATCCCCCTCTTCGCCCCGCAATCTGGTGACTCATGCCTGCTTAGAGTTTCGGCGTTAGGGCACCTCCTCTTTGTATTTACTTCATGGTACGACTCTACGAAGCTCGCACGTATAACAGTGAATATCTGTAAAATTAATATCAAAGAAAAACAAAGGAAAAAAATACTGAATAAATTAAAAAAATAAAATTATAATTACATAAGTTGATAAAAAATGCTATGCAATAGCTTTACCGCGACAGTCTCCGAGTGCCACACGTCTTTTTATTTTAGTAAAACTATGGACTTACCCACTCAAATAAGATAATATTTCAAACATCACAAAAAAATTGTCGCCTTTTTTTAACGAAATTAAATTTGCTACCACCCGCCGTCGTTTTCGGCGGATCCTGTGTCAATCTAGGCAAGAACTCGTACACAATCAGGCGATGGTCACTACACGACGCGTCCGGCAGGACGCGCCACCTATCAATACGGACGTCTCCACTAGAAAGTGTGACGTCAATAGAAGATTCGCCCGTAGGGCTACTGTAAGTAGGTGGTGTTGTGTATTTTGAGATTCATCTCTGCAATTAAATCTTCTACAGCGCAACGTCGCTCGGTATCAGTGGGGCGATATTTGCCATACCAAAGGACAGATGACGCATTAACGTCAGCACCTATAATCATTTTATGTCCAGCGAGGGACCGCAAAACATAGCGGAGGTGATGCAGATGAGGACCCACAGGATCTGAGTATTGAAAATAACAGCTCACAACATAAACCTTACAAATCGGACTAGACACCTCAGCGACAGCACAGTGTGACGTCATAAGATTACGCACTGAGGTAATGGTAAGATGTGAACCCGACACAAAAATACCTGATCGTGAGTTGTTATCGAGTTGTACTACCTTACTACGTAATCGCGCATGTTGGTATTGCTCTTGAACTAGAACAATATTTAATTTATAATCGTGAATTAACGTGTCTAATTCTGACGTCGCTACCCTATCGTTATGAAGGTTTAACTGACCGATTGTAAACTTATCCATAATTGTTTAGTATTGGGTCGACAGAAGTAATTGCTCGATTTTGTTTTTATATGTTGGGCACTCTTGACACCCACAACGATGGTCATGTGTTTTTTTAATCTTTTACATGGCGCACACACTGGCTTAAATTCCGGGTTCGATTTCTGCTGGCACGCCTTAGTTTCGTGAGACTCAGCACAAATACAGTTAAAACACCAACGTGCGCCCGTTGGTGTTTTAACTGTGCAAAACTTTTGTACGTGTCCGTAATATTGACAAGTTAAGCAACGTACTACTTCTATGTCATCAATAAAACGGCAGGTGGCCCAATCAATGAAAAGTTTATCTTTTGTATTCATCAAATGTTGGCGAACCTCTGAGTCTAATTCTAAGCCAATCCATTTACGACCGTTATGTAAAAGGCGTCTGCGAGTTATTTTAACGGACTTTGTAAAGTCATCCTCCTTTATGGGCAATTCGTCCTTGATGTTTTGACGATATAAGGCTGTTAAGAAAGCGCAGTCTTCCATGGAGGATGGCACGTCTTTAACTAAAATACGGGGGCGGCGACCCTTTGGTTTCTCGAGACGCAGCCCTGCCGTTTTATTGCGTCGACAGATTCCAATTTTTTTATTTGTTTTTTATTTGCAAGACGCAGAGCAACACCAGATTTAGCGGGTTTTTTTTTAACCCCAACGATTTGGAACCCATCATCACTAGGATTAATTGCCTTAAAGAGCTTTGTTATGCATTCATTGTAAAATGTTAATTCACAGTTTATATTTTTTTGGTTTTCTCTACATTTACATATTGTTTTCTGTTTTGTGAAATAATAATTATTTTTGAAGTTATACTTCTTTTCGGACGTTTGGAAATTTATTTGGGTATTTTTTTTATATCTTTGTATTGCCCACGCCCACCGACTTTGATATAAACAAGTTAGCTGTTAACTGTCTGGCAAATTTCCGTGACAACTCATTATTATTATTTTTTATTGTATCCACTGATATAAAACACGCGTTGTGGCTTTATGAATTTTTGAGAAACTACTTTGAATATAGTAATGAGTCGTCACGGAAATTCGCCAGACAGTTAACAACTAACTTATTCATATCGAAGTCGGTGGGCGTGCGCTATACAAAGATATCAAATAAATTATCCAAATAAATTTCCAAACTTCCCAAAAGAAGTATAACTTCAAAAATAATTATTATTTCACAAAACAGAAAACAATATGTAAATGTAGAGAAAACCAAAAAAATATAAACTGTGAATTAACATTTTACAATGAATGCATAACAAAGCTACAAAGGTAGATGAACACATCTCCAGCAATTTTACTTTTCAAAATGTTCAGCGACTTATGTACGATTTGCGTGTTTAGGAATTTTGTTACTTTTGTTGTTCAGAAACTTTTGTAACCTTAAGGTGCTCACGAATTTTTGTGGACAACCCTGGTCAACCACTTCTGTTGCTTCATGTGTGCAAGACTTCTGGCGTTTTGAATGTGTTCAACGACTAATGTCGCTGACTGTACCTGCATATAATTATGGTCGTTATTGACTTATGGTCGTAACCATAGACTTATGGTTACGATGTACGTTATACAA
The DNA here is from genome assembly GCA_023078785.2 of Hyles euphorbiae. Taxonomy (NCBI): domain Eukaryota; kingdom Metazoa; phylum Arthropoda; class Insecta; order Lepidoptera; family Sphingidae; genus Hyles; species Hyles euphorbiae. Next base: position 21,037,783 of record CM041040.1, read on the forward strand.
ATCGGAACATTTACAGAGTAGGTACATTCGTATCGTCACAAACTTCGTTGGTCCGAAGTTTCGAACTTCGTTTCGGATGAATATAGTAGGGCCCCAGCTGACCGTTCGCGCGTCGGGTAAGCTATTACGCAAGGGGCAGGGGCTCGCGGCTGCACTACCGGAGCGGGTTTCGCTAAACGCAATTTTAAATTATCCCAATATGTACTAGTGGACACGTTAACACGTTTGCATTGATCCAACTCGCGTTGCATATTAGCTAACTTGGTTTCATTACACGATGATTTTAGAGCCAGTAAAGAAACAAAAAGTGCGTGGTGGCCTGTTGGTAAACGGACTAGAAGCGACTGCCAACATGTTCACGGTGGTCGCGGGTTCGAATCCCAGGGCACACCTCTGACTTTTCGGAGTCATGTGTGTATTGATAGTCACTCACCACGCACTAAAACGGTGAAGGAAAACATCGTGAGGAAACCTGCATACCATAGCGATTTATAAAATTTCTATGGTATGTAAGTCCGCCAACCCGCACAAGGCCAGCGTGGTGGACTATATGGCCTAACCACTCTCAGTCGTACTCTCGATTGTAGAAGAGGCCCGTGCCCTGCAGTGGGACGTATATGGGCTGATACAGAAAGAAACAATCGAAGTTACGCGTTGCGTAATATCTAAAACGGCCGACCTATTTGCAATATTCATGCGCGAGCCCTGGTCATTAACGAGTTCGTTTATCTTTGACAAATAACTCGATACTTCCAACACCATATCGCAATAGTCCGCGCGGCTCGAATCGCTGCCGTTGTCTACAGGGGCCCTACTATATTCATTCGAAACGAAGTTCAAAACTTCGGATGACCGATGTTTATATACAATACGAATGTACCTGCATATACTTATGGTCGTTATTGACTTATGGTTACGATATACGTTATACAAATCCGAACATTTACAGAGTAGGTACCTACATTCGTATCGTCACAAACTTCGTTCGTCCGATGTTTCGAACTTCGTTTCGGATGAATATAGTAGGGCCCCAGACGAAGTATCTGCCGATTCTGATAATTGTAGACGTTTCGATTGAATAGGGGAAACAGATGTGGGCGAATTCACATCGCTGAATAACTGTTTGGCCGAACTGGGTGACCGAGGCGTAAGTCTACTTTGATCGAAAGGATTTGGGCCCCGATCGGGCGGATCGTCATTGTGAACCGACATTTACTTATCAGAAATGAAATGCAAGTTATTTACAATATATATTGGCACTTCTTCTTCTTTATCAGCCCATATACGTCCCACTGCAGGGCACGGGCCTCCTCTACAATCGACAGTACGATTGAGAGTGGTTAGGCCATATAGTCCACCACGCTGGCCTAGTGCGGGTTGGCATAATATAACACGAACTAATTAATGTTAAACAAATCAGCTGACTGACCGGCCGTGCGATATTTTATCACGCAGTACCCACAGTAGAAAGATAAAAGTACTTACCGAGAATAAATTTGAGTAAATCCATAAACGATATAAAACTTTAAAAAACTTACAAATCGCTGCTGACAATACGATACCATACAACAATAAACAACTCACGAACCGATAATCGCCGTTAAAACACACAAAACACAATTATTAATGACGAGCACATAAGCACGTCACTACACTGTGCACCCGCGAGAGGGGAAGAGACAATTCACATCAGAAACATATCATTTCAGATAGGTACCGACTTTCTCGACGAGACAGCCGTCCACTATACAGCTTTTCCCACCCCATCTCGTTATGTCCTGTCTTTATGATTTCGCATAACAAAACTCTTTCCGATCGACAGAAGGTGTTTATCAGTTACCATTATTGTGATATGTTTTAAAGATCCGTTTCATCATAGATTTTATTTAAAAAAATGCTTTATAACTAAAAAAATAGATAAACTCAGATGACACTCATCATTTCGTTATCGTGAAATTTTAGTTGTATAAAAAATATGAAATATTTATTTAATACTAAATTAGGTTAAATTACAAATACTGAAGAAAATTTAAAAAGCAAAAAAAAAAAAACTACTGGTGGGTAGGTACCACCGCAATGTCTATTTCTCCCGTGAAACAACACTGCGTAAGTGCACTGTGTGTGTTTCGGATTGAAGGACATTGTAGCCAGAGTACTGGACATATTGAGACTTAACATCTTATGTCTCAGGATGGCGAGCGCAGTGGAATGTTGCTACTGTTTATGAGCGGTCGTATCGCTTACCATTAGGCGAACGGCTTCCTCGTCTCGTCATTCATTGCAATAAAAAAAAAACCGTTCCAGCCCGCTGTCATAAGTGACAACCCTATCAACCAATGTTAGCAAAAATACATACCAAATATAAAGTTTTTCTTTACTCGACCTCGGCGACAATTTGATCATGCCGCAGACTTTAGTATTTTGACTTTATTCTCAGGTTTTACATTTTTCCCTATGTTTAAGTATAAATATTCAATTTGATATCATTGAAAATTGCTTATTTCATCTCGATAACCAAGTCACGCGCATTCGTAGGTGACTCGCATAAAGTATGGCAATTGTAAGATGGCAACCCAATCTAAACGGGTTGTGATTGGTCAATTTGGATTAGACTAAATTTGAAAGTAAGTATTTTTTTTTTACATTTATTTGGTTCACAAAACTAGTTACAAACAAATGACATTCATAAAAAAAAACAGTGATACAATAGAGCATACAAAATATTTGCAACCTTCTAGAAGTGAACGCGACATGCACAAATTAGAAGTTAATATTAACAAAAATAATTGATGAAAATTGAAAATCTAGAATGAAGGGACGTGGTACACAAATCGTGTCTGGGTTATATTATATATTTAAATGTTTTAATCTTAGCTGAGGCAGGCAAACCAAAAAAGATGTCATAATCATTATAAATACTATTATAAGAAGAGCACATTCGATAAAGGGGTGAATGTTGACCGAGATTCGTTTTGTACAGGGGAAGAGCAAAGGTTTTTCGATTTAGTAAGCGGCTGCTAGGACGAAATAAGTTAAGTTTAAGACGTTGCAACATACCAGGACAGCTAACGTGAGATTTGACAAGTTTGTATAAGAACATTACGTCGGCAACTGTTCTACGCTTCTAAAGAGTTGTAAGGTTGTAATAGTTTAGACGTGAGTTGTAGGAAAGTAGTTGATTACATTTAACATCAATAAAAGTTAAGTGGTAAAGGAATCTCTTTGAACCCTCTCTAATCTGTCTGAATGGACTTGATATCGAGGGTTCCATATTGGACTGCAATATTCCAGGATACTACGAATTAGACAGTTATAAATTATAATTGATAATTTAGGGTCATGAAAACATTTCATCTGTCTAGAGATGAACCCGGTGAGTTTTGATGTTTTATTAACTATGTGAGAAATGTGATGTCTAAAAGAGAGCGTGTGATCCACTATCACCCCAAGATCCCGTATCTGAGAGACTTCAGTTAGAGATATATCATTGATATAATAACATGCTGGCAGAGGCATTCTTTTACGGCTGAATTTGATGTGGTAACATTTGTCTACATTTAATGTCATACCATTTAACTTACACCACTCTAGTAACCAGATAAGATCTTTTGGAAGTTTGTAAACATCTTCATAACTGGATACAGGGCGGTAAATTTTGAGGTCGTCAGCATAAAGTTTGAACTTGGAAGTGAGATTAAAGACCAGATCGTTGATAAAAATTATAAAAAATAAGGGTCCAAGGTGCGATATCTGGGGAACACCTAATGAAACGACTCTGGGCGACGATTTGAAACCATGCATTGAGACCAGCTGAGACCTGTTCCGAAGATAGGATTCACACCAGCGAAGGAGAGAACCATGTATGCCCATATGTTCTAATTTCTGTACAAGAATTTTGTGGTTCACCAAATCAAAAGCCTTTTTAAAGTCGGCATAGACATCATGGACCTCAGCCCCGCTGTCCAAAACGTCAGTAATATCCGAAATGTATCCCATTAAATTTGATGTGGTGGATCTGGAGGGAAGAAATCCGTGCTGGTCTACAGATATCATGTGTTCCACATGTGCGAAGTATCGATGGAATAGGCCATTTTTGAAAATGAACACCTCTTTAAAATGCGTTTTGGCGGATTTTTATTGTATTTACATGGATTTATGTACAATGAAATTGTCAGGAATTCTCAGTAGATTCATCTGGCATTATTAGTACAAATTTCGTGAATTTGGAGATGACCACTTTTGAAAATGACCTCCCATTGATAAAAAAAATTAACAAATTGCTCATGAAATATAATTTAATTACAGACCTCCGCAGCGTAGGCGTGGACTGTCTAACCCTAGGCCAGTACATGCAACCCACAAAGAAGCACCTGAAGGTGTTTGAGTATGTGACTCCGGCCAAGTTCAAGCACTGGGAGACTCGGGGCAATGAGATGGGATTCCTGTATACAGCCAGCGGATCGTTAGTCAGGTCTTCGTATAGGGCTGGAGAGTTCTTTATATCCAGCTTGCTGAAGGATAGGAGGGCTAAGAGCCAATGAGGATATGTGTGAAGCGGACATCAGTAGGATTGGTCAACAAACGATATACATATATAATATGCAAATATACAACACTGCTGGTGAAAATGAAATTCACTTATATTTAGGTCACAATCATTTGATTACAATATAATAATAAATAACACCAAACAGTCACATACGTAGTCCTGACCCTACACTAAGATCTGGGGCCCTACTATATTCATCCGAAACGAAGTTCGAAACTTCGGACGATTGAAGTTTTTTATACGATACGAATGTATCTACTCTGTAAAAATTCGAATTTGTACAACGTACATCGTAACCATAAGTTTATGGTTACGACCATAAGTCAATAACGACCATAAGTATATGTAGGTACATTCGTACCGTATATAAACTTCGATCAACCGAAGTTTCGAATTTCGTTTCGGATAAATATAGTAGGGCCCCGAGTCTTGTGTAGTAGTATCAGGAACTACGAGACTTTTCGGTCTCGCAAACACTCAGACCCGAAAGAAATATTTGTTGTGGGCCGCACAAACATTTCTCTCGGTGCGGGGATCGAACCCGCGGCCTCTCTTTTCACAGGCTGCGTCTAACCGGGACACTTAGGCTTTCTATATGGAAGGAACAATATGTTTGGTAGTATAATATATTTTTGTAATTTATTTTCAATAATGTTGGAAGATGCGATAACTTTGACTAGACTAGTTTATGAAATGTCCACAAGAAAAATAATTGTGATGTAAAGATTTTATTTCTGAATACCTCTGTGTTTAGGATTAAGTAGGATTAAGTAGGAAGATTAAGTTTTTTTTGTATATCAATGTGATCTCCTCATAGATATCAGTAGACGTGAAGGCATGTTGTGTCGATGCGGTTACCTGCACGTGGTGGTGTTGCAGCAATTCTCGCAGCGCGTGCACGAGGCGCTGGCCCGCCTCGCCCTCGCGCGCGTACAGCAGCAGCACGCGCCGCGCGCCCTCCCCGCCCGCCGCCGCGCCCTCCCCGCCCGCAACACCCGCCGCTGCGCCAGCCGCGCCGGCGCTACACACACATACACGAAACATTGCGACGACAAACTAAACAAACTAAACTTATAATTTCGACCTCAAACAACCATACCTTGTTTGCATTGTGATTACTTCCATTAAAACAAAAAATAACCTAGAGTCTGCGGCTAATGATTAATCAAACTGTTGTGAAATGGTGTCAATAAAAAAAAGGTTTGTTTATTTATGAAGGTATATGTCATTAACTGCTTCCCACTAGCTCAAACTCGAGGTATGCCAGCGAGTAATGGGGCGAAATATTCACGGTATAAGGCTAACCGACCGCATCCGAAACAATGACGTGAAACCCCCTCGGCTACATTAAAAGGAATTTGGCCGGACATGTGTGATGCGACTCGAATGCACCCAAACAGTTGATCCAGGCTGGCTCCAAGCTAGATTCCAGTAAATGACCCCAGAAAAAGAGGATCACCAAATGTACGATGGAATGATGAACTGCCTACGTTTGAGGTAAAATGGCAAGAACTCGCCGAAGACAATAAAGTGGAAGAATAAGGTAGAGGCCTTTGCCCAGCAGTGGGACACATTGTAGGCTACAAAAAATGCATATTTAGTTGTATAAATGAATAATAAATTATATTACCTCGACCTTGACGTCAAAGCCCGTATAAGCGCTGCTTGGGCTAAGTGGAGGGAGGTCTCAGGCATACTCTGCGACCGCAGGATGCCGATGAGGCTCAAGGGTCTCATCTATAAAAGCATCGTGCGGCCGGTGCTCCTGTATGGTTCTGAGACGTGGCTTGCTCTCAAGCGGCACGTCCAGGAGGTCCACGTCGCGGAGATGAAGATGCTGCGGTGGATGTGCAACGTTACGCGTTTGGACAAAATCCGTAACGAGCACATCCGTGGCAGTCTCGGTGTCCGCGATGTGGCTGATAAACTCCCGGACCTCGACCGCGGGGTAGACCCAAGAAGCGCTGGCTCGATGTCGTCAAGGAAGATATGAGGGTCAATGGCCTTACTATTGAGGATGCCGAAGATCGGGCGAAATGGAAGAGAATTTGCCGGAAGGCGGACCCTGGCACCGGCCGGGATAACGCCAGGTAGAAGAAGAAGAAGAAGAAGATTATATATTATATTATACAGGGTATATCAAGACTGCTACCGAAAACGAAGCTGGGTGGTAGTTTAGGCGACTTCAGATATAATGCAACAGAAAAAGTTGGAAAAAAATGCGACAATTTTTTTGTTTGTTATTTTTTTCCTATGGCTATATTTGGGTGGTAAATACATTTTTTCCTAAAATAATAGTGTATACCCTTTTATTCATAAATACTCTAAGGTATAAAAGAGTCTAAATTATTATTTTAGCAAAAACTATGGATATACCACCCAAAAATTACGATATTTAAAAAATCATAAAAAATAATTGTCGCATTTCTAGGCGAAATTTTTAATTGCATTGTGTTTGTAGACACTAAAACTACCACCCGGCTTCGTTTTCGGTAGCAGTCTTGAGATACCCAGTATATTATCCATCCATCCATCCATCAGCCAAAGGAAGTCCACTGCTGAACATAGGCCTCCCCCAATGATTTCCACAGAGACCTGTTGGAGGCAGCCTGCATCCAGCGACGTCCCGCGACCTTTATCAGGTCGTCGGACCATCTTGTGGGTGGACGTCCTACGCTGCGCTTTCCGATACGCGGCCTCCATTCGAGCAATTTCCGACCCCATCGGTCATCAGATCTCCGCGCTATGTGCCCTGCCCATTGCCACTTCAACTTGCTAATCCGGTGGGCTATGTCGGTTATTTTAGTTCTCCTACGGATCTCCTCATTTCTGATTCGATCTCGTAGGGAAACCCCGAGCATAGCCCTCTCCATAGCTCGTTGAGTGACTTTGAGCTTCCTAATAAGGCCCATAGTGAGAGGCCACGTCTCGGTGCCGTAAGTCATCACTGGCAACACACAACTATCGAAGACTTTCGATTTAAGGAACTGAGGTATTTTGGACGAGAAGACGTCGCGTAGTTTCCCGAACGCTGCCCAACCGAGTTGGATTCGACGATTGACCTCTCTCTCGAAGTTGGACCTGCCTAACCGGACCACTTGTCCTAAATAGACATATTCGTCAACAACTTCAAGAGTCGAGCCCCCAACACCGATGGGGGTGGGCACAACATGGACGTTCGACATGATCTTCGTTTTGTCCATGTTCATTTTAAGACCCACCTGTTGGGAGACTCGATTGAGGTCTTCGAGCATAGTGCTAAGGTCTTCCAGCGATTCTGCCAAGACTACAATGTCGTCGGCAAACCGAAGGTGAGTGATATACTCGCCGTTGATATTGATGCCGAATCCTTTCCACTGTAAGAGCTTGAAGGCATTTTCCAGCGCGGCAGTGAACAGTTTCGGAAATATGACATCTCCCTGTCTCACGCCTCTCTGTAGTGGAATAGCCTTCGTACTCTGATCTTGTACTCGGACCGACATGGTGGCGTTGTTGTATATACACTTCAACACTTCGATGTACCGATAGTCGATATGGCACCGCTGGAGAGACTGTAGCACAGCCCAAGTCTCGATCGAATCAAAGGCTTTCTCATTGTCCACAAACGCTAAACAAAGCGGCAAGTTATATTCCTCGGTTTTTTGTATAACTTGCCGAAGCGTATGGATGTGGTCTATGGTACTAAAGCCTTTTCGGAAACCGGCTTGTTCGGGAGGCTGGAAGTCATCAAACCTGCGTTCGAGACGATTTGTGATGACCCTCGAAAACAACTTATAGACATGGCTCAGGAGCGAGATGGGCCTGTAATTCTTCAGCAAAGTGTTATCACCTATTTTGAAGAACAGTACCACCACGCTCCTGCTCCATGCCTCTGGCGTTGAGCCCTCGAGGAGAACGGAATTGAATAGCCTCTGAAGGACTTTCAGTATCGGCGTTCCGCCCGCTTTCAGAAGCTCTGAAGTTATTCCGTCCTCGCCCGGCGCCTTGTTGTTTTTAAGTTGCTTCAGGGCCATCTCAATCTCACACAGGCTGATGTCCGGGATATCATCGCTAAAGTGTCGGATCAACTCGGCTCTCGGGTCTTCGGCCGAGCTAACAGTAGGTTTGGCAACCGAGGTGTAAAGCTGTCCGTAGAACCTCTCGATCTCCCTTAATACCTCTGCCCTCGTCGATACCACGCGGCCGTCTTCAGTCTTCAGCCTAGACAACTGGCTTTGCCCAATAGACAAGTCTCTTGCAAACACTTTGGAGCCTCCGTTCCGCTCAATTGTCTCCTTAATGCTCACAGTATTGTGAGCACGGACATCGTGTCGCAAGGACTTCCAGATTTGTCTATTGAGCCGCCGATATGCGTCGGCGTCAACGGAAGACTGCAGCGCTAAAGATCGACGTTCGGCCATGAGGTCAAGAGTGTGGATCGAGAGTTTTTGTGGTCTATCTCTACGGTGAGGTCTAAAATACTTAGATCCCACCGTATTAGCCACCGGACAGCTTCTACCAAACCGCTGTTTAGCTCGTCCACTGCAAGGTTTTCTCCTAGACAATCAAAGCGATTTGTCAGCTCGAGTTGAAAGCTCTCGGGGTTTTGGATATGGGCGCGAGTAGGTCGGAGCGTAGATTTCATCAAGCGACGCCTTTCCGATTGGACATTGATATTCAGTGTGCCCCTAACCATTCGGTGATCACTGCCGGTTTTCACCCTGTTGATCACAGAGACATCTCTGAATATCCGTCTATTCGTCGTCAAGATGAAATCTATCTCGTTTCTCGTAGAACCGTCAGGACTCAGCCAGGTCCATTTCCTGTGAGGCGGCTTCTGGAAGAAAGAGTTCATCGCAAAGAGTCCCTCTTTCTCCAGAAAGTCGGCCAGCCTCTGACCCCTGGGGTTCCGTTGCCCATGTCCAAATTGCCCCACTTTCAACTCTGCATCGCTTCTCTTGCCCAACTTTGCGTTGAAGTCCCCCATAACAACATTGAAGTAGGTTTTGGAAGTATGTATGGCCCGACTTATGTCCTCATACATCTCTCCTCTACTTCTTCATTTGGGTGTGTCGAGGTCGGCGCGTATACCTGTATGACCTTCAACGAATATCTTTTGGATATTCTGAGTATAAGGTATACTACCCTGCTCGACACACTTTCGATGGATACGATGTTGTTGATGAGAGACCTGTGGACGAGGAATCCGACACCTTCTCGGGACTGTTGGTCATCCCCCCGGTAGAAGAGCAGGTTACCAGACTTCAGGGTTATCGTATCCTCCCCGATTCTTCGGACTTCCGATAACCCCAGAATATCCCAGTGTAACCTGCTCAATTCTTCTTCCAGTTCGACAATCTTCTCGTCTGTCCTCAATGTGCGAATGTTGTGTGTTACCAGGGCCAGTCGTCGTCGGGGGTGGTAGCCGGGGCCAACCCGGGAATTCTTAGCACCCCCTGCCCCACCGTAACCATGACTGCTACCATAGCCAGGAATAGTGGGGCTGCCAGGGACTGGGGGCCTGGTCTCAATATGTGTCGCCATTAAGGGGGTATTTGCCAATACTCGCCACGCTTGGCAGGCGGGTTGGCGAGCGCAGTAGGAGACTGGCGTTAATGACGCTGCTGCCCGCCATTAACCGGGGAAAGGAAATAGGATTTGTGGGTAGAGGATGTTATAGGAAAGGAGAGTATGGCCTGAGGGAGTGGATACTGCAATCACGGACGGGAAGTTAAGGTGACTACAGTAGCTCGGGGGCCGAGGTCGCGTACTCGTAGCACCTATACTAGGGCAGGCCATGACCACTAGATAGGAGCATCCCTGACCTGATATTATAGCTTATGCGAAATACATACCGTGTTAATAGCACTCGTATCGTTTGATTAATTTTTAAAATAAAATATATAAAACACAATAATAAAATAAACCAATTTTAATTTCATTTATGAAGTCATTGAGAATGTGTACACAGTCAGGTCATAAGTATTGTCACACAGTAAAAACTTTTCTTTTAGAATGCTGGCCACAAAAAAGTTTATCGAATTCGAATTTCGAATTGTTCATGAAAATAAAAATGTATACTTTTTAGAATTTTACTCATTTTTAAATATGGAGTGGACGCTTAAAGAAGACCGTATTGCAGTTGTTGCGTTGCATCGTTGCGGTTATGCGCCAATTCAAATTTTTGACATACTGAAAAATTTGAATATAACCAAAAGATTCGTTTATCGTACCATCAAACGATACAATGAAGACCCTAGTGTAGATGACAGGTCAAGAAGTGGTCGCCCTCGGTCTGTAAGGACTCCAGCAGTGATAAAAGCTGTGAAGGCGCGAATTCCAAGAAATCCCAAACGTAGGCAGAAACTGTTGGCCTATAGACTATCACCTATCTGAAGGGTTAAGCAGAACCACGGTGAAAAGGGTGTTAAATGAAGACTTAGGGCTTCGAGCATATCGAAGAAAAACAGGACATCGTTTGAATGCTCGTCTAATGGACCTGAGACTGAAGAGATGCCGCGCTTTGTTGAAGCGGTACGCGGGAAAAAACATCGGGAAATTCTTTTTTCAGATGGAAAAAATTTTACCGTAGAAGAGAGCTACAACAAACAAAATGATAAGGTGTACGCACACAGTAGTGAAGAAGCGAGCAACCGTATTCCGTGTGTCCAACGAGGTCATTTTCCATCCTCGCTCATGGTATGGTTGGGAGTTTCTTATTGGGGCTTAACAGAGGTACATTTTAGTGAGAAAGGTGTAAAAACGAATGCAGTTGTGTATCAAAATACAGTCCTGACGAACCTTGTGGAACCTGTTTCTCATACCATGTTCAATAACAGGCACTGAGTATTCCAACAAGATTCGGCGCCAGCTCATAGAGCGAAGACCACACAAGACTGGCTGGCGGCGCGTGAAATCGACTTCATCCGGCACGAACTCTGGCCCTCCTCCAGTCCAGATTTGAATCCGTTAGATTACAAGATATGGCAACACTTGGAGGAAAAGGCGTGCTCAAAGCCTCATCCCAATTTGGAGTCACTCAAGACATCCTTGATTAAGGCAGCCGCCGATATTGACATGGACCTCGTCCGTGCTGCGATAGACAACTGGCCGCGCAGATTGAAGGCCTGTATTCAAAATCACGGAGGTCATTTTGAATAAACTTTAGTGTCATAAGAATCTATGTTTTGTTAAGTTCATTTTGGTATATAAATGGTTACATAATGAATAAACTTGTTTCAATTATTTTATATTAAACATGTGACAGAATTTATGACCTGACTAGGTATGTCATTATTATAAGTTTTTTTTTATTGTTTTTGTATAATATATATATTTTATTAAAGAAATTTATATTCTATTATTATAATCGGGTGTTTTATATACAAGTGCAAAACTTTTTATTCATTTGTTCCATCTTTGCACAAAAAATATCACTATTTCCGTGCCCGAAGCGCGTGAAACTCGCGCTCGCAGTAGTCTCGACTGGTTTCGAATATCGTGTCGGTGAACGCTGTCTATGTGTGCGTTGATTTCGCACGCTTTGTATGGAGCTATGAAGCTTGACTTCTGTTAGTTTAGTATTCTCTGACTATATGGCCTAACCATTCTCAATCGTACTCGATTGTAGAGTAGGATACAGATACAGACTCTGTAGGACAGAACAATCCGTACAATCTTAGATTCTGACATGAAAGTTCAGTAAATAAATACAATTTTTGAAAAAAAAAAACGATAAGCATTTGTACTAGTAATCTAATAGTATTAAAATGTCTAATGTAATAAAATGTGAGGACAGAAAACATTTTGTTTTTTATTACAACGTATTCGGGCGCCTCTATATAGAAGAACATCTAATGCATTGACGACTGAGGTACTGCATACAAATTATAACTCTTGGTCTTGAATGTTGATTTGCGTATTAGAGAATGCAAATTGCAAACGAATCTGTAGAACGAATAATAATAAACGGGTGACGACACTCGTGTAAATGGACGCCATATTCCCCGACAGAGTGTTTCGACAGTCAAAAAGATCAAATTATTTTGTAATTTTATTTTAAAGTGGAATAATTATAATAATTCCAAAAAACCTTCATTTAATGGTTTAGACTGCAAATAATAATTTGGGATGGTTTCCAGACACTAGTCAAAAAGCCTATTTGATCGCGGCCCTTGCTCTTCCTTCATCTCCCCCTCTCTGCTCTTTACGTAAAAATACAGAGTGCGCAAATCACTCAAATACCAACGGGCAAATGTATCTGAACACATGATAAATAGCCAATATTATTGCAATTTTAGATAAACCGGCACTGGGGTCAAACAACAATTTACGTAATTCAATTAAATGATAACGATATTGTGTACTACGACGCTGTTTCTCAGGTTTTCCAGGCACCGTGTTTTTCAATGAAATGAGTAGGAAAGCTGATCCGCATTTGGCAAACTTAAGAGACGAACTCATGGACATAAATACAGGTGAATTTTTAAAGTGGGCGTGGATGGCAAAATCCGAAACTAATGAGGATTAGCGAAAAACACTGAAAGGCGTTACGCGCCCCATTTCGATGAAACTAAACGATTGTGACAACCAATAGCACTCTAAAAAAAACAATTGATTTAAGGTACGGAAGTTGTTAGGAAACTTTTAGATGGCGCGATTCTCACGGCCGTCTTATTGATATTCCAAATGTACTGAAATGCCTATCTTTTTTAAAATCTATGGACGAACTCGATCAGAGGGTAAATCCAGTGTTCGTCACTACGTCCTCAAATATTTTGTTTACAATATTAGCTGTACTTTACAATGTTTTACATGCTTAAAATTCCATAGATACCACCCTTAAACTTGTTCCACACCTTCTGAGAGAGAGAAAAACCTAAAACCTCTCTCATATGTGAGAGGCCATCTGGGTAGGTACCACCGCAATGTCTATTTCTCCCGTGAAACAACACTGCTTAAATGCACTGTTGTGTTTCGGATTGAAGGACATTGTAGCCAGAGTAACTACTGGACATAAATTGAGACTTAACATCTTATGTCTCAGGATGGCGAGCGCAGTGGAATGTTGCTACTGTTTATGAGCGGTCGTATCGCTTACCATCAGGCGAACGGCTTGCTCGTCTCGCCATTGCGATACGATTGCTCATGAACATTAGAAAACCAAACAACACCTTAAATTACAAAGCAATGCTTGGCGTTCCATTGCGTTCGGTAACCCGAGACATAAGATGTTAAGTCTCAATATGCCCTGTAGTTACTCTAGCTAGAATATCCTCCAATACGAAACACAACCATGCATTTACACTGCTGTTTGGCGGGAGAAATATACATTGCGGTGGTATCTACCCAGGAGACCTCTCACATATTTGAGTCCTACCACTAGGAAGTAATACAAGTATACAGTTATTTTCGTCTTTAAATGAGTAACCAAAGTGCCAATTATGCCATTTAAAACTTCAACCGTTTAGATTCTCAATAATCGGTTCAGCCTGTTTAGTGTGAAATATAAATGCTTTCGAATTTATAATATTAGTAGGGAATTACGGATTTAGAATGCACCAACATCTCATGAGAATGCTAGGATAAGATATAATCAGGGTCCAAGGAACACACTATTATAATATATAAACTGTGTTTGGAAGTTTATCATAAGTACCTTAGTGTGCTTCCCGTCTTGAGGAAAGTCATATTAATTATATGTATATACTAACTTGTACATAATTAAAGCTTCAATACAAACAACGCTACGAGAGACGTCAGATTGTAATTTTAACGGCGCGGCGTCTTCTTTTTAATGGCTATTAGTTGGCTTGTGCTAACTTTATAATACGTTATCAAAGCGGTGTTAAATTTTACATTCCTATATTTAAAACACATATGCAGCCGAGGTCACAGCGACTACAGTGGCCGTTTGCTTATCGACCAATTCTTAAGAAATGTCTAAATCGTATGTGCGCGATAGAACTAATATGTTGACGGCATCAATTTGAAAATTTGATGAATGAATCTAGTTTTTGCAAAATGTTCATTAATAAAGATACAGCCTATATTTAAAAGCAATTTCAATGTAACGCTAAAATTCTCGAAAATCATAACACTGTTTTTATTAAATACGTACTAGGGGTCGTCCTGGCTCGGACGGGGTGCAGATACTATATGTGTCCTGTTCACATCAACAATATATAATTTCTCATGCTGTTTACTGCTTTTAATGACCCGCACCTTCTCATCCCGTTATATCACACTCTGTCCCGTCTCATTGTCATTCACGGCATGTCATTCATATGAATGTCCCATCCCATGCCTTTCGAGTTTAAAAAGTAATTAATATATTTAACTTCCTTGCCCATCCCATAGGAACACACTTTTTTCAGGATATTTTATCCTGCCTGGATAGGATAACCTGATATGTTGCTAGCTCCTTCCACACCAAATCGTATCGAAATCCATTAAGCCCTTTCTGAGATCATGACGCAAAACGTCACAAACAAATAAAGAGACAATAATTCTACAAATCATTGTTTTGGGTCGTATTTCGTTAATACAGTTCCCCTATACCAGTTCTTTCCATAATAATTCTATCTTCTCTATGTACAGACATCGAACGGTTACAAATATATTATATACAGGGTATATCAAGACTGCTACCAAAAACGAAGTCGGGTGGTAGTTTAAGTGACTTCAGACACAAAGCAACAGAAAAAGTTGCAAAAAAACGTGACAATCTTTTTTTTGTTATTTTTTTCTTATGACCATATTTGGGTGTTAAATACATTTTTTCCTAAAATAATAGTATATATGCCCTTTTATTTATAAATAATGTTAGGTACAAAAGAGTTTAATTTATTATTTTAGCAAAAACTATGGATTTACCACCCAAAAAATTACGATATTTAAAAATTTCTAAAAAATGATTTTCGCGTTTCTTTGCGAAATTTTTAGTTGCATTGTGTTTGTAGTCACTAAACTACCACCCGACTTCGTTTGCGGTAGCAGTCTTGAGATACCCGGTATATGTATGTATAGATATGGTTTACTTTGAGAGCATATTAAGATATTTGTTTATCGTCCTATGATGTTTTACGGTGTTCCGGCTGTCATTTGCTCGCAAGCATTTCGAAGTCATTCCAAAAGCGAGCGGTGGAGCAAGGAACATAATTATGATGTAATGTAGCGTGTGCGTACCTGTGTTGCGTCCAGTAGCGCAGCACGCGCTTGTGCAGGTGTCGGTGATGCCGCGCGCGCCACGCCAGCGCCGCCGCCCCCAGCGCCAGCAGCGCGCCGCCGCACCACCACGCCAGCGACCAGTCCCGCGACACATCCGTGCTGCCCGGGCCACGCGACCGACCTGCACACATCACACACGCCACTGTCGCTCTCTGCGCCACACCACCGCATCACCTGTCGCGACACTCACAGAACACGTGCCGGATGATGCTGTAGTCGCCGTAGCAGCCGCTGGTCCACGACGCGAGGTGCCGCAGCCTGATCAAGTAGCACCCCTCCACGACCCACAGAGTGCACGCGAGCTTCGCGGAGTCCTCGCTGGCGGTGCAGTTGTCCGTCACCTTCGGGTGCACACGGATACATTACTCTCGTCAGTCGATGAGCAGCGCCACGGTGCCCGACTTGGGGCTTCACGTGAATATTTAACGATTCTATTTCCTTTTTCTGTGATGTGCAGAATTGAAATAAAATATTAGCACTCGTAATGCTACCGACGAAAGTGAAAATATTACTCACCATTACACTGTTCGCCGAAGTTTTGTTGGCGTCACTGAGTTCCACTGAATATTCTGTCAGTGGGGCCCGTCCAAAAAAGCTCACGGAAGTGTCTTTTCTGAAACGCACCAATTGCATGTTTGTTTGTGGAATAAAACAAGCCTATATCCATCATGTTACGAGAGAAATTAAATATTATTTGTTATTCGATTCAATAACCTGCACGAGTGCTACACTAAGTTCCCTTGGTGGGCGACTTCAGGAATGTCTGAGTTGTCACTACAACCAACAAAAACAATCCGCAATGTAATCAATCATATGGTATCTTAATAAGTAAATTTACAATATTTATGCCTACTTCCTCTGTGGAATACAAAATTTATTGATAAATAAAATAATTTAATTAAAAATTAAAAGACCGACTTCAATGTGCACTACAAAGTAATAAATAATATATATTTCATTGTGCTAGTACACATTGATTAATTTTCTTATTGACTAGACTAGCCAACAAATCTTAAATACGTAGGTAATATTTTGAAGGCGGGTCGCCAAGTGCCAAACGAGAACAAATTCAAGTAATGTAACACAGTTGAATATTACCTACTTGTAGATGTATCGTTGGCGCTCAGTTAGGTCCATATGTAAACTAGAAACAAATTAATTTCACATATTCATCCTACGTGTACATTTGTTGAAATGTTAATAGAATTAATATGTGTCATAATATGTGTGATCTAATTTTAATGTATTGCATACGATCAAAGATACAGTGGTCAAGGGTTTCAACTCCAAGGTACACCATTGACTTATTGGAGTCACTTGCATATTTATATACAATTACTTTAACAGTGATAGGAAATGATAGGAATCATAGTGAGGAAAGTATAAGAAAGGGAAGGATTGTTAAGTTTGTATGTTTCCCTCGATTGTAGATAAGTCCGATGCTCCACAATGTTGATTAAGATCTGTTATATTAAGGACGGGCGTTTTTCTATTAGTTATCTGGATAGGGACTGGAATTTGCACCCGATATGACTATAGACTCTCGCCCCCAATCACACCGAGGGACAAAACACGCAAGGCGTAACGTGGGTGTCCTGGTTGATACCAGGAGAATCTCTGCATACCCCTTCTGGGAAAATGGCGTGAGTTTATATAGATTAAGGCAAATTAATATTGCGTGTAAAATTGCGTGTTTTTCGCTAGGATGTTTTACACAAATTAAATTAAAGTGTAAGTCGTCGTGTTCATCACTTGGCGACCCGCCTTCAAAATATTACCTACGTATTTAAGATTTGTTGGCTAGTCTAGTCAATAAGAAAATTAATCAATGTGTACTAGCACAATGAAATATATATTACTAGCGGCCCGGCCCAGCTTCGCCTGGGTGGAGATCTTCTTTCACTCCACTCAACACCTGAAATTTCTAGTATTACATCTATACCAATAGTGCATTATCCCGATGTCTCAGTAAAATACCAAATTTGAATTTCTTAACTTTGTTACGATGGTAATGGTGCAATTCGGTGCAAAAAAAAAACAGGAATTTGTGATCGATATGGCGATAGGCTTCCTATCACAAACTGGGACGAATACATGACAAAACGTAGATCCTGGTTGCACCTCTGCCTACCCAAAAAAAGCGTGAAGTCATGCATGCTCGTCTAGCTACTCATTGCAATAAAAAAAACAATCCGACCAATAACTAAACACTTTAAAATGGCTGCCAAAATTTTCCGATTCCAACTGTGTATTCAGATTATTTAAACGAAGGGTTCCTCAGATATCAATTTTGGAACCAATCGGATCAATACCAAAAAAAGTTCAAAATGGCGGCCACAAATTTTGGTTCTGACTCCCCTCCGTCCAGCCTATAGATTATTTACATAAAGAGTAAATAATTCAAAGCTATAGGTACCTACCGATACGTACCTATACGTCCCATCCTTTCTCTTCATTATCCATACCGTCTTATAGCGTGCATTTACATTTCTTCCTATCAAATCTGTCAGCTATCTCAGTCCTCTCCCGTGCCTCTCACTACACACATGATTAATCATTCATGTAGTAACAATTATATTTACGGGAAGACACAGGCAACGCCTAATTTGAAAACTCATGCAATATTCTCCATAATTATGTAAAATTGTTATTTTAATAATGATTTTTCATTTTCAAGTGACATTCTATCTTGAAAAGAAGTAAAACTTCTTGCGTGTGAATATTATTAATTTTATTGTCCTATATTTATGTAGCTTTATAATATATTCTCTTTAGTTTACACAAAATAAATTTCCGAACGCATGCATTAATATTTGACAACCAATTTAAATGTCAATCGCTTTTCATTACTGTCATTAATTTACATCTTTAAAATCTAAAATACGCCATTAATCGAATATTGTGGATATATGTTGTCGATTCGAAACCTTTATTTAAATACGTTTTTTAATTTGAGGGAAGAGTTTACCGTATCGACGGGATGAACATTAAATGTTTGACAGTTACAAACCCATGAACATTTTGTATGAGAAAATGTTAATAAGCTAATAGAAACTCGGGAAACCGGGAACATGATAAAAAGTATTCTATGTCCTTCTCCTGGTTCTAAGCTACCTCCCTACCAATTTTCAGCCAAATCAGTTCACCCATTCTTGAGTTATAAGTAGTGTAACTAACACGACTTTCTTTTATAATATATAGATTGAATGCGATGATAGCGCCGTCCGCCGGATCTAATGTAAAACATTCCAAAATCAACAACTCCTTATAAATAAGAAATTAATTGAAAAAACATTTTCCAGTAGACCAAACTGTAAATCTAAACCATTCTCGAATCTCCACGAACACACACAAAAAATTTCATCAAAATTGGTCCAGTCGTTTAGGAGGAGTTCAGTCACATACACACGCACACAAGAAATATATATATTAAGATTTATTACTTTGTAGTGCACATTGAAGTCGGTCTTTTAATTTTTAATTAAATTATTTTATTTATTACTTTTTAGTTTTCATAAGCATTGTAATGATGCCAAAGGTAATCATATAATGAAAACTGGAATCAATGTATATAAAAAATGAACCATTGTGATCCTTTATAATTTCAAAAACGAAAATTAATATTTTATGATTTTTATGGAAGCTACACTGTTCGTTTTGATTTTTTATTTCGTTTTTATGATAAAGAAAATACTAAAATTGGCTCAACCTGCTGGAGATATTGAGTACACTTATGCGTGGTAATCATTCGTTACCCCTTCACCTCTACACCTTCTTCACTTCCTATTTTTAATAAAACACATATACTTAACCTAATGGACGAAAAATCATTGCGTTTCTGCAAAGTTTTGTGGAGGTCTGCTCTCCAGATATGTACCTATTCATCAGATTGTCACCATATTTTATGTGACCAACATTATGTATAATTCGTGCCGAAGAAAAGTTATTTAAAATCATTTTTTATCGTCGCAGATATTTAGTATTTATATTTGTATATATCCCCCCCCTTCCCACGCCCCTTTCTACTTTCCCCTTTCCATCCCCCCTTGTAGTAATAAACTTAAACTGAACCTATTGTAAAAAGAATTATTGCTGTACTGTTCAATTTTGAGGAGTTCTGCCCTTCAGGTCTAAAGATATTTATCAGATCTTCACAATACTTTTTTTGGTCTAACTTATCATACAATACTCTTTGACAAAAAAGTTATTTTTAAGTCGGTTAAGAACTGCCGGAGATATTGAGTATTAACAATTGTACCTATTTTCTACCCCCCCCCCCCCCCCCTCACCCCCCACCCCCACCCTTTACCTATTTTCACCCACCCTTTGTAATAATATACTTATACTTAATCTTACGCAAAAAGAATTAATGCTGGATCGTTTAATTTTGAGGAGTTCTGGTCAGCAGATCCTAAGATATTCATCAGGTCTTTACCAATTTTATATGGGACCAACCCTGTATATCATGCTTTCCGACAAAAAAGAAATTTTCAAAATCGGTTCACAATTGCCGGCGTAATAGCGTAACAAACATACAAAAAAAAAAACCGGTCGAATTGATTACCTCCTCTTTTGAAGTCGGTCAATCAATAAATAACACTCAACAGTCACATACATAGTACTGACCCTACACTAAGATCGGGTCTTGTGTCGCAGGTATCAGGAACTAAGAGACTTTTCGGTGTCACTAACACCCAGACCCGAAATAAATATTCGTGGTTCGCACAAACATTTCTCTCGGTGCGGGGATCGAATCCGCGGTTTTCCGTTTTACAGGCGGCGTCTAACCGATTGCGCCCCGAAGGCAGTCTTGAATTTCAGAATGTTTAATAATAAAAAAAACGACTTCTAAACAAAAAGTGCTAAAAAGTAAAAAAATATTAATAAAAACACCATTCATTGCAAAGCAAAAATTAATTATGATTTTATTTTACTTGTATATGTTGATTAATTTGCGTATTGACTTGACTAGACATCAAATCAAAATACATGCGTAATATATTGAAGGTGGGTCTCCAAGTATCAAACATATATTATGTTGTTGTTTGAAGTCGGTTTTTTTTTTAATTTTAGTTTTTTACATCTTTTTAACACTTTTTCGCACACGCCCTAACTCTTTTTCCCTCCCCCATTGTAGCTTAGCTTTATACTGAAACCATTGCAAAAAGAACCATTGGAACCCTGCCTGAAATTATGAAGAGTTCTAGTCTCCAGTTCCGATGATGATCATCAGATCTTCATGTTGTATTCTTGGGATCAACCTGTTAATACATTCTTTACAATGATAAAAGAAAGATTATTTACGTATTTTAAGTTTATTACCCATATCGACAATACCATATTTTTTTTTAAATATTTTCGTCATACCCATATGTGTGGGGCATCTGTGGATAGGTCTTCAAAAATGATATCAAGGTTTCTAAAATGAATAGTGAGCGCGAGAGACACTTCCAAAGTGGTAAAAAGTATGTAGATTCTGCCAATCTGGAGCAAACCCAGGAGGGTCGTGATCTCCATGACCTCTCCTGTAAAAAACTTTCGCTTCACCGAACTATTTTGTCGAGCTTTAAGAACTTGTCTTAACAAGTGACATTATACTAACTATGGATTTACTGGGCGCCGAGGTATTGGAACATAGGTTTTGTAAACAAAATATTGCGCGTCTTTTTAACCGGATGTATTATCCATAGTCTCCATGGTATTATCATAATTATTGGTCGCTATAAGCAGTTGGTCGCTAAAACCGGAGTCGCACTAAACGGTTATATTTTCTCAGTACCTTACTATGAAACCTAACTTGAGTTAACATTATCGTCGTTAAAACCGGTTAGTCGTTATAAGCGAAGGCTTTGTATGTGAATTCTACTTAAGGTTTTTTAACTTGAATGATTATATTTCTTTAACCTGAATGATTATATTAGCTTAATAATCAATACTTACTCATGGTTCAAGGTGGTTGCATATGTCTCTCCAATAAAAAAGTCATAACTGAACTTATTGGTAATATTGAAGTATGAATCAAATGGTGCAAGTTGACTGCCGTTGCCCTGCAGAACACTTTTGATTACGTAGCAGCTGCTGAATACCATTTCAAATTTTGTATGCAGGCATACCTGTTGGTAAACAACATATTTTAAACTTTCGCCCATCTATTTAAGAAGCAGTAAAATAATGTATCTTCTCTATTCTTCATGAAAAACAAGATCTACAACAGATGAAATAAACATACTTATATTCTATAAATATTAAATATCATAGGCTTATTTTAGAGTCACACTGATCGCACGCCGACTGTCGGCGCACAGTTCAGCGCGTAGCTTGTGGTCGGGGGTCAGCGCAGACAGCTCAGCGCGTAGCTTATGGTCGGGGGTCAGCGCTGACAACTACACGTTGTTATAAACCGCTCCTTAGAAACTCATACATTTCAACTGTCAGTGCTGACGGCCAGCAGGCGATCAGCGTGACTCTAAAATCAGCCATATTGGGTAGATATAGGTCTCGAGTGGCAATCACACCTCAGCAAGCATAATGCAGATTGCTCTCTAACCAGCTGGAGCAATGACATTCAATAGACGGCTGGTAGCAGATTGAGGCAATAGGCTGTAGACTAAACCTATTGGCATGCTATATAGGTAATCTATGTCCAGCAATGGATGCGGAATGGCTGATGATGAATACATATAAAACCCTAACTTCTACAAAGGGTTCGAAATCTCATGCTTTTAGAAATAAGCAAAAAACAAAAAAGACTAATAATAGATACTTTTTAATTTTTATTCATACTTATATTTTTTTTTAATGTTCTTAAAAGTTGACTGTGTAGTCAGTCTCATTTAATTACATTAATGTATGAATAAAATCCAGAGAATAATGCATTTACATCTCATAACTGAAGAGACCAGTAACAACAATCTTCTATGGTTGAACATGGTATAACATTCTTTTAAGGCATTTAATCCAAAAATATTGTAGGCATTTCAGGATCATTTACTAAATATCTTGTATTGATATCCCATGATATAACCCACTAACACAGTATAATAAGCACTTGCTCATCTCAGTGATTAAGTAGCTGTGAGAAGATTGGCCTTTGTATGACTTCACTTTTATATATTGGGTGTCCCAGAACTAGATGATAAACCAGTAAGGGCAGATAGATCGAACTGTGAAGGCAAACCAACAAAAAATTTATATATCTATCTATATTTTTAAGGAACAGTAATTCTAAAATATCAACTTTGACTGATACTTTGCAAAATCATTATACTTACACTGAATTAATTCAATCCAAGTCTATTTCAAGAGAAATTTGTTAAAGTCCTCAAAGAAGATTTTTTATTTACTAATTGATCAATTATGACACATTAAACCAAAAAATGTGTACTATACCCATAGGTATATTGCAATAACTATTTTGTTGATGTGCTGTCACACTTTGGTCTATCTTCTGTTATTGGTTTATTGTCTAGTTCTGTAGTACCCTGTATGAAAATCGTAATGGATTTATACTATCCTCCTCCTTAGTTGAGTGTTTGTGTCATTGAGTTCCTTCCAAACATCTTAGACTCTAAAGCTTTATATCATTAAGTGTTGATCAGCTATTATTCAATCAATAGCAATCGTCAAACATTTATACGTTCTCTTTCTCTCTCTGCAACTTCGAATTATATAGTGATGATTTTTTAGTTCAAATTACCAAGTGTATAAAAATGTATTGATTTAGTTTGAAATATAAAGAGATTTTGTAGGGAACTCGTGATAACTTTGAATTATAGAGAGGTTCGAATTATTGCAGGTTTGAATTAATGAGACGACTGTACTGTTTGACTGTACCTGCAGTGTTCATATGTTATAATCAATGAATATTGTATATTGTTATGACAAGTGTGTAAAGTATGCAGTGGCCTAATGATAAACAGACCAGACATGGTTGAAAACATGTTCACAGTGGATGCTGGTTCAAATCCCAGGCCAAACCTCTGACTTTTCTGAGTTATGTGTGCATTGACAGTCAATCACCACACACTTAATCGGTGAAGGAAATTTTTCTGAGAAAACATGCATATAAAGGAGGTTTATAGGTTCTATGGTATGTAAAGTCTGCCAACCCACATTAGGCCAACATAGTAGACTATATGGCCTAACCACTCTCAATTGTACTCTCTATTGTAGAGGAGGCAGTGCCCTGCTGTGGGACTTATGGATGTATATTGTTTCTTTAACACTCTTCATCAATTAGCCTACCTTGCTTTTATAACACTTAAACATTGTACATTTCGTGGTTCCTAAATAAACTTGGCGAGGATGTCAATAAGGAGGCTCTCGCCCTCCACGCTATACTCACATGACTGCAGTTCCACTTGTTGATATCTTCCACTGTGAAGGATGAATGAGTTCTGCCCGGATTGAGGGAGTGATGGGTATTATTGCAACGACGTACGTGGTCATTGAAAGACAAATCAATCATCCATTTGTTAATATCAGGCTTCTTTTCGACGCATACTTGCGCTATGTATCGGCCTTTGACACCATCGTCGGCTGGGCGCATAAGAGCACTTGCATTTGCTTGTTCGCTGCACTTCACCTTGGCGGCGCTGGTCACTGTCACCAAACTCAACACAAACACGACCGCCAACATCGCGCACCCTTTCTCTACTATGCTAATTGCAAATTATCTTATTATGAATTAAACATGTTTATGGTACTGTCCAAGTACAATACTTAAACAGTATACACCAACCAACGTGTCAATAACAAAAAACAACATAAATGAAACTCGTTACTCGTTTGGCAATAGTACCTATTGTAGGAGTGCACGATATATATCGATACTGCGTAAAATATCGATATATGTACGCGATATATCGATTGAACCCGATATTATCGAATCATCTAGTATCGATACGTACAATCGATATATTTCATTCGATATATCAATTATCGGGAGAAATTAAAAGAGAAGCACATTCCACTTCATTTTTTTATAAAATGTTTATATCTGTCTGTAATGAAGTTGTTCACAATAATTAAACGTAAAGACACGAAATTCTTCTACTCTCCGTGAGGGAGCACTACTAGTAATTTATAATCTGTATAAATTACTACCTACTTAGTTTATAATCTGTAGCTTCGTACTATATCAAGAAGCTTATACCCAAATGGAGATTGCATTCCGTATATAAAAGTGAAGCACAAAAATTTGACCTTGAATGCAATCGCTGTTGCCTTCCATCCTTTTCTTTCGAGTGACAATGAATGAACAAAATGTCATTTTCATTATTATTGAACAAAATGTCCTATCTAATATTCAATATTATAGGCTAGTTAAATATTAATCGCTTCCGATATATCCAAAATATCGATATATTTGTACGATATATCGCAAAGTATCGATACAACACTACGATATATTATATCGACAAAAATATCGATATTTTTTTTACATGAACATCCCTAACCTATTGTGTTCATTTGAAGCACAAATCGGCACAGACTAACACTAGGAAGTATAGTCCTCGCCAGATAACTGTGCGCGCGACGGAGGGCGCTGTTAATGTGGCAAGCCTCATATAAATTAAAATCTCCACAAAAATGGGAATTGTGGTATCTATAGTAAATTGAGGTAACTTTGTTATTTGGGAATTAGCAATATGTGAGTTTTTTAAATACGTGTATTTGTATCGTCATATATTAAAGCATTGATAAAAAGTTTTGGAATTTTATAGTGTAATGACCTAGTTTTGATAAAACGCCAAACATTCATATATTTCCGGTGGTAGTTCGTTATTAGGAAGTAAGGGCTTCTTTGGGCCTTTATAATGTACGAATTTTATATATTTTAATAATCTGATTAACAAAGGTTTAGTATGTTTTAGTTTCATTTCATATATAGTATACAACAAACGTACTTTTTTTTATTGACACTAAATTGGAAATGATGAATGAGAATATCAAAATTGGCATTTATTGAATTACGTTTATTTTTGAATATTATCAAACTTAAAAAAGAATTTATTTTAAAACTTTTGCAACGTAATTTTTCGTTTCGAAATGTAATATTAATTGTTGGTCGTGTGTAAAATATTTTTTATTAACGAAGAATGGTACGTAGTTTGTGACGCTGTAAATTTTAGAATGCATTTCCCGGTAACAGTGCATTAAAAATGAAATATTGATTATTAATGATCATTCTATGGGTAAATCCACTAAGTCGGCAACATTCCATGACGTCATCATCAGTTCAAATTTTCTCCGCGCGCAGACTTACGGGCGAGGAGTCTAAATTAAAGTGTGTCACAATTTGTGTTAATCGCCAATAGCCATTTTGATCGATTTTGACAGATTTGACAGCTCGCGATATCAACAACCTCAGTCTACAAAAAATCGATTTAATTTAATGTAATCTTTAAATTATTACAATTTATGAATATCGGTGTCTTACTTCCATTGCAAGAAAACTCAGAATATGTTATTCATTGTCATTGAGGTATTATTACTAGAGCGGACATAGGGAACATAATCTGTGCGTATCGTGCGTGCACACGGGTACACATTGAAGCGAGAGGGAAGATACGTTACTTCGTAGGCGTGACAAAGCCTGAAATAGAATGTACCCTTCATTTTGTTTGCAGTGTCCCATGCCTGTACAACTCCGTATTGAACATTTTTCCATGGTATAATCTGTGGCCGCAATTTGATTGCAAAGTTGACAGTTGGATTGGATTCAGCTTGCACCCCTCCCGCAAGCTCTGCATTCCCCTCGGTTGCATTTCTCTCTTGTATTGTAACCTGTGCAGTGTCCCCTATATTATATTAACTCTACGTTCATTGTTATTTGTTCTGAGCCCGCGCCACACATGGCAACAATATTTGAAAACTCATTTGTGCACTTTGTTGAATATATGTGTGGCACAGGTATTTGCGTATTTGTGCAAAGTATTTGCGTATTTGCCATTTTGTGTCGGTTTTTCTACCACACATCAAAGTGTTTTTTCGGACTTTTTCATTATTTTTGACATGTAATAAATAATTAAATACACTTAAATAATAAACAGTACAAGAATACCATGCCTACAAAATCGGTCCATCATGTTTGTTGTCTGTTTGAATACTGTGACTTGTAAGCGAATTTGCTTGCAAAGTATGTGTGACAGATGCAGAATAACTGTGTTAAAACCATAGATGTAGTATAGAACATAGATCGGCAATGTGTCATTCTGAGCGCGACCAAAACTGATTTACGATTGTGTGCGTGAAGTTTACATGTGTGCTTGACATATAGTGGTGTACCATGCACTTTCGATACTATCATATCGATATCGATATAGCTGTCGGCCTGTAGTTGTGAAATAAAATGTTATGGATATATGCGATATTTTATTATATATTAACAGAAACTTATTGATGTATTTATTTCAATACAGACTGATAAACACACAAATAAATAAAGACAAATTGTCATATTATTTGAAAACATTTTGTTTGAGATGTTTTGTATGGGTCTTTATGTTTACCTAAACAAAATTATTTTTTTCATTGTGATGTATACATAGTACATACACCGAATTAAACTGAGAACAAAAAACTCTTTTATAAAATAAAACTATAATTTACAAAGTTTCAGGTTTATTATTTTAATTTTTAATTTCCCGTCGCGAAGTTTCGATTACTTTACTGCTTTCGTAGTCACAGGGTGGACTCAGTCTGCAACAAAATCCATGATTATTAGTTTTTTTCAATGAGTAACATTCGCGTAAGTATATCTATACCAGAGTTAAAAATATATGCTTATTTAAGTCAATTAATTGACTTGTAACACATTGGGAAGTGTTGGACGCCTGCTAGGCCGCGTTGGAGGTGTACGGAGGAGCTTGTAGGAAGTCGTTGGATGCAGGCAGCTTACAACAAACTGATGTAGACATTCTTGTGGAAGGCCTATGTTCATTAGTCGCATTCCTGTGGCTAAAGAGACAGTTTAATAAACTATAAATGTTTTGTCGATCTCGTCACCTAAACTAATGTTTTTCCTATGAGAATTATAAATTTTAAACCTATACCTAATGTTATGATAAATGAATAATGTTGCTTCAAGGTTTGGATGATGATATTGTGCATAGAAGTATCGCATATTTTATAATAATATCGAATATATTCTCATTTTACTATTATAAATTGACAGCCTCTTGGCAGAGATTGAAACAGGTTCTTAATTCATAAATCACACACATGAAGTGTTACAATAATTATTCCACAAATATAAAAAAATGAGAAACAGTAAAGTAATAAGTAATATTGTAGAATGAATACTATAATAATGGTCGGGGAAATATGACCGGGATAACGCCAGGTAGAAGAAGAAGAAGAATGCACATTATCACAACATACTATAGCTCCATAAAAATGTAGGGAAACATGTGTTGTCATCGACTATTTTATCGACAACCTTTTATTGATCGAACCTGTCAGTCAATCCCTAGCAACTTTTGGTTGAAATTATTGTAAATTCACGTATTTGATATTATTTTCTATACGCAATAGATGCTTTCAGCGTATTTATATAATAAAATACTATATTCTTTTCTACCGATATGTATACACGGATTTCCATTTAATTCTATAATATCGTCACAAAAAAGTATTGTACAAAAGTGGCCGGTACCTGTGAAAACTTTAATTATTTCGGATTTTTACGCCTGTATGAACCACACTTTGGCACTGCACAATGCACTATAATAATCTACGTTTAATAAATATAACCAAGTACTGTAAAATTAAATAAATTATGAAAATAAGCGAATTTTGTTGCTCGCTTAGTTTGACATATTTTGACTCTGGGTCACTGCAGGCTACTTCTGTGTAAACGTATGGTCGCATCATGCATCTCGCTTTAACATATGAGTTAAATTATTCTATCTCTTTCACATTGCCGATCTATGTTTTATACTAAATCTATGGTTAAAACATATGGCAAAGTCTGTGTTGAAATATATGTCTATGTCTAGCGCCGGCATTAGAAAAATAAAAAAAACAGTTATTTTTGTTTTTAATTCACCAACTGAAGCGCCAAGTTTTACAATTGTAACTTTTTAAAGGGGCATGCCCACTCCCCATATTCAGATGTTGGCCCCAACTGCCCACGTTTCAAAATACACTCAAATTATTATGTACAATGTAGTAAATTACTTTTAAAAGAATTGGATGCAATAAAACTTCGAAGAAAAAACAGTTCGAAGGAAAAAAAAATATATTCTCCTTACTCTTAGTTTTTACATCGTTGTTGTCATAGTTTTCTCTATACCATATTATGTATTCACATTTGCGATACTTATTTTGTTATACATTAATATATATATGTTAGGCGAAATTATACACATTTGATACATAAAATACAGTTAGCTCTTGCATTCCAAATCGAACAGACGTGTGACGCTTCGCTCTGTGAATTTATTCGATTTTAGAAGTTTGAGTTGTGTGATTGGTTGTTAACAACTTTGGTCTATTCCTCGTCGCACTCGCAGTGTACCTGTTGTGTACGCCTACTAGGAGGGGCGCGAGAGGGATAGATAGCTGTGACACAGCCTGCACCTTTAAACCGTGTGTATAAATTTATAACTTATCAATAAATTATTATTATATGATATTTGAAAAAGATACGATACTGGATACGATCACTGAGACGATAGGTTTCGAACCATCGACCGGCGAGCTGAGCATCGTTGAATGGACGGTCGCTGCGAGTTGGGCCAACGCTTGAGTCGCTAGAACTGTCTTTTCAATTTTCTTCACACAGCCCAGACGGGAGAGCCATAACAAATACACCCATAATAAGTTGCTCTATAGATAATTTTTAATGTATTGAAAGATAGTCCCCACGTTGATCTTGATATTCTTGTCAAAGCAAAAAAAATCCTTTTCGACTTTACCCCGGCATTTTTAAAATGTTCCAGAAAGGAAAAATCCTTTCCAAAATTAAACCAAGATAACAAACCGATTATTTTTTCTTAACAGTGATTTTATTACATTTTATTCGCGACGGTGATTTTAAACTTCCTTTTAAAATTAATTTTACCGTTTTATGTGGTGCAAACTTTAAACGATTTCGATGGCCCCATTAAAAAGCAAAAAATGGTTGCCTGTAAAGTCGGTTTTACGGGCGAAGATTTTACGTGACAACGTCTTTTTCTCGGTAGAATATTTATTGATATGAATATAATTAAATTGCACAATAGGAACAAGGAATTGAATGAAAATAAGAATTGCACAAATTTTAACTATAGAAATATATTTTGTTTACTAAAACACTATCAACATTTATCAATAGTATGACATAACCTATAAACTCAGTTTCTCAACTTTTGTGTCAATCTAACAATTAATCAATCAATCATAGTTTACGATAATGAAATATCAGTGTACAATTATTTACCTTTATTGTTGTAGTTGTTGTAAATGATAAATGACGAATCTAAGCACTCCATATTTTCACTACAGACACAGCTGACGATACTTTAACCACACGTGTGAACTTGTATTGTGACGCTTTCTTGTTTTTCCAACGCCAAGAACGTTCGAGAAAGACAAAGACAGAGACACAAGCATGCGCCGATTCAATGCGCCTAATTCTCTAGTGCTGCGCGCGCGGCAGACCGATCATAGTTGAGTGGGAGAGAGACGCAAGGCATTCGGCGGGCCTCTCTCTCGTTCGGTGACTCATCGTAACGTTACCGGGCGTTACACTTTTTCATAAGTGACTCCCAGCCGCAACCTAATTTAAGACGTTGTCACGTCAAAAAAAATGTTTTATAAATATTGACTCATTTTTTTGCTTATAACTTCTTTAATTTTTAATTTAGGGCAAAAAGTTGTAGAAACATATTTGTAGGCAAAACAATTTGCTACAAATTATGTTCTTACAATTTTTTTGTAAGACGCATAGTTTCCGAGTTATCGCGAAAAAAGCGTTTTCACCCCTTTTTCCAAGATGGCGGCCGGGGGACAAGGGTGGCGACCCCACAAACTTGAGGTTAAGCTTCTATTGACCCCCCAAACATGTCTCAAAAATGAAATTGCGTCCTCTAAGAAATGCAATATTCGGTCTTTAAATTGTAAAATTTCAATGAACTAATATTTAAAAGAGGATCCTGACTGACTGATTGACGTATCAACGCACAGCCGAAACTACTGGACCTAGGAACCTGAAAATTTGCACAAAGATTCCTATTATGATTTAGGATAGCACTAAGAATGTTTTGGAAATTCAACCCTTAAGGTAGTGAAAAGGATAAAAAGCTGTATGTTGTATGGAAAATCGGAACCGTTAAAGTTAAAATTTTCAAACTTGGCGCTTCAGTTAGTAAAAATTACTGATTTCTTTATTTTAACTTAAATAAAGGTTGAAGTGTTGTTAGAATTGGGTGATTTATTGACTGCCCAATCAATGCACAGCTGAAAATACTGAATTTAGAAATGGTAATTTTTACACAGGGGTTCCTATTATGACGTAAGGTAGCACTAAGGAAATTCAATGCCCAAGGAGGTAAAAAGGTTTAAAAACTATTGTATGGAAAATTATAACAGCTAAGTTTCATATATTAAACTTGACACTTGGGTTACTCATATAGAAACAAGAAAAACATTTTTTTCTTATAATTAACCCCAAATGGGGAAAATAAGGGTTGAAATGTTGTATGCAAAATCGAAACACTGAAGGTATAGAAGAAAATTTGTATTTCAGCACTTATATTAAAGGAAAAATAATACCAGGAACTACTTTTATAAAAATAACACTAAGGGGGTGAAATTTTATGTGAAAATCTGAACCACTGAAGCTGATTTCTGTTATCATAATTTATTTTTGTACTAAGCTTTCGTATACATTGTTGTAGCGATATAATGCATTTTTTTTACGTTCGTATTATTATAATATATAGAATCAGACATAGTCGCGAGCAAAAACTATTTTTATATTTAGTTATTAATTGTAGATTATTATTATTTCATTTACGCCTTAACCTGCCCTTTGTATCTCTTGTTTATAATTATATTCATGGTCGCCTCGAAGTAAATTACTTAGTGTGATATTTTTGTATTGTCTCTGTTCAGTGCAAAAAAGGAATTAATAAATAAATAAATAACCCAACTGCATAAATAAATCTTTGTTATTCACTTTGTGATTACTAAGTTACATTTGCAGTTAATGAATCAGTGAAATACAATAAGAAATGAGATCCAACAAAACCTGTATAACACAGCAAGTCTCGCAACTCAGTTCTTATACCGTAAAAAGTTGTGAGATCATTTAGTACCAAGTCGGTAAATTAATTCACTCACTACTTAAGGGACTGTGCGACCCACAAATATTTCTTTCGGATCTGGGTGTTTGTAAGACCGAAAAGTGTCTTGTAGTTCCTGTAACCCGCGACACAAGACTCGGTCTTAGTTTGGGGTCAGTAGGGCGATTCACATAATTAAATAATTTCAGTTGCGGTGCAGTTGCAGTTACGTTTGGATCGAAACAGCCCTTTTAGTGTTCTCGTAATACGCTCGTGTCAAGTTCGTGTCACCCGAGCGCTTTACGTATTCTACTGTAGCGCCTTAAGAGCGTTTATACCCTGCACGCGCTTTTTGGCTTAAAAACAGGACTTTTCAAATGAGTTAATAGCCACCAATAAACAATTTAAAGGAAAACTAATTATTACTAATTTTAGAAAAGGTTGTCATCTAGGGATTTTGGTGAAAAACATTATAGATTGATGGATAATTTGTGAGTACTATAAGGATTACTGAACACAAGTTTCGTTATTTAGGCTTTAAATGGCAATTTAGAAGCTTAAGATATCCGAAACCACTAAATATAAGATGAAAATAAAAATATTATCAGACTAATAAGACCCTTATGGAGGGATTTTGCTGAGAAAAATAATCTTTTTGTGTTTAGTTCCTGAAAAATAAAAATTTAAACAATGCGAAATTATTCAGAAACTCTCGTCAAGAACATATTTTTTTTCACCAACTTATCGTACATATTTTTTTATAGCAATTGCATATTATAATAGAAGAACATCTTATCAATAAATTTCCATTTTTACATTTCAACAAAATTAGTTTTCATGTTTTCTACAAATATTTTAAAAACCACTATAAAACACGCTGTCCGACGTGGATCAAATCAGACCGCCGCAAGGCCTTCTAGAGGGAGGACATATCGCTCGTCGCTCCGGCCTAGCTGCAGTCGATTTTTGCCGTACGTAGTAAAAATAGCCACGCGCGGACTGCGATTACCACATCTTAGTACTTTGGTAGTAAAATATTTAATTATTTTTATTACCTACAATGATTTTGTAGTGAGTATAAATTATGTTTCAGGTAATATAATGGGATGTAATTCCGAGGCTAAATTATGTTATGTATTGTAATATAAAATTAAATATATTTCGTAATTGTAAGGGATTGTAAGGCCCCTAACACTATTTATGTGTTCGAACACGAAATGATAAATAAAACGTCCGTAGTGTCTACTGATTGAACACTGATTTGAATGCAACTTAACAATGTAATAATAACGAAAGTATGATTACTATCTAAATTTGTATTATTCTTTGCTTGCACAGTAATATTTGTCTACTTATAATGCAAATAAAATATTTTTATGATATTATATTACAGTAACATTTCAATTGAATATTTGAAGCGCACAGATCAAAGTTGTTTGAGCCGATGGTATAGCGAGCCGACGCGGCAGCTCTACGCACACAGCTTTGGTCGCTTATGTGTGCGTGAAATTAACGAAGAAATACCTATAGTTGACTTTGCGCGCAAGGTGTATACGCTCTTAAGAGTTTTTATTTAAAGAGAGAGCGCTGTCATACATTTGCGACTTCAAAAACGTAGATATTTTCTTGTTCGTTGTTGTTTTTAGCTATCATAATACAAAATATTTATATTAAATGAAAAATAAAACTCACCCATGGCTCATTATAATTTATTTCGCTCCAAATTCAAATATTTTATATTTTCTAACCTAACCTAACCTAAAATGATTCCGGAACTTTTTCGGAATTTCAACAATTTAATTACTTGCAACATTGAATAAAAAGGCGTTCTAAAATTCAAAAATATGAATGTTTTTCTGTAAAATAATTTTAATTATTTCTTGTTAATTAATAAGAGATTGGATTTATTGCCGATGCTAAACGAATGTACAGTTAATAATTAACCCCTAAAACAAAGGAAGGTATTCGATGGCGCTAAACTACATTTTTTGATTTTTCTTTTTCATGTAAGTCATGCGTATTCCAAGCTGTCACAATTCATACTGGAAGTGGGCAAGAAAAAGGTGGCCCCGGCACCACCATTTTTATCTACGTTTTTGAAGTACCAGCGCTCCCTCTATATATATATATATATATACGTTTTACGGTATCAACGCGTTACACTTAGAGTATATATATATATATATATATATCTTAATATATATATATATATATACTCTAAGTGTAGCGCGTTGATACCGTAAAACGTGGTGATTAGGGATCAAAGGGAGATTAGGGACAAAACTGAGAAAACATTTTAAGGTTGAAATGTGAGCCATTAGTTGCACATAATTTATTAAAAACAAATTGTAACAATAGAAGACTATATATAGTCCCTAGTGCAACAATCAGGAACAATTAATTTGAGTTACAAAATGTCTTATTAATCTTTTGAAAATAGCCTCTCGATATGCATTAAAAATACACTGAAACGAACTTCGGTTTACTACAAAAACTACACCATTTATGAAGGAGATATTGTTAAACACACAAAGTATAAGTATTGGACTATCGAATTCATAAAAGGTTAGTCTCAATTTCTCGTTTAATTCATATTTTTTTGATCATTTAAAAAGTAAATAAAAAAATATGTTAATTTGGGGGGAAAAGAGGCGACTTGGGGGTGATTAATAACGAGACTAAGGTTTATACAGGGAGCGCAAAAAAATGGCACACTTGCTCAGATGGGTACAAGGGCATAATATTAATATTGTAATAAAAAAATAATATTTGGAAAATACCTATCCGTTTTGAAGTTATGACCGTTTAAAGTTTTAAGTTTAATCACCACTTTTTCGCATAAAACCAGTTGGAATGGATGAAGAACAGGATTTAAACACATACGTATTTTTTCGTTTCGTTGTTAATTGAACGGTTAACGAAATATACCACGAAAACCATTTTTAACAGCATCAAAACTTTCTTAGACTTCGCTTTAACCGTTGTTTACACATGGGTAAGGTCATGAACTCTTATGTAAGCCATACACACTACGGTCTACCGGAGAGGTTATCTGTGCAGATATGCCTGCGCAGGTAGACCGAACATTGGTACCGTGTATGGGAAAGTTACGATGTACCGGAGCGGTCTTCAGTTCTTTTTGCGATGGCATCGAATGAGGACGATGACGCACTGGCATTGCTAGGCCTTGCTTTAATTTTAAGATAAAAGATACAAAAACAGTGAAAAGGAAGCGAAAGAAGTAAAAAAGAAAAAATGGAAAGTAAATAAACACAAAAAAAGAAATGGAACAAACATGAATGTAGATAACAATAAACATTTTCAATTAAATAAATTAGGCTGCAATAACAATACATGTATTTATAAAATAACGAAGTATCTACTGTTTGTGTTTGTTACATTGATAGAAATCAAACAAATATTTGGAGAGAATATTTACATTTGATTATTGGATTGATGAGTAATGATTTCATATAAGTTACGAGCATTATTTTCCTTTTGCTTTACTGCACGTTTAATACTATATTTACTGCACAATAATCACGGCACAAAACATAGTTTCTGGTCACTACAGTAGGAACTTCACTACAAGAAAATACAATAAAATCTATCGACGCATTACGCAATATTTGTGAACAGAAGTTGTTGTAAATAAACATCGGCCCGCGGCGCAGACGCCGCCCCAGTAGCCAGAGCGATAGGTGACCGGGTATGTATGGGGGGTGCTAATGTCATGTAATGGTATAAGCATAGATTATAAAGGATCGCAAATGTTTTAAGGGACGTTAATCGGCCATGCTAGAAAACAACTGACGCGACCTGCGCAGGCGACCGGAATACAGGCACACACGCACAGGTACACCGTACGGTGTCACTCGAAAGAATTGATTTTCGATTCTGCGCCGGTCGCCTGCACAGGCTCAAAAAACTGCACAGGTCTATTCCCACACACATTTCGGTATACCTGGGCAGGCATACCTGCACAGGTGGACCTTTCCGATGGACCGTAACATGTATGGCAGCCATTAGCTGTATAATTTATCCTTCTCTAACTTCAAAAAAGGATATTTTTTGTTTCATTTCAAATAAATCAATCAGTTAAACAGGGACGTACTTAGATTTAAGCGTCAATAAATTAACAACATAATAACTTTAGGTGCAGTTGCATCGTGTATGGATTGACTATTTTGTTTGTCATTATTTTCCTTAGTGTCACAAATCCAAACTGAAAGATACCAAGATAGTGTGATTTCGTCATTGCTTAAATCATGTAAGATTGCGAATTTAATTATAAAATTAGAAAAGTTTTGGTAATACCTACATAAAATTTAAATGTTCTAAATAATTAATATTCATTGAAAAAATAATCTGATGACACTGATTAATAAAAAATAAGATTTTTAAAATGATGGCCCAATTCGGCCCTATTAGTCAAAGGAAGCCGCCGGTCATAGTGTACTTCGTCGGATCCAACGCGGCTCGATTATTCTTCCTTTGAGGTTGCCGCCGCCCTTTGTGAGCGCGAGCCGAAAGGCGGCAATTTCTTTGTCGGTAACTTTTAGTATTTTGCAAAAGAAGACCGACATCTTGAGGTGTGTTCACACTACACACTTGATATAACTTAATTTGATTAAGTACCTACTCCGATATAAAAGTTACGTTAAAAAAAAAGATCTTATTGGACTGATAGAATGGTCCTTACTTGCTCAAGAGCTTATAATATTATTTAAATATGTCATCAACCGATCCAGTCAGTTACAAATTGCCTATTTACTTTTGCTTATTATTGTATTTAACATTACTTTAATGTGTTATGAAAATAATTTTATTTTAAAGTGATAAAATTTCTTCTAAATTCTTATACCTAGAGAAATGTCGTCTACCATTATAGCATAGAATTTGCATATGAGACTTCTGTGAGATAAAATTTGTGAAATCAATAAACACTAAGCACTAATTTACTGCACTGGAGACCCCGTGCCCTGCAGTGGCACGTATATGAACTGATACAGTACTAATACTAATTGTTCAGATGAATTATTATGAACTCAAATAGGAAAGCTTTGTATCTAATGTGAACAGGCCTTTATCTTTCAAAAATCAAAATAATAAATTATTTTTTATTAGTTGAATTCGGATTGCGATCGCGTGTGCATGTATTAGTCGTGTGCATATTATTGTAAATTAGTTTTCAGTTATTTTGAGTAAATTTTATTAATTTCACTATGCTTTGAACATTACCCAATTTGATAGCTTTTGATGTAACTTGTGTTATGTGAAATGTAAAAGAAAAAGTGATTTGTGCTACCAAACTGTGACAGTGTTTTCGTGCGGGTTTTGGCGGATCCTGCGCTTCCATCCTTGCCTATCAAGGTCATTACGGTTTACATTACAAGGTCAGTTAACTATTTTAGTGGTCATTAATGACAACTAACCAGCCCATATGAGTCACCGACGGCCTCCGTGGCGCAGTTGGTAAGAACTGCCTGTGAAATGAGAGACCGCGGGTTCAGTTTCTGCCCCGAGACAAATAATTTCCATGAGCCATAATTATTTTTCTAATACCCGCGACACAAGATTTGTATCTTAGTGTGGGGTTAGTACCCATATATGTGACTGTTGACAGTATTAATTTAATATCTTTTTTATGTACCCTGAGCGTTATGTACACAATCGCACGACTTATAAGTAAATAATGAGCTCTGCTTATTTATTGTTGAGTGTCTACCGTTCAGTTGTAAGGTTCAATCACTTTAGCGTAATGTGTTAAGGGTTAGCATATGTAACGTAATTTTTTTTTTTCTCGGCATCTTTCTTAATATTCGCTAGCGCCATGCAAATCCGTCTTAATTAAGATGCCTTCACCATATACTATAATGTATATTGGCAGGTGCGCCGTTTTCTTGTCCAGCCTGTAGAGACGTTAAAAGGTACAATTGGGACGAAAAAGGGTGTATAGGTACAGTGTGTGTAGGGTTGTCGTAACAGTTTTTTTTGTTGTAAAATATTTTGTCGCTCTTGATTAACTTTGTCTATTAATTATATTTATGTTTAATGCTGTAAGTTACATTGAAAGTACTTCTACTTAAAATAACTAAAAGTTTACTTCAGTTGTGGTCACAATGGTTCAGATATTATATGTAGAAACTGCAGTAAGAATATTCTTCATAACAACTATTCCTTTTTGATAGATAGATCTAGTACTGTGCGATGCATGGAGTATTTCTTTAAATATAGAAAAAACTGATTCGCCATTTTCCTCTTTCTAATAAGTAGTACACATTAATTTGGGCAAACCGCTAAACAGCAGTGTAAATGCTCTGTTGTGTTTCGTTGTGAAGGACATTGTAGCCAGAGTCACTACTGGACATATTGAGACCTAACATCTATGTCTCAGAATGGCAAGCGCAGGCCTAGCTTTGCTTTGTAATTCAAGGTATTGTTTGGTATTGCTACTGTTTATGAGCGGTCATATCACTTACCATCAGGCGAACGGTATGATCGCCTCGTCAGTGTAATAATAAAAAAGAGCATTACGCACTTAAGAAACTTCGTGTGTTATTTTGCCCATCAATTTTCTTCTTAATTTGTTTTGTTAACGTATCTCATAATTTAGCACATAAGTAAGAAATCATTAGCTGATTCCAAACTATACATAATACTCTACGTATTACTTATTAGAAGAATAATAAGACTGCAATATAGAATATCTAATATGTTGATTTTTAAATTTTTGATACTATAATATCTTATTGAAATGTGTCACTTGATTTGATAAATATCATTTAAGACAGTTGTAATCTTCAATTATTTCATTTGTGTCAAAGCAAATTATTACGATAAATAATCCAGAATATTTAGATGTGTCGGTTAAAAAGTAATTAATAAGAAACAATTCAGTGCCAACCCTTGTTAATTTCCCCATTGTACTCGATCCCGCCTCTGTTACCCCCAAAATCCCTATTAACCCCAAACCCATATTTTGTGCCCTTTTTCTCTTATTTCCCAAGGGATCTAAAAAAATTGTATAGTTAATAGTCAAGACGCAACTAAGACTTAATGAAATATGCTATAACACAAGAATATTTCTGTATAATACTACCAGAAAATTCGTCGTGAAGTTGAAAATTGTCCCTATCCACCTCGTTTGACGGTACAAATCGCAATTTGATCGGTAGGTATTCACCTATTCATTTGACGCCTCAAATGACATCTCACATGTGCAGTTTGATTTTCATTGTAAGGAAACATTCTACAAATCGTATCAATATAAGTACAGGGTATATCAAGACTGCTACCGAAAACGAAGCTGGGTGGTAGTTTTATGACTTCAGACATACTGCAACTAAATTTTGTGCAAAAATTTGTGACGAATTTTATTTGTAATTTTTTTTTCTATCGTCGATTTAGGATGGTAAATACATAGCTTTTTCTTAAATAATAGTGTGTAGTGTACCTTTTATTTTTAAAGACGCTATAGATCAAATTGATTGATTGATCTGTATCAACGTGCTACAGTAGAATACGCTAAAGCGTTTCCGTGACGCGAACTTGACGCGAGCGTATTACGAGAATACGAAAAGTGGTGTTTTGATCGAAACGTAACTGCAATTGCACCGCAACTGAATTTATTTTATTACGTGAATACTACTACAGCTCAAACAGGGAACAGATGAAACCGGGAGGATATAATATGGTTCGATTCAAGTACTTCGATAAGTAATCTAAATTAGCGAAATCAAAGCAGTACCTACCATATGAACAATTATGAATCTAGAAATCATAAATTCCATAAACAAACGTCCTCATCACGTTTTCTAGTTATTGTCATCTCGTCGAAATGTAGCGAATGCTGCTCTTTGGCATGCAGACGTGACTATATAGGTTTGTATACAAAATGCAATAAAAACAACACATCGCCAGTAAAAATAAACGAACACGCGTCCCACCCGCAGAACATTGGTACTATATGATTATATTCCGGCATGGATGGCGAGGTGCGCGTACATGGCGAGCGCCGTGAGCGCGGTGGCGAGCGCGTGCGCGGCCCGCAGCGCCAGCAGCGCCCACGCGCCGAGCCGCAGCGCGCGCGCCGCCGCGTCCTCCAGCAGCGCGCGGTACGGCGCCAGCAGCAGCAGCGCGGCCAGCGCGGGCGCGTGGCGGCGCGGCAGGTCGCTGCGGCTCCACAGCCACACGAGCGCCGCCGTGGCCGCGTGCTGCAGCAGCGCCACGTTGGACTCGCCGCACGCGCGCACGTAGCGCCAGTCGAACTCCGAGCCGCGCGCGCCCACCCACAGCAGCACGCTTCGACTCACCACCACCTGGAATCCGCGCGTTTACTCCTTTACGCGTATTCTCATTTTCCAGTTCAAATTTAAAACTTCGCCAATTAATTTATTGTGAAGTCGGTTCAAACTTCAAAGCTAAGAATTGTTTGCTTCCATTCGTTTCTTCTTTTTTTTATAAATGGTGTGAGTTGAATGTTTAAATACTTCAGTTTGTGTTCAAAATAATAATTTGACTGTGACATACGACAGTTTTTTTTCCTCGATAAATCTGGCCCGGCTTCGCCCGAGTGCAGACACGTTTTGTAGCGGACCGAATTGTCAATTTAAACCGTTCTTGTGTATGCACTTGAAATGAGTCTTGAACGAACAAAAAAAATATCGGTCCAGCCGTTTAGGAGGCGTTCAGTCAAATAGACACTTTAGGAAGAATTATATATGTGCACCTACTTAGGGTTCACTTTCAAGTGTTCGTAGAAAGCTAAGTCCGAAACTATGCAGGTATATCAAAAAAATGCTTATAGGAGCCACGAACTCGATTTTAATAAAAATTAAAACTTAGATTTTGATAAATCAATATTGAATATGGTTATTCAAGACGAATATGGTGATTTTTAAAGAATAACATTTGATAATGTTGCAGCTGCAAATCCTTCCTAGGAATTTTGTTCTTATTAAATCCAATAATACAGTATAAGTTATAATTAAAATCATCATCCTGTGACTCCTATAAGTATATTATTTTATAGATATTCCTGATGATTTTGGATTTAGCTATCCACCCCGACTTGAAAAATTCAAAAGTAAAATAAAGTTATTTTGTTAGAAAGAAATATGATGTTTTAACCTCGGCACTGGCCCATCCTATGGCAGATGTAAATATTTTTGCATGTCCTTTTCCTGGGACTGAGTTGAGTGCAAAGTAGATACCAACCAAATCTGCTACATCTACTGTTGCTTTTAGTATCTCCTGAAAAAAACCATATTCATAACTTAACAAAATATTGTCATTTAAAATAAATAATAACAAGTATGTTTAAAATTCCTATATATTAACCGATTATTCAAGTAATTGACAAACTGGTAGATCTAGGCCAGGGCAGGACAAGCTTTTTTATTATTATTTATTTATTAATATGTAAACAAATCCTAGACGAGCCTGCTCATTTAAGTCGATTCATGACTGACAACAGAGTAGGTAAATCCACTCTGTTTATTACTTGGCAGTTACTATTATAAGTATCTATAAGTAAATATTAAATTAACGGTAAGAATAACTACTTTTTTTACTAAACTTTCTGTCGTAAGACAATCAATCGTTTTAAAAATCATTTTGAGCGAGAAATAATTGATGCAACCCTCTACTGTAGTCTTTTCGCGCTCTTTGCCCTATTCATATATTTATGTTAATAATTCAGCAATTTATGCACTGGTCTCTCATATGTGAGAGGCTGCCTGGGTAGGTACCACCGCAATGTCTATTTCCGCCAAACAGCAGTATAAATGGACTGTTGTGTTTCGGATTGAAGGACATTATAACCAGAGTCACTACTGGACATATTGAGACTTAACATTTTATGTCTCAGGATGGCGAGTGCAGTAGAATGCCAAGCATTGCTTTTGTAATTCAAGGTGCTGTTTGGCTTAGCTAATGTTCATGAGCGGTCGTATCGTTTACCATCAGGCGAACGGCATGCTCGTCTCGCAATCAAGTGCTATGAAAAAAACAGATGATTATTTTGATTTTTTAAATTTAAAACAATAAGACAGAATTATTACAATAACTAGCTGTCGGGCCCGGCTTCGCCCGGGTGCAGATAGTTTTTGAGTCCAATCCACATCAAGAACATATTATTTCGCGTGTCTACTAACTATATTTCCCGCGTGCCGTCGACTATATTTCCCTTCCGTAGGAGAGGACATCCCGTGCCAACAATTTGAATTTGAAAGAGTAGAAAATATGTATATTTGGTTTCCTGACTCATCCTGACACTACATTTTTCGGGATA
Organism: Hyles euphorbiae; assembly: GCA_023078785.2. Classification (NCBI taxonomy): domain Eukaryota; kingdom Metazoa; phylum Arthropoda; class Insecta; order Lepidoptera; family Sphingidae; genus Hyles; species Hyles euphorbiae. The sequence continues at coordinate 21,080,105 of CM041040.1, forward strand.
AAAAGTAGCCTATGTGTTAATCCAGGGTGTCAGCTATCACTATACCAAATTTCATCAAAATCTGTTGAGCCGTTTTTTCATGAAAGAGTAACAAACATCCATACATACAAACTTTCACCTTTATAATATTAGTAAGGATTTAATAGACATGACATTATTTTCCTCCATAAAGTTATTGCGATTTCTTGCTACCAATGTTTGATTTAATTGGCAATGTGCCTCCCTGATAAAAGATAATGACACTGGCAATACTTAGAAAAAATTATAAAATTCATGAAAAACTCAACTCATACACTACAATGTTGGTAAGACGAAAACTTAAAGGTTTTTATTTTTTTATTAAATATTTTAGTTATTTTTGTCTTTTTAATGTTGATAGGAATTTAAATGAGGAAGATTTGGTCCCCACAAGGAATATGTTCTTTCTGATGACAATGAAATCGCTAAAATCGGCTAAAAGCTGCCGAAGATATTGGAGTATTCGCATTATTTTTCTCTCTATTAGCCTGGTTCCTAATTGGTGACCTTAAATGTGGTGCAAATTTGCTTCATTAACAAGAGAAACAGTGGCTCAAGTGAAAGCATTATTGGAAGAAGGACGACTCTAGGCAGCTATCCTTACCCCCAAACCACTAGCGAGAAGCCCTAAATTAACCACTGTATGGTGGCCTGCTCATCTTCATTTTTCTGGAGTATATTGATTATATGATTGGACAAAAGACCAATGGTGCTTTGTATTGTTCTTCAACGAGAGTAGAGTCAGTCTTTCCAGCAGCAACAAAAAAAAACCTGAGTTGGTTTTTGTTCAAAATGGCAGATGGCAGAGAGGTCTGATTGAAAACCCGATTACAAGCTTTTAATAAGGCATATTTAGGTTAACACTAAATATTGATGTTTTGTTTCTAATTGATCTAATAAAGAAAATGACATCAAATCTCTATTATTTTTTTGTCTATGTTACTAATTTATGACTGCTTTGACCATATTTTATAAAATAGGTGCAACAATAATCTTTTAATCTTTTAATTCTCTATCTGTATCAGCCCATATACGTCCCACTGCAGGGCACGGGCCTACTCTACAATCGAGAGAACGATTGAGAGTGGTTAGGCCATATAGTCCACCACATAGGCCTAGTGCAGGGTGGCGGACTTACATACCATAGAAATTCTTATAAATCGCTATGGTATGCAGGTTTCCTCACTATGTTTTCCTTCACGGTTTTAGTGCATGGAGATTGACTGTCATTACACCACATGACTGAAAAGTCAGAGGTGTGCCCTGAGATTCGAGCCCACAACCACCGTGAACATGTTGACAGCCGCGTCTAGTCCATTTATCAACAGGTCATCACGCTATTAGGTTATGCTCTAGTGCAATTTTTCGCAGTTAATTTCTTTAAATGCAATTCACAGACAGCAATTCATAAAGGTCTGCAAAGAAAGGGCTCTTCGCCATAATTTGCGATATAACCCTGCGCTATCTCTATCTGACACCAATGTACCACTACTTTTGGATATTCATTTAAAGTTATGTTAACAATCTTACCAGGATAACACTGTATTCTCCTGTTCCGTGGTTGCTATCGGAATCAGGGAAAAATGTGGCCAGAAGTAACATCTTGCATAGTTGTGTGAAAATGTAGAGACCTCCAGCGTATACACATTTAGAAAACGTCGCATACTCAGATCTGCAAGACAGATAAATTGTACAAATCTCTTAAAAGCAGCCAGTTAACCTAGTTATATTTTTTGAGTAACTTACATGCCAGAATACTTGTACGCCATATGATATGGCGCATAAACCAATGCCAAACAATTACCAAAATGGTATAAAGTCATCTTGGCTTCAATCTAATTGAATTTTAGTAAATAGAATTACTAATAATTTTATGATTTAATCCACCGTACGTAGCGTTCCAAAGACGAAATCTCCCCAAACTTCAAAGCTCAATAAATCTACTATCTCACTCCGGTATTATGAACGTTCATTTTCTGTTCCTTTCAGTTATGCTCAACATTCGGACTTGGTAGTCGGACCTTGTCACTCAGATTCAGAAGTGTCAAACCGTGATTAAAAGGCTGTCACGATCAAGAAGCTTATACCCAAATGGAGATTGCATTCCGTATATAAAAGTGAAGCACAAAAAGACCTCGAATGACGTTGCGACTGATTGCTATCCTTTTCTTTCGAGTGACAATGAATGAAAATGACTTTTTGTTCATTCATTGTCACTCGAAAGAAAAGGATAGCAATCAGTAGCAACGTCATTCGAGGTCAAATTTTTGTGCTTCACTTTTATATACGGAATGCAATCTCCATTTGGGTATAAGCTTCTTGGTCACGATAGTAACTAGTAAGTACGTTCCAAATCACCAAGAATCAAGATGGTAGGTAACTATTAACGTGGTGTTCTATGGATCTTTTACGATGTCCGTCCGAATGCATTGTTGTTATCCTGTTTTCAGAATATTACGAACAGTTATCTATTTTATTTTAGCACTATCAGCCCGAGCCAGCCGCGCTTGGTAGCTGATATTTTATCATACTTCTCCATACGAGATACATAGTATTTTTCGTAAAAACTTCTCGCTCCATCTCATCCTTTCTCATAATTTCGCATAATGTCTCATTCCTGAGATTAGCGGACACAAATAAACAAACTCTTCAGCTTTATATATTAGTGTCGATATAGATTTTCAGATATAGTAATGTACTCTGTGATATACAACGTGTAACAGGATTAATTCACAACCTCAGACACCCCAACTTTAAAATATTATTGCAATCATTGTTTATGCTTTGAAATCGTACTACCATAATTACAAAATCTTTTATTTATGAAATTAGTTATACCAAATGTAGGCACTTAACATGGTCACACACGCTCGCGGACACGCACACATGTACACAAGACCCATTCACACGAGTACCCACCTAACGCCGATCGCTGCGCCGCGCCGCGCCGCGCCGGCAGAAACAGCTGACAATAAACGAAATACAAATTACGTACGTAACTGATTACTGGGTGGTTTGGTAAACAAATAATTATTAATTTAATCTGTAAGCATAACATTTGTGTTTTAACTATAAAAACTAAATATTTTACGTACTAGATATAATGCGTACGAACCCAACATAAGACATGAATTTTGCATGAATCGGCTATAAAATATTATTAATTTTACTTCCGCTGAACTTAGTTCCTACAGGCGGTCAGGGTACGGGCGTCATTTATTTTGCATTACTAATGAATAAGATAATAAGATAACGCAATATCTAACAACGATAACTAGATAGGAAATCACAACACAACAAAATTAACTTACGTGTTATATGGCACTCATGCGGCGATTTCTTTTTAAAATATGTTCGAAATGTCCACCATCTTGATACACTTTGATGCACATTTGCGTAATTGTTCACGTAATTTATGTAAAACTTCAGTGTCACTTTTCACTTTTAGGAAGGCTACCACTATTCTATTTTCTAGTAGTCTAGTTATACCAGAGATTTATTACGTCCCCACAAAAGTCAAGAGGCGTCAAGTCAGGTGACCTAGGAGGCCATTGCACAGGTTCGCCGCGACCTATCCGGAGCTCTTCGAACTCAGCATCGAGATACTGTCGGACACTACACTGGTGCCGTGCCTGTTGTTAAATGTCCTGCACGCCAATGATACATTATCACCATACAAAGTCTCACCATTTCAGTGTATTAAATATTCGAATACCGAAAAGACATCGCGCGCGAAATTTATCGAAATATCTACTAAACACTTAAACACAAGTAGACACAGATAACTGCGGTGCACGACTGGATTTTTTTCACATAGTCGGTGCCCATTTAGGGATTGCAATAACGGAATATCCGACACACCGGGATTCCGCATACATTGTAGCAAAATTACAAACCGAATTTAATCACCATTTTAACGTACCGCGAAATTATTTTTCATAGAAATACCTACTTGTTGTTTCTTTTCATAGTGATTTTGTTACAATTTAATTTGTTTCATTTAAGTGCATGTCTTGCGCGGGATTTGGATCGCCCGGTCTTGCAAATACCGGGAGTATTTTTTTCGCGGCGCATCCCTATACCAATTGCCAAACCTTTTGATGTACCGCCGCGCCGCGCGCGCCATCGTTTGTCGGATGGATCAAATTGCATTAAACAATAGCTGCATCCCGCTCTATCTAGTTGTAGTTAAATGTGCGGAAAAGAGAATATGATAGTTATTTATTTTGGTAGCTTATTACGTTTATTCAGGCCTATCGTTGTGTGCGTTTGATTAATGATAGATTGCTTAAATAAACTTTATGACCATCGAAATAAAGTTCATTTTTGTTCATTATTTAGTTTATTAGAGTTTTCGTTTAGTGATTCATTTAAAAAGGATCTTATGTCCTGGAGTTACGTTTCAATTTCGTTTGTTCGGAGTACTAAATGAAGGTGTGTCTGTAATTTACTTGGTCTTAACTAATTATTTTGAAAAAAAAATACCTACCAAAAAAAATATTGATATCGATTCAGTAGCTGATTCTGAACGTACTACTTTCCGCTTTTACATTTAAATCTGTTACATGTTGTATAATATAATGTAATGGACATGTCAATACTATGAGATTATGAGTTTAAATTAAGTGTTTTCGGTTTATTTAGATGTTTAAAATATTTAGGGTTTCATGAGTACAAAAAATTATTTAAAAATTGACCTTCATAGTACGATTCAAGTCACGATTTGGGCAGGGAAAGCAATATTTAAATTGTTTCTTATTTTGTAAGTTTCATGTTTTCATGAGTTTTCATCATCATCATCATATCAGCCACAGGAAGTCCACTGCTGAACACAGGCCTCCCCCAATGATCTCCACAATGACCTGTTGGAAGCGGCCTGCATCCAGCGACTTCCTGCGACCTTAGTCAGATCGTCCGTCCACCTTGTAGGCGGGCGTCCAACACTTCGCTTGCCTGTACGTGGTCTCCACTCGAGAACCTTTCGGCCCCAACGGCCATCGGTTCTACGAGCTATGTGCCCGGCCCACTGCCACTTCAACTTGCCAATCCTATGGGCTATGTCGGTAACCTTGGTTCTCCTACGGATCTCCTCATTTCTGATTCGATCTCGTAGGGAAACACCGAGCATAGCCCGCTCCATGGCTCGTTGAGTGACTTTGAGCCTTTTAATGAGGCCCACAGTGAGAGGCCACGTCTCGGTGCCGTATGTCATCACTGGTAACACACAACTATCGAAGACTTTCGATTTTAGGCACTGAGGTATTTTGGACGAGAAGACGTCGCGAAGTTTCCCGAACGCTGCCCAACCGAGTTGGATTCGCCGATTGACCTCTCTCTCGAAGTTGGACCTGCCTAACCGGACCACTTGTCCTAAATAGACATATTCGTCTACAACTTCGAGAGTCGAGCCCCCAACTCCAATGGGGGTGGGCACAACATGGATATTCGACATGATCTTCGTTTTATCCATGTTCATTTTAAGACCCACCTGTTGGGAAACTCGATTAAGGTCTTCGAGCATAGTGCTAAGGTCTTCCAGCGATTCTGCCAAGACTACAATATCGTCGGCAAATCGAAGGTGAGTAATATACTCGCCGTTGATGTTGATGCCGAATCCTTTCCACTGCAAGAGCTTGAAGGCATTTTCCAGCGCGGCAGTGAACAGTTTCGGAGATATGACATCTCCCTGTCTCACCCCTCTCTGTAGTGGAATAGCCTTCGTGCTCTGATCCTGTACTCGGACCGACATGGTGGCGTTGTTGTATATACACCTCAACACTTCGATGTACCGATAGTCTATGTGGCACCGCTGAATAGACTGTAGCACAGCCCAGGTCTCGATCGAATCAAAGGCTTTTTCATAGTCCACAAACGCTAAACAAAGCGGCAAGTTATACTCCTCGGTTTTTTGTATAACCTGCCGTAGCGTATGAATATGGTCTATGGTACTAAAGCCTTTTCGGAAACCGGCTTGTTCGGGAGGCTGGAAGTCATCAAACCTGCCTTCGAGACGATTTGTGACCCTTGAAAACAACTTATAGACATGGCTCAGGAGCGAGATGGGCCTGTAGTTCTTCAGCAAAGTGTTATCACCTTTTTTGAAGAACAGTACCACCACGCTCCTGCTCCATGCCTCCGGCGTTGAGCCCTCGAGGAGAACGGAATTGAAGAGCCTCTGAAGGACTTTCAGTACCGGCGTTCCGCCCGCTTTCAGAAGCTCTGAAGTGATTCCGTCCTCACCCGGCGCCTTGTTGTTTTTAAGTTGTTTGAGGGCCATCTCAATCTCAAACAGGCTGATGTCCGGGATATCATCGCTAAAGTGTCGGATTAACTCGGCTCTCGGGTCTTCGGCCGAGCTAACAGTAGGTTTGGCAACCGAGGTGTAAAGCTGTCCGTAGAACCTCTCGATCTCCCTTAATACCTCTGCCCTCGTCGATACCACGCGGCCGTCTTCCGTCTTCAGCCTAGACAACTGGCTTTGCCCAATAGACAAGTCTCTTGCAAACACTTTGGAGCCTCCGTTCCGCTCAATTGTCTCCTTAATGCTCACAGTATTGTGAGCACGGACATCGTGTCGCAAGGACTTCCAGATCCGTCTATTGAGCCGCCGATATGTTTCGGCGTCAACGGAAGACTGCAGCGTCAAAGATCGAGGTTCGGCCATGAGGTCAAGAGTGTGGATCGAGAGTTTTTGTGGTCTATCTCTACGGCGAGGTCTAAAATACTTAGATCCCACCGTATGGATAGCTTCTACCAAACCGCTGTTTAACTCGTCCACTGCAAGGTTTTCTTTTAGACAATCAAAGCGATTTGTCAACTCGAGTTGAAAGTTCTCGGGGTTTTGGATATGGGCGCGAGTAGGTCGGAGCGTAGACTTCATCAAGCGGCGCCTTTCTAATTGGACGTTGATATTCAATGTGCCCCTAACCATTCGGTGATCACTACCGGTTTTCACCCTGTTGATCACAGAGACATCACTGAACATCCGTCTATTCGTCGTCAAGATGAAATCTATCTCATTTCTCGTAGAACCGTCAGGACTCAACCAGGTCCATTTCCTGTGAGGCGGCTTCTGGAAAAAAGAGTTCATCGCGAAGAGTCCCTCTTTTTCCAGAAAGTCGGCCAGGCTCTGACCCCTGAGGTTCCGTTGCCCATGTCCAAATTGCCCCACTTTCAAATCTGCATCGCTTCTCTTGCCCAACTTTGTGTTGAAGTCCCCCATAACAACATTGAAGTAGGTTTTGGAAGTATGTGTGGCCCGACTAATGTCCTCATACATCTCCTCTACTTCTTCATCTGGGTGTGTCGAGGTCGGCGCGTATACCTGTATGACGTTCAACGAATATCTTTTGGATATTCTGAGTATAAGGTATACTACCCTGCTCGACACACTTTCGATGGATACGATGTTGTTGATGAGAGACCTGTGGACGAGAAATCCGACACCTCCTCGGGACTGTTGGTCGTCCCCCCGGTAGAAGAGCAGGTTACCAGACTTCAGGGTTATCGTATCCTCCCCGATTCTTCGGACTTCCGATAACCCCAGAATATCCCAGTGTAACCCGCTCAATTCTTCTTCCAGTTCGACAATCTTCTCGTCTGTCCTCAAAGTGCGTATGTTGTGTGTTACCAGGGCCAGTCGTCGTCGGGGGTGGTAGCCGGGGCCAACCCGGGGATTCTTAGCACCCCCTGCCCCACCGTAACCATGGCTGCTACCATCGCCAGGAATAGTGGGACTGCCGGGGACTGGGGGCCTGGTTAATTTTTGTGTCGCCATTGAGGGGTATTTGCCAATACTCGCCACGCTTGGCAGGCGGGTTGGCGAGCGCAGGAGGGGACTCGCGCTGACGACGCTGCTGCCCATCATCAGCGGGGGAAAGGGAATAGGGTTTGTGAGTAGAGGATATAATGGGAAAGGAGAGTATGGCCTGTAGGAGTGGATACTGCAGTCATGGAAGGGAATGTTTGTAGTGACTGCAGTAGCTCGGGGGGCCGAGGTCGCGTACTCGTAGCACCTATTCTAGGAGCACCCCTGACCTTATGAGTGAGGGACCTCATGAGTTTTAGAATTTCACATTTAAGGGAGGATTCGCGGGGGCGGGAGGACTAAAGTTTGTGTTGGAATATCGGGATTTTAAAATGTGAACTTCAAAATTGGGATTGTGTCTCCTTAGCTTAGAGAGGATTACACCCATATTCTAAGATGTTCCACGAAAATGACTCGACCCCACTCGGCTTTAATTGAAGGACCCTTCGCTTAACCTGCACGGGACGTGGAGGTGGAGCGAAAGGTACTGACGACCCAACCAGGCAGTGATCGGTAGTGCCCAGAGGCGTACTAACGGTCACACGATACCCGGCCGGGTGACTCACCAGCAGAATGTCCAGCAGAGAAGGCTCATGACCCGCCACATCCGGGATCCTGGTGGGCTGCTTCACCAGCTGTGTCAAGTCATGAGTCAGAGCGAATGCATGGGCAGTCCTACAACAGTCAGTCAGTCTTGGAGGATCCCAGCCACAATTCGTGATGTGCATTGAAATCTCCCAAGACCACCATTTCGTCCGACGGAAACTGCGCCTGCGCGTCATCAGCCACTTGGCTAAGATGCTTGAACAGCCGAGTCGTCTCCTCGTCGACGTTGTGTGACCTGTAAAGGCACACGTAGATGCGGCTCAGGGAACCAAAATCCACGTGCACCCACAGAGCGGAGAAGGAGGGGTCCTCCATGCAGCTCTGACGGTGACAGCAGATGTCCGATCGAACAAACAAGCATACACCGGCTTTAGGCTTTAAGTTTTCTTCAAGCGAATAACCGGGGTACAGCAAGTAAGAATTGTCGGCCGGACAACGAATCTGCGTCTCCGTCAAGAAGAGCAAAGCAGGCCGGGTCGTCTCGAGATGGTGGTGGACGGCATTGAGGTTCGTATGGAGACAGCGGATGTTGGCGAACTCCATCGCGAACGAGGTGATGGGGTTATGCACCGCTGAAGGACCTGCTCTGTTTATACGCACTGTCATAAAGTAATAGATGGGATGGGTTCGGTGAGGAGGCCGAGCTTCAGGCCGGGCACTAAGAAGACCGAATGAACACCGAAAAGAAATAGTCGACAGGAGCGGAATGGATCCGCTGGACTGAAGGGCCCCCTTTCTCTCCCGGAATGGGCCGCCGGGACCTAACATCCGGTCACCAACCGGCACGACGGACCCACCCAAGATTATGCGCGGCATGGTGAGGTAGCCTCTCGTGGTGGTTAACCACGATTGGGCTAGAGTGAGCGTAGCCAGCCATGGGCTCAGGGTTGGGCAAAAGTCTAAAATAATATTTAAGAAGCAAACTATCCAAGTCGTTATTTTTTTTTCTATTGACCAAATTGGTCAATGACAAATACATAATTATTTTCTAAAATAATAATGTATACTCTTTTATTTTTAAAGGCTTATGATACGCGAGGGATTAAATTATTATTTTTGCAAAAACTAATGGATTTACCAGTTACCACCTAAATACGATGATATTTAAAAAATCACAAAAAAATTGACGCGTTTTTTTTGCGAAACTTTTACTTACATTATGTTTATAATGTGATCATGCAGGCCATGATCCATGATGATGATAGGACAGGTCCTAGTATAGGTGCTACGAGTACGTGACCTAGGCTCCTGAGCTACTAAAGTCACCCAACCTTCCCTTCCGCAACTGCAGTATCCACTCCTACAGGCCTTACTCTCCTTTCCTACAACCTTCTATACGTATTCCCAAAAAATCTTATTTCCTTTCCCCGATTAATGAAGGGCAGCAGCGTAATTAATGCGAGTCCCATACTGTGTTCATGGCCAACACCCACAATGGCGACAAAAACAGAGACCAGATTCCCAGTCCCTGGCAGCCTAACTATTCCTGGCTTCCTTTTTTTTATTGCATTGAATGGCGACACGGGCATGCCGTTCGCCTGATGGTAAGCGATGCGACCGTTCATGAACAGTAGCAAAACCAAACAACACCTTGAATTACAAAATAATGCTTGGCATTCCACTGCGCTCGCCATCCTGAGACACAAGATGTTAAGTCTCAATATGTCCAGTAGTTACTCTGGCTACAATGTCCTTCAATCCGAAACACAACAGTGCATTTAAACTGCTGTTTGACGGGAGAAATGGACATTGCGGTGACACCCACCCAGGCAGCCTCTCACATATGAGAGACCTACCACCAGTGAACCCTTCCTTAACTATGACCTGCCTTTGACAGGTGGTAAGTAATCCTCGGATTGACTCCAGCTACCATCCCCGACGACGACTGGCTCTGGTAATACATAACATACACATGTTGAGGACTGATGAGAAGATTTTCGAAATGGAAGAAGAATTGATTGGGTTACACTGGGACATTCTGGGGTTATCGGAAGTCCAAAGAGACGGGAACGATACGATAATCCAGAAGCCTGGTAACCTGCTCTTCTACCGAAGGAACGACCAACGGTCCCGAAGACGTGTCGGCAATCTTGTCCACAGATGTCTCATCAATAATATCATATCCATCGAAAGTGTGTCAAGCAGGGTTGTGTAGATGAAGTAGTAGAGGAGATGTATGAGAACATAAGTCGGGCCATATATACTTCCAAAAACCTACTTCAATATTGCATTAATTTTGAATTTCAAAGCCAAGTTGGGCATGAGAAGCGATGCAGAGTTGAAAGTGGGGCAATTTATACATGGGCAACGGAAGCCCAGGGGTTAGAGGCTGACCGACATTCTGGAGAAAGGGGGTCTCTTTGCGATGAACTCTTTTTTCTAGAAGCCGCCTCACAGTAAATGGACCGAAGAAACCGACCGAGAAACGACATAGATTTCATCTTAACGACGAATAGACGGATGTTCGGTGATATGTTTGTGATCAACAGGGCAAAAACTGCTAGTGATCACCTAATAGTTAGGCGCACATTAAATATCAATTTCTAATAAGAAAGAAAGAAGGTTTCGCTTGATGAAGTCTACGCTCCGACCTACTCGCGCCCATATCCAAAACCCCTAGAGCTTTCAACTTGAACTAACGAATCACTTTGTTTTCTAGGTGAAAACCTTGCAGTGGATGAGCTAAACAGAGGTTTGGTAGAAGCTGTCCATACCTATAAGTCCTTGAGATACGATGTCCATGTTCACAACACTGTGAGCATTAAAGAGAAAATTGAGAGGAACGGAGGCTCCTAAGTGTTTGCAAGAGACTTGTCTATTGAGCAAAGCCCGTTTTCTAAGGTAAAGAAGTACGGTGGCCGCGCAGTGTTGACGAGAGAAGAGGTATGAAGGGACATCGAGAGGTTCTACGGACAGGTTTACTCCTCGATCGCCGAACCTACTGTTAGCTCGCTTGAAGATCCGAAAGCTAAGTTGATCCGGCACTACAGCGATGATATACCGATTTGCCGACGATATTGTAGTCTTAACAGAATCGCTGGAATACCTTAGCACTATGCTCGAAAACTTCAATCGAGTCTCCCAACAGGTGGGTCTTAAAATGAACATGGACAAAACGAAGATCATGTCGAATGCCTATGTTGCACCCACTCCCATCGGAGTTGGGGGCTCGACTCTTGAAGTTATAGACGAATATGTCTATTTAAGATAAGTGGTCCGGTTAGATAGGTCCAACTTCGAGAGTGAGGTCAATCGTGGAATCCAACTTGGTTGGGCAGCGTTCGGAAAACTACGCGACGTCTTCTCGTGCAAAACACCTCAGTCCCTTAAATCGAAAGTTTTCGATAGTTGTGTGTTGCCAGTGGTGACATACGGCACCAAGACGTAGTCTCTCACTACGGGTCTTATAAGTAAGTTCAAAGTCACTCAACGAGCTATGGAGAAGGCTATGCTTAGGGTTGAAATGAAAGCATTAGGAGAACTAAAGTAACCGGACATAGCCCAGCGGATTAGTAAGTTAAAGTGGCAATGGGCGGGGCGCATAGTGCGGAGAACTGATGAACTGATGGCCGATGGGGCCAAAAAATTTCGAATGGAGGCTATATAGCGGAAAGTGCAGCGTAGGACGTCCTCCCACAAGGTGGTGAGACGACCTGGTAAAGATCGCGGGACGTCGCTAGACGTAGGCTGCCTCCAACAGGTGATTGTGTAAATAATTAGGGGAGGCCTATATTCAGCAGTGGACTTCCTTTGGCTGATGATGGATAATGTTTTTACAAAAACTAGCACCCAGCTTCTTTTCGGTTCTAGTCTTGATATACCCTGCGATGTATAATTCGAATTCACCAAAACATTTTCTTATTGCTCACCTTCCTACCCCACGAATTCTTACATCTAAAATGGGTCACTAACTTCAGCCGTTTGGCCTCTAAGGATTAGAAAATTAGTTAATCAATTAATTTAAATGTTTATATATATCCATAGTACTTTGGGGCAAGTGCCCCACCCTGCCCTACCGTGGCTACGCCTATGCTCCTGTACTGTACCGTGGGCGGCCAGCGGACAACCGTTTCTACGCGTCTCCCTGGCCGGCGGGTCAAATCCCTCCCATCGACCGCGAACCAAAAAGACTCTCATGTCGCAGGATGGCGAGCGTCATCGGGTGAACGGCTTGCTCGTCTCGTCATTCATTGCAATAAAAAAAAAAAAAAAAAAATTGTGTTTGTTCGCCAAGGCAATAAAAAATGCAAACGATTATGGTCAAGTTATACTAATTATACTATTGTACTTTATTAGTTTTTGTAAAACACCGTAAAATGGAACGTTTCAGATTGGCATATTTCGCGGGAATCGAGATGATCCCGTTTTAAAATTATGTTCTTTTCTTATTCAATATTTTAGTACTTATTTGTAACTTTATATAAGATAATTTTTGAATACTTTCGTTGAATATTTAATATATTATTATTATAAAGATGAAGGTTTTAAAAATAACCGCATCCAAATGACTTCAAAAGATTTTGAAAGTAAGTGAAAGTTTAATGCTGTAATCATTTAAAATTTTAATTTTGCCTTAGATTAATGCATAAGTGCATGATAAAAAAAAAGTGGTTTTATTTTACAATAAGTATGGGTATTTGTTTTTTCTTCTTCCCAAAGTTTTAAATATTGGTAATAAATATTTGGAACACAATATCCAAATTTATAGGAACAATAGATATACCTAATACAAAATATTAAAAAAATCGTGTTAGATTATAATATATAATTTGAAATACATTTTAGGGACGGCGCTTGGTCATACCATTAAGGAAAGGGATGCAAAATATAGGGTGGCTGTTAAAAAAGGGGTGAGTTGTTTAACCCTTTCGTTTTTTAGCACACGCGCAAAGGAGCAAGGGGTTTGTCGTCCAATAGTAAAGCAGTATTTGGCAATTTTTGAATTTATTTGTATGTTGTGAAGACCGAGAACTGGCCGCTGGCTGGTCCGTTGAATTGGTCCGACAGTGCCTTGTAGTTACCATTCACAGGTACCAGTGTTTCTTTGTGCGGATGTATTTTTTTGTTTATTTAAGCTTATATAGTTGTTTTATATTTTTAAGTTTAGATAACTCAAGGTATTCGCTAAGAAGTTATGGTTCTATGAAAAAAAAACATTAAATATAAGTGTAATTTGGTTGATTCATATTATGATGGATTATAAATCAGGTGAGTTTATTGTTTTCTCTTTTACGGCATTGATTGTTCTAGTAATCCTATTTTTCCAGAGTAATGTAGGTTTATGCCTAAATTTATTTTTGGTCTTATGTACAAAAATATGTATCAGAGAAATATGGTATCTTTCAAGGTACATTAATAATAAAATAAGATTTTGTGTTATTTAGTACACATTTTGGGAAAAATCTTTGTTGGTAATTGGAGTTTTTGTAGCTGTGTCAAATCAGTAATTTAAGAGAACCTAATATTTTAATTTTAATGTTGAAGGTAAAACTTATTTATAAATTTTATATCTTCTTTTATATTTCAATGTTGCTTTAATAAAAAATTATTGTGTTTAGGATATTTTTGATGTAAAAACTCTTCAAAATAAAAAAATATTATACAGAGAGTTAGCCTCATTATATTTCTAAAAACACAATGGTCTGTTAATGTAATAGGTACAAATTGATTAAACTTATTGAGAGCTCAGGATATTCAAAAGGCTTTCTGATTTTTAGTAGTTAATTAAGTTCTATATTAAGTCCAACATTAGTACTTTTATAATAATTTTGATGCTTTATTTGACATATGGATAATCTATCCAATTCAAATTGAAGTTTTTATATAAGAAAGTTTGAAAAGTATAGATACGTTAATAGAAGATAAGTAGGGAGGGTCAAAAAAACTGTTCTTTTTCTCTAATGCCATTGAAATGTCGATTTATGGTTGATAGACAATTCATAAAAAAACACCATATATTATGAGTTCATTATTTTAATGGAAAGGTCCTCCTCATTACAGTTAAAGTTTTTTCCTCAGTCCAATATGAAAAAAAGTATCTCATGATTAATTGATTGTTCAAAACATCGTTATATTAACAATTTAGTAGGAAATTTACCACCCTACAAAAAAAAGTTATGTTAATTTCGTAAACTTACTATTTTAACTAATGGAAGGTGAAGTTTTAATAAGTGTAATACAAATTTCATCTTTGCTCATGAATTTCATGACTCGTAACCGAATAAGCACCATAGACCAAAAAGTACTAAAATGGACAGTACAATTTTTTGTAGAAAAATCAATTGCTCTGTAAAAATGGTCACTTATATTTTTTCCATTATATTAAACGTTTGAAATATATTCATTATTAAAAATTATTGTGTATGGATATTAATAGGTTTTAATAAATCGATTACTTATTTCGATTTAATTATGAATTCCGAATAAACTGATACAATTATGGCTTGATTAGATCAGAAAAAAGCTTAAAATAAAAGTTTTCGCTATAAAAAAATAGTAATACAGTCATGATTTAAAATTATTCATAATATTTAAAAAAACTAAGATAGTTTAATATTACATACATTTTTTTCTTTTAAAAATAGACAATGATAGCAATGCGGAGGACCTTCTCATTGAATCTAAAAGTTAAAATATTTTTACATACATACATAAACTCACGCCTTTTTCCCAGAAGGGGTAGGCAGAGGTGCCAGAACACCCACATTTCGCCTGGTATGTTCCGTCCCACAATGTGATAGGTGGCGAGCCTATCGCCATATCGGGCACAAATTCCTGACTCTGGACTGATAATGAATAGAAAAATCCAATATCACTTTGCCCAGCCCGAGATTCGAACCCGAGACCTCAGCTTTGTAACCGTACCTTAGTACAACTACGCCACCGAGGCAGTCTTCTATTCAGCTATGACACTATCTTTTATTTCACCCCTTTAATGCTGTTATAAACAATAAAAAAATACATTTTGGCGGATTAATAAAAATGTGATGAATGTCACGGAGTTAAAAGAGTGGGTCAAAAAGAAAACCGATCAAAGTATTCAATCGCATCCACATCGTTCAATTCTCGCTGCGAAATTATTTTTTTTCAAATACAGGGTATCAATATTGCTACCGAAAACGAAGCCGGGTGGTAGTCTAAGCGACAAATTAGTTATTAATAGTGTCTTTGTTTATTTTTGTACACCACAAACACTGCAACAATCATGTGTCAAGATGTTGTGGTCAATATATATTATTTTTGACCACGAAACTAACAAAATTGTATTAAAATGTATAAAAATGCGTACATCAAAAATTTTTCAAACCTAATGACATTCTTAAAAGTGCCTTTTTTTGGTTTTAATCCAAATTGTCACCACATTGTACTCTATTTTGCCAAGTTATAGAGGTGGATAAGGATGGCCGTTTAAAAATTTCAACCCCTATTCGTCTCTTTAGGGTCGAAAACAAATCACCCATGACATATTTTTAATAATTTTTCTACGATTTCTCGTAAAATAAGCTATCTGAGGAGTTATAATCCCAATGTTAAAGGTCATATTTAAAAAAACCCGGTGTTCCCAAACGTTCTCTCCCTCCCTCCCTTCTTTATCTAACATTCTACCCGTAACTGTGATAATAATTCATGAAAACCTAATTAATAACATCTTATGAAAACCGAATTAATAAACCTTATTAAAATATTCATGAAAACTATTAAAAAAAAATTTCTCGACGAGAGTCTTGAATTGTAACATCAAGCTCAATTTTTAAGGTATTGTTTGTACCCACGAAACCCTGCATATTTTTACATCAAAATAAGCCGAAGAAACATAATGAACTCAACTGCCCGCGTGCCATTATGCCATATTTAAAAAAAAAACTCAACAATTATGGGTATTTATTGTTTTGTGCGGGACCCTAATTTGTTTTTCAAAAGTTACTCTTTAAAAACATATCAATTTCTCAGTGAAAGTCCAGTCAAAATCGGTAAAAGTGTTGGTAAACGGACTAGACGCGGCTGCCAACATGTTCACGGTGGTCGCAGGTTCGAATCCCAGGGCATACCTCTGACTTTTCGGAGTCACGTGTGTATTGATAGTCAATCACCACGCACTAAAACGGTGAAGGAAAACATCGTGAGGAAACCTGCATACCATAGCGATTCATAAGAATTTCTATGGTATGTAAGTCCGCCAACCCGCACTAGGCCAGCGTGGTGGACTATATGGCCTAACCACTCTCAATCGTATTCTCGATTGTAGAGTAGGCCCGTGCCCTACAGTGGGACGTATATGGGCTGATACAGATACTATATTGGTGGTAGGTCTATCATATGTAAGAGTCCACCTGGGTAGGTAGTACCGCAATGTCTATTTCTCCAGTGAAACAACACTGCGTAATTGCACTGTTGTGTTTCGGATTGAAGCACATTGTAGCCAGAGTAACTAATTACCTGGACATATTGAGACTTAACATTTATGTAGGTATTAGGATCGCGAGCGCAGTGGAATGTTGCTACTGCTTATGAGCGGTCGCATCGCTTACCATCAGGCTCGTTTCGCCATACAACGCAATAAAAAAACCACGAAATTTTCCGGGATAAAAAGAAGCCTATGCATTAATACAAGGTATCAGCTACCTCTGTACAATACAATACAATAATTCTTTATTGCACACCAAATTACAGTATTGAGCTTAAATATACTATGTTATGTTTGGTAATACAATGGGCGGTCTTATCGCTAAAAGCGATTTCTACCAGACAACCGTGGGATGGAGAATATTGGAAATAGTTGTAGATGGCGGTAAACAATAAAGAAAGAAAACAAAAAGGTAAACTATCTAATAGCATACTAATACTTAAATACCAAAATCAAATAAACTAATACATATTTAAAAATAATACTAATAATTATAACAAAATACATAAATAACGACAAGAAAGGTGGCACTATAGACTTTTCAGATAGTGGTTTCGTACCTGATTTTGAAATGTGTGTATAGTTTTTGAGCGTTTTATATCTAATGGTAGTGCGTTCCAAAGCCGGACTGCTTGAACGGTAAAAGATTTGTCATAATAAGAAGAAGAATGGGAGGGTGTTTTGAGAAGGAGGGTTTCGGAGGAACGTAAGGATCGGGAATGGGTGTGGTGTAAAAACTCAAAACGGGATTTCAGGTACTGAGGAGCAACAGGGTTAAATAGGATATTATATAAAAGTGATAGGATATGAGCATTCCGGCGAAGACGAATAGGTAACCATTTCAGCTTTCTGCGATATTCGGATATGTGATCAAATTTACGTAGTCCATATATGAATCTGATACAATAATTTTGTAACCTTTCGAGTCTATTTAGCTGTTCTTCAGTTAAATCTAGATATGAGGCGTCAGCATAATCTAAGATCGGGAGTAAAAGGGATTGTGCAAGCATGACTTTAGTGGCTGTAGGCAAAAAGTTACGCAACCTTTTGAGAATCGAAGCAGAGGCGTAAAGTTTGCGGCTCAATTCTGCAAGGTGAGGGACCCATGACAAGTTTCTGTCGAGAACAATCCCAAGATCTTTCACAGTTTTACTAATCTCAATACGGGTTCCATCAAACATTACCTGTGGAAGATGAAACCAGTCAACTTTTGAGATAATTCTTGAGCTACCGATTATAATTGTTTGAGTCTTAATCGGGTTAACTCTTAGGCCGTAAGACTTGCTCCAGGTAGTAATTTTGTGTAAATCACTGTTGGTAACATATATAGCGGCTGACAAATGTTCTACAGGAGCCTGGGTGTAAATTTGTAAGTCGTCTGCGTAAAGGTGGTAGGAAGAAGTAAGTTGTTGGGAAATAGAATTAATAAAAACTGAAAAAAGAAGAGGAGATAAAACGCCGCCCTGGGGAACACCGGCAGTCGTGGCACACCAAGATGAGTAATTCTCATCGATGCGAACACGCTGGCGGCGCCCATACAGGTAACTACGAAACCAAGCAATTACCGTAGGAGATATGTTAAGAGAGCGCAAAATCTCTAGAAGAACGTCGAAGTCTACGTTATTGAACGCATTACTAAAGTCGAGCAGTGTCAGAACTGTCAACTTTCCATCAGCCATGCCACTACGGATATCGTCAGTTATCTTGACAAGAGCTGATACGGTACTGTGGCCGGGACGGAACCCAGATTGAAGAGGATTAAGCAAATTATTGCTACTGAGGAAAGAGGAAAGTTGTTGATGGATAAGTCGTTCAAGAAGTTTGGAAAAAAAGGGGAGGATGGAAATAGGTCGGTAATCGGAGAAGGTGGAAGGATTTGTTTTCTTAGGTAGAGGTATAATGTGGGCTTCCTTCCATGCGGAAGGAAACATACCACAGGTGACGGAAAAGTTAAGGATGTGTAGGATAATAGGTAGGATTTCGTTTAATATGGGAAGTATCATTCTGCGGCTAATTCCATCACTGCCGACTGCGTTGGAAGAAATGGCTTCGACATTCTTCTTAACATCACATTCAGTAAATTGCTTAAATAAAAATGGAACTTGGTTAGTCACGGGAGCTAATGAAAGTGAGTGTAGAGTAGCAGCTTTTGCGGGGCCATCAAAATTGGCGGAAGATGAGAAATGTTGATTGAGTGTATTCATATTAAGATCCTTTGAAGTAACATTTTGACGAGATTTACCTACTCCCAGTGACCTTAGAAACCTCAAAATATTGGAAGGGTCTTCCTTCTCTAAAGAATTATGAATATGTCGGCGTTGTGCATCCCTACACACCTTATTGCAGAAATTTCGACATTCTATATATGTTGATCTGTTATGATCACTTGGTTTACGCTTATAACGAGCCTTGGCTAACACCTTTTTATGTATGATAGCTTTGATTTCAGATGTAAGCCGTGGCGCAGGTGAATGTTTCATTTTGACTGACCGTAGTGGAGCATGCATATCATAAAATTTAATTAAAGTAGAATTAAAAATTTCTACTTTTTGGTCAATCGTCGTTGCATTGTAAACACTAGACTAGTCTAGACCACGAGCATGGCTACGCAGATTATCAGTGTTAATGCCACCAAAATTGCGCTGCAAAAGAACTTTAGGCTTAGCCTTGGGCGGACGAATTTTATATGAAAGATATATTAAATCGTGATAAGAAAATGCGTCCGCTGCACACTGTCCATGTTTAACAACATGAGACAGTGAGGACACAATTATTAGATCCAGAAGGGATGCTGAGGAATTTGGGAAATGATGAGTGGCATTTAAGGGAAGGATATTCAGGTTGTTACTGCAAACCACATTTTCAAAACTGGATGACCGGTAATCCTGCTTCAGTAAACAGGTGTTAAAGTCTCCCATTATTATCGTGTGATTATATAAAGGAGAAAGTTCTTCTAAAAGTTTATCAAAAGCCGGAAAAAAAATTATATGAATTGAAGGACAATAGTATACGCCAAGTAATATTTTGGTATGTGACAAAGTTATTTCTATAAATAAATGTTCACCAGCGTTAGCAGGAGGTGGCTGCGTGGACATACTCACCAATGAATAAGGAATATGTGACCGGAGGTATATAGCCACACCACCACCACCATAACCAACGCGGTCATTACGAATGAGCTGAAAACCAGGTAATGAATAAGAGGTAGAGGGGAGACAAGGTTTCAGCCAGGACTCGGAAACCAGTATAGCATGAATGTCACTATGCTCAAAAGACGCCATCATATCAGTATAATGAGCCGGAATGCTTTGGGCATTTATGTGGAGGATGTTAAAGTTTTTAGGCACGTCAAACAAGAAAGAATTGATATTATTTTCCAAGCTTGGAAAACTACAAAAACTATCAGAATTGGTGTCGGAAGAACAGATAGACACAAACTCATCGGTACTATCATACGCCATAATTTGTCGATAAATATAATAAAATGTTATACACAAATAATAATAACTATTCTATAATTAATACCTAGATACAAATAAATATATAGAAAGACTACCAATAGTTGTCCACCCACCAGCTGTGTCTTATACATATTTTAAATAAAATCGTTACATACAGTACATTAAAAACAAACTAAAATGTGAAAAAAAAATAAATAACAAAAACAATTAAAAAAAAAAACAAAATCAAATTATCGACAATAATCAAATCAAACAGCAATAATAAAACACAAAAAGGCATTAAAAAGAAACTTATGGGTGATTATACAAAAGTTGGGTAACTTTTGAGGATATTTTGTTTACTATAATAATTAAATCAAATTATAACAAATTCGGGTGCATATGATGACAAATCTAATGATTATATTGTTCCAAATCGGGCCAGTCACTTTTTTAAGTAAATTATGAGATATTTAAAATTTTCTGAATTTGACTGCCAGGGGACTGACGAGGCTAACATAGTACTGATAAAGTACACAATTTTCTAAGAATCATAATGAAATTTAATAAGAATTAGTACAAATCTCTTAGTTTTAATAATGGCACATGTCTTTTAAGTATTCAAATCACTTAGCAACAATTAAAAATAATTATAAAATTAAAATAAACGTAAATACCAATATCTTCGGCAGCTTTAACTGATTTTAGCGATTTCATTGTCATCGGAAAGAACATATTCCTTGTGGGACCAACTCTTCTTCATTGAAATGCCTATCAACACTAAAAATATACAAATAACTAAAATATTTTATGAAAAAATAAAAACCGACTTCAAAACAAAAACCACAAAAAATATTAAAATAATAAGTACCACTGCAAAGCAAAAAATAATATTTATTTCATTGTACTTGTGCATGTTGATTAATTTGCTTAATGACTTGACTAGCCAACAAATCAAAATATATGCGTAACTTAATATTTTATTATTTTTTGGTTTTTAGTGGTTTTTTGTTTTGAAGTAGGTTTTTATTAAAAATTTTAGTTATTTCCTTAAGTACTGAAGTTTTGGTTTTTCTTTGTATTCCGCTAATTTAATGGGGCACTTTTAATTCTGGCCAAGCGAGCCTTTTCGGCTTCCTTTTTTTTTCTAATCTTCTTCCCTGGTCAAATTGCTTTTAGTGTGCCGTATGATATTCTAAACTGAAATATAAAATAGAAATGCTTATACACGGTAGCAATTAAGATAAAAGTGCTCTAAAACAACAACAAAAAGCAGTACTATGGAGACAATTCAATCCTCTAGCGCGATACCTGACAAAGGACTGACGCCAGCGGATTGACGAAAAAGACATAATTTGAGGTTATAATCAGAACTAATGTTTTTTTGATAATTTCGAATATCAACAAACTACATTTTAACAAATCATAGTTAATTATGTATAAATGATAATAAACCTCAGATTAACAAGAAAATAACGACCCACCACGGGACTGAAATTTTGACTGGCTTTGCATGTGTATAGAAGACAAACACAACCCAAGAACTCGTACAGTTATGGCGGCCGTCAAATTGTGCTGTCCGCAACTAACTTCATTACCAACATTAATACATAAACAGGGATTTGACCTTGACTCGGTGATATATGGCGAGAATTTCAAATTTAAAGAACACACAACGGACTGACGGATGAAAACAAACACAAAGTTTCTTATTTTTTTTTTAAATAAATTGGAGAACATTGCATTATGAAAGTTGTAGTATATAATACTATGTTCATCACAGATTGTAGTAAATTAGTAAGTTTTCTTAAATCAATGATAATGTTTAATAGATAGTCACTTGATTGTTGGTTTTCGGGATTGTGACATGCCAAAGGACTGATATTTTAAGTATTAATTTTGTTTTTTTATTAACTTGTATTTAAAATGAATAAGTGAAATTGGGTGACCATATAAAGGACTTTTCATTGTTTTAAAATAAGTTGTTATTTCAATAAAATATAATAAGATTTTGTATATATTGGCTGATGACAGCGAGTTACCCAATTTTTGTATATTCACCCTTATGCTGAAAATCTGCTATCTTATTGTGAAAAAGGAACGTACACAATCAAATGAAAGGGACGGTAGGAAATATAAAGAATTATGAAGGTATATAAAAAAAATTAATATGTAAGTACAAAGAACACGATGTTGTTTTGATTATGTTACTAGTCGGTAATTGATAGCTATCAAGCAAAATTAGTTCGTGTACTGTTACTTTCTAACTGCTCGTTTCGCCGTGTACCGAATTTCTTCAAAATTTATTTGGTGATTAAGCGGAAAGATTAAGGACTCTTTCCGCTCATCCTGGGGCATGAGCAAGGGTTTATCCCCCGGGAACATAAAATACTCCGGGATAAAAAGTAGCAGACGTGTTAATCAAAGGTATCACTTATCAGATACCTCCATACATTTCATTAAAATTGGTCCTACCGTTTGAACGTGAAGAAGTAACAAACACACAAAGGAGAATGCCTATTCGTACTATCGCGCGGTAAAAAATGTCATTGATCCCGATATTGATATTACTTAAAACTAATTATGAAATTTATTATGCTTCGGCTTAAAAAAAATCCTGTATTATATCGGACGACAGATTAGAAAAAAGTTAAGTAATTATCATTAACGAAGAATGCCCATTTTACTATGAAACTTAGAATTGGTGTGAAGATTGTTGTCCCTCGATGAAACCTACTTTTTTGTGTACTAGAGACTGTCCCGCCCTCACACCCGCCACTGCAACTCCTGTAAGCCAGGATCAACAGTGGCACGCAATGTAATGACACCGAGCATTGAAACTCGGCGAGTCTCCGGGAATGTCTAACTTGTCTTTAACCCACAACGAAATTAATAGGAGGAGTTGGAAATAAATAATGTCCACTTCCCTCCGTGCATAACGGGTGACAAAACATTGAACTAAAGAGGTAAATAACCTCCCAAAAAGACTTTTACAGTCGGAGAAGCCAGCTGTAAAGCACCACGGAATTCTACTGAATTATTACATTTAAATGGGACCTATTGTGTGAGCTGTTATACTTGACTCCAGTAATAGGTATGGTATAAACGCCGGAAAGCACGGAAATTCGTCCTAGTCTCCACTAGGTCCATGTAGTATACGACTCCGGATAATATTTGCATACTATCAAACATGATTTTACGCTCATTTTGCCAAATACTACACTCCCAAAGTATATGATGCGCGGACTGTTCATACTCGCAATTAGGTGTTGAACATGGGCATGCAAGCGAATCAACGAGCTTAAAAGAGTACAGTTTAGACTTAAAGTTACCATGGCCCGTAAGGAACTGTGATACGCAATAATCGACATCTAGCCAAGTCTTTGTCAAACGATCACGCACGCAAGGAAAATATTGGTATAAATGACGTCCCTTCAAATATAGCTCCCATCTATTTTGCCATTCGTCTAATAGTTCGCTATATACCACTAAAGCGGTTTAAATAATTTGTCAACTTTTAAAAGTTCATCATCATCATCATCATCATATCAGCCACAGGAAGTCCACTGCTGAACATAGGCCTCCCCCAATGATCTCCACAATGACCTGTTGGAAGCGGCCTGCATCCAGCGACTTCCTGCGACCTTAGTCAGATCGTCCGTCCACCTTGTAGGCGGGCGTCCAACACTTTGCTTGTCTGTACGTGGCCTCCACTCGAGAACCTTTCGGCCCCAACGGCCATCGGTTCTACGAGCTATGTGCCGGGCCCACTGCCACTTCAACACTTCAAAAAGTCACAAAAAAAAAAAGTTCAAAAAGTTCACTTTAAAAGTTCACGTGGAGTTAAATATCTTTTATCCATATTCTCCCTAGTAGAGTAATACATGGCGGCGCGACGTTGCACCTCCAGATCGACTGGAAGTACACCCGCCAGGACAGGCAATGCTTCGGTACTAACAGTTCTACATGCCTTACACAAGAATAACAACGCCAAACGTTGGTTCTGGAGCAGTTTTCTTCGCACAGCACCGATAAGTAGCCCTATCAACCCACACGGGGGATCCATAACATAAACACCCTGAGTAAGTTGCTCCATAGATGATTTTTAATGTATTAAAAGATAATCCCCACGTTGATGTCGATATTCTTGTCAAAGCGAAAAAGTTCCTTTTCGATTTTTCCCCGACGTTCTTAATATGCTCTAGTAAAGAAAAATTCCTTTCCAAAAATAAGCCAAGATAGCAAAAAGATTCCCTTCTCTTGACAGTTGTATTATTAAACTTGATACGTGGTGGCAATTTTAAGATCCCTTTAAGAAGTAATTGGAACGTTTTATGTGGTGCGAACTTTAAGCGATTTCGGTCACCCCATTCAGATATTAATGTTAAACACGTCTCAGCCATACTTTCTAGTCCCGACGTACTATTAGACTTTTTTGTGCAGAGAAAAATATATATTTTCAATAAGTATAAACATAATTTAAATCCAAGCCCACCCACAAGGTGGTCAGGCGACCTGGTAAAGGTCGCGGGACGTAGCTGGATGTAGGCTGCCTCCAACAAGTCACTGTGGAAATCATTAGGAGAGGCCTACGTTCAACAGTGGACTTCTTTTGGCTGGTCATACAACAAGGACATAGCAGTGAATGTTTAATCATCTACTAGTTACTATAGCTGTAAAAATCGAATTCGTAAATTAATAATATTATTAGAAAATAGCGTCCAGACAAGTCCAGAAAGTTAAAGATTGTATTTCCGTCTGACTACAAATACAATTATTTACGAGTAGTGTGGATTTCACAAAATTCCTCAACGCTTATGAAGAATAAGCCTGGTAAGGATTAGCCCTTATTTTTTACTGGTGGTAGGTCTCTCATATGTGAGAGGCTGCCTGGATGGGTACCACCGCAATGTCTATTTCTCCCGTCAAGCAGCAGTTTAAATGCACTATTGTGTTTCGGATTGAAGGACATTGTAGCCAGAGTAACTACTGGACATATTGAGACTTAACATCTTATGTCTCAGGATGGCGAACGCAGTGGAATGCCAAGCATTGCTTTTGTAATTCAAGGTGCTGTTTGGCTTAGCTACTGTTCATGAGCGGTCGTATCGCTTACCATCAGGCGAACGGCATGCTCGTCTCGCCATTCATAGCAATAAAAAAAAGACCCAGTTGCTAACAGTTCTTTAGGAAATATTAGAGCTAACAATTATAAAGTATTAATGGTAATTGTCCTTGTTGAAAGCTTTGACATTTTGAGTTGCAGTAACTCCAGTAAACTTCATACATGCTTCATGCTCGTTTGGACCAATTTAAAAATAATATGGGTGCTTACACAGAGGAGCAAGTAGAACCTTTTCAACAAGAATTGATGGGTTTGAATGTCATCAAGGGCAGTTTACGAAAATATTTGATGGGAGATTCCATTTGGATTTCAATAAAAGAAAACTTATACAAACATTAAAGATCCACTGAAAATATTCATTTTCTTTAATTTTGTATAAATATTATGCGAACTATTTTTACTAAAATTCCAGAATTATTGTAAAAATACTACAGACATGTAATCGTTTTATTCTTGAACTAGCGGTGCCCGCCACTACGTCCGCGTGGAATTCAACAAAAACTTTATTTTTCTAAAATAAAAGATTTTTTCTGAAATAAATGTGGCCTAAGTTACTCCTTATTATATCAGCTACCTGATAATAAAAGTCCCGTCAAAATCTGTTCAGCCATTCAGAGATTAGCCGGAACAAACAGACAGACAGACAGACAGTAAAAAAAAACTAATGTCATTTTCGTTGTAGGTATCGTGTATATGTTATGGGCCAAGTGATTAATCGAGCATTATTCATAATGCCCGGGCAATATGAACAGTGCCCAATAGGAGCGGGCAATGTGATTATAACACAGGATTATAACCAATCAATTATCACATTGCCCGGGCATTATGAATAATGCCAAGTGCCTATTGGGCAGAGTGATGTAAAGCAAATAAAATGAGCCGAAGTGGTAGAATTTAGAATAGGGCAGCACGAGGTGGTGGGTTGGGAGTAGTGGAGGGGGAGGGGGAGTGTCACACCTCCCCTGGTACCACTCCCATGAAAAGGTAACGCACCATTCCTGAGAAATATCTATTATAGCAACTTAACCCTTAAAACACTTGTTGTCAATACAAATTAGCTTCTGCATCGTCTCCGGTTTTTTATATACACTCTAGGGTCGGTAGCCAAAAGACTACGTGAAGTCGGGGTGTTCCGAGTAGGTTTTGGGGCACAGTCGACCTAACTGTCTTAGAATACGGGTGTTAGCTCTAAATCTTTTGGACGATCTCAATTATTTTCATACAATATGTTTCCATTCGTTACACAAAAGATAATTAAGAAATCTAAATATTACAATATTAAACCTGTACGCCTTAGCGTTACAATATTCATTCCGCTGCCTTCAGTGCGACCACGTTCCAAAGAAACTCTTAAATTGAGCTCGCTAACATTTAAAAGACATAAAAGAATAAAAATGCGAAGCTTCCCCGAGCTGCGCTCACGTCATCCCTCCATTACAGCATTGTCCGCGCGACAATAGAGATGGAGTATAAAGAATGGGGACCATTAGGTAAATTTCCTTATACATTTTTTTGCGTGACACCCTCATCGCGTAAAAAAGCGTAAAAGTGGGGAAACGGGCATTTGTCATGTGGAGTAGAGTGCGAGAGCAGCGGCCTTGCGAGATCTCAATCTTGAGTGGCATCAGGCGTGTCATGAGCCTGTGGCCTGCGCCAGTCATTAGTGCGTCGCCGACGTGCGTCTTACAAATATTAATCGATGACACGGACGCAACACCTGATTGTTATCATATCTTTACATCCTAATGTTTTTCGGTATGCGTCACTTTTTAATACTTACAATATTTTTAGGTTTAATGATAGATTAAAGAGTAAACTGGAAATGTTCACATAAAACTTATCAAAAAGAGTCGCTTGATCGGCTCATGTACTTTACAAATTAGCCCCAATAGTAAGCAGGGAGATTTTAATTATAGCATGGTATAGTGAGTGCCATACTAAGGTATGGAATAATCTTTTGGGAGAACACGCCCAAAAAGTCATGTCAAATTTTTAAGTAACAGAAACGGTGCATCAGAGCTATGTTTCGTCTACAATGTATTGACTGTATGTACAGCTTATTTGATCATATACCGTGTATAATAAAGGATCTTAAAATAAATATATTTAAAAAATACCTTAAAGAATTTCTTACCTAGTAAGCATTTTACAGTATTAAAGTGTTTCTATCGGAAAAGTTAAATTGAAAAGATATTTAAAAAAATAGAAGGAAAACCAACTGTATCAAAATGATCTACTAACCTGTTGTTTGCCGATGTGCCGGGTCATAGTCAGAACGAGTAACCATTTTATGACATCTTTTTGTACCTATGTTGTATAATTAATGTATTTGATTTGATTTGGTAATAAAACCGTTATTATCGGTATAACATATATTTTCAACTGATATTTGTATATTATGTACATTTTTTTAATATTTTAAATCGTATGACTAGTTAGAATATCATCAATACAATGCTAATGAACAGTAAGTTTCCTACATGTTGCGACGAAGTACGCGTGCTAGCAGATACCAATCTTACCAATCAATAATGTATTATAGGAAAATAATATCAATTTCAAAGTAGCGTAGATGCATTATTCGGCTCACGTACACTGCAGGCGAGTGTGGCACGCAGATAAGCGTGGATTGAGCCGAAAATGCCGAAAGTCCGAGTTGGTCGCCCGGGGGGCCTTATCGGAAACGGCTTACGGTGACCCCATGCAAACTCCCTAATGCGAACTATCGCTGAGCAGGTACGTATTCGCATTCAAAACGGAATAAGTCACAACGGATCCTTACAAATGGCCGAAAATATTACTCATATTCTAATTACAATACTAAAATCAATGGATTAACGTCATAAGCATTAAATTAATTGGAAAGTATCAAAGACTGAGAATTTTACATTAACGTAATAACAGGATTTACCATGGATAAATTATTGTATTTGCACTTCAGAGCGAATGGTAGTCGAATTAAACCTAACTTAAAATGTTTGCAAATGTTACGTTGCAGTTTTTATTTATAAAACAGAATAGTGTTGGTTGTTTTCTGGCGCAGAATATGTGTTCCCGCGAATATTAGCAGAGTGCGTATCTGTGCTAACAAACTCCCCAACGCGACATCGCTCACCGGTCCCTCGGCCGCTCGCCGCGCCGTGCCCGCCGCGCCGTTACTCTCTCTGCGCGATCGATTTCGATGCAAAATGTCGAACCTGGGGGATGCCCGTTTTGTATCGCGTATTTTTTTATTGCTCTATCGAGATTACATTCCATAAGGTTATCAGGTGGTGATAAGTCTGTTGCTGCAGATAATTTTAAATGATTCCACCATAATTTAAGATTAGTTTGTTATTAATTTTAACCTTTTGACAGTGATTAAAATATTGTATTATGTATTGATAAATACAAATATTGTAAGTTCTTAATACAGTACGGTTTGCGAATTATTCATCGGCACTCGCGCTTATCACTCATTCCTACTATTCCTCACCCTTACGACATCTTGTAAAATATGTATTGGAGTGGGCCTCATCAATATTCACCGACGTACAAAATTATGTTGGGCTTTTTGGTTAGAAGCTTCAAATAAAAATAAATGTTTTTTTTTCTTAGTATGGTATGGTATTCCAAATTCGGTAGTTTGGCGCAATGTTATTTTCAAAATGTTAGTTTAACATTGTTAATTATTTTTAATATGTTCTTTTGTTTAAATTTATTGTAGAAGACATGGTCTGGTTTTTAAAATCGCATATTAAGCATTACTTGCTGATACTTCTATAATGTGTCGGAAGTCGGAACAATGGATTATTTTGCAAATAAAAAAGAAAAGAAGAACAGTATCGTGAATTAAAATATTCAAATCTTATTTGGTTAATATTATTACACTTATTGTTACCTATACAGGGTTTGATTGGTTTGCAGCTCCGGGGACGAATAAGGTTCTTAAATTGTTTTGTTGATAGCTTTTGTTAAATATAAACTTCAGCAAGTTGCTTGTGGTGAAATGATTGTAATCGCTGGTGTGTGATTGCGCTCTCGGTAGCTCGGGCGGTGTGTTGTTTATTTACGGACCCTCGTATCGTGTGAAGATTCCGCCGATGCTTGCATATTTATTCATAGGCGTGTTCGTTTTTTTACTTGGCCATAAATATTAAATGAGCCCGTGCGGGTCGCGCCGGAATGATTTTCAATTCCACATCGCCATCGAATCCCTCAGTTTTAAGGGTATCTTTGTTTACCGACCATGTAGCTTCTAGTTTTGAATTTTTGAAAACATCTTCTTTAAATAAACTACAAGCACATTGCAACTAAAATCTTCACAAAGAAACGCGATAAATTATTCTTGTTATTTTAAATATCATCGTGTTTGGCTGGTAAATCTCTAGTTATTGCTAAAATAATTATTTAAACCCTTGCATACCATAGCGTTTTTAATAATAAAAGGGTGTATACTATTATTTTAGATGTATTTACCATCCGAATACGACGACAGGAAATCTTCTTCTTCGTTACATTTCTGCCGGAGCGGTCGTGGCCATTATGATTTTTCTTAAACGATGGTGTTACTCACGGCACTCTCTCTCCATCTGTCTCTGATAGATGAAAGTCGGGTGCATTCGTTTACAGGACCTCCTACTGCAGTTTTGATTTGGTCAGTTCACCTCATTGGTGTCCTACCTATAGGTCTATTTCCGTCTACTATGCCGTAAACGATAAGACGCTCAATGGAGTCATTATTTCGTCGTGAGACCTAGTCGAATAATCTAAGTATACGGGACTGTAATATCTCAGAAAGATGCTGCTTGTTGCAGAGTTCTCGAAGTATAGAAACGTTTGTGCAAAATATCCATGATACTCCAAGCATTCTTCTCGAACATCACATCTCTAGGGCATCCTCCTTTTGTAGAAAATATAGGAAATAATAACAAAAAAATATCGCTTATTTTGCAAAATGTTTAGTTGCACTAAAACTATAACTACTCGGCTTCGTTTTGGGTAGCAGTCTTGATATATTCTCTATAAATATGCACCCATTTACATGCTTCATATTGAAAAGGAGTAGCAATAAAAATTGAGATATGATATTATTTGGTTCACTGTGCGCTACTCATTACAAGATTTTGAAGTATGTAGATATTCATCGCAGTCGTGAGTAGAGAGAGAGTGATGTCGGTAGTGCGGCCGCAAGATTTACTTTCTTTTCGCAGATTAGAGCGGATTGATGTTTGGCCGCGAGTGGCGGTAAATCAAATTTTGATTGGTATTTTCTTTGTGGAAAGTCGAAATCCTCCGGCGGGATGTCGTGTAACGTGGGTTAACTGATCCCCAGGCGAGGTCGCGCCGTCCGCCTGATGTGGATTCTATATTTTGTATTTCTTTGGGATTGACGTAAGGCCCTCTGCAATACCTTCGACGGAGGCAGGATATATGTTTCCATAACAGAATTGTATTAACGATACCTTACCTAAACATAAAATCGGCCCATTACTCAGTTTTAAGGATTTAATCATAAATCATGTAATTAGTGACAGTAATATTTTTACAATAATAGGTAATTCAATGAAGTAAGTTTCTAAAACTAACGAGGATTTATGCAGACCAGATTTGAGAACAGTTGATGTATTTAAGAGCGATGTTTTTAAAAAAAAACACGGAGTTAACAAACACTACTCAACTTCAATTGATACAGTTTTAACTTTACTTAGGGGTATTGAAATCGAATTTGCTTGGATAAGTTAATTTTAGCGAAATTGTTAGTTTTGGGGAGCGCGTAGTAACCGCGTGTGTGATTCAATTGCGGAGCAGCGCGGCGACTCGCTCAGGGCAAACGGAATCCAATTCCAATAACCTTTAAATATTCGAATTTATGGTGAAAGGGGGGTTATACTGGTACACGAGAGACGATAAACTGCGTTGAGGTTGAGTACGTAACATATCTTAGATAAGTTAACAAATAAAATGCAATAAATTGTTATAGAGTCCTCCATATTTCAAAGTCTTAGAGTCGTTTCCTCTTATAATTTGAACTGTACTGTAGACCTGCAAGTCTTTTCTTGAAAAGCCCAATGATTAGCCGTGTTTCTTTGGTAGTTTCTAAAAAGGAGTTTGTCTATATTATTTCCCCCATAACTATCCGATATCATTTTGTTCAAAACTATTTGTAGAATTAGGAAATAATACGTTACGTGTTTATATTTCAATTTAACAACTCAGTATTTTGGTACAATCCTAATCATTGCTATATTATTGAATTACAAATTTCATAGATATTCAAATGATATATTGTGTACACGTATATGTAGCCACGTTACGTTTTAGCTAACCAATGATGTTATGTCGGTTTAACATTGGTACAGTGTATATGGGAGCGGACGGAGCTTTCGGGTTATTTATAAAGTTTGGGAGCGGTACGTGCATTAACATTCGGGAGGGTTAAGAAAATTTACTGCCATACTGCATACATAATAGGTGTGGTAGGTGTGAGGCGAACGGGCGGGCGGTGCGGCGCGGCGGTAGTGGCGCTGGGGTGGGCGGCCCACCTTCGGGTAAAAAAGGATCTCGAGAAATTCTCGACCCTTTTTATACTAAATAGATAGCTAACACGATCTGAGTGGAGTTTCAATAGATGCTTTCTCGACGGAAGAAGCGACCTGTAAGAAATCGAGAGGGCCCGGTGAAAAACCGTCTTGGATATATAACCGTAAGTATTTTTTAGGCCCGTGTAGCGCGTGTCACAGAGTTTTTCCTTTTACTTTTTACGCGTGCCCTCCTTGGAGGGATAAGAGGAATTCTTTTTAAATTGGAAATGTTTTCTGAGAGGATTACGATTTGCGGAGGTACGCCCCTGCCCGAAATAGGGGATCGCGACGCTTACACTGTTTTGTGTTTAACGTGCTTGCCTAAAATTTTGCTTTTGATTCGTCAAGTGGAATAACATACGGTTCGCAGAATAAACATCTCTTTGTGATTGCACATTCGTAAATTCATGTTCTAACTTTACTATTTCCCACACATTTGGTCAAAAAAGTTGTCATGGTATCAAAATACTTAGTGATCACGTGTTCCAAGATATTGTTAAAATAAAAAATAACAAAAATGTATAGGGCGTTTATATTGGTTGTCATAAGGGTGCTTTGTTTGACATTGGATGTAAAGTAAAGCATGGCATAAAGGATAATCCGTGCCGTTGCCATGTCCATTCACAACGGGGATTTATTTTAAATTTTCACATCGTCCCCGCCTCGCATCCGTTGAGTCTGCGCAATTTGACAGGCTTTGTTGGACTTTTGCAATCATTAAATACGATATTCCATATTGACATTTTATAAAACAGGCGGGGTCGCTGGCTGTCCACTGGCCACGGCTGTACTGTGTGCTGTCGCTGGGACATGTGTCCGCGAAGCGCATGTCGTCTTTTGTTATTAATTTTATTAAATACTAGCTGTTCCCGCGACTTTATAGTGGTTTATTAAATATTTGAAGAAAACATGAAATCTAATTTTGTTGAAATATAAAAATGGTAATTTATTGATAAGATGTTCTTCTATTATAATATGCAATTGCTATAAAAAATTATGTACGATAAGTTGGTGAAAAAAAAAATGTTCTTGATGAGAGTTTCTGAATAATTTTGCACTATTTAAATTTTTATTTTTCAGGAACTAAACACAAAAAGATTATTTTTCGCAGCAAAATCCCTCCATAAGGGTCTTATTAGTCTGATAATATTTTTATTTTCATTTTATATTTAGTGATTTCGGATATCTTAAACTTCTAAATTGCCATTTAAAGCCTAAATAACGAAACCTGTGTTCAGTAATCCTTATAGTACTCACAAACTATCCATCAATCTATAATGTTTTCCACCAAAATGCCTTGATGACAACCTTTTCTAAAATTATTACCAACTTATTTTTCCTTTAAATTGTTTATTGGTGGCTATTAACTCGTTTGAAAAGTCCTGTTTTTAAGCCAAAAAGCGCGCGGAACGCATAAACGCTCTTAAACATCTTCTTGTTGGGCACTTGGCGACCCGCCTCCAAAATGTTAAGTATTTAAGATTTGTTGGTTAGTCAAGTTAATAAGAAAATTAATGAAGTCTCTAATTTGTATCTAATTAATAAGAAAATTAATATTGTATTACGATTAAATATATATTATTTGTTACTTCGTAGTGGCACTTTGAAATTCAAAGTTTTATTTATTATTAAAAAATATTTTATGAATTACTTTAGTTTTGATAAGCGTTGTAAATTGTTATTAAAAGACAGATGAGCATATAATGAAAACTGGAACTGATTGAAAAAAGAAAGAATTTCGGAATAGAAAATTTATGTTAAGTATTCGCGTCTGAAGATAATTAAACGTTTTTATGATTTTTTGTGTAGCTAACTTGTCATTAAATTTTTCCGATAAAGAAATCACTAAAATTGGCTTAATGCTATTAAGTTCATCTATGTGTGGGAATCATTCCTCGCCCCGTCACTTCTACCTCTTCTTCACTTACTTTTCATTGTAAAACACATATACTGAACATAATGCAAGAGAATTCAGCTAAATTTCTTACTTAAATACTTATTCATCAGATCTTCACCATGTTTTACGGATTTTATCTCGAATTTAGTTTAATTTTTACATTTTTGACTTCCCGGCGATTCGATTACTTTACAGCTTTTGTGGTCACGGGGCGGACTGAGGTATTGGTCGTCCGCTCACACGCGGACCCGAGGATAAGGTTAATAAAATCAAAACCAAAATAATCTCTTAAAAACT
Organism: Hyles euphorbiae; assembly: GCA_023078785.2. Classification (NCBI taxonomy): domain Eukaryota; kingdom Metazoa; phylum Arthropoda; class Insecta; order Lepidoptera; family Sphingidae; genus Hyles; species Hyles euphorbiae. Next base: position 21,114,262 of record CM041040.1, read on the forward strand.
TTCCTATATTCTTGATTTTCTTTGCTTAGGAGTTGTAATTTCATTCTTATTATCCAATAACGTTAGAATGAAAAATCACTTGCTGTTAGTCCTACTGGTATATTTCATCGCGTGCAAAATTTCCGCAAATAGTGAAGACTCCACCTGACGACAAGCACTAATTCTTTGAGAGCAGCCACAGACACGGAATGTTATGTGTGCAATGTGTTGTGTGTCATGTGTGATTGGATACCTTAATAGTCGTCATGTGTGTCCGCCGTCCGGCGAACAATAGTAACGCTAACTTTATGCTGCATTAACATCATTTTACTATTACGACTACATCTCGGGAGCACATAAACTGACAATAGCTCTAAAGAATATTATTAAAGGCTTGTGTGTGCAGTCCGGACATTCCATATTTGTGTTGTGTAAACAATATAGGAGTTTTTAACAAACTGTACATTACCATCCTCAATTGAGCCACAAAATGTTCACAAAGTGGAAAATTCTTATAACAGGATAAGAATCTAGTTTAGGACTTTATGTTTTTTTTATTTAGTGAATTGAGCAAACGTAACCTTCCGCAATAATCTCTGTGTCTTGTTAAACGTGATTAAACTGATCATTTGATAATTATAAACGTCTTTCATCCAAATGAGCTCGACGATTAGGAGCTGGAGTACTAGCCACGAATAGTTTTGCTATACATTGTGGTACTTGATTACGTAGAAGCTACTTATTTCACGTATATCTATGTACACTCTAGTATACGCTGCCTATTATCGTAATGACGCTATAATGCAGGGTTAAGGCTATGCTTTAAACCTTCATTAATGTTCACTGTTAGCTTGAAAGAAATAATGTGTAATAGCGTGGTAGGTTTTAATGCTGTTAAAGTAATTACTAGGAATACTAATAAAATATGTGTATTCGTCATGGAGCCCGGAGTCGCATTCCCCCGCTCGCCTTCGCCCTATGGTAATAAAACAGATACATTATAAATCGTAAGCAATATTATCGTCGGTGGTCATTACACGCCGAATGTCCGCCCGGCGTGACGTACTTAAACGTTTTATTGTTGTTTCACGACGCGGACGCCCATGTACCTTACTGAGTTATGATTTTTGCTCACAACACAATAACTTGCACGCGTAAACTTGCTTATGAACGACTCGCTGAAAATTACCCACAGAGTTGTCCTTTAGATATCAAATTTTTGTGACGCACACGCCCACTCTTTTTATACATTACTCATTCGTTACTTAAATATTTAATACAGTGATTCTCAACCTTTTTTTGTTGCGGCATATATTTAACGATTTCAAAATTTGGCGGCACACAAAGAGCGCCTTGAGACATATTCCTATTGCTATGCACGCCACTTCATCATAATTTGGCACTAAGAAAAAACGCGTTGCATAGCAAATAATAAAATAGTTAACTTTTTTGTGGATTTAAATATATATTCATGTTAAAAATATTTTTCTTTTTAAATGATATAATTTAATAATATTAACATTATTATATATTTGCAAAATTTGGCGGCACACAAAAGTGCCGCGGCACAGTGGTTGAGAATCACTGATTTAATACAATTGAGCGCCTAATAATGAACGCCTAAACAATAAGCACTAACACGATGTCTAGTCAGTGCGAATGTCGAGGTGGAATTAGTACATGGTGCTATGCTTCAGGTACACATAGAGCAAGGCAAGTATTTGTTCGTAGGGATAACGTATGTGCGCGCTACGACTTCTCCGCCATCAGACACTACTAATGGCCATATCAAGTCGTACGGAGACAAAGAAGGCAATCCATCATTTACGGCTAATGCGTCGGCGACACTACACAACCCTTTTCAGGAGGATCACCTCATCCTTGTCGATGTTGCTTGATCAATCATTCATCATTAGCAACCCATTATCGGCAGACTTTTCTATAAAACTTCCTCGATAGTACCTACTCTCGTTTCATAACTACCATTATAGACATTTATAATGGAATGGCTATAAATGTTTCTTTTTTTTATATGTGTATAGTTAATGCGGTTGGTGCGTAATTAATTTTAACACATTATGAAGTACAACAACATGATCGGCGGGTAGCCGCTACTTTGGAATATTTCTCCGCATACTTTATCTGATTTCCCACGCCGAGTCATGATGATCGGACAAACTAAGTAAGCAATTTATTCCATTAACATAAAGTCGATGTATGAAATTTCCCCGCGGAGGCTGAAAGCGTCATGATTAATATTTCAGTCGTGACTGGCGGCGTTTAACCGACTGGAACCTATTGCTTATCTAATATACTACCTATATTTCATTGTGCTATAGTAGTAGCTGTGTAAATGTAGCAATATATGGATACAGTAAAAAAATACAGGAGTAGCAATGGCATGGCATACTTAAGCATTCTATTTCATTGCGTAACCGTATAATTAGTTACAGACAGTAAATGAAGTAACTTTTACATACTGGTAGATGTGGGTGAGGGTTAATCATGAGCACATCTTAAGCTTAATCCTACTAAAAATGATATTACGAATTATAAGTGAATAACTGTTGGATACGATTACCAAGACCACTGTCCAGCACGAGTAATGGTTATTGCAGATTTGGCTATTTTATGAATTTTTTTACATAAAATATAATTTTGCTAAAATAGTGTAGGTTTTTGTGCGAATCGTTGAGGAGGGTGAAGGCGCACGCAATCCATTAAAGCTGAAAAAACACTTGAAATTCAGCGACTCATACAATAAACATGGAGTGTGGAGACACGCGCGACTTTTTGCCGTTCGCGCGAGAGCCGCTACGTTTTTTACTAGCTATATTTTGTGCTGTTTTTATTCGTAAAGCGAAAGCCGTGTTTTGATAATAGGTTTCTGCAAAATTGCAATTATCGTTGAATTCGCTCGTTATGCGTCTATTTTTATAAGCAAAAATATTTGGTGTCATATTAACATTCTGTTATAACAGTATGAGACTTCGTTATCGAAGCTTTTTGTTCGGTTGGTTCATCAAATTAATTCACTAAAATATATTATAATGGAGGATTCGATCTAGGAGATACTAGTATGTGTATTGTGCACAAATAACGAAGGTATTTTTTTTTCTTTTTTTTATTTCTGTGAATGACGAGACGAGCATGTCGTTCGCTTGATGGTAAGCGATACGACCGCTCATGAACAGTAGCAGAACCAAACAACACCTTGAATTTCAAAGCAATGCTTGGCATTCCACTGCGCTCGCCATCCTGAGTGAGACATAAGATGTTAAGTCTCAATATGTCCAGTAGTTACTCTGGCTACAATGTCCTTCAATCCGAAACACAACAGTGCATTTAAACTGCTGTTTGACGGAAGAAATAGACATTGCGGTGGTACCCACCCAGGCAGCCTCTCACATATGAGAGACCTACCACCAGTAAAATAATTAATATGTGCTCATTGAAATTCAAGATTGAGAGGTGAAAACTAGTTAGCAGTGGTGCGGAACTTTTCAGTTGCTTGTGCTGTATTTCGGCGGTCAGTGGACGCCTTACATGAAATATTAGTTTTTTCGTACATTTTTTCCCAATATACCCTCTGGCTCCCGCGGTACGCACTTTATTATGCCGCGCATAATCTGGGGAATATTTTACCGTCCGAGTCCGACGTCGTCGAGGGATTTTGAGCGGTGGCAGAAAAAATTGATGCGACTTATCCTGCTCGCGCGTGTTTTTAACCTAAGATAAGCGTATGAAATGTTTTATGGATGTACGGAGTACGGATGTGACGCCGATGTGGGACCTTCGGGATCAGCTTAATGCGTTGTCGTTATTGCACATATCGGACAGTTACACCTTCATGCTGGCATGAATATTTAGGTAAACCTTAAATAGCCTATGAAATGAACAATTTTTTAATCGATATGTATTATTTGGTATGTTTTTAAATAAATACTTACGTTATTGTTCATTACTTAACAATACATTACATTGTAATCACCTAAGCACGAAAAATATATGGACTGTTAAAACTTCATGGTGTAGCGCGTATAAAAAATCAGTAATCCTTGAGTTTAATTGTAATGTAATGTGACGTGTTTTTTATCCGTACACATCTTTGCTGATATTGTGTTTGAGAAGAGACGCAATGAAAGTGTGAGAATGTGAAGCGAAATTATAATGCCGGGCTCGCGGGCATGTGCAGTGTCCACGCACGGCGGTGCTCCTTGGTTAGCGGTTCGCAAGCGCCCCTCGTTTGACCTCTGTCTGCAGCACAAAGCTTCAACCGAGGGTCACTTAGTATTCACTACGTTCTTCCCTTATTACGCATTCTTTGTGAAATGTACCACGTCTTTGTATCTTTAGGGGAAAGTTCACCACCGACCGGTTCGAATGAAGCATTTTAGTATAAATATATAGTTTTTGTAAATACATGTGAAATAGTGTAATAATAATAATAAATCGTGTTCAGGGTTAGTTATTTCATTATTAGAATATAATAGACGAGTACAGTTAAGCATTTAAACTGTTAGATAATAATTTGGCGTATTACTACATAATTAGTGGAGGTAGAATTCGGCATTCGCAAATGCTTTCAACGTTAATATGAACTAGTTATGTTTATTGGTGTTACTTGAAACGAAATATTTTTCGTTTTTACGAGGCAGTTATTAGCATATTACGTGTCGGTAGGGGTCCGCGGTGCGTGGGGCGCGGGCGGCGGGCGGCGGGCGCCGGCCTCGGCGGCGCGGCGCGGCGCGGCGGTGGTCTTTGCGGAACCCTGCTGGTAGATAAACATGTCTGTGCTACCAAATACAAATATGGCGTAATTTTATTTTTTGTTATTTTTTATAGAGTATGCAATAAACACGGCATCCACTCCACGCTTGTTTGTTCCTGGTTGCCAGTGAGTGTAGGTCGCACGGCGAATTGTTTAATTGGTAAAATGACTATGGTAATCAAATTTTGTATTCAAAGCGATTTTGCTTGTTACTGTAGTCTCAATATGTCCAGTAGGTAGTTTACATCAAGCAACCTTTTGGCTGACGTTTGTCGTTCGCCAAAAGAGACTCCCAGAGGCTTGATTTCCGGTTCTCTTACCTTTCTTATTGTCTATCTCCGTATCATTTTGAACGCATGTTCGATTTAAGCGTTCATCAGTAGTGGTAATCACTCACCACCACTTGAGCCGTTTTTCTCACTTTCTCTCCCTCTCTCTCAGTTCAGCCACAGGAACTCTTCTGCTGAACATGTGATAGGGGTTAGTGCATTGTGCAGAGGTGGCGGTTGCAATCGATCGGCGCGGTAACATTAAACTCGTAATATGCTTTCCGGTTGATTTATGTTTGGCGGCGAGATTGGTGCGTGCGCGGCGTGTCGTGTCGGCACCGTCCGTGGCACGTATAAACTATTACTTTAATTAGTATTAAGTGCAATTAAACGGCGCATGCCCTTGTCGGCCTCACCACCTAACCGACGCATTTCGCCTTTATCAATATCTAATATGTATTATATATTATCTGTGTGTATGGATTATGATTGATGAACAACTTAATCTATGATGTTAATGTTGTAGAGGCTTAATAAAGAATAAACATTATTATGTAGTCATAAGTATCAAAGTGAAGTAAAGTGCGTGGTGGCCTGTTGGTAAACGGACTAGACGCGGCTGCCAACATGTTCACGGTGGTCGCGGGTTCGAATCCCAGGGCACATCTCTGACTTTTCGGAGTCATGTGTGTATTGATAGTCAATAACCACGCACTTAAAACGGTGAAGGAAAACATCTTGAGGACACCTGCAACAATATCGATTAATAAAAAAAAAAAAACTATGGTATGTAAGTCCGCCAACCCGCATTAGGCCAGCGTGGTGGACTATATGGCCTAACCACTCTTAATCGTACTTACGATTGTAGAGTAGGCCCGTGCCCTGCAGTGGGACGTATATGGACTGATACAATACAATACAATACATAAGTATCAGAGCTTGTCTTTTATTGATGGTAGGTCTCATATGTGAGAGGCCGCCTGGGAAGGTACCGCATTGACTATTTCTTCCACCAAAGAGCAGTGTTAATACACAGTTGAGTTTCGGTGTGAACGACATTGTAGTCACAGTAACTACTGGACATATAGAGACTTAACATCCTATGTCTCAGGATGGCGAGCGCAGTGGAATGCCAAGCATTACTTTGTAATTCAAGGTGTTTTTTGGTTTTGCCACTGTTCATGAACGGACGTATCGATTACTATTATTCACTGTAATAAGAAAAACGAATGCCAGTATGTAATATCCAATAGGATGAACTAGGAGATTTTCTATTGGAATTCAATGGATATTCTTTTTTATCTTGTTTTGTTAAGTTATTACAAAACATCTGATATCCGGTGCAGAGCAGACGTGCAGTCTAGATAGAGAATGATATCTGCCTCGGGCTTACTTAATTGCTTTTTCACGCTTGGCTAAAGGAATCAATAAAAACGAGCAACGAGGAAGGCGGAGGCCGGGAAACTGTTTCACAGCGTGATGTTTTAGCATAGATACTATCAAGTGAATCTCATTACTCGGTCAAAGTTTTGTAGTAACAAAGATGTTATGGCTAGAAAGTCCAATCGCATGTACGTGATATATATTCATACCAGATACCGCGAATGGATATAATACAGATTACATAATGTTTAGTGCATATTATTGCCGACTGGCACCATGTACATTTGTGTCAACAATGAATTGATGTAGGTAAATTGAACTGCAGATAAGTTTGAGTTGGAAAGTGTTAACGCATCCAACACATACTTGTGAATACGCATCGAGTTACGTTCTATCTGCATCCATATCCAAATTCTCGCGGGCGATTTATGATCGTTGGTTGAGATGCGCACACGCTGATTCTCGGAACTATTGTTCCCCTCCACTTCCCCGCTCGTGATGTTCTCTCTCACGACTCCCCTCCCGCATGTTTGTTGCAAAGATCCAGTGTGACTAATGCGGTCACGCTAGTTTAATTCACGACTTGATGAGTTTTAATTTTTATTGGCTATGTCCATAACAAAGCCAATATTGTGTAACTTTTTTATATGGATATTTACAATTAATTATCGATTTTGGATTTCTATGATATAACAACATGCTTGTAATGTCGAGCTTGTTTGAGATGCTTTGCATATTTAAATTTCTGACAGAGCAAAATATATTGGGAATAATGTTCTTGTATCGATAGTACTAGTGTATCTTGTATCGATAGTACTTCACATTCAATTTTTTTTACATCAGACATTTTTTTTACATCAGAACCCCCGCCAATGTTGAAAAATAAAAATGCTACGACAGACAGCTTTTATGGATGTTTTAGATAGGCATAAGTTTTTTATTTTTTATACTAACACTACTGAGTCTCCGTAACTTGAATTTTTAATAAATAATAATAAAAATAATATCGATAGTTGTGGAATCAATGAGTAGAGTTTTTTTTAATAATATACTCCTATGTATATTACGTATCATAGAGTACATCCTATTGTTAAGTATGGTGCGCTTCGGAAGTGCAAGTGGTGGGAATGGTAATACTAGAGACAATTGTTTCCGTTTGAGACGGTCCCGGCGTTGCGGCTCCGACATCGATCTAGTAATGATTGTGTACCATTTTTAATCCACATTACGCAAATCGTGTGGGCGATGGTGGCTGCGGGCGGCTTCGCTTTGTGCTCACCGCAAGAGCTGTCCGCGGATCGCCCGCGCGCTCGGTCGCTCGCTCTCAGCACGAATGCTTGATGAGCTCACAAAAACTCAGGGCTTCCACTCCGCTTCTAGGATTTTAATTTCTTATTATATACGTTTCATTGATTTTATTTAACACTTTATTTATCGTCTTATGACACTAACTCTTTAAAAAAATTTAGAGCCTCTTTAAAAATGTTGTTTTAGTCAGTTTCACAAAGTATTTTTATGTGGTTCCTTAGATGCACAATGTATAAAAATGTAAAGTTAAGTTAACAGTAATATATAGATTAAGCTTGAAGTAATTTGATTTCTGAGTTGTGTAGCATTGCGAAGTGAAGAGATATGCTACGCTTCAAAGAGTTTCGGAAGTATAGCCTTTTTCGCGATATTTTATTAAATTGCGCTATCGTTTGCAGCAGTTTAAACTGATGTATGCGTTTGTGTATGGGATGCCGGGTTTCATGTTTACTTTACCGTGGCTATTTAAGTTAACATGGTAAATATAATTAGCAATGACTCGCCGATCATTCATTAGTCGTCGCGTTGTTCTTTGAAGTGGTAATTAAGGGCAATGTAGAATTCCAGCGATAGTGTTGTAGGTTTATATTGGGAGCGGTGGCCGGTGGTTGTGTCGTCCCTGGTCCTTTGCGGCGCCGACGTCACCTGTCATCCATCAGTCGGGACGGCGCGCGCATGCGCATACCGCCCCCTCCCCTCACCACCGCCGCCTCCGCCTCCGCGTTCGCATCCCGCTCCTCACCTACACGCAAATAACGTGCGGCACACATGCGAAAACGCAATTACTGCTAGCCAAACATCACTTTGCCGTTATTAATCGTTCATATCAAATTATGCAGATATTTTAACCATATTCAAGCATCCACATACGATGTAAGAGAAAGCTGCGCGATCAACACGCGCTAACGTTAATAAATTACTTATATATGTATAAAGCGTTCTTAGACGATATTGGTAGTTGAACAAGGAAATAATTGGAAAATGAAAAACATGAATTATTATTTAATCATAGTACATTCGTGTTAGTTACGATTTTGCGGTTTTATAAAGGAATAACAACTATCGGCTTCCTTGGACAGAACAATGACCTATTATTTGAAAGTGACTCGTCATTGTAAATGTTTTGTGCTATAATTTAAGACATAATACAATTTTTATCTACATATTTTGGATTTTCATGTCAACGTTTTAAAATCCAAAATATAATTCAAAATATAGTTTCATGTGTCATGACGTGACGAGTTTTTGACATCATAAACACTTACTTACAAAATCATCCGTGCCGACCATATACTTGTACATCCCCAGATGATCGCTGTAGAAAGCAAATTGACTACATCCTAATTGTAGGTCGCTGGTGATCTGTATCAGCCCATATACGTCCCACTGCAGGGCACGGGCCTACTCTACAATCGAGAATACGATTGAGAGTGGTTAGGCCATATAGTCCACCACGCTGGCCTAGTGCGGGTTGGCAGACTTACATACCATAGAAATTCTTATGAATCGCTATGGTATGCAGGTTTCCTCACGATGTTTTCCTTCACCGTTTTAGTGCGTGGTGATTGACTATCAATACACACGTGACTCCGAAAAGTCAGAGGTGTGCCCTGGGATTCGAACCCGCGACCACCGTGAACATGTTGGCAGCCGCGTCTAGTCCGTTTACCAACAGGCCACCACGCACTTTTTTCTATGGTGATCATTTGTATCGACCTTCCCTGGTGCAGACTATAGCTCCAATCCCAAAGTAATGGTGGCATGGTTTGCTCTACGTTTTAAAAATATTCGCAAAGCATTGCAACTCAAATAGAGACAGATTAATCCAATTGTGCGTTCCATTTTCAGAGATAAAGTGGAAGCTAAACAGCCAGAAAACACTAAAAACTGCATCGATCCAAAATACAGTAATATACACTGGAAAATATTCAAAGCGAATGTACATTAACTGCCTAGAAAATGTCAGCCGTCTACGAAGACGTCCAAGTCCAACATATCAGTATACAGTAGGGTATCAGTTAAGACCTGGGATCTGTTGCAGGAACGGAAAGATCTGAGATGCGAGGGCCTCATGGACTAAGAGACTACGATAAGATGACCGAACTGTATGAATTACAAAACGAGTAGCTGTCAAGATAGGAACAACTGTATCTTGAACTTATGCCCAGTCTTTGAAGTACACGCGTAAAAGATGCAATCGAAGATTTAGTTGAGAGTCTTATTCATGAGCTTGGAAAAGTCTCTGTTGAGTACTGTGAAGACTTCGTGTTTGGCATCGCTGATATCAGTTGATGATTGAGAGTGTGAGCTACCTTTACTTCGTGCAGAAATTACTTGGGCTATAACTTCTTTAAAACACGGAAAAGCTCCTGAATCAGATAAATTAACAGCACTTTGTTTTTTTTTGGCTTTTGGGGAAACTGGAATCGAAAAGTTTCATAAAATCTGCAACAGTATATGGAGCACATGCAAGTGGCCTTAAAACTGGACAAAGTCTGTCATTCTCCCTTTCCCCAAGGGCTCCATCATCATAATCATCATCAAAGCACCCTTGCCCTCGTATCCCACGCCAGCAAAGTCAAAAACAACAGGCTAAGACATTTACTACATTGGAAGAACCTATAGCAACAAACGGGCTTCGTCAAAGGAAAGGGTAAGCCTGACTAGATACTGTATATTAGACAGATTATAAAAAATCTGATACACTGAATGCTTTCGTCGACATATGCATCATCGACTATAGCAATGTGTTTGACTTCATGAACTGGAATCTCTTGGAGACCAGAGTCTCAAAACATCTAGTTGGACTGTTTCAAGGAGTCTGCTATGCTAGTCAGGGGATAGTGAAAATTGACAAAACGACTTGGCAACTCTTTTCCTTTGTCAGCGGTGTTCGTTAAGATTGCGTACGATTTGATACGTTACATCTGTGAAGATTGAGATGGTGGAATGACGAGTACTATCAATGGCAGAAAAATTCGAAATTTACGATAAGCCAACAACACTATTCTTTTCGCATCCAACAAGTTTGAAATGTCAATACCTCCTGAATAAAATGGAGAAATGAATGTTATTCCCATCTCTATGGCTTAGAGATGGGAATAGCTATAAATCCCTCGAAAATAAAGATCCTGATAATGGATCGTGTTTCTAAGTTAGAGCTCAATAGGACAATTAGAGACCATTGATCACTTTATTTGCTTGGTTTGTAACATTAGTAGCGACAGATCTTGCGAAGTTGAAGTTCTAAGAAGAACTGAGATGGCTAAGATTGCAATGTCTCAATCTAACAGGATATGAAAAAGAAGAAAGCAAAACTAGTAAATACTGTAGTCTTCTCTTTTTTCGTTATGGAGCAGAGATGTGGACTTAAAAATTAAGAGCTCGCCAACGCATAGACGCCTTAGAAATGTGGTGCCAGAGGAAGATGCTCCTAATTCCATGAACAGCATTCAGGACCAACATTTCTATACTCGGAGAATTCAAGCTTGGTAAGAACCGAGGCTCTCCGAAAGCCTGAGGAAAATTCTTCAGTTTTCCGGCCATATCGCCCGAAAACCACTTGAGAACCACCAGAAACTGATAATTACCGGGCGAATAGAGGGTAAGAGATTAAGAGGTAGGAGCCCAAAGCTGTAGGCCGATGAAACTGCACCACACCCAACATGAATGTGGCTTAAGCGGTTCATGGGGCCAACAACCGGACCAGATGACACGACATTGTGCGTGAAGGATGGTTTCCCTGATAACGTTTTTATTCACAGATAAATGTATAAGTTCATGAATAATGATTAAAATGGTCTGAATTATATTGGTTACATTGAAATGAAAATAATTTATTGAATCCATTAAGATGTTCTACATCGTGTAGATTCAGAATTTTTTAAATCTACCACTTGGTTTGGAAAGCGGTTTTAACTAGAATAGAAAGGGCAAGAAACTCTAGTGTTGTTCTTTTCAAAATGAATTTACAATTTAGTGATTATTACAAAAGTTATAAATGATTAAATCAGAGCAGTTCATTGATAATGACTTATATTTTTTTAAATACAAATGAATCCAAATATAAATGAAAGCCTAAAGTTATCATTCAATAATTTACAATGTGAGCAAATCGGACAGACCAGTCCACGCAAACAGCACCTTTTCACGAGTATGACGCAAGTGCCAGCCATCGTCCTCCTCAACCATTTTACAGGGAAGTGACCAACACGGTACACGACGCCGCCGAAAGAAAATATTTTTAAGTCAGTATATCCAATCGCTGACAAAGCAAAGAAAATGAGTTAATTTACAATAACATCATTGATATTATTAAAGTGTGCGGTGGTCTGTTGGTAAATAGACTAGACGCGACTGCCAACATGTTTACGGTGGTCGCTGGTTCGAATCCTGGGGCACACCTCTGACTTGGATTAATGTGTGTATTGATCGTCAATCACGCATTAAAACGGTGAAGGAATAAATCGTGAGGAAACCCGCATACCATAACGATTTATAAAAAAAATAATATATGGTATGTAAGTCCACCAAACCGCACTAAGCCAGCCTGTTGGATTATATGGCCTAACCACTCTCGATCGTACTGTCGATTGTAGAGGAGGCCCGTACTCTACAGTGGGACGTATATGGTAATGGTGTTGTAAATTTACAATAAATATTTTTGATACGAATTATTATATTATAATTACTATGGCTGAGTGAAGCCAAGCCGCCCAGAACAAAGAATCAGTATACGTTTTTTCGCCAAAGCAGTGAATAATTGCGAAAGCCTTATGTAATCTATCAATCAATCCGTTACAATTTAAGCAAATCGGATAGACCAGTCTACGCAAGCAGCACCCGTTCACGAGTATGACGCATGTGCCAGCCATTGGCCTCAATAAACAATGTTCTTTATTTTTATGAACATAGATTACATTTTCAAAAATGTATTGTTGTGTTACTGTCATTAGAGTATATTTATTTCTTTAAATTTCTCCTTAAGAATCCTCTTAGACATATTATTAGTGAATGTGCACCGAGCCTTAATCTATAAACAAATCCAAATTTAACGGGACACATATTGGAATGTAACAAAACAGTAGCGGTCCGTGCGGCGATTTGGACCGGAGTAGCTTGGGACCGCGGTGACGGCCGCCTCACAAAAAACCGATGAGCATCGCGTGCCCACTGTTATGATAACGATCCACACGATACACTATCTACATAAATGTCGCTGCTAATGTATCAATCATGTTTCTACTTCAGCTTTTGGGTAGTCATAATTCTGATCGAGCAACTTTATATCGCTACTGGTTTAGTGATTTTTAGTAATCTTTCTTAAATTACCAGGACACCATTAAGAATGCTGCAAAGTTCGATGAAACTGCAGCCTTTTTCCCAGAAGAGGTGAGCATAGCTGCTACCTGTACACCCACATTTCGTCTTGTATATTTTGTCCCACGATCAGATTTATCGGGCACAAATTCTGACTCCGGGCTGGCGATGAATAAAAAAATTCCATATCACTGCGTGACCCGGGACTCGAACCCTTGATACCTCAGCTTTGTAACCACATCGTATGTAGTTCAGTCGAGTCAGATCTTCTTTTTTAGAATTCTAACATTTTAATTATTCGTCTTTTAAGAGATGATATTATTATGTGATTTTTTAAGGGACTTAAGTGTTATAGAAGTGAGAAGCAAATGACATTGTGTGGAAATTGCTTCGATTAATACATTGAAAGATCACAAAACCCCTCTGATATAAATTCCCATAAAAGTCGAGGTCGTACTTGACCCTGGCGAGTCATCGACAAATGGCTCGTTCTCTAACATCAGAATGCCGCCACCACTCGCTCCCAATTACACGAATTAGCATACTTGCGCAGCGACGCGGTCGATTTCGACTTGTAACACGGTGATCAAAAGAAACGCCGGCTTTTAACCACTCTCAACTTTACCTGTTTGGATACAGAGTTCTTATTAACTTTTACGAGATTCTGTAATGTCAAATTGTGGATTTTGAAATGCCAAGCGAATGTAAGTTCTATTTTCAAGGAGTAAGAGTTAATTACAAGATCTGATGATTTAAAAAGTGTAGACGTTAAGATCGTCAGCCATCGAACTCTGACCCGTGCGTAATGGACGCAAATTGATGTCGAAGGCAAATTTATCTGATTATGCGGGATGATGTGGCGGACGATGGGTACTTTTTAGTTCGCCGTTAATAAGCTATAAAAAGAAAATTAACTTTTCACTTATGGGCTATGGCCGAGCTATATATTTGTGACATAGACATTCTTGTTTATTTATTTCTTGTATCAGGGTTCTCAATTGTTCCTATTTCGTTTCGTTGGAAAGTATCAAAATGTCCCGAAATTCTGTAACCTCTGAAGGGGAATTAATTCTTAGTTCTCTCGTTATTCTATTGCAACTCCAAAATGACTTTCAAATATCTGTTCATTTATAAATAATTGAAGTGCGAATGTTAGCAGTAGTGCCTTATATTCGTCCTATTACTCACACTGATAATGAACCTTTTTACTTTTGTATTTACAGTAGGAATTTATTAACACGCTTGCTGAGAATCATAATATCCGTTTTCATAAAAAGTTTAATCAATGTGTTGATGTTGCATAGCCTTGTTATTGCTATGCAGTTTGTATTGCTTTTTCTCAGAGGAAAATATTATAATTAGCATTGATAAGTTAATTGATTTCATTACAGTTGTAGGCCGTGACACCGATTTCTACAACAAACAGTCAGATTTACATAAATTTATTACTTAATGCAATTATATACAATGTTACTGAATTCATTTATAAATTATTATTATTACTGGTGGTAGGTCTCTCATATGTGAGAGGCTGCCTGGGTGGGTACCACCGCAATGTCTATTTCTCCCGTCAAACAGCAGTTTAAATGCACTGTTGTGTTTCGGATTGAAGGACATTGTAGCCAGAGTAACTACTGGACATATTGAGACTTAACATCTTATGTCTCAGGATGGCGAGCGCAGTGGAATGCCAAGCATTGCTTTGTAAATCAAGGTGTTGTTTGGTTTTGCTTCTGTTCATGAGCGGTCGCAACGCTTACCATCAGGCGAGCGGCATGCTCGTCTCGCCATTCACTGCAATAAAAAAAAAAAACACCAAGCAAAACTCCTTACTGCGGTGCTATTAAAATACTTGTGATACTTTGTAGATAGATGTGAGAAAATCAAATAAAGAGATTACTACCACCCGCATTACCTTGAACGTTGGAAATCTACCCCAGTACAATTTTCCCAGCACTATTTCCCACGTACTACAAATCTTAGGAACCAGTTGCCAACGGCATAATTCCCGGACGGATACGACCTGGCGACCTTCAAAAAACGAGCGTATTTCCATCTCAAAGGCCGGCAACGCATCTCCATGCTCTATAGTGATGCAAATGCCCATGGGCGGCGGTGTTCACTTACCATCAGGTGAAACGCATGCTCGTTTGCCCCATATAATAATAAAAAAAAAGATTGACACGAGTGTATATTGACGTAACAGAACTAAGGCTACTGACAAAATATATCAAAAATAGAACACAAGTATTTTTAGTTTCTATAAATGCATTCTCATCTTCGATCAAATGCATATATATGAGATGTCCGATTAGCACTTCAAAAATGGCCCGTAAAATATCACAACAAAAAAGTGTTGTGATATTTCAATATAGTTTGCTCCAATCATCGGCACTATTAAGACGTAAACAACCCTCAGTTCGAGTTTAAAATTTGTAATAATATTTACTAAACCGATAGAAGAAAAAAGGGAACAATTTAAAAAAAAATTGAGAGGTGTCAAGGGATATCCGGATAGGACGAAGTTCCTTTCGATTGATTAGTGAAGGAATTGTGTTAAAATGTTATTTCTTTTAAATTATATTTTTTTATTATTATTAACAAATATAATCTTCTTAATCTACATATAAAGGGTATATCAAGACTGCTACCGAAAACGAAGCTGGGTGGTAGTTTTAATGACTTCAGGCACAATGGCACTAAATTTTGTGCAAAAAATTGCGACTTTTTTTGTAATTTTTTTTTCTATAGTCGTATTAGGACGGTAAATACATAGTTTTTTTTAAATAATAGTGTACATCCTTTTATTTTTAAACACGCTATAGTACGCAAGGCTTTAAGTTATTATTTTATCAAAAACTGTGGGTTTACCACCCAAACTCGACGATATTTAAAAAATAATAAAATAAAAATTCTCGCGTTTCTTTACGAAGTTTTTAGTTACCTTGTGTTTGTAGTCACTAAAACTACCACGCGGCTTTGTTTTCGGCACCAGTCTTGATATACCCTGTATAAAAGAGGAACCTGACTGGCTGACTGACTGACGTATCAATGCACAGCCGAAACTATTGTAGCTAGGAACGTTAAATATTGCACTGAGGTTCCTATTATGACGTAAGTAAGGTAAGCACCAAGAAGGAATTTTTGGAAATTTAACCCCTAAGGGGGTGAAAAGGGTAAAAAACCGTTGCATATAAAATCCAAACAGTTTAGATCAAAATTTGCTTAATTTTTTCCGTCTAGCCCCCTTTCGCAACGCGCGATAAGGAACTTTGTTCCAACAGCGTGAGCGCTTAATGTCAGCATTTTATTTTTAACCTTATTATTTCTTAAGTCACTTTATCTTCGAAAATCACGGCGCATTTGTCAAAAACTTTTACGTATACGTAACGTAACCTTGCAATACAAGGTTACATTTTTATTTTATGGCTTCAGTTTTAGGGTTCCGTACCTTAATAAGAAAATACGGAATCCTTATTTATTACTTTGTTGTACGTTTGTCAAATAAGTACCTACTCAGGTCTACTGTCTCTTGGAGATGGGTAAATATTAAACTTCTAAGCCAACGCTGATTGCGTCAGATCAGATCAATCAAATCAAATCGATAGATGCAAGGGAATCAAAACCTACAGGATACTTCCCGTGAAATCTAAATTTTGAAATTTGGTACGGAGCAACGTCTTATAGCAATATATAAATAGGAAAACTCGCGAAAAGTATAATTTTTTAGCAATAACAGGTAAAAAATAAAAAAAATCAAACTTACTACCTCTTTCCTCATGAACGCGTAGAGGTATTAAATTTATATTCACATCTATATATAATAACACCTTTAAGCTGTAACAAAATCAAATTTCTATGTAAACGCAATCAAAAGAAACAGCCATTTAAGCCGCATATTTTGAAACTAGCTACTCATAAAAGAACCAAAACTTAAAGAATAGTTGGAGTTCTGAACCTAACGCACGAACCAGAAGGTCGGTAAATAGTTTTTTTGCCGCACCGTCAAACTGTGGAAACGTTTGCCGTTGCACATGTCCCCTGCATCGTATAATGCTGGGCCTTTCCGACGCAGTGTGAAGAGGCATCTAATCTCGACATTTTACCTGGACAGCATGTGCGCTTACCATTAGGCACAGTGCAGTTATAATGCCGGACAAGTATAAAAAAGAGACTAAAAATGTAAAGCCTATGAAACTACTGGTGGTAGGTCTCTCATATGTGAGAGGGCGCCTGAGCGAGTACCACCGCAATGTCTGTTCCTCGCATAGATGTAGTATAGAACATAGATCGGCAATGTGTCATTTTCAGCGCGACCAAAACTGATTTACGATTGTGTGCGTGAAGTTTACATGTGTGCTTGACATATAGTGGTGTACCATGCACTTTCGATAGTATCATATCGATATCGATATAGCTGTCGGCCTGTAGTTGTGAAATAAAATGTTATGGATATATGCGACATTTTATTATATATTAAGAGCGTTTATACTCTGAGCGCGCTTTTTGGCTTAAAAACAGGACTTTTCAAATGAGTTAATAGCCACCAATAAACAATTTAAAGGAAAAATAATTAGTATTAATTTTAGAAAAGGTTGTCATCTAGGGATTTTGGTGGAAAACATTATAGATTGATGGATAATTTGTGAGTACTATAAGGATTACTGAACACAAGTTTCGTTATTTAGGCTTTAAATGGCAATTTAGAAGCTTAAGATATCCGAAACCACTAAATATAAGATGAAAATAAAAATATTATCAGACTAATAAGACCCTTATGTAGGGATTTTGCTGAGAAAAATAATCTTTTTGTGTTTAGTTCCTGAAAAATAAAAATTTAAACAATGCGAAATTATTCAGAAACTCTCGTCAAGAACATATTTTTTTTCACCAACTTAGCGTACATAATTTTTTATAGCAATTGCATATTATAATAGAAGAACATCTTATCAATAAATTACCATTTTTATATTTCAACAAAATTAGTTTTCATGTTTTCTACAAATATTTTAAAAACCACTATAAAACACGCTGTCCGACGTGGATCAAATCAGACCGCCGCAAGGCCTTCTAGAGGGAGGACGTATCGCTCGTCGCTCCGGCCTGGCTGCACTCGATTTTTGCCGTACGTAGTACAAATAGCCACGCGCGGACTGCGATTACCACATCTTAGTACTTTGGTAGTAAAATATTTAATTATTTTTATTACCTACAATGATTTTGTAGTGAGTATAAATTATGTTTCATGTAATATAATGGGATGTAATTGCGAGGCTAAATTATGTTATGTATTGTAATATAACATTAAATATATTTCGTAATTGTAAGGGGTTGTAAGGCCCCTAACACTATTTATGTGTTCGAACACGAAATGATTAATAAAACGTCCGTAGTGTCTACTGATTGAACACTGATTTGAATGCAACTTAACAATGTAATAATAACGAAAATATGATTAGTATCTAAATTTGTATTATTCTTTGCTTGCACAGTAATATTTGTCTACTTATAATGCAAATAAATTATTTTTATGATATTATATTACAGTTACATTTCAATTGAATATTTGAAGCGCACGGATCAAAGTTGTTTGAGCCGATTGTATAGCGAGCCGACGCGGCAGCTCTACGCACACAGCTTTGGTCGCTTATGTGTGCGTGAAATTAACGAAGAAATACCTATAGTTGACTTTGCGCGCAAGGTGTATATGCTCTTAACAGAAACTTATTGATGTGTTTATTTCAATACAGATTGATAAACACACAAATAAATAAAGATAAATTGTCATATTATTTGGAAAACATTTTGTTTGAGATATTTTGTACGAGTCTTTAGTACAGACATCTAATTAAACTGAGAACAAAAAACACTTTTATAAAATAAAACTATAATTTACAAAGTTTTAGCGTTTTCGGTTCATTTTTTTAATTTCCCGTCGCGAAGTTTCGATTAATTTACAGCTTTCGTAGTCATAGGGTAATAATAATAATAATAACACCCAACAGTCACATACATAGTCCTAACCCCACACTAAGATCGAGTCTTGTGTCGTGGGTATCAGGAACTACGAGAGACTTTTCGGTCTCACAAACACCCAGACCCGAAAGAAATATTTGTGGGCCACACAAACATTTCTCTCGGTGCGGGGATCGAACCCGCGGCCTCTCGTTTCACAGGCGGCGTCTAACCAACTGCGCTACGAAGGCTGTCAGGGTGGACTCAGTCTGCAACAAAATCCATGATTATTAGTTTTTTTCAATGAGTAAAATTCGCGTAAGTATATATTTTATACTAGAGTTAAAAAAATATGCTTATTTAAGTCAATTAATTGACTTGTAACACATTGGGAAGTGTTGGACGCCTGCTAGGCCGCGTTGGAGGTGTACGGAGGAGCTTGTAGGAAGTCGTTGGATGCAGGCAGCTTACAACAAACTGATGTAGACATTCTTGTGGAAGGCCTATGTTCATTAGTCGCATTCCTGTGACTGAAGAAAGAGACAGTTAAATAAACTACAAAGGTTTTCTCGATCTCGTCACCTAAACTAATGTTTTTCCTATGAGAATTATAAATTTTAAACCTATACCTAATGTTATGATAAATGAATAATGTTGCTTCAAGGTTTGGATTTTATTGTGCATAGAAGTATCGCATATTTTATAATAATATCGAATATGTTCTTGTTTTACTATTATAAATTGACAGCCTCTTGGCAGAGATTGAAACAGGTTCTTAATTCATAAATCATACACATGAAGTGTTATGATAAATATTCCACAAATATAAAAAAATGAGAAAAATTAAAGTAATAAGTAATATTGTAGAATGAATACTATAATAATGGCCGGGGAAATATGGCCGAGATAACGCCAGGTAGAAGAAGGAGAAGAATGCACACATCACAACATACTATAGCCCCATAAAAATGTAGGGAAACATATTGTGTTGTCATCGACTATTTTATCGACAACCTTTTATTGATCGAACCTGTCAGTCAATCCTTGGTCAATCCCTAGCTACTTTTGGTTGAAATTATTGTAAATTCACGTATTTGATATTATTTTTTATACGCAATGGATGCTTTCAGCGTATTAATACAATGAAATACTATATTCTTTTCTACCGATATGTATACACGGATTTCCATTTAATTCTATAATATCGTCACAAAAAAGTATTGTGCAAAAGTGGCCGGTACCTATGAAAACTGTAATTATTTCGGATTTTTACGCCTGCATGAACTACACCTTGGCACTACACAATGCACTATAATAAACTACGTTTAATAAATATAACCAAGTACTGTAAAATTAAATAAATTATGAAAATAAGCGAATTTTGTTGCTCGCTTAGTTTGACATATTTTGACTCTGGGTCACTGCTGGCTACTTCTGTGTAAACGAATGGTCGCATCATGCATCTCGCTTTAACATATGAGTTAAATTATTCTATCTCTTTCACATTGCCGATCTATGTTTTATACTAAATCTATGGTTCCTCGCGCCAACAGCAGTTTGAATGCACTGCTTTGTTTCAGATTGAAGGACATTGTAGCCAGAGTGATGCCAAGCATTGCTTTATAATTCAAAGAGTTGTTTAGTTTTGCTACTGTTCATGAGCGGTCGTATCGCTACCATCAGGCGAACGGCGTTCTCGACTCGCCATTCATTGTTATAATTATAAAAAAAAAACTAGTATTATGGACCAAATCTCGTAAATAATTGGAGACACACTCTTCGGGCAGAAATGAGCTGGTTTGATTTACCCGCATGTTTACCAAGCATATTTGGCAATGTCTTTTTAAAATAGAAATATATAAATTAAAATTGTAATTAATCAACCGTTTCGTTAATAACACAACTCATTCAACCAAGATAGCGCAAATTAACTGTAGCGTGACGGCAAATTTGCGAAAATATTAATTTTTTAAATATTAATTTAAATCAATCAAAACAGTAATAAAACTCGGGAGATGTTATTAAGTGTTATGAAACGATAGTAATGACTCTTAGCATTACTCGAATAAAGGCTGTAACAATATTACTGTAAACTTGTAATCTTATCTAAATCATCAGCAGCATCGTTTACAAAGCCCTTCGCCCTTTACGTGTGAACAACGCACGGTTTAACCCTTCGCTATTTTTTTGCCGTGTTCACTAAACACTCCATTGCTTTCTACTTTCTCCTAATTAATGATAATCAACCACAATCTAACTGTACCTTGGTATTTTATGAACCACGAACAAGACCCTTCTCGTCCATGCAATAAGGCTTACGGAGAAAGAGAGCTTCGGACATCGACCTTTAGTCGTGAGTCAAGGGCAGAGAAAGGTTTTAATTTCGAACTATTCGCAATTATTGCGATCTCGGTATTATTTACGGACTGTTCATTTTTGTATGTGAAAGTTATTTGCAGGAGCCAGCCGGACACTATAAAAAATATAAATTTCTCCTCATTTAAAAGTTCAATAAAACAAATTTTTAGGAGTTTATCAAATGACCTTTCTGTTGTATGCTATTGTGGCGTCCGATCCTGACATTTAGGGCCAGGACTCGTTACTAAAAATTTAATGATTGCGTCGCACGCATTTTGTTCTTTAAAATGCCTTTATAACTTCAAAGCATCTTGCAGTATGTAAAATTAAAAAAATAACAGATTGGATGTTTTTTTAAATAAATAACACCCAACAGTCACATGCATACAACTACGAGAAACCTTTCGGTCTCACACAACACCCAGAACCGAAATATTTTTTTGTGGGCCTCTTGTTTCACAAGCCGCCTCTAACCGACTGCGCCACGGTAGCTGTCAAATAATCTATGCATAATGTATCTATTTATTAATCTTTTAATGTCTTTATTGTCTTAAAAGGTGTGCTGGGTACGTTTAGTATAGAATAAATTAAATCAATTGTAATAAATGAAATTAGTATTGTAGAGTTTTAAAAGTGGGTAATTTCGCAATATGTTGGGTGTGCAGAGCGGCACACGCCAGCGGCCGTAGTTGGGGTCGTACCCTAGCATTGCCATTGTGATGGTCGCGTCGCGTCGTGTTGGCGAGAGTGACGTGACGCGGGACCATCCAACAACACAGTGCGCCAAAATTGCCCTTCACAATAACGCTGCAAAGAGAATTTATAACTTACGTGCAACGAGTCAGGCATTTCTATTATAATGAATAATCATGTCAATACATGCAAGTATTATTGTTTATTATAAGTACTTTATATTATGACTAACAACCCGAACAAGGGCATCGTGGTGGACTATATTATGTTCTAGCCCTTTCAATCATACTCTCCATTGTAGAGGAGGCCTGTGCCCTGACACTGCAGCCCTGTATACGGGTTGATACATACATAGATGGTTGAAATTATAACTATGTTGACTTTGTCTGTAGGTAATGTTTCTATTTTATAAATGTTTGTGGAAAATGAAGTATATACAGTATACACATATAAAAATTTGACAGTAGAGCGAATAGTCTCTATTTTATAATTAATTTGAACTGGGAAAATATATCTTAATTTTTTATATCTTCTACGTCGGATCTTACAAACGCACCCAAAGTAAACAATTCGGAAACAATTGAATTGACAAGCAATTCGGTAGAGTAGCAACATTTTACAAGGGTCCGTCGGTGGGTAGTGTTTGTTCTTTAAGTTTGCAGTCCCCCTCGGCGGCGGCTCCTGCGCGCTGCCTCTGGCCACAATTTAATTACCAAATGGAGCGTTTTTTGTGATCTTTGAACCGTGAAAACATGCCGCTAACGACTTATGTCGCGTGGTGAGGATTTTCTCAAATGATACATAGCTCGGTGGATAAATGCGTGCGGAGCAAGGCGAAGATGAATGAGTTATTTGCACAGACTAAAGTAGGAGGATCTTTAAGTGATAATGGGTCAGGGGTGCTCCTATCTAGTGGTTATGGCCTGTCCTAGAATAGGTGCTACGAGTACGCGACCTCGGCCCCCCGAGCTACTGCAGTCACTACAAACATTCCCTTCCATGACTGCAGTATCCACTCCTACAGGTCATACTCTCCTTTCCCATTATATCCTCTACTCACAAACCCTATTTCCTTTCCCCCGCTGATGATGGGCAGCAGCGTCGTCAGCGCGAGTCCCCTCCTGCGCTCGCCAACCCGCCTGCCAAGCGTGGCGAGTATTGGCAAATACCCCTCAAATGGCAACACAAAAATTGACCAGGCCCCCAGTCCCCGGCAGCCCCACTATTCCTGGCGATGGTAGCAGCCATGGTTACGGTGGGGCAGGGGGTGCTAAGAATCCCCGGGTTGGCCCCGGCTACCACCCCCGACGACGACTGGCCCTGGTAACACACAACATACGCACTTTGAGGACAGACGAGAAGATTGTCGAACTGGAAGAAGAATTGAGCGGGTTACACTGGGATATTCTGGGGTTATCGGAAGTCCGAAGAATCGGGGAGGATACGATAACCCTGAAGTCTGGTAACCTGCTCTTCTACCGGGGGGACGACCAACAGTCCCGAGGAGGTGTCGGATTTCTCGTCCACAGGTCTCTCATCAACAACATCGTATCCATCGAAAGTGTGTCGAGCAGGGTAGTATACCTTATACTCAGAATATCTAAAAGATATTCGTTGAAGGTCATACAGGTATACGCGCCGACCTCGACACACCCAGATGAAGAAGTAGAGGAGATGTATGAGGACATAAGTCGGGCCATACATACTTCCAAAACCTACTTCAATGTTGTTATGGGGGACTTCAACGCAAAGTTGGGCAAGAGAAGCGATGCAGAGTTGAAAGTGGGGCAATTTGGACATGGGCAACGGAACCTCAGGGGTCAGAGGCTGGCCGACTTTCTGGAAAAAGAGGGACTCTTCGCGATGAACTCTTTTTTCCAGAAGCCGCCTCACAGGAAATGGACCTGGTTGAGCCCTGACGGTTCTACGAGAAATGAGATAGACTTCATCTTGACGACGAATAGACGGATGTTCAGTGATGTCTCTGTGATCAACAGGGTGAAAACCGGTAGTGATCACCGAATGGTTAGGGGCACATTGAATATCAACGTCCAATTAGAAAGGCGCCGCTTGATGAAGTCTACGCTCCGACCTACTCGCGCCCATATCCAAAACCCCGAGAGCTTTCAACTCGAGTTGACAAATCGCTTTGATTGTCTAAAAGAAAACCTTGCAGTGGACGAGTTAAACAGCGGTTTGGTAGAAGCTGTCCATACGGTGGGATCTAAGTATTTTAGACCTCGCCGTAGAGATAGACCACAAAAACTCTCGATCCAGACTCTTGACCTCATGGCCGAACGTCGATCTTTGACGCTGCAGTCATCCGTTGACGCCGAAGCATATCGGCGGCTCAATAGACGGATCTGGAAGTCCTTGCGACACGATGTCCGTGCTCACAATATTGTGAGCATTAAGGAGACAATTGAGCGGAACGGAGGCTCCAAAGTGTTTGCAAGAGACTTGTCTATTGGGCAAAGCCAGTTGTCTAGGCTGAAAACGGATGATGGCCGCGTGGTATCGACTAGGGCAGAGGTATTAAGAGAGATCGAGAGGTTCTACGGACAGCTTTACACCTCGGTTGCCGAACCTACTGTTAGCTCGGCCGAAGACCCGAGAGCCGAGTTAATCCGACACTTTAGCGATGATATCCCGGACATCAGCCTGTTTGAGATTGAGATGGCCCTCAAACAACTTAAAAACAACAAGGCGCCGGGTGAAGACGGAATCACTTCAGAGCTTCTGAAAGCGGGCGGAACGCCGGTACTGAAAGTCCTTCAGAGGCTCTTTAATTCCGTTCTCCTCGAGGGCTCAACGCCGGAGGCATGGAGCAGGAGCGTGGTGGTACTGTTCTTCAAAAAAGGTGATAACACTTTGCTGAAGAACTACAGGCCCATCTCGCTCCTGAGCCATGTCTATAAGTTGTTTTCAAGGGTCATCACAAATCGTCTCGAACGCAGGTTTGATGACTTCCAGCCTCCCGAACAAGCCGGTTTCCGAAAAGGCTTTAGTACCATAGACCACATCCATACGCTTCGGCAAGTTATACAAAAAACCGAGGAGTATAACTTGCCGCTTTGTTTAGCGTTTGTGGACTATGAGAAAGCCTTTGATTCGATCGAGACCTGGGCTGTGCTACAGTCTCTTCAGCGGTGCCACATAGACTATCGGTACATCGAAGTGTTGAGGTGTATATACAACAACGCCACCATGTCGGTCCGAGTACAGGATCAGAGCACGAAGGCTATTCCACTACAGAGAGGCGTGAGACAGGGAGATGTCATATCTCCGAAACTGTTTACTGCCGCGCTGGAAAATGCCTTCAAGCTCTTGCAGTGGAAAGGATTCGGCATCAACATCAACGGCGAGTATATTACTCACCTTCGATTTGCCGACGATATTGTAGTCTTGGCAGAATCGCTGGAAGACCTTAGCACTATGCTCGAAGACCTTGATCGAGTTTCCCAACAGGTGGGTCTTAAAATGAACATGGATAAAACGAAGATCATGTCGAATATCCATGTTGTGCCCACCCCCATTGGAGTTGGGGGCTCGACTCTCGAAGTTATAGACGAATATGTCTATTTAGGACAAGTGGTCCGGTTAGGCAGGTCCAACTTCGAGAGAGAGGTCAATCGGCGAATCCAACTCGGTTGGGCAGCGTTCGGGAAACTTCGCGACGTCTTCTCGTCCAAAATACCTCAGTGCTTAAAATCGAAAGTCTTCGATAGTTGTGTGTTACCAGTGATGACATACGGCACCGAGACGTGGCCTCTCACTGTGGGCCTCATTAAAAGGCTCAAAGTCACTCAACGAGCCATGGAGCGGGCTATGCTCGGTGTTTCCCTACGAGATCGAATCAGAAATGAGGAGATCCGTAGGAGAACCAAGGTTACCGACATAGCCCATAGGATTGGCAAGTTGAAGTGGCAATGGGCCGGGCACATAGCTCGTAGAACCGATGGCCGTTGGGGCCGAAAGGTTCTCGAGTGGAGGCCACGTACAGGCAAGCGAAGTGTCGGACGCCCGCCCACAAGGTGGACGGACGATCTGACTAAGGTCGCAGGAAGTCGCTGGATGCAGGCCGCTTCCAACAGGTCATTGTGGAGATCATTGGGGGAGGCCTATGTTCAGCAGTGGACTTCCTGTGGCTGATATGATGATGAAAGTAGGAGGATATATTGTGGTTTAATGGCCATGTCCAGTAAAGCGTGGTGGTAATCGCGAATTAATGCTGATCAACTACTATAAATCTCGTATCAAGTTTTTGCGTAGAGAACCGTAATTGGAGGTACAACAATGTTGAAACTGTGTTAATGTGTACAACGACGGTATTATTCTTAGTATAAAGCAATAAATATTCCGCGGAAATATCTTAGGTTTCTAGTTAGAAACTGAATCTCGTATTTATTCTGTGTGTGTTGTATATACCTCTTACATGTATGTATCTTGATGTGGCTGTAAACGAGATGAAGACATTAGTTTGTGAAGCAAACAAGGTGCAGGGCCGGGTGCGGGGCGGAGCGGGCCGGCGGCGGCGGCGGCGGGACCTGCACCCTCGTTATTTTAAACAATTCGATAATGATGCTCGCTGAGCCCGCTGGCATACTCTGATTGTGCTACAAAAGGGACCCCTGTACCTCTAATGAGGCTTTCCTCAATTTCCAACGTTTCCAACTGTAATAGAGTAACTTTGGACCGATGTTTGCTTTAGGCGGAGCGCTGTTTGTTTGCTATTGGCCATGTCACGCGTTGTTAGTTCACTATGTGTAACGAGACAGTTTCCTCTCTTTCTCAGTATAAACTTACTTATTTTTCTCCGTCGTTATTAGTTAACGAGATAAATGTTGGCTAATTACATATTCTATCTTCCTTCTATAGTTATATACATAATACAGGGTATAACATTACTGCTACCGAAAACGAAGCCGGGTGGTAGTTTAGTGACTTCAGATAAAATACAATTATATATTTTGCAAAACAAATGAAGATTTGTCTTTCTATATTCTTCGTATTTGATTGGTAAATACATAGCTTTTTCTAAAGTAATAGTGCACTAACTTTTATTTATAAAATCGCGAACTATAGATTAACAAAACATACAGATTGATATATATATAAAAAAAAATCGTGTTTCTTTGCGAACATTTTAGTTGCAATGTTTTTATGGTCACTAAAACTAATAACTAGTTTGAAATCACAATTGTGTAGTTACACAATAGCGTAAGTTATACATGTAAGAGCACGTAACAGAAAAGCAATAAACAACCTGTCGCATTGGCGCGGCTGTGTGTCGCGGCCGTCCCCTGCGGGCTCGAGCCGCGTCGCCGTCGTACCGGCTTAATATGCAAACTAACATATTTATAGCGCGGAGCGGCGTCAGCGAATCAAACCCCGCTCTTATGTCATGTCACTTTAAAATACCTACGCTAGCACGTACTGCGCAAGACCGTACGCAAATCACGGACCAATGGCGGACCGGCCCGACCACCGTTATGTAAATGTTCTATATTCAAATCAGTTTAAAATGAGATCGCGCATGCACGCGCCGCCGCTTTTTATTGGTGCTTTGTATAGAAAGGGTACACTATGAAGCGCCGATTTGGCGGCGCGTGCTCCTTAAAAAATAGGGTTACAGCTTTCGTATCTCCCCCAAGCGGTTCGAGAGGCAACCCTTCCGCAATCCTTTTTGGATTGCAGCTGTTTTTTAGTCTTGTATGGTTTGTGTGCGACACGCGACGGATTTCATGTGTTTTTATTGGGTTGAGTGAGTTGCCGTTTAAAGTAAGTTTTTAAATATTCTTTTTGTATCTGTAACTTTTTTGACACTAGGTGGTATTAATATATTTTAATTTTGACGGCATATTCTTACTTAAATGATATAAAAAGCATCTGATTTCGTATTTCATGTTTATTGAATTTTAATTAAAAAATGGTATAACGATTTGAAATGTATAATGTCATGCTGTTTAGGTATATTATCTGTATCAGCCCATATGTGTACGTGCCACTGCAGGGCACGGGCCTTCTCTACAATTAAGAGTACGATTGAGAGTGGTTAGTCCATATAGTTCACCACGCTGGCTCAGTGCGGGTTGGAGCACTTACATACGATAGAAATTTTTACAAATCGCTATGGTATGCAGGTTTCCTCACGATGTTTTCCTTCACCGTTTTAGTGCGTGGTGATTGACTATCAATACACATATGACTCCGAAAAGTCAGAAGTGTGGCCTGGGATTCGAACCCGCGACCACCGTGAACATGTGGGCAGCCGCGTCTAGTCCGTTTACCAACAGGCCACCACGCACTTATCTTTATCTTTTACTTATTTCATCGATGTGCTTAATTGTTATTATTGTTAGATACAGTCATTAAATTAGTATTATGTCGATAGACGGAAAATAAATGACTACAATATCTAATATTGTAAATTATACCTAATTTATATAGCATTTTACAAATCGATATGTACAGGATTTTCAAGATTTACAGCTGAGTATGAAGTATTAACATTTTTTTGGCCTAACCAGACCGCACCAGGCATAGACCACACCGCTGGTTCTTGCGCGTTGGCGAGCCTCACGTGACGATCTATGTATTGTACATGGCGATACTCTCAATGGTACTCTCGATTGTAGAGGAGGCCCGTGTCATGTAATGTGATGTGTATGGACCGATACAGTATATGCGAAAACCTCGCTCCTATCACGTCGTGAGACGGAACACATGAAGCGAAACGTGGGTGACCTGGTCGCACCTTTACTTTAACTTTATTTGTATGTACGTATTATAGAAGTGTAACTGACTACCAACGTCACGAAGGCTGTCACTTATTACTATAAGTAATTGAAAATGATTCGGGGTGTCTCGTTTTACACTGAGGAATTTTTGGCGAGAAGACCTGCTTAACCGAACTACTTATCGCAAATAGACGTATTCGTCAACGGCTTTGAGAGAGGAGCTTCCAATCGCAATCGAGGTGCATAGACATTCGACATGATAATCGTCTTATTTATGGCATATCATTTTAAGGCCCACCTGTTGAGAAACACTACTGAGCTTCCCGAGCATAAGGACCGAGGAAAGACCTATGCTTTCAGCGAGTTTGCAACGACTAATGTGTTGTTGGCACACCGAGGGTGAGTATACTACATACTTGCCATTGATCTAGATATCAAAAATAGTCGATTAGAGAGCTTAAAAGCATCCTGATTTCGAATCGACAAAGTGGCGCTTTATAAGCACTGCAATGAACCGATAGTCAATATGGCACCGCTGGAGAGACAGCACAGCCGAAGTCTTAATAATATTGAAGGCGTTTTCATAGTCAACAAGTGCACGCTGAGTGGAAAGTTATACTAGGATTTTTGTATTACTTAACGCAAGTTTTGAATGTGATATTTGGTAGGTTTTTTGGAACCCGGGTTGTTCAGGACTAGTTCGGTATATGCTAATGTTAGAACCTTTATTGGTCAGTTGTTAAAAATGCTTCATCATGGTTCTTATAAGTTATCGTCGATGGTTAAAATAAGTGGCAATCCGTGTTTTAAAAGTATCCATTGTGATAATGTAAGGATGTATTCATCCATGATGGACGAGTTTGCGTGCCAAGTAGGCGACACCATCCCCGCTCCATATATCACAGATAACAATACGGTATAAGTGAGTTCCGCTGGCCGGCGTCAGTGCAATACGATACGCGCGTAATATTGCGCATTAGCTGATTGCTGCCATTACCATCACACCATCGGGCCGCCATGTATATGTTTGCGCGCGGCCGCGCCCGCTCCGCACCTACTAATGTCAACTACCGTGTGTGCCAACTGCCCACGTGTCACAACTCACCAAACGACGACACCGCATACGCGCTATAAACACCGCTCTTATAACTTATCATAGCTACAAACATATTACGCTAATTTTTATTTTTAAGAAATCTAGCACCTTCGTTATGCTGGCGATATGTCTGTCTTGATGGTGGAATCAGTAGGAGAAGCCACAACAGATGCTGGACGGCCCGACATTAGCCACACAGAGAATAGGTCTTCAAATTAACGTTCACACGACCAAAGTTATGATTAACCACCACCTTGATCCAAGACCTACCGTTGTATGCGGCCACCAACTCGAAGTTGTTTCAGAATATACATATGTACCTACCTTGTGCAAATCCTTTAACTAGGAAGAAACAAATGTGAGCAGGAAGCTACGAGGAGGATCCAGTTGGGCTGGGCAGGATTTGGTAAACTGCGTCGTGTCTTCTCGTCACCACTACCGCAATATTGAAAAAAAATCAAGCAGTGCTACCCACCTGTCCTCATGAACTACAGTGCTGGGAGTTGGACACTAACCGTACCACTGATCCAACAGCTTATAGTGGTTTCGCGAGCTATAGAGCGTGCTATGCTCCGTGTCGCGTAGATGGATAAGATCCGTCATGAGAGAACCAAAGTTGTAGAAATAGCACATAGGACTACCAAGCTGAAGTGGCATTGGGCTGGCCACATCTGTCGAAGAACCGACAACCGGTGGGGTAAATGTGTTCTTGAGTGGAGATCGCGGCTTGGCGTAGTTTAGGGACGACTCGATGGCGACGAGCATGCCATTCGCATGACCGTAGGTGATACGAACGCTCATGAGTAGTAACAAAACCAAGCAAAATCTTGAATTACAGAGCAATGCTTGGCATTCCACTGCGCTTGGAATCCTGAGACATAAGATGTTAACTCTCAATATATTCAGTAGTTATTATGGATACAATGTTTTTAGAACCAAAACACAACAGTGCATTTACACTACTGTTTGGCGGGAGAAATTAGATTCTGGCTTTTAATCATAATTTGGCTCAAAATAACCTTTAATAAAAGTATCCTAAAATATAATATTTTTTTAGTTACATCCCTATAATTTTAAGGGTGCATTTTTTTCAATTTAATCGACTTAAATTCTTTTTTTTTTTCAATATAGTGTTTTTGAATTAAATGACTGCCTCCGTGGCATAGTTGTACTAGGCTACGGTTACAAAGATGAGGTCTCGGATTCGAAAGCCATTTTCAAAGGATTTTTCTATTCACTATCAATCCATAGTCAGGAATTTGTGCCCGATATGGCGATAGGCTCGCAACCTATCACATCGTGGGACGGAACATACAAGGCGAAATGTGGATGTCCTGGCACCTCTGCCTACCCCTTGTGGGAAAAAGGCGTGAGTTTATGTATGTATGAATTAAATGAGCGATAATTTTGTCGTGAATGGCTTTAACAAGGGAATACATTCGGTTCAGCCTGCAGGGTGGCTAGGCGTTTGTAAAAGCATATCCAGTAAATATTCAATAATTGTTGCCATTAGCCGTAATATCGTCATAGAATCACAGTTACGTCGGGTAATGTAGGAAATGAAATATCCGGCCATGGCCGCCGCCGGGGTTTCCGTGACACGATCTCAACATTCGCATCTACATACTTTATGTTTTTTATTTATATGTTTGTTATTAAGTTTCATACAACTTCATCATTTACTGGATATTTATGTATTTAATGTGGTAGAATCTACACACGCTGTAGCAAGAATTGGCGCGTTTTTATGCAAAAATTGCCTTGATTTGTAGTCACTAAAAGTACCACCCGGCTTCGTTTTCGGTAGCAGTATTGATGTACTCTGTATAACATAATCACTTCATAGGGGATCTCGTTATAAACGGGTACTATTTAATATTGTAAACTAGCGGCCCGGCCCAGCTTCGCCCGGGTGCAAATACAGATTCCAGTCCATATTTTATTTAAAATCAACATGACAGCCGTTGTCTAAACTGCTTATCAAATTCCAATCCCATCTTGTACCTATTCTTCTGTCCCATTTTATCCACCTTATATTCTATTCTATCCCATCTCTCCAGATTTAAATCATTATTTTGCTACGGAGATATTATAACACTGTTACTACTCCGACGACATTTATTGAAATCAATTAAAATATAACCCTAACCTAACCCAACCACGCTTCGTTATGGCTTAGCTATTATATTATTATGATTAATATTATATTCAATTATTTAGCATACCTAGCAAAAAAGCCCGACCCATCTTTGCCTGGATGCAGATATTTTTTTATTTTACTTCACACCAAATACATGTTATTTTTCGTATAAGCTCTCCCGTCTTATACCGTGCATTTACATTTCGTCCTATCAAATCTATCAGCTATCCCAGTCCTCTCCCGTACCTCCCACTCTATTATATCCGGTTTCTCAATATCCAATTAGTGTTCCTTATAACTTTAGCGATTTTGATTATCCATGCAATATTCCATCCCTTATTTCACCCCCACTATGCTGTTTTTCCATAAACATCACGCCATTACTTTTTGTTAGTAAAAAAGACATGAAATATTAATTTTCATAGAAATAACTTCAGTGATTTCGATTTTCTTCGAAATAACATTTCAAAATATAATATTTCTATCAGTGAATTATAGCGAAGGAAAAGCCACTGTAAAAATTCGTGATAAAAGTAAACATAATAACACATAACACACACACACAAACATACACTATTAGCACTTTCTCATACTGACACCCACAATTAATGTAATAACAATTTTATATTTAACTGGTTTCTCAAGACACAGGCAACGCCTAATTTGAGAACCCCTGCAATATTTTCCATATGTAAAATTGTTATTTTAATAAAGATTTTTCATTTTCAAGTGATATTCTATCTTGAAAAGAAGATTCACTTCTTACGTGTGAATATTATTTATTTAATTGTCCTATATTTAAGTAGCTTGGTATATTCTCCTTAGTTTACACAAAATAAATTTCTGAACGCATGCATTAATATTTGACAACCAATTTAAATGTCAATCGCTTTTCATTACTGTCATTAATTTACATCTTTAAAATCTAAAATACGCCATTAATCGAATATTGTGGATATATGTTGTCGATTCGAAACCTTTATTTAAATACGTTTTTTAATTTGAGGGAAGAGTTTACCGTATCGACGGGATGAACATTAAATGTTTGACAGTTACAAACCCATGAACATTTTGTATGAGAAAATGTTAATAAGCTAATAGAAACTCGGGAAACCGGGAACATGATAAAAAGTATCCTATGTCCTTCTCCTGGTTCTAAGCTACCTCCCTACCAATTTTCAGCCAAATCAGTTCACCCATTCTTGAGTTATAAGTAGTGTAACTAACACGACTTTCTTTTATATATATAGATTTGAAAAAAAAAACTAATAAATGAAATAATGCTGATGATAGATACATAGCATTTATATAACTCAATCTGTACCGTATTAAAATGTCTACCGATGACACAGTGAGTAGAGTAGTGTTGTGAGATTGTCCGTGGTCCGTCTACTCGCACGGGTACGGTGTATGTACTAAGTCAGTAGTTAAACATCGGAAATGTCGCATATGGACGCTTTTTCCGTTGCCAATGTAATACAAGCCAAACAATCCGCGCACATATTTATTTTTTTGTCGTGTTTGCCTTCACTTAACGTATTTGTCCGAAACATTTTTTCAGGGGTTCCGATTTCGGCGGTGTATGTTACGAACAATTTTAAAAAGTCACTATTTTTACCAATTATGTGATGGTGAAATACGTTTCAATTGCAATCCTGACCCGTGCAACTCATTTGAATTTGAAAGCGTACAAATATGTACTTATATTTAAATCGCTGGGTCATCCTACGGGAACGTTAATTTTTTTTTGGGGATAAAAAGTAGCATATTTATTAATGGATTAATGTGCATTTATGGATTATGTTTGCTTGGAAGGTGTCATATCCAATAAATGATATGTGTTAACTTATGTTTGAACTTAGATTTATAAGAATAAGCTTTGATGTTGGACATTTTATTCAGACTGACGTTTGGTCCTTGAGAAACGGGCTAAAGATATCTCGGATGAGGATAAAAATAGTAAATATATAAAATTTACGTGAATAAACATCGTACCATTAAATAGCGTTTAAATAAGCACAGAACCCTAAAAACTAAAAAGTACTAGTTTATTTTGGACGAGGTATATGTAAGTTAAGTTAAAAATATCGAAGGAAGTTAAATATTTTACATTCATATTTAAGTAGCGTAGTGTCTGTTGTCTGATCGTTACAAGTGAACAGGAGTGGCGTGGGGCATTCGGGGGAAGCCGGGGGATGTCGAGAGGCTGAGGGGTCGAGGTGGCGGCGCGGGCAACCCTTTCCCTCCGCCGGCGAACGCCATCCATCACCGGCGACTAGCGAAATGTATTTTAATCCACTGCCCCGCGCCGGAACGCTTCATGAAACGTGAAAAATGATTCCCCGAGCGCGCACACACGCGCGCCATCCCGCACACTGCGAGCCTTCACTGCGCCGCCCTGGTGTGCGTCTGTGTGCGCCACCAGATACGATTGAGAAGTTATTACCGGCTACCGGCCACAGCTCCAGGCTGATTCTCCCACATTTAGAAAATAGGTATATTTAAGAGGCATTCGATACGGTCTATTTGCTCAATTTAACATCTTGTCGCACTAGTGTGGTCACGTGATATCTGGCCCTGAATATTTTACAAATTTCTGCGGTACATCTGTTCATATAATTTGTTTTATTTTTGTGTATATGTGTATGTCATAATTATTTAATAACTTACCACGCTGCAGTAATGTGTAGAGGTGGTTTAGGCCATGTATTAGTTAATGCGGTGAACTGAACAGGTAATGTTAGTAAAGTTGACATTGGTATGAAGCGTTCATTAAAATAATAGCTTCTTTTATTTATTAATTGTGAATACCTTGTTTTTTGTACTAATAAGTAAAGTGCCAGTATCTGGTACCGTAGTGCGTTTGGGATCGGTGGTCGTTGCGCTGTAATTGGAAGTTGCGACGTGACACTTTACATCAAAACTTTTATAGCACTGATCCCCGGAGAGGTCGAGATTTCCGCCGTTCCGCTACACCCTCCATTAATCATACACAAATTGTTGCGCGGCGTCACTCGCGGCGTCATGCGCGCCGTGGGGAGCTCGATATGTATGCTTCAATTGAGCCAGTCATCGCTTCTTTTGAAAAATGTCTACGAAAACGGTTCCAAAGACTCCGTACTGAAGCGAATAATATGAAAAATTATCCGTTCCCGGATGACTTGTTGGTGTTATTATGCTCGTAGTCTTTATAAAAATGTCTTCTACTACAACACTTTGCGAACTCTTAGGAAGATTCCCTTGTGTTAATATGAAATGAAAATGGAATTTGAAAAGGATTTTATCGGTTGCTTTTTCCAAACGTCTGTATCAGCCCATATACGTCCCACTGCAGGGCTCAGATCTCCTCTTCAATCGAGAGTACCTCCTCTTCGGTTGTGATTATGCCATATCCACCACACTGGCCTAACGCAGGTTTGTTGACTTTAAATAATAATAACAATAATAATATTTATTGTACCACTCTCAATCATACGTTCGATTGTAGAGTAGGCCCGTGCCCTGCAGTGGGACGTATATGGGCTGATACAATACAATACAATATTTATTGTTTACCTTATTACACAAATATTACTTAGAATTTAAGTATTATACATAATTTATCAAATCTATTTAAATACAATAGAAAATCTTATAAATTCCTATGGTATGCCGGTTTTTAACCTACTTCAAAAAAAGGAGGAGGTTCTCAATTCGACTGTATGTTGTTTTTTTTATGTTTGTTACCTCGTTTCTCTGTACTGTGTGAACCGATTTCGATCATTCTTTCTTTGATTGAAAGCTGGTGCTTGTCGTTTGGTCCCATAAAAATATGGTGAAGATCTGATGAATATCTTCGGACCTGGAGAGACCTGGATATAGATATTTAAATTAAAATAAGGCATAGGTCCTACATGTTTGGTACTGGGCGGCCCGCCTTCAATATGTTACGCATATATTTTGATTTGTTGGCTAGTCAAGTCATTAAACAAATTAATCAACATGCATGAGCTCCATGAAATAAATATTATTTTTTTCTTTGGAGTGGTAGTTATTATTTTATTATTTTTTGGTTTTTTACAATATTTTCATTAGGGCGTGGTGATTGAATATTAATACACACATGAATCCGAAAACTCAGAGTTGTGCCCTGGGATTCGAACCCGCGACCAACGTGAACATGTTTGCAGCCACGTCTGATCCCTTTGCGCACAGGCAACTATTTATAAACAATAAATTTTAAACGCTAACGCTTATGGTGGCAACATTATAGCGATTTGTACAATAATTAATTGAAGTTTAGCATTGCAGTCGTCTCCATTTATTATCTCTATATGATCCGTCGGTGTCGTGACCCTATCAAGGAACATAATAATAATATTGAATGTTTTATTGCGCGATATCTTAGTCGGATTACTAAAACATCTGTGACGGAAAATTCACTCTCGAGGCCGTTTATCGCGTCCTCTAGGGTAGATAGAGAAAAAAACTGCAATAACGCGGTGTCATAACAAAGACGACGCCACCGGCCGATAATACTATGATTAATACCCGGCGTTATCTCGAGAGTGCAGGCCTCGCCCGCCCTCCGGCCACCACCGCCGCGGCCGCCCGTGCCGCGCGAATCACGTCCCGGCTCGGCCGCGCGCACTGTCGACACTCGACTCTAGCGTCGCCACTTTAAGACGCTATATGCGACTACGTGAGAAATGTTTAAGGTATTCTCACAAGCTCGCTTAAGAGTTACGGATTTCGCATAATGCATATTATATTCGTGCCGGGGAGGCTCGGAGGGTGCCTCCGAGCCCGGGCGCCCTCCCGCCAGGGTGTACCGCGTGACCGCACGTCTTTTGCACGCGACAAGCTCTCGACATTTTTTTATTATTATTGCGCTTCGATGGAATTCACTTGGAGGGTCGGTAATAGAATAGCGGGCGCGCTCGTTTCGCCCTTTATGACAATTTTGAATATGATTTTTAAATCATGTAATGGAGTGTGCACGCCTTTTTTAGGGTTGTTTTAGAGCCCTCTTTTCAACTCCATGAATTTACGATAAGAATGTGGTTGACATTATTATGTTTTTTTTTATTAAGTTTACAATAGCAAAATATCGGAGGTTATTTTCATTCAACAAAGAAATATTGTTGTTTCTGCGTAATATTTATGTAGTGAATTATTGGGCCACATAATTACAGTGATTAAGTTATCCGGTCTGCTGGTCGCAGATTAAACAAACCATTTATTGTGTCCCAATAAAGGATGTTAATCTTAGCCTTCAGCAGCAGGTGTGGAACGTTATTGGGTCGCGTCGCGCGCGGGGCGCATTATCAATTAATTGCTGGGGGCAGCATGAGAAATACGGCAGCGAGTGCACCGCGGCGGCTCGGGGGAGCCTCGTGTAATTATACAAGCTTCCTTACGCCTGCCGCCTGCCGCCCCTCGCCCCCCTCCTAGCCTCCCCGCGGCCCACGAAGCCTTGCTGGCCGACTCGCCCACCACCCGCCATCTTCCTGCTGTCATGTGCACTCATATTTATGTTAATAATAACGCTTCCATTGTTTAGGCACGCTATGCCATTTGCATTGCTTGCGATGCCTTAGGAAACGACTCATTGTATTCTTGGAAAAATAAATAACTCGTATCATAAATACGTATTGTTTAAATACCAATTTATTTTATACATAGTTACGAGGAATACGAGCACATCTCAACATATCCGAATTCGAAGTATTTATTGATTACGTGTAATAAAAAATCAGTTGTATTGTAAAAGTCAAAGGCTAAAAAATAATTTCATTTAAGATGAGATGAGATTTAGGATTTATAAAACCTGTCACCTGATGCTTTGTGATCACTGCCGCCCACGAGCATTCATTTCGCTTGGATCATAGACTTGTTGCCGGCCCATGAAATCGGGAGTTCACCGGGAAGGAAAGAGGATGGGAACAGGAATAGGGATATTGGGTATCCGATTTTCTGATTTCAATAATGTATATTTGAATTTTTCTCCCGACAGGTACCTACACAATGCCGGGAGAACGAGTGGAGCTGCTGGCTTGCCGTCGACGAAACTCGGCTACATCACAAATTATTACCATATTACGATACAGACGGTACTTGACCAGTCAGTAAGTATTCATTTTCTTATACCGTGGGTGTCGGAAACTACGAGAGACTTCTCGGTCTCACAAACACCCAGCCCCGAAACAATTACTAGAGATTCACACAAACATTTGTTTCGGTGCGGTGATCGAACCTGCAATCTCTCGTTTCACAGCCGGCGTCGAACTAACAGCGCCACCGAGACTGTCAAATAAGAGGCTTTTAAATATACTTAGTAAAATGTGCAAAATCCATTATGTTTCAGAGGGCATAGAGACGCACGTCGCGTCGTGTGGTGATGTGGTTCAAATCGCGGTGCACGTGATGGATTCATTTCCCCAGAATGTGGTAAGTTGCGCAATAACAAAGTATTATAACTGTTAATTTGTAATTTAATGATTATGATATTTTGCCTTAAAGTTTATGGAAACTCGTACTGGTACCTATATTACCGGAATCATATCTAATCTGTCACTGTATAGTATATACAATAGACTTCAACGAAGAAGAATATTGTATACAATTCCTAGGAAATGGGTAAAATTTCTAAAATAGATAGGAAAAAGTATGATTAGTTTTAAAACATGTGCAGTTCTTAGGAAATCTTTACATTTCCTAAACAGCGATCCATTCCTCTTCACTTTGGATTATGCTTGTGAATACAGGGGTAGATAAAGAGATGTTTAGGTTAGGATTGAGATAAATTATACAAAATAAAATGGATAAAATAATATACAGGGCGATAAAACTCCTTTATCCAATCCAACGCAGTGTTATCAGGAATCATAAATGTGTTCTATTTAAAATATTCTTATCACATAATTAAATAAAAAAATACACTTAATAAAATAAATTTTGAAAATAGGGATATTCACATTACATCAAATACTATAAGTAAGTTTTTGTCAGCATGTAGTGCCTAGACCTTAATTAAAATAATATATTATTTATTTACGATTAAAAATTACTGGTTCCAATCAGGTTGCTCTACGGATGTGTAGCGCTACGAGTAGCGGCGACTACGCGCTACGCTAAACGAAGAGCTCGGTAAGCGTTATTAATGTAATTCAAAAGTGCCTACCATTGGGCGAATTTAGTATATCAATGCTTTACATTTTTTTTTTAATAATAATAACATTAATCTTCAATTATTCTATCCATAAATATATTACAGCTTTCGCCTTCGAAATATTATTTAAAATCATACTGAGTTTAAATAAGTGATAAAGATCCTTGCGTGCCGTTTCACCTGTAAATGTACGACGTTCTTAGTGGAGCTACATCCGTACATCTTTTCTTCGCTTCCCGCATGTGTATAATGTCGCTGGGCTCCGGCACAAAACGACCAGTGTAAAGAAGTCTCTGATGTCGGTTTGGTACACCCGCCGCGGTTCGCGCTACAATACGGTGAGAGGGGACGGCGGGTCCACGTTGTGCTGGTAATGGATCGTACATATTTCTGCAATTGATTAGGCGGGGGCGGTTGCCATGGCGACGGGCTGCACTGGCGCTGCTCCCCGGCCCCCGGTGTAGTGGCGGGTAGCGTGCACGCTCCCGGCGACACTACTCATTGTGCTAGTGCGCGCGAATAAAGTCGCCTTCACATTGTAACACACCATCTGTCAACATTTATTGTTCCGTATAAGCAATTGTTGGCTTTGTTTTAGCAACGATTGTGCGCTCCATTATTGACACTTGAATCTGAGACAACGCAATATTTAGCGCTGACACTTGTTACACTTGATTAACATTTTTACACGCTTTATATTAGCTTCACTTGTATGTTTGTATGTTTGTATATTTGTATGTTTGTTTGTAACCGACTTCTTTGGGCGCGATTTTGACCCACTTTAAACGGCCAGATTTCGTTCAAATTTTGCACACCTGTCAAAGACCGATGACAATACAATAATTCGATTAAAATATATAATTATCCTGATTAGATTCGCCAGGATTAATTATTCTTATAATTGATGACCATTGCTACATTCATCGCTAGATGGCGTTAACATTGTATTCTTCAAGTGTCAAATGTTACTACTGACCAACAGATGGCGTTATTGATTGGAAATAAAGCCGTAGATGGATGTTTTTAGTCAAAACAATTATATAATAGTTAAAAAAAACTAAAATACACGCTTTAATAAGATATACAACTAAAAAAGTAAAAATAATTGATACTGAATTTAAGATAAGAAAATGGAGTAAAATACATATATTTTATTGTTACAAAGCGTGGGGTGCAGGAGGATAAGTAATTGTTGTAAACACCCCACGCTTTGTAACAATAAAATATATGTATTTTACTCCATTTTCTTATCTTAAATTCAGTATCAATTATTTTTACTTTTTTAGTTGTATATCTTATTAAAGCGTGTATTTTAGTTTTTTTTAACTATTATATATTTGTTAAAGTTTCGTTTTTACTAGGTTTGTCACATGCAAATGATCTGCAACACAATAGGTGATGGGTGATGGGTACTTTAATAACAATATTATAATGTGTTTGCACTTTCAGACCCTCAGTTGTACGGTTGTTTAGGAAATGGCCTAAATTTTTGAGACCTTAGGTTTCGATCTTCGTACCGAGACATATGTATGGTAGTGTGATGCACGAATATAAGCTTCGAGTCTGGCCTGAGACTGGAAAGTTATTCGATCTTTTTTATTTTGTAACGTAGTGTGAAGTCAGTAGGTACCTACTACATGTAAGAATTTTGCGTGTATCAACATATTCTTTAGAAATACGGATGGGTCGTCGTAAATTAACATTATAAACGGCCGCGCAGTATTCACAAAATTTGTGTGGGAAACGGCTGAGGGAAGTTTCATTTTATTCTATCGCATTTTAACACTCAGTTTATCAACATTGTGGGACGATATGATATACGTACCGCATATGTAAATTCATTAGCTTTTGGATGTTGTAATTTATCTGCCAGTTTAATCACAGATTTACACAAACATTTGCCATATTGTAGACAAAAATTAACTCTTTCCAAATTCCAAGCATAAATTTGAATTTTCCGCAGAATAAAGGCCTCATAAAATATCTATCACTTGATACTATCCAGATTGTAAGAATAAAAAAAACAGTAGCGTTCGGCAGCAGTGGCGCGGATACTGGATAGGCATTGTGTATGGGTTTCCATGGTTGCCACGCGTCTACTTGGAGCCACTCCTCCGGCTACGTTGGCAATCCTCTTCCGTTGAGTACTTATGAGTTATCTGTTAGGAGTTACTTTTATTGCAATTATTTATATTAAACTCGCTTTGCCGAACATATATATTTTTAGTGCTCAATTCTGTAATTATACTTCTCGCTCGCTTGCACTACCGAGACACCAGTTATTTATTATATTTATTTCATGTTTGCTGAGGTGAACTTAGCACTTTTATATTATAACATACTTTTGCTGGAATAGGTATACACCTACACTATTTGTTAATACTGTTTGGACTTATTTTTTGGACTGCTAAGAAGCTGTTAATGAACGAATATATTTGATTACACTGTTGAAAAAGTCATAATCAGAATGTTTAAGCTATTTAAGTCTATATTGAAATCTGTCATTCCTAGATGCAAACAGTTGGGACTTGTAATTCAAAGTATCTAGAGTATATTCATTGGTGTTGAATATAGCTGTTATAATAAAGAAAACATATATGTTCTTTTGTTGAGTGAAAAGAAACCATTAGGCGTTAGTATCGACGGTTACATGTAAAGGAAAATAACTTGTGGTTAGGCAATGGTACAAATAGTTTCGGTTGTCAAGCGGCAGATATATGGAACGAGTGCAGCGGGCAATCGCTTAATACCTGCCGCCGCCGCTCATTGATTGAAATTGCCTGCGTCTGTAATTGGGAACACGATTGTCTTGTAAAATAGGGGCGCCGGCACCCGCCCTCTCGCATAGATGGCAAAAAACGCGTCGACATTCAATTCAAAATTAGCCTTCAATATCTGCACATTTATACGCTATAGTTTGCAATTAAACATTGTTTTAGTTTATGTATAAAAAGGAACTAAAGCATTATTCGCTTTATTAAATAGCTAAATTGATATAAGGCAAACATAGGCGAATAACCGCGGAGAATTTTGTATCTTTTTTATAGCTAAGATTGTAGATATACTGGAGGTATGTCTCTCATATTTAAGAGGCCACAAGGGTTGGTGTCATCGCAATGTCTGTTGTGTTCCGGTTTGAAGGAAATTGTAGCCAGAGTAACTATTGGACATATTGAGACTTAACATCTTATGCCTTAGGATGGCGAGCACAGTAGAATCCCAAGCATTACTTTTTCTAAAACAACTTACCATCAAGCGAATGGGATGCATGTCTCGTCATTCAATGCAAGAAAAAGCACATTAAAAATATGATTGAAATTTGGTAATTTGTTTTAAATCAAATATTTGTATTGTACACCTACATGAATGGTATTAAGTAATAGAGAACAAGTTTTTTTATATAATAAAAAATAGTGTTCGTTCAGAGCAGTGGCACATCTTGTGTAGTATGTTCAGATGTGGAGTTTCAAGTTAATTTCCTCGACTGAAGCTAATCCGCGCGCCTAATTATTGCATCCTCACTCCGTCCCCCCTCGGCTCTGGGAGGCCATCGCTCGACGACGCCATTATCTGTTAGAATTATTTATATTCATTTATTTAGATACGAAGATTGAAGTTTATTTCATAAAAAATATATTAATAGTGTTTAGTTCATTAATTTGTGAGATTAACATATTTAGAATATTTTCATAACACAAATTTTAATTACGTAAACGTTAGTTAAAGAAAAAATATATATTTATTAGTCACACAGGATAAAAAGTAAGCTACATGCAAGTGACATTGGAATCAACTGCCTTCTACAAAAATAACAGGTAAATATTAAAACAAATCAGTACAAAAAAAAAACAAAGTAAAATTAACAAAATCTATATCTATAATATGTTTGTAACCGATCGATATCTGAAAATGGAAGATAAATGTGAAAAAATAATAATTATAAGTAAAAACAATGTAATTAAAAGAGAGAAAAAAATCTTTTAATAGATCTCAAATAACTAGGCAAACAATTTTTATATATTAAAATATACGCACCATGAAAAGAAGAAATATCGATTATTGTACTTTTGATTGTAAAAGAGGCTCATGTTCTGAAGTGGGACGTATACATATGGGCCGGAGGTAACAGATAGGTGACCGCTCAGAATTAAAATGTGCAATGGCGCCAACCACAACTCGACGCTGATTTTCAGCGACCAGCCTATTTGCGGGAATAGACTGTTTTATAGGTGGGAAACCGTTGAATTATAAGCAATTTTACTGCATACATGTTTTTGGCCACGCATACCAGCACGTTCCATTTTGCTAATTTATAGAACCGACACTTGAATTAAATTATTTATGGAATGATTTCATATTTCTTTTAGACTTTTAAAGAATTAACATGCAATGTGAATGAATGAATGTCATCATTCATTTTCTACTCCGATAGTTCTACTAGTTTTTAAACATTTTTTTTTCATAGTGTGTTACGGAATACCGACGTGTAAAGTTTTGTAAAAGCTTACGGCAATAAAACTTACGTAAAATAATTACTTATAAAATGAATAATGTAATGATGTGCCATCCTTTATCCCCATGTTGAGGTAAAATAAGAAGCGTCATATCAGATCGAGTCAATGTCGTAGTTGTGTGCAAAACTACGTAAACACAGCGAGGTGTGTTGTGATGTGTTGGGGTGGAATATCGATTTTATCCCGCGTACATAATGAGCGGACTCATCAGCTTATGCAAATACGGGGCTCGTATTCCCGGCGCGGCGCGTGTCTCGCAGTTAGGGTTAGGGTGCAGTATCGATCGCCGCGAGGGTGCCAATGTATGCAGCGGCATGCATTATGTATGCGCGTGCACGCCACTCCGACAAATAAAGCCGCCGGCATTTACAAACGTGCTCATCTACTTATATATGGAAGTGTTTGCAAAAACCATGGGATGTATGCTGAAAATGTAAATATACTATTTAACTGTACATTATTTTTATTGTTGTTTACATAGCCATAACATCTAATGTAATGCCTGAAAAATCAGATATTTCTTCTGAACTTACTTCTTTTCGTTTTAATCACAAAATTGGCTTTTAATCGATTATTGACATTACCAGACATTGATGAGTGTGTTGCGCGCCCCCGGGTGTGTGTAGGAGCAGCGCGGCGTCGCGTCGCGGCGCGGCGGTGAGATTTTTACGAGCATCTCGCGAGTGTGCCGTTAAATGTTTCATAAAGCGCAATGATAATAAATGTAAGTGCATTTTACAACGTTGAAGATGCACCGCGCGTCCCGTCTCCCCCCGTCACCCACACCCAGCTACACTACACAGCGCCTCTTACTAGGTTTTATTAAATGCACCACTTTATTAGCTCGGTAACTGCGCGCCGATATTGGACGACCACCTGGATACAACATATTAATTATTTCTGTATTTTACAAGGTAAAAAACTAATGAGAAATCACTTCTCCTATCTATGTTTGTATAAAGGTGTACCATAGTCTGGAATTTCACGATGAGTGC
Source organism: Hyles euphorbiae (assembly GCA_023078785.2). NCBI lineage: Eukaryota > Metazoa > Arthropoda > Insecta > Lepidoptera > Sphingidae > Hyles > Hyles euphorbiae. The sequence goes on from CM041040.1 coordinate 21,158,932, forward strand.
TGCTTGTGTGTAGGTATAATAATAACTACCCCATTTTTCTCTCTTTCTCTCTCAGCCGCAATCAGTCTATGGCTAATTTCTTCATCGGTCTCTTGCAATCAGGAGTAAAAACTACGTAACGAACATTCTGAAACAAACATGCGTGTATAAAAAAAAACTGCAATGTAAGTAAAGCAATCTTTACGACTTCAGAATACTCATTCTATTATGGAGCTCTTTATTGAAAATAGAGGATTTATATATTTCCTAAATAAATCGGTTTGACGGCGTTAAGTATTACAAAGTAATTAATTTAGAAACGTGACAGAAATGTATTTTGTCGAAGTCGGTGCTATATTATCGGTTCAATACAAGGTGAGTGAGAACGGGCGCGTTGCAATTATTTGGCATCAAACGTCCTCCGCTCCTTTGTAGTGCGGCCCGTCGGAACAAAAGGTCCTAGTTGCCGGAATCCAATTTAAAAGTAGCGTTTAGTTCAGCGTGTAATCGTTAGAGGACTTTAGGCCCGCGATACACGCGCACCAACTTTTGTATATTTTATTCAAAATTATGACGTTCATGCGGAATTTCAAATTTATCTGCTCTGACCAAGAAGCTTATACCCAAATGGAGATTGCATTCCGTATATAAAAGTGAAGCACAAAAATTTGACCTCGAATGACGTTGCGACTGATTGCTATCCTTTTCTTTCGAGTGACAATGAATGAAAATGACTTTTTGTTCATTCATTGTCACTCGAAAGAAAAGGATAGCAATCAGTCGCAACGTCATTCGAGGTCAAATTTTTGTGCTTCACTTTTATATACGGAATGCAATCTCCATTTGGGTATAAGCTTCTTGGCTCTGACACAGTATTACCTATATGCGTACTTGAAATAGACAACGCTATGAATGTTTTTTTGTGTTATATATAGTTTGCCTTAATCAGGTAAAGCCCTGGTCTGTCGAAGCTACGCACAGCGTTGCGTTGCGCGGAATGCGGTGTCAAACTCGGTTTTGTATGAAAAACATTGACATTGACATGACGTTCCGCCGCAGTATGCGTCAGCCAGCGTCTGCGGTAAGGGGTCAACCGGGTGACGGGTAGACTGGTCTTTGGTGCTGTCACAGTATGCGTCGGTGTAGAGGGGCAAGTGTGGTGAAGTGCGGGGCGGATACACCGCACAACGTGCCGTCATTCTCATCATTTCGTCGCGGTAAGCGTACTTGCGTAATGGATTTATTTGAGGACAATATTTCTATCAATTTTCGTTTGGTTTAACTTTTGTTTAGGCTGTGGCGCGTCCATCGACTATGTACTGCCGCGCAGTACGTTGAATACAGTTCACGTGCGTTTCCAATGACAATGGCGCAATATAAAATCACGTAGGGATACAACTTTAAAACCTTGCGTTGGTAAAAAAAATACAGTTAAAAAGTAGAAATAATTAGAATGTAATAAGTATATGATCATAAAATGGAGTCAATTACATTTATTTTATTGTTATAAAAATGGCATACGGAACTGTATGTTAATTGTTCTAAGTACCTAGTACTTAAAATATAGTAACGGAATTAGTTCCCAACTGATCAGGGTACAATTGGAGTATAATTGGAGACGATTTATTAGTAAGTATCTATATAAATTCAGTCTTTATCCGTATTCGCAGGGCACTTTATCAGCCCATATACGTCTCACTGCAGAGCACCGGTCTCCTCTACAATCGAGAATACGATTGAGAGTGGTTAGGCCATACTATAGTCCACTGCGCTAGCTGGCCTTATCCCTATGTGTGCATAGAAAGAAATACAAACAACAAACCCAATAAAAACATCAATCGTTTAAGTGCACCCGCTTTTTATATGAGTTGTGTATCAGCCCATATACATACATTCGATGCATAATAGTTGTATATTATCATCGTAGTTATTTACAAAATCCACCTGCAAGATCTACTACAAGAGAACTATCGCCTTTCGACACAATTAGCACCACTCTCCTAGCACCTAGAGAGCATCATGTTACGATATGGTGCAATCTTAAATATGTAGTTCCTCAATGTAGTATTAAGTTCTGTGTTTTCCCCGTTTTTCCATTCTCACTCCATCAGAACCACCTCTATGTATATTGTAATTTATGCTACTTACACCTATGCATATATATTTTGAGCTCTGTGTTATGAATTCTGTTAAATACTAAAATAAAATTATTATTGTAAAAATTGTCTATCAGTATTGTTCCAGGTTTTGCTTGTGAAAATTTTATAGGAAAATAATTTAACCGTTATGTAATTTACTTTTACCCAATAACGGTACGATCGATAACGATAATTTAAGAATGGATATCTAAATAAATCCAGTGAAATTTAATTTGATCGAACAATAAGTTGTTTAGGCGAAAAAAGATGTATACAGCAGACGCGTATTTCATTAGAATGATACGAACCACTTTTATCACATATCAATATTGCGTAAATCATCTCGTAAACATTTATACCCAGTCTTTTTAAAATGACGCACAAACATTTTTTTAAAGAAATTATATATATTTTCGAACATAAATGATTGTTATTTGTTGTCATGGAAATTCAAGAAAACTTCAATGCGAAATTGTCATAGTAACGTTGGTTGTCAATGAAAAGTTCTCCTATTGGTCAACGGTTTTACGCACAGAGTAAAACCTATATGAACCACCTTTTTTGTTATGTGAACTACGTTGTATGACGTCACGACGTTGCCGCTTACCGCAGTGCCGCGCGTATTCTTCGACAGACCAGGCCTTAAGACCTCATTTTTGCAAGTTTTTGTCATGCGTGATTATTATTTTTTGCAAATGTTGTATTCCTGTATTTATATGTAGTGCCGAAGTGTGTATGTGTTTGAAGACTAGGTGTAGCAGTGTGAAGGTAAGTACATGCATGTTTGTGTATAGTAGTAGTTAGTGAACGAGTTGCATATTTGTAATGGGCCTTATTCAATGCACGCGTCGCTCGGCACAGACACGGCGAGGGTGTGGGGCGCGGATGCGGCGGGGCCGGCGCGGGCCGGGGCGCGGGGGGCGGCGGGGGCGCGGGGGCAGCGCCAGCGCCATCCGCCCAACAGCCAATATTATACGGCCGTAGTTAGCGCGCACTGATATTAAGAATTCCACAATGCACAGAGTACTATTCCACTCTTCTCAACTTTATATTTTAATGCAATATGTCAAATAATAACAAATATAGCGACGATCCGACGCAACGTGTTTATTGGGCGTCGTTGCCTATCGCACGAATGTTGAATATTAAAAGTCCCTAGCATCACATTTTGGAAATGTATTTCTCTTTGTGTAGACATTAGGTCGACATGTTGAATGCGATCTTTCTGGTCACATTATTTGTCTGTTAACGGAGTTTTCGACGTGTTCGTGTAACGGCGGATGATTGCTCTGTTCGCAAGCGCTGCTCTGTAATCTGAGATTGGAGCGAACGGCACAAAGTTGGTAATTGAAAAATCTTTCCGGTCTCTAACGCGGCTCTCCCCGCGCCTCCCAGCCGGCGGCGGCGCTGTCCACCACCACCCTTTACACATACTTAAACCGAACTGTAATTACACTTATAAAATTTTAATTGCGACATCAGCGTTCTCTTATTCTGCGCTTTGTGTTCCTCTATCTGTGCATTGCATTCCTGCTGCAATCTCACTGCTCCTCAACATAGGATTCTTTGTAAAATATTCCTTGCTGTTTGAACACTAATAAAATTCTAACCTGTAGGTATTAGAATTCAATCAAATACGTTTTTTTACTTTTATCTGTTATACTCATATAAATGTACATTTTCTGTTAAAATCAATGCTGTCGCATAGGCCCCAGCAGGTCGCTTAACATCACGATAATTTTGGATCGAATTTAAGTGAATAAAGTTAGTGTCGTTACAACAAAACATGAAATAAAACCTATTGTCGCCTCGTTGGTCTGGTAGTTGTATTTAAAGCTTTCCAATTAGTAAGGCGTTTGGATCGATTTCAAAGCGCCAATTTAAGTGATTATTCGGTCTCAAACATCTTATCTTTTGTGATTTCCATCAAATATGGAAGTACCATCATGGCCTTACGTCCATGGAGGGTAATCATGCAAATGTTTACTGATCACTTAACGGTTACAGTTGAAGTCCAAGTTTTCAAACTTTGAAATTGTTCTGTTCCATTTTGCTCTTTTTACCCGCCACAGTATATTTAAGTAATCATTAGTATGTGACTGAATCACAAGTTTGAAATAATCAGAAGAACTATATTGGGATTCGCGGATCGGACTAGTGTTAAGTAAGATTTAATTCTTTCACGTTTTACGAATTTAGCAGCGTAAAGAATAATAACGGAATTCAAACAAATAGCCGAAGTAGGTACATATTTTGATGGTAAGATAACACATTACAGATTTTGTATGCGTTGTGTTCCTTTGGAAAAGATCTAGATATCGTAAATCACACCAAACAAAATACTAGATACTAGAAAGGAATTAACGTAGTACCATGGATTAATATTTAATATCATGCCATTTAAAATAAATTATCTTTAAATTTCAAACTAAAGTTAGTCAAAGTAGAACAATTCGAAAGCTCACGGTTGTCATATTACGCGTACGCTTAAGGAGTTATACGTCGCGCGCCCCCCTGCGCCGGCCGCCCCACTGTACCCCCCACTACCTCCCGAGGAGGCTGCAGGGAGGCGGGCGGACCATTCGTCAGCTCTCCGCACAAATGTTTTCATTTTTATTTCATAAATAAAGAGAGGAATTTCAGGCGGGCGCGTAATGAGGGATCGCTACAAACGCCCGCACATCTATGTATTCAGTAAGGGAGTGTTTTCGCAACGTACTGCCGCCGAGGGTGTGTACTAATGTCCAGCGTTACGATAACAATGCCACTTGAAAGACTTGATACTATAGATGAAAAAAATAATTCTTAAACAAAAATTGATTGATCATAGTTACCATATACTCGTACCATAAGTCATAATAGTCGGGTATTTTGCATCGTACGAGCGTAGCATTTTACGCTTTAGTTGTGTACATTCGTGATGGGATTAGTGTGGATAAAGCGGCGGTGTATTGGTGAACAAACAAGCGTGCATCAGGTGAGCGTCGGCGCGGGTCCCGCGGGGCGCGCACTTTATGTCCGCCGCCGCTGCTCGCCTCGACGGAGCGCGCGCCATGAATACATCCGCCGCCCGCCCAGCGCCCTCGCTTTATAATCATTCTGTTACGTTTTATTGCTCAATCATATTTTGTTTTTATATCCACCGCCCTTTGGCTTTCAAATGTTATTATGGGTATGCTTGTTTCGTTTATAGGTTGTGTTGATGAGATGAGACATGCCCGAACTTTTCATGAATTTGAATGTATTTGAAAGAAAGTATGTCAATGACTGGTGGTATGTGTTTCATATATATGGTAGGTACCACAGCCAAACAACTGTGTAAATGCACTATTATATTTTGGATTGAATTGTCATTTTAACCAGAATAACTACTAACCATGTTGAGGCAAGAACAAGAATAATTTATTTGTGTAACATAGGGAAGTGATCTTAAATAAACATTATGACCTCTAATGGTTTGCCATATAAGGAGTACAAAAATTTCGATTTCAAATGTTACAGCTAAGACTGTCCTTGATAAATAATTAATTAGTATTAATTTAAGAGACCATAGAGGAAAATAAAGAAAATCAATCTTTTATCCTAATGCATCATGTAGGAACTCTATTACCTATACATTTTATTGCGTTAACTAAAAAAGTATTGCCTCAGATAAAGCTACTTCTCATTAATATGCCTTGTAACTCTTTACATTAGTATTGTTATAAACAAATATACATAAGTACAAACACAATGGCGAATAGTATTTGTTAGGCATGTATTAATCCCTGTTACTGTCACGGCTGAAAACAGGAAATACTAATGAACACGGACATGTATAACATGCATATTTACAGCTTTAAAAACGCCCAAAATATATTTTCAACATTCACATCTTCCCAGCCTCAAACAAATTCCGTGTTCACATATTTAAACCCCATTGAAATGACGGGGAAGTAAAATTCAAAACGTCACCGATTTTCTTCCCCCCTGTAATATTTTCGATTAGGTTGTAACAACTTACGACATTCCAGCGCAAGTGTTTAAAATTGGGCTTGTAAGAGCGGCGCGCCGCGGGGCGTCGGCGGCTCCGCGCGGCGGCCGAGAGGGCAGAGTAATTGCTCTCCGCGCCGGTGGGCTTACGACATATTGCTAACATATTCTTCGCTTGAAATTTATTGTAAATCGCGGCGGGCGGGGGATTTGAATCCGGCCCGGTCGCCCCTCGCGTGCCTCAATAAACCGAATGGACTTTGAAAATTCGCTACATTCGCTCGATGTTTGCGTTTGCTGCCTTCGCTTTTTCTTTTTCTGCGAAAAAACCTCCCCCGAGCGCGGGGCGGCAGTGGCGGGCGGCGGGCGGGGGCGCCGCGGCCCCTACGGCGCTTCCGATTTTATTTATCTAAGGTTTTCCATTCCGTCGTAATTGTGTGAGTTGCGAGCTCGATTGTTACTAAAGCGAATATTTATTTGGGTTTAAGTTTACTTTCCATTTGGCGCGCGTCCCCGGGCGAAGTCTCATCTCGTCGCTCATAACCGCCTATCCGGCGAGATGTCGCGCCCACTTTCAGCGGCATTGTCCCACAAATTGAATTTGCGGGGACTCAAATCAAATGTTGTCGTAAGAAATGACTTGTCGCCGTCGACTGACACTATCAAAAAATTGATCGAGCACTCTACCATCGCATTTGCTACGAATTCGAGTGTAGCTGGCGTCGTCAGACACGTATACACGCTCGTGCCACCACATCACCGCGCGGCACACACATCGCGATACTAGTGATCACATCAAAACCGCTGCTCATTTGTCGGGGACAAACAATTGAATGTACATAAATAGTCGGAAGACGTTATTCCGGCACTGAGCACAGCAATAAACAAACGAATAGCGTATTCACCAATAACATTAGTACAATGAAACGCGGGCGAGCAATCAGCATTAGGCGGAATATATTTCGCGTAAATCTTTCACGGCAGCTTTTATGTATATCGTAAAAAACGGAGAAGTGTCCAACGAGTGAGCCATAAATATGGATCGTAAAGGCGGCCGCCTAACGCGAATGCGCTCGGCTTCGGCCTCTCACTCACTGCGATGCCAGTGGTAACAAAACCGTGGACTCCTGTCCACATGCACTGCTGAGACTTCTGTACGTCGTACCCGCCTCACCGAGACCCCCAGTAACAATGCCAGATAAAACACACATGTAATAAAAAGTGCGTGAATTATCATAATTATAAAATATATCCTCTTTGAGTTTCCACAGCGGGGAAGGGAGCATCCTACGTATATTTATGTATTTAGACACGTTTTGCACGATCAGCGCGAGACGCGAGCTTTTATTGTTTATGTTACGAGGGAGCAACAAGCACTACGCGGAATTCGACATTGTGAATTTTTATTTATATCAGTGAGAATTGAAATCGCAGGTTCTCTAATCATACAGGGTATATCAAGACTGCTATCGAAAACGATGCCAGGTGGTAGTTTAAGCGACTTCAGACACAATGCAACAGAAAAAGTAGCAAAAAAAGGCGATTTTTTTTTCTTATTTTTTTCCTATGGCCATGTTTTGATGGTAAATTAATTTTTTCATAAAATAATACTGTATGCCCTTTTATTTATAAATACTTTGAGGTATAAAAGAGTTTAAATTATTGTTTTAGTAAAAACTATGGATTTACCACCCAAAAATGACGATCTTTAAAAAATTATAAAAAATAATTGTCCCATTTCTTTGAAAAAATTATAGTTCCATTGAGTTTGTAGTCACTAAAACTACCACCCGGCTTCGTTTTCGGTAGCAGTCTTGAGATACCCTGTATAAAGAAATCCACCCACTTCCTTACGATTTCGGTCCTAGAAGTAACTTGCTAAGTGATCGTCCGAAAAGTCTATTAGTATAGTATGATTATTAATAAAAAGAACTGAAATACATTAGATGCTTTTTATATTGTTTATTAATTCACAGATGGTGATGATGGAGCGAAGACCGCGGCAGAAGGCGTGATGTGATGGTGTGTTCATCTTACGAGACAACACTGTACAGGTGAATATAATTATAGATACATTTTTGAAATCATGCACCCTGTATAAAAATATAAATTGATAAATACAATTTAAATTGATTATTCAACTATAGGCTGATGTGTATCTTACTAATATTATAAATGCGAATGTTTGTGTGTTTGTTACCTCTTAACGCTTAAACCGCTGGACTAATTTTGGTGCATTTTAACTTACGACAGTCATACACATAGTCCTGACCCCACACTAAGATCGAGTCTTGTACCCATGATGGGTACCAAAGAACTACGAGAGACTTTTCGGTCCCACAAACACCCAGATTTGGAAGAAATAATTATGGGCCGCACAAACATTTCTCTCGGTGCGGAGATGAAAATGTTTCACACGCAACGTCTAACCAATTGCAATACGGAGGCTGTCAAAAAAAAAAATAGATTTCCCGTGGGATGTGCAAGGAATTCAAATATATTTGATACTTTTTCAAACTCAAAGGAATGGCATGTGCAGTTTAAACTCATTAAATTAGGCAGTAACGGGAGTTTAAATACTGGGTATCTCAAGACTGCTACTGAAAACGAAGCCGGGTGGTAGTTTTAGTGACTATAAACACAATGCAACTAAACATTTCGCACAGTAACACGTCATTAGTTTTTAATGATCTTTTAAATATCGTCATTTCTGGCTGGTAAATCCATAGTTTTTGCTAAAATAATATTTTAAACTCTTTTATACCTTAGAGTATTTATATCGTTTTCGATAGCAGTCTTCATATACCCTGTATGTTCATTATTATTTCTCCCACCAAACAGCAGAAATTCGAATGCACTGTTGTGTTTTGGATTGAAGGGGATTGTAGATAGAGTAACTACTGGACGTATTGAGATTTTACATAATATTATGTCTCAGGAAGGCAAGCACAGTGGAATGCCAAGCATTGGTTTGTAATTCAAGGTCCTGTTTGGTTTTGGTACTGTTTATGAGCGGTCGTATCCCATTACATCAGGCGAACGTCAACGTCAACGTCTTGCCAGACACAGTTATAAAAAAAAAAATCACGTGAATAATTCCTAAATATTGCTAAAGCAGACTCAAAACTAATCAACACCCGTTCGAAGCTGGCCTAGACAGCTAGTATAAAATAAATGCATAATCGTTATAATAAATAATATCTTAGAATGTTGTTCATGTAGTATGTGTACAGTTCGTAAATCGCGATGTTTACTATGAGTACGTACAAGAAAAGCAATCGCATAGAGATCAAAACAATAGTATTGTGGCGCTTAACAATATTGCGGTGGCCCGCAATCACAGTAAACAAGATAGATGTCGGCATCTTCGGCGAATGTGTGCCGCCTGCCGTGTGTTGTCGATGCTCCGACACTAATCGTAAACGTAGCGCCACCGCCCGATTGCCGATAGATCCCCGATTTAGCTAACAATATCATAACGTAACCGGACAAACTTTACTGGAACTCACAACGAATAACGACGGAAATTATCAACCCTTTGGATACGGCCTTGTTACAATAATGTTCCAAATAAACACGAAATACATACTCGTATGTACTACCTTTTCAAAACGTTTACTTCACAATACGTTATTAATATTAGCGTATTTTATTATATTAACAGAGCAAGCCACTCCCGACAGGTCAAGGACAAAGTGAATTTGGTGGTAGGATGGCGTTCAATATAAATACATCAGTAACCTTCTACAGGTGGTCGATCCCATTATGCCAGCTGGCGGCGTGGTCACGACCATCTGCTTTCGACCTGTTCATATCTATGCTCACCAGAGACTGAAGTGCGACACACATGTGCATGTCGAGGTATTGACACGGACATCGTGCGCTGTGATTGCTATCCGGACACATATGAGTATTTTATCACCAGCTTTTCATTTCGATTTTGGATCACCTACTCAAATTATGACCACTATGATCAGATCTAATAAGGCAATTGGTAAGTCTTGTGATCCGATTGACCCTCGGCGCCAACGCAAGTCCGGGTTGCATGGTGTGAAATATGCGACCGGCCACTTATCTGTGGACCACCAGACAATGAGTGGAAAGTATGTTACTGGTGCTTGTTCTAACATAACGAAAAGACCACTGCGAAAACATTTGCGTTTAGCGACCTGGAACGTGAGAGGGCTTCTAAACCCAGGGAAATTAGAAGTCATAGAGAAGGAGATGAATAGGTGCAACATTGACATATTGGAACTCAGTGAGGTGCACCGCAGAGGTAGCGGTCTTCTAACTACAAGTAATGGCAATATTGTGTACTTTACAGGTGCCGAAGACCATAGCCATAATGGAGTAGCCATTATTGTGCCTAGAAAACTGCAGAGTAGCGTAAAAGAATATCTTACTCCTAACGATAGAATGATCGCTATAAAAATCGATGCTAGTCCCGTGCCAATAAACATTATTCAGGTATATGCACCCACCGCTCAATCAGATGAGGAAACCTCGGACCAATTCTATGGAGATCTAGATGCCTTAATGCATCGCATTCCATCTAGGGAAATAACTATCGTGCAGAGTGATTGGAACGCTAAAGTTGGCTGTACTGTGGATGATCCGCTTAGAGGAACAGTCGTTGGTGGACATGGCTTAGGGGTACGAAATGATAGAGGCGAGAAGTTTCTACAATACTGCTTAGAAAATCAATTGGCTGTGATGAATACATGGTTTCAACATCACCCAAGGAGGCTATACACATGGGTGTCTCCACAGGGCCATAGAAATCAGATAGACTACATAACAATCAAATCCAGATGGCGATCGTCAGTGACTAATGCCAAAACATTACCTGATGCGGATTGCGGCAGTGACCATCAATTTGTAATAGCTGACTTCAGACTTCGCTTAAAAACTACTCGAGCAAAAACCCAAGGTAATATTTTACTTAATAAACCAGCTTTAAACCATTTCCACAATACAATTGGTACAAAGATCGAATCTCAGGAATGGGACCCTTTTGACTCCAGCGAAGCGGAGTGGAACAAACTTAAAGGGGTCGTCTTAGAAATAGCAAAGACAAGCAGGGATTTGGTCAAAAATCTTAAACGAAAAGAAGAATGGTTAAGTAAAGAATCGTGGGCGCTGATTGAGGAGAGGAAACGGATAAAGTGTGAGGGACTTAACTCAGAAAGCAAGCAAAACCGCTACAACCAATTACATGCCGAGGTTCAAAAGTCAACACGAAGAGATAGAGACGAGCACATCAACAAAATCTGCAGGGAAATTGAGCACCATATGGACAAAGCGCTAATGAAAGACTTGTTTATGAAAGTAAAGCAGTTGACTGGTACCTTCAAACCGAAGAGCTGGCTTATTGATGACAAAAGAGGTAATACCTTGACAGAGTTGGATAATATTCTGGATAGATGGAAAAATTACTGTTATGAGCTCTATCGGGATGAAGAGAGACTAAGCATGGAAAGAAAATGGGACGAACACTACAGAGAACTAGATATACTGCTTACTGAAGTTCAAGATGCCATCAAACGACTGAAAAATAAAGCTGTGGGTCCTGATGGTGTGTCCGCAGCAATGCTTCAACAACTAGGTCCACAAGGATGTAAAATAATCCACCAGATATGTAACAAAGTCTGGATAACAGGTCAATGGCCAGGTGATTGGACTCAATCAGCTATCGTCCCACTGCATAAAAAAGGCTCCACAAGGAAATGTGAAAACTACCGCACGATATCACTTATGTCGCATGCTAGTAAAATCTTACTCCAAATTATAAACAACAGACTTTCATCTTTTGTGGATCACCAAATACCATGCGAACAAGCTGGTTTTGTTGCGGGAAAGGGGACTCGCGAGCAGATTCTTAATATACGAAATTTAATAGAAAAATGTCGCGAGGTTAACAAACCAATGGTCTTATGTTTCATTGATTACGCCAAAGCGTTCGACTGCGTAAATTGGGAGAGAATGTTGGATGTGCTTGTGGAGATGGGCGTACCCCACCATCTTATTTTCCTTATACAAAATCTGTATCTTGATGGCTCAAGCTTCGTGAAACTGGAAAACCATAAATCTAGTATTTTCCAACCAGAACGAGGCATACGCCAGGGATGTATTCTGTCTCCAAAGTTATTTAATCTTTATGGAGAAACTATTATGAGGAAAGCACTAAATGACTGGAACGGCGGTATTGCAGTGGGAGGTCGCAAGGTCAATAATCTTAGATATGCCGACGATACGACTTTAGTTGCATCAAGTGAAGTTGAAATGGCAATTCTTCTGAAAAAAGTTGAAGAGGAAAGTGCCGCATTCGGGCTTAAAATAAACCATTTGAAAACCAAAATTATGGTGGTGGACAGAGCTGAAGTACTTCCTTTAACCGATGCACTTAACGGATATGAAAAAGTCTATGAGTTTGTATATTTGGGATCGTTGGTAAGCTGTGATGGTGACTGCACTAAAGAAATTCGCCGAAGAGCCGGTATAGCCAAGAGTGCTATGTCTAACCTCGATAAGATCTGGAAGAACAGAGGTATTCGACGTACAACTAAGGTACGACTTGTGCGGGCGCTCGTCTTCTCTGCTTTCTTATATGGTGCCGAGACGTGGACTGTGAGACAACGCGACAGCAAGAAGATCGATGCCTTTGAGATGTGGTGTTGGAGAAGGCTGCTCCGTATACCTTGGACAGCTATGAGAACCAACGAGTCCGTATTAAAAGAGCTCAAAATCACGACAAGACTCTCCACAATCTGCCAACAAAGAGTACTGAGGCTATTTGGGCATATTATAAGATCTCCAAAACACTGTCTGGAGAGGCAGATAATGCTAGGCAAATTGGAAGGCAGGCGTGCTCGGGGAAGGGCACCATCACGATGGCTTGATGCAGTAGTGAAGACAGTCGGCGGCAGCTTGCACCGTGCGGTCCACACTGCACATGACCGAGCCGACCGAGTGAGGGAACGACGAGAGAAGACTCAAATTAGCTTAGTAAACAAGTAACTAATGATACATACATGCGTATTAATACTTGCGTATTTCGTAAAAATTTATGATAGCGTGTCGCCATAATATAGGGCACAAATTCCAGAATCCAGGTTGATAATGTAAAGAAAAATCCAATATGACTTTGTTCGGCATGGGATATGAACAAGAGACCTCGATGCTGTAAGCGTACTGTAGGGAAACTACGCTACCGGTGCGTTCAAGTGATGGAGGCATACGTAATCAATATTTTAATAGTAAGTAAAGAGGAGAGGAATGCAATTATGATACACGTATGGGTAGTGACGTGGAGATATGCCACATCGTGATCGCTTCAATGTTTCATGTGAGACGATTGAACGCGATTCTCTAAGACAAAGTGTGTTATTTCTCGCGGGATCCCTCTATACGGCGGGGGTGCTCGGATAGTTGCGAGGGAGATGAGGGACCTGCTCCACCGGCGCGGAGCACGCGGGGAGGCGCGAGGGGGGAGCGGGGGGGGGTCTTAGAGGAGGCAGCGGGAGCGTGTGACTATAGCAATACATTTACGAGATCGTTTTTATAGCGCGCCATGTATTTGTCATCACTGGGCTTGCAGCTCGAAGCAACCTGCATTTCCGGCATTCGTGCTACATTTTATTTGACTTATGTTAGCCCTAAAGTAAGAATTCCGAATTGATGACTTTGTTAAAAATTTGTTAAAGTCATCCACGCCCGTTAAAGCAAACAACGTAACATTTTAGATTATTTTCTGACGTCGAATGGCAATAAGGTTTTATTCAGATCATACTTTTATATGACATCTAGAAGCAGGATAGTCGATTATGATTATGAATTGGGCGCTGTGAAATTGCAGTCAGTATTCACTAATGGTAGCAGCCGCGTAGAGCTGCGTGTTTCGCGTGAGAGGTGGCGACGCGGCGCGGCCATGTTGTAGTAGTCACATGTTATTGGTACGTTCACACGTGCGGCGGAGGCGGTGGTGGATAAAAACTGTTGTCGTGGCACAACACTCCGCCCAGATGATTACGCGCTGCGCCGACGCTACTTAGCGAGCGGCGACTACCGACCCAAACTCGAGCCGCGTCGATGCATTTCCTCAAATGAGCCGCGTCAATCCGCTACAGCAACCACGCGTCGCTTTCAAAAATCTAGGAACGCGTACTATTTATACACAGCATTATAAATTTATGAAAATGAATGTTTCCGCTTCGGTAGCATATTGAGTGCAGATTTTTTTCTGTTAATTCCATTTTTGCGTTCGTTACCCAATATAATGAACTGATAAATAATAACGCTTAGTGATGAGCCACAGCACCACTACAGAGCGAGAGTTTCGTCCAATTTCCATTGATACGGGCGGATGTTTCTTGATCACCACTTAATGAGATAATCATGGAAAAATCGACCTGTATTGATTTATATAGGCTGTTGAGAAAATATATAACACCCAAACCTTCTTAGTTCATACTGAAACCCGAATCTACTAATCCTACAATTTTTAAAAAAACATTTTCTTTGTGCAAAATATGATTAAGGATGATACAGTTACATTTTAATACTCCATCAAATAGTACTCTGCTTGGTTATATGTTAAACGTAGATCAAAGAAATTGAACATAAGAAGCTCGTTGGTTAAATAATGTGAGATTATTGAGAACGGTGTGAGATGTACACAGTAGTAGTCGCGTTGTTTGCGCGTCGGTTCCCACCGTGTCGGTGTAACGAGCGGCTGACAGGGCGGGTGTGGCCATCAGCGGTGGTGACGCAGCGATTCACAGACTGACCGCCGCTCTTCCCGTGTTGCAGGTCGCTGCTGCGCTCCTCAGTGCCGACCGACGCGCAGTGCCACGCTCCGGCCTGTTATACGCAATCACACTTGTTTATTGGTAATTTGCATGCTGTTTGTGATTAAATTGTTATTATTGTAATGTGTTTTTTTTTTAATTTTTCTCAGCATTACACTTCTCCTTTGAGTAAGCGAACAGAGGTCAGTTCTTTGGGAAAATCTTAACATCGATCATGAATACTCAGTTTTACTACATAACGACAAAATATATTCCAATTTGTGTATTTTAAAAAGGGGTATTTAATTTAATTGGCTATTGCATAGCTAAAAAATAAATTACCTATTTCTTAAGTAAATTAGTTAAAATATCTGTATCCTATGTCAATATTATAATAGGGAAATAGTTTGGCAATTTTCGCCCTCCTATAACTCGGTCATGAATTAAATTGGAAGCCTAAATTTTCAGAAACCGACTACGCATTGTATAAACACGGTATATTCCAAATTTGAATTCAATTTCAACTAGTAAATTAAGAATTATTACGATTAAAAGTTCCTTAATTATGTCACTCACTGACTGACTGACCGCGATCATCAAAACTTAGGAACGTCAAGTGGAAATACCACTGCAGAGACGTTTTATGTCTATTAAATTGTTCCTTAGTATAGATTATCTTCGTATAATCTTCTTTTTCTTTAAATGCCTTTTCAGTGTTGAAGGTGGGCCGTCAGCTTCTTGTGTTCTTTTTTGTTCTTAGCCAGGAACAGTTGTTCAAGGGGCTGATACCGGTCCATTCCCGGATGTTTCGCAGCCACGATTTTTTTCTTCGTCCAGCGCGTCTCTCCCCTTCCACCTTGTCCATCATTATAAATTGAACCAGCTTATATTTTCATGCCTAAGCGCGTGGTCGAGATATTGTCTAGCGCTTGTTGATGGTTTGCATCATTTTCCGGCACATACTGACACGGTAGAGCATGGTAACGTTCCTTAATTTTTGCGTTCAACTGATGCGCAACATGCGACTACAGCATTCGAAATGTGGTGGTTCTTGTAGTGTCGTCTTTCAAGGTCCATGCTTCGCAGACATACATGACGACAGGCCAGATGTAGTAGAGAATTAGCCTTATTCCAGAGCTTTATGTTCAGTTGACGACAACATAGCACTTTTCTCATTTTGTTATGATAGCGGTAAATTCTTGCGGTAGAAGAACTGAGTAACGAGACTTGGTTTTTATTATAAGTTTTGTCTTTGATGGCATTTTTATACAAACATTATTAGTTACATATTTATAGAAGTAATGGTTCTTATTTAACTTATGTCATTTTTATTTCACTGTGGAATTACTTACCACAGTTCCATTTTTATCCAGGAAGACAAATTTAGTGGTTATCAAAAGCTCGAATGTCCTTTCAATTAACGGTCGAAGCAGATTGGTTAAAAATAGTGGCAGGAGAATTGCAAGTTTAAAAGTACGTAATAGTGATATATAGCCGTGCTAATGCCAGTGTTTTGTCCTCCCCCCCGCGTCCCTCATGGTCGCGCGCCTCTATCGGTCGATGACGGATCATATTGGATTCATTGACTTGCTCGAGTGTTTCTCGCAACTTTACCACCGATGAATATGTATGTAGTGTAAGCGCGGTGAGTGGCGACACTGCATGCGCGTTTAATTGCGCAATATACCAGTCTTGGCGTGATCTAAGCAACTTACTTGAACTATCACATGTTCATTTACGACATCAAGGCCTGAAGTGCTTGTATTGATACGATTCATCTACATGTATTCACAACTAAATCAAAATTTGTCCGTATGTACCTTCACAAGTGTATAACAGAAAATATGAATCGAGGTTGATGGATGTTATTCAGGATTAATACAGTCTGCTTTGATTACTGTGATTACTCGTGGTATATACAATAGGCTAAGCCTTGCAACTTTGTAATATCACTAATTACGACTGCGACCGGCACTAATCGATTTAATTTGTTGTTTGCGAAAACCTTAACTGACGAGGGAAAACCTAAGATTAGCGATCATTTATTCATTAGTATGTATAATTGGTTTCTAATGCAATAGCGAGTGAATTTCCTTCCTTCTGCTTACATTTTTCCCATTCGCGTAGCGTAACATTATTTGTTAATTATAATGCAGAAAAAAAAAATCGTATGCTTGTTGAATAACATCAATTTGCAAGAAAAAATCCCCTCAATCTTGTCTAAAGGACATATGTATTTCAAGTTGGACAACTGACCATATATATTCTATTATCTTAGTGTATTTGTAACATCATAGGAATACAAAATCAATTAAGCAACCGAATATTATGCTATTCGTGTGTTTTTTATGAGCTCGAGCTTGTTTTCAGCTAACTTAAACGGACTCAGCGCAGTTTATTTGGATACAATTATTATCCTTAAAAGTACTTACAAACATAGGTAGATGACTTTCAACATGTAGGGAATCATAAGGAATTTGGAACCAAAATCATGACCCGGTAGTGACGAAAGTGGAGCCTGTAAGTGTCTATGTTTCGTAGCGATTTTTTTAAAATATATTTTGTTGCAGTTGAGATTAGCATTGTGGATTAAGATTCGCTCTCCCCCACTAATAAAGGTACGCGTGTCTAGTGGTAGTCGCTACAACACACATTACTTGTGGAGAAGTGTATTTAGAACGGCGAGGCGATTCCGTGGCACAGTTAGCTGGGCCAGTAATGTATGTTCGAGGCGCGCTCTCTTTCCACTTGTTTGCTTTCGATAACTTTCATGATATCGACAAGTTATCGTGCGAGCAAACATCGCGTATCTTAGAACGGGTATAGAACGTAAACTGTCACGCAGTTTTACCACACGGCCTTCCCGAAATATTAAATTAATATACAAAGCGTCGATTGAAGTTTCCTGTAAGAGGAAGTGGTAATCATATGAATAATGATTAATTCATATTGAAGACTTAATTACAGTTTCTTTTTTATAATTGCTGATATAAATAAGTTCCGTTGTTTCAACATTATCAATCATAAAACTATTGTATAAAAAATTGACGAATATAATTTTCCCCAATTTGATAAAAGACATCATAATTTCATCAAAGTAATTAAATTGATGATATCCATAACTCATACCGTACCAGCTCTATATGATATATCTAAAAGTACTAAATTGTATATTATCTGGTAGTAAGTTTAAGCTATTTTAAAGGTAATTTCCCAATAAAGTCCACGCTGTAACCAGATTAACAAAAATTATAACATATTGATTATTTATCTTTACTGAAACCACAATAATTAAAGATTAATAATCTTTAATTTCAACAACTGCTTTTTTTTATTAATTCAGAAATTAGCTTCAGTTTGATTTGCCATAAAAGATGGGGAATAAGTTTTGTTGCTTTCTAGTAAATTATACATTTCTTGACGTAGATATATGAGTTTTTCGTATTTCTGATTTATAATTATTTGTTGTGTAAGCTACGATTTTCCCTATTTTCTTTTATTATGGATTAAATGAAAATGTATGAAGTTGAAATGAAAAGTGTAAGAGCATGAGTAACATGTAGATGTTCGTTATCTGGTCGTGGTTTCGGCGCGCGGTTAGGTGGTAGAGGCGCGCGGCGCAGGATGCGTCCACAACACTCGCCGCACACCCGGCACCGGCGACGTCGCGCACTCCACATACATACATTACCGCAATCGATAGGATCTATCCGAACTTATTCTTATCGACATTGATTCGATCAATTGTAATTTCGGCCATATTGTTTGTGGATATAATCAGTCGTTAAATCATTTGAATATTAATTTTATATCAATCAGTGCGTTTTTATTTTGTTGGATTAGAAAGTGAAGGCAGTCTCCTAGGGACCAAACTGACATTAATTATATTGACTAGACGTGTTTTGTGACAGTGGTGAGTGCGAGCTGCTCGTGCCGCGTACGAGATGGATCTGAGTCAGGTACGATATTTGTGTATCTTCTCCTTAAGCTATTGCAGTAAATTTCTAGACACGATAACTTTGTATTTTCATATACCTACTTAGTAATGAATTGGAACATTGGAAACTGCTAGTTTTCGCAGCTTAGGCTTAAAAAATAGTTATAATTTCAATACGTTAATATTTGTTGCAATTGCAACTCATACGCAGTATTGTACATCACAAGTTTGAAGTAGTTATTACTAATGATTTTTTAATGTTAGGTTCTACAGTGTGACTACATGGTCTAATTAAATGAAACAGATAACATGAATAAGGTACTTCAAACACTTCCAGGCATCTTTTTGCACATTTATAAAGACAGGATGATTAAAAGAATTGGGTTGTTGTTTAGAAAAAAATAAACCGCCTACAGAACGTATGGGAACCAACTCAGCCACTATACAGTTGCCAATTTAGGTAGCCATGTCATTACCACTGACATAGTGTTCATAAATGTCGTAATTTATACATTCCTGAATTAATAATTACTAATATCCGTCTGCGGATATTTACCATACAAATAATCAACTGCTAATCAAAACCATGCATATTGATTTATAATGCTGATGAATCAACATACGCAAAATTGTGCATGATGTAGAGTGAATCACGGGGAAAATATGTACACTTGTCAAGTACCTGCGTTTATTAAGAAATCGATGAATATTAATGTGCTGCCTGTTAGGCGGCGATAGCTTATCTTCAAGTAGAACAGCCGAAACGACAGTTCAATAATACAATATGCATACACTATTTGCGCCAATACTTACATATCCTTTAAACCACGTAACTACTTTAAATACTTCTTGAGCCTCATATTATTTGTTTTTACAGTCTTTTTTAATCAACTTCAACGAAGGAGATTTTTGATTCGGTGTGTGTAATTTTGTCAGAATTACACAGTTTTTGGATAAGCAGCTTTAATATTTGTGACCTGCTATGTCCCGCTGTTTTACCCGCATAGTTCATACCAAGATGTTATATAGCTTACAGACATGCAGCTGGCATAGACCTCAAACGATTGTTGGCATATTTAGGCATTTTACAATTTGGATGTGGGTTTAATTATGTTTTATTGTTGGTTATTATAACATTGCATTTAAATTACAATATAAGTAATATAGATAGTTAGATAGCTAGTGGATAACGTCGTAAATAAGTTTCTTTCATTGAAAATGTATTTTTATCGGGGCGGTAAAATTACAGGATATCAATATACAAGAAATATTTAAATGTTTAACAACACTTTTAATTACAAAGGAATGCTAAGATGTTAAGTCTCTATAAGTCCAGTATTTACTCTAGCCGCAATGTCTCTGAAACCGTCACAATATACTGCATTTACACTGGTGCTGGCATGGCGGGAGGAGAAATAGACATTACGGTGGTACCTATCCAGCAGGTCTCTCACATATGAGAGACCTGCCACCAGTGAAATACCACCATAGGTCGACGATTGACATAATTATGCTTGTCTATTGAACCGGATAAAGTCTGGTTTGTACCAGCGTAAAGGTTGTTCCTTATTATTACAAATTATTCAGATTTTTTAAATAGGGATGTGGAGATTTTATTTGCTGTAGTTGCTGTTCGGGCAGATAAATTAACTATTTGAACATAAGTGATTAATGATCCTAAAACTGAGCTGAGTCAGATTTAAATTACAGACATACTGCTAGGTATACATTGCTGCGGCTTTATATTACGATGCTAAGTAATGTACAATTGAAAGCTCTTGCTTAGAAACTTGTCCAGTTCTATCTTTCTTGTCAACCTTTTGTAATTTGGCCGATTCGGATCGTCGTTTGGCTGTAACATTATGTTTCTTAAATCTGTCTTTGTTTGTGTGAAAATTAAAGCTGTTGAGGCGCTCTTTCGGCCTCCCGGGGGAGACCGGTGTTACTTGTGTTCGAACCATGCATGCTATAGAGGATGTTGCGATCGAGCTGTCTCGTCCTTATCGACTTGTCAACATAATATCGACTAAAATCTTTCAGTGACCATCGCACGTATTACGTATTAAATTGGATATTCCGGGGCGAGATGTGAAATTATATCCTCGGAGCTGTCTGCCACCGAACCTAAAATCATTTTCGGGGAGACAAAATTTCTTCCACATAGCTATAAGTGAGTTTGGACGGCTGTACTTTCAGCATCTTCGACACTATTAAGCAACGAGTCATGTCGTCTATCTCAGAATCGCATCTAGTGAGGGTGCACAGTCTACGTAGTACGCCCAGCGACTAGGAAGCTCCCTATAAGTAAGCCACTAAAGACGGGTAGCAGACATTGTGCAAAGTTCTGGCTCTTCCTCACTTCTCCACAGGCCGCATCTCATGTCGTCCTTGACAGCATCAAACCGGCGTCTTTTGTAGAGACCCGTGTGACTGGCGCTTTGCGATTATTGAAGTCCTAGGAATGCACTCCAAGACCGATTCACTTCATTCATCCGATATAATCTTTAATTCGTTATTGACAAATCCATGTGCACAGTAAGCTTGTGGGTGTCATTCGTCAATTTGTTCTTTAAAGTTGTTTATTGCGGGTTCTAATGCACCAATAACATATTATTATAAGTTCTTTCTGCTACTACATTCATATATTTTGTTTCAAATTGTAAAATTACAAAAAAAACAAGCCGCGACAACCCCCGTGATGTTTTATTCATGCGATATGTACTTAGATTAGATAATATAGGCCGATGTTATATCATTTACTATGTGAAAAGATATAACGCGCAATAACCACATTCTGCCTAATCTATATTTGTTTTACTTATTTTATTTTTAACCTGATAACATTAATTAAATGATTACATTTCAGTCCAGTTTTGTCTTATTATTTATCATTTATTTTGATGTGAACATCACGAAGTTAAGAGATAGTAATGTGGATTATATCGGTTATTCTTGCAGATACTAAAAAGTAAAAAAAAAAAAGCACCCGACAGCCTCGCACTCAACACATTTTGGTATGGTGTTAGTGGGTGAGCAATTTGCAATAGTACACGCATTTGTGACTTATTTTACATACTAGCGGCTCGGCCCAGCTTCGCCCGGATGCATATAGATTTCTCTACAATAAAATGCACGTATTATACACATTAACCGTCCACTTGAATCACTCTATCTAATAAAAAAACCGTATCAAAATCCGTTGCGTAGTTTTAAAGATTTAAGCATACAAATGGACATAAGGACAGAGAAAGCGACTTTGTTTTATACTATGTAGTGAAGATAACTATGACATTATAGATTGTTTGATTTGTGGCACAACAATCGGAAACTAACGGAACCTTTAGATTTATAATATGTAATTATCTGTAATGTAATCCGACCGATTACGGCCATGGCGACCACTTCGACCCCTTATAGGGCTTGGCGCTGATGCGCCCGGAGATGGCTTATATAGCCGATTTTCGCAACAAACTCCCTTGCACAAAGTGGGCATGTGAGTTTACCGCTTTCAATCTCATTCAGCAACGTGTATTAGTGAGTGGAAAACATTATTACTAAGCCGCCTCCTGCGTGGTTAGATACACACATAATCCTGCATCCTGCGCCCAGCCGTTTAAGATGAACATGATACTTATATTATGATGAATATAAAAAAAATCAACAATATTCAGATTATTCAGGTATCGCGTGTGAAGGGGAGGTGTGGGTAGTAAAATATGTGTTGACATAAGAGAGTGTGACACCCGGCGCGGTGCGTGTGACATTCCGTAGCGGGCGCGGCGTGCGCGGGCGCGACAGGTGCCGGGTGCGTCGGGCGCGGCGCCTGACCCACATATATATTTTAAACACCTGACGTTATCGTGGATGTTTATTCGCGCGATAACTCCATTAAACACTGTGAATATATTGAGTGCGATATGGTGTCGCCAGTGCGAATTTCTTATAAAGTGAATTTTATTTGCTTTGCGATATCCGTCGAGTGGCGGCCGGCGTAATGTGGGTCACCTTGTCAACGGTGAGCCCCGGCAACGTGACTACCGCCCTAGCTTAAAAACAAAATGGTTTGGGAACTTAGCAGTAGTATTCAAATTCATTCAAAAACATTGTTATATTTTTTATTATAACACACAGACCACAGACTAAGAAATATGAAATATTATAACAAATAGAGCTAAAAGCGGGGAAAAGTTTGACCTCTTTATACAAACAAATATTATACTAAACAATTATATAACACAATGTCTTGAATAATTCGTGTTTCATGGTACTGTCACCACGATCTTTTCATCTTGAACTCTATTGTGGATAGTGCATTCTTGCATTATTTAGTTATTAAATAAATGGCTTTTATCTCACTAAATATTGTTCACTTGTTTTGTGACAAAGGCCAGTTGAACTGCATTAAAATACGCAATGTATGTCGTAAGTTTATAATGTTGCGTAAATTGATCGTCCGTGCAAATAGATGCCTTCTCTTCGCCTTCTGATTACATTAATAAGCATCTGCCATAATATATAAATATTTTTACATATGTGATGTCATAGAAGAAGAAGAAGAAGATGTCTATATGTTGGGATTAGTTTGGCAGATTGAACAGTTTGTGGAGATACGTTTTCACACCTTTTTCCTAGTTTCGGGAATTGAGCCTTTTTATTCATGCCACTTGCTATTTAGTTAAAAATAAACTTATTCAATCGATAAGGAATGATTTAAAACCTTGTCAGGTGTCGCCGATCGATCGCGATAATATTCTAATTACATTTGCGTCACGTCGCGTGCCAGTCGCACATATTGCGATGTATCGCTTAACTTGTATGTATTATGGTAATCGACTACCAAACGAGGAGCGTGGGAACCTACCGCAATACATATTGCCCTTAGTGTCCTTTAAAACATTTTGTACCAAATGCAGCACAAAAGACAACCGAGACACTTTCTTGTCCTTTAACATTTAAGAGCGAAACCAAGAAACACCTGGGTACTCTATGTACGGTCTATGTAACTTGACCAACTTGCAAGCTCTTCACTTTATAAAAAGACAAAGCCCGGGTGCACTCACAACACCTAAAAGTCATAGTAGTACATATCAACATACTTTGACGTAGAACGGTGAGGGTAAGAATGAATGGGTCTCTGGCTAGGCATACTAGTTGAAATAAATATCACAAAGCTGTTAATTTTCATATTGAAAATCCTAGAGGATAGTAATAGGTGCTAAGTAGCAATACATTTGAGGCCCATTCATATTTTAGTCAAGATTACAACATGGCTTTGAACACTTAACTATGTATGTCATTATCAGATGAAGTTTCATTGATAGGATCTTATCTAATGTGGATAGGAACGCTTTCACATGCACTCGATGTTTTAGTCCTTTGTCAATTACTGTGGACATCGTCAATTAACTGACACGTTGTTGAGCAATACACTTATACGTATTTCCATTAAAAATCAGAATAGAGTGATGTATGATGATTGCCGATTAATATCGTTTACATCGCAAGCACTATCGGCATAAAACACGGGTTACAATTACAGACAATGCAAATGAGTGTAATCATTCATGTTTCCCATAAAATCATCGCTAATTGAGATCGTTTATCGCATTTCCATGCAAAGCATTCCCGTCATATTATCGAGCAATTATCTGGCTACTTGTAAAGGCGCGCGAGCATCGGGCCTGTATTTGCATACTTTCAGCCGGGAGCCCAGTACCCACTCCCCGCGTAATGTCGTGCAATTAACCGCACCAATGCAAACTTGTGCCGTGTAGGTATGTGATTTGCATGTTAATGTTGCCGAGTTCATACTGCAATCTTCGTTGCCATCTTTACTGATTAACTTGTCCAGTGAACGCTTTACTGATGTTATCCAATATTTTAATGTGTCATTGGTATGTATTTTACATAATGTATGATAAATGTTTTAATTGAAGTGCGTGGTGGCTTATTGGTAAACGGACTTGATGCAACTGCCAACATGTTCATGGTGGTCGCGGGTTCGAATCCCAGGGCACACCTCTGACTTTTCGAAGTCATGTGTGTATTGATAGTCAATCACCACGCACTAAAACGGTGAAGGAAAACATCGTGAGGAAACTTGCATACCATAGCGATTCATACGAATTTCTATGGTATGTAAGTCCGCCAACCCGCACTAGGCCAACGTGGTGGACTATATGGCCTAACCACTCTCAATCGTATTCTCGAGTGTAGAGTAGGCCCGTGCCCTGCAGTGGGACTTATATGTGCTGATACAGATACAGATGATAAATGTTTTAAGATAATATAAATAAATAACACCTAACAGTCACAAATGCACATAGTCCTGACCCCACACTAAGATCGAGTCTTGTGTCGTGGGTATCAGGAACTACGAGAGACTTTTCGGTCTCACAAACACCTATACCCGAAAGAAATATTTATGGGCCGCACAAACATTTCTCTCGGTGCGGGGATGGAACCCACGGCCTTTCGTTTCACAGGCGGCGTCTAAACTCCTGCGCCACGGAGGCTGTCAATATGTTTCAGGTTAAGTAAAGTACATTAGTTTTATTGTTAATAAGCCAAATATATTTTGATATTTATTGAGAGAACATATTTTATTACAGAAAAAAATATTAATAAAATAATAAATCCGTCTTTAAAATTGTGATAAAAGAGAAAAAAGAAGAAGAAAGAACTAATCTTTTATTAAACCTTAAACATTTATTTATTCCAAAAAAATATAAGATCCGGTGTCAGCTAAACGACTATAAGTGATGCAATATCGTGGTTCACAGTCCGAACTATACATATGTAGTAAACCGCGGAACATAGCTGGTCCTAGATATTAAGGATTGGATTTCAGCTCCGAAATCATAGCTGTGTTTACGTGTAGAGGTTTTGTTAATAGCATCCGTAGCACGGTAATGATAAATATTTCATTTGATTGGCAAAAGATTTTAAAAATACATTCCTAGTTATCCTCTGCGTTATTATAATATGCAATTAAATGAATTATTATCTAAACGAAACACACTAAACGATTGTACATTGTATTCTGTGTATTATAGCGTCACGTCACGATGTCTTGACTACATTAAAATTATAGATATACCGGGTATATCAAGACTGCTACCGAAAACGAAGCCGGGTGGTAGTTTTAGTGACCACAAACACAATGCAACAAAAAAATTCGCTAAAAACGCGACAATTATTTTATATGATTTTTTAAATATCGTTATTTTTGGGTAGTAATTCCATAGTTTTTGGTAAAATAATAATTTTAACCTTTTTTATACCTTAGATTATGTATAAATAAAAGGGCGTACACTATTATTTTAGGAAAAAATGTATTTACCACCTGTAGTGTATTGATAAAGTCATACACTTAGCATCTGTCGTCTCGAACTATACACTACGCGAACCAAGGGTGAAAGAGATAGATATAGAAGGAGATAGATCATAGACGTGGAGGACGGAACGGGGTGTGAAGACGTGGTGTATAGCAAACGAGCCGATAAATATTAATAATATTATTCTACTACAATGTTACACATATTAACCGTAAATAGTGACTATTACATGTGGCGACGAGGTGAATTGTGAGTGGAAATTATTGTATTTGTAGTAATTCCCAATTATTGATCGGCGACGATCTTGAATGCGTATTGTCATGATGTTGTCGAAATGTTGGGACTTGGGAGGGATTTTTTCTCTTCATATTTCAATAAATTGGATGTGTTTAATTCTGTTACATTACTGTGAGTAAATAAAATGCTGTCTCGTAATAATCTAGTACCTAATTGGCGGGACAAAAATAAAAAATGGCGGAAGGAATTATAAAAGTTAGCTTCGAACCATGGAGTAAATTGTAAACTCCATGAATACACCACAATTACGTAGGTATGTAAATTCCGTAGTAAATTCTAATTGTTTATAATATGGAGGTATATCTCGAACAATGCAATAAATCGATAGTTTTTAAATGTAGGTCATACTTTGATACTGACAGGAATCTGTGCTGACAGGTGAGTAAATTATTGTTTTATAACTTCCCGTTTCTTTGTAATTATCAAATAAATAAAGAAGAAAATGATAGAATGGGACCGCTGTCACATCAACTCCTAATATTTAATTTATTTATATTAAAATGGAATTGTTGGTGGAAATAATTGCTGTTGATGGATATTTATGGTACGAGATTTAATTTATAATTTAATGAATAAATCCTATAAAGCAGTGTGGAGGTTGATATATATACATATATTTATTTTATACTTATTAGTATACAAATTTGTATGCGGTTTGTTTCAATTACAAACAAATTTTGATTTACAGACATATTATTTTTATATCAGTTGCTCAATTGATTAATTCTAAGCCATCTAGATTTAACAACCAATCAGAGGCGTCGCTTATTGGCAATGCGTCGTCGTGATGGCGAGACGAAGGAAGCATTAATTGTAATGCCTTACGAGTTGCAGGTATGGAATAATTAGCACATAAATATTATTTTGGTATTAAAATGTAATTATATATTTTAATTAAGAGAAATATATACAAACTATAATTATAATATAAGAATATACATTGATAACTAAAATATAAACATAGCCTCGGTATGGCGCGGTTATATTGCGATGTGTCATGTGATTAAGGTGCTCGGGTCTCGGGTCTGAGACCCGGTTTGGACAAAAAAGTCGAAAAGAAAAAGAAAGAAAAAAGGAAAAAAATGTGAATTTGTTTATGTACGTATGTTATAGCTCGTACACACAATGGCCAGTATCGGCAACTATGGACAATGAAAGGCGCAGGCTACTGAAGTAATACCTTAAGCATATTATATGCGTTTTGACGCGAGTGGAGCTCTGCGTTTCAACTCATAATACGCCATTGCGTAGTGGCGACCCTATGCGCGATTCATTTAAAACGTCAGTATACTGTCAGGTTTTATTATACGAAATGTTTTTAGGTATGAAGCAAACAGAGTTACATATTAAATTTGTCATGCCTTATAATTAATCATTTAAAATCAACCACCCTCAGTAACTTTTATTCATGTGTTGAATTAAGGAATGACGACTCTGGTAACACTAGCGTGGAATGTGTAATTTAACGCACGTGTAGTATGGTGCATATCCTGGATACGATCTTTTGGAAAATGCAATATTTGTGACGAAGGTTACCGAATATACCATGTCGCGTGATTGGCGATAGTGTAGACGCGCTGTAACATTGGCAACAAATAGCAAAGATCGTCCGGAACATTGGTATTAAATTGCGGTAGCATTGACTACATTGCCATTGAATTGCGAGTAGCATTGACTACATTGGCATTAAATTGCGAGTAGCAGAAGCTACATTGACATTAAATTGCGAATGGCGAAAAGGCTACATTGGCATTAAATTGCGACTAGCGAAAAGGCTACATTGGCATTAAATTGCGAGTAGCAGAAGCTAGATTGGCATTAAAGTGCAATAAATTTGTAAAACGGCTTTAAATTGCGATAAATAGGTAAATTGATATGGAATTTGATAAATTGGTAAAACGGCAATCAATTGCGATAAATGTGTAAAACGGCATGGAAATTGATAAATTTATAAAACGGCATTAAATTGTGATAAATGTGAAAAATGGTATTGAATTACGATACAATGGTAAAACGGCACTATATTGCGATAAATTAGTAAAACGGCATTAAATTGCGACAAATGTGTTAAATTACATTTAATTGGGATAAATGTGTAAAATAGTATTAAATTGTGATAAATGTATAAAATTGCATTGAATTGCGATACATATCAAGTTGGTACCAAATTTCGACGATGGTATTTATTTTCGATTTCGATACTAGATTTCGTATTATGCAAAAACATATACGATTAAAGTTTTACAGTTGACAGGTGGCATTGAAGTATGGTGCTATGGTTTAAATCGCAATAAACTTTCGACAAATTCGAATGTTATGAGGACCTAGGCTCAGTTGCTATTCAGTATGTTCATTAAGAAAAGAGGTTGGATATATGTATATTGTATATTCAGAGTTGACCGGTATGGAAACTAATGTTCAGAAGAGAGAGTATTTGTTGTATATTGGTGCACGTGAATTACATGAAATAATATACAGTTATATACCAAATGCCTGCACACTCTTAGATGATAATAATAGACGATTTTTTTTATTGAAATAACAATAAAATATAGATTAGATGTATATTTTGCACTGAAACAAAGTAAAACATACGAAATACATGTATGATTATATGTTAATAGAAGGTTAATAGATTCCGATTACAACATAATCTAATAAAGGATAAAACATCTAAGAAGGTAAACAATACTGGTATTGTAGTTATGGTACAGAATAATAATACATAATATGAAAACTTTGTCGCGTGTCGCAGCACTTATTTAAAGTTATTAGAAGCGTTTCCTAAGTGAGAGGATGTTTTAATTGTATATGAAGCGCACTGACAACTATATTACATTGTAACGTTTTTAGGATTAATATATTATACAGAATACCGAATAAAGCAAATATTACAAAACTTTGACGGTGTACATCGAAACAAAAAGGTAGGAACACTAATAAATAATATGATAGACGCTGGGAGCTAATCTCAACAATCAAATTTTGAAATAAAATCGAGTATATCTCTTTTAAGTAATAATAATCCATTTGATATCTCCATGGTTAAACATGATGCTAGCACCGTTGGATTGGGAGCTGTCTTGATTCCGAGATACTAGAGAGGAATTGGAATGATAGCGATTGGCAATAAGAAAAAAAAAAAAAAAACAAAGTTCTTCACGTAGTGAAAAATGAGTTTTGAGACTTCAGTGCAGCAAAATATTCACAATTATACTCTAGAAGTAGATTTAGTGGATTCTTTGTCAGGGAAATGATTGCTGATTTTACACACTATAGAGCAAATATATTTATATTTATTATTCGAAATGGTATTGAACATGTTATACAAATTGCTATCTCTGTGACACATTTTTAAGCATGACAACATAAACATTATTAAAAAATATATATATATATGTATACATATATGGGTCAGGATCGCGGATGCAAATCTTATATCTTTGAACGAGAAATTCTTGTCTATATATATAAATATCTATATAATCTGGACCTCGGAAACCACTCCAGCGATTTTTCATGGAATTTTGTATGCAGGGTTTGGGGGCGATAAATCGATCTAGCTGGGATTTATTTTAAGAAAATAAATAATAAAGGTATTAACTGATAATATTACTCTTTCTGACATCTATTGGCGAATGATAATACTGTTTATTTTATTGTGTACAGCTGACTGCATAACCATGCAGTGGCACTAGAGATGTACCAGTGGATGGCGTTGTTGAGCAGCGTTAAGCCAATGAGTGGTATTAGCCGTTAGGTTTTATTGGGATGTGTGTGTCGGAACTTTAAAAGTAGTAGGTGAGATTGGTGGTTTGGCGTTTGATTTTAGATATGGCTGTTTGTTTGAATCATGGATTATTAAGGATATGCTGCCGGATTGAGCGAGTATTGAATCGAGAGAGAATGTATTGTGTAAAGTACGGTATATTCCGCGGAGCGCTACTAAGAATAATTTGTAACGGAGAATAAGACCATGTTGAATTGTATTGGAATTATAAATGGTAGAAAGTACAAGAGAACTTTTAGTGGAGTAATTTCTTCAAGGGTGCATTTAATTAAGCAAAACAAAAAAAAAAAAAAAAAAAACAAAAACAACTAGCTAAGCTCGAACATCCACTGTTTGACGAGGGATTTATTGACTATCCAACACCGGAGTACATTTTCCGTTTGATCTAGTAGTGCCTAAGCGGTTTCAACCACACAAACAAACAAACACGTGAGCTCTATATCCTTACTAATATTATAAAGGTGAAAGTTTGTATGTATGGATGTTTGTTACTCTTTCATGAAAAAACGGCTCAACAGATTTTGATGAAATTTGGTATAGTGATAGCTGACACCCTGGATTAACACATAGGCTACTTTTTATCCCGAAAAATGTAGTGTTCCCGTGGGATGAGTCAGGAAACCAAATATACATATTTTCTACTCTTTCAAATTCAAATTGTTGGCACGGGATGTCCTCTCCTACGGAAGGGAAATATAGTCGACGGCACGCGGGAAATATAGTTAGTAGACACGCGAAATAATATGTTCTTGATGTGGATTGGACTCAAAAACTATCTGCACCCGGGCGAAGCCGGGCCCGACAGCTAGTATTAGTATAAATATTGAGATGGACTTATAATAGCCATTGGCAATGTACAATGCTATGATAAAATGGAGAAGTAGGAAGGCAAAACCGGGATATACTTTAGTATGGGACGCCTCATAACTTTACGAGAAATACATGTTAGAATTATGTTAGTAGACAGTTCTGCGGAAAATTACTGATGATTAATGACTTGACAGTTAACTCGGAAATCCCATAATTGAGAAAAAAAAAACGAAAGAAAAAAAAAAGATAGATAAGTAATATGCAGACTAAAGAAGAGGGCCCATGAGTTGTGAGTTAGAGGATGATAAAATAGAACTAATATATGCACAAATTAAATTATACACAAAATAGAAGAAAAGCGGAGACGTACAGCCCAGGATAACGAAACTGGGGAGACTAGTAAGCAAAATGGGTTCATTTGAAAAAAACTAACGGATAATATAGAGTTATACAAAATAAACAAACTGAAATGAACAAACTGAATGAGCAATCTGATTAAGTAATAAAACATTGGTACTGTACTTAAAAATCAATTTCATATTCTGGCATTTATAAGAAAAATAGTTTTAATCATCTAAGTGAATGTCAAAAGATATGAGCAATAAGTATCTATACTGTTGTTCAAATTATTTAATGCGGTGTATATTGAATTACCTCTTAAAACAACAAAAAGGGAGGGATGTAGTGTATTGATAAAGTCATACACTTAGCATCTGTCGTCTCGAACTATACACTACGCGAACCAAGGGTGAAAGAGATAGATATAGAAGGAGATAGATCATAGACGTGGAGGACGGAACGGGGTGTGAAGACGTGGTGTATAGCAAACGAGCCGATAAATATTAATAATATTATTCTACTACAATGTTACACATATTAACCGTAAATAGTGACTATTACACCACCCAAATATGGTCATAGGAAAAAAATGACCAAAAAAAAATTTGTCGCTTTTTTTGCAACTTTTTTTGTTGCTTTGTTTCTGAAGTCGCTTAAACTACCACCCGGCTTCGTTTTCGGTAGCAGTCTTGAGATACCCTGTATAATATATTGAATCTATTTATGAATGGACATTTTCTGGTGGATTATATGGATTATTTATTTTTCTGAGATCTATATATATCTAGAAAGGGCTTGTACATTTATCTCTACCTATTCGTTTACTCCTGGCTGCGGTTGAACAAACGTATGACGTTCTAGTTATTGTGGCTGTTTCGTAGCTTTTCGTGAAAAGAAGGGTTGGCAATGTGTTGTACTAAGCGTCTCCATGTTAAGATTTTATCACGTATTACGTCAGGCACTTTAAGTGCTATGACTTAGATTATAAATTTACGAGAGATATTTAGCTTAACACCTTATGTCTCAGGGTGGCGAGCGCAGAGTAATGCCAATTATTGCTTTGTGATTCGAGGTGTTGCTTCTGTTTATGAGCAGTCGTAACGCTTACCATCAGGCGAACGGCATACTCGTTTGATAGTCGTGATGATATGTAGCCAATAGTACTCTTCGATATTCAGCACAAAAATATTTTTTCAATTTGAAACAATAGTTCCTGTGATTAAAGGTAACAAACAAACTGTTCAGCTTTACATTAGTACCTATATAGATTCATGACTTACCTTTCTTTATAAGGGACAACTGTGAGGTAGTATGTGCTGATGGACTTCATTAATGTTTAAAGTAAATCAACCTGTTATTAACAATTTAAGACACACTCTATCAAATATAGAACATATGTTTAACGTTAACTATTTGTTATAAATTGCCAGAAACCTAATAGTTTGTAACACCTAATGTCAAAAAGTTATGACTACAAGTGGCACATTTTTTGAATGGGGATGTGTTGGGCATTGTTGATATAACTAAGTTCTTTGGAATTACATTAGCTCCTAAACTTTATTAAGTACCTTATATGTATATTCGCTTTAGCTGAGTACCGTAGTGGTTGCGGTGGGTAAGATTCGGCAATTGACTGATAATGATACAGCTCGATTGGTCTTCATTGCCAACTTTAATTGTTTCATGAGTTTGGAATTGTACTGTGGGGTGGCGCTGCTGACATTTATACCACCTTTGTCTTTCAAAAGTGAGCTATAAGATTAATTTATACGCTGGGTTCCAGATCTTCTCGCAGTAAAAAATTAAAGAAATCATGACATAGTAGTTACTAACTTAATTTTTTTCTTTAACTTATCCCACTGCTGAGCAATGGATTCGCCGCTAGCTGTATTAAAAATATATATTTCCATCACCGCTGAAAAAATATTATATTTCTGATAGACTCAAATCGAACACATTCCGCTAATAAATGGTACATGTGTTTAACAACTCCACATGCTTCACAGTTTAATGTGGCATACATTAAATGACATACATATGAATTCAGAAATATTTGGCAAGATTAGTAATTTCACAAAAAAAAAAATACTATGTGGCCTAACCACTCTCAATCGTACTCTTGATTGTAAAGAAGGCCCTTGCCCTGCAGTGGGGCGTATAAGGGCTGATACAAAATAAATTAGAAAAATACTAGGAATAAAACTATACTCCACAGGATCAGAAAACGCTTTAAAGGTTGGTGTCTCTCTCTTCAATCGGTCCCTCATTATTGAGGACCGTGACTCTCAATTGTCTTGATGACCTCTCTCCACCGGCATCTCTCCATGTTGTTTTCCTTCACCGTTATAGGGTGTGGTGATTGAGTGTCGATAAATACATGACTCCGAAAAGTCAGAAGAGTACCCTGGGATTCAAACCCGCGATCACTATGAACATGTTGTCAGACGCATCTGGTCCGTTTACCAACAGTTCACCACGCACTTGGTATTAATATATTCAGTAACTCAACATATTTTGTTTTGCTTTGTTTATGTCCTGTTGTCGCAATTGATTATGTCCTGTTTGCTTAAAAGTCGGTCACTTCCCTGTAACATGGTTGAGGAGGTTGATGGCTGACACATGTGTGGACTGTTCTGATCGATTCGATTACGTTGTATGTGACTGATTGATTACTCAAGGTTTTCAAAATTATTGCCTTCGTTGGGGAAACAGAGTAGGTATACTGATTCTTCATTCTGGGTGACTTCGCTTCATTTTCGCTTTCCGAGCCGGCTAGTAGAACAAGAAAGACTAAAACTAAATGATAAAAAAAAATCATTGCAGCTACTTTACTTTTGTTTATGTGTATTTCAGTAATTTCTGTTTAAACTCACACATTGTATTTAAATAGTAGTTTTAGAATTTTTTTGCACACAATTAATATGTGTTAATATGCTAATGGCGGGGGTTTCTCAATTGCATTTAAAGTGTTTTCAATTACTGATTAGTTGCCTCCGTAAAGCTTTTATTATTAACGGGACTTATTCGACAGTAAAATCAGTAGTGATGAGCTATTTTAGTGGGTCGTGCATTTTTTACCAGAACTAATGATCGTGTTTATCGTATACGTAAGTTTGATAGAGAAGATTCTAGTCATTTCACAGATACTTACACTTAAACATTGAATATAGCTACTTATTTACCATTATATCATGTAACTACATAATAGATTCGTGTTTATAGTAATTGTCGGTGTTCGTGCATAATTGTGTTGTCGGTGACTCCTAACTATTAAAATAACGGGGCGTGATATGAGAAATAAGAAATCCCAGAACAAACGGCTATGTGCGGTGGGTGTGAGAGGTGCAAAAGGAGTGCAGTGTCGGCGGCACTGTGCCAGTGGGGTGTGAGGGAATGGGCGTGGCTGCGGGAAGGCGGCGCACGCGCAACCGCGCCTCACACCTCATTTGCTCGGCCGCGTGCAGCGTCTAGCCGACCGTCAGCGTCGAGAGCTGAGTGCAGCCGCCGCACCGCCGCCAGCCTTCAGCACGACGCGCGGCGCCGCTAAACACACCACCGCGAAGGTTCACATCATTACCCATTGTTCAAAACAAGCCAATTACGTCCGTACAATAGCTGCGCTCATTGTTTTACACAACTCTGCTACAAGCTAATTCAATTGATTGACATAATGACACTGACGCGAATCATAATAAGAGTTCGGACCTGGCTCACTAAACGCATAATCGATGTTCTGTTGCTAAAGTAAACCGCGATGTATTATGCAAATACTTTATACGGACGAGTCGCATGAATAATGGAATGCCCTGGGTACTTCGTCATGCTATGACGGTTGTTTACTGTTATCGATGAACATTAATTGAACTTTTTGGATGACTAATTAATAAAAAAATAGCCTACGTAGGACTTATCTGACCCCTATTCAACAATCATATGCGATTGGTGCCATACGTATTAATCAATACTAGTGGTCGCCTAGTGGTCGAAATTCGACCAAATCAAGAAGAGAAAAAGTTTTTACCTGTATGATGATGTTGTTATTCTGATAATTCGTGCACATTTAAATGTCCGTATCTCTCAAAATCGCTTATTTCCCCTGAAGTATATGCAATTACTAAAATCGTAAACTACAATAATTGCTTTGAACCAGCAATAGTAAATTATAATTTTTTTTTGTACCTGAATGTTGTTATTGCAGATTGCTGCTACAGAACTTTCTTTATGCATATAATGAATGATAGCGCTCAGTATGTCACGTAGTATTCGTCAAATAAATCTTTTCTGTTTGATATTCAACAAAACCACAGTAAACATTTTTTTCTGATTGACATTCAACTACATATGTCTATAATAAAGCAAAGAAACAATTTGACCAAAGAGTATGTATACGTGTACAAATACTTGTGTATGCGTGTGTCAAATGCATGCTGGTTTATTTATTGATTTAATGTACTTTTTATGCATTATTATTAAAATCTTGTTTTATATTACATTTAATATTAGGCTTAATATTAATATTATTGCCTCATTTAAAATTAATATTCTCTTTTAATATTAATATTATTACCTCATTAGGCAAATAAAACCTTTTTTTTATATGTCTATGTCAGAAGAACAAAATGAAAAAGAAAAAAAACAATTTGACACCAGAGTATGTATACTTGTATAAGGATGTGTGCGTGAAATGCATGGCAGTGTGTGTAATGTTTTATTTTTTTATTTAATGTACTTTATAAGCATTATTATTGAAAAATATTAGCATTCTCCACTTCTCCTACACATAAACTATAAGTGTGCCAAATTTTATGCTCCTGCGTCCGCGCAATTTTCGTAAAAAGGGATCCAAAGTTTTTGCATCACGTATTAATATATAGATTAATTACACAATGATGTAGTTATCGCGTGATTGATTAGAGAAGTGACGCGTCACTGGGTATGAATGAAGAAGTATTCAAATTAGATTCCAAAGGTGAATGTGAAGGTTTACGACACGTATCGCAAGATCAGAACGGGTCGCAGTAGATAAGTCGCGGCAGTTATTGTGTCGGTGCTGAGTGTGCACGTTCAGTAGGTGCCGGTGTCTCCGCGCGCCTCGCCACTCGCATTCGCTCTACAGTTTGGTGTCTAGTGTCTACACTCGCTGCTATTTGGGGAGTTTGTTCTGACGATGCGGACGTGTTTATTGAGTGATGGTTATCGCGCAGAGGCCGGCGGGCGCTCTCACGTAATTACATAAAACATTCAACGGTTATCTGATGGTAAACAATTGCCGTAACGCACCGCGGTCACACTCAATTGACGACCCTATGCTGGTGTTCATTCACTGCCATATTGACTCGTTTACAATTGATATGAATGTGCGCCGATTAATAGCGTCCACTCACTCGCCGCGTCGATATTGTTATTGACCACTTCTCACCGGACAAAAGAGTTGTCACATGCTAAATATCAATACCGTTGGCAATTTTGAGTCGAAGTGCTAGGTAACAATACTATTTAAATATCGCAAATATCACTGACTCACAGTAGGGTTGGCCATTTTTTAATATACTCAATATATTGTTTTTTTGTAAAGTACTTATTACCAGGCGTAGCCATCCATTTACAACTTTGAACAGCCCACTGCAAAAATCCATTGGACGAGGGCTATGATTAAGAGTGGCCTCCTTCTGGCAACAGATAATAATGATGACGGTATAATTGCTGGCAATAATTAATAATTCTTATATCAGTCTAATTCGTCGGGGTCAGTTTGTATCGTATATTTTTATGACTTATATTTTGATGAAGTTAAATAAAAAAATTTTAAATTGTAGATAGTAGGTCACAATATGATTACTCGTTCGATCATGACCCGACACATTATAGGTTGGTAAATAGTAGGTTAGTACAGTGATTCTCAACCATTTTTTTGTTGCGGCACATATTTAACGATTTCAAAATTTGGCGGCACACAAAGAAAAAGATAAAAATTATTTACTTACTACAACACACTGCATTAATAGTTTATGACAAAAATTTTAAATGTATGAAATAAACTAATATATACTACAATAATAACTAAATGTTTATTAAGGGATTAATTACAAGCTAATAATATTTTTTTTAATGCGAAATTTGAGCTTGATGTTTTTTGATAATTTCATTTATAATTTGGTCGTAAAAATGACAATGCTACTCTCATATTTTATTTTATTTTATTTAAAAAGGACAAAAAACGGCAGTATGCTAAAACATTAAAATAAAAATATAAACTTAATAATAAAATTAAATAAACATACAGCCCACACCATTGTCCACATATTGACAGATAAAATTAATGACTAGGAAAGTCGGATAAACGCGGAATACTCGCTATTTAGGAATTTATTTATCATCAAGAATCATATCGTAAAGAAAAGGTGCAGTAACTACTATGCAACACCTTGTGAATCCCAACTATCACTAAAACAACACGTTTTGTACGCAGAAGTGGCAAGTGTGCGCCGACTTGAGACATATTCTTATTGCTATGCACGCCGCTTCATCATAATTTGGCACTAAGAAAAACGCGTTGCAAAGGAAATAATAAAATAATTAACTTTTATTTGGATTTAAATATATATTCATGTTAAAAATATTTTTGTTTTTAAATGGTATAATTTAATAAAATTAACATTATTATATATTTTCAAAATTTGGCGGCACACTTTTGAAATTTGGTGGCACACAAAATTGCCAAAATTATTTAGGTCTAAATGACCTTTCAATGGAAGAAAATAAAATCTGCAATACTGTAATTATATGTTTTTTTGATAAGAAATTCTTATAAGTTTTTAGTTTAGGTTCCTTAGTTGAACTCGGTGTCTGATTATATATAATAGGCGCCATGCAAAACACACGTTTTTTTAGATGATTTATTTCGCTAAACACCGTGTTGAAATGCCACTTTGGTAAAACGGATGACGGGACAGATGGCAGCGCGGCGCATCGTGGGCCGTTTGTTTGAATTAAATACCTGATGACATCACGGGCTAAACGATGCATTATAGCTTTTTAATTCCATTAAGTAATCGATTAAGATGGTGGTACCCCCATGCGAGCCGGCTGCGTGTAGGCGGCGCAATCAATTGTGTCGTTGAGCACATTCGTTATCTCATCAAATGTTTATTTGTCAGCAGTTCTGTCGATTTTCCTGCACGCAGTGTGTCTGCGCCATCATCCTGACGCAGAATTAGATAAACATTGTTTTGATTGCATATTTGAATATATTCGCATGCTTTTCCTTAGCATTATGTTATTAGTCAATTTTCCATACAAATCGCACGTATTCCGTTATTTTTTCCTCAAAAATGTAGTGTAATTATGTTGGTACCTACCTCTATCTCACGATGATACCACACGGATTTGTTTTCCTGTTCACTTAATTAGCTATGCAGTTTTTGATAACATATTTTTATTATCCATCATTCACAATTTCAGAATGTGTATAATTATCTCTATCGTCGATCCGTTCCCAATCAATGTCTATTGGAATTTTATTAATAGGATACTCAGTGTTGTAAGTGAACGAAATAAAGATGATGTAACTATATATTGTATAGCATAGACCTACATCAGTACATAGATTTTTGAAAAAAAATATTATGAAAATATCTTAAATACAAAATATTTATAAAAAGTGTACAATATCATGTTTTATATAGTTTTGGTTAGATTAAAGTACCTATGTTTAAAAGTGCATGTCTCGTCGAGAGCATATCAAAGATCCAATTGTTCTCATAAGCCAAAGGAAAACAATTGTGATGTAGTTTTGTATCAGACATTGGCGATTAGAACCCTCAGAGATAAACATTTTCATTTCATTAGTCTAATAAAATGTATTTTTCTCCCAAGTTGTATTCGGGCATATAGTGGCTATATGTATTCGACTGTGATTCGCAATTGAACGCATCGCTCTTTTCAAAAAGCACCGTTGGAAACTAATATTATTAACAAATTAGATAAATCGAGGTGTAATTTCTTATCAAACACACGATAATTTTATATTAATTATTTTGAATTCGCATTGGCTCATCAATCACGTTGCATGTAATCGTGTCCCATTATCATATTTTCAAGGTACGTACAATAATGTAGTTTCAGTTTTATATCAAGAGAGGACTTGTCAAATTGATTGTTCTATTTATCGCTATTTGTAAGAGTGTGAAGATAGGTAGTTATACGGCTTACCACCCTATAACCAGAACTAAAACCTCAAGGTTCGAGGGTAAAAAGGTATCGCATGACAACTTCGCCCTGACAACTGAATAAATATATTTGGAGTACCGATGGTGAATTCCAACGATGCCACCTAGGCGGTTCGAAATTATTTGACTAAGTTAATATTAAATTAACAACGCATTAGAAATAGCATATCAATCAATTTGAAAATAAAACCAAATATTCCTTTTTTATGAGGCTCAATTTATTCAAGATTGCCACAGTTTGGAAAAAAATAGCATCATGAGTCTTGGAAGTCCGGTCCGGATTCGGTGGCAAACTTCCTAAGTAAGGTATGAATTAATGGTATGAACGTGTGTGTGTTTGTGACAGCAATTAATCTTGATTTTAAACATGCTACGGTAGTTTATGGTTTAATTCTAACTTACAATACTGCATTGATATTAACGAACGCTTATGAATACTTATACGGTACAGGTCTATAACTTTTGAGGAATAACTAAATCTCTGCATTATTTTTATATTTATGTATTCTTCCTGCTATAGAGATTGGTGCAGAGACATGCAACATTTCGACTTAAAATATTCCAGGATACATATGTAAATTAGATAAACACAGATATTAAATTGTCCCACTGGAAATTTGATGAAAATCTTCACAGCTTATGATCCAAGTAATAAAGTTATCTTTAGGATTAAAAACCGAATTTTATTAAATTAATTATGTAATGCTAACTACGTCTGCTAGTCACGTCATACCCTTACTATAAATTGACTTCCTATACGAGTATTAAATAACAACAAATACATGTGCGTGGAACTTTAAGTCATCGGGTGGTATCTGGAACGAATTGCGTAGAAAAAAGCCAGGTTTTTTTTTGCAGTGAATGGTGTTTTTAAATATATTTATTAAAAATTACAAATTACATAAGAATAAATGTATGCATAGATCCCACAAAACCGTGTTTCGGTTTGACCATGGAATCATTTGTGTATGTGAGTCTCACTTAAACATTAGATAACAATAATTAATTTAATTAGAATTACAGAATGTAAAAACAAAGCACTAAGAACTCACTGTACAATTAAACTAAAAACAAAAAAAAGGACAATAAAAGAATAGAATGGAAAAAAATAACATAAAAAATATTTCTAAACAATCAGGGTATCTCGAATTAAATTAAACTAAAAATTAAAATAGCAAATAAACAAAAGAACTAAACATATTGCATAAAGTAGGAGTCATTTTTAGGTGTTTTTTTTAATTTGGATATGGGTAAACATGGATTATTAAAGATATACTGCCGAGTGAGTATTGGATCGGGAGAGAATTTATAAAGTAAGATAATATGTTCCGCGGAGTCGTACTAGGAATAATTCGAAAAGAAAATAAGACCATGTTGAACTGTATGTATGGGAATAATAAATTGTTAAAAGTACAAGAAGACTTTTGGTGGAGTAATTCCTTCAAGTGAACCACTTTAGTCCAAAAAAAAAAAACCGAGCATAGCTCGGTCATCCAGGTACTAAGAAACCAGATGCTAAGTCTCAATATATCCAGTAGTTATTCTGACTACAATCTTCTTCAAACCGGAACGCAACAGTGCATCAAAATTGCTGTTTGGCGAGAGAAATAGACATTGCGGTAGTACCTTACCGTGCGGCCTCTGCATAAGAGAGATGTTCCACCAATAAAATTTTAGATTTTTTCGAATGTCAGCTTGTGTATGCGCGACTCTCTAACATCGAGATTCGAGACTTCGATAGAGAGCGCGCAGATCATGCTCCGCCATACTAGCATGATACGGTTTAACACACTTCACATATCGTAGAAACAGAAAACATATCATTGTGATAATATTTATTAGCTTAAAGCATTGTGCAACAGATTCTAAAAGTTGCAGTTTATGGCGCCGTTACGTTGTAGTTTTTATACCAAACACATGCCAGCAATATATTTAATTAGATGTATAATTCGTAAAGTAATGTTAAAATATGGGGCAAATATCGGCCACACTAAAACCCGCTTCCAAACAAAGCACGAAGCGGCGTGCGAGCGGCGAGCCGCACAGGAAGCGATCGGATTCATTGTGATGCGTACCGAGCTCGCCCTTAGAAGGCAGATTTTCCGAAGTCCCCCAGTAAATACGACTGATTTAAATAGCGACACATTCCTCGTTTCTTGCTGGTGGCGCGTCGTTGTGTTTTTGCGGCGATGTCGGCGGACCTCCGGGCAGGTGCCACCTACCTGACCGCCTCGACGGCGCACCATATTATTGCTCCTTAATGAACACACAAACACTGCACAAGTCACATGTATTTACGTGTCACCCAATTATAGTCGGCGAGCTGTCCGGTGTGCTACAAAAATAATTCATTCGAGATATTACCTACGTTTCATTTGCATTTTAATTGGTAATAATTACGAAGATATGAAGCGATAAACGTAACTAAACGATCTAAAATACAGTCGCAAGTAATAAATGGTGTACAGAGACTTTGAATGTGCGCCCTTTAAATTGTGGTTAAATATTCTCGAGTGATCCAATTCTTTGAATTGTGACCGTTGCGTCCATTGAGTGCGATTCACCAAACTTTCATTGAGTATTGTTGGGTGACTGCTGGTTTTTGTGCGTGCGACCGACATGTGCACGCATTGCCACCGCCCGCATCATCCGTACAACATTCACATTATAGTTTATTTTTAATATATGTATGTACCAAACTGAAGAGTTCGTTAGTTTGTTTCTTACCTCTAATCTCACTCAGTACCGGTTCGAATTGAAACAATATTTTTGGGTAAGATAGTTCATTTATTGAGGAGTGCTATAGGCTATATATCATAAGTTTCATAACAC
The DNA here is from genome assembly GCA_023078785.2 of Hyles euphorbiae. NCBI lineage: Eukaryota > Metazoa > Arthropoda > Insecta > Lepidoptera > Sphingidae > Hyles > Hyles euphorbiae. The sequence goes on from CM041040.1 coordinate 21,201,377, forward strand.
CATGACCTATAGGAGGGAAGCAGTAGGGAAAAATCTATCAAATGGGAGAGAATTTTTTTTTTTTGCGTGGTCCTATTAGTCGATATTCTAAATTGACAGTCGGAATGGAATATTCTGGCCGCCATTTCGAAAAGTATATCTGCATCTGCACCCGGGCGGAGCCGGGTCGATTTGCTAGTATTACATATTCTTTTGTTACAAGATCAAGACAGACAGGTATTGTAAACCTTCTTGATATGCATATGTTATTGCGACTGCTAGATATCTATAGAGACATGTTATACTCTCAACGCATTAATTGAAGACAAACACTTTGATATTAAGAAGTACGTTGTATTATGCACTTATTGTGTACGAGGAAGTTTTGTCGGTTGACATTCGGGCCACCCGCGTTCGGCCGGTGTGCGGCCGTTCCCGGGAACCCACGCCGCGTCCCGGATTCCGTACAGGCCCGGGATAATCGGAGACTTCGATCAGCGATCGACTATAGATTAACTTTTTGCGAAACGTCAATTTGCTATCGATGCTAATTAAAACGACGATGAGATTCGTAAATAATATCACCTCTCTACTGTCACAAGAAATGCCCAAAATAATCAGTGCCCTACAGAACTATCATGTTTAGTTTTAGAAGCCTAAGAGGATTGCCTGGATAGTTCGCATTTCATTGTGGAGTGGCTCGTTTATACGTCGTGATATTTCAGTGCGGAGGGTGGAAAAACATAAAATAATTAACTAGGTGGCCACCTGTTCCATGGGCAGTGTCGGCATGGTAACTTAATGTAATTATGATTAATTTTATTAGACATTCATTTTATTGTTTCCGTCGTCTATTAGGTACATTACTCACTAGTTTATATTTTAAGTTGCCAATAATACTGACTAATTCAGTGCGAATTGTTCTTTATTTTATCAGAACCATTATAGTGTTGGTACGTATTTATTTTGCGGCAGTTAACTTGAATAGGTTTCGAATGCGAAATCTTGACACAGGTTATGAGTCGTACGAGTGTGCGTGTAATTATATGTAATAATCCGTTTGATGAGAGTGACTGTATGGTGTAATTCGTCAGGGGAAGTCATGACCCTGGTGCGTCGGCGGACGGCAGGCGTACAATACCGGCCGGTCATTATAAAATGCAAGTCCGGCGGAGCGGCGGCTCGCCGTCGATACTCGATACCTCGCGTGCTCCTGCGATTAAACAATCAAATAATCATATTAATCACGCAGCCGGCGCGCGCGCTGCCGCTACTCCGTCGCCATAGATATTAAAATATATCCACAGGCCATTACATTTCTGCGGAGTGCAGACATGTTCAACTAAAATATTGCTGCGGCGCCTCCGACTAAATCTACGAACCAACTGATAGCATGCTAATCCTGAGCGTACTTCATATCTCTGTGGTCAGTTGATACACTGAACTAAAAACTTAAGTAAGCGTCAATATTGCTTTTAAAACCATTTCTTTGGTGAGAGTGAACCTTTGCGACGATCCAGAAATAGATAGATTAGATATCTTGGTCCGGGAATAAATTAGCTTCTCAATATCAAAAAGTTGAAGTTCTGCATCCTTAAAAACAATTATCTTGGGCCGACTCTTATGCGTACATAGATTAATCTGTAGGAAGATTGATGACTACTCACTCGAAGTCCTTCTCTGTAATAGTCTACTGACTCTAATTTAGTTCGGGTTTTTAAGCATCATATGTGAAATACATGAAAACTTAGTGTAGAAAGTGGTTGTGAGAAGAGGCTGTGTTGTCAGGTCCAGCAAACACTACTCTGTGGGAGTGAGAGCGGTCGCTCCCGAGGAGTGTGGCTCACTATGCTAGTGGCTGGTGCGCTGGCTATTATGTTTAAACGACGCTTGCGCCGTTCCGTGCTCTATGGTTAGTTTGCGTCGAAGCGGTGCTTTATGGTTATTAAACTAAATTCAATCAGTAAGCGCACTGCGCATGCGCATCGCCGCGCTGCACCATGCCGTTTCACTCCTCTCCTCGTGTGATAGGGATGTACTGCATCTTATTGATCATTTACATGTTTAATTTAGTGTTCATCCTTATCGTAACAAATAAAATCTGTCGGTAGAAATTAAGATTCAAGTTAGAATTCGAAGCCGTAATGTGGTAACTTACAATTTTTGATCACGCCAGTCTGTTCATTTGTTGAAATCTTCTAAATTTCTTTTGACATCAATACTTGATTCAGAGAAACTAGAAACGGTTATTATTGTATACATACTAGGTATATCAAGACTGTTACCGAAAACGAAGCCGGGTTGTAGTTTTAGTGAGTGCAAACACAATGCAACTAAAATTTTCGTAAAAAATAGTCGACAATTTTATTTTATGATTTTTTTAATATTGTAATTTTTGGGTGGTAAATTCATAGATTTTGCTAAAATAATAATTTGAACTCTTTTATACCTTAGAGTCCTTATAAATAAAAGGGATATACACTATTATTATACGAAAAATATGAATCCATCCATCATCCATCCATCATCCATCCATCAGCCAAAGGAAGTCCACTACAGAATATAGGCCTCCCCCAATGATTTCCACAGAGACCTGTTGGAAGCAGCCTGCATCCAGCGACGTCCCGCGACCTTTACCAGGTCGTCGGACCATCGTGTGGGTGGACGTTCTACGCTGCGCTTTCCGAAAAATATGAATATACCATTCAAATAGATAGGAAAAAAATAACAAAAAAACGTCGTTTTTTTTCAACTTTTTCACTAAAACTATCACCCGGTTTCGTTTTTGGTAGCAGTCTTGAGATACCCAGCATATGATCTTATCATTGGTTAGTAGATCTTAAGGATCCGTACATAACGAGATTCAAATGGATCTGTCTGTATCAGCCCATATACGTCCCACTGCAGAGCACGGGCCTCCTCTACAATCGAGAGTACGATTGATAGTGGTTAGGAGTGGAGATTCGAATATGCAATTAATAACAATTCTTCGAGCCTAACTTATTGATCGTAAACATTAACTGCTAAGTATAAGACCTGGAGACACCACAAGCTTATTTTAAAAAAAAGTTGGTTTATTGTAAAATATTACTTAGATTCACAGATTATAGAAAATGTCTCATGTAAGTTTGAATGAAAGTAAAACACTATGGTATTATTGCTTTTATAGTGTAAGTATGAAGATGATCGCAAAAGGAGTGTGCGGAGTGCACATTACTGCGCGACCGATATTAAAGAGAATATTGTGCTTCGGATTTATTCATCCCGGCTTGGGATGTGAAAGCATTGATTAATATTGTAATGAGGTGGACGTATCGTCTCGCCCGCCCCGGCACCACGGCACCGCGGCCGCGCTCGCCGACCGCTTTGTTGCGTACTTCCCGCTGAGATGTTTTACATGGCGGCTCGTTTGTTTCAACAGCGTCACACGCACGCCGACAGTATCAACCGTTTATCATTACGCGTACGCTTATGGAGGTCCAGTAGCGCTATCACTGCATGCTATTGACACACGTTATACAATTACTGCGCTTGCGCAATGCTTGTGTGAAGTTTTGTAAAGAGCACCGCAATGGTGTCACCTTCGACTCGTACGATATCTTCGAGGACATGTTTTGTCTTCTTACCCAAAACTGTCAAATTAAATTGTGTGTGAGCAAAGCATTGGTGGCGTTATGGAACCGGGGATGCGTGGGTACTGTGCAGCGTCGCTCGCGGTTCCGTGGTAGAGGAGTGGGTCAGTAATTGTGTATAGTTAGAGATAATGCCGGTGCGCCGGTCGCGGCTGCAATTATTTTTATCGGAGCGGCCGGCGGACGGCGGCGGCGACCCCGCCCGTGATTTGCGTACGCGCGTTATGCACCGCCGATAATCACTGGGTGCTCCACGCGAGCGCCCAGCGCGCGGACCCGTCGCCGTGCCTTGTCTCCCAAATTACTGATATTGTTTTGCGAGACGCCACGTATCCTCCAAAATCTGTATGATTAAAGCAGTTATAGCACAACCGGAGTTGTGTCGCCGCTCCGCACAACTACTCGCAAGGTTACTGTTCATCGAAAGCACACGTGTGCTCTAAACCTCAACTGACTAACTCTAATTCTCCTTCTAGTCGAAGTTAAATACAGTACAGCCCCAATAGTGATATTTTTGTTTGGAGTGAATATTAATAATTTCTTGCTTGCAAAATGTCTCTTCTGATATCACTTGATAGTATTATTATATAAAAAATATGTTAACGCAATGTTTGTATTTTTCTATAATAGTTTCCGCCGCATGATCCTCGCAATTACCGCTTAACATTCAACGTAAAGTATGTTATTGGTGTTTTGGCCTTACAGCGGCCGGTGTAATGTTAATTATTGGACAAGTTTTACAATGCTCACAGTGTGTGTTGACCGAGCAGTCGACTGAGGGATTATCAATAAATTTTCCTTTCAACGGCACTCCTCGTAATTCATAGAATATCTTGATTATTCGTCATATTTGTTTACGATAAAACCTTATCGTTCATAATGTAACGCAGCGTTGAAGTGTTACGGCTAGTTCACATTAGTAACGAGTGATTTATGGAGTTAAGCGCACCGTACACTTATACTTCCGCCTATGGTTTGAATGAATACCAAGAGATGCCATTATATTTTGAAACTATTTACATCTGATAATTTATTAAATTGGTGCTATGCTATAATCTTATGGTTTACTGATGGTAGCTCTCTCATATGTGAGAAGCTGCCTGGTAAGTACCACCAGTACCACCGCTACGTCTATTGTAGCCACCAAAAATTGTAGCTAAAGTAACGTCTAGACATTGATAGTTAACATGTTATGCCTAACGATGCCAAAGATGAAGATATCAAGTGCAGTGGAATGAGAAACATTACTACTGTCCATGAGCGATCGTATCGCTACTACCAGCCGAATGGTATGTGTGATCAATAAAACAGAAAGGTTAAATTACGGTGCTAGAATTACCAAAATTGAAAATTGGGAAATTAATATACATATTTTGTTAATAAACCTTAAAATTATATCAGAGTTTTCTTGGACTGTAATCGTATTGAGATCTTATAAAATATATCTGGTGTAGTCCAAATAGAGTGCCGATTTGCGAAAAACGGTGTCAACTGGTTCCCAGCAGCTTACTGTTAGAGTATGTTTTTGGCGAGATCTAGATTCTGGTTACAATTATAATTTCTCTAGTCCTTAGAGAAATCTTTTCTAGAGTCATCATGTCCCCGATGCACTGAGCCACCAGCAATCTCACCCACCACATATTGTTTCCTGACTGTGTTCAGTGTGACGGCGGCAGCACTCGGCCGAGTCGTCCCAACCACACCGCAGTCCTAGCAGCTACGAGGCTCCACTTCTTGTACACTTAACTACGGCTCTTACACGGGCACGTGTTTTAAGTTTAACGTGCTAGTTTTTTTCAAGTGAGACATTCACGATATGACATTAGAAAAGCTGGAGGCAGCAAATGTATGTAGATAATGTGTCAGTTTATGTTAGTCGAGTGATAATTGATTACGAGCAGTGTGTGGACAACTTTACAATGTCCTATGTACATTATGCACACGATATCAACAAAGTAAACACGATGTGACCGATTCCATTGTATTACATTATTATTCACTTATCAGTGATTCAAAGTGTGAGTAACCGGTGGAGGTGGTCAGTATCTCAGACTCGATACTTACTGCCACACTGGGTCGGGAAAATATGTACCTACTGATATTTTTCTGCTTGTATGGTGTTGTATATTTTATCTTTTTTTATTGCCATGAATGGCGAGACGACCATGCCATTCACCTGATGATAAGCGATATGACCTCTCATGGACAGAAACGAAACCATACAACACCATGAATTACCGAGCAATGATTGACATCCCACTGTGCTCGTCATCCTGGAATCTAAAATTTTTCTGTATCACTAGTGCGTTACATATTCGACATAAAAAGTCAATTTCGCGGTTCTGTACCTCATGTAACTCATCGCCAAACTAGTATTACCCGTAACCATATGAGTATTACCTCAGTAGCGTTGTGATTCCACAAGCTTTAAAAATAGTGAGTCTCAGTACGGTGTGGTGGATAACTGTGTTTATTTAATGGGCAGTGGTTACATAATGGCGAGACAATGACAAGGGTTAGATAAGCGTTTCGTGTCGAAAGCCGGGCCGGGGCGGCGCAGCGCGCGCCTTAAATCACGCGTTATGAGCCGTGCAGCCGCGGAGAGGCGCGGAGAGGCGCGGAAAGATGCAGCGCCTGACCCACAGCCGCCGGCGAGGTCCGCCGACCGACCCGCACAGGAATTTGCACTCGTGATTCGTGAATCACCACGCTTCTACACTCTAAACGCTATACATATTTCATTTGTTTGTCAACGGCCATTCATATTTTGAAAGTGATTGTTTATGAACATATTGCGTGTATAGATAGCATAAATATACGTATGTTGCAACTAGTGTTTTAATTTACTCTTAAGATAGTCAAGCACATTTGAACTCTTTGCTTGTAAGACTATTATATGATATAGCACTACGGGAACAAAAACGAGCACTAGAATTATTACGCATACTTATTTTGGTGTTAATTCCAATAATATATTGTTTTCAAATACTATTATACATTATGCAGTTCCGATATCTAAATCCGGCCGTTTGCATTAAAGTGGAGAATGCATGTAGTCGAGTGCAATATTTTTTAAATTTATTGCAATAACCGGAGTGAGCCGCGAGCGTGCCTGCGAGCCCAATAAATAAATTTAACTAGATTATCTGCCCGCGGCCCGCCGCGCGCTTCACCGGCCCTCGCTTAACTCGGTACCAGTCTTTGCGCTTTTCCTAATAAGTCAAATATTATTCCGTCGAAAACAAAACTTGTAAACAAACCTAAGTCTCGCCGCAACTCAGTGCCTTTGCTGGAAAAAGTTGTGCATCCATGTAATACCATGCCAGTTATTTAATTCAATCCCTACATGAAAGACTGAGTCTTGTGAGGTGTCTTTGAGTTATTACTTAATTAATTAACCTAACAATATCATATTGTGACCATATCAATATATATGTTATTTTATGTCATACATTAAATAGATTGCCTTGTCCATTATCGGCACTGCCGTGCACCCAGATACGTAATATGAATAAGGTGCTTTATGATGAGAGTATTGCAAAAAGATTAGGGCGGTTGTTTGACTTGTTGGCAGGCAAATGGCAAGCCAGTGATGACGGTAATTAGTAAATTGTTGGTGGGTCGTTTCGCGGGCCCGCGGGCGAGGAGTGCGGTGGAGAGCGGCGCGGCCGGCCTGGCGCGGCAGCCGGGAGCCCGGACCACTCCAAGCAAAAACGTGCGAGCCGCGCCAATGTTCTGGCAACACCATACACCTCCATGTTTAACACTACTTATGGCCACGAATTAACTCACTGTTCAAATTATAACTTACTGATGACATTTTGACAACGTCTGCATATTTAATTATACTCCATGTACATGTTCTCCATAATAAAACAAGTAAAGAACGCGCATTTGATTTCACTTGTTTATAGTTATACTTTTGTATACTCGTAAAATAGGAAAATAGGATACATAGCACACTGATTGGAGCTAAACCACAAGCTAAACACTAACTTAACTGGTGGTAGGTCTCTCATCATGTGAGAGGCCGCCTGAGTGGGTGCCACCGCTATGTGTAATGTTTCTCCCGCCGAACAGCAGTGTAAATGCACTTTTGTGTTTCGGTTAGAAGGACATTGTAGCTAGAGTGACTTCTGGACATATTGATTTAACATCTTATGTCTCAGGATGGCGAGCGCAGTGGAACGCCCAGCTTTGTAACTCAACTTGTACGATTTAAATAATATAAAAATAAACAATATAATAACTAAGTTATAACTAAGGGGACCGGCTTTGTTTATATTCAAACTCAATGCCGTGCTCTGTACTGCTTTTCCCATCCCGTCCCATCCCGTTGTATCCCGCCCAGCCTCGTCTCATTCTCACTCAAGTCAAGTCATGCAATACTGTCCCACCCCATTCTTATCGCGTTTAAAAGGAATAAATATATTTGAATTCCTTGCTTTTCCTACCTGAATATATTTCTGATTTTTCAATTTCGGAATTAATTGTAGACTATGTATTAATCTAGAGCAGGGTTTCCCAACCTTTTTCTAGTGCGGACCCCTAGCGCCACTTTATTATGATTAGCGGACCCCTATAAATAATACGAAAAATGGTTGCCTGTAAAGTCGGTTTTACGGGCGAAGATTTTACGTGACAACGTCTTTTTCTCGGTAGAATATTTATTGATATGAATATAATTAAATTGCACAATAGGAACAAGGAATTGAATGAAAATAAGAATTGCACAAATTTTAACTATAGAAATATATTTTGTTTACTAAAACACTATCAACATTTATCAATAGTATGACATAACCTATAAACTCAGTTTCTCAACTTTTGTGTCAATCTAACAATTAATCAATCAATCATAGTTTACGATAATGAAATATCAGTGTACAATTATTTACCTTTATTGTTGTAGTTGTTGTAAATGATAAATGACGAATCTAAGCACTCCATATTTTCACTACAGACACAGCTGACGATACTTTAACCACACGTGTGAACTTGTATTGTGACGCTTTCTTGTTTTTCCAACGCCAAGAACGTTCGAGAAAGACAAAGACAGAGACACAAGCATGCGCCGATTCAATGCGCCTAATTCTCTAGTGCTGCGCGCGCGGCAGACCGATCATAGTTGAGTGGGAGAGAGACGCAAGGCATTCGGCGGGCCTCTCTCTCGTTCGGTGACTCATCGTAACGTTACCGGGCGTTACACTTTTTCATAAGTGACTCCCAGCCGCAACCTAGTTTAAGACGTTGTCACGTCAAAAAAAATCGCTCACATACTTTTATTTGCAAAAAAAATCCATGGATATACTACTTACATAAATTATTTTACTTTTTTTTTTCTTTGACTGCCTCGGTGGCGTAATTGTACTAGGATACGGTTACAAAGCTGAGGTCTCGGGTTAAAATCCCGGGTTGGGCAAAGTGATATTGGATGAGAGAGAGTGTTGTGCCCGATATGGTGATAGGGTCGCCACCTATCACATCGTGGGACAGAACATACAAGGTGAAATGTGGGTGTCCTGGCACCTCTGCCTACCCCTTCTAGGAAAAAGGTGTGAGTTTATGTATGTATGTATGTAAATAATTGTAAAAATGCGATGGTTGATGTTGCCGTTTTGCGGCCAAAGTTGTAATATTTGGGTCATTGTTGCTCAATTGGAGCCTTAAATCTGCATCTAGTTGTAGTCTATTTCTGTATTTTAAAAACACTTTTCGCTTAAATTTGTTGTGGGGAAAGGCAACAACTGCTTCTGCTTAATCATATTATTTTAAATTATGCCAAAAATTTGATAAAGCATATTCTTTGAATGTTCTCTTTAGTGTCGAATCGCGACTTATTTCAATTAATTGATTTTCCTGAACCGTTGTAACAACGTTGTAACGTTGCCTATGACGTCTGTAACATTGACACGGAATGGGTCCATAAACCAATTGTCACCGCGGTCTGAATGTGGAAAATAATCTCGAAATGAAGACTTTAAAGCTCGAAGGTGCTCAATGATTACTTCCTGAGTCTCTTTTTGCAACATAGCCCCGCCAGTTGATAGCAAAAATGACGAAAGAGTAGGAAAATGATCCAAATTACCTTGAGAAGAGCGATTTGTTCATAAATCAATTTTTTTTTTTTAAGTTTTTTTTGTTGTCGTAATTTTTATGTTGTCTGCGGACCCCCTGAGAACGGTCCGCGGACCCCCAGGGGTCCACGGACCCCAGGTTAGGAAACCCTGATCTAGAGTGTTAGCTACCTCCATATCAATAAGCACAATTATCTATACTAATATTATAAAGCTGCCGAGTTTGTTTGTTTGAACGCGCTAATCTCTGGAACTTCTGTTCCGATTTGAATGATTCTTTCAGTGTTGGGTAGTCCATTTATCGAGGAAGGCTATAGGTTATATATCATCACGCCATGACCTATAGAAGGAAAGCAGTAGTGATATTTCTAGCAAATACGAGGAAATTTCGTTCGTTTTTCGTGGTCCGATTGGTCGATATTCTAAACTGATAGTCAGAATTCAATATTTTGACCGCCATTTTAAAACGTGTATGCACCCGGGCGTAGCCGGGCCCGTCTGCTAGTATATAATAATAATAACAATTGTTGTTCTGGGTTCATTTTCCATGTACAGACATCGATCATTTACAAATTTATTAAATGTATACTTAAGATTACGCGTACGGCTCGTTGGTGTTTGCGAGGGTAAATCAGAAAGACCGACAACACGACAGCGAGGAAAATCAACTCACAACTAATTAAAATATCATCACGCATGCAATTAGAACATAGTCTAAGGCAATTAAGAGTATCTATTGAGGAGGCTGGTCCGGTTGTCCTGTGAGGGTGCGGGGCGCGGGGTGAGGCGCGCGGGGCGCTGGAGGCATTTCCTCGATTACCATGCGTTTAGTTTTTGCTGGCGACAATTACGCGGCATCAGTATGCACGCGGCAGACGCGCGAACAATCCCTCCTCCGCCATCTTCACTCCGCGTCTGAGCGCCTTTCTCGACAACACAGTGCATCACTACAGAGAAGTTAAACTTTGTGCTTTAACATTTGATATATTTTTAAATTATAATACATTAATTAACTATAAGATTTGCTTCTGTGATTATCAGTATTAATATTAGTTGTGTCATGATTCAGTTGTTATTATTATATCTTTAATGGATTATATTTTGAACACCAGTTCAAATATCGGCTCCCTGTTTATTAAGCTGCAGGCTGATAATTTATTTATAATGGAGAAGGTCCCACTCGAATTCCGTTTTTGTCAACTGTTTCATAGGCAGCTACTCGTACAATTGTAAAATGTACATGCGAAGTCATTGAATTGCACGTTCACACACACCGTGTCACTAAAACAAATTCATATAATATTCTAAGTAGCATGTGGTGTCGTGTGAATTCGTTTATCTTGTATACACGAATTATGCTATGCTTCTATTGTGTTGTTGTAGGAAACTGATAAGGAATCAACTTAATAGTAATACATAAGTGTGTACATAAGTAAAGCTGTCATGGCTCGAGAGCGTTGAGTAGAGTAGTTGTGTGGAGTTGCGATGCGGCCGGCACTGTGCACTGTGGCGCGCGCGCGGAGTGTTTTTGCGCTCGTGCTGCGTGCTCTCGCCGTGGGAGCTGCGCCGTGAACGCGCACAACTCGGCGCAACTCGCCCCGCCACCACCTAGCCGATGCAATCGCGCCGCGAATGCCTGCCGAATGTATGATTTATGTTGAATTAAAATTTCATCACGGACATTCGCCATTCTCCACCGCGACTCTAAAAACAATAAACTTCTTTGGCTTTCATTCAGTGTGAGTCGGTGCAAAATAACTATATTAAATAGCTGGCGTATATTCCGGTGCGTGGATGGCGGCGTGCTGGTCCGCGCTGCCGCTGCGGTTAACTGTTAGATGTGTCGGCGCAGGGCTCGCGCTCGGCGCTCGACGCTCGTTACCCGCACCATTATGTTAACGAGCCGCGTGATGCAAAAACATCCTCAATAGATTACCACTTCAATTCTCGACACATTTACGTGTTCCTTTTTTACGTAGTGCACTCCGAGCGAAATCTCTGCTCACTATTACCTGTTGACGTATCACATCCAACCGACGCGACGCAATTATTCCTATAATATTATCTTGTTTTCTATAAATTGTTTCTTATGTCAGTCGTATACTTAATAGGCATATAGGTTTATTTATAAAACTGTCAACACGACATTCTTTCTACTAGGAAGCCTATGGAAGACTAAAATACGCGATTAATTGTAAATTGGTATTATCGTTATAGTGGTAGTCACATAGAGTTACTTTGGCTTGATGTCGGCTCGTGTCGCCGTTACATGGTTCATAATACTATCTGACGGAACAACAACGTGTTACCAATTACGGCTCTATTGTGATGGTTCGTTTGGTGATGATTAGCTGGTTCACTAGTTATTCTGGTTTCCTTCTTATTTTCATAACGTGACTACGTATCTATGCATCGACGTCGAGGATGCTATCGAACGGCGGTAATCTTCACTACCAGGTGCTAGGTCTACTGGTGGTAGCTCTCTCATATGTGAGAGGTCGCCTGGATAGGTACCATCGTAGTGTCTATTTATCCTGCCGAGCATCAGTGTAAACGCACTATTGTGTTATTATTTATATTTTGAAACTTAACATCTTCTGTCTTAGGATGGCGAGTCCAGTGGAATGTCAAGCATTGCTTTGTAATTCAAAGTGTTGTTTGGTTATGCTACTGCTCATGAGCGGTCGTATCGCTTGCCATCAGGCGAACGGTATGCTCGTTCCGCCGTTCATTGAAATAAAAAAAAAGATGCTCTGACTGCTCGTTTGCGGGCCATGTAAAAAAAATAGCCCATTAATTTATGAATGCAATAAAACAATATAATTGTCGCTCTCGTGAAACTGTCCTCACTGTTTACATAAGGCTTATTGATATTACTGGGGACGAGAAACAAATTGTTCTTCTTCTCAGTCGGGCACTCTTGGTAGAGTGGTCGTGGTTGCACCGATGTTGTTACATGGAGAGTTGCTTAAGTCGTCCGTCCTCTCTTCGATGGTTGTAGCGCTACAGAGCTGCTCTACTTTTTTCGATTTCTGTCACTCCGTGTGCCCTCTGTCATGGAGGAGTGTGTCCATGTTCTAATTAGGTCAGTCCAGCGAATGCACGATCTGCCTCTGGATAAATTGTTACCGTTGGCAAATTATTTCACGCCGGCAAGCAATTCCAGCGAGATTATAACATAATTTCCAGATAGTGTTGAAGTACTCCATCCGAGTTAGATCGTGGACTCATGTTTTGTATTGATTCATGGCACATTGTTATTACTGTACATTAAAAATAAGCTCATGCTTGTGTCCCCGGTATTAAGGGTCCCACTGTGATTCGCCGAGTTTATTTCTATCTTTAGATTGGATAGAGAGCAACATGATGTATCGAAACTCGTTAAATCCAGTTTTAAGGACAAAAATCACAATCAAATCGCCCCACCTGAGAATATGGGTATTGCCTCTACTGGACGGGTTCAAGATTTATATTTTATACACATCTGACATAACCTCACGGATAGTAATTCCAGTCTCGGAAAATGTAGCCCAGGGCTGTAGAATTCATAATGAATAATACACTTCCACCGAATCCTTGAAGATTCCTACTATAATGAGAAATATATATTAAACGTTCACCGTGACGGTAACTGGATAGTTTTATGTGGATCAACGATGACATGGATTTTATTGCAATAGTGATCACTCCAGTGGTCACTATTGCAATGTGTGTCATTGTTTTCATACCGTCCACATACGCATGGTTCTCAACAATATTTGTCAGGCGAACGCAACACTGACTCTCGGTTAGATTCAAAACTTAAATTTGCTAACAGTAGGTAGTGATAGTCCCATAATAAAACAATATAAAGCCCACAAACATGCATACTCCAAGATAGATGTGCGTATAATGTGGCCAGCATTCCAGCGGTAGTGGCGTGTTGTGGACGCAGGGCCGGCCAGTGCAAATGTTAATAATACGCGCTCATAATCGAATGCAAATGATGTATTGTTAAACATTGTATCAAAAGCTTATATTTTTTATAATAAAATATATATCGCATATAATGAATATTTCATTTATTTAAAGTGGCGAAAAACTTTCGAACATTGGTCCGTGAACGGTCGATAAAAAGTGGCGCATTCAAACGACGGACCTTGTTAGGGACGCGAGCCGGTGCGGCGCGGCGGAGGCTCGGCAGCGTCGCAGCCGCCGCGCTCCGCCGGCCCATTCACGTACGAGCGCCGACCGACTTGCTTTATGCGATCTTTACCACAATTAATGTAGTTAATTACGGACCTCAATCGCTTTTTCTTCTCCGCAAGTACCAATCAAACCGTTTGCCTTTAGAATGGAATCGCTCTTCAGTTTTGAATTTATTGCTTAAGTTGACTTTTTCTGATCGTTGTCAGCGAACGTTCAACAAGCGGAAACTTATCATCGCCACAAAAACTCTACGCGCTTTTAGCCGTGGATGTGAAGAGCATGACTGGACCGTTTAACATGTAAATTGAATAAAAGGTTTAAATAATAATATGATAATAATGTGTAGTGGGCAGTGGGCGAGGGTCCGTGCGGTGAGGTGGCGAGAGGTCTGGCGAGTGCAGTGTTGCGCTCGGAATGCGGCGAGCGGTCGGCGTGTCAAAGCGGTCCAATTGATGCGCTGCGCGACCGCCGCTCAGCCGCCGCCGGTCATTTAAATATCATCGCTACTCATGTTTGGGATACCTGCGCCGCGGTCGGATTGAGCGACAAAAATTACTCGCTCTCTTTTTGCCGACAAACCATTAACTATGACCTTCAACTTAAAGGGTCGCATGACTGTAGTTTTTGTGAAGCAGTTGGCTTGTCTGCATTCATTCCTATATACCTAAATATTATAATCTGTACATATACATATCTCTTCCCAACCCGCACTAACTCAATCGTACTTTTAATTTTTAGATTTGACCGTGCCCTGTGTTATGAGCTAATACAGTAATCTCTTGTCATTGTTTACCTATGTGATATTAACGTTGTTTTCAAACGATAGAACCATATAAATAATACGACGTAGGAATAAATGTCACCTTATTATTTACCTTATCCTTTTTGGTTACGTTGAGATGTTGAGCATACAAGGCGAAATGTGGGAGTCCTGGCACTTCTGCCTATCCCTTCTGGGAAAAAGGCATGAGTTTATGTATGTATGTTGAGATGTTAAGATTGAATCATTGGTGGAATATCCACTTCGTATGAGATTTTCGATTTGGTAAGTATCATTTGAGTTGCTTAGGAATTTGTTTTTGCTCCTAATAATAAGTGAAGTCACATATATTTTTGCAAAAACGGGCAAGTGGGTAAGGAGATAATTTATTCATGATTTAATACTGATTGGAACAATAAATAAAAGGACAACTACTGTCAAAGTTGAATGGCACCAGTAAATAAATCGTGATGATGGCGGCAGAAATCTATCAAAGCCATGCCATGTTTCAGCGGCTTGGGTCGACATCCAGCAGTTAGCCCGAATCCTCTCACATTAGGTTTAAGAAGTGTTATGTCCAGAAATGACACAAGGTACGGAGCTGTTAAGATATATTGTTTATTAATTTGCATCCTAATTCGTTGATATCCTATTACATTAACTGTCTTATTTATTTTTTGTCTCCCTTATGTGAGAGGCTGTCTAGGTAGATCTGGATAGATCAATGTTTATTTCTCCCGCCAAACAGTAGTGTAAGTAAACGCACTGTTGTGTTCCGGTTTAATGGACATTGGTACCAGCGTACCTTAAAATGAAATCACAAAAAATATAGTGATAGGTTAGGAAAAGAACTGGGCCATAGCCAGGCTTGATCGAAGAGACATGTCTGTCTCCTACAAAATTAGAGCAGATTTCAAGTTTCAACCCAATAATATACGAAGGATTTAAGATATAGTTACAATGTTTTACTTATTTTTACGAAAAGAGGAGCGTTTATCGTGTGAAAGTGTGTCATCAATCATAAACACGCCTCACGTGGCTACTGTCCTGTGACCCGGCCTCCTCCTGCCAGGGGAAACATTTCCGGAAGGGTCAAATAAACTAAAATATTTCAAGTTCGATGTAAAGATCATTATCAGTTTTAATAGTATAGACGATACACCGCCATGATGTAATAACATAAAGTTTTATTTAGTTTAGTATACGGACACACAGTCGATATAGGGAGAAATGCTAATGTATGTTGGGACAAGTATTGTTTATTTTCTTCACATTTGACACCTAATGATAAGTGTTGGGCCCAGGCGTTCCTCTTCATTCTTATGATACAACTAAGTGACGATATATTTGTATCAGTCTATATACATACGTCCCGCCGCAGGGTGCAGATCTACTCTATAATCTAGAGTACGAGGCGGATACGACAGTGGTTACTGCGGGTTGGGGGATTTTAAACACCATAAAAATTAAAACAAATCGTAATGATTTTTTCCCTCGCCGTACATAATAATATTTATTAGTTGTTTATAATTTATGTTGTTCTTTTTTATAATGCCACTATGCCACTATGCCGGGATAGTGGCGACATTGCACCTGATGGTAAGTGCTAATGCCGCCCAGGCAGAGTATCCATTGGCATCGGACGGCAGTCCCATGCCAATGGAAACAATTATGCAGGCCTGCTAAGGTGCCTCTTCACACTACGGCGGAAGGACCCAGGATTGTATTGATTATATTGTACCCATTGATTGACTGTATTGATTGTATGTTCTTGAAATAAATGTATATTTCTGTTATCATTTCTACAACAGTGAAATCTTTTTTAACCGACTTAAACAAAAGTGGAATGTTTTCAAGTCGACTGCACCTTTTTGATGTCATGTCAAAACATAAGTAAATTTAACGTCAGGCATATTTAGTCCTACATACTTAGCACTTGGCGGCTCGCATTCAATATATTACGCATCTACAGGGTATATCAAGACTGCTACCGAAAACGAAGCTGGGTGGGTAGTGTGAGTGACTTCAGACACAATGCAAGTAAAAATGTTGTAATAACGAGACATTTTTTTGTGATTTTTTAAATATCAACGTGTTGGGTGGTAAATCCATAGTATTCGCTAAAATAATAATTTTAAACCTTTGTTACCTTATGTTGTGTACAGTATTATTTTCGAAAAAAATATATACATATTAACTACTCAAATACGACATAGGAAAAAAATATTGAGTTGCATTGTGTTTATAGTCTAAAACTACTATCCGGTTTCGTCGGTAGCAGACTTGATTTACCCTGTATTGATGATTTTTAGCCATTCAAGTCAATAAGTAAAATTATTAAATCAGCGTTTACAAGGACAAAAATGTATAAATAATTTGTTTCGTTTTAGTGCTTGTCTTTGTACTCGGTAGAACAGTAGTTAGTGTTTAATCAATTTCCATATGTATGTTTAAATTATCGTCTGTTTATAGATTTCAGAGTGACCTACAGGCTAGGACTATGTCCTAGCCTGTAGGAAGTACTATGGTACTTCCAAGTAATAATACATTACTGAGATGTTTCCATGAATCCTGTTTGAGTGATAAATTAAAGAAGTGTTAGGCAAATTATAGTTCACTTAGCGACTTATAATTGAAAATGCTCATCCCAAGTTGAAACACGTTATTTCTACATTTTAGTATTTTGAGAACTAGCTTTAGGTTTTGTTGATTTGCGAGGGTGTCAGCCTGGTGCAAAACCCGCACACGTATTTCTAAACTATTGTATAACAAAAAAGTAACGAGAAGTGATAATATTTTCAATTTATGCCTGGTGATTGTTGCGATATGTCCAGGCCACATAATTTGACCAATGTATGGAGTTCGTGAAGTTAGGCCATGTAGATTTGGGCGTGAAGAGTAAAGGCTAGACTTTACATTAAATCTGATCTGATGGTCTGGTCTTGGCAACATTTTACACGTAAATGTTTTGGTGGGATTATGATTTATGGAAACAGATTATCTGATACAATCACTCCTCCCTTGAGTTAAAATCATGTAACAATCTAAGATTTTGAAAAAGTGTTCTGCTCTATGTTATCGCCTTCCGTTGTATTTTCCAAATAACATGAATTTAATATTATAATGTATCCGGTGATAATGATTTAAACAATTAGGTGTGCAAAAATAATATGGTTTCCTGTGCGTTATGTTTTCTTGTGTAATGCCCTGGAAGATCATGTAATTATGCATATATTTAGGTCGGAAGGTACTACTGCCAATTGTCCTTATTTATATAATCTATCAAGTGATTTCGGAAGCCATCGTTGTTCAAAAAAATCTAGTTTTTGTATTTTATCGATTTATAGAACTCCGGCAGAGAGGCGCGGCGGTGTGGCGGCCACTCGATTAGGCTTAATTTGTAACAATTATCGCCCACACATAAACATAATAGTTAAATTCGAAAACACCTTTATTAAGAGAGCGGCCGGCCGGCCTAATTCTCGGCGACACGAGATCAAACTGTTCCGTGTCGAGAACGCATAGGGCACATTTTGTGGTGGGCCGCCACTCGCACAGGTGGCGTTATTAAAATCGCATTAGGCGGTAAAAACTGTGATCAAAGTAATAGCGTTACACTTGGACTTAGCTACGTGATTTATTTTATTGTTTGAGAGTTAAATGAGACTCTTTTTTATGCTTTATTTTGTTCGAGAGCGAATACTAGAAACGTAAAAAGTCCCCGTTACTAAGGTGAAAGGCAATATCGAGGGTACAAAGTACAAACAAACACGACATCATTTGGGCATTATCAATTCGGCAGAAGCGTAAAATCAGATGCAACAAAAAGTAGTAATAGCTATACAATATTGTGATCATTTTAGTGGATACCAGTGTGTATATAAGTTATCTCAATGATAAAGTGCTAGTTCTGGAAAGTGTTTGTTATACGTTAACATCTCTATACCCCAATGAACAATTATAAACTTAGGATTTCCTGATTTTGATCCCAGAGAGAACCGTGATGTCGGTTAGACTTTTCAGACCATTGGCTATTCAGGAAATGTCTTCATCTGCCTTAGTAAAACTTTGCCTATGACGTCCTATACCTAAGACATCTCAAATCTATTTACTTGGCGCGGATTGTTTTCTATATTTTTATTGCTATGAATGACAAGAAAAGCATGCCATTCGCCTGATGGTAAGCGATACGACGGCTCATGGACAGTAGCCAAACCAAAAAACACCATGAATTATAAAGCAATGCTTGGCATTCCACTACGCTGGATATCCTGAGACATAAGATGCTTAGCCTCATTATGTCCATATGACACTTTGTCTAAACAAAGTATGAATCAATGTATGCTATACTGAAGGTATTATAATAGCTCCAGATCGTGTTAGTAATATTCTAACACGATCTGGAGTTTGTGCCGAGCTGAGACGCGACCCAGGCTTTCGAAGTAAAGTGTGGTGTAAATAAATAGCTGGGTAATATTTATCTAACGAGGTAGACGTCGCCATGTAGCGGATCCAGTTAGCTTTATTTCCGATGCAAGCTTACGTGCAGCGGTCGGCATAAATTGCAACATAATAAATTGTCAACTAGGAAACGTTTGAGCAGTTTCCCAAGGGAGTCACGTGACAAATCTGCGCGCCGCGCGCGGTGACTGACCGCGCGTCGCACTCTCATACATTTTCATAAGGCCGGCGGCACTCGGGCGGGAGAAAAACGCGGCGGCGACGCGTCGACACGCTGCCACGCCGCCACGCCGCCGCGCGGCCGTGCCGCCGCGTAATTGACGCGGTTCCCAGTCGCGAAACGCTGCGTTTCTGTGAAATCTGTGCGAACCGATGGCCCGCTGACGCCGCTCAATCACATTTCTCTGCCTCCATTGAAAAATAAAATCTATTACTTGTTATAATTAAACTTGACGGATTAGGTGAGGCGGTACTGTGTATGCGAGACACGCGACAAAACGTTACAGGCGCCGTTGCATTCGACATACAAAATGCTTTCTAACAGACTGACCATTTGAAGACATCGAAACAACAAAACCTTGTTTGCTTTTTGGCCCGTCGATACTGCATGAAATGATGATGATGACGCCAGAAGTGCATGATAATGATAGATGAATGCAGCAGCTCGCGGTAGTGGGCAGTGGCCAGTGCTGGGTGGTGTTACGAGTAGTGTCTGTGGGCAGTGCTGGCGAGCGCGGTGTGTCGCGTGCTCAAAATACTCGCCGTCAAGTGTGATACATTTTCAGTTCACGATTGAAACACGGTGATTTGCCATCGCCATCAAAATGTGAGCCAATTATTAGAGTGGACAGTGGCCGCGCCGTATTAAGTATTAATAAATGTTGTTAGATAAATCGTTTATTCTGCGAACGTGTGGCGTAGCGAGCCGGCCGCCAGTTTTTGTCGCGAAACAAACGATCTCATTGCCGGTCCGGCGCAACATTCTCCTCGTTACATACGCTTGCTAATGAATAATATTTTTTCTCGTATGTCAATCATAACTGGTGTGGTGCGGTGGGAAGCGAGCGGCGCGGCGACACTGCGCTTGCGGCCGCGCGCGCCCCGCCTGTTGTCAACTCTTCACCACTTGTCTACGCGTCCTTGTTTACCACATATACCATCATTACTGCGATCAATCCAGTCAAATCTGAGATGGATTTCGGTGGGCAATAACACCAAAAAACCGACTCTCTTCATTAGCAGGAATCGAGTTTCAGGTATTCCGGTAAAACAAAGTGTATGTATCATAAAGCAATATAACATGCAATAAGTGGTTTATAATAATATGCAAGTGGTAATTAAGTGGCGAAACAATGCCGATGTGAATCGTAAGTAGAGGCCGCAGTGCGCACGTACGTATGTTGTGCAATGGACACTAATTGATATGAACGAAGCGATTATGAACATTATAATTTGAATATTTTCCTGCAAGCGTTTTCCTCGTAGATAATTAATTTCCCAGGATACTTCCTCGTATAAATGTGAATAGTACAACTTGAATTTTTTAACCTTAAGCGCGATTATTTGGTAATCGGCAGTGATATATTTATTGTTGCGGTGATAAGGAAATGGGACTAACTTTCTGTGATGGGTGGTGAGAAGAAGGTGAATATAAATACTGGTGCTTGATGGTAGCAGGAATGTTGTGAATATTGAATAGACAGTTGGAACGCACATGTGTTACGTTTGTTGAGGACGGTACATGTAGGTACAAGTGCTCATCGATTAACGCATTGAATCATGTCGCCAATCGCTTTTGTGTCACAATGAGCCTCACGTCCATGTATCGATATGGTTACACCGAGCCCTAATTATTCAGAATAAACGCGCCGCCATTTGCTTGTAATTATTACGATTACATATAGCCGTATAAGGAGAAACAACAGATTATCGATTGATATAATTGTCATTCTACAATTGACCTGACCAATAGGTTATAAATCAGCTTGAAAAAAATGATAATTTAAATAAGCACGCATATGGTATACTTCTATGCGTATCAATATTAATAAGTCGACATACGTATCACGCCGCTGGAGCACGGCGATATGCTAAAAATTTGCAATGTTATTCTGCTAATTACCTAACCCGTACAGCGTGGGTCGCGAGCATGATTCTGCGTACATTGCGCGTACGTTATTGGTTTGGTGTTGTAATTTTTCCAACTGGCTAGGTAATGTATATGCGTAGCGAGCTTCAGTAGGCTGTCGGACGGCGTGGTGGTGCAGGGTGCTGGTATGTCTCCGGTGGGTTCCCACGGCACACATGCCCTTAAACGCAGGCGGCGTGCGGCCGCGCACCGCGCCACCGCGCCACCGCGGCCCGGCCGCGCCGCAATTAATACGCCAATAATGATATCTCTCATTGTATCACACTGATGGGCTCTGATTTAGTTTTTACTTCCATCTACATGTACCGCAATACAAATGCACATCTAGGCCGCTATGAAAAAATACACAACACTTTTTATATTTAAAATAAACATGTTCAAAACGTTGTGTTTTGTAAATCGAATATTGCAATAAAAATTCATTGCAACCTGTGGTATATACAGGATATATCAAGACTGCTGCCGAAAACGAAGCCGGGTGGTAGTTTAAGCGACTTCAGACACTATGCAATAGAAAAAGTTGCAAAAAAAAGCGTCAATTTTTTTTGTTATTTTTTCCTATGATCATATTTTGGTGGTAAATGCATTTTTGCCGAAATAATAGTGTATACCCTTTTATTTATAAATAATCAAAGGTATAAAAGAGTTTGAATTATTATTTTAGCATAATCTATGGTATAGCATATCAAAAGGATATTAAAAAATCATAAAAAAAAAATTGTCGCGTTTCTTTGCGAAATTTTTAATTGCATTGTTTTTTGTAGTCACTAAAACTACCCCATCATTTGGTGAGTCGCTGTCACGAGCGCATGTGTCATATTATAAATAATAGTATTAAATTTCTTAAATTGTATTTTAATGAGTGAAATCGATAATAATGTTCTCTTTGATGACTCCAGTGGAAGTGATATTATGGAGGAAGAGAGATTAATGGATTGCGAGCAACGAATTTATTATGAATACGGGGGTGGAGTAGAGAGAGATGGTGGCAATAATAGTGATGCTATGGAGATTCAGAGAACGCAGGAGAAAAGAGTCCGGGAGGACAGTGAGGACACAGTAGGTGATGATGATGGTTTCACAACGGTCAGTAGAAAAAATAAACGATTTGCAAGAATTTTGTCCAAGAAAAATCATAATTCAGAAAAAGATCTGTCAAATGTCTATCATAACTCGTCAATACTACAACATGATGATCAAATAATAGTATGCATTACGGCAAAGGAGGTTTTATTGAAACAATTTGGTTTGGCAAAGTTGTTGAAAAAGGAGGATGTTAACAAAATATTAAAGATTTATTATAAAACTCCTTACAGAGTTCTTGTATACTTTGAAGACAAAATAAATGCAGAGAAACTCATTAATTTAAGCATATTTAAAACCATGGGCTATAGATGTCAGTACGCGAATGAAGTAAATTTATCATATGGAGTAATAAAACAAATTGATTTGGAGACGAATGTAGAGGAAATTTTAAGCAGTTTGGAGTGTGAAAAAGAGGTAGTTTCAGTAAGGAGATTGAAACGTTTGTCTAATAATGGAGAATGGGTAAACAGTGAGAGTGTACGGCTTTGTTTTAAAAGTCAGACCTTACCTCCGTTTGTTTATATATATGGCTGTAGAATAAAAGTTGAACCATACACCTTTCCTGTTACCCAATGTTCTGGATGTTGGAGGTATGGCCATGTATTGAAATTATGTCCAACAAAAAAGATTTTGTGCCCAAAATGTGGAGAGAGTCATAGAAACTGTGAAACTACCAACTTTAAATGTTTAAATTGTAAGGGTGCGCACATGGCCCTGAATAAGTCGTGTCCTATGTTTTTAAAAGAAAAGGCTATAAGAAAGATTATGTGTGTAGAAAACTGTAATTATAGAAAAGCTTTGTCGATGCTTATGAATAAAAAGGCTGTATGTGAGAGACTCGACAATTTGAGAAGTCAAAGCGCGCAGTTAACTAATAAACCTCAGGATAATGAGAAAACATCATATAGGAATGTGTTGGAGGGAGGTAGTCGTGACAGTAATAATATTATGATATCTTGCAGTAAATTCAAAAACAAAGATTATGTGAAGGAACAATGTGGGAGGAATTCCCCAATTTTAGGTGAAAATTCATTGACACGCGCGGAAAATAGAAATCCTAAAAGAGAGTCAGTTTATATAGACAAGCAGGAGTCAATTGGTTATAAGTCTGAAGAAGCAAGAAGGAATACGGAGGAAACTGGAAAGAGGAATAAATTAAGTCGTTTGAAAATCATTATGGATAGATTTAAGGAAATTTGTACATCAAATTCCGAGTTGGATGTTAAGATTAAGTTAATATGCAGTTTTGTGTTTGAAGAATGTATGCGGTTTGTTGTAACATATTTTAAAGAGGGTGATATTATTAATAATCTTTTTGCTTGCTTATATAATGGATAGAAGTCAGAAAAATTAGGAATTTTCTGCAATTCTTGTTGAAATTTTTGTCTCAAGTCACACTGTGAGTGTGTTAAATTTATAATGTCACGATTCTGATTTTTTATGATAGTACCTTTTTGTTTTATGTAGTATTTAGTTTGTTTTAATTTAATTATTGGTTGTTGAGGAATGTTAGATTTGTGTTATGCTGTTTTTTTTTTAATTCTCTTGCTTTGTTGTGTAGATATTTATTTATAAGGTACGATGGGGCTGTCATGTATTTTCTATAAGTATAAAAGTCCCTTAAAAATATTAACCAAAAAAAAAAAAAACCTACCCACCCGGCTTCGTTTTCGGTAGCGGTCTTGAGATACCCGGCATAAACGTGTTTTAATTTTTTTCATCATTTTAATTCCACCGATAAACGATTTTATTTTCTCTCAGTTTTATTTAGAATTTGAACTGTCCTCGTCTCCTGGATCTCCTAACTTAATCGTTTATTGATAGTCGCACTTAAGGATACAAAGGATAGTGTATAAAGAACAAAATACCTTTACCGTATACATTCCTAATACTTGGTTATATGGATTCATTCAGTTGAGATCTAGCTTTACTAGAATGATTCAATTTTTGGGATAAACCGAGAATATCTAAAAAGTAGTGCGGGAATATATTTTTTTGAGATATTATGCTCTTTGTGAATTAGAATTGTATCTTCCCGTCACATATGGTGGTCACATCATTGGTGGTAGGCCTCTCATATGTGAGAAGGCGCCTGGGTGGGTACCACCGCAATCTATTTCTTCCGCCAAACAGAAGTTATATTCGGATTGTATTTATTACATTCATTGCAACAAAAAAAAAATAAAAAAAATGACAGACTTTCGGTTTTTGGATATCTACATTATAGTGGGAGGAGACGGGCTGATAAGGATTATTTGAAAAGAATTTCAACATTTCATTTTATGCTAATGCTATTTTTATGCGAAGTCACATGCATAATCGACTTCAATCATCATCATCAAAATTGTCATATAAATATTATTAGTGATTCAGTGATTCGAAATTTACATTTCGGGGTATGCTGACATCTTTTATGTGGTTACCAAGTTCTTAAGAAGCAGGAATTAATTATAGCTTAAAATCGAAAAAAATATATATATTCTGAAATTTGGTGTAGTACAGCTGGACCAATTATAATGACAGTTAATATGGACTGTGAAGGTAGTTGATACCCTGGGTTACCGTGTAAGTTACATTCTGTCGCGAAAATAGTTTTTCTCACGTAGAATGAGCAACGAAATTAGTATATTTGTTCGCTCTTGAAATCAGTATATCAGTAAGATATAACATTTCCACTTCCAAAAATCATCGATCGGGACATCGAACGTCCGAACATTCGAAGTTCGTTTGGTTTTATAGAGTAACCCCCCTGGTTTGTATCTGCACTGGGGCGAGGCCGGACGGACCTCTAGTTTCTAGCATTTATATAGATCGCTGGTTCTTAAACTGATATATCCAATGTGAAACATAGAAAACTAGTGATTTCATATATAATATTAGTAAAGTTATATAAATATTGTATTTTTTATGTTTTTATTTGATTAATCATATTTCTTTGGTAGTCGTTGAAATCTTTTACTGTATTATAGAACATTATGTTAAAGTTTGAAGATAGCGCAATATTTAATTACCTACATATAATTTTGTCAGCGTTATAGTATAAAAATTGAATTTTATATACCCATTTATATTATTATAAACAAATATTTCCTTGGTATTCAGACACTTGATGGTCCTTTCATCTTGCCAGAAACATTGAAGCTCATAATTTCCAAAGCAACCACGATCAGAAATTCATAATAACTGGTCGTGTGATGCCTATGTTAGAGGTATGCGCAGACAAACTTTCAGCTTTTATAAAATGACGAATGTCTGGCGGCCACGGGCCTCTTGGTCTAATAACCTCTTATTTTAATGTTTATTTTTTTGTGCGGATCGCTATTTTGTTATCCAAAATAACAGAAGTCTATGTTACTTAATACTTCCGCAAATTCTCTCAGTAGCAATCCCGTGAAAATCGGCCCAGTCGGTCACGAGATTAGCGGTAACAATCATAGACAGAACTTCGAAAAAAAACATACTTCAATTTTATTTGCTATGTATAAGATGTACGGATGAGAAGAAAATATTTTCCTATATTGTATGCGTTTGTTTTGGAGACTATCAAATAAAACCGAACAAGTAGGATGTATGCAGTGGCATACAAAATACAAAATATGAAAGGCTCATGCTCAAAGCTCATTTAGTGTATGTTTTGATATTGCATTGTAGTGAGAGCGGCGGGCGGCGGGCGGCGGACGGCAGGCGGTGGGCGGCTGCAGCGGGCGGGCGGCACCTGCCGTAATATCCTATTTATGAATAATGTTTTATTCTAACAGCGTGCGACCCCCCGCCCGTCCCACGCCTCACCCCACCTATACCACACGTGAGAGAATATTGTTTAGGGTTGCCAGCATTTGCGTTCACTTTGATCAACAGCGTTTTCATCCTGCTTCATCGATATTCATGGTGTATTTTTTATTTTATTAATTCTGTGTTAACAATGTCCATTAAACGGGAATGTACACATCGCTACACATTGCTTTCGAACAGAAGTCAACAATGTAGGGGTGGTACCTTTCCAAACGGACTTCTCCATATGACCAAAAGTTTTACACAACAAATAGCTACATAGTAGGTGTTACGAAAAAATAAACTAATTTTAAAATATTGTTTAGCGTTATACATGTATATCAAAGAGGAACGCAACTGACTCGTGTATCAACGCACGATCGAAACTACTGGAGCTAGGAACATGACATTTTTGCATAGGGTTTTCTATTGGAACGCAGGCTAATACCTACTAGGAAAAGTCTTTTGGAAATTTAACAACGAAGAGAGTGAAAAGCGTGAAAAAAGTATTTAAAATCGAAATTGTTGACGTTGCATAAATATTAAGTCACTCATGAAGATCAAAATTAACCGCAGTTTTTCTTTTGACCTTTTGACCTAAGCGTCGAAATTCTGAATACATTATCGAAACTGAATAATATGACTGTCGCGAACTGTTTAGATATCTCAATATACATATCAGTCGGTAACTCAAAGGTGACCGACTGACTGACTGACATAGTGATCTATCAACGCACAGCCAAACCACTGCACTGGAAGGATCCAGCTGTTTGGCATGCCGGTAGATGTTATGACGTAGGCATCCGCTAAGGAAGGATTTTGATAAATTCCACCCCTTAGGGGATAAAATAGGGGATGTAAGTTAGTTTTAAAAATATTTTTACGAAACATAGTTCTTGTGTTTCTAAAGTTGACTGGACTCAAAAAGTATCTGAATCCGTTAATATAAGTTGATTCCAGACCATCGATCCATATTTTTTCATCAACTATCTTAATACTTATTTAATAACAGAACTAACCAGAACCACGAGTGCTGGCTTGCGAAGCCATAGCTTGATGGTCCACACCATCCCGGCGCGAACCAAACGGTTCAAATTCGTTTTTGTGCCGCACCGTCAGGCTGTGGAATTGTGCGCCGGCGCACGTGTTCCCTCCTTCCTACAATCCCGGGTCCTTCCGCCGCGGTGTGAAGAGGCACCTTAGCAGGCCGGCATAATTGTTTGCCAATGGATACTCTGCCTGGGCGGCATTGGCACTTTCCATCAGGTGCAATGCCGCCAATATGCCAGGCCAGTACAAAAAAAAAAAACAATATTAAACTTATTAATGGTTTATAACAAATTTCACCCAGTGCTTTCGAATAGGACAGTCAAATCTTGCAGCTATCATTTTCAAGATGCTATTGGTACTCATTCTCAAACGATGCAACATAGAACCTGTTATTTTTCGCATTAATGCGTGAAAGCCGTCTGTACGATTTACCGTGAACATATTAGTGGTACTACAGTACTTTGGTAGTCCCAACAGCATCCAAAAAGCGTTGTTGTATTGCACCCGTAGGACATTGTAACCGCGGCGCGTATATGACACACACAGGCCACTAGAGTAGAACGATTGACAAACAATTTTAAATACATAACTTTGTTTTGTCGTTAGTGGTACACCGAGAAAACCTGCGGGCAAGCATATTGCTCCTTACCGCCAACATCCTACGCTCATTGTATATTCATTATTAATCCAATTGTTTTTAAATTCCAATAAAATTATAGTCTGCTTTGATTTTGAACAGGACCTTTAGGAAGGTGAAGTAAGGGAATTTTTTAGTTGAATAGAAGACGAGAAGGATTAAGGGGGACGTCGTGCGTTGATTTTGTAAAAGGCTTAAGTAGAAGTTACAATGTAATAGTTGTAGCATTAGAGGTTGGTTTCCTTTTCCGTCTACATTATCATACATACGCAGACTACAGTCGCGGGCAAATGCTAGTCATCAAGATGATTTATCAAACTATTGAACATTCAATTTGTCCGAGGTCCATGATGTTCGAGGCATAAGTAAGCTCACAAAATGTTCTATGAACCTGCTACTTCTTGAAGTCATGACAACACGTTCGATGTACAATAAAGCACGACCAATCTGCCTTTTTACATTAAATATAACTACACTCTATGAAGGAATGAGGACGGGTATTATGTAAAATATGTAGTGGAATATGCAAGGAGACGGCAGCGTTTAGTACGTGCGTGTGGAGTAGGTAGTGTCGGTGCTGGGTGTGACCGGAGCCGGTGTAACGACTCGGCCAGCAGCGGAGGTTGGTTCCCGCCACACTGGCACACAAATCATCGCAAACTCTAACGCGCCAACTCTTTCCATAAATCGACATTCCGAACGGTCCGATGCAAGATTTAACGGTAGCCCTGGGCTCCTTATTGCTTGCTTTGTTTTTGCCGTTGGAGGGGTGCGCGGGTGGGGCGGATCGCGCGGGTGGCGGAGTGCCGGGGGTGTCGCGAGACCCCGTGCCGGGTTTAATTAATGGAATAACTCGGAGCCTGTACAGTTTGGACCCCCACCACCCGACACCGTCCGCTCGTTACTGCACCCTCAACGGTGCGAAATCTTTAAAATATTGTTACATTTGTTTGGAACAGTGTTCGAAATCGAACTATTTATAATCACGTTTAAAATTGCTTTTGTCGCAATTCTGATGCTATTATTCGTCGCCGCGCGGTGTCGCGCCGTGCTCCGGGTCTCTTAGTGTCGCCGACGCCTTGTAGCAGAATGTCTTATGTTCTAATGGTCCTCAGTTGCAATCTTTGTGAAATATTGTAGCGTTGTTATAGATCAGGTTGCCAGTCTTACAGGCCTCCGGGCTGGACAGGCTCGAACTCTTACCAACTTGTAGTAGTTGAACCAAAGATTATCTGAGTGCAGCGCCCCGTCCAGCGGGACCATCGATGATTGCTGGGCAGAAATTTGATTGAAAGCTCGTTCGGGTACAGACACTGTCGTCAGTAATTGATCAATTATTGATGTATTATGACATACATATGTGCAGGTAGTAAATTGTTGAAATGTTTCAAAGTACAATGTTCCTAACATGGCTGTGGCCCGTATGCGTTTGCCACCTTACATTATTATGATTTAGTATAGTACAGTTGCACCGCTGCAGAACCTCCACTCCTCCCACCGCGCCGGGTAGTTAGTGTTCCTGCGCCCCCTCGCGCGACAGGCCCGGGTGCAGGCGAGGTGGTGGCGGGCGGCGGCTGGCGCCCGCGGGAGGACGGGGTGAGGCCAGTTGAGAAGTCAGCGATGCTGGTAATAAAGCCGGCCATATTTCACACTTAGCGCGTAATGAGCGAGCGCCCAAATAATTGGATCACGTACATAACTCATTATTACCTCGCACCTCACTTCGGCGAATGTATCATTACTTGAGCGTGCCAACACCTCCCGCCTTCCCCCGCGCCCCGCGTTGCACCCTCGCGCACCGTGACGGGCCTGTTTAGATGCCGAGAGAAGTATTAAGGAAATTACACCTTTGTTAGTTGATTTGCGAGCTTCGTAATTAATTTGCTAGCTCAGAATTGAGTTGTGCTATTAATTGTGTAGACTGTAATGTGCACTCCTTAGATGCACACAAACAAGCCGCCCAGTTGGCGCTTTGTATCGGCGTGCTCAGAAACTTTCATTAAAATGAAAATAAAAAAAAGTTATAAAAATTATTGGGTCGCAATTGAGACTGCGAATCACGCAACTTTATATAGGTTCATCGATTTCGTATCACTTTAAATACGTAGCATTTGAATATGATGAAAGACGAGTAGAATGAAACGTAGGACGAATGACTGATATGGAACGTATTTTGAGGAATATATAGAGTTAGAGGATGAGGGATTAAGATGTTGAGAGTACGGTAAGACGAAATAACAGCCTGGAAGACGAGAGAAGACGGACAACGGACGACGAATTGAAGACGTATTAAATACAATAATTTAAAATTGAAGAATATCAAAGTTCTTTGTTTAATTTGGCCGAAACGGAACTATTCCCACATATGCATAAATAAAATAGCCTGTCCAATTAGACGAAACAATAGTAATGAAGCTATTAGAGTGGTAGATCTCCGTTGTTGTCAGTCCGGGGATGTAAGATTCCCGGATGCCCAATACCCCTTTGCTCTTCCTACCCTTTTCCATTCAGCTCCTCTCGTAATTTAATTCGCCGGCAATACATTTATGATCCAATTATTATGGATATTTATGGGCGGTAGCAGTCACTTCAGTCAGATGACCTGTATGCTCGTTTGCCCTACCTAATGGTTAAAAAACGCTGCAAAAATCCGCATAGAGCTGAAAATTAGTAGGCATCTTTATTTTTCTTGGTGGTCTCTATTATCTAAGAGGCCACCTGAGCAGTTACCACTGCAATGTCTATTTCTCCCGCCAAACTCCCGCAAAA
This sequence comes from Hyles euphorbiae, assembly GCA_023078785.2. Taxonomy (NCBI): domain Eukaryota; kingdom Metazoa; phylum Arthropoda; class Insecta; order Lepidoptera; family Sphingidae; genus Hyles; species Hyles euphorbiae. The sequence continues at coordinate 21,231,936 of CM041040.1, forward strand.
CATAACTACTGGACATATAGAGACTTAACATCTTATGTCTCAGGATGGCGGGCGCATAGGAATGTCAAGCATAGCTTTAATGGTGTTGTTCGGATTTGCTACTATCCATGAGCGATTGTACCACTTAACATCTGACGAATGGCATGATTGTGTTGTCATTAATGACTACAAAAAAAAAACATCAATTAGTACAATTGATGTAGCTGGTAAAAGAGTCATGGGCCCTACTATATTCATCCGAAACGAAGTTCGAAACTTCGGATGATCGAAGTTTATATACGATACGAATGTACCTACATATACTTATGGTCGTTATTGACTTGTGGTCGTAACTATAGACTTATAGTTACGATGTTTGTTATACAAATTCGAACTTTTACAGGGTAGATATATTCGTATCGTATAAAAAACTTCGATCATCCGAATTTTGAATTTCGTTTCGGATGAATATAGTAGGGCCCCATATCAGTCTGTACACGGGTTACGGATCACGGACGGTAACTGGATACGGGTTTCCTTTTACCAGGGTAATGGTTGATAGTTGCTGTGGTTACTGCAGGTGTCTAAGAAAACTTTACTGAACATATGCAACGCCGGGGCTCGGCGCAGTCAACTCGCTAATTGCACTGCGTGATCGCTCTCTATGTTGATTTCCAGTCCGTATTATGCCAGAGCAACTTGACAACTTTCTACCAACTGCTCATAGACATAAATAATGTGGGCAAAAGGCTCCACTAATTGAAACGTACTGATACATTTAATTAGAATTTCTACCGTGTACGCAATCCGTCACGAGTGGAGAGGTGCACGCATGTGAAATCAAAAATGTTTTTACATTGTAGTCCCGGAAACTGAAATGTTGCATATGACGCCTGTTTGAAAAAAAAGTCCTCTTATGGATTACAAAAAACGTTTAGTGCGCGTCGATGTTGCATCCGTGCCGCGGCCGTGTAATTAATATGCAAATGAGGTGATTATACACGGTATAGCGTGTCAGGTGCGGGGCGGCCGCGCGCGAACAATACCGGTGCCACCACGCAACCGCGTGCCTTTCCAAACTTGATCCAGATTCACACATGCACACTAGCACTTGCACGAGATACTTCCCGATTCTCTTGAACGTACATCATTAGAAACAAGATATGGCGCGCGATTTACATCTCGGCGGGTGCGCTGTATCGATCATTTGCTGCTAATGTTGCAAACGAGAAACCACGTTCGGATGCATATCTCGCCGTGGGCCGCTTATGCGCTTCAATACGACTGGCTGATACTCGGCGTGCAGACGGAATCTCTGCCGAAATCAAACGCGAACTCTTTACACAAATGTAGATATTTATTAATATTTGATTAATGTTCTACAATACTTAATATTTTGGTATAGAGGTAATAATTCCTAAGTTTTTACCCGGTTCACAAAACCAATAAGTAGGCATTTTTGCGACTATGTGTTGTATGTAAATTGAATTATCAATTTTTTACAAGCACGTATATATTGATGGTAGTAGTCGCGTTTCACGTGACGGCTGCATAAATCAACCGGCGCACGCAACGCTCGGACTCGCAAGCACACAGACACACAGACAAGCAGACACACATCTACTTCCCATCTCACTTTATTAACAGATTGTCACAATATGACCTTTGTTTTATTCTTCGTGACAGAAACACAATGCATGTAGATAATTTATTATAGTATCGCCAACAGTAAATTTTTCTATACTGTCTAAACTACTTAAAACATAATGTCAACATGTTAGACAAACTGGGTAACATGTAAGCACATTTTGTATTTGTGTGTCCACTGTCCGGTATTTAGAAATAAGTTTCAAATTGTGTCAAATGTGAAATGCGAAAGAGCCGGCCGAGTAACGTTTAACATTATCTACATAGGTTGTGCTCTGTACGTCTGTGGTGCGATGTTATTGAACTTTAACATTTACCACGCAGCTGTTAGCATATTCATGCGGCGAGTATAATTTCACCCTTTCTTTGTAATGAATATGGAAGTGGAAGAAAGTTCTCGCGACTTAAAAACTAGTTGCTACTGTAATTGGCGATAGGTTGTGTGTTTTTGCGTCCGCGCTCGCCCCGCCGCCCGCGCGCCCCGCCGGCTCGCCGCTAGTGCCGCGCCACCGCACGCCGTGCCGTCTATCTCGCTATCGATACTTTCCACCACTATTATCATCTATAACAGTACGTACTGTAATTCTTGGAATACGACATAAGCTCTACTTACCTGTCAAGTATATGTATCATAATTCACTACTAGGGTATCTTTTCATTCGATATGGAAATCGCAATTGGTAATGTTTAACTTGATATGTTTATTCTTAAAAGATCACAATAATGAAGCTGTTAGTGCATGAAAATCATATTTTGAATATTTCCCCGAAATAATAATAATAATAGTGGAAGTTGGGGTATAGCGTAAACGTAATGCAGCGGATAATAAACGAAACAGTTTTGCAATGTGAAAGATTTACGAGTAGTGTGGCTAAGTAAGGATCGATAACGTAGTCTGATGTGTTGATAGAGGCGTGCTGGCGGCACGGGTGCGGGCGCGGCCGACGTGGCGGCTCGGTGCTCGCACGCAGAGTTTACGTTTTTTGCTGTCACTATATTTGCTTGCAATATTTATAGTGGATAGTATCGGTCGGGTCGCAGCGGCTCTGCGCCGTCTCTGTACACCGCGCTATACCACTTACCACATATTTATGTACCAACTTTGCCTCCCACTGCTTCATTACTCTTTATAACTTATTTATTGGATAGGTTACATAATAATATGAAATCTCTAGAAGCACCGTCCCCAGCGACTCATTAATGAGTGTTTGATTTGAATCTGTGATTACTTCATCTTCATCACGACATTATACGTCAGGTTCGTTCTGTGTCGTTGCTCCCAAGTCGAAATGATAGGTATTCGTGGATGCAGTATCAATGTTAAAATTATCTGGCGTGTAGCATGTAAGACAATAATATTATTGCGTGACCAGTGCCTCTACCCTCTATTAGTTACTCTGTGATAGTACCAGCGCTGCTGGTTCAGCCTGTGTATATTTGGTCCCAAGCATGGGGCATCGGTTTAAATATTTATCCGGACTGCAATGTGCCTGTTTTCGCGTGATTTGAACGACTTTTTCGTGCCAGTATGAAATTTTATCTACGTTTACGTCCGAATCAAAAATAACAATTCGTAACTAACTTCCTCGGTTATTGTGTACCTATATGTATATTAACGACTATCGATTACGTGGTTGATAGTCAATCACCAAGCACTATAACGGTGAAGGAAAATATTGAAAGGAAACCTGCATACCAAGGCGATTTGTAAGAAATTCTATGGTATATAAAGGCCACCAATCTGTACGAGGCCACCGTGGTGGACTGTGTGGCCTAACCACTTGACATACCATAAGGTGCATTATTGTTAATTTTGTACAGATATAAACCAAATACGCAACTTATTTTCTTTGTCCATTCCGGACATGTAATATTATAGTTACCAAGTGCAACGTCAGTTTAAGGTAACGCTAAAAGTAGACGCAAAGAGCACATTCTCGTGATTTTTCAATTCCTCAGAAATACCTAGTCAGGTCATAAATTCTGTCACATGTTTAATATAAAATAATTGAAAGAAGTTTATTCATTATGTAACCATTTATATACCAAAATGAACTTAATAAAATATAGATTCTTATGACACTAAAGTTTATTCAAAATGACCTCCGTGATTTTGAATACAGGCCTTCAATCTGCGCGGCCAGTTGTCTATCGCAGCACGGACGAGGTCCATGTCAATATCGTCGGCTGCCTTAATCAAGGATGTCTTGAGTGACTCCAAATTGGGATGAGGCTTTGAGCACGCCTTTTCCTCCAAGTGTTGCCATATCTTGTAATCTAACGGATTCAAATCTGGACTTGAGGAGGGCCAGTCTTCGTGCCGTATGAAGTCGATTTCACGCGCCGCCAGTCAGTCTTGTGTGCTCTTCGCTCTATGAGCTGGCCCCGAATCTTGTTGGAATACCCAGTGCCTGTTATTGAACATGGTATGAGAAACAGGTTCCACAAGGTTCGTCAGGACTATATTTTGATACACAACTGCATTCGTTTTTACACCTTTCTCACAAAAATGTACCTCTGTTAAGCCCCAATAAGAAACTCCCAACCATACCATGAGCGAGGATGGAAAATGACCTCGTTGGACACGCGGAATACGGTTGCTCGCTTCTTCACTACTGTGTGCGTACACCTTATCATTTCGTTTGTTGTAGCTCTTTTCTACGGTAAAAAAAAATTCATCTGAAAAAAGAATTTCCCGATATTTTTTTCCCGCGTACCGCTTCAACCAAGCGCGGCATCTCTTCAGTCTCAGGTCCATTAGACGAGCATTCAAACGATGTCCTGTTTTTCTTCGATATGCCCGAAGCCTAAAGTCTTCATTTAACACCCTTTTCACCGTGGTTCTGCTTAACCCCATCTGAAGGGCCAACAGTTTCTGCTTACGTGTGGGATTTCTTTGAATTCGCGCCTTCACAGCTTTTATCACTGCTGGAGTCCTAACAGACCGAGGGCGACCACTTCTTGACCTGTCATCTACACTAGAGTCTTCATTGTATCGTTTGATGGTACGATAAACGAATCATTTGGTTATATTCAAATTTTTCAGTATGTACAATTTTGAATTGGCGCGTAACCGCAACGATGCAACGCAATAACTGCAACACGGTCTTCTTTAAGCGTCCACTCCATATTTAAAAATGAGTAAAATTCTAAAAAGTATACATTTTTATTTTCATGAACAATTCGAAATTCGAATTCAATAAACTTTTTTGTGGCCAGCATTCTAAAAGAAAAGTTTTTACTGTGTGACAATACTTATGACCTGACTGTGTATAAAACAACGGATATTTATTCTTACGCTTTTTGTTTCCAGGTCATTGTTTTAGAACAAACACTTTCTAGACGTAGTTAAAGTAGTTCGTTATGCATCGGTAGCGGCAGCTTAGAGCAGTCTGACTAATGATTCTTGCATTAATTGTTTACCTTCTCCCCGGTGTTTTTAGTGTTACATGAATATTGCTATTCTGTCGAGTACTTATACAAACTCGTACCTATCATAATGTAAGTTCGCAAACCCAATGGCATGTTTCGCCACGGATGTGAAAACTAATCATTATATTATATATAGCAAAAAAAAAACCGTCGTTGTTAAGCATTGGGTTGTTTCAAGTTTCCGTCTATTGTGTATCGTAACGTCATGAGTGAAGAGTCGGAATTTGCGCTCGCAAAACTCCAGTCATTAAATATCCCCGCGCGGTGCAGTCCGAGGTACGATACGACACTATTTACGTGCGATCTATTACAGCGCTTTGTGCTTTATCTAACACTGAATGAAGGGTGCATAAAGGAATTGTAATGTAGTTGAATGGAAATACACGTGCGCCGGTACCGTTAGCGCCGGCGGCGGTGGTGCGGCGGTGCGGCGCGGAGTTCAAGTGTCCTTTGCGCCGTGACATTTAGCGCAGCGCCAGCTGTCCCGCGGCGCACGCCACGCACCGCGCCTCACACCTACACCAGCTGATTGCCCTGCGCTTTCGTCTACTGTTATTCCACATTTCCACTCCGCGCCTTTCGCCTATTTACTACTCCCCGCGAAACATGAAGCGACGCAAAACTCTCTTGTACGGCTGACTCTACAGAGCTCGAGTATGCTTCTGGATCTGGATCAGCCCATATACGTCCCACTGCAGGGTACGGGCTTACTCTACAATCGAGAGTACGATTGAGAGTGGTTAGGCCATATAGTCCACCACGCTGGCCTAGTGCGGGTTGGCGGACTTACATACCATATAAATTCTTATGAATCGCTATGGTATGCAGGTTTCCTCACGATGTTTTCCTTCACCGTTTTAGTGCGTGGTGATTGACTATCAATACACACATGACTCCGAAAAGTCAGAGGTGTGCCCTGGGATTTGAACCCGCGACCACCGTGAACATGCTGGCAGCCGCGTCTCGTCCGTTTACCAACAGGCCACCACGCACTTCAACAATACAACAATATAGGGTAAAAGCCGGATAGTTGCCACACTTTTTAAAAAGCTCCTTTAAAAAATGTGTACCAATACATTTTTTATTCAAAATGTATTCTCAAACATAGTTCATTAATCTTCTAACATACCCTATCTATAAAAAAATTATAAATATTATAAATTTTAAGTAAATCCAGTTTAAAATCACCTCTAAAAAAGAGGATAGTTGCCTACTATAGCGGATACTAGCCTAACGTTAAAAATGGTTGGGAGGGATACTTGCCTAATGTGAGGATAAATGCCCGTCTGTTTTGTTTTCAAATAAAAATGAACTTATATTCATTTAAATAATCAGTTTTTATTATTAAATACAATCTTTTATTAAGTGTTAATTAAAGTTAAATTATAATTATAAAATTATAACAATAATAGACTCCAAAATAGTAAATAAGTCTCCAAAGTAAAAATGTAATGTTATTATTTATTTTGAAAATAGAACAATAATCAAAATTAGCTTTTTTGTTTTTTATTTATATCTTCGAACGCAAGTGTTAAACTATCTTCTGTCCAGTTGATGTGGCGCGGCACCACGCCTGGTTTTCATTTATACTTGCGAGGCATTTTGCTGTTGAGTATTTATTTTATTTAACATAAACTTTCTGTATCAGCCCATATACGTCCCACTGCAGGGCACGGGCCTACTCCATACGTATAATCGAGAATACGATTGAGAGTGGTTAGGCCATATAGTCCACCACGCTGGCCTAGTGCGGGTTGGCGGACTTACATACCATAGAAATTCTTATGAATCCCTATGGTATGCAGGTTTCCTCACGATGTTTTCCTTCACCGTTTTAGTGCGTGGTGATTGACTATCAATACACACATGACTCCGAAATGTCGGAGGTGTGCCCTGGGATTCGAACCCGCGACCACCGTGAACATGTTGGCAGTCGCGTCTGGCGTTTACCAACAGGCCACCACGCACTTTAACATAAACTTCAGTAAAACCAAATAAAAATCACCTAGAAAAATAGTAAAAGCAAATGAAAAAAATAACTAAGAAAAAAATCTGTCTTTGCTTGTTAAAAACGTATAGTTACAGATAGTTACCGCAGGGCAACAATCCGCAAAAGACAGTAGGGCAACTATCCGATTTGATACGGATACTTGCCCTTTTTATTTACGAAATAAATAAAACATATTTAACAATAAAACCTAATAAACAGTTCAATTTAAACTCTAATGCATTCAAAGAAATATATTTTTGACTGAAATCGCAATCAGTTATAAAAATATTTAACGGAGATTACTTACCAAAATAATTGTGGCGCTTGTCAAAGTATCACCGCGAAAGATTTTTTCATACACGGACAAAATAAGTGCGCCTACTTCAACTGCTTATGCGGCACCGAAGCCTGCGCGGGGGCGGCTTTTAATTATGATCAAAAAGAAACACTGTCATTACGTCTAACATAGAGCATTTGAAACTGAGGCATGTATCCGTCCGAGGCAACTATCCGGCTTTTACCCTAACAATTTTTTTGATATTATGACATATTTTTTATATGTAAAAACAAAAAAACCCACCATGGCTGAAAAGTTCGTCCTCGTCATTTCTACTAAATTTCTCCCAGCAGGTAATGTGTTCCTCAAGAGAGCTATCGACATGGTCCGCATTGCTGCTACGCGCGTAACTCAATACTGTTGTATAAACATGAAGCGAGCGTATAAACTATAAATGAAACATAATCGTCACAGCCCTTTGTTATTTAGCGGCGCCATTACCGAGGGGTGGAACTCGCGTTTATTGTAAACGGCTATCAATCAATCGTCCTTTATTATAAAAGAACTAGGTGACACATTCTTACGCTCCTGGCGTTTTTCAACTGCTAATAGGGACTCATTTTTTTATTATGAACGATTGTCAGTAGATGTAGAAGACTCGCCGTGGCGCAGAGACTGATATGAGTTGTTTGTGATCGACGACAAAGGTGTTGCCAATGTTGACAATGTCGCTATACATATGGGTACATAGAATAGATAATTTAATTTAATGAGCATAGTAAGTTAAGCGAAGGCAGGGTGGAGTGAAGCAGGGGGCCTCTCGCTCATCCTCCGTCTAATTGAGGCCGGAATCAATAAGTCAGTGGCGCGGTATCGGCGAGGCGATCGCGGGTGCGCGCGCGCTTCCCCCCGCCTGCCCCGTACCGCGCCGCCGCGCCGAGCCGACCGCTCAGCCGCTGCGCCAGCGCCCGCAACTGATCCGCGATACCGACCGGTCACGAACCGAGCGCCATCCCTTAAATTATTATGAAAATATGCTCACTTTTATATTATATTAATTAAACAAGCCGAGGTTAATGACACGCGCCGCACGCGTTTGCTGCCGCACGGCGCGCAGTGTTCGCTCTGAGATCGTGTCGAGCCTGCGCCAGAACACCCTCGGAGATGCCCACAGATTACTTTTTAATCGGAAACAATGGAAACGCTCACAATACTTATTTTACAAATGTGTCTATTCGAATGATTACATTAGCCAAGTGGCACACGATTAAAGTGGTAGTCAGTACTCAGTGTGAAGTGTGTTGTATGGTGGCTCGATCGGGTCCTCGAGACAGGCAATGCGGCAGTGCGGGTCGCGCTCGCCGCAGCCGGTGCGGCGGAGCAGGCGCGGCGATAGCGATCATCAAGCACGAGCGGCTGACTTACGGCCGCGCACCGCCGCACCGCGCAGCGCCGCTCCACGCCACGCTGACGCTGCGCCGCGCAACACCCACGCCACCGCCACGCTTCACACACACCGTCGCTCCCGCCTCCACGATACTCAACATTGATTTAAAACTAATCACTAACCGTCTGCGCTCGTTTACTGTAGGCACGAACTGATTATTGGAAATCTAAATTGAAAAATCTCATTACGTAACACGATATATATTTTTATTTGTATAAAAGCATGTAATTCTGTGCCGCAAAAGATTCGGGAACGGGTTTGTAGTTAGTAGATGTTGGATCCACGCCACCGCTTGTTTGACTAATATTAAAGTGAGTTACGGGAAAACTTTATAATAGTTAATTTAATCGATGAAGTCATCGATCGAGCGCTCGAGTTAATTATGACTTGTACGTTTATGTGACATAATTACAGTGGCCGCCGATGCGCCCGTCAGCGAGCTTCACTGCACACTGCGCGCTGCGCACACATATCTCTTATTAATGCTTTATTATTTATCAGCACATTTTGTAGATTCAACCGCCTAATGCACTGAAGCCGGCGGAGCTGGTTCGTTCGCTTCGGAGCTTTACTTAACTGAACATTGTATATTCAAAGGCAAAAAAACATGTAGCGTCCACTTTACACGTTCGAATTGAGCGTTATCAATCACGTTGTTTTTCATGGCGCGATTATTATGCGCCTCCGCGGTGTGTAGCATGTAACGCTTGGTGGTGAGCGCGTGTGTGTGTGTGTGTGTGTGCGTGTGTGTGTGTCTGTGCGCGCGCTCGCAGCGGGCAGTGTTCATCAAGCGTCGTGGAGGAGTTAGCGAGGCGAGCGCGCAGTTTTTGCGCGATGTGTTCGCGATAAGGCAATAATTCAGATATGATATTGTTCATTATTCCGTACATCTCGGCCGGTGGAGATAATCTGTTGAATTTTCCATGCGCGCTCGACTCTTCGCGGACATTGTGCGAGCGCGCGCAAAAACGCCGCCCTCGTTACATCATCCACCGACGAGCGCAGAGCGCGCGCCTAATATGACGCACCGCGCTCTCCGCCGTGAACACTAAGCATGTTTGTTTCCATAACATGGCATGTGAATTGTTTCACAAACACCGCGGAAATGACATTATTTAGTTCCATGGTGGACTCTTCCAAATGTATTATATTTAAAATCAAATAAGTTTTAAACCGCCAGATCTCGAAATCCATTGTTTAATTCTTTGTTCGATTTTAAGAAGCGAAATTAGACTGTCACGTGTGGGAGAAGACACTGAAATTATCCAGTACACATTACAGTATCATTTCGTGAATGTAAATTTTAATATGTTATTTGTAAGGTTGAGGGGCAGTTAGTGAGAAGCAGTAAAGTGTTTGTAATTATTTCGTGAGAAGAATGAAGGTGCAGTGATTCACAGAGCGGCATATTACCGGCATCGGCGTGCGGTAAAAAAGTGGTCCATTCATATGCACAGAGAGAAGCTCGGTGAGTTTTTGCTCGGCCGGACGTTCCCCGCGTTTTATTTGTAAATTGGGCGAGCGGTGGCGGCGCGGCTCGCGCGCCTCTCGGTGCGCCCGCTCCGCCGCTGCCGCCGCCGCCGCCGCGCTCATTCAAATGCGCGACTAGTTTTTGTAGCGCGCGCATAATTGAATACGAATGCGTGCTCGGAACGTATCTAATGCGCTCAGATGAGTCGCGTAATGAGCGCCGCGCATGTAACCGCGCCGGACACCGTGACACCGCGCGACACTGCGCCACTGTCCTGTACACCGCGCGGCACTGTGCGACACTCGGCTCCAGAGCTCGCGAGTGGCCGCGGAAGCGCTAGCGCTCTCGGAGGACATCGCCTCTGTAATTGTTTATGTAATTAACTAAGCTTGCTGTATAATTGCTGCGCTGCGGGATCGCGGCAATATTAATGTATATTCTCGTAAATTGTCGTCGCCACGATGCTTCTGATGATATTTCATTTTACAAGTCATTCGCAAAATTGCTCAGGAAATTATTCCTGAAAAAGTTTTAATACTTTTGATTACGTCTGGTTTTGAAAGACACAATGAGAGAACCATTAAGGGTACCTACATTTAAATTTTATTAAGTTCGGAAAACTTACTGCTAATATAAAGTAGATCCCTAAATTAAGATCACGATAATACGGGTATACGTAAGTATAATAAAAATCTGAAATATTCACCTGTTTTGGTTGAACGTATGAAAGGAATTCTTAAATTGGACTCCTTTCAGCCTGGTTTTATATTGACTAGTGTATAAAAATAAAAATTAATACCTCAATAGCGTAACTATTAGGTACGTCGCAATGTAATGATACAACGAGTATAATATTATAAAGTAAACACATACCGGGTATATCAAGACTACTACCACAAACGAAGCCGGGTGGTAGTTAGTGACTATAAACACAATATAAATAGAAATTTTGCAAAGGAACGCGACAATTTTGTTTTATTAATTTTCAAATAATGGCGAGTTGAGTGGTAAATTCGTAGTTTTTGCTTAAATAATCATTTAAAGCCTTGCATACCATAGCGTATTTAAAAATAAAGCGTGTAATGAAAGGGTGTATACTATTATTTAAAATCTATGTGTTTAGCATCCTAATACGACGATAGAAAAAAAAATAGCAAAAAAAATTACAAAATTTAGTTGCATTGTGTCTGAAGTCACTAAAACTACCACCCAGCTTCGTTTTCGGTAGCAGTCTTGAGATACCCAGTATAATAGTCACCACAACAGAAATCAATTGTAGGACTATACAAAATATCTTCACATGTATAATATTTCTGTAGTATTGCAGTGCAGTAGTGGTTCTGCATTGTCTTTGGGTTTTTATCAGAAGTGAGTTTTTGTTTTGTTTTGTGGGAGTGGAAAATTCCCTTTTGGCTGCTAAATATCGCAATGGATAGCATTCTACTGTGTGATGCTTGTGGTCGACAAGTTACTAGTGGTCCCAGCTCCGCGCCGGCTGAATGCTTGTCCAATGTGCCCGCGTGTCTATTGTTATCGCAAATGTAATGTTAATCTAATGTTTACTCATAGGTTATGAATAGTTTACGTGTGCATAAGGTTTTTGGCCTTTAGTATTTAGTTAATGAACGGTCTTTGTTTGGCTTATGCTATTGTCTGTGTGTGCTTGGATGACGACTGTTTTTGTAGTAGAGGCAGAGCGCGCGGCGGGCGGCGGCGGCTAACGATACGAACCACTCAGCGGATTTAATTCGCCATTACATGTTGTGTCAGTTTAAATATAACTGTTTGTAGATAAGTACTCGCCGGTTTTACATCAGTTAATTTATTGCCTTATTTTAATTGAGCGTCGCATCCCGCCGCCGCGCCGCCGCCGCGCCGTCCCGAGCGCATTCAATGTAAATGCCGTTTAAAAATAATGGCCTCGTTGCCAATTGAGCGCGCGCGCCACCACCGCGCAACCCCGCCACCCCCACCACCCCCACCACACCCGCTGCCCCGCGCGCTACGCACTCCTAGCCACCGGAGCCGCCAGCTACAGAACTACGCTTGCGAGGAACGTTCAGTGGGCATAGTCGAGCAAGCACGAAAGCTCAGCCGAACGTAGCTGGGTGTGCAGTTGTCGCAGAACCGAGTTTGAAGTGGCGCAGGTCGGCTCGGCGCGGCGCGGAGCCCGGCCGTGGGACGGAGGGGACATAAATCGCGAATAAAAAGCGCCGCGTACGTTCAGAGTTTTTTGCCGTTTCTTGTTATGCGCATTCCGGTGTTTTTGCTCGTTCGTGTTCCCGACAAACGAGCTCGGACAGTTTTTGCTTTTAAAACAATGGTGGGCTCGCGATGGCAGTGATTGCGTCCGCGCAGGCGGCACGTCACATTTGCATGCAGCGGCCAATAGCGCGACGGAGCCACGCCTCACGCCCCTCCCTCCCCGATGCTGCGCGCCCTCCTCCCGCAGCCGCTCTAGCCGCAGCCCACGTCCTAATGCTAATGCACATAGCGCGGCCATGTGCGCGTGCGCCGCACCGCTAGTACCGTGCCCACACCACGCTCACTACTCACTCACCACTCACTGCGCCCGACCGCTATCCCACTGGGCTCGTCGCGACGACGCGACGCGACGCCTCATTACTACTGTATTATAGACGTCAACGGCGTCAACTGCCATGATATATGCATGCCGATAGGTCCACTGAACGTACAAAGTCCAATATTGCACATAATCGCACGCAACAATAAAATGTCTAGAATATAAATTAGTTAGCAACCACTTGATCCACACAAGTCTTCAAGTCATCAATACGTACAACTAGTAAAGTAACAATTGAAACAAATTGTATAAGTACTTACCGACATGACTTTATCTACTTGCCCTGACATCCGTTTTAACCTGGATTATAAAACCAGTACCATGATAAAGCACGTCTTTACCCACGTCCATACCTATGGTGGTCGCCGGTCCTAATCCTAGCGCACACATCTGACTTTATGGATTATTTATTTATTTATTTATATAAGCTTTATTGTACACCATAAATAGAACAAAAGGAAACAATTCAAACTAGAGAGAAAAAAAAAAGTACAATTGGCGGTCTTATCGCACAAGGCAATCTCTGACAGACAACCATTTGATGGATATAAGAGAAAAGGACGATAGTTGGGGCAGCATCAGGTGTACGAATAATACCTGTAGAATATTATAGTAGTGTCTATATTCAACATATATACATAAACATACATACAATATACACATATACATACATACAATATACACATATACAATATATACATATATATACCTATCTATACAACATAAAGGTCATATAATTAAGTATAAATACACATAGGAAAAAGTATACAATTACTAATGTTCTCATTCAGCCAGGGAGTAATGTTCTTTAACCATCCTTTTAAAGATGGCTAGAGATTTGGCCCTTCTTATTGTTACCGGTAAAGCATTCCACAGCCGTGCAGCTTGTACTGTGAAAGATTTATCTATAAAGGAAGTGGAATGCACGGGAATTTTCAGTCTTAAGTTCTCCGATGACCTAAGAATCCTCGAATGTGAGTCATGTAGGAATTCAAACCTATTTCTAAGATATGGGGGTGAGAGTGGATTAAAGAGTATTTTAAAAAGAAGAGAGAGAATGTGTGTATTCCGACGAAGCCGTATGGGTAGCCACTTGAGCTTTCTGCGAAACTCTGAAACATGATCATATTTGCGTAATCCAAATATAAATCTAATACAGAAATTTTGAAGGCGCTCAAGTTTATTAAGTTGCTCCTCAGTAATATCAAGATAACTGGCATCCGCATAATCAAGGATGGGGAGAAGAAGGGATTGTGCAAGCGAAATTCTCGTGGCAATGGGTAAAAAATTACGTAATCTCCGCAAGGACCCAGCCGAGGCGAATAGTTTCCTACTCAACTCTCGGAGCTGCAGGCCCCAGGTGAAACATTTGTCAAAGTAAATACCTAGATTTTTTACACTGTCACTGTAAGGAATGGTGATCCCATTGCAAACGACAGGTGGTATTAGTGACCAGTTAAGTTTAGAAATCATCCTGGGGCTGCCGACAACAATTGCTTGAGTTTTGGTTGGATTTATCATTAGTCCATAATCGTTACTCCAATCACTTATTTGCTTGATGTCTTCATTGATTACCGAGATCGCGTCATTTAACTGGAGCCAATGAGCCTGGGAATAAATCTGGAGATCATCTGCATAAAGGTGGTAAGAAGAACGGAGTTTATTACTAATAGAGTTGATAAAAATTACGAAAAGTAGGGGAGATAGCACGCCGCCCTGTGGCACACCAGCAGAAGTCGAGCACCACGATGATACGTTGTTATCGACATAGATCCGCTGCCGGCGTCCAAACAGGTAACTACGAAACCAAACAAGCGCTGTTGGAGATATGTTAAGAGAGCCCAGTACGCTAAGTAGCACATCAAAATCGACCGTATTAAAAGCATTACTGAAGTCAAGTAGCGCTAAGACTGTCAGCTTGCCTTCTTCCATGGCCGATCTGATATCTTCCGTAATATGCACCAAGGTTGTAGTGGTACTATGGCCAGGGCGGAAACCAGATTGGAGAGGGTTCAGGAGATGGTTTTTGTAAAGGAAATCAGCGAGCTGGGAATGGATTAGGCGCTCGAGAACTTTTGAAAGGAAAGGTAGGATAGAAATAGGACGGAATTCAGAAAAAATGGAAGGATTACTTTTTTTGGGTAAAGGAATAATGTGGATTATATGTATATTGAGAGTTGACCACCACGCACTATAACCATGAGGTAAAATAGCGCTAGGAAACCTGCTTACTACAGTGTTTTCTAACAATATCAATGTGATGTAAAATCCACCAACCTGCACTGTGCCAGCAGCTGGACTATACGTATTAACCACTTTCTATCATGATGTAGGTGGCTTGTGGTCTATTGTGCGACGTAATATGGGCTGATACATGCATATTGAACTGTTTCATCAAATCCATTTACCAACATTTTATCAATTAATAAACAACATAGGCTCGCAAACTTAATATGTACACAGTTCATCGCCAATTCTACGATTTCAATAAATATTGTTGCCCTTAACGCCTACGTAACTTTTTAATTCGGTATCTAATATACCTATTCGATTAGTTTATCCTCCTACTGTTTTATATTTATTTTATAGGAAAATTACAATTACCGACAATTGATAACATTTGAATATTCATTACATGATATTAACAGTTGAAGCAGATGACTTTATTTTGAATTCACGGTACCAAAACACACTAGTACTCATTGCACATTTGCCATTAGCAGAATTGTTTACGTCGTTACTGCTATTTTAAAAAACTAAATAGAATATGTGAATATTTTTTATGTTTGTTTGGGTAATGATGAGTGACTATTTTTGTGTCAAAGTCAAATTTTCAGTCCCCTTCAGCTTTTCTTAACGCACTTATTTTTCTTTGAACATTCTTATGTCCTCCCTGAATATTCCGTTGCCCACAGATACATTATTCCCACTTCTGAGATATACTAATCCACATTCTATGCATATGTTGATACTCTTTTGCAATGGGAGTTTTGCCTTAGCGTAAGAGCAATATCTAAGTTATTTAAATTGATGCAATGTAGAAGTTTAGTGTAAATTTTGTATAGTAAGAGTCATTTGTTGTATTGAAACGAGCATGAGAAAGTGAGGTTGTGTTTTCTTCCTGGTGGCAGGTCTCTCGTATGTGAGAGGCCATAGTAAGGTGCCACCGCAATATCTATTTTATCCCGCCAAACAGCAGTGTAAATACACTGTTGTGTTACGGTTTGAAGGATATGGTACCCAAACGAACTACTGAACTTACTGAGACTTAACATCTTATGTCTCAGGAAGGCAACGTAGTGGAATGCCAAGCATTGCTTTATAATTCATGGTGTTGTTTGATTTTGCTACGGTCCATGAGCGGCCGTATTGCTACATACTATCAAGCAAAAGGCATGTTCGTCTCATCATTAAACGCAATAAAAAAATCGGCTGTTCATGCCGTGAATGTCCACAAATCCACAGCCAATTTCCTGACCGGATTTTTCCGGATTTACCGGTAAAAAAATGCTTCACTTTTATTTCTTCGCCTAAAATGTGAAAATCCTAAAACCACAATTCACGCGCTTTTTCTTTAATTGAAGTTGGTAATCTCTAATATTAAGTTGAAATGGTAATGGGCGAGGCACTTAGCGCGGAGAACTGATGGCCGATGAGGTCGGAAAGTTCTCGAATGGAGACCACGTAGCGGAAAGCGCAGCGTAGGACGTCCACCCACAAGGTGGTCAGACGACCTGGTAAAGGTCGTGGGACGTCGCTGGATGCAGGCTGCCTCCAACAGGTCTCTGTTGAAATCATTGGGGGAGGCCTATGTTCAGCAGTGGACTCCCTATGGCCTATATAAAGATTTTGAATATGAATTATTCCATCCATCCATTAGGATCTTTGGTAGTAGTAAATACACCCAATAGTCACATACATAGCACTGACACCACTCCTACAATCTGTGTCTTATAGGCCCATATACGTCTCACTGCAGGGCACAGGTCTCTTTTACATCCTCTACATATCTATCGAGAGCATTATTGACAGTGGTTAGGCCACATACTGCACCACGCTGGCCTAATGCAGATTGGCGGACACCACCCACAAGCCAAACACCACAAGAAGATCAAGTAAATCTTGTGTCAGACTTTTTGGTTTCACAAACGCTCAGACCCAAGACACATACTTGCGGGGATTGAATCCGTTTCCTCTCATTTCACAACCAGCGTCTAATGAACTGCCCCGAAGGCTGTCACATATTTGGTTAGCTTAAGTCGAGTGCTTAATAAACATTTAAGTATTTATGCATTAAATATATTTTCCCAAGGCATTTATATATTAGTTAGGTAAAGAAGAGTAAGAATATTCTTACTTACTGATAAAAAATGTCATCTCTTATTTTATTTTATTTTTTAAATTGAGGACCTCCAACGAAGGATACACGACATATAATGAAGACAATGGTAAAGCATTGTTGTGGTTTACATTTCGACGTGATCTTCAATTATAGGAGACCACAGCATGCAAATTTAAATAATTATACAATGACAAAATATATTAAAAATAATTAATTATTTAATCTTAACGAATTTATTTACACCGATGCGTTTTTAATATTGCTTGAAATATTAATATTTTTATCGTATTTCCCATACCGAATTTCTTGAAGGGTTTGATTAAGTATTGTTATTGGTAGCGGTGGACGCGCCGGCCAGCACGGTCCCCGTACATGAAGACGCTTACTGCGTCGTCAGCTAAGCGCGGCAGGGAGTAGTGAGCGGCGCGTCGCCACGCATGCTAATCACGCCACCAGCATGTCACACACCTGCTATCCGCACAAGGCGAACTGCGAGCACAACACTTCCGCAATATTCAGCCATTATCTACGACTCACGCCATTATTATTATTCATTCTAATAGTGTACATCAAAAAGTTCCACATTAAAAAAACCTCTAGAAAATCTGATTGCGTAAGGAGGCTCAGGTTTCAGGTTATGTTTTTTTACAATCAAGTTTTTTTTTTATGGCTACGAATGGTGAGACAAGCATGTCGTTCGCCCTTATGGTAAGCAGTACGACCGCTCATGAGTAGTAGGAAACCAAACAATACCTACTGACTGACTGAATAAAATATTCAGTCTTAATATGTCCAGTAGTTATTCTGGTTACAATGTCCTTCAATCCGTAACGCAACAGTGCATTAACACTACTGTTTGGCGGTAGAAACAGACATTACGGTGATACCTACCCAGGCGGCCTTGCACATATGAGAAACCTGCCATCAGTGAACTATGTGTACGGGAATTAAATATGATTCGCAATTTCTTATATTTGCCATACAATAGTGAAACACTTCTCTATTATGAACTATTATTACTATATTTTTATTTGGAAATAGTCTTACAAGTTCGTTTTAAAATGAAAATACAATAATCAAAAACCAAAAACCACACTCCTCCGTTTTTACATCAATCAAAATTAAAATAAAAAAGAATACATTCATTGCATTTGAAAAGTTAGACTGCCAGATATAAATATATGCTATTTATATAATTTAAGGTTGTAACAATAGGTACCCGCATTTTTCTATAAACTATTTACACTGTCTTTTTTTGGAGATAATTCATAAAGAACAACACAACATGTTGACAAATGTTAGCGGGCGCTGTACACCAGCGGTGTGTCGTGTAGTAAGGATAAAGGACGGGGCCTGGGTGGCGAGCGGAGCCGAGCACTCGTGTTCTGGCGCTGTTTATGAAGACGTAATGCGCGATAGCATCGGCATGCACGCACCGCCACCGACGAGCGCGACCCCGGACCCGGCCGCACCCGACCCAGCTTACAACTAACTAGCAATGACCAAATAAACATCACCTACCTTCCCTCTTGTTACGGTACTTACCATTTACTAAGTCGAATCAGATTATAGGCTTATGCCGTTCACGGAAAGGATAATGCAATCCCACTTGTTTCTCGACATGGAGTGACAAATGACCCTTGGAGTAGCCGTGTGTGGTGCATCTAAACCTATACTATATATAATCAGTACACCATCTATAGCCCATCGACGTATTATACCTCTATTTACTCAGTACAGTAGGTGTAGCTCAGACGAGCTCTGCAATCGACTTATTTAATTTTTGTAGCCTTATGAACACTCTATTTTAATTTATTTTAAAGCGTACTCGTGGGGCTTCAATATTTTATTTTGGTCTCTAAGTTCAACATATGTTATGTGTTGTTACTTTATAAGGTTTAATTTTGTTTACGGATTTTAATAACGTTGACTTATTATGTTTAACTGTTTTTTTAGTCTCTACAATGGATGCGATAATTTATATCCAAATCTCCTACCATCAGCCAAGTGAGCCAGTAACCTTTATTGCTAAGTTGATACTTTGTGTTCATTTTCTTTGAGACAGCGGCTCTACCATTTATAAACTGGTATGTATAACATCTCCGGCGATCTCATCCGAACAGCATAAGTATGTAACAGTTGAGCCCCCAGGTTTAAACTGACTCATCATGTTGTAGTTTGAACGGACTAAAGTATGGCTCCACCATTGTAAACTTCATTACTTTATCAAAAAAAAAACGGTTACTCTACACTTTCCCTTATAATTCTTGCTCCAATCAGATGAATGGTTTTTGAGATGTCGTCGTCAGAAGTAATTAAAATAGAATATATGCATACTTTTTGACGCGTTTGGAAAACACATGAGTGTTAAATAGTTAGTACGCGAAATAATATGTTTCTGATGTGGACAGTGCCCCAAGCAGGAACATTTGGCTCTATAGTATAGTAATCGTAATAGTAAAATTTTGTATGGGAATTTGAACAGCGCCATTGTGAGCGTATTTGGAACTAAATTATGGCAGCGGGAAACGTTTACGACACTATAGTATGGTAATCGTATAGTCTAAGCGATAGTTTTACTATACAAATGTATGAAAAGTGGTAGCACGAATAATTTTTGACGTATAGTATCGTTGTAGTAATAGTATAGTAATCGTTGTCACGATACTATTACTATACGATACTTCAAAATGTTCCTGCTTGGGGTACTGGAGTCTAAACAATATCTGCACCCAGTGCTGAGCCGGGCCGCTAATTACATTATATAATTATCATATCTTCAAGCAACATACAAAAACTAAAATGAAAACAGTAAAATGAGCTCTAGTGGGCGAGTTAGTTTCGCTGAACAGCTATCGTAGTGGGCTCGTTAAAGATTTCATAAAATTTTAAATGAAATGTTGCATTAACCAGGCTTATAATTTATATTTAGTAATTACAGTTCAGCTGTCGACGGCGCGCTATTATCTAGTAAATAATCTTTATAAATAATTCATGAAATAACAAATTAAACACTCTAATCGTTAAACAGCGCAATTTATACGTAATCGATCATCGTGAGATCAATAGTGAGGTCCAGTGCGGTGCCCAAAACGCAAAAAGTTAAAATAGCAAGGTGTGTGGAGGGTCGGCGGTCGCGCCATCCATCACGATGACTATCAGCGGCCAGCGGCTCCTCCGCATGTAAACACCGCTCATGAACATATTGCGCGGATCATGTCCGCACTCCGCACGGACGAAGCGCACACACTCCTACACACTGTGCGCGGAAAGGGTTCCGTCATTCCTACCAAACATTTCCATTCTTCAAATCGAGTCTTGTACATTTTGTACAATCGAACGGCTAAATAAGAATATATAATTGACGATTGGTGATATTTTTGGCAGAAGTGTGGAAAGATTTGTAAAAATAATAA
This sequence comes from Hyles euphorbiae, assembly GCA_023078785.2. Classification (NCBI taxonomy): domain Eukaryota; kingdom Metazoa; phylum Arthropoda; class Insecta; order Lepidoptera; family Sphingidae; genus Hyles; species Hyles euphorbiae. The sequence goes on from CM041040.1 coordinate 21,252,521, forward strand.
AAAAAGGTAGATAATGCAAAGCAAGATTTGTCATTTCATTTCAATTCGATCGAATCGGAATAAAATGTTAGTGAAGTCCGTTTAGAAACACAAATCAACGCACCTATGTCGGATTGCAAATCGATGATGAATGGTATAATCATTGCATATTGGAAACTTCTATCCTTTGAACAAATAACATCAACAGTGTTTATTATTCTAATTAGTAGTAAGCTGAATACATAAGTAAACGTTTTCTCAGGTCAAAGTTAATCAAATAATTCCAATTTTTTTTGTCGATCTGAACATCAACTAGGTACCTATATTACCACACAAAGTATTAGTATTTTTAAATAACGTTGTGATTGAAAGGATGTGTGAGATAAAAGGATCCCTAAAGGTCCACATCCCTTATCACGACACAGGAAGTGAGTCGAGGAAGGGGTGAGCACGCGCCGCGGCCCGCGCGGCTGCCCCGTCACCATACCGACATATGGGTGATTATACAAAAGTTGGGTAACTTTTGAGGATATTTTGTTTACTATAATAATTAAATCAAATTATAACAAATTCGGGTGCATATGATGACAAATCTAATGATTATATTGTTCCAAATCGGGCCAGTCACTTTTTTAAGTAAATTATGAGATATTTAAAATTTTCTGAATTTGATTGCCAGGGGACTGACGAGGCTAACATAGTACTGATAAAGTATACAATTTTCTAAGAATTTTAATGAAATTTAATAAGAATTAGTACAAATCTCTTAGTTTTAATAATGGCACATGTCTTTTAAGTATTCAAATCACTTAGTAACAATTAAAAATAATTATAAAATTAAAATAAACGTAAATACCAATATCTTCGGCAGCTGTAACTGATTTTAGCGATTTCATTGTCATCGGAAAGAACATATTCCTTGTGGGACCAGCTCTTCTTCATTGAAATGCCTATCAACACTAAAAATATACAAATAACTAAAATATTTTATAAAAAAATAAAAACCGACTTCAAAACAAAAACCACAAAAAATATTAAAATAATAAGTACCACTGCAAAGCAAAAAATAATATTTATTTCATTGTACTTGTGCATGTTGATTAATTTGCTTAATGACTTGACTAGCCAACAAATTAAAATATATGCGTAACTTAATATGTTATTATTTTTTGGTTTTTAGTGGTTTTTTGTTTTGAAGTAGGTTTTTATTAAAAATTTTAGTTATTTCCTTAAGTACTAAAGTTTTTGTTTTTCTTTGTATTCCGCTAATTTAATGGGGCACTTTTAATTCTGGCCAAGCGAGCCTTTTCGGCTTCTCTTTTTTTTCTAATCTTCTTCCCTAGTCAAATTGCTTTTAGTGTGCCGTATGATATTCTAAACTGAAATATAAAATATAAATGCTTATACACGGTAGCAATTAAGATAAAAGTGCTCTAAAACAACAACAAAAAGCAGTATTATGGAGACAATTAAATCCTCTGGCGCGATACCTGACAAAGGACTGACGCCAGCGGATTGACGAAAAAGACATAATTTGAGGTTATAATCAGAACTAATGTTTTTTTTTGATAATTTCGAATATCAACAAACTACATTTTAACAAATCATAGTTAATTATGTATAAATGATAATAAACCTCAGATTAACAAGATAATAACGACCCACCAGGGGACTGAAATTTTGACTGGGTTTGCATGTGTATAGAAGACAAACACAACCCGAGAACTCGTACAGTTATGGCGGCCGTCAAATTGTGCTGTCCGCAACTAACTTCATTACCAACATTAATACATAAACAGGGATTTGACCTTGACTCGGTGATATATGGCGAGAATTTCAAATTTAAAGAACACACAACGGACTGACGGATGAAAACAAACACAAAGTTTCTTATTTTTTTTTTAAATAAATTGGAGAACATTGCATTATGAAAGTTGTAGTATATAATACTATGTTCATCACAAATTGTAGTAAATTAGTAAGTTTTCTTAAATCAATGATAATGTTTAATAGATAGTCACTTGATTGTTGGTTTTCGGGATTGTGACATGCCAAAGGACTGACATTTTAAGTATTAATTTTGTTTTTTTATTAACTTGTATTTAAAATGAATAAGTGAAATTGGGTGACCATATAAAGGACTTTTCTTTGTTTTAAAATAAGTTGTTATTTCAATAAAATATAATAAGACTTTGTATATATTGGCTGATGACAGCGAGTTACCCAATTTTTGTATATTCACCCATATACTTATAGTCGTTACTGACTTATGGTCATAACCGTAGACTTATGGTTACGATGTACGTTATACAAATTGGAACTTTTACAGAGTAGGTACATTCGTATCGTATATAAACTTCGACCGTCCAGTTTCGAACTTTGTTTCAGATTAATAAAGTAGGGCCTCTGGCCCATTGCGAGGTGGTGGACTATTCATATAAATAATCTGGTGGAATCTCTACATAGCATAGAAATTCTTACAAATTCAGGTCTTTTTCTCATATTTTCCTTCGCCGTTATAGTGCGTGGTTATTGACTATCAATACACTCATGACTCCGAAAAGTCACCGTGAACATATTAGCATCCGCGTCCGACCCGTTACCAACAAGCTACCACTTTTATTAATTAGGCAATTAATCAGTGTGTGTAATGTGTAAGTTCCTATTATAAAATAAATAACTAAAAATAAATAAAAATAGCCTTTATTCTACCACAATTTACAATCATTAGGATTACATAAAATTATTAATACTATACAATTCTTATTGATATATTTCATTTAGTATGAAATGAATTTAACTTTATATTTATTACATTAGTTATTTTTTATAACTAATGTAATAAATATAAAGTTCCTATTACATTAAAAAGCGGCACGGTCGTACCATCCGCATGTTAAAGCAACATGCCTGAATTTTCAACATACTAAGCAGGTATTGTGTAAACACGTTATATTTAAAATTTCATTCAATTTGTTTTTTATTGTTTTTCACACATTGTTTTTCATTCAAGTTGTAGTTTAAGAATTGTAAGTTGTGAAACTTTCTTAATTTTGTCACTCACTGACTGGCTGACTGACTGACAAGGAACTGAAAGACTCTACATCAAGCGAAAATTTAAACATTTCATAATTTCTGTGTAGTTTTCCAGATACACCAACTGCGTGAATAACTTTGTAATCTCATACAAATTTATAGGATTACAAAGAATGAAAACATAATGTATCGTACAATTTATACATAATGCTGCTGGCCAAGTCGATCTATTTATTTAAAACGTAAAGGATGTTTAAAATTGGTATGATAATAACTAACGTAATAACTTTATACAGAAGGTCCCATAAGCAAGGACTAAATAAATCAACCGTCTTGGTATTACATGGATCTCACAACTTTTTGCGGTAGAAAACCTGAGCTGCGAGACCTGGTATTTTTTACAGGATGTTTTTGATGGAATGTTTTTAACATTAGATTAAGTTAGTAAGCAACCGTTCACGTGACTTCTTGTACTATATGCACTGGCAATTTTTGCGTTTCTAATACAAATTAAAAATAATTATCGAATACACCCAACAGTGACACATATAGTCCTGAATGTGAAGTCTTGTGTTGTGGGTGCAAGAAACTATCGACGTTTCGGCCTGTCAAAATCAACCAGACACGAGAAAAATGCCAGTGCCTATCTAATTGCGCTACAGAGGCTGTCGAAGTACACACATTTTAACTGGATACATTAACTAAAGATATTCTTGTTGAATATAACATGTTCTCTTTAAATCTGACGCTTCAGTACTAGGATAGACATAGTGCAGTCCCACGGGCGACACGGCAGGCGGCGCTCGGCGCGAGTGATTACTGAGAAATGGTGATGTAACGGAGTAATTTGTTATTGATTGCGAGAGACGCGGTCTCACCGCCACTTCGGTGATGGATGTTAAAAATTAAATAAAACTCGCAATAAAGTGTGCTCGCGGGATAATGCGCGTGTGCGCAAATAGCCGCATTAGTTCCGCCGCGCGGCGCATTCGTCAGGCGACGTGTGCGAGCTCCCGACGCGCCGCACCCCGCACCCCCGCACCCCCGCACACAAGTGTCATACAATTCCAACTCGCATTAACTTCCTCACAATTACTTTTTCAATTGCAATGCTTTTTACCGCGTTTGATTACCATGTCGGTGGATGCAAAAAGTAGCCGGGGCGCGCGCTCCCGCCGCGGTCCCGGTCGCCGCGCGATCTGTATTCTCTAGTAGTTTATTGCCACCTGGATTCCGATTCGGGCAACTGATCAAAAATCAATGCGAGCGCGGCTGACATGTTTGTGTATGGTAGTTTGGAGCGTATATAAAAAGTTCCGTGTACGAGTATAATGTATATCCTTAATGTCGCCTTTGTCTTTGCGTGATGGATGCGCGTTCGCGACACCGCCTGCTAACACTACTCGCTCTCTCAATACTCACACATACATTTCAGCGTGTCGTGTTATACACGAACAGGACCTTAGTTTTTTTTACTTAATCCACCTCTATGTCGGAAATAATATCGTCAACTTTATTTATCAACTAACTTGACGCGAAGGACAAATTGCTACTTCTCAGGAGAGCCAAAAACAAAAATTAAATGTGGCGTTAAACCCATAAATGTCCTTTAGGCGTCGTAATTTTTTAGTGCAGATTTTTATCTTATAGAATATAAAATAAAACAAAAAAATTATTAAATTCTATTCAAATTGGGCAAAATGTCCCATAAGTCATAACATTAAAATATGAGATAAACAGAATAGCCATTCGTTGCCGGCATTATATTGAACTGGCCCAAATAAGATAAGCCCTTTTCTAATTTTAAACCAAGTATGACCTTTCAGAGTCTAGTTACTTTTAATATTAGTAGCCATCATTGGAAATGTGATGAACATGACATTTCAAAATATTCATACTTGATGAATCACGTTCACACGCGTAATAAAATATAATTGAATTTAATATTTACTTGATTTTCACATTTTCATTTTTTGGGCTTTAAGTTTATACAAATGCTGAGAGAGAGATTATTTAATTCGCTAGCAACATAATTGAGACATAAAATTTGGGTTGATTATGAATACATAAGCACAAAACTGAAATGATTTGTAAAGAATAATGATGTATTTACCATTTATAAATAAGCAACAGGCCGACTGTGTTCATTTACAGTTGTGTGTGTAATATTTGGTGGACATCATTGAGCAACGCGTATTGTGGTAGTGTCGCAGTGTGTCCCGAGCCCGCGGCGCGCGTCTCGTGTGAAATCGTAAATGAGGCGCCCGCCACGTGTCCCCGCCATTATAAATGTATTAGTGCTAGAGAAATGCCGAGATTGTTTACGCGTCATCATCGCATTTGAATAATTTAGATGAATGACGATCGCTGGCTCGTTTTTTATTCACGAATGTGAGATGTGAGTCGCGAGCTCGCGCTCGGCTGGCGCGCGCCGCGCCGTGTAATCAACTTAGCTATTACTTCATTATTCTCCTGCGCGGCGCACCACCGGCCGCTTCCCACTGCCTTCTGCTATACGTTAACTTACTCTGTGTTGTTGCGGTTGTTACTGGATTAATGAATGTTTGTCAACAAATCTCTTGTATCAATATTTTCCGTTGCTGCGACGAGTCAAGATAAGTGGCTTCGAGTTGTGCACCGTTTGTTATGATTATAAGAAAATTACACGCTGAGAAGAACAAATATAGGCCTTTCTAAATGAATCACATGGGTGCGAGTAAAAGTCGCGCACTAATCGAGTTACAACGGTTTGGAGAGCTCGCGCCGACCGGCCTGGGGTCTCCGCGCCGCGCCGCTTGTAAGAAACGCGCGCGCCATCATCTTATTTGTAAAATTTTATGGCAAACGATTTTCCCATTTAGCCGGGGATCCCATCTCGCTTGCTTAATCAGTAAACATCTAATAAGAATATCTTGTAAGAGAGATCTTCGATAAGGTTTAGTAGTGTTGTGTATCGGCGCACGTCCCGAACTCTGTAATTTTGTAGCAAATTTATTAGAAAGCGGATCGCCACTCTCCGCTCGCCAATTCACTAATCGTAACTCATCTAAGATAAGCGCGGCATTACCGCGATGCGCTGCGCGCTCGCCGCGGCCCTTCCTTGCCAATTTTTTACTATTATCATGTTAGACAACCTGCGGAGCCCCGTCACGTCACGTCCTCTTCCACTATATTAATAGCTCAATGAAGTTTGCGTGCACCGTGATTAGTTTAAAGTACGTTCAGTCTAGATATTATTCAAAGGGTGCAGACTTGTTTTATAGTTAAAAGCGATATTGCACATTTGTCCGCTAGGGAGCAGCATTCGTTTTGAGAAGCTAAATAATAGAAATCACAGAATGTCCGGGGTAACGGTCTATAGTGCGGCGCATCGCGGAGCCTGCGCCCGCCGCCGAGCGGTAATAGCGCGCGCAGATTGGATCGTCTAAATAACATCTGTAACGAGACGACGCTGCCACCTACCGCCGGCCTGACCAGCGCCGACCGCCAAGCTTACACACACCGCATGCACCAAACCTGGTCACTAGGCGGGCACGCACTGTCCATGCACAAGACTCGCTACGCTTTCTGTCCTTCATCATTTTACATCTGTCCAATGACAGCATTCCTATATGGGATCAGGGCAAAGAGCCCTAAGAGTTAACACCCATGATTCATTTCATAGGATGGCCAATTCGTCGTTTGCAAGTTTTTCGATTTAAAACGAAGTGTGAGTTAAGAAACCGGAAAGGTCTAGGTGCTTAACCCTTAGTTACTCGCACGAGGAAAATCCCACAACTGCTCGCATGGGGTCTTCACTGACCCCAACTTACTTACGATGATTTCTAACGTAATTATGTAGGAATTTAATAATAAGAGAACATATTATTAAAATACAGTATTTATTAATACATTATGAGTTTTAACTGAAGTATAAATTTAAAGGAAACCTTTAAAAAACACAAAATAAAATTCTGTTCAGAAATACGACAAAAAAATTAGACGCTTAGGGATCAGTACGTAAGTATTATTTTTTACAAGATAATCAGTATAATTGTCACCACAATTTTGGAAATAAACCTCGAAATGATTATTGCACACAAATTTATTGCATCTCATGCATATTTGGTACTTTTTGATCATCATGACGTCATCATGATCATGACATGATTGCTGTGAATGATGTCAACCTCATAATTCTCTGAATTTGAGCCTCCAACAAACTGCATCTTCATCTTTTGACTCCTCATCCAGCTAAAACAAATAAATCTTCTTTTTTATCTAAAATTCTAAAGCCAAAATCTATAGCAATAAAAAATATGAAAACCATAAAAAACATGTAATAATGCAGTATCTAATACATTTCACATAATAGAAATTCATGATAATATATATTATAATAAGCGTAGTATACTTGATATACAAATACAATAACAAAACTCAATAATAAAAATAATATGTAAACTTACCTCGCGCAAAAAGAGTAACGCTATTACTCGCACGGGGTCACGCGCTAAGAGTGCAGAGCACGCACCCTGACCCTTGACGTCCTGTTTGGGACAAAAATGACTAATTTGGGGGGAATATGGAAGGTACTATTGATGGGAGCACGTTGCGACCAAGCGAAAATAGATTTTTAAACGCGCAAAGATCCGATGACCCCATGCGAGTAATTAAAGGACACAACAAGATGGATTCTACATATGTATAATAAGAAAATTTAATATATTTATAAATGACATTAGGGTCCATCTGCCAACTTCATCGCAAGTTCTGTAATACTATAATTACTGCAGACATTATTAGACAACATGGGATATAAATATAGCCATTATACACAGCATATAACCTATAACTCCTAGTGGAACTTCAGTTTTTTTTTAATTATATGAGAGAGAGTTGTTCTCGTCTACCAGGTGTACATTATAATAACTGGCCACTATAAGAGAAACTTCATGATTTATCTTTTCTAATTTGATGATTCAAATGTTAATGTCTTTGATGGTGAAAACATTATGTAATAAATTAATGATGAGTACTTAAAGCTTTGAAGCTTTTGCTGCAACGCGCTGATGATGATGAAAAACTTGAGTTGGCCTATGGCTCTGAAATAAAGTTTATGAGAATCGCTATATAAATAGAACATAACTTACTTATTATCACAACAAAGAAATTCAATGCTCATAGCACTTAGCCTTTAGCACAGGGTTTAACAGAGTTAGGTTAGATTTGTAGCATTACTTAATATTCTTAACATTCTTTGGATCTTGCAGGTCACAACAACAATATTACTGAAATTTAAATTGATAACTCCATAGTACCTACGATTGAGATTATTGGAATTTTACTCGTAATTTAACATTGACGCTCAAACTTCTATCTAATAAGACGTGTATAATTTTGACACAGTAATAACCACGTTATTACGTGTCCAAAACAAACAAGTTGACAATTAGTGGGCTGCAACGAGGGGCATCCGTCGAGCCGCGCGGCGCTGACGCGGTGGGAACTGCCCGCTCGCTGCTCTGAGAGCGTCCTCACACCACACGGACGGACCGGCACTACGTACAAACACAACACAAAGGATTGCATATAAAAACACCTTCACGGATATCGAAATATATTTGACTTTAGTGTGAAGCTGCTGTAACACAGATGTTCCAAAACAAGTAAACACCATTCCATTCATATAATGCAACAGATAGTTGAACAATTTAATCAAGGTCATTCTCATGTGTAAAGGTTTTGGTTGAATAATTGTTGATTCGTCATTTCTAATCGTAGTAGAGACAGAGCTTCCTTCGTAGACGTCGTCGCGTGATACCAATTATTAAGTGATAAACATTGATTAGTGAATGTTGATAATATTTTGGTCTCAAGGGGAAACCTGTCTCCAACACCGCATAGAGGCAGCGTAGTTGATATGATTTCTCCTTGTGTCATGCATCATTATGCATCCGGTATTATGGTTTTGTTATTATTAAGTATCTTAAATTGATGTTATGTGTATCAAGTTTAAATATAATGTGGCACCTTTTTTCTTATTGGTATTTATTTTCTTCAATACGTCTTATTGGATTAGCAGTCTGTTGTGTAGCTATGAAAGTTCTAATTTGGCACTGATATGTCCAGTTGGAACCAATACAAGACAATTTGACTAAGTGTGCAAGTATGCGTCGGCAGTGTGTTGGGAGGCATGAGTGAGAGCGCGGCGGCCAGACGCGCCGGTTCTCACGGGGCGCCTCTACCACCAATTGATAACCCGCCAATTATACAATTGTTCGGTTTACAACAAAGTGGTCAGTTGGTGACTCGCGGCTCCCCACCCCCGCCCGCGCGCTGCCCGCGCCCCGCACGCCTCGTGGGAACCACACTAAAACCATGTAATTGTCCATCTGCTTTTTGTTTCCCGTTTTACGCTTCAACGTAGATCACAAATTGGTGCACGGCCGCTGCATTCCATAACTGGCGCGCCCGAATTACTTCCACACACATGCTCCGCAATCACATTGATTCAGCCACGTCATGTAGATCGAGGTGCCTGTCCTGATATATGACATATTGAGGATAGCGTGGATCCATTATGAATGGATCCACGCGATCAGCTATAGGTATAGCTGTTACCATGAACTAATGCAAGCATTACATGCTATTTATGCAGATAGAATGCTCTTGTTCGCTCTCTGAAGCGGCTGCGCGCGGTGGCAATACATTGCATTCTGAAACCTATGGAGTAGATAATAATACATTTATCGAGTTATGTATATATAACACTTGCACGGCCTGCCATAGCCGGGTGTTGTCTGCCGCAGCGATGCTGGTGCGCCGCGGGTAAATGCGTCACATTTTGGCGACCTCCGATCTACCTGGTAACGGATTTCCGGCTGTGGTATTAATATAAAGTGGTTTTAATTTCTTGTCTATTATTTTATGATTTTTTATAAAGCTTACCTCTCCCATTGAAATTGCGTGCTGTACTTATGAAATATTAAACGCCGTTATTCTGATAATTGTGAGGCTGCCTTTTGTTTCCGAGATCCATTCAAACTATGATTTTTTAAGTTATTCGTTTGTCCGGGCAGGTATCGATCGGTGGGTATTTATAAGAATATTTTAATAGCACCGTCGGATGATAAATACGATGATTTAATTTTTTGCTCACAAAATTATAAATAACGACCACAATTATACAAAAAACCTATGTTTCTGGAATCGGTCGGTGAGATTATACAAGAGTGCAGCGCCACAAATCAGGGCGTCCGTCAGCTCGCTGCATGCGCCGTGCCCGCCGTGCCCGCGCGCCGCGCCCGGTACGCAAATTATTTAATTGTCGGCGGCGGCTCCACCGACCCGCCCGCTCTATGGTTAGACGCCATAAATCTAGCGGATCATCCGCGAATTATTCAAAGGGGCCGCTCAGCAACGACGCCAACGATTCATTTGACGCTGCTGACCCATCTCGGCGCCCTGGCCCCGCGCCCCGCGCCCCACATCCCGCACCCCGCACCGCGCGTTCCATATTATGTTGATTTATGCTCTGTTGCTAAATTAAACAATAGCCACGGCCGGCCGCCTCAAACGATCGCACACTCAATTGGCAACAAACGTTAATTTTCTGTCTTCGGCTCGTCGCGTACTGGAACACAAGAGCCACATTGTTATTTAAAGTGGTCCTGATAGCGAGAGTGGTGCTTCTTCGGAAGCGTCGCGATCTGGTGCAGGTAATTGGCGCGAAGGGCCGCGTGTCTCATAGGCGAGCGGCTCGCGTCGCTCGATATCGCACTCCATTGTTACGCAACTAAGGAGGCTGTAGTTCACGTCGCGCACAGCATTATTGTTGGCTCGTTGATTCATAGCGTCTGTTTGTCCTTCCTGTTATATGTCAGCCGATAGCGATATCGCGGCGCACGCGCACAATCGCCGCTCTATCGTGCCATCTGCGTGAAATATTCCGCCGCTGGGCGCGCCACGCCGTGCGGCCCGCAGCGCGCCCGTGCGTCCTATTGCTTCCCTTGTAGGCTCTCTTTTGAGCCGAAGCGGGCGAAGCTGTATGTTGGCGGGATAATAACGACCTGCGCCCGCGTAATTCACGCCACTGCGTTCATCATGCAAAGTGGCTGGTAATTGCGTTGCATTTAAATCTCAGCCATGTGGCCAACGACTTAAGGTTGTAACTTACGAACGATCGACGAGATTTATGTCGTGGGACTTGCAAAGGGCGCGGTGTGCGTCTCACGTGAGCATTGCTACGAGAGCCGCGCGATGTTCTGCAACAAGTAGCAATTCTCGCAATATCTACCTATGTTGTTAAGACATAGAAACTTGACCTGTATACATAATCACGACGAGAAACAAATGGAATGCAGTAGTTCAGATAAGCAACGGCTTGTCTCTTCCCATAAAAATGTCAATGTTTTTTTATGAAAAACGGTGGCCGCTTGTCATCATATGGGTAGTCGGATGGTATTTTTCGTTCGCAGACGAATGCAAATGATCTACATTTCGGAGTTATTAAGTATTTCGATCGGTCTCTGCGAGCTGCTCTCGCTGTATTTGAATGAACGTTATTTCGCTTCGCTCGCGGAGGTCTGTTGGAGCGCCGCGCCGTGTTAATGTTTGTGTAGTGAATTTGAATGTCGCCTTGTGTGGACATAAAGTGGCGCTGCAGTGGCGTGGCGCTGACGGTCGTGCTCCGGCGCAGTCCTGTATGCCTGGCGCGGTGTGGTGCGGTGTGGCGCGGTGTGGCGCGGCGCGGAGGCGCGGGCGGCTGATACGCATCGGCTTGTTAGGGCTATCAGATGGCCGCCGCTGTAATTGGCACCGGCTGAGCGTGCGCGGTATTGCACGCCCGCCCTTCATATTATAAAATGAATTTTAATACGTTTTACTACATCACTTCCTTCGCTCGCCGCCGATAGTGGAATCTACCGAAACCTTTACATTCCTTTGTTTACATGCTGGTAACAAATAATGACATTCATATTGCATTGCACTCCATCTAGTTAACCAGGACACGTTACCTCCATGTCACCGCTTTTATAATTAGTAGTCGACACTCTACAGTGTAAACAACATGAAAGGATTCGTATTGCTGTCAAACGCTGAGAGTCGCGCGGTACTGCGTTGTTATTGTGCAGTGCGTGCGCTTGCGTTGAGGAGCTCCAATATCACTAATGTTGTTGTTCACTAAGTAGCAAGAATACATGAATTGAGCTATGAGGTGATTCAACAGGCAGAACTAGTAGCGCCCGACAGGAACGATTGTGCTCGGATGTAAAACACGTTCACTTTTGGTAGGTCATTCATATGTGCGAAGCCGACTGAGTAGGTACCGCCGCAATGTCTATTCTCCCGCCAAACAGCAGGTTAATCCACTGTTGTGTTCTGGTTTCAGGACATTGCATTCAGTATTGCTCCTGAATATATTGAGACATACCATCTTATGTCTTAGTATGCCGAACGCGGTGGGATACCAAGAATTACAAAGGGTTGCTTCTGCAAGTGTTCATGACTGATCGTATAGCCTACCATGAGGCGAATTCCATGTTAGTCCCGCCATTCATAAGGATACAAAAAAAAAGAAAACTTCAATTGTTCTCTTCATTCTTTCTTCACAGTTAAAGCAAGCGACAATTAATGGTAAACAAGTTACCGGTGGTAGGTCTCTCATATGTGAGAGGCTGCCTGGGTGGGTACGACCGCAATGTCTATTTCTCCCGTCAAACAGCAGTTTAAATGCACTGTTGTGTTTCGGATTGAAGGACATTGTAGCCAGAGTAACTACTGGACATATTGAGACTTAACATCTTATGTCTCAGGATGGCGAGCGCAGTGGAATGCCAAGCATTGCTTTGTTATTCAAGGTGTTTTGTTTGGTTTTGCTACTGTTGATGAGCGGTCGTATCGCTTACCATCAGGCGAACTGCATGTTCGTCTCACCATTCAATGATATATATTAAAAAAAAACAAGTAATTAAAAACAGTTATTGGTATGAGCCCGCGGTGTCGGTTTGGCTGTAGAGTTGGTGAGATTCGCAACGGATTTACGGCTAGATCCCGAGGACGAGCAATGTGGTGTGTGTGTGGTGTCGCTCCGCGGCTCGCGTCGAATTACCATACAATACTCGCGGGCCGCTGCTCTCCATACTGCTACACCTGTACCAGTCGCGTAAACCATGCTCATCGTTTTCATCGCCTCCTAATTTAATCTGCTATTATAATTACGAATGACCGACCATATCACACCAGCGAATATCGAGAAGCAATGCTAATACAAAGTAAATTAAACTCGTATACATACGGGTGCTACTGAATCCCAGGGTCGTGTCTCGCGTCACAGGTACATCTCACAAATTACTAGGGACTTTGGTTTCACAACCGCAAAGAATATTTTGTGGCCGCAAGAATTGTTTCGGTGGCAGTATCGGACTCTCATCGTCTCTTTTCACTTTTGTATTACTATGAATGGCGAGACGAGCGTGCCATTCGCTTGTTAGTAAGTGGTACTGCCGCTCGTGGACAGTGGCAAAACCAAACAACACCATTAATTACAAAGCAATACTTGTCATTGCTGTCTCAATATGTCTAGCTAATCTGCAGTGTCCTTCAAACGGAACACAACGATGCATTTACACTGCTGTTTGATGCGCGAAATAGTTATTACGGTGGTGCCTACCCAGGCGGTCTCTCACAGATGAAAAACCTACTACGAGTCACGTCTGGTTTCTTGCACACGTTGTTGCTAAACTTGTCATATACTAGAGTGATCCGAGATCATGAGCCTCGTTAATAGCTGTAGCAAAGAATGAGATAAAATAATTAGCTGGCCACCTGTAATGTCTGTCCCGCTTGTGTGTCTCTTGTGCTGCGCCACGTTTGTAATACTGCGAAGCGAGAACGAAATGAAAAACACACGAATGAATGAAACATAGCGGAGCGGGTGACGGCAATTTGTCCTGATCTATTAATAGGCTAGTGGTGTTGTGCTCAATAACACTGGCATAGTTAAGATGATCGCGTCATTGGGATCCAGCGGAGGATGTTGGCGATAGTCGGACAAAAAGGCAAGGGAGCCGCGGTCGGCGGTCAATGTCGGCGCGCGCTCTCGCTGTGACGCGCTCAATTAAAAAAGGCGCCGACAATTAACGCGGCGCCTCTCCCCTCCTCACTCGCCACTCGTCGATCTTCTAACTGCTGCTTCGCGAATAATGAATGAGCTTACAGTTGTTATGCTGAACGGATAACTGGAGCGAGGCCTCGTTTGTGGGTCAGCCGACGATGACCCTCCTCGTCATTATAATATTTAAACTACCTATCCTATTCACCATAAAAATTATGTCGATATCAATGTTACCGAGCGTGACGATACCATTGTCTTGAACTTTTCATCGGCACTGCCAGATTCAATTAATTGATTGCATATTATATAAGTACTAAGTACTTCTCTTGAAGGGTCTGAGAGTTCTGCCACTCTGGCTTTCTGCATCCATTTTCGAAGGTCGGCAATACCCATGCAGATTTAAGTAGACCAAAGATAAAGTATTTTTTGCTATTTTGAAAAATCGTTCTTTGCGGTTAATTTCAAAGTCAAAGTTCAATTATTTTATGACAAACTTAATATTTGCTCGTGAACTTCATAACTCCTAAACGAATTAGCACTATCAACTGTACGATACAAATTCTTAGAGGAAATCATCTGCTTTTCAAAAAAGGATATATTTTTCTATAAAATTAAGCTTTCTAAAGCTATTCAACATCAAACTTTGATGAATATTTATATTATCACCAGAGAAATACGTAAAATTATTGATATTTGCGAAAAAAAAACAATCGAACAATTTGGTGAACGTTTTTTAAATATACCTAGCAACCGAACTGATATTTCAGTCTGTCTGTCTGTATCAGCCCATATACGTAGCCCACTAGCAGGGTACGGGCCTCCTCTACAATCGAGAGTACGATTGAGAGTGGTTAGGCCATATAGTCCACCACGCTGGCTTAGTGTGGGCTGGCGAACTTACATACCATAGATATTTTTATAAATCGCTATGGTATGTAGGTTTCCTCACAATGTTTTCCTTCACCGTTTTAGTGCGTGGTGATTGACTATCAATACACACATGACTCCGAAAAGTCACAGGTGTGCCCTGGGATTCGAACCCGTGACCACCGTGAACATGTTGACAGTCATATTTCAGTACATTGTCCCGATCAATTAAGATTTAATCTTTAAAATATATTGTCGGTTAGCCTGTTTTTCAGACCCTTAGATATTGAAAAAGAATATGTCTACAAAGATTACGTGAAGAGCCAAACAGATTAATTAAAGTATTAATATCCTTTTCAAATAATAGAGTAATAAAAAAGTAGTTAAATTATATAAAAAAAATTATTATGTTTCATTTTTTATTTATATTTTTTTAGAGAATAAACTCGATTAAGTAGATTATAATTTAAATGAACTATTATCGGGACTGAATGCATATATTAATATAGTGAGAGTGTAATTTGAGAGGCAAGGTTTATTTGTTGGTGCGTTGGCCGGGGCGTCCTGCTATATGAATATAGGCGGCGCGATGTAGATCGCGTTGCATGTAACGGAACAGAAGCGGCGACATAATGCGTGTGCAGTTTTTACTCCGAAGCATTTGTGTTATCGGCCCGAGTCGTGACAGATGGGCGTGAAATCGCCGATAATGAGCTCGCGGCCCGCGCCCAACCATCGCACTTGCCACTACTCTACAGATGGCTCGCATACAAGCTGACCTAATGTGTGAATCCATATTGTACGGACCATTCTCAAAACTTTGCTTAACATACATATTACATTGATATGAAATAATTTATAAAAATATAAAGATACAGTTAAACATCTTTTACAAAGCAGTTTAACTTAGGACCCTGCTATATTAGGGCCCTACTATATAAATCCGAAGTTCAAATCTTCGTGACGTTTTTCGTTTCGAAAACCGAACATTTACATTTTTATTTACTATATTCATCCGAAACGAAGTTCAAAACTTCGGACGAACGAAGTTTGTGACGATACGAATGTACCTACTCTGTAAATGTTCGTATTGCCGATATATTGGAATAATTCATTCTTCGATCCGAAGATTCGAATTTCGTGTTACAGAGTAGGTTTCGGAACGAAAAACATCACGAAGTTTTTTATACGATACGAATGTATCGACTCTGTAAAAGTTCGAATTTGTATAACGTACATCGTAACCATAAGTCCATGTCCATGGTTACGACCATAAGTCAATAACGACGTTATGGTATACTTACATATACTTATGTATGTGTAGGTACATTCGTACCGTATATAAATTTCGATCATCCGAAGTTTCGAACTTCGCTTCGGAAGAATATAGTAGGGCCCGAAGCTCAACCTAGTTCGTCCTTAAATTAGGTGTTCTGAATGACAATGAGTAAGAATATAGAGATATGGACAGAGCGATGGTAAGATTAGGTTAGGATTGTGATGAATTATAGAAGTATAAAAGTGGATTATATTAAAATAAATTCATTGTTACAATCCGACACTTTAGCGATGATATCCCGGACATCAGCCTGTTTGAGATTGAGATGGCCCTCAAACAACTTAAAAACAACAAGGCGCCGGGTGAGAACGGAATCACTTCAGAGCTTCTGAAAGCGGGCGGAACGCCGGTACTGAAAGTCCTTCAGAGGCTCTTCAATTCCGTTCTCCTCGAGGGCTCAACGCCGGAGGCATGGAGCAGGAGCGTGGTGGTACTGTTCTTCAAAAAAGGTGATAACACTTTGCTGAAGAACTACAGGCCCATCTCGCTCCTGAGCCATGTCTATAAGTTGTTTTCAAGGGTCATCACAAATCGTCTCGAAGGCAGGTTTGATGACTTCCAGCCTCCCGAACAAGCCGGTTTCCGAAAAGGCTTTAGTACCATAGACCATATTCATACGCTACGGCAGGTTATACAAAAAACCGAGGAGTATAACTTGCCGCTTTGTTTAGCGTTTGTGGACTATGAGAAAGCCTTTGATTCGATCGAGACCTGGGCTGTGCTACAGTCTCTTCAGCGGTGCCACATAGACTATCGGTACATTGAAGTGTTGGGGTGTGTATACACCAACGCCACCATGTCGGTCCGAGTACAGGATCAGAGCACGAAGGCTATTCCACTACAGAGAGGCGTGAGACAGGGAGATGTCATATCTCCGAAACTGTTCACTGCCGCGCTGGAAAATGCCTTCAAGCTCTTGCAGTGGAAAGGATTCAGCATCAACATCAACGGCGAGTATATTACTCACCTTCGATTTGCCGACGATATTGTAGTCTTGGCAGAATCGCTGGAAGACCTTAGCACTATGCTCGAAGACCTTAATCGAGTTTCCCAACAGGTGGGTCTTAAAATGAACATGGATAAAACGAAGATCATGTCGAATATCCATGTTGTGCCCACCCCCATTGGAGTTGGGGGCTCGACTCTCGAAGTTGTAGACGAATATGTCTATTTAGGACAAGTGGTCCGGTTAGGCAGGTCCAACTTCGAGAGAGAGGTCAATCGGCGAATCCAACTCGGTTGGGCAGCGTTCGGGAAACTTCGCGACGTCTTCTCGTCCAAAATACCTCAGTGCCTAAAATCGGAAGTCTTCGATAGTTGTGTGCTACCAGTGATGACATACGGCACCGAGACGTGGCCTCTCACTGTGGGCCTCATTAAAAGGCTCAAAGTCACTCAACGAGCCATGGAGCGGGCTATGCTCGGTGTTTCCCTACGAGATCGAATCAGAAATGAGGAGATCCGTAGGAGAACCAAGGTTACCGACATAGCCCATAGGATTGGCAAGTTGAAGTGGCAGTGGGCCGGGCACATAGCCCGTAGAACTGATGGCTGTTGGGGCCGAAAGGTTCTCGAGTGGAGGCCACGTACAGGCAAGCGAAGTGTTGGACGCCCGCCTACAAGGTGGACGGACGATCTGACTAAGGTCGCAGGAAGTCGCTGGATGCAGGCCGCTTCCAACAGGTCATTGTGGAGATCATTGGGGGAGGCCTATGTTCAGCAGTGGACTTCCTGTGGCTGATATGATGATGATGATGATGATTGTTACAATTGTTTCGTTGCGGTTAAATCTCAGTATATAAAATGTACTCTGTGCATTTAAGTATTTTGATACTCAGTTCACTAGTGCGTATTATTTCGTTTTTTCACAAAAGCATTCATTTTTTATATATTTCCTGGCTTAATCTCGGAATTCGTAGGAAATATATATATGTTCATATGTTACACTAGTTTTGCTTAGGTTACGTTTGTTATTCCTAACGCGTGTTGGAAAAAATAGTTTGGCCTAGGCGAAACTAGTTTATCCTAAGATCGAGCTTAGCCGGTAACATATACGTACACTTTATACGGATGATGATAGATTGAAGACGGCAAAGCGCGGGTGCGCACACGCCGAGCCTTCTGTAGTGCGTGTGTGCTTGTGTGCGGGGTACTCGGAGGTCGCGCGACACCGACCCATAAATTACTGGCTCCGCGCTTTGTGGCAACACACTCGCTGCCCGCAACTGAAAACAAAGCTCAACCGTCTGACGGACAGAGTGAAGGCCGAGCTCGAGGCGTTTAACGCTGAAAGCTGGAATAGTCTCCTTGACACCGTGGTTGGCGATTGGCCCGCCCTCCATCGTTTGTGTCGCAGGATGACTAACACCCCAGAACCAGTTCGACCACTTCTGCACGCCGATGGCACTCCACGGTATAGGGCGGAAGATCGCGCGGAGATCTTCGCGGAGCACCTCGAACGCCAATTCCAACTAAATCCCACCTCCCACCCCGGTCACGTGACCGAAGTGGGTAGGTATCTCCAGGATTACTTTGCGGAGCCGATAACGCCCGCAGAGGATCCGCTCTTCTTCTCCCCCAGACAGGTCCGCGATATGATCTCTCGGACCAAGCCGAGGAAGGCCCCGGGCGCGGACGGCATCCCGAATAGTGCGCTTCGACACCTGCCACACAAGACTGTGGCGGCGTTGACGCGCCTATTCAATGGCGTATTGCGCACGGGGTACTTTCCTCAACGGTGGAAGTCCGGGAGAGTCATAATGATTCCCAAACCCAAGAAGAACCCTCTCAAACCGGATAGCTATAGGCCTATCACTCTCCTCCCGAACACTTCTAAAGTGTTCGAAAAACTTCTGCTTTCGCATCTCTCCCCAATTCTCACTCCACGGCAGGAACAATTCGGGTTCCGTGCCGACCACTCCACGACTCTCCAGTTGACCAGGGTACTGCACCATTTCACGGTGGCCAAAAACAAACGTGAAAACTCGGTCGCAGTATTCCTGGACATGGAGAAGGCGTTCGACCGAGTCTGGCACGACGGCCTTGTTTACAAGCTCGCCTTGTCGGACTCATCCCGGCGCGTCTGCAAGTTGATCAACTCGTTCCTCACGAATAGGTGCTTTCACGTCATGGTAGAAGGCAAATTCTCCCTCGACCGTCCCATAGCCGCCGGTGTCCCGCAAGGGAGCTGCCTCTCTCCAACCCTATACGCGCTCTACACCGACGACATACCGATAAGGCATGACGTCAAGTTGGCGCTATACGCGGACGATATCGCGCTATTCACGGCGTCGATATCGGAGAAGGGTGCAGCGGGTAGGATCCAGCGTAATCTCGACGATCTCCCCGACTGGCTCTCCAAATGGAGGCTAGCGGTGAACGTCGGGAAGACGCAAGCCCTCTTAATTAGGCGCTCCAGAATGAGGGCGAAGGGCGGGAAAACCGTCCCTCCCCTCAATCTGCTAGGTCAGGCCATCCCCTGGGGTTTTCAGGCCAAATATCTTGGGGTCACTGTTGACAAATTTCTTCGCATGGCAAAACATGCGAGGGGAGTTGTCAACAGTGGCAAAATTGCCAATGGCAAACTACGTCCTATACTCGCGTCGAATCTTCCGTTGAACGTGAAGCTGGGTGTGTACAAAACGTACATTCGCCCCCGCATCACGTACGCGGCGCCTTCCTGGTACGCGCTCATAAGCCCGACCCAGAAAGACGCTCTGCGGAAAGTCCAATCGGTGGCTCTCCGCAGAATCGTGAACGCCCCTAAAGGTGTCAGGAACTCCACAATAGAGAGAGATCTCCGCATCGAGTCAGTGGACGACTTTATCCGTCGTCTCACTAAGTCCATGTTCTCTCGTGCGGACGCCTCGGACTGGAGACATCTCCGGAACTTGGCCCCACATCACGCGAGACCACCGGACGGGCGGATGCTCCCGCGCGAACTCCTCACGGAAGCGAATTCCGTAACCGTGGTTCCTGACACACCCGCACAACGACGCGACTGAGACGTCTTCGGTCACCTGGTGAGAACCGGCGCGGGTGGCTAACACCCGCCCGGTAGCGGACGAGGTCCTTAGAAGGTGCTGCTGAAAGTTTCTTGCGCCGCTTCTTCTACTCAGCCATAGCACATTCCGAAGCGGTGGTAGGGTTAGGGAATCTGTCCGACCTCGCCTGCACCTCACTCAGGCCCGGGCCTCTCCAGTTGCACGTTGCCTCCCCCGTCAGCCGACCCTCCCATAACGGATGGGCGGGCCGTCTGCGGGTCCCGGTAGCCCTAAAGAAGGATCTCGCTCCGAGCGAGATCCGAACGCGAAGCCGCCTAAAGTCCGAACTCGTTTCGGACTTCACCAAGGAACGACACCGTGTTTACGGGTCGCTTGGATAGACCACAATCAGAGGGCTCACGCCCCGGTATTGTTTCCACAACGCGGGACCTCCGCTATCGCGGAGGTCCTGCGTTCGTGAAGGTCTGTTGGAGCGCCCGCTCTCTAATTAACAACACTATCGCCTATTGGACAACACCACTCTATTATTGTCAACTCATTTGGCTATGCGTCACTTAACAGCTCTATTTACATTATCTATAGTGGTACTTCTTTCACGTATTAAGTCGTATTATGCTCGGTAGAAGTAACGATGTCTTATTACAATGCGTAGAATCGAATGTTTGATTTTTATTATTAGAATTGGTTTGTTAGTAGAGTAACTCGAATAGAAAGCAAAAACACAGACAGAAAGAAGTTGTGATATAAACAGCAGTAGTAATTGGTTGCGATGACGGCGCTGCGTGTTGCACTCGCGTGTCCCGCCCCGCGCACCGCAGCCGCTCTGTTGCAACAGAGCGTACACACAGGAGGACATACACGTCTTGACTCGTCCCGCCACGTCATTCTCATTGTAAGCCCTTACCATTTCGATAATATTAGGAGTTAGTGGGCCAAATAGTTTTTATTTGAATTTAGGCTAAATACGAGTATAAGCTAAAGAATTGAATGGTGTGGTTTAAAATATCGTATTTTTTGAGGTGCCATGTTACAAAATAAAAGACAGTTGTTCTTTATCGATTTAAATATTTGGTTATTGTTTGTAATTATTTTAATATGATTCTAAAGTTATTACTTTTTTATTGGTTTTTAATACGATATTATGAATGAGAGATACCTTTGCTGGCGCAATATTTATCTTTTTCATTGTTATGTCTTTAATCGTACGTTTATTTTTTTACTATTACTTTAATTGTTCCATACTACTCTGTATTTTGTTGTGCAGTAATAAATATATTGTTGCTTGCTTTCTTTTGCTCTTTACATAAACGTATTTAGCTGCAATGCATATTTTGTTCGCATTTTCCAAATAATGTGAATCCAATGGGTTTTAGCAGAAAGGAATATGAAATATATTCATAAAACTATCTTAAGCATAAAAGGTTATAAGTTGCTTAGCATGCAGCTGCACGATGTTTACACATCGACTTATTGTTCGGAACATCTTGTTGTAACGGGAGTAAACAATTGTTCAATGATAATTAGCCCGTTAATACGCCTGTTGCTTCACTTCATCTATGTAAGATCGTGTGATCTAGAGCGAGTAATGGTCGTTTTGCTAAAGTAATGTAGATATTCAAATAGTGGAGGCTCGGCGTCATTATCGGTGCATCGGAGTCACGCTCGGGCGGTGCGGCGTCTGCCCTACATCTGCACACAAACAGGCGACGCACTGCCAGTAATCACGTGGCCACCGAGACGTGCGGCTCTCGCCGCGCACGCCTCTCTTGCAAAGCCCTCATACCGCCTGCTAATACGCATACAATACATTCAAGAGTCGAAAATAATACAATATTGTAATATACTGGTGGTAGGTCTCTCATATGTGAGAGGTCATCTGGGTAGGTACCACCTCAATGTCTATTTCTCCCGTGAAACAACACTGCTTAAATACAGTATTGTGTTTCGGTTTGAAGGACATTGTATCCAGAGTAACTACTGGACATATTGAGACTTATCATCTTATGTCTCAGGATGGCGAGCGCAATGGAATGTTGCTACTGTTTATGAGCGGTCGTATCGCTTACCATCAGGCAAAAAAAAATACTATCCCTATACTGTCATAAGCTCAGTGCATGTGGTGGTAGACCCCTGTAATAATATTATTTATTCAAAGACGATTGGCTATGGTGGAGCTATTTCAAGCTTCATTGTGAATTCTGTAATAGAAATGTGAAGAAATAGTTTAGGGGTCAAAGTTAGTTTCTTGGCTGAGATTGTCGGGAGCCTACCAGCTGAACTTAAATGACAGCAATATTCCTCCCACCAAACAGCAGTGTACATGAACTTTTGTATTCCGGTTTGAAGGAAATTGTAGCCAGAGTAACTACTGGACATAATGAGATTACATCTTATGCCTCGGGATGGCAAGTGAAGTGGACTACCAGGCATTGTTTTTTAGTTCTTGGTGTTTGGTGTTGCTACTGTTCATGAACAGTCGTATCGTTTACCATCAATTGAACGGCATGTCCGTCTTGCACTTCATTGTTTAAAAAAAAAAACAAATTGGTAAGAAATAATTTTCATACATGTTCAAGGCTAACACTACACTTATGAAACTCAAAAATTTTATGTGTACATAGATTGCGCTGATCTTTCACTAAGAATATTTTACTTTCCAAAAGTAATTGAGCCACGCTGTAATCATATATTAGTCAGCATAAATGGCCAGGAACTATCTCACCGAAAATGAAATGAAGCGACAGTTTTGGTTCTTTGAGTGAGATTGCCAGATGCCTAATTCTGCCCGTTCCTTTTCTCATGCCTTTTCCTTCCTAGAGAGAACTCTTTTTTACTTTCTTCCATATACTCGTATTTTGGACCACCAACACATCCACGATGAAAGCGCTGTGGATTTTCATATGCAGCAGTGATCATTTATCGTCAGGTGATCTGTTGGCTAGTTTGCCAGGCCTATGCAATAAAAATATGTAATAAAATTACATGTGCGCATATATTATGTAGGACCTAGACTTTGTTTCAACTTACTTCACTGTTGAACTACTTTATACCCAACGTGAAATTCAACAGTTGTGATAATGAATATAATAAAGGTCGCAGAAGAAGCTGGATGCAGTTCGTTTACAACAAGTTGTATATTTACTTTACCAGGTTTATGTTTAGTACTAAACTTCTCATACCGGTGGATGATGTAAATGGTAACGCCTTTGGTACACCTGCTCCTTTTGTGATATTGAAATGAGAGCAAGGGATAAAGTCAGCTAAGTTATACTTTCTTCTTGAAGTCGACTCCTTCCTAGATTTCCTAGCTCTTGTGTCTGAAGTTATGGTAAATATAACAGTGTACATAATTATGAATAGATAACACTGCTCCGATATCTTAATGACACAATGTTTTATATGCGTTTTCCCATTTAGAATTTCCGCTAGTCGTTAGAGTGGCATGATACACTGGGTTTAGATTTGGCTGGCTGCGACACAAAGCCATTTCCAGGTACAATCAGGCTACCAGCGCAGCTAGCATGCTTCGATTTACGAATAATTGCTTTGATAATTTCATTGCATCAAGTTAGATGCCGAGTTTTAAGTTTAACGTTTATTTCCGCGACTCACAATGTTGTGCTTTATTCAATGTTCACACGTGATGTCACATTTAGATTAATTATAATCGCACGCATCTCGTTTACATTTCGTGTTGGAGATCACTACATGTCTCCGCGAGATGATATCTCTCGAGGCGACGATACTGAAAGTGTGCATCGACTAAAACAGAGCATTTCTCACGGCACCACTCGTCGCCGGGCGCACGTCCGCCGGCACATGTGGCGCACCGACTCACCGCGTCGCCCTCACACCTGCGCTGCTTTGAATATTCATGTGTCAAGCGTGACTACTCAAAACTCATACACCATAAGCTTCTTAAACATCACATAAACAGTGAAAGTTATATCATGCTGCTGCACATCATCTCACGTGTCAGTTGTCAAGAGCGGACGCCGCACACGAACCTCATGATAATTATGTACACTCCAATTAAAGTAAGAAAAAAATCAAGATAAGCACTAATTAATGCTTCATTATCAATTGCACGGCTTGCCCGAATAGAAATCACATTTTTCTTATTAACGCATTAGTAAATAACGCTATAATTTAATGAGGTATCGGTAAACAGAGTTATGTAAGTGCGTAGTTTTCGGCCTGAGGTCGAAACTAGTCTTATTCGCGTTCTTTCGAATTTCTTTCGCAACGATAAAAGTTTGACCATATTTCTAAATCATAAACGTCAAACGGGTGAGTGGTTATAAAATCGCAATAAGTAATGATTATGTTGCATTGGTACGACGTATCAGGAAATTCGGGCAAGTAAAAGAGTTGAAGTATAAAGTAACACCAGTGATATTCCTTATGGCCAAGTCGCTAGAATTAGCATCGTTCGGTTCACAAGCTGGTTGGCGCCGCGCCATGCCACCGCCACGCCACTCACGCTTCTCGTTCGGACTCGCAGGGAAAGTGCTGGACACTGACCGCGGAAACAAAAGGCTTGTCCATATCATAACACATGTACCCCAGCCCAGTTGCGGAACGGCGCGGTATATTATACAGGACAAGCTAATTAGCCAAAACATTTGCTCATTTCATGAAAAATGCCATTGCATTTACTAATCTCGATTAAAAGTAGATGCGTATGTGTATTAAAAGTATAATATCACTTGATAATTTTAATATCTTTTTTACATTACACAAATTGTTAAATGTAATTTCCGATTCTAGGGAAAAGACCATTGAAAAGACTGTAGGAGAATTTACAGACTAAGGTTTTCCAGCAGAAGAGGCTAGCTCCCAAATAATTAAAACTTTCTTGTTCACTTATGCCACTATTTTTAAGCATGTGCCTACATCAGCGAAAATATTTTTATGTTAAACACATTCATATAAGTACGAGTACTTACTTCTTATTCTCAATAGAGACCGAAGTACGTATACATGTAACGGCTTTTTCATGATATTGTATTTGGAAATGACTTACAAGGATTCTTCTGTAATAAGTTAATGAGGATTCTATGAACTAATTTTAAAAACATTGTATATGCCACGGTACAGCTATGCCAGTACCATTTTGAAAGTCCTTTTTGTTCTTACATTTCTGTCTGTATCAGCCCAAATTTGTCCCACTGCAGGGCACGGGCCTACTCTACAATCGAGAATACGATTGAGAGTGGTTAGGCCATATACTCCACCACGCTGGCCTAGTGCGGGTTGGCGGACTTACATACAATAGAAATTCTTATGAATCGCTATAGTATGCAGGTTTCCTCACGATGTTTTCCTTCACCGTTTTACATTTGGAATTCCCGTATTCCTGTATGTCGGACTCTACGTTCTAATATATAGAAATTAGAACGTCCTACCAGTTAAAACTCCGTGATATAACGTATCTCTTTTAAAACAGCGAGCGTAGCGATACATTTTTGAAAGTCTGGCAACTTAATGTTAATGGGCGACAGTAAAGATTTACCATCATGTGCGTTGGTTGCTTGTTCATCGGACCGACGCAAAAAAAGTCAAGATGTAGATGCGTTACTGCTCGGGTGGTGGGCAAGTGTACCTGTTGGTAGCTTTCGCGGCTCGTGTCGGAGAGACTCACTGGAGAGGTTTGTACTCGCCAGCAAGCCCGCCGACACCAAATAGCTACGACGAAAAATAGCTTTAAGTGAAGGTTAGGCCGCGAGTGCACCGATCCCCGGCGCGGCCGCGACGTCCGGCTGGCGCGCGCCCAAGCCTTGATTGCCCACCGAGAGCGCGACTTACGCTCGCACCCACTAAATACGTTTCCACTGAATAACTGCTAAGTGCGCTGTACAGTGCACTACACTACTCTATGTGCCAGTTTAAGGATACAATATTTATGCTCTTCTTTTTTTTTCGCGGTGTATTGTTGTATTGTGCTGATATTTTAATTCAGATTATTATTGAATTTAATTCAGATCATTGATCGACTTCTTTGGTGAGGAAATTCTTGAGTCCCTCATATAATGGGAATTGGATGTAATTATGACTTGCATCTGTTTACACTCACAACCCACACCGACTGACATCTATGTAGGAGGCGAGTGGTGCTGCATAAAAGCTGTAACATCATGAAAAAAGTAAAGAACTTTCGTTGAGATTGCTTGGAATGGTTGTGTTACTAAAAATTATCATGCAAATGAAATATGCTAAGTGTGCTTGTGAGAATTCGAATTTAGTTTACAACACGGTCACAGATCACAATTCATCACAGTCTCGAGTCTGTTTAGCCAAAATAGTAGTCGTGGGAATAAGCCTTACGCATACAGTTTTTACTATTGAAAGACGCAAAAACCTGTATGTAAATATGCAGCAGACAGTAACTACCTCCGGTGCGGTGGTGGGTGTCGAGTGGCTGGAGAGTGGCGACTAGTGGTTAGTAGTGGTCAGTAGTGTTGAGCGGTGGTGTGCGGTGGTAGGTGGTGGCGGGTCGATTGCGATGCTGCGCACGCGGCGCACACCTGCGCGCGCCGTGACCGGCGTGCCGAGCGACGGCTCCTCCGCGCCGCCGTGATTTACTCACGCATTATACGCCATTACAATGCTCATTACGAATTATAACTAGAATGATTAATTCATTTTTATGGTTATCGGTTGAAGGAAATGAGCGATGCGCCCGCTCGTAGCCCGCTTCCAACTTGCAGCGAGTAATTAAAGTGCAGTTTGTATGGACGCATGAAGGATCCGCATTCCGAATCTGCGCCCACTGCGGAACGTGGTTGCGGCCGCGGCGGCGCAGCGCAGCGCTCCTCGTATATTTTGATTTGCAGTTTTAATTGTCCATTCAATGGGTATGCATTTCGATGCGCCGCAGCACTGAGTCCAGTATTATTCTGTTTCTTTTGCGACTTGCGTCCAACGCATTCATAATACCTCGGACCTCGGCTCAGTATTGTTTGTGCTTAATTACACTCACACTCTTATTTGTTCATCTGCGGAGTGTGGCGCGCAGAATTACTTATAACGGACTCGTTTCTAATGCGATCTCAATAGTTTTTACACACGAAACATTAATGTGATAGCATCCTTGCCAGTCCTATAATATAACGAGAGTGTATTTGAATAAAACATATAATAATCTTAACAGTTTTATAAATACGACTGGTCTCAAGCTATACTTAGCAGTGTATATTTATTTGTGTCAACCTTGTAGACACTTGCTTGGCAAGACAAGGCAATTCAAAGAAGTGTCCATTACACGAATCGATACTGATAATCAACATGTTATAGGAAACCCGATCAGTATGCACACCGGACCTGGCCCTTTGTCTATTTAAGTCAAAATTACCTCCGTGTTGTACATACAGATGGGATGCCAGCGGCCCGCCTGACTCAACCACGCACCGATAAGGGCCCGTCTGCTCGTCCACTTGTACTTTGTCCTGTGCGCGTTCAGTATTCACCCTACAGATTTGATTGAAAAATTAAGTCCTCGTGCAGTGTGCAAGTGCGAGCAATGTAAATTGGGAAGGCAATCATTAATACCAAAAATATTAGTTTTATTTGTTTGATTGTTTGTGTCTGGGCATGCGGCACGTGGCGCGGTGGC
This sequence comes from Hyles euphorbiae, assembly GCA_023078785.2. Classification (NCBI taxonomy): domain Eukaryota; kingdom Metazoa; phylum Arthropoda; class Insecta; order Lepidoptera; family Sphingidae; genus Hyles; species Hyles euphorbiae. Next base: position 21,280,459 of record CM041040.1, read on the forward strand.
CGGCCCGTAGAGTGCGTCTATTGACGTCATTATGATAATGTGTGGTGCGTGGGGCTCGTCACGTCGGGCGCAGGTGGCCGGTTCCGAGAGAAGCTTCCTTCCCGGAACGCGCGCTTGCCATGCGTCGCGACGCCGCTCCGCCGACGCCATTGTGCTCCACACGCGCCACACATGCGCTGCGCTGTAAAGCACATCGCACCACCACACCTTCACGTCTTGTCTTCGTACATCACAGATAAAATATGCTCACTTCCTCTCTTTTCAGGCGAGGTAAGTTCACTGCTGAACATAAGCCGCTACCAAGAATTTCTACAAAGACTTGTTGGAAGCGGTCTGTTTTTACTTGGCACTTGCCTTGTACACATCCGGTCGTGCGTCCCGGCTGGGATGCAGTTCAGCAGTGCGATGCTCTAGTGAGTTGCCGTCAGCTCCATGCAGTGTGTGTAGTGATGTGGGTTCGGCGCTGTGCTGGTGTGGCGTGGCGGTGCTCAACGAGCGTGGTTTATGGCGCGTCCTGCGACGGCGACCCTCGCCGAACAATTATCCTGCGCCGCCGCTCGCTTCCGTGACTCAACGCAATTTGCTTAACCTCACATAAAACGTCTGTTGCCGCTTTTGAACCCGACGGTTTAGTGCCAATTAACGTGATATTTTATAATAACAAACATCGCTTACATTTACACTACCAACACAAACATCATTTTAAAGATAAGGTAACAATAACCTAATTATGACATTGAATTTCCCGTTTGCAGGGCGCAAGTCGAAATTCATCACAACTCGGCCACCCCACACGTCTACTGAGAGGTTTATCTGCTGCAATGTCGTTCAAACCGGAACACAACATTGCATTTTCACTGCTGTTGGACGTGAGAAATAGACCTTTTGGTGGTATCTACCCAGTCGGCTACCGAGTCAGTACAACTTAAACTAAAGCCCGTGTCTATTGCGGAGACTGATAAGTGCTGCGGTCCAAACATTACTCGATTACTACTTCCGTCTTTATAGATCACTTCATATTCAGTTGTCGATTTCAGGCGTCTGTTAATTAACCTTTTGTGGAATAATATTATCTGGTGATGATGTGAAATAACTAGCAGTTGCTAGTGTTTCATTAAATGCTGCATAATTTCAACGACTGTTGAGTTGAGTAAAGTTCAACATCTGTTAGCTCAGTAGCCAGGATCGTTGGCTTGGAGTGTTAGTGCCGGGGCCAGCGGAGTTCAAATGCACCAGTGCGTGATGGCCTGAACGGACCAAATGCGGCTACCTACATGTGTATATTCATATATTCATACCATATATTCACGGTGATGGTGAGTTCAAATCGCAGGGCACACCACTGAATATTCAGAGTCATAAGAGCAACGATAGTCAGTCTCCACGCATTTTATAGGTGAAGGAAAAGATAGTGAGGAAACCTGCATACCTGATTTGTAAAATATGTATATATAGTACGTAAAGTCCGCAAAACTTCACTAGGAAGTGGGACTAGGCCCTACAGTGGGACGTGCATGTGCTGATACGGATGCAGAATGTGTATTTCGAGTGGCGGCATGCACAGGTGGCGGGGCGGCGGCGGCGGCGGCGCACGCGGTCCCGTTACGTCGACTGACCTTTAGGCTCCTCGCGCCGTTAATCGCTCGGCTCGGCTTGTCCTTGACCCTGACACTTGCGCCAACACACTTGTTCCCGTGTCGCCGCGCGCTCTACTACCGACCGTTTTAATTATTCTCTCAGTCATTATGATAGCTCCACTCTCGTGGCTCTTACATTGGTAATTTACTTTCAATTACACAATAGTCGCGAATCATCAAGATTATTGTTAACAAACCATGGAAAAATATCTAGGATCATATATAGCAGTTAGGAAATCTTTACTTATAATGTTGTTCTAAGTTGTTTCGTTAATTAGGTAAAGCTAGAAGCATGGGCGTCGGCACTCAGCATGGGTATGTGTCGGCTCTCCAGCTGCAATGAGTACAACATTGGGACATCACCATAATAAAGTAATAGTCTTCTAATATATATTTTTTAAACGAATACAAAATTAGATTTTCTCCCAACTTCCCTAATTCCAGTTAAGGAGCGCAAGGTGTTATTTGGCACTCTGTCCATACCATTACCAGGTTTGAGCACCGTAAGCATTTATGGGACATTTACTGACAAATAAATATTTTTTTGCGGAAGTTACTTGGCTGCTCTTATTTTGGGACACGTATTAAGGCTACGCACAATAAAATTAAAACCCTAAAAAATTCGGCATTATTACTACATACATACATAAACTCACGCCTTTTTCCCAGAAGGGGTACCTATATTTTTTAAATATGAAATTCAACATGCGAGCGCCTATGTCCAGTAGGACTCTTCGGTTTATTTTCATGTAAAATATTTAGGGCTCCGTGGATATAAAACCTCAATCGAGTCTCCCAACTGGTGGGTCTTAAAATGAACATGGGCGAAACGAAGATCATGTCGAATTTCCATGTTGTGCCCACTCCCATCGGTGTTGGGGGCTCGACTCTTGAAGTTGTTGACGTATATATACGTCGACAAGTGGTCCGGTTAGGCAGGTCCAACTTCGAGAGAGAGGTTAATCGTCGAATCTAATTCGGTTGGGCAGCGTTCGGGAAACTACGCGACGTCTTCTCGTCCTAAATACCTCAGTGCCTAGAATCGAAAGTCTTCGATAGTTGTGTGTTGCCAGTGATGACTTACGGCACTGGCCTTATTAGGAAGCTCAAAGTCACTCAACGAGCTATGGAGAGGGCTATGGAGAGGGCTATGCTCGGGGTTTCCCTACGAGATCGACTCAGAAATGAGGAGATCCTTAGGAGAACTAAAATAACCGACATAGCCCAGCGGATTAGCATTTGAAGTGGCAATAGGCAGGGCACATAGCGCGGAGAACTGATGACCGATGGGGTCGAAAAGTGCTCGAATGGAGGCCACGTAGCGGAAAGCGCAGCGTAGGACGTCCACCCACAAGGTAGTCAGACGACCTGGTAAAGGTTGCAGAACGTCGCTGGATACAGGCCGCCTCCAACAGGTCTCTGTGGAAATCATTGGGGGAGGCCTATGTTCAGCAGTGGACTTCCTTTGGCTGGTGGATGGATATAAAATCCCTTTAAAGGCCTTTGAGCCTATATAGTACAATTCAAGTGTGTATTGATAGTCAATCACCACGCACTAAAACGGTGAAGGAAAACATCGTGAGGAAACTTGCATGCCATAGCGATTCATAAGAATTTCTATGGTATGTAAGTCTGCCAACCCGCACTAGGCCAGCGTGGTGGACTATATGGCCTAATCACTCTCAATCGTATTCTCGATTGTAGAGTAGGCCCGTGTCCTGCAGTGGGACGCCCATATACGTATACGCCCTGATACAGATTACAGAGTACAATTCAAGTACGAATCACGACAAAGAAAGCAATTTATGGCCCTGCGCAGACGACAGACTATCCGTGACGCACTTTTTAGTCTGTGAAAATAGAACCTATGCAATTATATGCAGTAACGCACACGACGCGCAAAAAGTCCGGCGCACAAAAAATCCGTGTAATTCGGGCAGACCGCACCGCGCCGCGGCGCGCCGCTTCGCACAAAAGTGTGTGAAAAAAATTGAACGTTTGCTTCAACGCGCGCTAACGCAGACGGCGCACTCTTTAGTCGGCAATCTGCATTTGCTAGGGGTGGGTGGACGAAACGCACGCGATCTATTATCATGGCGCCAGAGGTCGATGTAACTATGTTAATTCAAGAAATACAAAACAGACCAGCAATTTATGATAATTCTAAGGCAGAATATCATGATAAAAAAATAACCATGATTAATTAACCTGACCAAAATCATGATAAAATAAATAGCAACTCATCAAATATAGGAACAGACATTTTATAAAATTTGAAAAAAATTGCCGGATGTTGTTTCGGAATTGAATGTTTAGTATGGAACTGTCCCTTCAGTAATCTTTCCGAAAGTATAGGATGTACCCAAAATTCTCTATTTCTTCTTCTTTTTCTGTACTTCATGTACAAAATAATACTTCGCGATCTCTGCACGATTTCCATAACGTCTACGTCCCTCCAGCTCTGCCGACAAAATGATCGAAGATGTGCGTCGTGTGCGTTGAGTCTGTGAAAAATCCGCGACCGACTTATTGCACGCCATGCAGACTTTTTGTGCGCCGCAGGCTCGATCGCACAAAAAGTGTGCCGTCTGCGCAGGGCCTATATCGTAACTAATTTCATATTCATGGGAAGGGTGCTTTAAAGGGCTTGAAACTTTGTATTGGAATATCATTTTTTTAAGGTATAAACTTCAAATAATTTGGTGACACGGGACTTTTATGTAAAAATAAAACATCATGACAATATCTGCGTTTACGAAATGATGTAATGTTAAAAAACGCCAAACGCTGACTATAAGGACATCGGTATGTTATACCTGGGCTGGTGAAAGCTAGTGAGCCCAAAAGCGCTGCACTGTTTCGATTCTTTGTGAATTCACATAATAAAGAGCGGAGATGGAAGAGGCACATAATCTATGTTATGTAATAAGAATTTAAATATTTAATTTATTAGCTAATTGTATTTGAAGTAGGCACACGCAACCTTTAATTATAAAAACATACTCATAAGTAATATTGTACGTGGTTCGGGTTGGATGGCATTACACTGCTCTCACCATCCTGAAACTTTCTTTGTTGCTTTGAATGGCGAGACGATCTGCCTGATGGTAAGCGATACGACCGCTCATGAATAGTAGAAAATCAAAGAACACGTTGAATTACAAAGCAATGCTTGATATTCCTCTGCCTTGCTTGCTTGCTTGATATTCGACTGCCTCGGTGGCGTAGTTGTACTAAGGTACGGTTACAAAGCTGAGGTCTTGGGTTCGAATCCCGGGCTGGGCAAAGTGATATTGGATTTTTCTATCCATTATCAGTCCAGAGTCAGGAATTTGTGCCCGATATGGCGATAGGCTCGCCACCTATCACATTGTGGGACGGAACATACAAGGCGAAATGTGGGTGTCCTGGCACCTCTGCCTACCCCTTCTGGGAACAAGGCGTGAGTTTATGTATGTATGTATGTATGCTTGATATTCCGCTCGCCATCCTGAGACAAAAGATGTTAAGTCTCATTATGTCCGGTAGTTAGAGTGACTACATTACTACATTGTCCTTCAATCCGAAACACAATAGTATATTTACACTGCTGTTTGACGGTAGAAATAGACATTGAAATAAAACTATTATTTACGGATTTTATCGCGAATTTAGTTTATTTTTTTACATTTTTAACTTCCCGACGTTTCGATTACTTTACAGCTTTCATGGTCACGGGACGTAGGTAGGGTCTTAGGGTATAATATATGGTTAAGCTTCAAAAAGATTACACAGTGAATTATTTCTGTGTACTTACTTAGTTTTCGAAGACACAAACTGGCCCTAATTGAAATGTTTTCTACTATCTATCATCAGAGGAAGCAAGGCAGTCTATTATGCCTACAAAATTGGTAAAGTTGGTTTCTTAAACATAGATTCCTCCTTAGTTAGCTAAGGAGGAATTGCTCTTGCAAATGTGATTTTTGCATAATCCACATTTTAATATATAGTTTTTTTTTTTCAAAATGTATACATTTGAGCCGAAAGCATAGGATATTTTGTTCGTCTATATAGTGGTAGACAAATAAGTGTGAACAAGTCGAAAGCTCCAAGCATGTCTTTTACACATGTTTAAAATGAACTCAATACCTGTAACAGTAGAAGTACAAGATTGGTCGACGAGGAATCCAGCAATCTTTATCCTTAGCGGCGTGAGCTGTTAGTGGGAAGCTCTGCAGTGGTGGCTGGCCCCCGCGCGTCGCCGCCGCCCGCGACTACAATTTCCCCGCGCGAATTTACAATGTGTGTCGCGGGCGGGAGCCGGGGCCGCTCGCGCCGCCGCCCGCCGCGCGCCGCGCACACAGCCGCCGCCGCGCCGAGCCGAAGTGCACCGTGTCGCCGCGGCGTAGGGTCGCATTCGCCTCGCCGCCGCGCGACGTCGCCTCGGTGTGCGTGAGATTTTCTCGCCTGGAAATTCTAATGCGCCGCGCGACTGCGATAAAAAATGAGCGGCTCGGGAAACGTGAATACATTACCGAGCGAGACGGAGCTCGGCGCCGCCTCCGCCGCGACGCCCCGCGCCGCCTGCCGCCCGCCGCCGCCTCGCCTATGTATTTTACACCACTTTATATTTTGATTCCGTCTGAAAAAGGGACGGAGGCTAGCGCTATGTGCGCCTTTGCGCCTGTTCAATTATGTATCTAGGTGCGAGACGTGAATATTTTCCCTCGGGTCGGCCGCCGCCCCGCGCCCCGCTCACCTCGCCGCTCGGCCTGCACTTATACGTCGCTTGTAACTGGCCGGTGACATACTGTGCTGTCGCTAGGTTCTAGTTTTAGGTATAGTTGTATTGTGATGTGGTGGAGGTTGTAGAGGGGAGTCCGTACGTCACAACTTATTTATCTGTTTACAGATATCATTTTCTAATTAGTCTCTACAAAAAGCTTATACTCTCCGGAAAGAGTAAAAAGTGCTTCTATACCAATAATTACCTATAGTAGTTTATAAGGTAATTAGGTAATATAATTTCTTCTTCTAATGTTGTGCAAAGTATATTATATATTTTAAAAACATGGCGTTTGTCCGGCAAACGAACAATCAGGACTGATGGCAAGTGAACACTGCCGCCAATGAACATCCATAACACCTGGATCAGGGATGTGAGTTAAGGAGTACTGAGCATCCGGCAATCTCACTCAACGAACGAAACGTGACACATGGTTTTCCCTTCATGTCGATTTCCTGTGACATAGTGGTACCGTCGCGGACGAGCCTGCCGATCTATGTTTAGTAATGGCTGACAAAATCGTGACTCTAACACATCCAAGGAATGTAGACGGATGGACGTCGATTTTCTAAACTTCGTCTGGAATACTTTTAAAAACAGGCTGCAGTTGTTTAGACCGCGCTTCGTGAGGCATAAACTCTAAGCTATTGTGATATTTTTATTACTTACATTGTTATGAGAATGACTTTTGTTGCATTAGTTCATTCACATTATGATTTGGTTGGCTTAGATCTTAATATCTTAATCAGTCAATATTGTTAATCAGTGTGAAGTTACACCTTTGCTGTCGCATTTCGTTCCTCTTACCATCCTATTTTGTTCCCCCTCCTTGATATTTTAATAGTTGAAGAGGTTCATGGGCGGCAGTGATCACTTACCATCAGGTGACCTCTATAGTGGTTTGCCAGCCCAATGGAAAAAAAAACGCTTGCATTTAATATGAATCCGAATGATTATATTTAATTTATTTCTCGTATATCAGATTCGTGTGTTAATATCAAGATACTTTGAAGTATATAATTTGGCTTTAGGTATCTATTTCAAAAATGAATATTGGACGTATTTCGCCACATCTCACGGGGTGTTTTTGTCAAATTAAATCCAAATAATCTGAATGAAAACCAAATAATAGTTATTATGAGTAGCCATCAAATTGGGAATAGATACTAGCGATGTCAGATGTAAAGCGATGTTAGCGAGGCGCAGAACGTTCAGTACGCGGAAAGGAAAATTCCTTAAACGATATTATTACAGTAATGTTAATAATTGATAGAACAATGTAACAACGTTATTAGATTACACAGCGCACAGGCGGGCCGAGCAGTGCGGCCGCAGGAATGTAATCGATACGTGCCGCATTACCATGTGTGAGAGCTCCCTCCGCCGCGCTCATACTAAATTAACTCTATAAAAACATTCAAAAGTGTGACGTGTCAGCGTCGCCGGTGTGGTCAGCGCGGGTGCAGCGCGGTGCAGCGCGGTGCAGCGCGGCGCAGCGCGGCGCTAACGAGCGTGTGAGAATCTAACAGTTAATTAGTTCCGGCAGGAGGGGCGCGTTAGATAGCCGCGGACAATTAGCGGCGGCACAAAAGCGCGCGATAGACGCGCCGCGACAAAGGGTTGCCACACGTTTTTTGTGCGCACACGCGCCGCCTTCAGTTTTTCTGCGGGTTTTTACAGCGGCCCGCGCCACCTGTGCAGCCGACATCGCGCCGCGCTGCAAGGGTTGCGCAAACAAACACACACACGAGCCACACTTGATTTATCACGTTCTTTGTTGTGGGGAAGATGCGACAAATCGTATATAAGGAGTTTAATCTCTTTTTAATATTGACACACTTTTTTTAACCTTTTGTGTATTTTTTACATTTAGACATAAATGCGTTTTATTTTCAAACTGGTAACCCCACACAAGTGATTGCTGTGTGTTTTTGCAGAGGCGACGGGAGCCGACGTCGTGGCTGGTGTACCCGGAGTCGCGGCTGCAGCGGCTGCTGGCGAGCGCGTGCCCACCCCGCACCCCCCGCACCACCCTCACACACCCCACGCACCCCGCACACCCCGCACACGCACGAGCCTCAGTCATCGCAGGTGAGTACCTGGCACACAGCACGAAGCCTATATGTTCATAACAGAGATGCTTCAAATATCAGTTACAAGCTAATCACACATGTCTTCGATGACGACACAGCGAGATTACATGCCAGGTACAGGCGGTCGGGGACACAATGCGGCGCGTGGAGAGACGCGCGCGTGGCGTGCCGGCCCTGTACCATACGCATTATTGTTCACGCTCCCGATCCAAATGTACCTGCCGCCGGGTCGCGCATCCCGCACCTTATTGTGTCATTCGACCTAATAAACTGATACAATACCATAGAAAGAGCTCGCAGTGCACGTGGTTGGATGTGATGGCTCGGCGGCGGGGCGGCGCGGCTCCGGCGTGGACGAGCGCGCTCCCTTACGTGGCGACGCAAAAACTCCTCGCGCTCGGCTAATGGCGGCGATCAATCACAACAACCGGAGCACGCACCTATCACTATCATATTTCAAAATACATACATAATGCAAAAGGTTTTACGTGGAATATTACACATGCACGCGCTCGACGCGAGCTGCAGATAGCGACGGCGCACGAGATGAATGGCGCGATAACTGGCGATGCACGCCGCCTGGAACCGAACCCACGGGCCCTCCTCGCTGCTCCCAATACACACTGCACACCTCTCCATCGACCTCACCACACCACCTCTAGAACAACGCCGAAAATTCATCCGTCGTATTTCACATGGGTACATCCTTAATACATAATTACCGACGATGATTTATACAAATATATATATATAGCCAACGTCGTCTTGTAACCACGTCGAGACCACAGTTTGGAGAGTGTGAACACTATAGAATTGAACAAGATTGTCAAAAATCTACGAGCACTCGACATTTAGGCAGACGTGAAATCTGACGCGAAACAGCCACCCCCGCTCATGAACATTAGCAACGCGAGGGGCACAGGTAGTTCCGTTACCCATCGCATTGTTACCATAACAGCCACGTATTACTCGAAACGGGGTTTTATAATAATAGTAATGTGGAATAACAAAATCTGACCTATACTAGGCGATACGTAAGTAAGTAATATCCACTAGTAGATGCGAAATCTGCGTTGGAGTCTTGCACGAGAGGACTTAATCAATTTGTTCTGAGTTTGTTTATTGGCATATTAAAATATTAGTTGAAATGAGTGATGGTTCACAAATGACGCGTGAATCACAACGGTCGGCGGTCGGTCGTTGGGGGTCGTTCTCGATGCCGAGTAGCCCCGAGTCACCCCGAGCCTGGCCGAGCCTGGCCGAGCCGCCCGCACCTACACGCACTCGATGCCATCTCGCATCTGACAGTAACGCACGTACACGGACATACGAGTCGCACGCGCGGAATAACCACCCGGTGAGCGCACCTCCACACTACACACTGTCCATGAGTTTTAAGCAAAAACAAAAGTTTATAAGACAAATAATTATTCATTTTTTATATGATAATATAATAAAATAGTAACAATAAAATACGAAATTACATAAAATACAAATATGGTTACGTATACATATGGTTGTAAACCCGGTTCGATCCAGATAACGTTTATTAAATTGCAACAGGCACCTTTACGTCGAACTATTTAACTGCGTTCTTAAATTTCTGGTATATTAATGCTATTAGCGTATACTTTGAAATTAATTGTTTCAGTAGGGAAGATGGCTTGAAGCTTGCACAAGCATGGGATCTTATTGTACACTTAATTAAATCGGAACCCAAAAGACCAACTGCCAGACCTCAAGACACAGTGAGCTCCTTCTGCGTGGATCGGAACACCAAAACAGATTAGTTATTTAAATTAACTTTTTAATTTAATAATTCAAAATTAAGGGTAGTTAAATTGTAACAGTCACTGAGCGGATGACTAATACCTCAGTCCGCCCCGTGACTACGAAAGTTGTAAAGTGATCGAAACGTCGGGAATTCAAAAAATGTAAAATTAAACTAAATCCGCGATAAAATCCGTAAATAATAGTCTTATTTCAATTAATTGTTTTTTTTTTTTTTTTTTTTTATTGAAAATTTTTTACATGATCCACCAACAGATGATACAATAATTAACTACAGTATACAGTGATTTACAGAACAAATTGTATTGTTCACCTAGTTAAAGGTGGACCCATCTACATTAAACAACTAAAAAGCAGACAATAAAAAGAATGACAAATCAAATAAATAGTGCAGGTGCAGTGAGGTTACATTTTTTCTCATTGAATTATTTTACAGTCAATTGTATATTGTGTTAGGGGAAAGTATTAATGTGAAAAATAATTTAATACGCATTAACATAACAAAAACAATGTTGTTGACAATTAACAACTGTAACATCGATAGGATACGAAGTATTATTTGATACAACTATGTACTTACACCAGTGATCAGTGCTAGATAGAGACTATGTAGAACCTAGTTGGAACGACAGTGCCAAAGTACGTCTTTCGTTTTACAACTGACATATCTCTTGATTATAATCTCTTGATTAACCCTTTTAAATACAAGTAAGTCATTAAAATAGACCGGCAAAATAAATGATTTTTTACATAATTCTCTACGGAAGATGTTGTATTTGTGATTGCATGGAATACTTTCAGTATTGTGTAGATGAGCAGCGTCGCTTCCAGGCGTGCGACATCGGTGCTGGCGAGAGTTTCGGTTATGCTATAAATCTGCATGCGCGGGCCAGGTGCGTGGGCGGCAGATGTGGCGACACAATGCCACCTCGCCACGCGCCGCTCCCCCGCACATTACACTATCCACGCGCGATCATATTCAGCTCAATTCTGCTATTGTTTACCTCATATCTACTTTACGCCAACAGTATTTTTATGAAAACACCTTTCAAACATTTAATATGTTCTCAAATAGGAGTTATAAGTGCGCGGTTGCCAACATGTTCACGGAGGTCGCGGGTTCGAATTCCCGGACACACCTCTGACTTTTCGGAGTCATATGTGTATTGATAGTTAATCACCACACACGAAAACAATGAAGGAAAACATCGTGAGAAACGAAGTAGGGGTAATAGTCGGCTTTTGCTGAAAGGGGTAGCCGCTATTGGAATGTCACCAACTCACAGAAAACGTGACGCCACGGCCGCCTTGCCGTGCTTGTTGAGTGAGACTGTTTTTATTGCTGGTGAGTGATCACTGCCACCCGTGAACATCCACCACGCTTGGATCATGGATGTGTTGCCCCCACCCATCAAATTGGAGAGGAAGTATACCTAAATGAGAATGCTATATTGTTCTGAAGGAGTATTTCATTGCCGTTATAAGAGCTACGAATACCCCTGGAGTTTTACTGGCAGGAATACGATTATATTGCAATAAACTTATTATTTCAAATGTTATCATAAATTGAACGACGCGCATTAATGATGTTGTGCTGCATAATTATAATAATGAATATTTGGTTATTATGGAGTCGCATTTTATTTTCTTGTCATATAAGTGTCCAACAACTCTACCATAGAGTCAAATGTTAAGTGGTGACTTAGAAAATATGTATTTATCGTGATGAAAAATAATAGAGTTCCTCTCATTGCGTCTGAAGTATTTTATGCCGTCGGAAACTTTAGTTGCCTTTTGGCAAAATAAGTTATACCAATTAGCTTTATAAATCTTTGAAATATAATTATTTGTTATCGGTTTTATTGCGGATTTGGCTTAAATTGATTTTTTTTTTCTTTCGCGACGTTTTGTTTTGTCTGACTGATCACGAAAGCTGCAAGCTAATAGAATCGAAACTTATTATCACGAGAGCTGTTCACTCCTTACCAAAATTAGGCATGATTGAGTTTGTCGACTTTCGGTTCGGCGAGGTGATGACTAGAAGCCTTCCTGAAGCGTAATAATCTTCAGCTTTCCCTCGTTTAGATTCTATAAAAGCCCCATTTTACTCCATGGAAATTGTGTGACGAATTAGTGGCAATATTCGGTTACCATTGAATGGATCCCTTGCTCGATGGTTATGATATATTATAGGTACTAAAAAACTAATTGAAGTGCATTTATAACGTCATATAACTATTACCTTTCAAAAGTATTTTCATCGTTTAAGAATGAAGACGTCATAATTAAATGAAACGAATTGACAAAACAACACAACAACATACAGTAATCCTAGAGACACGTAAGAGTTGTAAGTTGTTTATGCAGGGTTGGTATTATTATAGTCTATATGAGAACATGTGCATTGTGTATTATTGCTGACCAAGACCCGCCCTAGGGGCCGTCTCCGCGGCGCTGGAGTGTCTCGTGAGAGCTCGCGGTCGCTGGAGAGGAGCTGCGACGCTGCGGTGTGATGTCGCCTCGAGTGCGTATTAATTTGGCGCGAATGTTGGCGAAAGGTTCAAGTTCAGTTCGTCTGCGAGAGCGAACAGCGCGAGTCGTTGACCTCCTCTCACCGTATCACTTACCTACCCTACTCGCACTCGCACACGCACTCTTCTACACTACTGCTAGTGACGACGCGCCTGATAACGCTCCTCGCGCGATCCGTTCGCAACGCGAAGCTTCCCGTGTTCGACAAATGCGAAACCACTCGAAATGTTGCCAAACCTCATTCGGACTGTTGACAAAAACTGTAACAGCCGACGACATGAATGAACCGGCCGTCGAGAGTTTTTGCGAGAGCCGAGCGTTGCATGCGTGCAGTGCGGCGCGAGGGCGCGGGACGGGGGCGGGGGCGCGAGGGGGCGCTGAAAACCTACCGAACCGCGCGTATGTAAAGCGGTCGCTGAAGAAAATCCATAACGGCACGCGGAAAACCCTTTTAATATACGGCACGTAAATAAGCGCGGGGCTCGCGCGCGGGGCCGCGGGCGGAGGCGGCGGGCGGGGGCGCGCGGGCGGGGGCGGGCGGCGCGTCGCCATTGGCCGGCCCCCGCCCCGCCCCCGCCCGCGCGCAAAAAAAACCTTCGGAAAAAAGCGGCGCTCGCACGGCAGTGTCTCACGGACGCGCTCAGTGGGCGGACGCTCGCACCGGAGAGACGGCGCGACCCACGATCGGCGGCCGCGGCCGCGCCATGCCCGCGCTGGCTCTGCGCGACCAGCCGCTCGACTGCTCCATGCGCCTGCGCGAGTTGCCCGCCTGGCCGCCGCCGCTCCAGCAGCACCACCAGCGCGACCACCACCGCCACGGTCAGTAGCGCGCCGCACCAGCGTCGCCGGCGCAGCGGGCGCCCGCGCCGCCGCTCTGCCACAGTGCACAGTTTCGCGAGTGCGTCAGCTCGTAGGCGCATTTGCAGCGCGCTCGCGAACACCGATAGTCCAGTGAATCACCGTCATTATGACCGCGTAACGAAACTCTCGCCGCGTAATTAGAAGCCGCCAGTGATTTACGAGCCGAATTGCTCATTTGCATGTAGCGTAATTAATTCTTACACGGTATAATTTAATTTTGAATAATGCGAGTATATTTTAATTGAAGAACGGTACGCACCGGCGGTCACGCGACGCCGCCGAGTGCATCGCGGTGGCTCGTCGGCACTCGGCGCCACCGCCTCCGTCGATACACTGACTGATCGGGGAGCCGTGCTCGTCAGCTTCGTACCAAACGCATTGTAGTGTCGTGTGGAGCGCAGTTCAGAGTTCAGTGTTTACACGAATGTCACACATACTGACCGCTCCATCGGCGGGAGCGGGCGAGCGCGAATTAACCGACGGCTAGTGGCGGGCGAGTTGTGTGTTGAGCGGTGACTGGAGGATGAAAGGTATTGTCTCTCACACTATTCATAAATCAACGGGCGACACCATCGTTCCAACTCCTCTTATATCCTTAAACTCTACGACGGCCGATGGGAGCTTTGGTTGGTCGTCATTCAATACGAGTAAAACAATTTAATTCTAAAGCAGAGTTTGCTTTATTCGATGAGTTTATTGGCACATTGACAATGAGGTGTAATGGTCAACTTTAAATATTTCATATTGTGTGGTGTTTTGGTTCCCTCCACTTGCAATGCGGTGGCAGAGTCGGAGTGGGCCGGTGTCGGTGTCGGCAGGTGGAGGCTCGGTACTGATCGCCGCGCACTCGCATCAGGTGCCGTCTTATCGTGCCGACATAAATACATCATCATACACTTATTTCTGTTTGTGAACTTACTTTATTGGCACTTCTACTTTGATAATTTACAACCGCGAATTATAGTAATTTGTTCACAATATTAATCTGATTTGTATGGTTATTGTCATTAATAAAATTAAAGGGTAGAGCCCCAAGGTAGAGTCTTGTTACGTGCAATAGAATCTTTCTAATTATTTCTATGGTTTGGAGACGGATGATGCAAAAGGCTAACGTGGTGGACTTTGATCCTAGAATTTTAGGCATAGCTAAGTACATGAGCTGTAATATTTATGTATTGATTTTATAACATCTTAATTCCGTAATGTTATCCATAGCACAGCGCGACCGAAGTGCTTAAGTGACAGTTTTACTGTCGTGTTTAGGTTATAATGTTTACTAACGGAATGGTTATTCTTTAGCTGGTGGTAGGATATTTGTTGTGTGGACAGCGACCATCGTACATGACGGTTACAGTGCGCCACGTAAGTTTGGCGCGTTTGGGGTAAAAGCTGTATATAGAATGATGTTCACGCAGGAAAGTGCAATCGAGCCAACAACCGAGAAAACCCGTCTCTCGCTGGCTGATACTTGGTGAACATTGTACGTTATGTTATGTTTAAGGGCATCGTAGGCATTGGTGGGCAAGTGTGACAACAACATTGAAACACTACACGCTACTCGTACGAGCTGCTGTTATTCTGCCACATTCGAAATGATTCCCTTCAATTTTTGTAGTCTTTTCTAATAATCTTCTTTCTTGTGTGTTACAAGATCATAGTTTCATATGATGAGCGCATGATGTAAAGCCCGTGTGTTGTAGTACGAGCATTATTAAGGATAGAGGCGGTGTCGGTGACATGTGGAGGGAGTGCGATGTCAATAAACAGTGTCGCGCGAGTAATTCTTTGGTAATCCGCGGCGTGAGTTACGCGAGGGTCAGGTGCGCGGCCGGCAAGGGTTGCCGTTTCCTCCCCGCCTCCTCCCGCGCCCTCCGCAAACAATATTAACTTTCTTTATGCGGCCTTTTGTCACTCCGCCCGCACTCGCCTGCAAAATGATTCCTTTCACGTGCCTCCCACGCACTCCACCTTTATTGTAGCCTCGAGGATTTAATTTGTTCTGAGCGGTCCCGGCCGAGCCCGTGCCGCCCTCTCTTGCCGCTTCTCAATTTACGTCATGTTCGCATTACATGCGGCGCGGTTTCCACTTTCATGAGAATCGCACAAATAGTCCGGCGACGCATGCAGTAATTGCTTAAGTAACTTTTTGCGCGTAGTGTTTCATTAAGATCAATTTAAAGACAATTCCGCGTCAACGAGCCACACGGGAGAACAAATCATCGCGCGGCGCCGCACCGATCATTATCCGAAGCACTGACAATACATGCTCGCAGTTCCGACACCCCCGCACCCCGCACCCCGCACCACGCACCCAGCGGCACTCACGCTCTCCTCTAGTACTGTTGTATGATTTGGGCAGGTAATAGTGGCTAATAATGTGATCTAAGTAAGCGAATTAGGAGTGATGGAGTCACGCGTTGTTTGCGTCGGTAATGGCGTTATGGCGCTGATGTGTCGGCGTCATTACCGGCGGCCGGCGGGTCGGGCCGGCGCCCGCGCCACCACGCGCTCGCTATCGATCTGTTCTCTGATTAAGTTTTCTTGTCAAACACGCGACGGACATTAACAATATGTATTAACATAATAATGTTATCTGATGGCCTTTTTAATATACAATACCTGTTTAGATCCGTCACGATAACGACTTGTCCGAACGAGCGCTCGATTTAGCGTCCAAATCGGTTTATCGTGTTTACACAAATATATTAAAGTTTGTAGATAAACACTGAACACTGAGCCTGAGTCACCGGCGCGCCGACGCAGGCGCATCGCGCACGCGCCGTCGCTGCCATGAACCCAGGGGACCACTGTATCACAAGGGGCAGAGTGTGCACTGTGCACGGACAACACGATCTCGTACAATTAGCTACACGATTATGCTCACTGATATGTGTAGGCAGATAACTCACGGCCAACAAGCGAATGTTCATTACTTTCCTTGATGCTAAAACTAAGGAGAAAGAGGAAAAGGCATGAAAAAATATTTTAATATCAACTTCCTTATGATAATAATTTTTTGAATACATAATGACTGATATGGATTAGGATACGATGGTGCAGATAGTGAGAGTTTGTTTCGGCTGGCGTCCACTGCACATACTTAGCAGATCTCGTCTAATTTCGCACGAGCACATTGATTCACACCGAACATACATATTATGAGTGAACAATCAAGTCACACGTATAGCGCCTGTTTAGAAAATTAAACAATACTCTTTAAAAAAACCTAATAATTACTGTTGCTTAATTATAATTTCCTAGGCTTGTTGGTTTAAAAATATGTAACACAATAGAAACTGAATACCTGCCCTTATCCCGCACATATGTGGGTATGATGAAAAATCATTTTAAACGGTATTCAAAAAAATGCAATCAAGTGTACCGCGTTGCGTCGGCCAGAATAATTCAATTCTTCAACATATTTTTGTATTTCTATGAACGCCGAGACGAGATTGCGGTTTGAGATGATAGAGATAGAGATTTAAGATATTAATTTTTAATATATTCGAATATAATGCAAAAAATTATCATTAACCTAATTTCGATTGGTAATTTATGACGGAGAAGTGTGACGTCATTAAAAACACTTTGCTTTTAAAGGTTTAACAGCAACTATGTGTAGTTAATAAAAAAAAATTACATATTGTATTGAAAGTTGAATAAACAAGTTCATTTTGTTAGCAGTTAGTTTGAAACTGATTTGTGGACGATCACGTGACAGGATCATAACAACTTAATTACAAGTATTGAGCAATACAAGTACACCAAACTCCGAACGGGCTTCAACACTGAACCTGCGTTTCTTACTAAACAATAGAAATGCAAATATGTAATGCTCTGTAAATGTATTTCACATCCTTCGCGTTGTTAAAGCGGAAGTTATTATACTTTGTGCAACTCATAGTTTTAAAACGGAAAATAAAAATACTGCATAGTTTTACAGCCTCCGTGGCGCAGTTAGCTACACGCCGGCTGTGAAAGGAGAGGCCTCGGACTCGAACCCCGCACCGCAACAAATATTTGTGTGAACCACAGGTATTCGTTTCGAGTCTGGGTGTCTGTGAGACGGAAAAGTCTTTCGTAGTTCCTGATACCCGCGACACAAGACTCGACCTTAGTGTGGGGTCATGAATATGTATGTGACTGTTGGTGTATTTATTTATTTACATGAGCTAACAGATGCTGGCCCGGCTCCGATTTGAAACTGGCATTTAGAACATCATATAGGTCTTTTAAACTATTTCATGTCATCGCCTAACAACAAGCTAAATCATGAAGTCGATTCTATAATTCTAACATCAAATAACCCATATTAAAATCAAGTGGTTCACAAAATAAGTCATGGATATAATTGCTATTTATTTTGGCAATTTAGCATGCTCGTATTATTTGAGAATAATTAAGTTATGATTGCACTAGCACACAATTCACACACAAATGTGAATTCCTCCACAGCTGGTGTTGGCAATGGAGTATATACGCTGGACTGTTGAACATTACCACCGACATGTTTATCGTATTTGCAATGTACATATATGAGAAGTATGTTGGTAATAGTCATGATAACAGCAGTTTTCTGTTTCGTTTACTAAAACGCTGAAACAAGTGATAATTATAGTTTATTGTATTTACATAAGCCCATAAATGTGCCACTATTCGGCTCGGACCCTCGTGCCATTGAATTCTATTCATCAGATCCCCACGTCATATAGATATCATATCATCATAAAACATTAACTACCTTTTTGGTTAACGAACGCGCCGCGAATGAAGGGTTGTCGCGTTGTTTGTAAATTGATTGCCGTTTTTTTTTTGTATCTGACCCCAAACAATTCTCATATGCTGCAGCGCGTCGGTGCAACACCACATAATATTTTTACAACGCGACGTCAAACTGCACGCTCACAGAAATATTAGTCTGATTTATTAATTGATGTCATGTACCTGGTAACAATGGTGTAGAGATTAGAGACATTATTCTGTAACGGAATATTATGTCCAGAATATAATAAGATGTCTCGCGCAACAGAGGGGTGAGGTCCCTCTTTATGCTGGTATGGCAAACAGATTAAAATACACCTGATGCAGTGCAGGCTAAGTTGAGATGTGAATAGAGCGTTACGACGGAGTTTTGGCCGTCGGTTTACGGTGGTCGTCGGCCGGGCGAATACTAATCCACCACCAACAAATAAAAAGATATCCAACAAAATTAACTGAGTTTTGTCTAATTCGCGATAACATACACTTGTGTATGATACACTTATATTAAGATGATGACAATATTACGAGTAGACCAAATATAATCATTTTAAATGGACATGCAACAGTAGGTATATTAGACAGTGTCGGTGGAAAGTTAGTTAACAAGCCGACGCGACAGTGGAACAAGAGAAGGCAGGTTCAGTCCCCGAACCGAGATTATTCTTGTGTGATCCATGAATGTTTGTTTCGGCTCTGGGGATTTTCGAACGACGTCTAGACGTAGTTCTTAATATCAACGGTTTGTATTTTATCGTATGGTCAGGACTCAGCCCCGTGTATGTGTGTTAGTGTGTCTCGAGTGTATATATTTTGAAGTTTGAAGTGAACAAAATAATCATGACACGAAACCCATAAATATAATTATTTTAACTCGGCCTAAAGGCTAAGGATATCCAATCATTAGTATTTGAGTAAAACGGAATGGAACAAGTCCTACACGGATGAAAGTTAAGTAATTAAAAAATATTTCGTTGATATATTTAGCCAGCGACTATGATAGTCCGACAATTAGTTCAATTAATTTGTCGGGAGACGTATAATTTTCTGTAATTACAAATATTTCCATTATTGATAGATATCAAGATATCTAGTAACATCAGGAGTGTCATTTTGACAGCGAGAGGTTAAACACGCGTTTTGTTTGTTCTCTTTAAAAAAATATATATTTTCTATTACTTTGTACCATTTAATTAATTATTTTTATATGTAGTGTTATTACTTAATTGTGTGTAATATTAGTAGTAAATTTGTTTAGTTTTTATTTCTTTAGTTAAGAGTGTTGTGTTTGTGAGTGTATTTGTTTCTACCCTCAAATGGATCTGGACGACGATATTCCCCCAGATGGGGGAGGCGGTAACTCTAATATAGTTGAAAGCTCTTCTCTTTTGGGTTTACATAAAAAGGCCATAAAACGACCATTGGAGTCGCCCATAGATAATCCTAAAAAAAATAAATCTCCGGCAGAATCTATTCAGGACATCTATACTTGCCCGGACTTTGATAAAAAAAACATGTATTTCTCTTCTGATAAGGGACCATTCGTGGTTCATTTAACATCAGAGAACGGTAACCCCATTCAGGCGCTCAAAATTGCGAAAATTTTGTTTAAACTGGAAGTGCCCAACATTGTTCCTGGTAGCATAAAACCACTTGGTCGCAATAAAATTACAATTGAATTCAATACTGCGGATTCAGCAAATAACTTTATAAACTCCAATGTAATTACTGAAAACAAACTTATTGCCTCTATACCACGATACCAACTTTGCAGAATGGGTGTGGTCAGGCATGTCCCCACTGACTGGTCCCTTGAGGAATTCGTCTCAGGCATCCAGTCCCATCAGACCTATGGTGAGATACTAAAAGCCAGACGCCTCAATAGAAAATCAATTATAAATGGTGTTACGGAGTGGACTCCATCCACCACAGTGGTTCTAACCTTTCGGGGCAATCTCCTTCCTGAGAGAATTTACTGCTTTAACACGTCTATGCCTGTCTCTTTGTACCAACTTCCCACCATACAATGTCGTCAATGCTGCCGCTTTGGTCACGTAGCATCCCAATGCAGGTCACAACCTCGTTGCTACCGCTGCGCCCAACCCCACCCAGGATCTACCTGCCAGGCCTCTATTAATAATTCCACATGTTTATTATGCTCTGGGGCTCATATGGCCACTTACCCCAACTGCCCAGAACATTCCCGCCAAAAGGCTATAAAGTCTGTGATGTCAGAAGAGAATATTTCTTTCTCGGAAGCATCTCGTAGATTCCGTCCTGTTAAAAAATCTTTTGCCGACATTGCCAAATCCTCTAATATACTCCCTCCCAAATCTACTGCATCTCTATCTCTGCCTTCTCCACCTCCCAACATTCAAAGGAAAAAAACCTTTTTTATCGAACGTCGCGCTAACACAAGCCAACCTAAAGGCTATGACATGAAAGCGCATAGTAATATCACATCTACCCCTTCGTCTTCTACACCCAACGGTTGTGCCATCCCCCCCAAAGTCCCATCCAATACAACCCAACCTGAAACCTCTTGCTCTTCCCCTTCTCCAAATGAGAACCTAATCGAATTACTCCTGTCTGCTCTCCTAAACATCGCGTTTAAGTTCAGTGATGCCCTTCCCCCTAATATTTTCTATCTTTTGGAACAGCTTTTTACTCACTTTAAAATACAATATGGCTCTCAACCTTCTCCAATGGAACTGTAGGAGTATCCGCTCCAAAAAACATGACATTATTCATCTCATTAATCAGTACAACCCCCTCGTTTTTGCTGTCTCTGAGACGTGGTTGAAACCGGGTTTACCTTTTAGGTTATCCGGATATTCCTGTCTGAGGGATGACAGAGACGATGGACGGGCTGGATGTGCTATCCTCATCAAAAGATCTGTGAACTTCTCCCAAATTTCCCTCCTACCTCATAATTCCTCATTCCAAATGGTCGCTGTAAGAGCCCTTAATGTAACCTTTGTCTCGATCTATATCCCCCATCCAGACATCCATATAATCAATGAGATCCATAGACATCTAAATTATATTCCTTCCCCCCTAATTATTATGGGTGACCTTAATCTTCACCACTCTCTGTGGGGATCTCCCTTCAATGATTCCTTATCATCATCCTTCCTTGACCTAATTGACGACCTAAATATTTGTGTTTTAAACGATGGCTCAGCCACAAGAAGAGTTTCTCCTACCCACAGTCCTAGTGCAGTTGACCTCACCCTTGTATCTTCCGGATTGTCTTCGTCCTTTTCTTGGTCAATCCTTTCTCTCTCTTATGGCAGCGACCACTACCCTATAGTATCCACATGGCATACTTCTATTCCCCCAACCCCAAAACCTGCTCCCCTTCTAAAATACAGACTTTCCAAAGCAGACTGGGATAGCTACAGACATAAACTTGATAGTTTACTTTCTGCTATTGAACCTGTATCATGCACCAATTTCCTTTCAATATGCAATTCCTTTTCTAGTGCTTTACTGTCGGCTGCAGATTCTTGTATCCCCCTCAAAAACTCTTCGTCTGGTAAGATATCGTCGCCCCCATGGTGGGACTCTGAATGTTCAGAGATTATAAGACTCCGCAACTCTGCTGAGTTATGTTTTGCGTCAGACATGTCTCTCCAGAACTTTATATCCCTTAAAAAGATTACTGCGAAATCTAAAAGATTTTTGGCCAAAAAGAAAGCTGAAGGCTGGTCTAGATTTTGTGAATCGCTTTCCCCTCGTTCTCCGTCTTCTTTGGTTTGGAGAAAAATTAAAAATTTTCGTGGTTCCGTAGGCGATGCCTTGAGTGCATCATCAAATAATACCGATCTCTGGCTTCATGATTTCATTAACAATATAGCTCCTCCTTTTGCCCCTTCTGCGGACTGCTTTCCTACTCTTCTGTCCTCTGTTTCTTCCGATCCTCTTAATGATCAATTCACTTTTGATGAACTCTGTTTCACCCTAGAGAAGCTTCAGGACTCAGCGCCTGGCATTGATGGCATCCCTTACTCTTTCATTACTAGATCTTCTAAATCTTCTAAAATTTTCTTCCTTAGTATAATAAACCATATTTATCTTTATAGTTCATTGCCAGATTGTTGGAAAACACAAATTATTTTACCAATTTTCAAACACGGTAAAGATCCTAATCTCGCGTCTTCCTACAGACCCATTGCCCTTTCTACAACCTTATGTAAAATTTTAGAACATCTAGTTAAAAATAGATTGGAGTGGATCCTTGAGAGCAGAGGGCTTTTAGCCGATTCTCAATATGGTTTTAGACGGGGCAAGAGCACTATGGATAACTTGAGCATTCTTACTACGGATATCCGCTTAGCATTTTCTTGCGAAGAAAGCACTATTGGAGTATTTCTTGACATAAGCTCTGCTTATGATAATGTTCATCTCCCCCTGCTCAGGCAGAAACTACTGCAGCTGAGTATCCCGCCGAGGATGATAAACATTGTATTTAACCTTTTCGTAGGGCGCTCGGTCATTTTTAGTGTCAATGGTTCCATCAAAAATTCAAGAATTGTATGGAAGGGCCTTCCTCAAGGCTCTGTTTTAAGTCCAATCCTTTACAATGTGTACACTGCTGACCTAGATAAATCAGTGATCCCTTTAGTGAATATTTTACAATTTGCCGATGATATAGTTTTGTATACCTCTTCCAAATCGCTTATGGATTGCGCAAATAGACTAAATACTGCGCTACTTCACCTCAACCAGTGGCTTCAAGATCATTGGCTTTCTCTCTCCATACCAAAATGTAAAGCTGTGGTCTTTTCCCGCAAAAGATCCATACCCCCTATATCACTTTCAGTTAATTACCAACCTATTGGCTTTCATAATGAAGTTAAATTTCTAGGAGTGATTTTAGATTCCAAACTGACTGGCGTCCCACATTTAAGATCCGTAACTGAGAAGTGTGAGAAGGGTATTAATGTTTTGAGAGCCGTTGCTGGTGTTCGTTGGGGATCTCACCCCTACAACCAAAAACTATTATATAACGCTATTATACGTAGCCATTTTGACTACGGCTCATTCTTACTAGAGCCATGTAATAAACTGGCTCTTCGTACAATAGATCAACTACAAGCCAGATCCCTGCGTATAATATGTGGCGCGATGAAATCTTCTCCCATAAATGCCCTCCAGGTAGAATGTTTGGAACCCCCTCTTTATCTTCGTCGGCAATTTCTCTGCGATCGCTATCTTTGTAAAACCCTCCAGTTATCATCCCATCCTTTACATGACAAATTAAATTCACTTTCTCAATTGATCCATAATTCCAGGTACTGGTTTAACAAGTCTGCTCCTCTCTTTATTAACAGCTATCAAAAATTCTCATCCTTCAGGCTTTTCCGCACACCTTGCCATTTTCCCTACACCTTCCCATTCGAAACATTGCTCTTTAAGCCCCAAATAATTCTCAACTTTGGCGTACAAAAAAATGACACAAATGCTAATACCCAATTTAATAGAATTCTTGCTGAAAATTGGGAAGGCTGGCTTCCCTTATTTACGGATGCTTCTAAATTTTCTGCAGATGAATTCGTAGGTGCTGCTGCATGGATTCCAAAATTAAGTGTTATTCTTAACTATAAATGCCCTCCTGCTACCTCTATTTTTACCGGTGAGGCAATAGCTGTCTTAGAAGCAATTATGTTTGTTCTCTCTCACCGCATAAATAAATCCATAATTTTTTCAGACTCCTCCAGTCTCCTCCATGATATTCTTAAGTCCCCCTTTAACAAAACATCTTTTTACCTCACATTAAAAATAAAAGACGCTCTACGACTATGCCATACTTCTGGTATTCAAACGGTGCTAGCATGGATTCCTAGTCATTCTGGCATATCCCATAATGAGTTTGTAGACCAATGTGCGCGTAATGCCATCTCTTCGGGAAGGTTAACTTACAAAGAGTGTTATCCCCGAGACCTTCTATATTACACCAAATTAAATCTCATGACGGCTTGGGACGAAAGTTGGCAGTCTACTAGATATGTTAAAGGCATTCGTTATGGTTCAATTCAACCCTACATACCAAAGAAGCCCTGGTTTTTCATTTTCAAGAAGATTAATAAAAAAGTTACATCGACAATCATTCGTATGCGATTAGGCCATGTGTGTACCCCAGTATTTCTAGCCAAGTTACGTATTCGCGATCATTCTCTGTGTGAATGTGGTGTTGAAGATGGTACCTTGGAACACATGTTACTGGAATGCCCCAGAGTACTATTTCCTTTGTACGAAATTCTCCCACCTGGTATCCCCCGCCCGGTTAACTTAACTTTTATGTTAACATGTGTTTTTTCTCATTTCATATATAGTTTGTGTAAATTTATAAAACTCAATAACATGTATTTATAAATCCTTTTCCTTCTTTTCCTAGATTTCATAATATATAATATAGGTGTGGTCCGCTGTATGTTTACATGCTTCTATGGTCAACTTCTTAACTTGTTAACACTTCTTCTCCCACACTGCTCATGGCAGTCTTATAATACTAGCACTAACCTAACTAATATCATAATTATATGGTCAGAGCCTTTTTTAAAATTTCGTATCTGTTATGCTACCCGTCATCAATTATGAATTTAACCTCTCTACCTGTATCAAAAATAATCTTTACTACAAAACAAACAAACAACTTGACATTGGCAAAATCTCCAATTCCACGGGGGAGCCATTTATCATTTAAAGAAAGAAGAAGAAGAAGAAGTAACATCACGATTTTACTCGACCAGGTAAATAATCTTAACATTGTTTATTCATGTCGCATTTTACAATAACTTATAAATCATCAATTAGCGTTATCTCGGCCTCGGAATCTTCAGCCGGGAAAAATCAGCTAAGGATACCCTCAGCGATACAACTTAACACTTTAATTAATAAACGGTTAAAATAAATTGTAGCGTTAAGAAATTACTTCCATTGAAATAATCCCGAGCCTACTTATCGCCAAGTTAATAACTGATCAGAAATTCTTTAATAAGATTATTTGCAAGTCTTGGTTAATTGTAGTTTAAACTTGGCAAATGGTAGTTTTTCGAATGATCATTGTAGAAGTTAACATTTATAACCATCGTGTTTTACATAAATAACCTCGTTCTTGTCGTGGCTGCATAAGCTTTATACACAGGGTGATATTGACACTGGGTATTTAATTGGAACCACATGTTCCTGATACCCAGGTAATATTGAATCAAGTTCGAAATCAATTTGCGCGGTAAATATGTCGAAATACACGATTTTCACGAGGCGTTATTAACCATATTTAAAGCGCGAGTCATTTTACCGCTCAGATAAGTTCCAGCATCGAACCGGAGTTCAGTTAAACGCTATAAATACTGTAAACACGTACTACGAATCTATGGAATCAGTCGCCAGCGGCAGCATTTCCGGACAAATACGACCTAGCGACATTTAAAAAACGAACGCACACTCATCTTAAAGGCCCGCAACGCATCTCCATGCCCTGTGGTGTTGTAGATGTCCATGGGCGGCGGTGTTCACTTACCATCAGGTGAACCGCATGCTCGTTTGCTCGATCTAACATTAAAAACATAAATCACGATTTTTGATAAAATAATCATATCGGATTTCAAATTTTGTTCAATGTCACTGCGTTTATGAGAAACATGTTAAAAATAAAATCAAATACAATATCACCCTGTGTGATTTGGAATGTATCCAGGGTTTGATGCTGTCGCGCATAATAATTTAAATTGCATTCTGGAATTAGATGTCCAAAGAACCAAAAAATCTGTCACTGTCGTGCTTATTATTCTTACACTATGTTAGACGTGGTCTCGACGCTCTCATCGTTTCTCTATCCATATCATCGGTACAAGCGTAACAGTGTCCTAAGGGTTGGATGTCTCACACTATGCTCAATATAGGGTCTCATTTTTCTAATGGTGACACTAGCAACGACAATGTCCACAACAATTTTACAAAGTTTTCCAAGTAAAGTGTAGTATTGTATTTTAGATTGTTGAATTATATGTGCATAATATGTATTCCATAATCATTAATTGTTGAGCACGGTACTCTAACAGTAAAGAGATGACTACTAAAATGTACCTATTTCTTTACGAATTACAGCTATCAAACAAATTATCATATTTGAATTTTAATGTCGCAGTACACATCGTCTGTCCGAGCAATTATCAGCATTTCACGGTTGAATCCTCTTCTATCGTATTATTACATTCCTTCGGTCATTCGTTATAATTTAATTTTATTCGCTATGAAGTATCATTTTATTGTTGTTTACCATCGGGTATGCACTTGTGTCATCGTCACGCGTTTATATTCATGGAGGTTGGTTATATTTCGCAAGTTAATTTATCACATGATATGGATATATGCTTATGGAATACTAAGCAGTGAGTGTCGCGGCCTCGACACCGGCCATAACTCGCCAGCACCTGCTGCGCATATCAAGCTGCACCGCACCAATCCCAAATATCACAATAGCCGTGTGCAAGGGCACCAGGCGCCGTGCACGCCTCATCTCACACCGAAAGGACGATCTGCTACCTTTCCAAGCATTCTTGCATTGTGCTACTTTTCACCAATTAATACAATCTACAGTACAACACCCAGACCCGAAATAACAGCAATTTCTGTAGGCCGTACATCTCGGACCGATGCGACGACCTGAACAATGTTCCGCCTACCAACTCTGCTACAGAGTCTGTAACCGACGCGACGGTCAATTGATGTGAAGCATTTTAATATTTAAAGCGTCTAGGGAATTGTAGTTATTAACCTATTTGAGAGGTATCTGCACCGAGAGAATAATGTTACAAGTGTGCCCCCGAGAGCCTCGGAGCCTATTGTCTATATATTCCACATTGCTATTTGATTTTCTAAATAAAATTCCCTGATAAATAAACAGAGGGGCGTGCATCGAAGCGCACGGAATTCGCCCGCCTCCAGACCGACTCGCTACAAACCTACGAGTATGTTTGCACATTCCGAGTATTGATTTATTGGATGCGAATTCAATTCTATTGACCATTTAAGTCCTAATAAAATTAAATGCATCTCGTCTTAAACTTTATGATTGTCGATAATATTTATATAATTTAGTGACGCCCCAGCTATTCAATATGCAAATACGATACCTGATATTAGTCAATCATCGATGTGAAATAGCATAATATATTTAAACAGGTAACGCAAACTGTATTCTGCTTGAGAAATAC
The DNA here is from genome assembly GCA_023078785.2 of Hyles euphorbiae. Lineage (NCBI taxonomy): Eukaryota > Metazoa > Arthropoda > Insecta > Lepidoptera > Sphingidae > Hyles > Hyles euphorbiae. The sequence goes on from CM041040.1 coordinate 21,308,120, forward strand.
ATTTTTAATAGAGTTTCAGTTAGGGCACCTCGTCGGTGCAGTGCGTAGTGAGACGAGCCCCTTACTCTGCCAGGTTCACTGGGCTGTAGGCTGTAGTGGTATCAATGGCGGTGCTCACCGCTCGCGCCGATTATTTGTTAATGAATATAGTTAAGTAGGTGTGCGTGTGTGCGTGTCCGTCGCTCGGCTGTACGTATACACTCCACGTACAGAGGCCTCTTGTTGTGTGTGTATGCGTGAGTATGTGTGTGCGTGTGTAGTGAACTTGTGCCCGTTGTTCTGATCGATTTTCCTATATAGGGCAAATGTTACGACGTCATGTGCGAAGGTCTGCGTGACCCCGAGCTCACGGAGATACTCGGCGAGAGGGCGAGACTAACGCTCCGAGGGATGTACGAGCGTCGCGCCCGACGGCACGCCGGCCGACACGCGCGGAGCCGCGGGGAGGAGTGCGGGGGCGAAGGGGGAGGGGGGGGCGACGTAAGGGATGAACCGCAATTAACCAGCCACGGTCAATGACCTGCCTAACTCCGGCTTTGTTCGTAACATATACAACAACAGAATGTTGTGACGAGCGCCGTCGCTCGCCGCCCGCGTTGGCGCGCTCCTCGCCGCCGCCCGCAACTACTGCCGGCCCAGTCAGTAGATGAAAATTACAATAATTTATTGAACCCATTAAAATATTCTACATCATTTAGATTCAAACTTTTTTTATCTATCAACCGGTCTGGTATCGGTTTTCTCTAGATAAGAACGGGCAAGAAACTCTAGTATTGCTCTTTCCAAAACTTAGTTTACAATTTAATTAAACTCCTCCTGTTTCACAAGGTTGCGTCTAGACTTTTTTTAGTTATCAAAGGTTATGTAAGAAAACGACAAATATTAAAAAGAGAGTTGCCTATGAAGTAAACACCCTTTATGGTGATGTGTTGACATGTCAGTAACAGCCGCGATGTGAGAGTCCAGCAGTGTACAGGAAGCCCTGAGGGAGTCATTCAATATTGTGTAATAATAAAGAGGTTATATTTATAGCGCACCCCCGGCCCGGCCTAATACTTGTCGCGACTCGCGGCCCGATCCCGTCGTAAACAAACATCCGTACTTTTAGATTTATTATAATGTCGCGGGTCCGTCTCGAGTCCTGCGGGACTGCGTCGGCCGCTGCCTGCTTAACTTCTTCCGTCCGACATAAATAATGCAGTATCAGCGGCAGCGACAGTAAGAGTTGTCGAATCGCTCGCATTTTCTCATCGCCGAAACACATTAACATCAAATTATGAGTGATCGCGAATCATGCGCTGCGTTTTTGTGGCTCGCGAGTGACGGCCGGGGAGTGAAACCGCTCACAGGTGTTGCACACGCATGTTACTGCACTTGTCAATAACAATTACCGCGGTAGTTCATTTCCTAACCGTCGTAACATGTTTAATGTAGGGTAGTGTAAACTATAATTATATCTTTAACAATTAATTTGGTTTGGCTGTTAATCTTACTATCTTTGTCACGTGTGGTGTGTTAAATGCGTCGAGTGTTAATCTTCGTTCGTGTTTATCTTTATTGTAAATCGTAACTTAGGTCTAGAATTTCTCATTGCAACTATGTGAATTGAAGGTTCTAAATTCGACACCCGTGTTGGGCAAACCCTTCAAAGAATATATGCATTAGGAACGTGATCGTGTAGGTTTTTATTTATATTTTCGTCTACAGTTGATATGCGACTGGTTGTAACTTGTAATATCATATTTGGTAAAGCATTTTAGCACAAATTCAACTGCCCAGTTATCAGTTTTTGAGCCTTATAAAAAGATTGTTTTTGGGTGCAAATGCGATGGAAAAGATTTGTCTTTGTTATTTATAAAATCTTTATACCAAGTCACTTTGTATCTTTTTGTTGGAGCATAGCTATGGATGTAGCTGTTTGTATTATATCCGTATTTATCCATGGATTGTTACGCATCATTCAAAGCGAACATTTAGTAATGATATGATATTGTTATCGTGATTTTGATCGCCATGCAACCAAGTGTAACTCGTGCAGTAGAGCACACGAACGTGTCGCGTCCCGGGCCCGCCCGAGTAGTTACTCTATTTGCGCCGCGTCGCGCTGTCACCAGGTGCGCGCAACCAACGTAACAATATTACAGCGCATCATATCTGTGCAGACATAAGTATTACAACTAATCATGGTTCGTGACTTCTACGCGCAGGTTTTGTTGTGTTTGTAACCGACCTCGTAATAGGAGAAGACCTAATATTCGTGAATTTATTTTACATATATACATAATATGTATTTCTCGCTGAAATATTTCAACATACATACACTTACGGTTTTTTCCATAAGGGGTAGGCAGAGGTATTAGCAAGCCATCCACATTTCGCCTTATGTGTGTTTTCCAAGAGCCGACAGTGGTGAGCCTGTCGCCATATCAGACATACATTCACACTTCGAGCTGAAAAATAATTAGGGATTATAAATATCCCATATCACTTTTCTTGGTTTTCCTGGAATTTGAACCCGGGACCTCGGCCTTGTAATCGTATCGTAGTACAACTGTATCACTCCCTATAACATCGTGGGAAAAACAAAGCGAAATTTCTTGTCCTTGTAGCCTCTGCCTACTCCATCTGGGAAAAACGCGTGAGTTTATGTATGACTGAAAATCTTCGGAGCTGATTGTATGTAAATTCTACATTTAGTGCAGTATTTTAACTATCATTTGACTTCCTTTGTCTCTCTAGTACAATTCTTGCAATTAAATTGCAACTCATTTTGTCCCAAGTAGTGTCGTAGGAAGGGTATATAGCTGTATAAATCAGCCGGTAATCGGTATTATTATGTATGTTCACGACATAGCATTGCATTGGAATTGTACATAATTTAAATAATCAAAATCATTGTATAGTTATGATTACCAAACATTCTTTAGGTTTTAAAGACTTAGGCTTTTTAGGGTGCCAAATTTTATCATCGACGGCAAAATTGAAAATCTTAATTTATTATCAAACCGTACCATCCATGAAGAATTATTCATAAAATCAATAAAATAAGCATTTGTAATAGAAGAAAATTAAAATCTATATATTCTTTATTAAAGCAATCTTGTAAGACGTCTATTAAATTGTTGATTAATATATTTTAACAAAAATAAGTCATCAGGCTTAATTTTCTTAAATGGACTTTAACTGCACGCATGAGGAAGTTTATATCGAAGGACTAGGGTATGATTTCTATAAGTACATGTTATTATTACAATTAAAATGCATAGTATATTTGCAATATCTTACTAATTGTTAGTTAAATTAAAAATAAAATTTTTATAACTTATAACATACATGAAATATAGCCTAACCTCTCTCAATCGTACCCTCGATAGTAGAGGAGGCCCGTGCCCTTCAATAGGACTTACATATATGGGCTGACACAGAAGATTACTTATGGTAGTAATTTTTTAGTCAATCAATAATTTGAATTCCAATTAAATCAGTCTAATTAGTGGGAAATCCGCGCGTAATTTATTCGTTGTCTATGCGTTGTTATTGCCGGTTGCTTATCTACGCGCAGTATCTAATTATTTGAGCAGAAATGCGGCATATTCTCATCGACAATTTCCCCTTGTGCAAAATCTTTTTTTAATTGTTTTCCGGCATGCCGTTTTATCAAGAGATAAAGTTTGTTAACAAAGTGATGTTACAGCGAAACGGATCACTATGCGACGTGACCGCGCTCCGTCACTCACTAAGCACAAGCCAAACGTACATACATAATATCATGGTGCACGATAATGTGATCCCTCTAAATAAAGTATTTTGGCGCTGTACTGTGGAGATTTGTATTGAGCGTGCACGGCAGTGTGGTGCGCGATAAGAACAGAGCGCGGCCGACACACTGGGCTCACTCGACACTCGACACATTCGTCGACAGAGACGAGGGCGCCCTCCAAATTGGATTTAAACATTGTGAATTACCTTTCTTTGATTCGCGGGTTAGCCAAATGGGGACGATTTATGGAGTGTCCGAGCGGGTCCCCGGGGCGCGCGTAGTGCCGGCGCGGCGGCAAGATGGACGCGGCCCCGCGCGCGATTTACTGAGCCGGCCCTGCGCCGCGCCGCCCTCCGGGATGTGTTGACCCCGAATTAATTTAAAATGAAAAGATATCTATTTGGATATAACGAGCTGTTAAACCACTCGCAGGGCTGTCGCGTCTCAGTGACAAACTCAGCAACTGAGTGAGTGACATGCATCGATAATTTATTATTTCATACAAACGATCACTTACACATACGATGTTTGCATTATTTGTAAATTAAGCGTCTCGCTAAATCTCACTAAGTCCAAGGAGTCCGAAAAATGAAGCAATATATTTTTATACTAATAAAAGAATTATTATGTCAAAAGAGTAGAAGCATACGAAATATGATTATAATTGAACAGAGCGCGCGGTGATGATTTGCGTAGAGACGCGGCGCGCCAGCCCTGTCGCCACCTGACCCCACTTTAAATACAAACCAACCCCGTTTAGACCCCATTCGCTTAATGCGATGCTATCTTTTATAACCCCGATAAGAATGAATTCTATTTGGAAATGGCGCGGCGCCCTCGGCCGGCGCTGCGTGATCGTCTCTCCGCTCTCGCCAATGAGCCTCATGTATGAAATTAAATAGTCAAAGGACTGCTGCCCGCCTCCCCCGCGGCCCCGCACTCCGCCGCCGGTGCGCCATACATTACTCAGGCACACAACCCTTAAGCCCTGGTCTGTCGAAGCTACGCACAGCGTTGCGTTGCGCGGAATGCGGTGTCAAACTCGGTTTTGTATGAAAAACATTGACATTTACATGACGTTCCGCCGGAGTATGCTCAGCCAGCGTCTGCGGTAAGGGGTCAACCGGGTGACGGGTAGACTGGTCTTTGGTACTGTCACAGTATGCGTCGGTGTAGAGGGGCAAGTGTGGTGAAGTGCGGGGCGGATACACCGCACAACGTGCCGTCATTCTCATCATTTCGTCGCGGTAAGCGTACTTGCGTAATGGATTTATTTGAAGACAATATTTCTATCAATTTTCGTTTGGTTTAACTTTTGTTTAGGCTGTGGCGCGTCCATCGACTATGTACTGCCGCGCAGTACGTTGAATACAGTTCACGTGCATTTCCAATGACAATGGCGCAATATAAAATCACGTAGGGATACAACTTTAAAACCTTGCGTTGGTAAAAAAAAATACAGTTAAAAAGTAGAAATAATTAGAATGTAATAAGTATATGATTATAAAATGGAGTCAATTACATTTATTTTATTGTTATAAAAATGGCATACGGAACTGTATGTTAATTGTTCTAAGTACCTAGTACTTAAAATATAGCAACGGAATTAGTTCCCAACTGATCAGGGTACAATTGGAGTATAATTGGAGACGATTTATTAGTAAGTATCTATATAAATTCAGTCTTTATCCGTATTCACAGGGCACTTTATCAGCCCATATACGTCTCACTGCAGAGCACCGGTCTCCTCTACAATCGAGAATACGATTGAGAGTGGTTAGGCCATACTATAGTCCACTGCGCTAGCTGGCCTTATCCCTATATGTGCATAGAAATAAATACAAACAACAAACCCAATAAAAACATCAATCGTTTAAGTGCACCCGCTTTTTATATGAGTTGTGTATCAGCCCATATACATACATTCGATGCATAATGGTTGTATATTATCGTTGTAGTTATTTACAAAATCCACCTGCAAGATCTACTACAAGAGAACTATCGCCATTCGACACAATTAGCACCACTCTCCTAGCACCTAGAGAGCATCATGTTACGATATGGTGCAATCTTAAATATGTAGTTCCTCAATGTAGTATTAAGTTCTGTGTTTTCCCCGTTTTTCCATTCTCACTCCATCAGAACCACCTCTATGTATATTGTAATTTATGCTACTTACACCTATGCAGATATTTTGAGCTCTGTGTTATGAATTCTGTTAAATACTAAAATAAAATTATTATTGTAAAAATTGTCTATCAGTATTGTTCCAGGTTTTGCTTGTGAAAATTTTATAGGAAAATAATTTAACCGTTATGTAATTTACTTTTACCCAATTACGGTACGATCGATAACGATAACTTAAGAATGGATATCTAAATAAATCCAGTGAAATTTAATTTGATCGAACAATAAGTTGTTTAGGCGAAAAAAGATGTATACAGCAGACGCGTATTTCATTAGAATGATACGAACCACTTTTATCACATATCAATATTGCGTAAATCATCTCGTAAACATATAAACCCAGTCTTTTTAAAATTACGCACAAACATTTTTTTAAAGAAATTATATATATTTTCGAACATAAATGATTGTTATTTGTTGTCATGGAAATTCAAGAAAACTTCAATGTGAAATTGTCATAGTAACGTTGGTTGTCAATGAAAAGTTCTGCTATTGGTCAACGGTTTTACGCACAGAGTAAAACCTATATGAACCACCTTTTTTGTTATGTGAACTACGTTGTATGACGTCACGACGTTGCCGCTTACCGCAGTGCCGCGCGTATCCTTCGACAGACCAGGCCTTTACGGGACCAGTCGCTTTTCATTAGAATTTATCGAAGCTTTACTTTATTGCGACTATCACGGGATTATCGAGGCTGATATTGTTTTAGTAACATGATAATGACAGAAAGCAAGGTCACAGGCGAGCAACAAATATTGAAGGTACGAATGGGGCATTTGTGGCGGTACTAGAGCCGCGCCATGTAAATGTTTACTTGGTGTCACTTGTTTCGTGAAGTTATGGGACACTCAATCACTGACGGCATCCCTATAGAGTTTGTCAAGAAGCATAATGTCGAGGAGCTATCGAGATGGCCGGGCGGTGCAGCGGGCGACGTGGTGCACGATACTTGTGTTCCGCTGTGTTCGGTAGCGGCACGATGCACAGCGAGCCTGCGCGCCACCTCCGTCCGCCTCAAGCTCTACATTCTCCTTTTATTTTAAATTATTTTGGAAAATGAGAGTCAGTACTTTCGCGATCAGTATGCACGATAAAGCGCCGCGCACCCCCCGCCCCGCCCCGCCCGCCGCCCGCTGCTCGCCCTCTACAATGCTCAATACTTCTCTCTTTGTTATTAAAAAATTGTCGAACGGAATTTTTTTTTCTGGAATAGATTACATCTTTTATTAATATTGTTGTTACCAATTGACAGCATTTTATAATGCAGCCATTTCTAAGTCGTTTCGTTTGTTAAACTATTGTTGGCCGAATTATTAAAATATACATATAGAATTTCTTGAAAGTTATGTGCTGCCAAAATAATAAAGCCACAATCTACGAGCAAATAGCATCCTTACTGCTTGCAGGTTTACCGCCGTTACTGCCACGCCAACTATTTGGTATGTTTTTGGCAGAGTGTTTGTGTCATTATATATTTCAACACGTTCGTTGGCGTTGTTTTGGGACTAATGCATTTAAATCCAAGGCCAACACTAGAAAGCAACGTTCCTGCAGAGTCAGCTGGCTGCTGATATGTTTATCTTTCATAAAATCTGGTGATGTCATTTTGTTGGGTGATGGTGATCATGTACCATAAGATGACCTGTTTACTCCTCGTTTGCCCTCTATTACATATCCTCTTTTATCCTCTTTTATTTTGTGTTTTTAATTTGTTAGTATATACTTTTTTTCTTCTTTTTCATTTTGCCCTTTCTCTCTCCTGTGTCTTATCTCCATCCAAAGGTTGCCTGGAAGAGATTGCCTAGTGCAATAAGGCCGCCGATTGTACTTATTTTTAATATAATTTTTTTTATTTCTGTTATTGTATTTTGTTTTTTTTTTCTGGTGTACAATAAAGTTTATAAATAAATAAATAAAAAAATACATAAAAATAGTTGCGTTTTAGCCAACGCTAAATTAGTCATACCCTGTTTGTTTTCTTATGCTTGGTGCCATGCGGATGGTCGACAGGAGGCGCGCGCCGCGGGGAGTCGCTGCGATCAGTTTATTTACTTATTTTATACTACTGGCTTGCAACGTGATCACACTCATTTGAGTATGGGAACCTACACAATTTATTTAAACAATGACGTGGCGTCATTACGCCTTCATTCGACCTCTCCACATGGCCACTTTGTTACCTGGCCTATAGTCTAGGATAATTGATTTGGTACATCCAAAGTAAAGTCTAATTGACATTACAACTATTAGTGTTGTACAATAATTTTACTTTTAGATTTATATCCGTGCACCTTAATTAGATTATAAGTTAAGTACCAATAACTATTAGCTACCGCAAGTGTGCACAAAAAGGTCTTTAGAGATATTTTTCTATTGTGACCCGACACAGTGGCCACATTGCATTTGATGGTGAGCGCAGATGCTGCCCAGGCAGAGTATCCATTGGCATCAGACGGCAGTTCCATGCATGCAGTATTCATTATGGTATCCGTTTATGATGGTTAGGTTAGATTCCATCCACAATTATTTGAGGTTGGTGCAATATGCTTTTTATGCACACCGTACTAAACCGAACATATAATACGAAACAAAAATCGTTGATGCATCCGATTAAATTAACTGCTTTCTGTTCATTGTGAAGTAGAACGATTTTAATCATTATTATAATGACAATAGAAAGTACTCGATATAAAGAGATATTGTCGCGAGCCAGTAGGTTCTTTGCTTTCCTTAAAGACATGCATTGTCCATAACAACAAGATTGCGATAGGCATAGTTTCTAAACATAGTCGTGTTTAGGCATTAAGTTAGGATGGACGGGGCGCTGTTTTTAGAGCAACTGCTTGCACGCAGGTAGACTGTTGATACTCTTGAGTATGAAAGTTGATGTGAAAATATCTGTAGCATTGAATGGAGCCGAGCCTTACAGGTTTGGAGCATAACATACTGCAAAACAGTAAGAGTATAACAATAAATACAAGATGTATCTAGCCCCATAACACACATGCGAATCGGTGCTGTTATTACGTTACGTATGTGCATGCGTCATGTAAGAACGTGGGCTATTTTATAATCAGCTGGTTTTTGAAATGTTTAAAAATAAAGATTCGTACAATAAAATACTAAATTAATAATAAAATTGACCATTCATGCCACTTTCACTTTGTTAATCGCGTTTGTTTAAAGAACTACTACTCTCTGACGATTGTACAATCGACCATCAATTAATTTTGTTACTATTATATGTGTGAAGACAAATCCAACAAATGTCGTTGAACAACAATTATTTAAAGAAGCATTGAGTAGCTTGCGTGGACATTTTCATGGCATGGCTCCGACAAAGGCGCGAACAGATCATCTGATTGTAAATGATTACTGCCACCCGTGAACATCCACAATGCTCGAATCATGCGTTACCGACGTATTAAACCGGGCATGGAACGGGAAGGCAAAAAGGATAAGGTAGAGGACAGGAATATTGGGAAACCGGCAATCACTCGCTCACAGGACGAAACGCGACGACAAAGCGGTCGCTTCACATCGATCTTTTGTGAGACAATCGTACCATCCTGGACGATCCGACCCATTCATACCGAGTCATAAGCATGGCTCTGTCAATATAACCGCGGAATAGCAACATCACATGTTGCTTTTCAAGTTATATGTCTCTGTTCCGACACACAACTCTCTCACCTCGTTCATGAAGTTGGCATAAATAAGCTCCTTCATGTACGGTCAACAATATAAGTCGCTGAACACTTCACATTTTTGATAACCGTTTTATAAATTAAAATTTGTACGTACTACTCTGTAGTCGTAAAATATAACCAAGTAAAGTCGTCTATGCCGAGAAGTGCCATACGATATTGAAAATAATCATTATTTTGGATGATAAGACAATTCCAAATCTCGTGACTGTGTTGCGACTTATGTTGGTGACTGTACTTGTCAATCGCTTCGTAATGTACCACAAATAAGTTACGTTTTAGTTTGGTGTGGTCATAAGGACGCATAACGCGCGATAATATCCTCTCATCGGTGACGCACACTGCGACGGAACCAATGAAGATTCTTCATCAAATACATACACTGCGTGCGACACCGCATGTCGCAGCGACGTGTTTTTCGTACAAGAGACCAAAGCTTGGTGCGAGCTTACAATATGCATGTTTTTGACTCTAGCTTTAGCATTATAGTATTTAATATTCGGGCTCCAGCAGCAGCGTTGGTGCATGCTAGGAGATCGTTGTGCGTGGTTCGTGTGCTGATTGTGTTGTTATTGTTGCAGTGTCGGGCCGCGCTGACGTCACCAGCTTCTTCAACACGCAGATGGTGCTCGACCTTAACGGTGAGTGGGCAGAGGCCGCGCGTTGCGCAACTCCTCATTTGAATACGGAAGCGGGAGCCGCTCCACACCCCAATTATGTAATTATGTTTTTGTGCACCGCTGTACCGCGCGACCACCGCGAGATCGCCGCGCCGGCCGTCACACGCCGAGACAAAACGACCTAATTAAATTAATACAAATTCAGTGGCGAGCGAGGTTTTTGTCGCGCCGCGCACCGACACCGAAACATTTCTAATTTTCGTCTAGATTCGTTTTTTATTCGCGTTAATTACGCCGTGAATGGGCCGGGACGAGTAAAAAGCGGACGGCTAGCGAGCGCGCCGGTTTTTGTGGCGCGCGTGCTTCACGGAACTCAGCGCAGCAACCATTGTGCGTGCACCGCAGCCTCCACCGCAGCCTCCGCCGCCACCGCCGCTCTTATTCAAATTACCGAAAAAATGTCGCCACCGTCAACGTCATCGTCACTCGTCTGTCACAGTAGACATCGGCAATAACACGCTTTTTATTTATACGGATCCATTAATCGACGTATAATGTGGTTAGAAGTATTTATTGGCAGCAGGTCAGTACTCGGCGATGGCACGGAGCACCCGCCGTCCGTATATGTACACACAGAGCGTAAAATGAACGTTTTTTGTCAACTGTTCACTGATGAACAATTTCGTGAATCGAAACCGCCTCATACGCGTAGATACAGAACGCTCGTAGCTCTGCGTCTGCGAAACGTTCAGCTTATGAACTTAGGCTTCTATTAAAATGAATAGGTTTTCTTCTTAATAATGAGCTGTAGAAAGTCATAGGTGCAATAGCGCACACATTGAGTGGCGCCGATGCAGTCCCATGCAGCGCTCACGTCGCGTCGTAGCGTGCGCTATGAATGAACGTGGATGTGTTGTGGAGACGCGTGGTGGCGACAGCGTGTGATGGCGCGGCGGCCGATACACAAAAACTGCTCCCACGGCGCACATGACGCTAGCAATTCCCGCCGCGCCTCCGCACGCTGCGACCTGAGTGACGCCCGCTTATACTTGTCTACTGGCCATTGACTATCATTAACTAGTGGCAATCTTTACAACCTTCAACCCTGTCACGTGCATACCATTCCAATCATCGTTGGCTTCACTCTCCATATAATCACACACTATATTGGCAACAAAGCAAACGTAATTTTCTTTCGAAGCGAAATATTATTAAATTTCAATCTGGCGGACTCTGCGGTGCTATGTCTTCAGCGCGCGACATTCTTGTCGTCACATCTCGCAGTATGTGCGGTGGAAATTGGAAATGCGTCAACACGCCTCGCTCGTCATCGCTCTCATTGTCATAATTAATTACCGCTCGCTTCAATATCGTGACGAAATATGCGTAACGGAGAGTTCTTCACAAGAATTTCGAATATCTTCCAATCCACATTAGGTCTGCGTGATGGAGTCTTAATTTAAAGTAGAGATGATAATCGCTAGAAAAAACAGCACTACGCATCACGCGCGTCCTGTGCTTCCAACTTCAGTACCGATATTTTAACAGGTTAAACATTAATGTTTGTTTAGACTTAGCCGCGTTGTACCATCTAACCATTATGGTGGCTAGTATCACGAGTGCTGGGGCTGATGTTGCCGGCACTCACACGTCACACCTGTGCCAGAATGATACCAACGCTGAGTAGCTTATTACCAAGGAACCGGAACAGGTGTATTTATTTATTTAATAGGTCCACCAATAGCGCCTCATACCAAATTGTATAATATTTGCAGTATCAGTATTTAGATGGTTATGTATGCCAATCATATGTATGTGTACACATATTCTATGGCACGTTAAGTAGCGGTCAGTCTATTTCAAATATTTTCCTCATAGGATCAATGTCCTTGTAAATTTTAAATGTGGTAGATCCCATTATGAATCAAGATGACACGTAATTCATTATAAAAACGTTCGGAATGAGAGGTTTTGGTGATGTTATTGAAGTTATTGGTTAAATGACACGGGGCGGCGGCGGCGGTGGTGGCGGCGCGGGAGCGTTCCGCACGCGCGCCTCCGACACTGCGCCTCTTGTCACATCGTCGCCACCCGACACTACGCACTTCACACTCTACATATCTATATATCTATTTATAATAACAATACGCCATGTATTCTATAAATTAAATCGAGGACCAATCATACAAGGAGAAGGTGTTGCGATATTCCCTGCGTTCATATTGTATTCGACCCACGTATCGATATTGGCACAAGCAGTGACATTTAGCAACGACATGCGTGATCGCAGACACGTAACATAATAATTACTCATTACACTCATAGTCCACTGTAATGTCTATAAACTTCTCTAGACAAATTATATTCACGAAAAAGCCTAAAGTAATCTTATATAGTGGCAACTATGAACTGCTCAATAAAACAATTTTAAGATTAAAGTGTTATGAATATAGTACATAAGCAGGTCGATATAGCGACGGTGTCGGCGCTGGCGGGGTTCGGCTCACAGAGCAGTGGCAGGGGCGCACGGCGCCGGGCGCTGCGGTTTAGAACGGGCGCCGATACATATCTAATAAACAATTTGCTCTCCATAGATTCATTATTAGATGTGTGGCACGTCGCGGCGGCTGTCGTGTTATTATGTTTATTACTCTAATTCGGTGCGGCACCGGGCGCAGCCGCGGACACCGGTAGTGGCCGCCTCATTACGCCGCATTACAACGGTATGCATATTACGTTGAGAAACCAAAAATTGAGCTCGCCCCGACATTACTACCGATCCGTCCCTTGACACATTATACCACATTCTGTAGCCACACAAACAGTAGCCCGAAGTGGCGAAATCAGTACGCAATCAGCCGACTGCGTTTCACACGTACCGAGGTAGAGGTAGGATGCAGACCTGACCATAGCTTCCACGCAGGTTTAATTTCCGGATCCTTCATTGTAGTTCCGAATAATTAGGGCAATGGGTGACATTAGCTGGTGGTTCGTAGAAGCTGCTGCTCACATATTTGCATGCGTGCGAGGGTGGACGCGGGGGTGGCGGGCGCGGCGGCAGGTAGCGGCGGCACATCTGCTGCGTTTTTTTCTCCGCCTCACCTTCGAACGCCAAACAATCGCTCGCATATTTCAATTCATTTCCATTAGTTTTTGTCGTCGTTTGTGAGATGCGAATAATCGTAGTTTTTAGTGTATCGTTCGGACGGCAGCGATCGGCGAGTAGGGATCCGTTACGCTTTTGTGAAGTCTAAAGCTATCGGTTGATGAGACGCGTTGATGCTACTCGCGTCCAGTGCAAATACCCGCGAGCACTCGAGTGATAGGTTTATATTGTGACGTATTCACCTCTGTAGTATTTATTCTAGCACAGAACTCACTTTTTGATAGGAATTGAAAATAGTAATAACAAGTATATACTAATTACTAATTATTACCTTTTGACGAGATAAGTGGTTCAGAATGATCAGTCTTCCGGCACGTTTGTTACGAAGATGATTTACTGTAGAATGTAGTCTCGTACCTTTTGAGCCTACGCTACACAATAATTTTCCCAAACCTTATTTTTTTGTTTTGTTTTGTTTAAAATAGCTGCCAATCGGATCCGCCCGGTTGCAGTTCTATATTTTGTTGAAAATATTCTATTGCCTATGTTCATCAAGTATGTATGATACAGGATTCTAACGGTGAAAGATTTTTTCAAATGGTTCCATTAGTTTCAGAGCCTATTTAATGCAAACTATCCAATGTCCGTGTTTATAATACTTGTTTAAATAGCCAGCTTTCATTTCATTTACTATCTATTATTTTTTTTCTCGTACTGCCACTGCGCTCGCCATCTTGAGATATAAGATTTATTTTTTTAGTTACTTATATGTTACTTTTTGCTGTTGAGAATGATACCATCGTACTTCTGTTGGAACCATTTCATGGCGGCTTCCTTTGTCAGGCGGTGAAGGAAACCAAACTTACCGGTCTTACGTCTTCTATGAGCTACTTTGATACCTGGCCGGCCAAGCACAACATAGAAGTCGAGACCGTAAATACCAATGCAGGGGTCATACGTGATACCCAAGTCAATGTGTTCCTGGATACCAAAGCCGAAGTTGCCAGTGGCAGAGAAGTTGTCACACCTAAACTCATATTCTCTTACTTTAAGACCCCTCTCGAGAATTTCCTCAGCCTTAGGCAATGTCCTTAAATCCGAAACACATCAGCGCATTAACACTACTGTTTGGCGGATGAAATAGACATTGCGGTGGTAACTACCCAGGTGATTTCTCACATATGAGACCTACTCCAATACTTGAACAAATCAACATATTCGTGTGCAGACATGAACGCGTGGCCATATAAAGTAATGGGAGAGGAACTGGAAACGTATCTATCAGCAACTGATAGGTACATCAATAAATAAGGTCAGGGTGGCATATTCCGTCTATGGGGCGTAACCGTCTACTTCTAATTATACATAGTACATTGAAATTATAGCACTGAGGGTTAGGATGCTGGAACAGCATCTCTTTATTCTACAAATTCAATTTAGAAAATAAACAAGTTGTTACATAATAGGCTAAGACAGGCTTTGAAAGTTCAGTTGTATTTTTTAAGTAAAATACGAGTGCCACCCTCTCTTGTTTTACCAAAGGTAAGTAAAAAATATACAGTTTATAGTGTTTACAGACCCTGTTGTAGGAGTTCAGTGTCCATTTAAGTAACTTCCGTATTATTTTGTTGAATAACGCAGTAAATAGCACAAATATTCGATACGATCAATTTGTACCCTCAAAATTACTAAATTCATAATTCCGTATATTTTAATACAATTCCAGATTTTGTAAACATTTCTCATATAACTTTTCCGTCATTAAAGAATCCCCGATAACTACAATTCAATTCATTATTGTTTTAGTTACTTATACGAAACCAAATTTAATTAAAAGCGACGTAAAGATATGCTGTGTTGATTCTTTATTTTTTTCTAATTTTATTTTAGTATTATCTTTGATAGTAAAAGTTTAAAACATTTAACTAGTTCTATTGATTTGATCTTAATAGTTATAAGACTTTTTGAAACGAATGCTTTGTCAACTTTTTGAACACTGATAATGGTCAAATCATAGTTTTTTTAATGGGTATCTTTATTTAATTTAAGCCTTAAACTAAACTAACTGTTTACTTTTATCGAAATGGCAAAATACTTAAATATCTAGATATTTAAAATATTATGTGTTACTATAACTAGTAAAACTAGGTGTAGTTGGTACCTACCCTAAATAAGTTTACAGACCCGAAAACAGTTTATTGCAAATAAATCGCGAACACGACTAGATATTTAAGAACCTGATGCTTATAAATGATAGTCTTTCACCAATTAACAATACCATTACGTGTATTCTTAAAAAAAGTAATAATTAGAAAAGAGAAAATCCCTACAGTATCCATTTTTCACAAAAATATTTTTGTTGCATTTCTTTGGATAGCTAAATTAAATATGTTTTAATTCTTTGTTTATCATATAATAAAATAATGATGCCAAGAAAATTAAACCTTGATAATTTGTAAGTAGACGAATATGAGTTTTTAAAAAAACTATGCCGAAATTAGGCACCCTGACCTTAAAAGAAATTAAGTACGTATCTTGTCACTGCAATTAAGTTGATGTTAAAGCTTTTCGGCCGTCTGATAATTCAAAACATAGGTACATAACTACTTATATTTATTTGCTGATAATGTAAATATTTGCCTCTACGTATAAACCTAACAGCCTAGTAGTTAGCGGGCTCCTCAACTCGCTCTGTTATAAGCACAATAGCGCCGATACGAGTAGGCCGGGCATATTGTTAGCGATCCAGTTTGATATATTAGTTTCGGTTTTGGCAATTTTCTCCAAGTGCGGGCAGGTAGCGTGGAGTGCACTGCACATACCTGGCTAGCCGCGGCAAAAAATATGCACGGCGATGTGCGAGGCGCGGGCAGCTCCACCCCGCACACAGCTGGGCCAGCGATATGTAGGCGCCGGCAACATTACGCTTACTGTAATATTTATATCGATTGTTAATTGCATCATTCATCGAGTTGTATTAGACGTGCTACTGGGGTCGACTCCTAGATTGGCAATTGAACTTTTAGTGAATTTTACGGTTTGCCGATTTGCACCATTACTTACGAATACATGCATACTGCTGTTATTTTTTATTGGGCAACGTTTCTAAAACTGCCTCGGTGGCGTAGTTGTACTACGGTACGGTTACAAAGCTGAGGTCTCGGGTTCGAATCCCGGGTTGGGCGAAGTGATATTGGATTTTTCTATTCAGTATCAGCCCAGAGTCAGGAATTTGTGCCCGATATGGCGATAGGCTCGCCATCTATCACATTGTGGGACGGAACATAAAAGGCGAAATGTGGGTGCCCTGGCACCTCTGCCTACCCCTTCTGGGAACAAGGCGTGAGTTTATGTATGTATGTATGTATGTTTCTAAATGTAAATCACCAACATATGATATCGAGATTTTATGTCAAGTAATGTTGCTCAACAGGCAGCGGTGACAATCAAGAACATAGCTGCACAAATATTGCTCACCTCATAGTAACTGTGCTTTGAATGCACCATTAGAATTCGTGTGTAATATTGCGATGGTATAATTCGTGGGACGGAATAAATAAATTCAGCGAACTTTTAGAAATAGCACTTACTAGTAATAGTAGCACCACTACAAATTTCTTAATGACGCGACGGCACGAGTACCGTTTTGTTTTTGTTGAATTTCCTGTTACGCCAGTCAATAATATCCAGCAGTCTTCGAGAATGAGTTCTATACAAGTGGGTAGGTACAGCAAGTGGCTCATTTGATTTCAGCAAAATTACTCATTCGATGTAAGTATATTCGCGCCACGCTGCCAGCGCTATTGTTACTGTGCAGGTAGTGGATTAGCGACGTACAAAGCGCTCGACTGATTGATATCCCCTCCCCCGTCCGTCCTCATCGCGTCCCCCGGCCCACACCTAACCGTATGCAAATCCTTTGTGGCGACGCGACGTGCTCTACACGCGATTGTTATCTGCCGTCCTGTGCGAATGGGAGCCTTTCAATTCCGAGAAACTATCCAAATTGCTCCGAGGGACGCCCGTGATTGATGGTCGTTGCCTAATATGCTTTATTATACGTTTAACCAAAAAACTTATAACGATCTTTTTTATTTGCGAAGAACGTTTGCAAAAAACTTCGGTAGGCGATAAATTTAGCTTTGTTGTAGTAGATAATGTAACATTGTCGGTTTGGCGTCGTGGTGCAGCCGTGTGTGGTGAACGGTGATGTGCGCGTCGATACAGCGACGTGACATTACACCTGCGAGCTTGCAGTTATGACGCTATCACTGCCGTGTGCGGCCACTCGCGGCGACTATTGCCTCGCTGCACTCACTGCACTCACTGCACTCACAGCACTCACTACAGTCACTGCACGCAAACATTTCCATCCATGCAGGAACCTTGTGAATGGGATGCCAAGCCCGTACACTGTACTGTTAGTCTCACCTGGCACCACATCACGACGTAACGTCGACCGTACATGCACCAAACACTTTTTTTTCCTTTCTTGAACATATTAAGAACGTCGGGGAAAAGTCGAAAAGGATTTTTTTGCTTTGACAAGAATATCAAAATCAACGTGGGGGCTATCTTTCAATACACTAAAAATCATCTATGGAGCAACTTACTCAGGATGTATCTGTTATGGATCTCCCGTATGGGCTGATAGGGCTACTATCGGTGCTGTGCGAAGAAAACTGCTCCAGAGACAACGTTTGGCGTTGATATTCTTGTGCAAGGCATATAGAACTGTTAGTACCGAAGCATTGCCTGTCCTGGCGGGTGTACTTCCAGTGGATCTGGAGGTGCAACGTCGCGCCGCGATGTATTACTCTAATAGGGAGAATATGGATAAAAGTTTTTTCACCGCACGTGAACTTTTAAAAGTTGACAGATTATTTAAATCGGTTTCAGTGGTATATAGCGAACTATTAGACGAATGGTAAAATAGATGGGAGGTATCTTTGAAGGGCCGGCATCTATACCAATGTTTTCCTTGCGTACGTGATTGTTTAACAAAGACATAGCTAGATGTCGATTATTGCTTATCACAATTTGTCACGGGCCATGGTAATTTTAAGTCTAAACTATACTTTTTTAAGCTTGTTGCGTCGCCTGCGTGTCCATGTTCGACACCTAATTGCGAGTATGAGCAGTCTGCGCATCATATATTTTGGGAGTGTAGTGTTTGGCATAATGAGCGTAAAACCATGCTAGATAGCATGCAAATATGTTCTGGAGTTGTATACTACATGGACCTTGTAGAGACTAGAAAGAACTTCCGTGCTTTCCGGCGTTTTTGCCATACCTATTACTGGAATCAAGAATAACAGTTCACATAATAGGTCACATTTAAATGTAATAATGATTTGATCCGTGGTGCTTTACAGCTGACTTCTCCGGCTGTAAAAGTCTTTTTGTGAGGTTATTTACCTCTTCAGTTCAATGTTTTGTCACCCGCTTTGCACGGAGGGAAGTGGACAATAATTAATTTCCAACTCCTCCTATTCATTTAACTTTCTGATTAATTTCGTTGCGGGTTAAAGACAAGTTAGACATTCCCGGAGACTCGCCGAGCTTCAATGCTCGGTGTCATTAATTGCGTGCCACTGTTGATCCTGGCTCACAGGAGTTACAGTGGTGGGTGTGAGGGCGGGACAGTCTCCTAGCACCAAACACTTTCATAAACATACGGATCGTGTATTATTATTTTTAGAATATTAATATTTTATAAATTATTACATTTTGAAAGTGTATGTAGGCTGAATTGGCGTTGTGGCGTTACCACAGGTGGCCACTGAAAATCAGCGCTGCGCAGTGGCTTGCGCTGCACAACTTGTTGCTGAGATGGCCACTTAATTAGTACATTGTGAGCGTGCTATATGTATAATATCTTGTTCTTATCAATATTATGTGTATACGTATGTGCGGTTGTATGCACGTATGTGTGTATATTTATGTATGTATGTATTTATGTGGTATGGTTAATTTGTATTTATTTTGTATACCTATGTATTTCAATAGTTAATCTGTTATCGGCAAGTGTTATTATTTAAGTCTTTATTTTAATATTATTTGTTTTTTATCTATTTCTTGTGACAATTCTTTATTGTACTTTCTGTGCATGTGCATATAATTGGTTTTTCTTTGTTTCGTTCATACAAACAACTAAAGATATTTAATATTTTTGTCTCTCAATCGATTTATATATTTATTGATAGCTTATGTGTAAGCTTTATTGCCGATTATGTAACAAACCGCTTATAAATATCGAAACTAAGTTAGTAGCAGTTGTGTCGCGCGGCTGCCCGCGACAGCTTCAATAACAATGAGTTGTGTTTCAATGTTGGTCTCACAGTGTCGCTAATTAGTGACTATTACCATATAATATGCTAGTAATATGATATCTCTAGCGGAGATATTGTAGACGACGTCACAAATTAAAGGTTAAAGCGCAACAACATAGAACACCGCTCAGTGGAAGTATGATATGACGACGAGAAGCGTGCTGTAGGTTCCGCGGCACTTAAACAATTTGGCGTGAAGTTGCACCTCTTGTGGTGTAGTCGTCTTGGAGCATACACGACACCAGCGCAGCTACAAGTCCGTGTGTTGGAGGTGAGTGAGTGCTGAGTGCGGAGGGTAATTATGTGAAAGGTCCCGCGAGTCCCGCGGGCCGCGCTCGGCTGCTCCCGTTACTGGCGGCGGGGAGGCGAGTGGGGAAATCACCTGACATTTCAGTTTTTGCGTGCGCTGCGGGGTGAATAATGCGCTCATAGACTGGTCTAGGGTTGAAGGGTGGCGGAGTGGTGGAGTGGGGCGCGCGTGGCGGCTGCGCATCATTCACCGCCGGAGAGCGCGCCCCACCGATCATGGACTCTGGTGAGTGCCGCCTTCTTACTGCTCCCTGCTGCACCGCATTATACTCCTTGCACTAGCGACAGTCCCGGCCTCGAGAACCACTAGTCAATCTGAACATAAACGCCACTAGCTCGTTAGCGTTACTCCGAGATACTTTTTTCTTCTTCGATGATACGTTATCATCTTGCTTCTGGTTCAGCCGATTCTCTGCCTGGAGCAAGTTTCTTGTTAAAAAATTCACCGATTATGTTATTCATAACGGATAAGATGCCACAGGGGTCTTTTAGATTTTTCACTATTGTGTGTGGTAGAGCGTCTTCACTAATGAGTGATAAGAAGCCACATGATAATGTAGCGGCGCGGCGGCGGGCCGCGGGTGGCGGTTGCATCGCCTTGACATTTACACCACCTAACGGACTCCCGGCCCTGTCGTAAACACTTACAGTAAAGCGAGCCGTTTCATATTATATTATTACTATTTCAATTGTACTCGGAGAAAGCAATACGCAGTAAAAATTTGTTCTGTTTGTTACGGTACTTTCTAATTTATTGGTCCAACAGTTAAAGAAACGTTTAAAAAGGTTGCATTTTAATAGTAAAAAACCGCACCGCCCAGCGCCGGCGAGCCGCGCGCACAATCACCGCCTTTTGTTTCACAACTCTCATAAAAGAAAGCTCCTTTCATTTAAATATTTACACCGGCTGTCGCGTCTGCGTGCCCCTAATTATGCACTAAACATCCAAATGCCAGTGAGGCTTTTATGAGCGCTCATGATCAGGAATCGACATGCATATTGCGTACTCAGTTTACCTGCGCGCTCATATGACGTATAGCCATTTTTGGAATGTTTTGTTCGTAAAGTTGTAGGAACTTGAACATAAGTTTATAGTTTATAGGGAAAGAGGTGCATTGATGTGGTATTCCGCGGCAGAGTCCTGCGGCGGCGATGAGTGGTGACACGCGGGGGTGACCTTTGCAGGTCCCGTTAGCGGCACCTGCTGGACGTTAGGGTCCCGCTAGGCCGAGGCGCGCGCCCGCATTAATTACTCGCATAATAGTGGATCGCCTTAACGGATCGCGCCCGCTCCTCCCCCGCGCCGCCACCACCCCGCCACCGCCGCGCCGTGTCACTACTTACACTGAGAATGTGATCGGCTCATTGCAGCGCGAAACTAATCGGCTCGCACTAAATGCATAGCACCGCGCATGCGCCACAGCGTGCTTCGTCACCACAAACTCTAATATCACCTCCATTTGTTTCCGTTTCTTTGACGGCGACCTTGTCGATTTAGAATTAATGTAATAATTCCTCGGCAGTACACCGCAATAAAAGTATAATTCAACCATATCCGGTCCATAAAAGGCTTCTTGTAATATGAGCTCCACTCACACAACGCGTAGCTCATCTACTTTTCTCCACTGATATAGTTCTACCAAATTAGCAATTTATACTTGAATAATAAAATATTACTTGGCACGTTTTATATACTTATGTTACTTATGTTAAACATTTTGTTTATTTTTTGTTATTTTCGAGGTCATTATTCATCCACTTAAGCTAGCGCTTATTGTCTTGACGTACAAATCAACATAACGTTTTTGTGTTTAGCTAATATAAACACACATGTTACAATGATATCAATTTAGAGTGTGTGTGTTTGTATGTGTGTATGTGTGACGCGGCGCGGGCGCTGGGAGGCGTGTGCGCGGCTCCCACGCAGACGCCACTGATTTGAATCGCATCGCGTACTTCACTACGTGTCGCCATTTCCATCTCATCACCGAGCCCCCGCACTAAATGTTATGTGTCGCTGCCACACCTCATCGCATTGTACACGCCAATATCATGTTATTTTCATACCAACTTTCTGCCTGCTACAGTTGGTCTCATTTCATCAGCTCTATTCCTAACACGAACGACAAAAGCCCAGTAGTCACCAACTACTCATTAGTATAAAGCAATTTCTTCATCTTTCCATGTGTAAGACAGATCAAACAATTTACGACTATTTCACGATTAAAGCTATCATAGCGTTTATAGTGTATCTGGAATTTGTCTAACCGTAGTCGAAGTAGCTGTAAGGTATTACTTCCGATTCTTGAACAGCTAGCTAGCTGTTCTTTACATAATTATTATGTATGTCACACGTCAACGGATAAACATATTAAATGGTTTACTTTATTTATGAAAATAGTGTAGATGAATAGCGGCGCGCCGCGCCGAGATGTGAGCGCCGCCGACCTTCACAGATATGCAAATTGACGAAAAAAACCTCCGAATCCGCAACGTCTATTGAAATTAACGATAATGAACGCCTCTACACGAATGCATACAATTAAGCGGTTTTTGTGATCTACATAAATAGTAGCGGGTGTTTTTCTACGGTGCGGCGGCGCGGTGACGTCACCCGACTAAATCCTCTATCTGGTGTGCCGGTGTACAAGAGCAGCCCGAGCTTCTCGAACTTGCTGTGGGTTGCAATTCCACCTCCACCAGCGGCGTGATCTGATCGTCATATTCGGCAACTTATTTACAATATCTTAAATACTTCTTACCGTACTGAGTAATTCGTTAATGTCGTTGTCTAATAAACAATAGGGCGAAGTGCCCCGTTCTGGGGGGGTCGCGGGAGCGGCGACCGAGTGTGGCGTGGTGGGTAACGGGACCTGCCGCAGCCGCCTCATCTCGGGGGTGAGTGACATGTGTTGATATTTGAGTAGCGGCGCGTGCGCACCCTGCACCTGTCGCCGCGCGCCGGCACGCACACGCGCCGAGCGCGGGGTCAAGGTCACTACACAATTACTACCTTGCACTGGCACGGAGATGAGAGAACGCCCGTCCCGCCGCCGCGCCACTCGACCGACACCGTTTTATTTATATAATTCTTACGCTACATCCTTCAATGTTGTGAACTATCAAATGACGAACAACGTTTAATAGTGGAATCACGACCGGCCGCGGATTCGCAGCTTTCTCTTGATGGGTAAAGACGGGAGCGCACAGGTGCAGCGCGTAATATGCGTACTTGTCGGGACCGGACGCATCATGCGCGCCTCACTCCGCCAAACACAACACATCGCCGTCATCGTATTCATTCGTGTTGTATAGGCTATAGAGTGTAGTATGGAGAGCATCTCGTCGTTAGCATATTATTCAGTCACAAGCAATAATTTCCTGTTAATGGCATCCCAAAAGTATTTCCACAACCATCACGTGAAGCCGCCGACCTCCCGCAAACTCCAACGATTTTTGATTCTTCTCAGCAAAACCTATCGACTTTTCGGTTTCCATTACTCAGTGCTACGAGTCTTGGCCACTGTCACCATACCGTGCTAATAGATCCAATAGATCTTTTCTGGTTCGATTTCTAACGGAAATACTGATAGCATAAGTCGGCTTGAAATAATACCCAAATGATGTGCGAGGTGCATCGCCGAGTGCGTGTGGCGTGTCGGCGGCGGCGCGCAGTTCCCACGTGGCGCGGGCGCGCGGGGTGCGGGGGCGCGGGGTGCGGGGGCGCAGTGCAGGGCGCGGGGGTGCGAGCGCGCTCATTGAAAGGAAATCCTTGATTTATATCAGAGTGTCGCCTGTGTCATTAGCAATGTTGCAAAAATGCAGGACATCGCGTGCGCACCGCGCGGCCGGCGATGGCTCAATTTGCCGCTTCCACTGAGTGGGTGTCGCAGTGCGTGACCACCACACACCACACACCACACTCACACTGCCCGCACTGCACTCCACTCTACATCCTTATGGAGCTTCACACGTCAATACTCTGAACTGAACTTCAAGTGGCCGACATAATGCCAAGCTCACTGAGTTATTCAAATGATCCCTCGCTATTCATACGGAAATCATGCGTAATTTTTCGAACTATTCACGACCCATTGCCTTAACTCATAGATAAAGCTAGTATGATATGAATCAATGGCGGTTAATGTTTGTATAATTGTTTGTGAGTGACAACTCCGTACATAGAAATATAAAACAAATCCATAAAGTAATATAATTATTATTAGTATTTTCCAAATATTATGTTTATATTTATGCCTTGGCATAAAATTATTTGTTTGTTATCTTGATAAAATAATCATTATAACAAACTGATGGCCAAATACGCCATGATACGTACTGGACAAGTTTTCTTGCACATAATTCGAGTCGCGTCGGGAAGAACAAATGTCGAGTCAGGAAGACAAAAATTAAACCCAATCCAAGATAAAATCGGTAAATAATAGCTTTATCATAACTAGAAAATGACTATTGTACGAGTACTTCATGCTGAGTTCCAGCTCTATACCAAATATTACTTATTGAGAGAAATAGTGCTTTGGCAAAAAAATTATTAAAAGCTCAATGCCATACTAATGATCCTTCTAATTGCAAATGACTAATCCCTTACAACTATTAACAAATGGAGCAGAACATATTATTATGTTGTAATTAATTGTGCAGTTTATACAAACTGTATAATACGGAAATAAATAAAGTCTCACTCGAAATGTGCGTATCGACATATAACTATGTCGGTCGCTTCTGCGGCAAATATATTTATATATATTCAATCAGCATTGCAACTACTGCCTTTTAAATGAATAAATGTTTTAGTAATTGATGACATTACACTGCGTCTGCTCACTGTATTGCCACGGGTCGTCGGCGGGAAAGCTACACTCACATTTAGTGTGTTTTTATGTATGTACTCGCGGGCCATGACAAGCTACTATTCGTATGAATAGCCACTAGCGAGTAGTGAATAGTGAGTAGCCCAGTGAACCGCCGCGTGTTGCACCTCGCCATTTACATATTATACTAGAGCTGAGCAAGGTATCGCTCGCAGCTCGCGTACTGGCGACCTCACTGCACACGCTGGCCACTGCCGACGCACTCGTCCAGCTACACTGTCGACACGGGGAACATCTAGGTCATTTAGTTTGTTGTTCACCGGTATACATTATGCCTATTTATGTGGTCGAGCCACGCTGTTGACACTCTTGATTCAGCATAAAGGGGCATGTCCAAGACGGTAACATTGTCTCACAGGCGATCGGCGTAAAGTGACAGCTTTGCTTTCGTTTTGTTCGATGAGTGAGATTGCCGGATACCCAATGTTCATGTTCGTGTGCAGTGATCATTTACATAAATCAAGTGACCCGTTTGCACGTTTGAAAAAAATGTAATTGAAGAGACTCATAAAACACGACATATCGTTTTATCAAGTGTCAAAGCACTGTCGTATAATTGGCGAGCAGGTGTGCGGGTGGGTGCGGGGGGAGTGCTATCTCCATAATTACATCAGGTTCATCATAAGGCACGAGGCACAAGGCACGCACTGTTCAAGCGTTATCGCGCGAATCAACTCAAAACATAACTAATTACAACTCAGTGGGAGTTAGTTTTAATTTGTAAAAGCCGTTGATATTAATCTTTAGTGGTCGCGTCTGAGAGCGCGGCTGGAGCGGCGTGGAGCGGCGCGCTTGACCAAGCACTCAGATCGTGCACGAGTGGCATTGTAATAAAGTTGGGCCCGCGAGCCGCCCGCGCCGGGCACCTGCCTGCAGCGCGGTGCGTCGTCGCGTCGTCGGTGCGCGTTGTTACAGATCGCACATAACGCCATGCTACTGTTTCATGCACATGGACAGTAGCGATGAGAGGGACCGATAGCATGTGTTCAATATGCTCCGATATTTTATTGGTGATTTTTACACAGTCAATTAAACAAGCAGCAAGCAATCAAACAGCATAGCGAGCGCAGTTCAAAGTCAAGTATTGCTTGGTTAGTATTGGCGTCGTTTGGTTTTGCTACTATCCTTGAGCGATCACATCGCTTAGCGATCGTATCAGGTGATTGGCATGCTCGTTTCACCATTCGTTGTTATAAAAATAATGGTTAATAGTTCAGTTGATACCTTCGCAAATTGTGACATCTTTATTATTATAAATGTGAAAGTAACTCTGTCTGTCTGCCTCTAACGCTTTTACGTCTAAACCACTGAATCGGTTTGGATAAAATTTGGTACAATTTTTTTTTAACATATTTACCTTCTGGAACGGTCATAGGCTAACTTTTAATGATAAAAAAGGCATGACGGGGTTGAAATAATGGATGGTATGTTAAATGGAAACCGAAATCACTAAAGTTATATCTATGGAACCTTTCATAATTGGAAATTAATTTTCATTAGTGGTAATTACCACTAATTAACGTAAAATAATTGTCTGCATAGTTTTCTTTATTAACCCTGAAGGTGTAAAAAGGGGTTTTAATAGAAAACAAATTAATCAGTTTGTTCTCAAAATCGATACCTGAAGGACTCTTTGTTCTAATTATCTAAATTTAGTGTCTGAATTGAAAACTGTGGCTACTTTGAACTGTTTTGTTGTTATTTTCATTGGTCCCGAAATCAATATCTGAAACAGCCTTTGTTTGAACCATCTAAATGCAGAGTCAGAATTAAAATGTTTGGCCGTAATTTAGAACATTTTTGTTATTGATCCGATTGGTCACAATATCGATATATGAGGCGCCCTTTCCTTAAACAATCTCAATTCAGACTCAGAATTGAAATTTGTAGCCGCAATTACAATTTTTTTAAATTATTAGTCCGATTGATGGGACTTGATTGACCACTACAGATTATCGAGAGATGGCACCGTAGACTATTGTAGCGGCTGTATGA
This sequence comes from Hyles euphorbiae, assembly GCA_023078785.2. Classification (NCBI taxonomy): domain Eukaryota; kingdom Metazoa; phylum Arthropoda; class Insecta; order Lepidoptera; family Sphingidae; genus Hyles; species Hyles euphorbiae. Next base: position 21,335,031 of record CM041040.1, read on the forward strand.
GTGTACTACATACATATGAAATGACTATAATATTACAAGCTATCGTATCACATAATTTAAATTGTAACATTGTCACCGTTGCCAGAGTAAACCATTATTACCTAACGCTATGTTTTCTTGCCGTCACCTATATTGCAATTCCTGATTGTAATGATGGGCGAATTGAATTGAAGTGATAAGTGGTGAGGTATGCGTGTATGCGTGCGTGCGCGCGGGTGTGTGTGTGGTAACAACAGTGGTGGGTGTAGCAGAGTGTGGTGGCGGTTTCAATTATCCGCTGCGCGCGGTAATGAGCCCGCTCGCGTCGCGCATCACGCGCGCAGTTCCGCTCCCGTCCCTCACACACACACACACACACACGCGCATGGACGTGTCGCATCTCGGAGGAAGCGTACTCGTTAACTTATGCAAATAGCCGTTCAATTACACATCTCGAGAGCCGCCGCTGCGGAGCTGATTAGCAGCGGCTGTTAGTTTTTCCGTCGCGGCGCGTCGTCTGTGGCTCGGACTCGCGATGAAGTGATTAGTGTAGTGTAGGCATCGATCGGGTCCCGCGCGTGGGCGTCTCGCCTCCACGTGTCCACGTGTGTGCCGTCTAAGTGAAAAGTTTCGTCGCACATTAAGGAGGACTATGAGTGTCGCCAGCTGCGCCGCGCCCGCCGCGCCCGCCGCCTCCCAAGCCTCTTCACCACTGCACTCTCTGCACTAAACTATTTACATTTCGTGTAATTGTCATGCCAATACCATGTTCACATCGCATACTTGCGTTTAAACACAAGGACAACGAATACTTTTTATCCTTAAATGCCGTTGTACTGAAAATGTTTTATGCGATTTTAGAGATCTACAAAGCAGTTTTATATTTAATCTAACAAATGAATACCATCTTTTTCTGGCATAAATATATAATAAAAGTGTCCAATTGGATTCTATATTTTCTTGTTATTGACCAACTCGACAAGAAGAGGATATCTTCTTAAATAGAACACACATTCAGTGTTCATGGAAGTGACATAGTTCACATTCCTATAAGATTTGACAGAAAAAATCATTTGAGTTTACATTGTATTTTTGATTTGGTACGATGGATGGTAAGTGTAGGGTACATCTGATGATTGTATGCACCGGCAAGAGATAACCGTCCATAGTAGTTAGACACAATTATGATTGACTGCATGAAACCCGATATTAACACACTCTAACCATAACCTAAAGGGTTTGCGCGGGTCATTGTGACGTGGTTTCCATGTTTTGTACGGTAGTTTGTTATCTCATATTTTATATACGAACGGAGGTGTGTTAGACTCTAGCTCTCGAGCTTGTTTAGGTTCAGTTTCCTTATCCGAGTGGCCATCTCGCACTTTTATTGTTTATATTTTTTTTACACAATAACATTGTATTATTGGAATTTGAATGCTTAGTGACATACTCTGCGGAATGGTCGCTCGCGGTGGCAACACTCACACTTGGCCGGTTTTTTACCGTGTAGACCCCACAACAAGCACGCAAAAACATCGCCCAGCTACTAAATACTACTGCTCCTAATTAGTAGTAGGCATGCACGCGCTCTCAACCTCACTGCTATGGCGTTGTGGTGGAATAAGAGCATTAGTGGCATGTTGCGGTATTTACGCACACATTAGGTCAGGCATGTGTATGAAGAATTGTTCAATTTGATCCCCCACTTACAGAAGCCCCACTGGTGTTAAATAGTTTGCGCAATGTTTTACTCAAAGTTTAATACATCCAAAGTATACCACACAATGTATATGAGATATTTGAAACCAAAATATCACATCAAGGATTAGCGAGGAAACTCGTGTAGCCATGTTTCCGCACTTTTCCTATGAACCTCATCGGACAACGTATTATCCTCCCAGCATATATTAACATTACGCGAGTAATAAGTAGCGCCCAGCCGCACCCCTCATCTCAAATATAACCCGGTGCATTGATAGCTTTAAATGCGTATTTTACGATAAATTCTTGCAAATTTTACATTAATCACAGACGTCCCGTGTGTATCCCCGCAGAGATGGGTATAGTTGCCACTAATAAGACACGCAATTTGAAAAGGTTTGGAATATGAAATAGTCCGAAGTAGCTCACGATGTTTTTCGAACTATAAACGCCATCAAATTAGGTAATTCAGACGGGGGATAGAATTGAACGATTCTAAATTGTACACGGTTAGCAAGAGACAGATGAGTTTAGCACTGAGCGAATACTTAGAAATACAAAGCGCGTCGTGTCGGGGTCAGTAGCGAGCAGTAGATAGTTGTGTGTTCGGGATATTGTCGCGTCGCAGCTGGGCTGCGCAGGCGCCGGCACAGGTGTCTAATGTGTTTATAATGAAGAGGTGTCGGTGTCGCAGTGGTCACGCCCGGCGTCGTCACCGCGACCCCGCCCCGGCGCGTCACCCACCACGCTTCCTGCACTATCCTTCCAAGTATTTCGCCTAGGCTTGACTGAAATCAGTACATCATCTCGTCATTAACGTTCAGTAATATGAAAATTAAAAGTCTAGTACCTAGCTAATTTACTAGCTGAACTGGAACGGAGTTCATACATTTCTGGCACTAAATGCTATTGAAAATTGGAGAAGCGAGCTTTTTGTTCCAACATCACCCAAATTTAACAAAAAAAAATCTGGAATAATTCTGCTAGAGTTTTCATGTATTCATATTTCTGAAATTAGAATGGAATCGTCAAGGAAGCCAGAACTTGAAAACACATTATGTTCTTATTAGAAATATTGCAAATTCAATTTGGACGAAGATCGTGAAATTTGATAAACTTTGCTCTTATTAGTTATCATGTAGTTATTATAACTAGTGGTCGCCTAGTGATCGAAATTCGACCAAATCAAGAAGAGAAAAAGTTGTTACCTGTATGATGATGTTGTTATTCTGATAATTCGTGCACATTTTTTGTACCTGAATGTTGTTATTGCAGATTGCTGCTACAGAACTTTCTTTATACATATAATTAATGATAGCGCTCAGTATTTCACGTAGTATTCGTCAAATAAATCTTTTCTGTTTGATATTCAACAAAACCACAGTAAATAATTTTTTCTGATTGACATTCAACTACATATGTCTATAATAAAGCAAAGAAACAATTTGACCAAAGAGTATGTATACGTGTACAAATACTTGTGTATGCGTCTGTCAAATGCATGCTGGTTTATTTATTGATTTAATGTACTTTTTATGCATTATTATTAAAATCTTGTTTTATATTATTGCCTCATTTAAAATTAATATTCTCTTTTAATATTAATATTATTACCTCATTAGGCAAATAAAACCTTTTTTTTGATATGTCTATGTCAGAAGAACAAAATGAAAAAGAAAAGAAACAATTTGACACCAGAGTATGTATACTTGTGTATGGATGTGTGTGTGAAATGCATGGCAGTGTGTGTAATGTTTTATTTTTTGATTTAATGTACTTTATAAGCATTATTATTGAAAAATATTAGCATTCTCCACTTCTCCTACACATAAACTATAAGTGTGCCAAATTTTATGCTCCTGCGTCCGCGCAATTTTCGTAAAAAGGGATCCAAAGTTTTTGTATCACGTATTAATATATAGACAAGTTATAAGAAAATATCGGTACCACAATTCCGCCACCGGTTGCAAAATTACACCAACGTTTGTTTGTACATATGGATTAAATCCACAGAATCTAATTTCGTGGCAGAATCATGCACTTGATGTCCATAAGATGTGACAATTGCTATCAGAAAATAAAGTGAGTGCATGTAATTGTAATAGTGGAGGCAACGCGTGTGCGTGTACACTACGATGTATATCGCGCGGCGCCCGCGCACTCGCCGCCAGCGCCGCGCCGCCGCGCCGGCCGGTGTGAATGCGCCGCGAGAACTCTCACTACTGATGTTCTACACGTGACGGAATTATATTACAACTTCATATTTTATGCGTGCGCTTGTTATAATACATGTTCTTGTTACGGCTACTAATTTTTTCAATAAGCAAGGCGATGACCTCTGATGTTCTCCGCACGGTGAGTATAGCTCTATATATTCCGTGGCGAAGTGACAGATTTTTGCACTTGCGGCTGAGCCTGGCACCTTCTCATGATATTTAGCAATTTGGGATTTTTTGTACCCTGACCGTCCACTATTTCTTAATATTCTGGTGTATCATAAATTGTTGTGAGTCTTATTACCTGGACTGACTATCATTTAATATTTTAAACTTTCAACATAATATGAAGTGGCAGTTCATTGCCACTGCGGAAGTTTTATTTATTGGCCTTTAGCAGACACGCGCACGGGCACGCGGCCCGCCTGATGGTGAGCGATCACCGCCGCTCATGGACTTAAGCAATGCCATTTCGAAACCTATCATGACTGCACATGAGGATTTCTTCAAGCCTCATGTGCAGTCATGATAGGTTTCGTTAAATTTTCGCAAATGAACCATTTTCATATTATTTATCAGTAGTCAGCCACTTGATTCGCGTTCAAGTCACCAAATCGTTCAAATTTTCTCCCGTCGAGGCAATATGTTCGCTTCAGTGAAAATAACTTAGACGGCGAGTCGGCTCAGAGGAGAGCTTTTATCGCGGCGCAAAGCAACCGAGAGCCGGCGACGTGGAGCCGAGCTGAGTGCGCAGCCGCGCCGGCACAATGCCTTCAACAACGTGAACCTTGAGCAAGTGGCGGTGCGCGGGCCCGCGGCACTGATGCTGACCACGCGAGAGAGTTGCTCGCCCGTGCGCTGCAAATTCCGCCGCCGAGTGTTTATTCCGCTTATCTGAATTTTAAATTCGGCCCCGTTCCTGCCCTGCACCGCCGCCCCGCAGCCCGCGCGCCCCCCGCGTGGCCCGCCGCCCTCGGTCCCGACTTGAATTCCTAGCGGTCTCGCCAATCCGTCCGTAAAAACCCAATCAACTGGCCATTTTTGTGATGCGCGCCGGCATTTGACACACGATTTCACTTTCAACTCGCCAACCACAAAAACCCTCTTCTTTTTATCTAACCAGCGCACGTCATTATGTTAAATAAACAAATAAATATAAAGAAATAAACCGCTCGTGCCTGCCGAAGCGAGTGTAACGCGCCGGTCGAGTCCTCTGGAGTCTGGACCACAAAGAAGCACATTGCATTGTTCACGTGCTAGAACACGTCGATGCCTCGTTCTTTTAATCATAGATTGATATTTTATGCTATCAATATATTTATTTAGTGGAACTTCATTAAGTATGCATTGGCAGTTCGTGGGTCGCGAGCATCGGCACCGCGCCGATGCGCCGCAGTTGTACCGCGCATTCCCTCTACTACAACTACATACATTATTTTATTTCGTTCATCCTCGATTAATATTTAGCAATGATCAGCAGGGTGCACTTTCTTAAACCTCCTAAATACTACACGTATTGTTTATTTTTCTCTATAGACCATTCGACATATTACTATTATTTATATTATGATCACATGTGTGTGTGGATATGTCTTGTAATCCCCGCTGTAATAGCCCAACAAATCAGTTTTGTTAACAACGTCAGTCATGCACGTTTTTTGACAGGTGTAAGCTATTAGTTGCTCTTGTGCGGTGTGATGTAAGTTGACAAGGCATCACAGGCTCTCGGGGGATAGTTGTCGGGTCGCCGATTACACGAGGCTGCGCGCTGCGTCTTGCAGGGCGGCCTCCTGCGTGTGCTCCGTGTCGTGGGAACAAGCTGTACCGCCGCGCCGTGGCGCGGAGTGCCGGTGTCGCCACCGCCCAGACACACTGGACCCCTCGGCCAGCGGAGACCGTGCGCCGCCGCGGCTCTGCGTCCGCTAGACATTCGTACCGGAACTCTGACACGATTATCTCACTTATTACGATTACCGCGGTGATTGTCGATTTAACTAAGTACATAAAACCCCTGCGGCGAAATTATTCTCTTCTTTCTCCATTCGACTTAAAGCTATCGACTTGCTAAGATCTGGCTCTATGTTTTATTGCCCCAGCTTGAGGATTATACTTGAGGAGTTTACCCTAATTGAAAGAATACTAACAAATGATATCATATGGTCGTTACATAATAAACAGTATGCGGGCACGGCGCACGTGTAGAGACGCGGGCGGCGCCTCCACCGCCAGGCAGTCTATCAAAAAGTTAATTTTGTTTACATTATTGATGTCTGACATTTTGGAGGCTTCGTTCATTAGGTAAAAATAAATGTTGTACAAATAGGAAACACGCCATTCGATATTTTGTCGGAATAAAGGTCACCGCGCGCTGACTGCGTTACTCGGTAATGGTTCACGTTCCACCCGCGCGGCCGCCGCGACGCCTCCATTACCACGACGCGCTGCACACGCCGCGCCGCCAACCCAACAATACACCGCTCGGGCTCGGGGATGGCCACTAATTAAACGCAGTGACTGCTTGCTACCTGCGCGGGTATTGTGCGCGGGGGCCGCGCGCCGCGGTGAGGATTACTATGTGACTAATTAAAGAGCCGCGAGTATTTGTGGCTGCCGCAGCCCGCCGCCGCACAATACCACTGAGCCGAGCCGGATCTTCGACCCATACACCGTCACTAACAACCTCACAGTGACCGCTTGAAGCCGCATCGGACGCTGTGGAGCTGTCGCGGCTGCCTGCTAATTAACATGCATTACGGCGGACATGCCGGTGCCAAAGCTTATGATTTATTAATTACGTTGATTACTACAGTCAGTAACGACAGGCTCCGTATATTCGTTTAAATAAATGTACAAAAAGGTTTGTCCACCGTTACAGGAGCGAGGTGACACTCGGACTAAGTTAGGTTAGCGCTGAGCAATGCTCGTCGCATGCAGCATGGAAACTACATCGGTCGCACGAGTCTTCACTGTACCACCAATATGGCTCTCATGATTTTTGTAGTTGTTGACATTCGGTGTCCAATTAGATAGCTACCCATCTCGTCTAGTTAGAATATTTCATATGGGATAAACTTTTGTCTTGTTAGGTAATTATTATACCTATCCAATAAAATGATCGGGATAGTATACAAAAATGATCGCATCAAAAGTTAATCACCGTTTCGTGTTGCCTTTGCTACGGTATGGACAAATAACTGTAGACTCTTTAGCTTTGGCGTTACAGTATCGTGAAATATGTGAGCGATACGGGGCTTCCACTCTGACCACGATGTCATATGTTTTGGTGAAAACACAGTCGGGCCCGCAGCCCATACGCACCTTTCAATAAGAAGCCATTTGCAGTAGCTATTGGTACGCGAGTATCTTGCGAACGATTATCTTGTATAGTGGTGTCTGTTTCGCTGTGAGTGTGGGCCGGCAGCCAGCGGCGCCACATTTGCATGGCGCGGGTGCGACGCGTGCGGCGCGGGCTCGGCGGCGAGTGTGGCAAGCAGTGATTAATTACAATTGGCGCTTGCGATACCAACACCCCCCCCCCCTCACCCCTGCACCGCATGCGTCGCGCACAGTTCCGCAATAAGTTTCACAAGGCGAGCAGTGCACGGCGAGCGCGCGTCGTATTCAAATGAGCTCGTTTTATATCCCTCATTACGCGCGGGGCCGTGAGAACTCGCAAATTAGTTCTGACAAGAAAATTACACCGCGCGTACAAATATGTACATTGTTAACATTGAAGTAGCGGCGACTCATATCGCAGCACTGCGCGGCCGAGTCGCCAGCTCCCAGCACGCAGCACGCGTGGCTATAGAGCGCACTGATAACCGAGATGGAGCTCATGAAACGCACACTCACGGCGCGCCGGCACCTGCCCGCGCCCGCGCCCGCGCCGCCGCTGTATTGTTTGGTTTTTGTTTGTGGATTAGTGAAGTGAGCGAGGAGGTTGTGATCGGTTAACTGGTTGCCGGCGAGCCGCGGCCGCAGACACTTGCGTCTTTATGTCCGCATTGTGACCCGGCGCGGTGCAGCTCTGCCACCTGTAATGCATATCATCGAACCCCACACTCATTGTTAGCACAATGTATTGTACTTGCGTCTCCCGGCAGTAGAACGGTGGTCAGTCATAGTACCACGATTGTTCGAGTCGGCTCTAACAACACAAACAATGACATATATATTATGTTTGCCATTCGAAGTATATTATGACTGATTTCAATCACCCCTATTGCAAATTAAGCAATAAGGCTTACACGACATGCAATCTGATTCTTCAGATAATGAAAACATGTACTGAACACATATTTAAAGGAGCGATGTGTTTAAATTGTAGATAAAGAATCGATTAAAAACTATTAGGTAATATCAGTATCTACTAAAATTATCCTGATGCTATTTTTCTACTATAGTATTACGCAAACACGTCCCTTGGCAATATTTCTTATTATAATACAACACTATGTAAATATATGTATATATTTGAGTATAGATATAGTAGACTGGCGATGTCCGCGGATTATCAAACCAGTTTTAATTTGACTTCGCAATGTCACATGTGTGTCAGTCGGTGGTGCGGCCGGAGGGAAATGCTTCTCACATTGTATTCAAACAAATACGTAAGCTGGACTCTATGATACGATCATTCCGTTAATGTTGTTTAATAAATGTATACGGAAATCGCGAAACAAACAACAACTCGGAAAAAATCAGAGTTCATAGACCTCGCATGTAGATGTGAAGGTTTAAAAAACAGCCGCAACAATAGATGTATGTTACACTTGTTATTAAGAGATGATAGTCTGGCAGATTTGTAGGTATGCTGTTTGTGCTAGCTTGGATGGATCCATAAATGACTTCTTCTACTTTCTACTTAAATGATTTCGAGTCGGTTCCGATTGGATCCTCATATTATGTCCTACTTACCAGTAAAACCATAAAAATATATTCAGAGAAAAGCGAGTGCGTTCTAAGGCTATGACCTCGTGCCGATTAATAAATTAAGATAACAAATTAAAGCGATCCCGCGGACAATGCGAGCTCTTTGTCTATCTGCCGCGCGCCGCCGCGCCGCCTCGACAGCGGCACCGAGCGCGAGCTCCACTAATACTGGAACACTGAGGGACATTGGCTGGACGTGTCGTCGATACCTGGTCGTTCTCAGATAAACGTATCGTGATCTTGACACTTCGAGCCCAGCTAAACATGGCTAATGGTCATAGATGTACCTCCTTAATGTCAACCTTTTTCACTGAAACAAAAACTTGTAACACTGGTGAATACAGGTCATCTATAGGCGCAAAAAATAGAGTAAATGTGGTTAGAGCGCACGCGCCGCACCGGTGCTATTGTGTAATTCGTCTCAAAGCGTCCACTAAGTGAGGACACTGCGTGTCGACAATGGCGCTGATACCATCGATCTTTATTCGATCCCACCCACGCTCGCAGCCGTGTGTGCTTGTTTGTGCGCGTGTGACGTGCCGCGCGACTCACACGCCGACCCTGATACTGCATGCAAGCCTACTGCTTCTGCTATCACACCCGCGAGCCTATGCGACTGAATATATCGGCGAGAATGTTTGCGCGGGCTATATGCGTGGCTGCATGCTCTGTGATGCCGCGTGGAGGGGCGCGCGGCCGACAGTAATTGATTGACGCGGCATCCGCGCGGCACGGCCGCCACAAAGCGGATAATATCTTCATAAATCGATGTATTTCCATCGCTAATAAAGCGATATTAATTATCTAGTATTCAAATCTCGGGCGCTCGTGACCGCGCCGCCCCGCCCGGCCCGCGCGGCCGGCACCGCCGTCACGCGCCGGTCGTCGCCCGCGCAGCATCCGACAGCGCCCGCGCCCGCGCCGCCGCACCGCAATATATCACATCAATACGCGCTACGTGGCGGCCAGTGGGGTGCGCTCGGCCACAGCTCGGCCGCGGTCCCACGGCGCGGGTTGAATGCACTAATTATATACGTGTGCTAATTAGTATAGTTACCGCGACTAGCATTAGGTATTCGTTTCGGAAACGGATCGCGCGCTCGTTTGTCGCGGCCGCGGTCGGCTCCGAATGAAATGATATTCTTCGCATGTTTGTGTGTAATTTAACATATAATTATGTTCAATAATTTGCGATTGTATCGCACGGCGCACCAGTCGGGTCTCACAATTCATATGTTTTATAATATTAATTATTGCGCGGCTAATTATAATTCGAGTCGGAGAAAGCTTTTAGACGGCGCGAGGCGAGCGTATAAAACATATCGTGTATAATTAATTAATTAGGGCGCGCTCGGAGCGGCGGTGACCGGCCCGCGCGCTGCGCACACCACCCTGCACAGTGCGGAGTGCGGCAACACTATTGTCAACATTTCCTACTTTGGACATACTGGCGGACATGGACGCGAAGGGACACAACCGTGTAATGCACTGTCTGACAAGCAAACAAAAGCCAGATGACAATGACCATCGAGGTGGCAATTCAGCAATCGAGTCTTGCGTCATGGGTATCAGGAACTACGAGAGACTTTTCGATCTTACAAACAACCACACCCGAAAAAATATTTCTGGACCGCACAAACATTTCTTCTAACCTATTAACTATGCCACGGAGAAAAAAAGGTTACCACTGCACCCTCGAGCAGCGCTTGTACTGCTCCACATACTACTGGCATTAACAACATGCGTGATGTAAGTACGTGTTGTAGTGTGTACCAAGTTACCAACTGCCATGTCCACACATTATGACACAAAAAGTCCGGGGCATTTTGCATACATTGTCGAGTGATATGAGCATGGAAATGCACACGTAATCATGTAATTATAACAATGTGAAAAAAACACAGGTTTAATTTAAATATTAACATGAAATAGTTATAATAGATGATAAGGTTATTTCGCTGGCGCAGTTGTGCTACCGTACGATTACAACACCGAGGTCTCGGGTTCGAATCCATATGCCTATTGGATTTTCATTTCAAAAAAATTCATTGTCAGCCCGAGGTCAGGAATTTGTGCCCGATATGGCGAAAGGTGATATTCTGGTTATATGTCTCTTATATGTGAGAGGCCGCTTGGGTAGGTGCCACCGCAATATCTATTTTTCCCGCCAAATAGCCATGTAAATACATAGATATTTTCCAGTTTTAAGGACATTGTAGCCAGAGTAACTATTGGCCTTTTTCAATCAATCCTTTGTAATTAATGGTGTGGTTTGGTTTTGCTACTGTCCATAAGCCGTGGTGTAGCGCTTACTATCACGCGAATGTAACGCTCGTCTCGATATTCATTGATATAAAAAAGGCTTACTCCTATCACGTCGTGAGTTTACATATCATAGAAATTATAGAAATCGCTATGGTGTGCAGGTTTCCTTACGATAATAATAATAAACTCTTTATTAACCACAAAACATAAAATAAAAATATGAAGCAGAAAAACATTTCGTGAAACAATTGGCGGCTTTATCACTAAAAGCGATCTCTTCCAGACAACCATTAACACAACGATATTTTCTTTCATTGTTTTAGTGTATGTTGATTAACTATAAAATATACATACATCACTCCAAAAAGTCATAGGTCTGAACCCGCGACCACCGTCAAAATGTTGGCAGCCGCATCTGGGCCGTTACCAACAGGCCACCACAAACTTAATGACATACATATTTATCTACATACACACTCACAAATTAATTAATCAATGATATGATAGGGGTCGAGCATATCGGCCGTACCGGGCACAAATTCCTGACTTCGAGCTGATGACGAATAGAACAATCCAATACCGCTTAGCGCGATTCGGGATTCAAACCTGAGACGTCAGCTTTTGCAGTTATACTGTCGTATAATTACTGCCAGCGCGAGGCAATTTATAACCTCTTGTATGTGAAATGTTGCGTTGACGCTTAACTTACGCGCGGCTCCTTCGCATCGCAGCGCACATCGTGAGAGTAGACTGTACTATGTTTAAATCGTTATCGCGGTTTTCATGTAGAATAAATGAGTGGGATTTGGCCGAAGTGGCGAAACGTGTTGGAGTTCACTTGTAACAGTGGTCATTGTAAGGATGGACTCTCTCGACCAGAAAACTATCACTATTGTAGAAAAATGATGTGTCTGCTGTCGTGTTTGTTCCGTCAAGTGAGAATAGCAGGATAAAGATAACCGTTTCTTCCTCCCGTCTTTTTTCATTCCCACTGTAGAAAGCGTCAACTTCGGATAGTAACCACTAATCACCAGCTGATCAGGCTCTCAAACACTATAATGGAAAAAAAGTTTAGAGAAATAACATTATATTTAAGCGATCCAAAACATACAGCTATGTATGTACATGTTTTAGTTGTGTATGAGTTGATGGAATGCAAGCTTGCAATTTGTGCCGGGGGCCAGGCTGAGCGCAGTCCAGGGGTCCTCAGTGCTCGCTGCCGAGGATGTGGTGCTGGGTGCTCACGTGCGCTCTAATTACCCGCAACGCACGCACGCAGTAACAGGTGCGTGACCTTTGCGTGCACCCCGCCTGCCCCGCCACCCCCGCCCCCCCACGCCGCTACACCCATGCCTACACGCAGGTATGAATGTGCGCAAAAGTGTCGTAAATTCAAAGTATATAGTGGTATGATTTTCGTCTCCACATCAATAACCACTACCACTACTTGTATATATAAAAAATAAAAACAAACCAGAAATAAATAATCTAAATGAATGAATTTAGACATCCTATCCGATTTGATTCTCTCTCTCTCTTCAGTCACACGAAGTCCACTGCTGAACATAAGCTTCCTCCATAGATCGCCTCATAGTTTAAAGCGACCTGCTTCCAGCTACTTCCTGACCTTAACCAGGTCCACCTTGTGGATGGGCGTTTGGCGCTTTGCTTGCTTATACGTGGCCTCCACTCTAGAACCATTCGGCCCCAGCGGCCATCTGTTATACATACGTGCTATGTATGTATGCCTAGCTCACTGCCATTTCAACTTGCTGTTCATAAGGGCCATGTCAAAGTTGGTAACCGTTGTTGTCCTACCGATCTCCTCGATTCGATCTCGTAAGGAATAATCAAGCATAGCTCTCTCCATTGCGCGTTGTGTGACTCTGGGCAATCTTATGGGGCCAATTGTGAGAAGCCACGTTTCGGTGCCGTATGTCATCACTACAATTAAAGATTTTTTTCTTTAGACACTGACGGAGAATAAATTAGGATTTTCACATCAATTACTATTAATGATTTGATCCGTGGTACTTTACAGCTAGTTTCTCCGGCTGTAAAAGTCTTTATGCGAGGCTATTTACCTCTTTAGTTCATTGTTTTGTCACCCGCTTTGTACCGGGGGGAAGTGGACAATAATTTATTTCGATCTTCTCCTATTCATTTAACTTTGTGATTTGCATCATTGCGGGTAAAAGAATTAAGAGAACTCTCGGAGACTCACCCAGCTTCAATACTCAATTTACAGTTATAGTCATTACATTACATGTAGCACAGCATTTCTAGTAGAACCCATCGGAGATGTGGACAGCGTCAGCGTGGCAGTGCCTCTCCCTTCATGTGCCCAGTGCACAATACTTATCCACAAGCTTTGCCAATGTGTAGGATAGAAAGAAAGAAAAGAAATACAGGAACTAGTCTGTGAGTGCGGGCGCGGAGCGGCGGGTTGTGCCGGATGTGGAGTGTCCACGACCGAGTAGCTCCACGGGCGCAAACCTTGTTAGCTGAATATGCACTCCAATCTACGGCGGAATCGAATTTGCGCGGCGCGTCGAGTGCCCTCCGAGCGGCCCTCGCGACGAGATGTTGATGGATTATTTGTGAAGTGGCCCCGTTCGCCTTTGAAATCTTTCGCGCGTTAAAACGGAGGTAATCTCGGCCCTAGCCCTCGGCGGCGGGTCGCGCGCCCTCCCGCGCCCCCTCCCGCGCCGCGCCGCGCCCCGCGCCGTGCCGCCCTGCGTCGGTCGCTCGCTGTTCTGCAAACAGCCCGCAGCCTTGGTTTTGTTTACCTAATCATTTTATTGCCTCCGCCACCCCCGCGCGCCGGCCCGGCCGACGGGCCCGCGTCGCGTCGACCGGCGTCGTCGAAATTTATTTGAAAGCGAGTAATCGCGGCGACAGATGTGCGCGGCCGTCGGCAACCCTTCGCCGCTCCGCCGAGTACAAGGTTCGCCTCCTGTACTACAAGCCGCCGTTAGATTTATTGCGAAAAAAACGCAATCCACTCCTGAGAAAACTCGATCGCAAGCTGCGCAGTAATTTTTACATTTTTTACCCCAAAAAAAGTGTGTCAGAGGGGCGGGGGGCCGCGACGGGAGGCGACAGGTCCCCGCGTCGCGGCAAAATCTCTTTTTTAGCGCAAAAACGAAGGAGCGGAACAATAGCTGACCCATTTCCCGGCCGTGGGAAGGAATAACGACCGCGGATCCGAGTCGCACAACATTTTTGTGATAAAAAATGCATTACCCCACATTTTTAAAATCTGCCAAGAATAAAAAACGCGACGCAGCGAGCGCATTGTTCGGCGCGGATATTGAAATTAAAAACTCGGAAGGGTGACGTTTTATCGGCAAAATAACGGTTTTTAGCAAAAAAGTAATGGAATCAGCTGCGCCGAGCGACGCAAACACAAGGCGCTCGTTAGCGCAGCCCAGTGACCGAGTGCCTCGCCGCGCCCGGCCAACAACTACACACTACGAGCATTACATGGCACAGGCTAATTGAGTCATTCCTTCCAAAACAATTTGATTATCAAATATTACGCAACCTGATACATGCATATAACTTAACGACCTTTTTTCTTAGTATTTATTTGTGATTTAAATTTGCATATTATCAATGTACCATACCACACCATATAGGAAAAAAAACTAAATGAAACGGACTCCCCAAGGACACGCATAGGAATAAAACCAAAGGAATCCATTTGTCGTGTTGCATAAGATGAAAGTTGTTTTTTAAGATAAAATCAGGCAAGAATCTTCATAATGGCCTATTCTTCACCATCAATATTATGTCCAATAAAATCACGTATAACCCTGTTTGTTAATTCATAAATATTGAATAATAATGACGAATATATAACGCCGATTAACCTCAAATCTATAATCAACATCCTCATACAACCTACCTGATTACAATCAAGCCGCCTGATCGCAATTCGCAGGTGTCAAAAAAAGGAAAAATAAATGCACTTTAATTTTAATATTAAAGTGATTTTGTAACGAGAAATTTTCACTAACGCACATGTTTATTTTTGACATGGATTTATGACTTAATGTACTTTTATCCGCAGATATAATTTTCCAAACGCGGCCATAGTGTAGAACTTTAATACACGGAATTATGGAAGGACCGATAATTAGGTTTTGTTTGTCAATCGGTATTATTACACACAAAGAATATAACTGTCTCGGTGGCGTAGTTGTGCTACGAGACGGTTACAATACTGAGGTTTCGGGTTCGAATCCCGAGTTGGGCAAAGTGATATTATATTTTTCTATTCAGTATCAGCCCAGAGTTAGAAACTTGTGCCACATCGTGTGTCATCGTGTGTCACATCGTGGGACGCAACATACAAGGCGAAATGTGGGTGCCTTGGCACCTCTGCCTACCCCTTCTGGGGAAAAGGCGTGAGTTTATGTGTGGTATGTAATAATAAATAACGTGTCATTACATTCTCCTCGTGTGTGGCGAGATATGAACCTACAAATTCAATTTATAGGATATCTAAAGTTTTCTTATGTCTTTTAAAGTTATCTCTGTTATTTTATAGAAATCTTAGCATAATCATATTGTGTTTATAGGTGGTATTAGCCTATGAGAAATTCTTTCTAAAGCTCGATATACTGTGTATCTCAAGACGAAATTGAAGCCGGGTGGTAATTTTAGTGCCTACAAACTCAATGCAACTAAAAAAATCGCAAAGAAATGCGACAATATTTTTTTATTATTTTTTAAACATTGCCATTTTTGGGAGTAAATCCATAGTTTTTGCTAAAATAATTATTTAAATGCTTTTATACCTTAGATTGATAGGTGGTAGGTCTCTCGTATGTGAGAGGCCATCTAGGTGGGAGTTGGCCAAAGTGATGTTGCATTTTTCTATTCAGTATCAGCCCAGAGTCAAGAATTGATGTCCGATATGGCGATAGGCACGCCACTTATCACATCGTGGGACGGAACATACAAGGCGAAATGTGGATTTAGTCAAACTGTGTTGTTTTAAAAATATGTCAAAGGAGAGAGAGAGAGAGCAGGGTGAACCACTGCATAGTCTATTTCTCCCGCCAAACAGCAGTGTAAATGTACTGTATTGTTCTGGGTTGAATCACTTTGTAGCCAAAGTATCTATTAGATGTATTGAGATTTACATTTAATGTCTCAATGTATCAAGCGTTGGTTTGTAATTTATGGAGTTGTTGGTTTTGCTACTATCCATGAGCGGTCGTATCGCTTACCACTAGGCGCATGACATACTTTGTCTCACCATTAATTCCAATAAATAAAAATTCAGGTGAAAAATGATGTAAAAGAAATAAAAAAAACTGGAAAATTTTATTTTTCATGAATTTTGTAGAGTCAAATTTACATGCAGAAAGTGTTAGGTTTACATATTTCTAAACCTCGGTAAATGAAAAATATGTTTATGTTTGGTGATAGTTTGCATAGTGAAGTATATATTTTTAGGTTATAGACCTCCACGCGTCCAACTAGATATTACAATGCGTATTTACTTGATATTCTTGTGCGAAGTACCGCATAAGGTGGTTATCGTACGTGTGTGTGGCCGGTGGCGTCGGGTTTATCGTGTAGATGTGCGGCGCGGTGCTCGGCGGTGTAGTCGGGCGCGGGCCTGACTCTATGTAGATAAGAGGCGGCCGCGCGCCCGAGGTCGGAGTGCGAGGAGGGCCCGCGGTATGCAAACCACGGGGCGGGGTCTCGCGTAAAAAACGCCCCGCGACATGCACCCGCCCCGCCTCGCCCCGCGTCCCGCGCCCCGCGTCGACACATACCTGCGCGACGCGACGGTTAAAAAACTGCCGCAATCTGTTCGACGCGACATGAAAAGTGAAACGTGAAGGGTGTGAGACAATACGCGCACCCGTCGCCACGCGAAGGGTTGCATTGTGTGCGCGCGCGCGCCATCAGCCCCCCCTCCCGCGCCACACAACCCTTCGCCGCGCAACCCTTGTCGCGTACACGTGCGCCTCGCGAACATTAACTATGTGGCGGATTTCACTTTTACTACAATTATGTATAATGTATGCGTTGGCCGGCAAATTGGGGACTGCTCGGCCACCAACGCACTGTAACGAAACCCACGCATTTTCTTTTATTGTGCACATGAAGTTTAATTACAATCTAATCTACTTCAACGCCACGATCGATGAAACTGAAGACAGCTGAAATCATAATCTCAATTACTGAAATCATCGTAGTCGTAAGAAAGAGTCGCGTGCTCCCTTGAGTATCTCCGCTGTTTAACAACAATGCATTCCACAAAGTTCAAAGAAAACAAGCGGTGCCGGACGAGAGTTCCCGCCCGCCGCGGCGAGCCTGCACTCGCGCCGCCCGCAGCCTCCCTCGCCGGGGAGCGACATTTGAATCTGCGACGCTTTGATCTCAACCCTTGAGCGGACACCGTCTGTCAGCGGCACTGCTCGCTAAACGTATTAATTCTTTGTGAACTGCGCGCCGCACGCGAGGGTCAGCCGCCGACAAATACGTCGAGTCCGCACAAAGAAAACGCACTCGCCGACCTTATATGTATATTTATTTATTTTATTGTTCAGTATTTCTCGACAATATCGCTTTGTTTTTCTGAATGTCCAAAAGCCGTGTGCAACATACGCATTTGGCACCAACAATCACTATTTTTATATAACCTAAATTACTCAGCAAAATCTTCTTCACCTAACGCGCACGGAATTTTTATATCAACCCGACATACTCCCAGTCGGTGCTAATATTATCTACATTCCACTTTAAACGCCACGGGAGCAGCCGGACGAGGCATGCTTGGTCAGGTGTCTCGGTCCTCACAATTTACAAAACTCAGTGATAACAACAATAACTACGATTTAAGTTCTTTCCAGAACATCCCGACCCTGCACTATTCGTATCCATTCAAAACATGACGATACGCAAACTCGCCCGTTAAATGTTAAAATACAATTTCTTTATAGTCTGAAAAAAAACTACATTTCATCCCCATACGAGAACGTAAAAAAATATCCATTGTATATGACATTGTATTTTAAACAACATCAGATTTCTGTGATTTCATACGGCAAAGAAGCAGGGGTGACGTTAAATGTTGAATTGAATACTATAATATACAATAATAGATATTTAAGATTTGTGCACTGCTTTTCAGTGGTGAATTGATTCCAATATACATACTTTAAATAATTACATTGCAATGAAGGTGTAGTGCAATCGGAATAGAATATCACACCGGCCAACTCGCGGACTAAAAACTGTTTCCAGATTCGAAACTTGACACATCTGTGTGGTCCGCTGTGAGGAGTTTTCCACCATCTTATACCAGCTTCCATACGTTTCCGGGTGTCCGGTAATCTCATACACCGAATAAACCGTTACAATATGTTTGTTGCTCATATTGGAGCTGACTGCTATAATATAATACAAATTTGCCGTCTAAGTTGCTATTAAACAGCGGCGCCACCTGGATAGAACGGGATCGTTTTTACTGTAGCCTTAATAAGCTCTGTCGAATTGTTACAAACACAAGATTCTACCGAAAGTAACGTTTAAATTTGTAGTAAAAACAAGAAAATATGCAATATTCCAGTTCTTCTAGTCGTATAAAATGTCTCATCACACCCATGCATTAGGATCATACATTTTTAACAGCGTTTCATTATTTTTTGGAGCAGCTCTGTACCCACCGGCAAGAATTTAACATACATTAGTCGCCATGTCTCAAAATGTACTATAATAATACTTATAATTAAAACTAGCGGCCCGACCCAGCTTCGCCTGGGTGCATATATTTCGTATAAACTCTTGTATACCTAAACTTGATGTAGCTATCCTACTGTCCGGCTCAATCCCGTTTCATCCGTCTGTTCAGTCTCTTCAAGATCCGTCCCGTCCTTACTCTTTATTATTATGCATCCCGTCTTATAACGTGCATTTATATTTCGTCCTATCAAATCTGTCAGCTATCCCAGCCCTCTCCCGTACCTTCCACTCTATTATATCCCGTCTCTCCATATACATGTACATATAAAGATTGCCTTTAGAGACTGTCCCGCCCTCACACCCACTACTGTAACTCCTGTGAGCCAGGATCAACAGTGGCACGCAAAGTAATGACACCGAGCATTGAAGCTCGGCGAGTCTCCGGGAATGTCTAACTTGTCTTTAACCCGCAACGAAATTAATCAGAAAGTTAAATTAATAGGAGGAGTTGGAAATAAATTATTGTCCACTTCCCTCCGTGCAAAGCGGGTGACAAAACATTGAACTGAAGAGGTAAATAACCTCGCAAAAAGACTTTCACAGCCGGAGAAGCCAGCTGTGAAGCACCACGGATCAAATTATTATTACATTTAAATGGGACCTATTATGTGAACTGTTATGCTTGATTCCAGTAATAGGTATGGCAAAAACGCCGGAAAGCACGGAAGTTCTTTCTAGTCTCTACAAGGTCCATGTAGTATACAACTCCAGATGATATTTGCATACTATCCAGCATGATTTTACGCTCATTATGCCAAAGACTACACTCCCAAAGTATATGATGCGCGGACTGCTCATACTCGCAATTAGGTGTTGAACATGAACACGCAGGCGACGCAACAAGCTTAAAAGAGTATAGTTTAGACTTAAAGTTACCATGGCCCGTGAGAAATTGTGATACGCAATAATCGACATCTAGCCACGTCTTTGTTAAACGATCACGTACGCAAGGAAAAAATTGGTATAGATGCCGGCCCTTCAAAGATACCTCCCATCTATTTTGCCATTCATCTAATAGTTCGCTATATACCACTGAAACCGGTTTAAATAATCTGTCAACTTTTAAAAGTTCACGTGCGGTGAAAAAACTTTTATCCATATTCTCTCTATTAGAGTAATACATCGCGGCGCGACGTTGCACCTCCAGGTCGACTGGATGTACACCCGCTAGGACAGGCAAAGCTTCGGTACTAACAGTTCTATATGCCTTGCACAAGAATATCAACGCCAAACGTTGGCTCTGGAGCAGTTTTCTTCGCACAGCACCGATAGTAGCCCTATCAGCCCATACGGGAGATCCATAACAGATACATCCTAAGTAAGTTGCTCCGTAGATGATTTTTAGTGTATTGAAAGATAGCCCCCACGTTGATTTTGATATTCTTGTCAAAGCAAAAAAGTTCCTTTTCGACTTTTCCCCGACGTTCTTAATATGTTCAAGAAAGGAAAAATTCCTTTCTAAAATTAAACCAAGATAACAAACCGATTCCTTTTTTTTAACATTGATATTATTAAATTTAATTCGCGGCTGTGATTTTAAATTTCCTTTCAGAAGTAATTGGAAAGTTTTTTGTGGTGCAAAGGTTAAGCGATTTCGATGGCCCCAGTCACATATTAGTTTTAAACACGCGTCCGACATAATTTCTAATCCCGATCTACTATTTGACTCTATAAGCAAAAGGCCGTCGTCCGCATATCCGGTCAAAGAACACCCTGACGGCAAGGGAATTGCAAGAAAATCGTCGAACCCTAAATTCCACAAATAAGGACCTAAAACTGAACCTTGTGGACAGCCCATCGTAAGTGGTTTCGACACAGCAGCAGCAAAGATTGCCTTATGAAATTTTAACATTAAAAACTTAAGCGTTTTTTATTGTCCATCCAATATTCCTTCCCTTATTTCAGCACCAAAATGCTGTTTTTCCAAATAATATTTCACGCCATTACTTTTTGTTAGTAATACGGTAATAATAACCATTTTAAAAAAAAGAATTGGCTAAATTTGTCCAGGCATTGTTGAGTTGTGCGCTTACCAACACATTTTGCGATTCATTTTTATATTATAGAAGAAGATATAGTCCACCCCGCTGGCTGGTGCTGCTAAATTTGGGTCCAATAATAGGTATGGCAAAAGCGCCGGAAAGCACGGAAGTTCCTCCTAGATTCCACGAGGTCCGTATAGTATGCAACACCAGAAGTTATTTGCATATTGTTCAACATTATGCCGCGTTCATCGGACCAGCGATCACACTCCCAAAGTATATGATGTGCAGTTTGTTCGTACTCACAGTCAGGTGTAGAGCATTGACACGCAGGCGATTCAACCAGCTTAAAAGTGAATAGTTTGCTCTTAAAGTTGCCATGTCCAGTTAGGAACTGTGATACACAGTGATCAATTTCTAGCCACGATTTTCTTAAGCGATCGCGAACGGACGGAAAGTATTGATATAAGTGACGCCCCTTTGAGGATATATCCCACCGGTTCTGCCATTCGTCAATTAATTCAGTGTACGCAGCAGAATACGGTTTAAATAATCTGCTAATCTTTAAAAAGTCTCGGGATGCAATAAAGTTAGTGTCTATTGTCTCTCTATTTGAATAATATAATGCGGCGCGACTTTGCACCTCCAGATCGACCGGAAGTACACCCGCGAGAACCGGCAAAGCCTCTGTACTAACGGTTCTGTAAGCCTTACACAAGAATATCAAGGCCAGGCGTTGACTCTGGAGCAGCTTCCTACGAACAGCGCCAACAGTAGATCTATCGGCCCAAACTGGAGAACCGTAACAGATACAACCCAAATAAGTTGCTCCATAGATAACTTTCAAAGTATTAAATGATAATCCCCACGTTGCCCTTGATATTCTCGTTAAAGCATAGAAGTTATTTTTCTCCGACGGTTCTAATGTGTTCAATAAATAAGAAATTTCTCTCTAAAATTAATCTGAGGTAACAAACCGATTCCTTTCTTTTAACTGGTACATTGTTAAATTTAATACGCGGGGGTTTTTTTAAAATCCCTTTTAACAACATTTGAAAAGTTTTTTGAGGTGCGAATGTTAGTCGATTTCGTTCACCCCAGTTCAAAATTAAACGCAGACTCGTGTCAGCCGAACTCTCGAGCTCGGCTCTACTATTGGATTGTATAAGTAGGAGTCCGTCATCTGCGTATCCAGTTAAAGAACAACCCGGCGGAAAAGGAATTGAGAAAATATCATCGAACCCCAAATTCCATAGATATGGACCGATAACCGAGGCTTGAGGGCAGCCCATAGTCAGCGCCTTCGATACGGCATGGTGGCCAAGTTGTAATTTGGTTGACCCATGACAAAAATAGGATTATATCATAGAATATATATTCCTAGGGCAACCTCGGATCTTTAATTTCAATAGTAATATTGGCCACCAGGCATTATCAAACGCGCCGGAGAAGTCCAAGAAAATTCCCAATACGTACTTGTGATCCGAGTTGACGACAATTATTCTTCTAACCGATAAAGCCGCGTCCACAGTAGATTTACCTTTGGTAAAACCGAACTGTAGGTCATGAAATTTAGGACCACCCGGTAACAGACGAGGGACAATAAGCCTTTCAAGTACTTTACCCAAAGATGGTAATAATGTAATTGGGCGATATGACTTAGGGTCTTCAGGGGGCTTAGTGGGCCCTGGGATATGAACCCGTGACCATCGTTAACTTGTTGGCAGTCGCGTCTAGTACGTTACCATATACAAATTAATAAAACCTTCGTACTGCCTCACCAGGTGACGTAAGTAATAAAACAAATATTTAAAAATATAAAACTGAATATCGTTTCATTATAATGTCTAGATACGGCATCAACGTACCAATATGTTTTTTATTCTTGAGTCTGAAAACAATACTAATGCGGAATTTAAATTTGTCCCCCAGCGCATCTAAAAGTATCAATTCAAAAAACAAAGTCCTTTATGAAAACTAAAAATTATAATTAGATAAATTTTGGTGTACTCCGGCAAAACGCTTCGATAGAGTATACCTTGTTTAAAACTGTTGCAATAATCTCAAAAAACAATGGGCTACTTTGGTAGATATGGACATCGTTCTATTTTACGTTTAACAAAATTACGCGCAAGACGCCGTATCTAGATAATATTATATACACGATGTACATTTTTTTTGAATTTAGTTCTATTTCGTCAGCCGTCAATGAAAGACAATGGAAAGATAGTTAACAAAGTAACATTTAGGGAAAATGATCTTTTATAGTTATGTTTTCGTCGAGTTTTCATTATTTTTTAGATGTATTCTGCTATTCGGGGCGGGGACAAATCCAACGAACCAAAAACCACGAAAATTGGTCTAGCCGATCTCGAGTTATAAGTGTTGTAACAAACCCGACTTTGTTTTATGTATATAGATTATATTTAGTGTATTTAAGAAAATCTTATTTAAATACTGTGTCGCGCTTTTTTTTTTATTGCCATGAATGACGAGACGAGCAAATCGTTCGCCTGATGGTAAGCGATACGACGCGACCGCTCATAAACAGTAGCAACATTCCACTGCGCTCGCCATCCTGAGACATAAGATGTTAAGTCTCGATATGTCCAGTTGTTACTCTGGCTACAATGTCCTTCAATCCGAAACAAAACAGTGCATTTACGCAGTGTTGTTTCACGGGAGAAATAGACATTGCGGTGGTACCTACCCAGATGGCCTCTCACATATGAGAGACCTACCACCAGTAAACTTATCTCGCTTATCTCGCTGTCGGTATCGGTACAACAAAGTTTTTGCTCAGCTCTCAGTTCGCTTCAGGACAAAACAACTGTGAACTCTGTACCTATACTCGTAATATATTGTAGGTAATACAAATGGGTACAACCGGCAGATGACGCAGCTACAAGATGCATTGTGACGGACACTTCGCTTTGACTGTTGTGTAACTTCAGCTGGTAGTATTGAAATATATTTGTAGTAGTCTCGCGCGGTGACATGCGTTTATATCGGCTGCTAGCGGTGTGAAACAGAGGGAGCTGCTCCTCCATTACAGTGTGAAATACGAGCGCCGGAGACAGCCATTAAACGCGATTAAAGCAATTTATAATGTTTATTCGGCCGATATAAATTATTAAAGGAGTCTGCAGCGGCCCGCATGCGGCCGCTACTTATCGCGGCGCGGGCACGCGACACCACCAACCCCCCCACCCCCCGCGCCGCCGCGCCGCCGCCCGCACCCCCGCACAATCTAATTGTTAAATTAAATAGAGTTAACTGCCGCTAAAGGGTTGCGGCGCGTGGCGCGGATTGTGTACGAGATCAGACCCCCCTCCCCCGCCCCCCAACCCCCGCCCCTCGCGGCGACGGCAGCTGCGCGCCGCCTGCGCACCGGCCGCGCTGCCTTTCGACACACGCCGGGATTCCGAATTCGATTTCAATTTTGCTATCTGTTCCGTATCGCAACTATAATGACGAAGCCGGGGACGCAGATCTGTGGGTAGTATCTCAATTCTACCCACAGATTGAAAACACATACGAGCGTGTTGTTTGACACAGGCCACGAGGGACGAGTGCGCACCGCATCGCTCGGTTCAATCGGAGTGCGTTCCTCTACAGTGTACACACAGTTCCGCAAACACTGGATTCCCAGCGGCTCTGCGTGGCGTGGATTTGATTAGCGCACCTGTTTGCGAGCGAGGCCCGCGGCGCTCCCGCCCGCGCTTACAGTACACTCGAACAGCCCACGGACTCACATACTACTTTAATTCTTCAGGAGTATATTTCACTCTATTACCACCTAACTAAATAACAAACTTAACTCAAAAAATAGTAGCTGAAAAATTCCAAATATTTATTTACCAGGTGTTTAAGTAAATCCGCCCTTCGATTTTATATTTAAACTTTTCGATTCATTCGTTCAGTGAAGGAGTGATGTGATTTTTTGGTTAAAACGTTTAATAATAATTCACATCAACACATATATAATTCACTTGCAAGACCGCATGTACATTACTTAATAGAAACATGGCAGCGCGGCCGAAACCAACATAAATCCCATAGAAATAGCACAAAATAGACTTATTTTTTCATTATAACTATTTAACACCAAAAATTTATAGAGACACTAATGTACCAAAGTTGTATACTTATAAGGAAAAATAATAAACACACAAATATCCTATACCACTTTACTGGTGGTAGGTCTCTCATATGTGAGAGGCCATCTGGGTAGGTACCACCGCAATGTCTATTTCTCCCGTGAAACAACACTGCGTAAATGCACTGTTGTGTTTCGGATTGAAGGACATTGTAGTCAGAGTAACTACTGGACATATTGAGACTTAACATCTTATGTCTCAGGATGACGAGCGCAGTGGAATGTTGCTACTGTTTATGAGCGGTCGTATCGCTTACCATCAGGCGAACGGCTTGCTCGTCTCGTCATTCACTGAAAAAAAAAAAAAAAAAAACAAAAAATTAACCAAAAAAAATAACGCAGAAACACACATAATCCTACGTTGTGCTCCCCGCGAATAAATTACCTCAAGAAATGTATCTTGTGCGAAGGTGTAAATTATAACAATTAATTACCAACTAACATTTAAAGAAGCTAAAACTACGCCAGGGTTTAAACAACTACTGAAGAATCATTATTTAAATCAATAACTATACCACTCCCGACAATTAATCACACTAATTGCCACATCCCGTGGCACATATTGCTTTAAAAGTTTGTTCACTTGAGATTTTTGTTGAACTGAGTTTGCAACATGTTAAAGATATACCCTCAATATGTAATCTGTATTGCTCGCGTCGATCCAGCCTCTATAGAAAATAATTACTGAGATATTGAAGTTTCTCATGTAAGTGAATTATAATGATTTTGTGAGAAATAAAGAAGTTAAACCTAAATAATATATCCAGTACAGGCCTTGTTGGAAGTGCCGTGCACATGGTACATGATGTCGACTCAGTACATAGAGCCGGTCGGGGTGTCGCGCGTCATTCATCATGCGCGCTTTAATTGAAACGGCGTCGCGCCGCGCGCCGCCGGCTGGCACATAAATCACGCGCGCATTGTGCGCAACCCTTTCAACCCTTGCGCGCGCGCCACATTACCATACGGGGCGCGCCTCGCCCAATCACTGCCGCGATCATTTACATACGCCGCCCAGCACACCTTTATGTAAATCAACCCTGCTCGTCTCCCACCTCCAGTACCGCATTTACATACACGAGGGTTGCGGAACTGTACGGCAGAGATCTACATAAACTCGTTACTGGTGGTAGGTCTCTCATATGTGAGCGGCCGCTTGGGTAGGTACCACTGCTTTGTCTATTTCTCCCGTCGAACAGCAGTGTAAATGCACTGTTGTGTTTCGGATTGAAGGACAATGTAGCCAGAGTAACTACTAGAATGCCAAGCATTGCTTTGTAATTCAAGGTGTTGTTTGGTTCTGCTACTATTTATGAGCGGTCGTATCGCTTACCATCAGGCGAACGGCATGCTCGTCTCGCTATTCATAGCAATAAAAAAAACTCACTACTTTATTACTCGTACCTGTTGTTACAACACGACGAGCTGTTTATGTAGCGATGCCATATCGTCTTAAACCATTCAAAACAGTGTTATTGAATTAATTTTTTGGGCCCATCAACGGTTGACTATGCTAACATTGCCATATTATCGGAGCCTAACTGAGTAAAATGCACTACAACTGTCATGTGAATACGTTTCGATTATGCGTCTAAGGCATCCAATTTTCTCCTTAATTTATTACGTCCATATAGGAATTCTACCTCTCAACCCCATCAAACATGAAGTACCTATGCATCATGTTTTATTCGGTAGAGAATAATGAATTATTTTTTTATACTGGAATGACGACGTGACCGCATTGAGATCTGACTATAAAAATTATTATATTTTTTTCTTCTTATTCATAGTAAAGTGCGTCATGGTCTGTTGGTAAACGAACTAGACGCGGTTGTCAACATATTAACGGTTCGAATCCTAGGCCACACCTCTGACTTTTCGCAGTCATGAATGTATTGATAGTCAATCACCACGCACTAAAACGGTGAAGGGAAATATCGTGAAAAAACCTGCATACCATAGCGATTTATAAAAAAATATATGGTATGTAAGTCCGCCAGCCCGCACTATGCCAGGGTGTGAACTATATATGTCCTAACCACTCTCAATCGTACTGTCGACTGTAGAACAAGCCCGTGCCCTGCAAGGGGCGCGTGTAGACTGATACAGAATAATTATTCAGTAAATAGTTATGCAATAGAACTTTCGAACGATTTCTTATCATGTTATGTTCCTGTACTAGGTGGCAGAGCGTTTTGCATCGTGTCGTGCCAATAAGATCCGCGTGGCACAGTGTGGCACCGACATTGCACCTACTCGGACGCCAGAGCCTCCGTCGCCTCATACCATTACTGTGTAATCATGTGCGATGGTCGCTGCAAGGCTTCCGTTAGTGCTTAGTGAGTGACGTAAGAGGAGTGAGGTGGTAGGTACGTGGTGTCGGGAGAGGGTGTGGGAGGGCGGAGGGCGCGGCTCGCGAGTGCGCCGCGGTGCAGCTGCACGAGCTATTGATTAGCGCCGCCGCGCCGCCCCGCTCACTCGCAGCTCATGCCTCCGCGTATTCAGCTCCGCAACAATCCAGCTTCAAACACATTAGCACTCAGTTCCAACGGTGAGGCGACACAACATTCTCCACACTCACTTTGTTTCGAAACATCCGGTACAGTCAGCGTCAAAACTATTCACAGCGGTCGTAATTACCTACACAAAACAATTTTCCTATTCTGTGAGCTTCCAATCTTATAACAGTAACCGCCCTCGAACCTTGTCGCTACTGGCCACTACATCATAGATATAAATGAATATGCTGCAGCTAAACAACTCTTTATCACCAGTTGAGATCGAATTCAGAAAGTGCGCTGTGGAATACAAGGCGGCAATGGAGTGCGTGCGAGGCCGCATGCACACCAGTTGATATTATGTAAATGAACGGAGCAGGGGTCGCGCGCATTGCTGCTCGTACTCTGTTGACACGGCCATTTGCTCTTAACGGGATTACCGCGCACGCGGGGCGCAACCCTTGCACTCAATTGTAAATGCAAATACGGATTTAATCCCAAAATGGCCGCGATACAGATGAACGACTCACCCCCTCCGCCCTCCGCGCCGCTATTTGTGATCGATACTTTTGATCAAAATATTGAAACACAACTAATTATAATATTGTTAAAATAAAAAAAATATGCAGCCGTTGTGAGTTACTTTGTGCGCCACCACCGGCACAACTAGGCGTCTCAAATATTCACAGCACTACTCTTGATGAGACGATACACTTATTTTTAATATTTAATTAAAATGAACGTTCTTAACTATGTAGATATTTCTTCCGTAATACCGAATTGTAAGAATTTCTACGATATGTAATTTCCACCACTCTCAATAGTAATTTCGATTGTAGAGGTGGCCCTTGCTCTGCAGTACGATGTACAATTATATAGGCAATACAATTTGAAGATGAATAAAATTATAATAGAAACAATCCAGTGTTATAGAGAGCCAGGATAATGAGTCGAGAGTGGTGACTACACTCCTCGGTACATTTTATTACGAAGGCTGACTGGACAGCCGGCTCCGAGTTCCGGTCTCGTGCGGATTTCCAAATATTTGTATGGCAAATTTGTAGCAGAAGGCATTTGTTAATCACGTTTATAAATGTACATATCTCTTATATGCCCCAAATTGAGCGTTTTTTTATTTTGGCCCCGCATAATGACCACATTGCACCTAATGATAAGCGCAAATGCCGTCTAGGCAGAGGATCAATTGAAACAATTATGCCGGCCTACTAAGATGCCTCTTCAGAATTGCATGAATGAACTAAGTTATTTTCAAATGAAATGTCGTGAAACTTTAACCCTAAAACAAAGTGACATGATATTAAACATGTCGCGTCGTTACAAAACGCCATCAAACAATATGCTGAGTCACTTGACACGAGTGCTTGTTCAACAGCTATACTGTGCTCGGCTCTGCCTCCACGGACCCACTACCTAATACATTACATTCGCAAATATCTACCATTACTGCTTATCAATATTGATCTGTTTAGTGACCTGACTGCAAACAAGTTTAAAGCTATTTTGTACCATGTTTCCATTTCTTTATATATTTATTTACAGCATGGCACACCTGTAGTTGATATTTATTTTAGTAATGTCAAAAAGCCAATAACAAGTTCTCGCTTATAGAATTAAATTATGGTACTTGAATGCGAGCATAAATCTTTAGAAAAAAAAGGAATAAACATAAGTTAATTAAAGTAAATCACAAACAACACGAAAAATAAGGAAAATCATTGTTTAGAGTTCTATCAGCCCACATTAGTTTTTCTCATTTATATTCCTTGTACGGACATCGATCGGATTCAAATACATTATATTACGTATAGATGATGTTATATTATTGTAATATCTGCTCGCGCGCAACAACTTTCTATCTATAAATAAATTATGAACATGCATGGGAGAATTCAATCGGAATAAATTCTATTGAAACTTAAAATATATTATGGCTAGAAGTTCGGGACAGTCAATACCATATTTCAATAACTTTGCTTAATAAAGGTTATCACGAATTCCTCTTAGTTAAGTTTTACTAAGTAGCAACAGGCGCATATTTTCCAAGTTGGTAGTAATCGATAGTACTTTACGGAATTCTTCAGTGAATATTTATATATTTTTTATAGAACGTTTTTATAAATTTTCAATATAATATTTGTGAAAAAATATATGGACGACTTAAAACAGATTTCGTTGGTTCACCTTTTTATTTCCAAGTTCATTTTGCTTCGGACCCGCTAAGTTTATACGTCTGAATCACGCATACTACTTTCTTGTTACATTTTTTACCACAAGACAATTGTATAATACAAAAGAGATACAGAGGATATCAATAGAGTGATAGTTTTAATTGTTTTGTCATTTGCCCACGACCAAGAAGTTTTGAATTCTTTTTGTCATTTATAATGGGATTTTTTTGTGATTTGTAGCACTATTTTTTAAACCAATTTAATGTATTTTTGAAGAACTGATGAGAAGCTCACCTCTCCAAAGTGAGCTATTTTATTCCGAAGAGTGCACGAGAGGTCGGCAAACTAATAAGATTTCCATCAACACGCGGGTCGCGCAAACAGTGCGCGCGGAGGCCACTCACGGCTGCAACCCTTCGGCCCTCCGCCAATCTTTAATTAAATATGTGAAGGGTCACGCCGGCCGAGTACAGCGCTGCGACACAAATCACTGCTCATAAAAACATCATAAACGCGGCAAAACATCCGTACTCACTGACGTGTGTAGGCGTCGCCGTAGCACGGGACGTCCGAATACTACGAGTTCGCGCGTAGCACCGCTACGACGAGCCGCTGCTGTTTACGTGCTGCGCGTATGCAAATGAGTGCACCACGCACTGGCGCTGAGCGTCTGCACTCACAGCCCGCGACTGCGGCGAGACGAGCTCAGTACGCACGCGACTTCCGCCGTGTTCAATGAAACTATTACACGGGCTAAATAAACATTGAGTCGGGCCCACATCGCGCCCTCCCGCGCCGCCTCGCCCCGCACACGCGCCGAGTAAACACATTTCAGCCAAAAGACGGGCACAAAGGAAGCGAAATTTCTTATTCAAAGTAGCAATATGTTGGCGCCTAAACAAACAGCCGGCGAGCACATTACGTAAATGCATTCGATTGCGATGCATGAGGTTGAAAGTGGCCGCGCGGGTCGGCGGCGGGTCGGCGGGTCGGCGGGTCGGCGCTCGGGCGGCGAATTAAACTTTCATCGGCCACTGTTTGCTCACATTACCATCACAAAGATGCGGCGGAGGGCCGGCGCGCCGCGCTCTCCCGCTTTGTGAATCGTGACAAAGTAATTTACTGTTGTGAGGTGTGATGTGAGTGACGAGTGAGCGGTCACCACCGGCTCGTCGTTCGCCTCGCCGCTCACCAGCACAAGCTTGTGCAACAAGTATCGATGCAAGTGCAAGTATCAGTGCTTATCAATGTGATCTGAAGTTGTTGTTGAGGCGGTCTGTCATCACATCAAACATTACTAGTATTGTGACATTTGTGAAGCAAGTCGCTATCACTCGCCACACTCACCATTCTCGCTGGCTTTGTCCGGCGCGCGCCCTCCCGTCCGATTATTAACGCTTGGTAAAAGCTACCTTGCTCTCAGTAGTTCCAAGAAGAATCTGCAATAAAATCACAGTAAAGTGACGTGTAGATGTCACCTAAACTACTATAGCAGGTGGTAGTAGAAATGAACGAATGATGAATTCAAAAGATCTTGTGAAAGACTATTTGAATAAAGAATATTTTGACTTTGATTTTGACTTTTCCGACAGCGGTACCCGTGGCGCTGTGATGTCGGGAGGGCGAGTGCAGCGGGGTCCTCCGCGGGTGCTGCAACTCTCACAACAGCTCGCTAACGAGAGTAGCGCGCGCTCCCGACTGTTGTTTTTTTTTTCCAATCGTACCCGATATCGGAATTCGCGCATCGGTTATTCGAACCCTTCGCCCCCTTTCGTATAAAAAATTAAACAGCTTTTAAACGTGCATCGCGCTCGATCGTTCGGCGAACGCGAAAAAAATCATCTCAGGTAATCGAAATAATGGCGAGGCCGCGCGAAAAAAATTCACTAAGGGCGGAAAAAGAAACGGATTTGTAAAAAACTTTAAAATGTTGGATGCGAGCGTGTTGCGTATCTGCGGGTGTCGGGTGAGGGGGGTGTGGCGGGGGGTGTGTGCGGCGCGGGGGGCGGCGTGTCGGAGCCGGGGCGCGCGCGGCGCTCGGTGCCAGTGGCACTCGCAGCGCCGCCGCACGCACACGCACTGCGCTCCGACACTCCGGCCGACACCGCGCGACACCACGCGACTCCACGCGACTACACGCGACACTACCCGACACGACTCGTCACTACTAGCCGGCCGCGCACACTCTCTAGGCATGGTGCTGTCGGCGTGCGTCCGCGCCGCCGCGCGCTCCTACTGCTCCTCCTACCGTGAGTACCACCAGCCTCCGCGATACACCTCCCTCACACCATGGAAATCGACTAACCCGCTGTGTTATCTTGTTCAGCCACTGTGATAAATGTTTAATGTGATAATTTCGTTTTAAATCCTATAACGCACATGAATGTGAATCGGCAAGTTTATTTTGTTTTATTTTATATCTATTTTGGAAACATACAGCACAATAAAACATATGAGCGAGATACAGTTTGTAGTAAATGATTCAGTGATGTTTCCACAATTAAGTTATACATAAACGATACTAGTTGTGATATGATATAATGTGCATGCTGCATCCGGTACTGATACAGCTCCAAGTCTCATTTGTATAAAAGTGTAGTATATAGTGCTCTCAATACAGTCGGTTTTTGATGTAATAGTGTTTGAATGGTCGTTGAGAGTCGCGCTGGGTTGTGACGTCACTGTCGGTGATGAGGTGATGGTGCTGCGGCTCTTCTCACAGCCGCGCGTCGCACTCCACCCGCGCTGTACCTGCGCACACATCACGCGTGGGAACATAAAAACTAATCGCACAATGCGACGACGACTCAATCAAATCCCTTTTTTAATATAAAAACTCGTTCCATTGCTACAATTTTACCAAGAAAAAATATATTTCTTAATCCTTCTTTGGATGTCTCCGCAAAAAAAAATTGCTAACTTTTTACAATTTAATAAGATTCATCCGTCGCTTAGATTCTCTAACCCGCCGGTGCTCGTACGGCACACCCTCATCAGCGCCCGCAAAAAATACTCTTTGACATGTCATGAATGGGCGCACAGGTGTCTTCTAGCCCGCGGTCACACTGCGTAGTGCCTGTGTAGCCGCGCCGTAGCAGCCGCGTAGGCGTCACTACGAACCACCGTGTACGAGCTTATCATATCGTGTAGTTAATCGAATACAACTTTTGTATTATTCGCAGTTTGAAGTATCTAAGTAATTGATGAATTCTAAATAAATACTTTATCCACTGAAAGTAATGAAGCGGTGTTCTCTTTAAATTCATTAACACACGCGGGTGCGTGCCGCGACACCGAAACCTGCAGCATTAATCTGTAATCCTATTAATTGGGGTGTCATTTAATTAGTTAATCCGATCAGACGGCGGCGTTAGTGAGACATTATGATATGCCGACGGCAGGATCGCGTGTGGGCGCGTGGGTACAGCTAGAGTGGGCGCTGTCAGCACTTGTCCTGTATAAAGTAGTTGTGCGAGGCGGTGGACGCGGGACATGTGCTGTAGTCTCTCGAGTGTAGTGGCGGCGCTTGGTGTCGATGTGCACCGCGGCCATGTCGGCTCAGGATTAGTCCGGCTTAGCCTCTAATGCGACACGACGCGCGGCTTCCTCCCGCTCGCGCCACACGCCGGCCGCGGTGATTAATTCTCATTAACATTATCGAAATTCGCTGAACCGTATAAGTATAATAATAACGGAGCACGAGTCTCATCCAGAGACTGATCTAGTGTATGTGTGTGTTTATGCACACACAATGTCACCCTGCCAGCCGCGTAGTGACTGTGTGTTGTTTGTTTCAGAAGAATCGGGCGAGCTGATCAAGTCGCCCTCCCCGCCGCCCAGTCACGGTGAGTACTGTGCTGTGTGCACTATTTACTGCGCTGTGCCGAGTGCCGTATGCCTCTTTCAAGGTATAATTAACATACTTCCTTGGTCATTGTCAATCGTGTGAAATGTAAGAGTTAAAATACGTGTTGAACACGATGCGCGTGCAGGCACTCGTTCCCGCGCCGCACCGACACCAGCCCCTCGTAACAACCTGCAACAAACAACAATCTGTGAGTGAAAGCGAGCACGGCTCGCCCGCCAGCATTGTGGTGCACAATGTCTCCCTTCAGGTGTGCACGCGCAGCGACAGCTCCCCGTACAAGGCGATGTCGGCGCCGCAACCCTTTGCCACGCGACATCGTGAGACACGCGCCACCCTTGCGGCGCATCTTTATAATTGCACCCTTGCCTTTCTTACGATGATTTAAGTGATATGTTTTGAAACGACACCCTTTAACGTCTGCTGGTGCCTCGTGCTTTATATTCGCCGCACTGTACTGTAGCGACGCCTTCTTTTCTCGTACTAGAATGTTAATTGCTTCATGATACATACATATGTATTTCATATTTCAAGATGCTCAATCGCTCTGACGGTAAACATCTCTAGAATTTTATTTGTTACGTTTTTACGAATTACATCAATCGGGGACCCGAATCGTTTGACTTGCCGAATGGTTTCTGTATCTGTATCTGTATCAGCCCATATACGTCCCACTGCAGGGCACGGGCCTCCTCTACAATCGAGAGTACGATTGAGAGTGGTTAGGCCATACAGTCCACCACGCTGGCCTAGTGCGGGTTGGCGGACTTACATACCATAGAAATTAAATCGCTATGGTATGCAGGTTTCCTCACGATGTTTTCCTTCACCGTTTTAGTGCGTGGTGATTGACTATCAATACACACATGACTCCGAAAAGTCAGAGGTGTGCCCTGGGATTCGAAACCGCGACCATCGTGAACATGTTGGCAGTCGCGTCTAGTCCGTTTACCAACAGGCCACCACGCACTAACAGGCCACCACGCACACGAATGGTTTAACCGTTGTTTAACTTTCTGCCATTTTTGTTTGGAGATCATAATAATTCCGGGTCAAATTTAAAGATTACACAACATAATATATATAACGCATTACCAGCTGTAGAATTGTTTGTCAGATTACGTTTTCCCTTCTGGCTCTTTCTTATAATCCTGCGTTCATACAACAGGGTATGAGGGCGTAATTGAACAAGCCACTATACGAGTATCTGTTGCTGCCGTATCTATCTGCCTCCGTTTGGTATATAATCTGCACTGCGCTGTAGTTACTGCGCGGTGCCGTTGGCAAGACAAAATTAGAATGTGTCAAATGGAACGCCTACTTTCACGTTATATGATGTTTTTGTAGATGGTTACTTCTTGTTTCCTCACAATTTTTTTGTTGTATAGGGCCGGCAATCGACCTATTATGTCACCTAATGCTAAGTGACAACTAACGCCCTTCAATATCCACAACTCTGAATCATTCATGTGTTGCATCAAATTAGGAAAGCGGAGAGGAAAAAAGTGAGAGGCAAGAGGTATTAGGCATTCGGCAATCTCACTCACGACACAAAACGCGATAGTGAAATTATCGTCGTCGTTGTAGTGGACGTCGACTTCCTCTGTGCTAGTTATCCGCCCAGGACTTAGTGAAGCTGATATGCGAGTAGTATTTATGGGGAGTGTGTGTGTGATGCAGATGGTTCAGCGAGCGGCGAGGGCGACATCAGCGGCGACGAGCGCCCCCCCTCCCCGCCGCGTGCGCCCTCCGCGCCCCTGCCGCACGCCGCGCACCCCGCGCACCCCGCCTCGCACCACGTGCCGCACTCCGCCGCCAGCGCCGCCGCCGCCACCGCCGCCGTGCTTGTGAGTACCGCCGGCTACCCGGACCCACCGGCAGCCTCGTGTCTCCGCGAACATGCGATGACGTGTTGTTTGTGTCGACAGAACGCGGCGGGCGCCGGCAGCGCGCTGGCGCAGCTGCAGCACCTGCTGCTCACACAGCACGGCGCGCACTCCCTGCTGCTGCACACGCAGGTCAGTGCCACTCACTAGCACGTCGAGCCCGCTCTGTGCGATGTGTGCCTGTATATGTAATTCTATGACGACCGATACTGATGCTACGTGTGCATGTGCCAGGTGCAGCAGGCGGTGGCGCAGGCAGCCGCGCAGCAGCTGCAGCAGCTACAAGCGCGCGCCAGCGTCGTGCCGCCCCCCACCACAGGTGAGTGTCGGTCCACCACGGACGCCGCACTGCTCGTGGCCGCCCCGCGCGCCTGCGACTCCTCGCTCACCGGTCGCGTTTCCTCAGAAGGCAGATCTCCGTCGCCGCGCCGCACGCCGCCCGGCGCCGGCGCGTTCCTCACGCCGCACACGCCGGGCTCGGGCCGTGCGCGATCGCCGCTGCTGGCGCACGCGCACGCGCACACTCCGCTACACGCGCACGCGCACAAGCCGCGCGCGCTCGAACCCGCCGTCGACGACACCGCCGACCTCGAGGAGCTAGAACATTTCGCCAAAACCTTCAAACAGCGCCGCATCAAGCTCGGTGAGTAACGCCAATCTTTTTGCGCTCGCCGCACCGATCCGTCGTCGAGTCTCGCCGGGATCTCACGCTGTCGTTCCGTCCGCAGGTTTCACGCAGGGCGACGTCGGCCTCGCGATGGGCAAGCTGTACGGCAACGACTTCTCTCAGACGACGATCTCCCGGTTCGAGGCGCTCAACCTGAGCTTCAAGAACATGTGCAAGCTGAAGCCGCTGCTGCAGAAGTGGCTGGAGGACGCGGACTCGTCGCTGGCGGGCGGCGGCGGCGGCGGCGGCGCGGGCGCGGGGCTCGGCGCCGGGCTGGCCGAGGCGGTCGGCCGCCGCCGCAAGAAGCGCACCTCCATCGAGTCGGGCGTGCGCGTCGCGCTCGAGAAGGCGTTCCTGCACAACCCCAAGCCGACCAGCGAGGAGATCGCCGCGCTCGCCGACTCGCTGTGCATGGAGAAGGAGGTGGTGCGCGTGTGGTTCTGCAACAGACGACAGAAGGTGAGCCGAGCCGCCGCCGCGCGGGCGTGCCTCGCCGGGGCTCGCCGGCACGCGCCGCACAGAGGCACTGAACACGGTGTTTGCGTTGCGCAGGAGAAGCGGATCAACCCGCCGGCGGGCGAGGGCATGGCCGGCATGGGTGTCGGCGCGGGTGGCGCGGGCGGCGTGGCGGGCGCGGCGGGCGTGGCGCTGGCGCACGCGCACGCGGCGCAGACGCACGTGCTGCACGCGCATGCGCACGCGCTGCAGCCGCTGGCGCTGCTGGCGCGCGCGCCGCCCCGGGACTGACGCCGCGGCACATATCCACATGTAAATAGGCCGGGCCGCCCCGGCGCCGTGTATATACGTGTACATGCGGGCCGCGCCCCGAACACTTTAGCCTTAGGTTTATCATATTAATATGTGAATTTTATTTATGTCTCCGCGCGCGGGCGCGGGGGCGGTGCGGCGGGGGCGCGCGGGGGGTGCGCTCTCCGCGCGCCCCCGCCCCTGTACAGAGCTCATATCAGTTAGCGCTCGACGCGTACATATGTATGTAAGGTGGATGTGTAGAAAAGTATCTGTATGTTATAATAAAACATGATAGACATTCGTGGCTCGTTTCATTTTTCTCCCGCGGCGGCGCGGTGCGGGTGGTGCGGGACGGGCGGGGGCTGCTTGCAGTAGCTCGCTCAGTCCAGTCTGTGCGTGATCTACTTCAACCTGAAATAAATGCAATAAATAACTCGTTTTAGGAAAATACATATGTGGCACGTGTGTTTTTACTTTCCCCACTAACAGTGTACAGTGTAGTGATCGGCTAGCCAGCGAATGTATAACTCACCACAATATGCAGCGCCAGTCCGCTGCCGACGCGGACACAACATCATGCCTCATCATGGCAACATATCGAATACAATGTTACGAACAAATATATATAAGGGTTTCTCATATTTACACGAATTTATACAATGAAAATAATAAAACTACTTTATTTACGAATTTTATTTTTATTTAATTTATAAGTTACCAAAAAAATGTAATACACTAAAACAATAAAAGATCGAAATAAACTTAACAATAAAATTAAAATAGAAACAACTAATGGTGAGTGATCACGACCGTCCATGAACATCCATAACGTTTCGATTCGATTGGATCGCGGATGTGTCGCCGACCCATCGGGGAGAGTGCGGGGAGGCAAAACGATGGGAACGATATCGGAGATGGAAAGAGGTATTGGGCATCTGGCAATCTCACTCGACGAA
Source organism: Hyles euphorbiae (assembly GCA_023078785.2). Taxonomy (NCBI): domain Eukaryota; kingdom Metazoa; phylum Arthropoda; class Insecta; order Lepidoptera; family Sphingidae; genus Hyles; species Hyles euphorbiae. The sequence continues at coordinate 21,372,846 of CM041040.1, forward strand.
CGAAACGTTTCACGTCGATTTCCTATTACAAAGTGGTATCTCCACGGACAAGGCTGCTATGGTTATCCGTCAGTCTGTTTGTTGCCGCTTATCTTGAGAACGGCTGGACCGATTTTGATGGGACTTTCACTTTCAGATGGGACCTACCCAGATGGTATCTCACATATGACAGACCTACCACCAATAAATGCAATGTCTATTTCTAGCTTCAGGCTTCTTACCATCAGGCGAACGGCTTGCTCGTATTCATTGCAATAAAAAAAAAGATGGATAATATTTGCGGGAGTAACATAGGCCACTTTCACATTAAGAAACAAATGAGGATACCGCAAAAAACTAAAATCCTTAAAATTAGAGGTATTTTTTTAAGGATGGTGAAAAACAGGCGTTTGAGTAGTTTCTGCAATTTATTTTGATGACACGAACATTTAGAATTCCAAGCGTACAAATATCCATTAAAAAATTAACTTGCTAATGTAATCAAAGTCTCGAACAGGGTGAGGTAAGGGATATTTAAATTGTAACTAGTTTACAAGTGGTTCAGGAAATTTAGAATTTCACAATTACGGGGGGTGTGCGGAGTGGGTAGTAGTGAAACTGTTTGTTGTAAATTGTATATTACACAAATTATTGATAAGATGATGATTTTGGTGGAATGGTTTTGGATGTCCACATTTTAGAGAAGGGTAACGGGGGTGATATAGATTATGTGCGGGTGGTATCATTTCTATATTGAATTTAACTGCGGAGTAACAAATAACTTGCATTTATAAAATACATACGGATACTCGCAAAAAAATAATCATAAATACATTTTGCATGAAGTTCTGGCTTTTGAAATTTGACATTTGAGGGGAGTCTATATTTTTTTTACGGAAGTGACGAGTTTTTAAGAAGTAGTAATTTAATAAGAGTGGTTTCTACTTATTGTAGATAAATAATGACGAATGAAGTGTTGTTTTAAGTGGAATAAGGGGAAAATCATTGCTGGTGCAGTAAGTAATCAAAAATAAATTATGAGGTGATGTGTGGTTCTAGCTTTTTCTTATTTTGAGGCGAAAATCAGGTTTGACTACAAGGTTAGGGTTTATACTATCTTTCGATTTTTCAGCACTTATATTTTATATGCAGTTGATCACACATACGAAGCTAGTTTGTGAATAAGATAAAGAGAAGTCTGCCTCGGTGGCGTAGTTGTAAGGCTACAAAGCTGAGGTCTCGGGTTCGAATCCCGAGTTGGGCAAAGTGATATTGGATTTTCCTATTCATTATCAGCCCAGAGTCAGTAATTTGTGCCCGATATGGCGATATGGCAATATCACATTGTGGTACGGAACATACAAGGCAAAATGTGGGTATCCTGGCACCTCTGCCAACCTCTTCTGGGAAATAGGCGTGAGTTTATGTATGTATGTACAAAGAGAAGTGGCCCCAGTATATAAAACCCTGAAGAATTCCGGTTCCGACCGTAATATAGTCGGGTTCATACTTCATAGCCAGTAATCACAACTTTGCGGGTTCTATGATTTATATACGATGTTAACCACCTCAGTTAACTTCCACGAATACCATTGAATGTTATTTTATCCAGAAAAATTATATGGTCAACTTTTTCGGGTGAAATATATGAAAGAGTATATTGCATCCACCTGAACCCATATTGTCAAAAATATTTCAATTAGCAAAAATCATGAGATTGGTCGAAGAAGCACGTTCTTGTTATAACCCGTGCAGAATTTCATCGCGGTAATTATTATTACAATATAACATTGGAATGTGATAAAAGTAGAGTAGAATGGAACGTGAACGTGATTGGGTCATATGGAACATGGCTGGGTGACAGAGATTGAGAATGAAAGTTCTAAAGAGAAAAAGAGTTAGAGAATGAATAGTTACGATGTTCAGGTACGGACGGATGGAATAAGCGAGAACTGCATAGACATGCCAAACAGCAGTGTAAATGCACTGTTGTGTTCCAGATTGAAGGACATTGTAGCTAGGGTAACTACTGGACATATTGAGGCTTAACATCTTATGTCTCAGGATGAAGAGCGCAGTGCAATGCCAAGCATAGCTTTGAATTGAAGGTGTTGTTAAATATTGCTACTGTTCATGAGCGGTGGCATAGAAGATACACTATATAAGTAAAGCGGTGGCATCGCTTAACATCAGGCGAACGGCATGCTCAAAAAATATAACCATGCCAATCTTTTTTTCGTTTGAACCGGACAGAATTATTCTCACGTGAAAATTATGAAGCAATTCTATACATAATACAAACATTAATAAAGGTTAAATAACTGAAGTTTATAATACGACATATTTAAGTCTTGTTTCTACTTGGTTTTTGATATGTTAATAAATGATTTTCATATTTAATTTGGACTTCCATGAAATAGCAATTAAATATGGATGAGAAATACACACAACATAAAATAAATTTTCATGCGGAATAAAACTACTATTCCCGACAGTTAGGAAAATAACTATCAAATCGTATACACACAATCTTCTACAGTCTGGCATAAAAACCCACATCAATAGATTGCAACTTCATACTTGAATTACGATAACTATGATATTTTGAAAGAATCTTGCTACCGAGCTGTCTTCAGCACGCAAGAAAATCTGCGATCGAAATATTATATTAATAAATAAATAATCACTGCAAACGTTTCAAACAAGCTCACACGGCTTGTGCGGATCGTAAAGCGTTCACTGCTGATTGCTCAGTACGTCAGGGAAATGAAGACAGTCTACTGATACCCTTACTGATGGGTGAGAAAGACAACGGAAAAACATAATATTTTTACAACGTCTTATTAGCATAATTTCTATTTTTGTATTTCTGCGCTAGATTTTGTTTTTTTTTTAGTAATGTGATGTAATTTTTCATGACGTTTCGTTTTTATACATAAGAAAAGCTTCTGTATCAGTCCATATACGTCCCACTGCAGAGCACGGGCTCTACTCTACAATCGAGAGTACGATTGAGAGTGGTAAGGCCATATAGTCCACCACGCTGGCCTAATGCGGGTTGGCATGAAGAAAAGCTTGTTAAAAGGCATTCCTTTTTTCACCAGTACATAATACTATATATATTTTTTAGCTACATCCTCAAAGTTATAATTTTTAATTGCTACTATCGCCTGTCTTTTTTTTCGGGAGCGTTTCACTCTGTTTATTTTGTAATTAAAACATTAAATTTCTTTGGTCATGTTGGAAATAAACTTCACTTATAAAATAACAGCACACAGAATTCTATTCCTGGTGATTATTTATTTCATTCCACACTCTTTGACGCCAAGAATTATAAATCGTGAAGCGACGGCTTTCAGTCGCGGATCATTCGGTGAGTGAGAATCCTGTAGGCCAAATTCTTTTCTTTTTGTTCCACGTTTCGTAGATTTTTATTAGCGGCGATTACAATTAAATACTTAGATGAGAACTTAATTTTGTAAATGATTTGATAATGAAGATAAATAAGTATAACGCGCCTGTTTTAAAATATGATTGATAACCAAGGGAGACACGCTGCATACTATTTGCAAATAATAGTGTGTCACACATACAATACCTAATACCTATAGCTTATAAAATTTGCTTGAGAAAATCAATCAGATAAAATCAATGTTTCCAGCATCATAATACCAGATCAAAGTAATGACTCTATGATGCTGACTTTATAAATAAGTCAATTAATAGTCATAAATGTAAATTCAATCAGCCTATTAGATAGACACTCTACAGGGCAAGAACATGGCGGATTTTATTTCGTAAAAAATCTTCAAAAGATTACTATTATACGCTAAGTTTCTTTGAAATGTTTTTTTACGATTAATGGCGAGACAAGCTCGCTGTTCTCCTGACGAGCGATATGACCGCTCATGGACAGTAGCAAAACTAAACATCATCATGCAGCTGCATTTCTAGCTAGAAAGCCATGCTTGGTGTAAGTGCATCGCATGCAGTTGCATTTACACTGCTGTTTGTTGAGAGAAATAGACAATGCGGTGAGCCCTATCCAGGGGGTGAAAATGTCTAGTAATTATTATTTTTTGATCTAATAGGATCTGTGAAATATTACAAGAAAATTTAAAATCGTAATCATCACTCCCTACTGTATACTATAAGTATTAAATTGTTAAAATATAATTTTAAAACATTAAACAACCAATAAATTGTAAATCAGTTGAGCTAGTAATCTGTATACTTATGTCTATATTACCGTAGTAACTATGCAATTTTATAATTGCAAACTCTTCTATTTCTCAGTATTGTTGGTTAAGACGTCCACCGTGGAACGAGAAGGGGCCGATTCGATCCCTAGATTGAAAGAAAAAATAGTGTGACACATAGAAACGTTATTAATTTCGATATTGCGAGATGATAATATTACTCTTGTGGTATTTTTTGATGTTTACAAAATAAGGCTTATAAGTAACTGTGGGTCAGGGCTATGTGTTATTTTCGTCTGTAAGCGGATCTGCCGAGTCGCATTCATACAATAAGTTTTTTAGTTCACCTCATTAGTCTGGTAAGATGGCATATCAACGTTCGACATTAAGATTCTGAGTGAGATTCACAGGTCAAACAAAATATTTTTTCAGTTTGGAAATATTTTATAATTTGTGCAGGACTTGATTAAGTGCGCATAACTCCAGGGTCGCGTCCAATTCTGTCTTTGCGGAATAAAAGCTAGTAGGGGCAGAAGTGGCACCACCCATATTTGATTTCCCCTGCTAGTTTCACACGTACCATGTTTGAGCTTATGTTTTATTCTTTAAACTATAAAATAACTTAATACACACCAAGCAAGTATTTCAGTACACCAGAAATTCTTTAATTTTCGCTTAAAAATTTCCTATCCCCATTTCAGTTTGCAGCTTCAGTATAAATTAGTAATTATGAACTTCGTTTTATTACATGTTATTTATTTATTTATTTATACAGTGTTTCTTACAAAATTCTAATTAGAAATCGTGGTTCTTGTTTTACGGTGAGTAGTGACATCTATGTTGGCGTCAGCGAACCAAGTGTTATAAACTTTGTCCAAATTAGAGCCCCATCTACACTAGAGTTGCAATACTACTTGTATTTACTGATAGTTTCATAGTTCATGATATAATTCACAGATGTCAGAACGTCAAAACAGTTTCATGGTAACATATTTACAAGAGTAGGGAATAGAACATAATATTGAAGTGTGATGTAGTTCAGGGTCGTCGGTCGCGGGTCGGGTTCAGCGGCTAGACCTCAGTTCATTGCTGCGCGCTATATTGTGCTTTGCGTACTTCTCCAACATATCAATTGTAGCGTATAAAGAAGCAATTATTATAATTGACTCATTCCTTCTGTGCCCTTTCCGTCATAAAATATTTTATTCTAAAGTTTTATTTGCTTTATATCACTGTTGAATGGGCAATTATATGACTTCATCTTACAATATATATCTGTGGCCTGGTGCTAAAAGGGCCAATGTACGTTTTTGTACGAAACGAGATTGTAATGCCAGTTTAGTGTAAAAGTATATTTTTTTGTGCTAAAAGGGCGTTAGTGTATTAACAATCATTGAAAAGTTACTACGTAAAAAAGGCCAATGTGTGGCCAAATAAAAGTAAAATATTTTTGCAATACTACAATATAACACCTAAATCACTGAAAATAATGATTATTGATATTGGCCCTATTAGCACCAGGCCACAGATATTATGTTAACGGAAATGTAAATATAAATCCGTCATTGTATGCAATTTCTAGGAAATGTGTAATTTGGAATAGCTTTTATTTTTTAGATAGACTCTATACCTACATATAAAAACGAAAATAATAATGTTACAAAAAGATACTAAACATTTCACTTAAAAAATAACGTAAACAAAACTTGTATGTAAAATTCCCGCTAAAACGCTCCAAGGTGTCATGTGACTATGAAGTATGATGTCGTATGTGACGTCACCGGCCGCGGCCTTCGACCGAATCTCGCTTTCTATCAAAATGAACTATTTTAAACTTAGTTCTTATAATTACTTCCTTTAATGAGTTCGGTCTCCATTATGATGAAAATCGTAAATATCGTTGTAACAAATTCATGAGAGAAATAATTTACCGGTGATGCTTTGAACTTACCGCGCGGTCAGTGACACAGTGCACGAGCGTGGTTTTCAATCACGTGACAATGGCTAATGAATGGAAATATTTTTATTTGATTTATGATGAAAGATCAGGTGTTCCAAATTTGGTATTAGGTTTTAAAATACTGTCTTTGAAGTATAACTTTACACGAATTTGTAACATGCCTCAACATCCATGTTCCTAAAATAGATAAAAATGTATTCAGAACATTTTTTCAATATCATTTTTTCTAGTAAATCTATACATTTCCTAAATAGCATCGGAAATGTATTACGTTCGGGATCTCAATGAGTAGGTACAACGGGTATGTGGAGCGTTCCTTTACACTTTTAATTGCGCTATTGAAAACAGTAGGGCGATTCACGTATCTTCTTGACGCGCCGATCAAGTTGCGGTGCGGTTACAATTAAGTTTACGTTTTGGTACAAAATGTTATTATTGTAAATTTTTAGCTGCGCGTGAGCTGCGCGTCAACTGCACGTCAACTTTACGTCAGAGTTCAGACGTATGAAATTTGTTTGATATTCACATATAGGCGCAGCAGTATAGTCCCACAAAGTTATCTGACCCAGTGAGAGAGTCGCTGTTGTCGAATTTGGTGTTGCCATTAAAAATACATATAGCAATAAAGTGGGTGAAGTAAGATTTTTCAATTTGATCAATAGTGTCAGGAAAATGAGTGGACCAGTTTTATTTGCATGTTATTTTTCCTTCCCAAGATTTCTAACAAATCGCTTTCCATACCCTTAAGGGGATACCTCGATAAATTTGGCTTTTTTAAAACCCTACATATCATAAATTACTAAGATTAGGTAGTCCATTTTCAGATATGTTTTAATTGATGATATAATTACCAACTTTATGAAAAAAAATACATGATTACGCCACTTTGCCTTAACAAAAATACAGTCCAAAGTAGCAGTTGTTAAGTTTTTTAAGAACTCAGAACTCCTAACTTACCCCGTGTAGAAACTCAAGATTAATTTGACATAAACATATTTTTAAATATTAGTTTTTCGCGAGAAAAAAACAAGAAAAAAGTAAATAGTACGATGACAATAAAATAAAATATGGTTTGGCGCTTATGTTGTTTTATTTTGAGAAGCGCATGGGCCATCGTATCCCATTCTTGTACGTTACGGCCATATAAGCTATCTCATTGGGGGCGTTCCCGTCAGACGGCCGCGGGCCTTGGTGGACGACGGATCTGCGCTCGACGTTTCGAAATTCTAGCCCGCCGATTATTTTTTACGTAATTTCAAATTTACGTAAATCTTATTATTTTAGGTGGTACTCTTTTGTGTTTGTACATTTTAATTTTTTTACATATATTTAAAAAATAAATAGCAGTATATATTCATTTTAAGTTCATTTTTAACTAGCTAAGTTACCAAAATAAAAGAGAAAGGTCATTGACTTACGTATAACTAGCTCAACGAAATTAGTCGAAGGGAGCGTAAAATTTTATACATTTTTGCCTCATAATATAATTACGACGCTGAAGTCTCGGGTTCGAAACCGGGTCATTTTAATTTTTGCTTTTTGTTATTTATCCGAATTGTTCCTAATCGATATTTGAAAGAACCATCATTCCGAAAAAATGAAAATATTCTCAGAAAAAAGAATATTCAATCCGCATTTTGATTGATTTTTTTGTTATTATTCGGGTGAAATTTTATACATTTTTGCCTCATAATATGATTACGACGCTGAAGTCTCGGGTTCGAGTCCGGGTCATTTTAATTTTTGTTTTTTGTTATTTATCCGAATGGTTCCAAATCGATATTTGACTGGTAGACTGCCTCAGTGGCGTAGTTGTACTAAGGTACGGTTACAAAGGTGAGGTCTTGGGTTCGAATCCCGGGTAGGGCAAAGTGATATTGGATTTTTCTATTCAATATCAGCCCAGAGTCAGGAATTTGTGCCCGATATGGCGATAGGCTCGCCACCTATCACATCGTGGGACGGAACATACATGGCGAAATGTGGGTCTTGGCACCTCTGCCTACCCCTTCTGGGAAAAAGGCGTGAGTTTATGTATGTATGTATGTAGATCCACGGCATACGAGAAATATGAAAATAAGGGATCCAACGTAATCCTTATGATATGGACATTGCGATCATTGTCATCGAATTAATTCGGTTAAAATAAATTCGTTTCTCGTTGTGTTGTTCTTTCAGTATATTATCATTATTTTTCATCAAAAATATTTTAATCTGATATTGCAATATTTCTTGTTGCTAGCTCCTATAATATGAAGGCTACGCGATATTCCCACCAAGGTCGCACCAACTTTTATAATCAATTGAATTTACTTATAACTTTTAATCGGGTTTTGCCCAATAAATATATTAATAGTGAATTAAATAGAAAAACCTTTTTACCATATTATTCCGTTTCACTAAATTCAAAGTCAGAATTGGAAATTATGGTCGCCATTTTGAACTTTTTTGCTTTTGATTCGATTGATATCTAAATCGATATCTAATGGTTCCTTCATTTGAATGAGTAAGTCAGAATTGATAGTTGAGGCCGCCATTTTTTGTTTTGTTATTAATCTGATTGGTCTCTAAATCAATATCTATCCGAAGTACCCTTTCTTCGAATAACCTACATTCGGAGTCCGAACCGAAATGTATGGCCGCCATTTTGAACTTTTTTGTTATTCATCCGATTGATATATAAATCGATTTCTGGGTTACCCTTTGCTCGATTAATCTAATGCTTGCTTGAATGCTTTTGATCCAATTGATTTCAACATCGATATCTTAGAGCAGAAAAAAAATTTTCAATTTCAAATTTGCAATTTTCAATTCCGACCACCTATAGGGTTATCCATAAATTACGTCACACAAATTTCATGATTTTTTGCCCATGTAAAGAAACATGTAAAGTGTTGTATATGGTCATCATAATATTGTGATATTTTTCAAAATCATCCAGTATAATACCATTAGAATAATAGTACCTTTCGGGAGCACCTCAATCAATAGACAGATGAAGACACTATCCCATCAAAAACATCCTGTAAGAAAATTCCAAGTCTCGCAGCTCAGGGTTTCTACCTCAAAAAATTGTGAGATGCTACATGTATATACCGATACCAAGTCGATTAATTTATTTAGTCCTTGCGTAAGGGACCTTCTGTATAAAGTTATTACGTAAGCTATTATCATATAAATATTAAAAATTCTTTACGTTATAAATAAATGGATCGACTTGGCCATCGCATGAAACCATAATGTATCGTACATAATGCTGCTGGATGGCTGATTTTTTTTACAGGATGTTTTTGATGGGATGTCACGTCTTTTTTTAGAGTCCTAATTTTTTCCTTTTCGGTACTTTTTACTTCTAGAATATCACCAACATTTTTTCGTAAAGCCTCTGTCTTATGGTATTTTCTTATTTTTGTAGGTGGCAATTTATCACAAATATCACGGATTTGTTTATTAATATTCTTTCTTTCATGGTAATTGATGTTTTGGAGCTATTTAGTCTATTTATTTGCAAGTTTTTCTTCGTTATGTCTTTCTAAAGGAAGTTGTACAGTTTCATGGGCTGAATATACCCTTTCCCTCTCAATACCCTCTCATGTTATGCCTTTTATATATAGACTAGCGGCCAGGCCCAGCTTCGCCCGGGTACAAATAGATTTCTGTACAAAAATATGTACGTATTATTATTATACATATAAACCTTCCTACTCAGGCACGCTACTGCCGCCCCGGCCGGCCAGTACTGCCGCAAGCGTTACGTCCCGCAATTTTAAATCTGTAATATCTTCGAAAATATTCATTTAAATCTTGTGCTGTAAAGGACCAGATAGATCTATATTAAAACAACAATGTATTTAAGCTTTTTAATTAGATAAGGATTAATGCTGTATTTGTCGTAAAAAGTAAATGACAAAAAACTGTTATTGTGGGATATCCATAAGAGATAGACATATACCATCGCGGAGTTTTCTGTAGACATCTTCAATGTGTACAAATAATTACTACATTATTTTGATAAATCTCGTAGGGTTCAGCCTGCGTTTGCAATGTAAGCGGAAAAAAATGATAATTAACGACATCACATTAGAAACCTCAAATATAACAGTATGTCTCCACTATTTAATGGATGTTATTATACACGTAAACCTTTCTATTGAATCACTCTATCTACTAAAAAAACCGCATCAAAATCTGTTACGTAGTTTTAAAGATTTAAGCACACAAGGGGACATAGGGACAGAGAAAGCGACTTTGTTTTATACTATGTAGTGATACCTATCTAGAACTATTATTCCATTATATACGGGTACAATTATTCATTAACTGCAAATGTAACTTTGTAATTCTATACATTTATATGGGATTACAATGTTATTCAGGCAGTTGGTGTATCTAGAACACTAGGCAGAAATTACGAAATGTTTAAATTTTTCCCTACTTAAGACACTAAACACTAATTATATTCTAAATTTGAAGGTTCTATGTCTGCTAGAATTGCCTTAGACTTTTGATGATCGATCAGTTAGTTAGTGAGTGACAAAATTAAGAAAATGGTTTCTTAGTTTTACGCGAATGTTACACATTGAAATAAAACTATTATTTACCGACGTTTCGATTACTTTACAGCTTTCGTGGTCACGGGGCGGACTGAGGTATTAGACGTCTGCTCAGTGACTGTTACAATTTAACTACCCTTATTTTACAATTATTAATTTTAAAAAATAATTTTAAATATCTAGTCTGTGTTTGCGACACGGTAGTTTAACTTAGAACAAACTACGACGAATTCTAATCATTGGTTTGACTTACTTAACACCAGAGGGCGTACAAATCGTTGATTTTTACGGGTTTCCCCATTTTACGTAGATTATATTTTACGCGGATATTATTGGCCCTTAATTACTTCCAAAAACATTGATTCGCTTATTAGCTGATTAGTTTATTTTAAAACAATTATTAAATTTATTAAAATTCATACTCATGCAGTGCGTGGTGGCCTGTTGGTAAACGGACTAGACGCGACTGCCAACATGTTCACGGTGGTCGCGGGTTCGAATCCCAGGGCACACCTCTGACTTTTCGAAGTCATGTGTGTATTGATAGTCAATCACCACGCACTAAAACGGTGAAGGAAAACATCGTGAGGAAACCTGCATGCCATGGCGATTCATAAGAATTTCTATGGTATGTAAGTCCGCCAACCCGCACTAGGCCAGCGTGGTGGACTATATGGCCTAACCACTCTCAATCGTATTCTCGATTGTAGAGTAGGCCCGTGCCCTGCAGTGGGACGTAAATGGGCTGATACAGATACAGATACTCATGCGGAAATGAGAATTTTTATGTTCGCATTTCTATACAGAATAATTTGTTACAAATAGACAACATTCAAATCGATTCCGTTGGATGTAGGATTCAGGTCTAAACCTCCCTAAATCATTTATTTTTGTATATAAACGCAATGAAAGTAAGTTTAGACATATTACGGGATTGTTTTTCTTACTTAATGCCAGAGTGCGCCTTGAATTGATTGAGTGACGTCCTATCTTAGTATGCAAAATGTACTCTGTGGTTTGTGATCCGATCTACGCAGAAGGAGCTCATTGTGTCTTGAGGTCTGGCAGTTGGTCTTTTGGGTTCCGATTTAATTAAATGTAGTATTGGATCCTATGTTTGTGCAAGCTTCAAGCCATCTTCTCTATTGAAATTTGGATGTTTTTTAATTTCAATAGCCTCGCGAAACATCCTGGGCAGGAAACGGTGTTCTTTAGCGATGACTTGGGGCTGGTCAAAGCGGAGGTAATGGAGGTAAGAACGTCGGGAAGTTAAAAATGTAAAAAATTAAACTAATTTCGCGATAAAATCCGTAAATAATAGTTTTATTTCAAAATTAAGAAAGTTTGACTAGTTACAATTCTTAAACTAGTGGTTCAAATTGAATGAAATTTTAAATATACATACCGTGTTTACACAATGCCTGCTTAGTAACTGAAAATTCAGGTTTCTTGCTTTAACCACAACGAAGTTATGGGGGGTTTAAAATGATCTGAATTGCTTCGAGAAAAGGATGGTACCACTGTGCCGCTTTTTAGCTCGACTTGGTGGGGGCACTGCCGTGCCCCCAGATTTAGAGTATTTTTTTTTACGAATATATTTTATATGTCACTGAAAATCTATATCTATACTAATATTATAAAGCTGCAGAGTTTGTTTGTATGTTTGTTTGAACGCGCTAATCTCTGGAACTACTGGTCCGATTTGAATGATTCTTTCAGTGTTGGGTAGTCCATTTATCGAGGAAGGCTATAGGCTATATATCATCACGCTATGATCTATAGGAGGAAAGCAGTAGTGACATTTCTAGCAAATACGAGGAAATTTTGTTCGTTTTTCTTGGTCCGATTGGTCGATATTCTAAACTGATAGTCAGAATTAAACATTTTGACTGCCATTTTAAAACGTGTATGCACCCGGGCGGAGCCGGGCCCGATCGCTTGTATTACTATAAAATTAATATTTACAATGCTTTTCATATAACGAAAGCAAAATAATTGTAATTGATATCAAATAATTTCGCCGAAAAATTTGTCTAGCGTAAATAAAAGAAACATTGTTAAACAAAAATGATCCCTATTTGGTTGTAAAGAAGGTTCAAACTGGAACGGGCGGGTGTGTTCGCCGTCATTCTCGCGCCAAGCGCATAGCAGTAATAATAAGAGCGTGAGCGCCGCACTATGGAAAACTGTAGAACAAAGCCATATCAAAAATCGTTTTTCATAAAGTTACTTTTTAACTGTTTAAATTATTTTGTTTTATACTTAAGATGTTAATTATCGAAAAAAAATGGATAAGTATATTTTGGAACTACAATATTACTTGATAAACAGCTTTGCAAAACTCGCATTTATTTTTAAGTAAATTTGTAAAGTAATTTTCGTAGATTCAGTGTCAAATTTCATGGTGAAATTGTTTGAAAACACCCATTAAATTATATATTTTTGAAAAGAGTGTTTCTTGTGCATCATTTTGTTAGAATAATATTTACTTTAAACAGCATCTATTTCATACTATGATCAAATCTATAAATATAGATAAAAATATCTATTTGCAATTTTCAAATAGGTATTTTTTTATTATCGAAGCTTTCCGAAGTTTTAAATTTTGTATTTATCAAAAGCTTAGGTCTTCAAAACTAACATACAAAAAAATTACCTGCCTATACGTGCCTATACAGAAGTTATGATGATAAATATCGACCGAGTCCCATGTTCGTGAAAACTTCATATTTGCAAATAAAATAAAACAGTGTGGTTTTGTGGTTTTATTGAGTATATAATTGTCAAGAAATTCTGTTCATAAGGGTTTGCACTCGTTACATGTGCTAACAGAAACTCCTTCTAAGAATTTCGATTTGGACTATACGTTCTGCTACTCCTCGTCAAATGAATGATCTTGATAAAGTGACAGCAAGACTAGAAAACAAAAGCAGCTATGAATATGGTTTATTTACGTTCCATGCCTGGATTCGATGCCTGAAGATATTTTTGCACATTTCCTTTATGAAATGATCAGCTACGAATGATGACAACGAATGATGGTCAAAGATCACTACCTTTCTCTCTGAACAGCCAAAATGAAAAGTATAATTCCTTGCATTTGAACCTAAAGTAATTTATAGTATATGTATATTTATCTATGTATGTATATATATCTGTAGAAATATATATATATAATTATAATGTATGTAATGTATGTATGTATGTAATTATGTATCATATATTTTGTAAATACCAATTATAAATAATTCGTCTATTATTATTTTATTGGAGCTTGTATCCTTTTTTTCTAGACTGCCCTCTCATCTTTTCCTTTTTCTTATTATCCATCCAAAGGTTGTCTGTAAGAAATCGCCTAGAGCGATAAGACCGCCATCTGTACTTTTTTTTCTTTTGTAATATATTTAAGTGTTTATCCTTTTTTGTGCAGTTAAGAATAAATAAATAAATAAATAAATAGATGACAACTAGCGTTTGAAGCAGCAAAAGAAGAACTATGCTCAAAGACGTATTTGTGAAGAGTTATGATTAATAATCGATAAGCCAAGAAAAGTGAGTGGAAACAGTAACGATGGTAATACTGCCCGAAGATTTTTTTATAATGCTGATTGTTCTACAGAGGTAACACGCATTGACGTAACCTTAATCCAAATATTTTATGTAATTCTGCAAGCATTGTGTTCAGGTATAATGATTAACGCAAATTATAATGGTTTCTTAGATTTACGCGAATGTTACACATTGAAATAAAACTATTATTTACGGATTAAACTAAATTCAACTAAAAAAATTAAACTAAATTCGCGATAAAATCCGTAAAGAATAGTTTTATTTTAACGCAAATAAGTTTGGTGAAAATGCTTTGCCGACTGCTAGACTTTATGTCAGCAAATATAACTGGTGTTATATGCCATCCTCTGTGCATACAATTTTAATTATTGGAGAAATTATTATAAATCATTTTTCAGTGTTACCCATTTTACAGCTTTCAGAAGATGCCCAAGAGTCTGGAAATAAGGACTACAAGAAATTTACACTGCATTGCACAAGGAAGTCCTCAAGGTCTGCTACGAATGAAAATGTTTTTCATACTCTTTTATACACATCTGTGATCCATACATTTCAATTATTCGATAGCAATGTTTAAAAAATATGAAATAACTTGACGAAGACACTTCGGTTCTTATGAAGGTTCATAAACTGATTGCAAATCCAGCAGTACAGGTTACAAATATTCAATTTATATTTAATTGGTCGAATGGTGAATCTTTGTATTAAAACCAATAATTAATTAGTCATGTATATAGGTAATTACCTATATACATGACTAAAATATTTTGTAAGAATTCATTTTCTTTTCGATTATTTTTTAAGTAAGTTTGTAAGTTAATCTAAGTACCTATTATAAAGAAGATAAACTTATTTTTTTATGTTAATTGAAATTTCAGATCCCAATTAATTTATTTTTAAGTATTCCCTTTTATTTATAAATAATTTGGACAATTTGTTTGGAAGTGTAAAACAAATTTAGTTTAATAAATTCATATTTTAACTTTGAATCCAAGCAAAACCGGGTTACAATATTAGTATCATAAATATATGCAAATCCCTTTATTTTTTGTACTTTCGACTATATCCATGCAAAATTTGAAAGCGATATCTTAATAAACAAAAAAAGTACAGATTTTTGATATGAGAATGACCTATAGTGCGCCGGTGTGACCGCACAGTTCGAAAATCAATAATTATTATTTTATGTGGAATTTAAACAATAATCTAATGTAATTACTTATCGTTTCCGCTCTGTGTACATACTTCAGGAATACCTAGTCAGTTTAGTTTGGTTGTTATTACAAAACTCAAATTTATTTCACACATTTTTGTTAATTTTACAGTTGTATCGTAAGTCAAAAATCACAAAACAGCAGAACTAAGAATGACGTTGTTTTATAGGCGAAAGTCAGTGGTCAAATCACAGGTCAAATGAAGTAGAAACAAATAAATCATCGCTAGGCGCAATGCCTTTGGCGGCATTTATCAAAGGGCGCCTAGGCGATTAGCGCTTCACACTAGTAGAGTGAGTGACCGGCAAAACAATTGGTATCTTGTATTTATACAGACATTATTGTAAATGTTTGTGAGGTTTTCGTAAAGTAATAGTTTAAAGTTCGTGTTTTAACACTTAGATTGTAATAGTTTTTTTTTTATCAATACAAAAGTATGATAAACAATATATAGGCACATTGTCAGAATCATACGGATTATAAATATACATAGGTCTACATTAATTCGTTATTACTAATATTAATAATACCAGTAGATAATATTTAATCGGGGAATGTGCGCCAGTAGCGCAGTGCCGCGACGTGATGCGGCAACTTTCGTTAACCACGCCCCAAAATGCTGCGAATATTTTTCGAGGTAGGCTCTTAAACAAGTGTATCTGTATCAGCCCATATACTATATGTCCCACTGTTGGCAACTGCCCTATTCTACAATCGAGAGTGCTATTGAGGGTGGTTAGTCCATATCATAGGCCATATAGTCCACCATGCTGGCCTAATGTGGGCTGGTGGACTTACATACCATAGATATTCTTATAAATCGCTATGGTATGCAGGTTTCCTCACTATGTACTCCTCCACCGTTTTAGTTCGTATTTATTGACTATCAATACACACATGACTCCGAAAAGTCAGATTTGTGACCTGGGATTCGAGCCCACGACCACCGTGAACATGTTGGCAGCCGCGTTAGGTCCATTTACCAACAGGCCACCACGCACGTAAAGATACATTTTAGTTTATGATATGTGCTTACACCTATTTTTTTTCGAAGGGTATTATTGGTGTCTGAAGACGCTTATCTTCCTTCATAAAATTGAATACCTGGAGTCTAACGTTCCTAGCGTCACTTTTTAAAGTTTTCAGCATTTTTCACTAATTTTTAATAATGCAGGAAACATAAATACATTGATTAAACAACCAATGACGGTTATGTCAGTGAGTGGCAGGTAAATTGTCAATTTCAAATGACGTCGTTGTTTCCACTTTTGGCCACCGGGCCAGATAACTTTGTGGCTCTAGCGCTCGCGTGACGCGAACTTGATGCGACCGTATTACGAGAATACGAAAAAGGCTGTTTTGATCGAAACGTAACCTGCAACTGCGCCGCAACTGAACTTATTTAATTAAGTGAATCGCCCTACTGAGATAATACGACAGAGGGATGGTTAGGTTACGAATGAGATAAATTATACAAGAATAAAGGAAGTGGATTACATTTCAATTAAATTATAACTATATATATAATGATTAATAAATGCCAATTAAAATCATATGACGACCGATCGAGAAAACAAATAAAAATAATAAATAATAATATGGCAAATCTTTGTAAGACAAGTCACAAATATTTATTTTAGTAAATTGACCAAAACCAAGCCCACTGAGTTCGACTCGCTGGATCTACGCAGAAATGGGTCGCGCCGCGTAGTATCCAGAGGTAAAGTAAAGCCCGCTGAGTTTGTTCGCCGGGTCTTCTCAGTCAGGGCCGCGTTGGATCCGGCAGTAAGCCTAAACATACGGGACGTTTCGGAAATACTTATGGTCGTTGTCTTAAGTTGGACCCAAAACAAGCCCACTGAATCTTATTCGCTGGATATACTCAGGACTGGGTCGCGTCGCGTAGTTCCAGTGGTAGTCTAAGCCCACTGAGTTTGTTTCGCCGGGTCTTCTCAGGAAGGGCCGCGTCGGATCCGGTGGTAACAACTAACAATAAACCGCTAAGCACCGTTGTAATGATATTCATGGTCCACTAATTAATTTAATTTGACTAACATACATATTGTATTTCTTTGAAAAATAAATTACCATAAAGTCATAACTAATACTTTAAATAAAATAAGAATAAAAAGTAAACAAATAAATAAAACTAATTCTAAATAAAAATAAAAATAATTCTAAATAAAAATAAAAATAATTTAAAATAAATAAATTACATAAATAAATTAATTAAACCAAGAAATTAAAATAAGTAATACTAAGTATAGGAAATATATTGTTTATAGAGATTAAGTTCTATGTGTATTGACTTGTCATAAGAGCTTTTAAATTGCCTACGTGACCAATAAATACATTTCATTTCATTAAATACATTTCATTTAAAAAATAATCAAATAACATTTAAAAATGGAAATAAACTTACCTAACCTAAAATAACGATTGTTTCGTTACGTTCATGTATTTTAATTGTCAGTTTACTAGCGCGTTTCATTTGTAATTTTGTGCACAGAAGATTTTTATTTACATTTCTTAAACACGCTCGGAATTGTATATGATTCCTAAAGATACATTTCCGGTAACATATACCCTCCTCATTAAGAAGATCTGAAAGCAACCCTTCATATGTTGTCGCTGAGCAAAATTAATTGCTATACAGATGGCACGGTTCATGGGCGATACCACTAGGGGCTTCAGGGTGGCCGGGTCAACACTGTAAGGGGATGCAAAGATCTTATAATTGAGCTCAACCGGACCTTGGATGTACATGGAGTCCCAGGAATATGGTCGAGATCAATGCCAAGAATGCCGTCTTATGACATCCGATACTCTGCCTGGAAGGCATTTGCTTTTACCATTAGGTGCAGTGAAGTCATAATGCCACCGAGCCAGTATAAAAAAAAACATATCTTTAGCTGTGCAGTGCGCTTTGCGTACTTTATTGCCAACTACTTAGTTATTAAATAGGTTAAACACGTTATCTTTACACAATATGTTACAATCAAATTCACGGAATTACTGTATGAATCAAGGTTTTATTTAAAAATAAACATGTAGGCACTATAAAGTCCGGGTTATCTTAACTACCTGCATAATAATATAATGCATCAGAGTATAGTTTTTGTGTTAATCTCGGCGCGCGCGGTCACCTCTGAAACAATGACGGAGCGCTCCTCGCGCGGCGCGACCTCGCCGCCGCGACCCGCACTGCGCATACTCCGAGCGTCGCGTACGCTACCGAAACCTTCTATATGCGCATCTCAATGAGCAAATCACTTGTTCAATGCAATTATGTGCAATGAAACTGTAGCAGCAAGTCGACATTGGCGTTAATTGTTAGGCGCCGTCACTGTCCACACCAGCGCTGGCGTCATACTGGTATGACACGCGAGTCGCGAGCCGACTCATGTACATGCTGACTGCTGAGCTGCCTACACACTGCATCACGTGTCGTTGTGATTATACAGTGCTGCTAGAAATGACGAGGGAAGAAGGCCAGGGGTGTTACTCTATGAACTAATAATGATAATGAGACTAAGTTCGGAGAAAATGATAAGTATAATAGAGAATAGTATTGATTTTTAGAAGAAGAAAACTCCGGACCTCGAACATCCGAACATTCGAAGTTCGTATAGTTTCACAGAGAGACCCCCCGGCTGCTCCACAGCAGCTAGTATAGTATGGAGCAGCTTCCGTGTGGTGGCTGCACTAATTGTCCCGACAAATAGACTCGTTTCAGCAACCAATCTAATAACACCTAATTGCAAGTATGAGCAGTCCGCGCATCATATACTTTGGGAGTGTAGTCTTTGGCATAATGAGCGTAAAACCATGCTGGATAGTATGCAGATATCATCTGGAGTCGTATACTACATGGACCTTGTAGAGACTAGGAAGAACTTCCGTGCTTTCCGGCGTTTTTGCCATACTTATTATTGGAATCAAGTCTAAAAGCTCACATAATAGGTCCCATTTAAATGTAATAATGATATGATCCGTGGTGCTTTACAGCTGGCTTCTCCGGCTGTAAAAGTCTTTTTACGAGGTTTTTTACCTGTTTAGTTCATTGTTTTGTCGCCCGCTTTGCACGGAGGGAAGTGGACAATAATTTATTTCCAACTCCTCCTATCAATTTCACTTTCTGATTAATTTCGTTGCGGGTTAAAGACAAGTTAGCATTCCCGGAGACTCGCCGAGCTTCAATGTTCGGTGTCATTACATTGCGTGCCACTGTTGATCCTGGCTCACTGGAGTTACAGTGGTGGGTGTGAGGGTGGGACAGTCTCCAATAACCAATCTAATAGCTAACATTATAATTACTGATGGTAGTCTCTTATAGGTACCGTGTCAATATCTATTTGTCCCGCCAAAGAGCAGTGTAAATGCACTGTTGTGTTTCGGATTGAAGGACATTATAGCCAGAATAACTACTGGACATATTGAGACTTAATATATTATGTGTTAGGAAGGCGAGCGCAGTGGAATGCCAAGCATTGCTTTGTAATTCAAGGTGGCATGTGGTTTTGTTACTATTTATGAGCGGTCGTATCGCTTACCATCAGGGGAACGGCATGCTCGTCTCGCCATAGCAATAATAAAAGGTTCGCAGGTGACTGCCAGTGCCGGGATTACGGAATGAGCTAATTTAGAACTACTTTTCAGAGCATAACTCTCTTAACAGCCTCCGCGGCGCAATCGGTTGAAAATTCGGCCGTGAGACAGGAGGCCACGCGTCACGGGTTCAGGACAGATGTTTGTACTTGTATTGATTTGGGTGTTTTATACTAAAAGCATATCGTACCGTACAGTAGTATATCGTACCGTAGTTCCTGATATCCAAGATCCGAGAGTTGTATCTTAGTTCTTATTATGAAGGTTAGGAATATGGACTGTAAAATTTATTTATTCATTGTGGTACACCGAGCAACACAATACATGTATGATCAATTTTTTTTTATTGCAGTGAATGGTGATACAAACATACCGTTTCCCTGATAGTAAGCGATGTGACCGCTCATGAACAGTAGCAAAACCAAACAATACCTTGTATTACAGTGGAATACTTGGCATTCCACTGCGCTCGCCATCCTGAGACACAAGATGCTAACTCTCAATATCAATCCGAAACACAACAGTGCATTTAAACTGCTGTTTGACGGGAGAAATAGACATTGCGGTGGTATCCACCCAGGCATCCTCTCACATATGAGAGACTGTGTGAGAGACCTACCATCAGTAAAAAGTTTTTGTAAATAAAAGATTAAATGAAGGCAACGGAATACCGCCGCGCCGCCTCTGTACGCCTGGTGTTCGTTTAGTTACGAAACTCGATACACTATGACACATGAAGTTGCTTATATCAATAAATAGTGAATAGTAGATAGAACAAGAGAACCACGTGACGTGATTTCTGCATCGTTGTCAGTGGGGCAGTAGCCGGCGTCGGCACCCGCCACCATGCGCTACCGTGCGGACAAACAAGCGCAGTCGGACTGCAGCTACAGCAGCACCGCCCGCGCGCACCGCTCCTGCCGGGACACATTAAGGCGCAGACATGTGCACGCCACCGCCACAATACGCCACAGCATTCTACAGACAGTGAAGCTTGGCTGCCGATATATGCCAATGTCAACAAACAATAAATATGACGTGTGTACGGCGTTAATTCAATATCAAATACACAGTCCGCATTGGCGAGTATGGCAAAAAGTTATACGTAAGTAAATATCAAATATCACGGTGCTATGCGCAATGGTGCGCGAGTGTGTCGGCGCGGCGCGGGCGGCGAGGCGCGGCCGGCCGGGGAGGGCGCGCGCCGCTCGCCGCTCGCGCAGCGCTGCACTTGGCCTTAAGCCGCCACCACGATATCGCAGCGCCGTTATCAGTGTGCGATTAGATAGAGAGGCGAGCGCACCGGCGCTCTCACACCGCCGCCGCACCGCCGCGCGACCCGACACCGCCGCCATGCGCACCAGGGACCGTCTCGCCGAGCTCCGGCATGTGAGTGCGCCGCTGCAGCCGCTCCCGGTGGATGTGTCATTTAGTGCAGAACACGTGCTAAAGTGCGGCGGCGGCGGCGATGCTACAGTGCCACTTCATGAAGCTCAATCATTTTCGTATTCATTGGATATCAGTGGGCCGTATTGTGTGTGCGCAAGGATGCGGGTCCGCGTCCCGACGTCCACCGCCCGCGCTAAACGAGCTAAACGACGCATCCTGCCGAGCCGCTGACCGCATATTTATCTACTTATTTGTTAGTCGGTACAACTAAACCATAGGGCACACGTGAGCCGTGCCGAGTCCGCAATGCCGTGCATCGTCGGCGGAGAGTGTCGCGGCCCGGCCGCATCCTTGGCGAGCGCTTATCACATGTGTTCAGAGTGGGCGATAACCGCTCGGTAAACACAAACACGGCACGTTCGGAGAGCGGCAGCGTGCTTGCCCGGCGCATGTGTGCTCAGGTGCGGCGCTGCTCGCCGGCGCTCACCGCTCGCTGCCCTGTTTCAGCTGGCGAACGGCACCGGCGTGTACCATGACACCGTCACCACCGAGCTGGACGTCGCCGTGCCCGACGGCTACGTCAAACAGATCGATGAAATGTTCCTCGAGGTGAGTGCCCAATGTCTAGTCTTATCTGAGCCTTACAAGTCACAACTGTGTATTATTATGATATGATGTGGGTGATGAAACAACCCAGGCGAGGTCACAGCATCACTGCATACTTTTCATGTATTGAATAGTTGAAAGTGTAAGGATGAATTGTAACCGACATGCACCGATTAGATTAAGCAGCGTCCGATAAAAGTCACGCGCGACAAACATCGCGCGTGGAGCTGCCGAGTCCCGGCAGGGGAGTCGTCTGCGCCTATATGTGTGGACTATGCCTCCGCATTGGTACACAGTGTACAGGATTTGGGCATTTAAAGTGAACATGACGTCATTGCGTCGCACTCTCATTATAATTATTATTTATTGTCGTCACGTTAACGAGCCTGCACCGGTGTGCTAATCTACTACTTTATTGCCACACTAATAGAGTAAATGGCAGACCCCCCCACCTTTCCCCTCCCTTATACCCGTCGACGTCCATTCACTAAGCTGCTCTACTCTACCGGGACCTGGTCTCATAGTTGAATGTTTACCTAACGCTTGAGGTTAATATTTCATTTTTGCATTCTGTTGATATGGACAAAGAGCCCGTGGCCGCCATATTTTCGTCATTTTATAAAAGCTGAAAGATTGTCTGCGCATACCTCTAACTTAGACATCACACGATCAGCTATTTTGAAGTTCTGATAGTGGTTGCTTTGGAAGTTATGAACTTCAATTTTTTGGCAAGATAAAAGAACCATTAAATGTGTCTGAATACCTAGGAAACATTTATTTATACTCGCCTTAATAACATATATAAAATTCAGTTTTTACTATGCTATGTGTGATGCTTATGTTACAGACATGCGCAGACAAATTTTCAGGTATTATAAAATGACAATAGTCTGGCGGCCACGGGCTCTTCATCTAATATTTTAATAGACAAAGATTCATAGGTATTCATTTTAGTCTATATTAATAAATTCTTTATTGACCACCACATACAGTAATAAGACTTAAAAATATGACAACACGTTTAATAATAACTATAGGTAATAATTGGCCCTCTTATCGCTTTACGCGATTTCTTCCAGACAACCATTAGATGGATCATTAGATGAATGTTATATTAAAACATACGATGACACTCAGCATTTTAAGAAAACAACGCATCAACTAGAAATGGTTTTAGTAGTCTGCCCTCCGTGTTGTAGGGGGTTAACTACAATACTACCATATATTCATGGTGGTGTGATCACCAGTGAACTCTCTACAGAGCTTCACTCCTAGCGGTACTCATACTAAAAAGCTGGCTATTTATTTGGGCATATTGTAGTAGAACGGTGTGTGACATAGTCGCGGTGTGCAGGTGGAGCGCATGCGCAACTGGATCCACGAGCTCAACGGCAACACGCAGCTGATGCGGCGGCTACACTCGGACCCCACCTTCCACAACAACAAACGTATGTAGCCGCCGCCTGTCGCCACACGTGCGCGGTGCGTCGTGGCGGCGCCGTCACGTGTGCTTCACGTTGCAGAACTGCAGGACCAGCTGGACTCCGTGATCACGCAGTCCAACGCCATCGGGCTGAAGGTGTGCGGCGCGCTGCGCCAGTTCGAGAGCCGCGCCGCCCGCGCGCCGCGCAACGACGCCGCCTCCCGCATCGCGCGCCTGCAGTACGCCGCCACGCGCCGCCTCTACGCCGACGCGCTGCACGCGCACCACCGCGTGCTCGACGCCGTGCGCCACCACCAGCTGCACCTGCTGCACGAGCAGATCAAACTCAGTGAGTGTCCGCCGGCCGGCCGCACCGGCGGGCCGTGACCCACTGCCGCGCCCGCGCTAACTGCGCGCTAATTAATCAGCCGCTGATGAACGCCACTCCCGTTATGAATTAGCGTGGAAAGAGCCGGAGCGGGGCAACGACCGGCGCCTCCGCGCCGCACCACCCGCCGCCGCCTCCCCGCGCGCAAACATCTAACAATCCTCTCTCGTCGCTATAATAATTGATGACTCATGAATAGCATTTGCGAAATTCCCAAATGACAACGTCCCACGGTCGGTTCCGGATTTCGTAATTGTGCCTTTGTGTTTCAGCGAACCTCACCATCTCCGAGGAGGAATGCCAGAGCCTGTTGGACACGAAGAATATTTCCTTGTTCGTTGATAATGTGAGTGAACCAGAGTGAACCTTCCGTTTGATATTGAATATCACCATGCATAGGTGAGGTGATGCACATTTGTGCGACGTGTGGTGTGCAGGTGAAGGCGGAGACGGCGGAGGCGCGGCGTGCGCTGCGCGCGGTGGAGGCGCGGCACGAGGAGCTGGCGCGCGTGGAGGCGTCGCTGCGGGACGTGCGCGACCTGTTCGAGCAGCTGGCGCACCTGGTGGCGCAGCAGGTGAGTGCGGGCTGGGGCGCCTCCGCATCGCTCCGCGCCGCCGCCACTGCGCAACACTACAGCCACTGTGTTGTTGCAGCAAGAGCAAGTGGACAGCGTGGAGTACTACGCGCTGCAGGCCACCGAGCACGTCGAGTATGGCGGCCAGCAGCTGCTCAAGGGCACCGTCAGCCACACTAAGGCGAGAAAGGTAAACACGCCCGAACTCTCGCTTCACCCGAGACTCGCAACTCTTATAAATAAATAATAACAGCCAACAGTCACATACATAGTCCTGACCCCACATTAAGATCGAGTCTTGTGTCGTGGGTATCAGAGCTAGCTATGAGAGACTTTTCGGTCTCACAAACACCCAGGACTGAGAGAAACATTTGTGGACCGCACAAACATTTCTCTCGGTGCGGGGATCGAACCCGCGGTCTCTCGTTTCACAGGCGGCGTCTATTGTCTAACCAACTGCGCCACGGAGGCTCACAACTGTCCTCTATGACAGATGCACACGAAGAATATTTCATCCAGAATTTTGTCGTATTTGTGATTTTAATGCTTTGTTCTCCCCACTAAAACCAGAACCATACTTCTTACTTTTCACGCCAAACTCCACAAAGCGTAATTTCACAAACTATACATTATTATCAAAATATGTAGTACTAGCGGCCCGGCCCGGCTTCGCCTGGGTGCAAATACAGATTCCAGTCCATATTTTATTTAAAATCAATATGACAAAACTGCTTATCCAATTTCAATCCCATCTTGTACCTATTCTTCTGTCCCATTTTATCCACCTTATATTCTATTCGATCCCATCTCTCCAGATTCAAATCATTATTTTGCTACGGAGATATTATAACACTGTTACTACTCCGACGACATTCATTGAAATCAATTAAAAGATACCATAGCTAACCCGACCACGCTTCGCTATGGCTTAGTTATTATAATATGATTAATTTTATATTCAATTATTTAGCATAGCAAAAAAGCTCGACCCACCTTTGCCTGGATGCAGATATTTTTTATTTTACTCCACACCAAATACATGTTATTTTTCGTATAAGCTCTTGTATACCTAAACATGAATTAGCTATCCTACTGTCCTGCTCAATTCCGTCCCATCCCGTCTGTTCAGTCACTTCCCGATACGTCCCGTCCTTTCTCTTCATTAACCATCCCGTCTTATACCGTGCTTTTACATTTCGTCCTATCAAATCTGTCAGCTATCCCAGTCCTCTTCCCTACCTCCCACTCTATTATATCCCCTTTCTCCATATCCAAATAGTGTGCCTTATAAATTTTTGACATTAAATACTTTAGCGATTTTGATTATCCATGCAATATTCCAATCCTTATTTCACCCCCACTATGCTGTTTTTCCAAAAATATTACGCCATTATTTTTTGTTAGTAATAAAGAGATGAAATATAAATTTTCATAGAAATACACTCACACTCACACACACAATTAATGTAATAACAATTATATTTAACTGGTTTCTCAAGACACAGGCAACGCCTAATTTGAGAATCCCTGCAATATTCTCCATTGTTATTCAGTTCAGTTCAGTTTTTATTTTTATGTGTTATTTTATTAAAGATTTTTCATTTTCAAGTGACATTCTATCTTGAAAAGAAGTAAAACTTCTTACGTGTGAATATTATTTATTTAATTGTCCTATATTTATTTAGCTTCATAATATACTCTTTAGTTTACACAAAATAAAATTCTGAACGTATGCATAAATATTTGACAACCAATTTAAATGTCAAACACTTTTCATTACTGTCATTTAATTTACATCTTTAAAATCTAAAATACGGCATTAATCGAATATTGTGGATATATGTTGTCGATTCGAAACCTTTATTTAAATACGTTATTTAATTTGAGGGAAGAGTTTACCGTATCGACGGTATGAACATTAAATGTTTGACAATTACAAACCCATGAACATTTTGTATGGCAAAATGTTTTTTCCTTTATTTTATACTACTAACTATATTTCCCGCGTGCCGTCGACTATATTTCCCTTCCGTAGGAGAGGACATCCCGTGCCAACAATTTGAATTTGAAAGAGTAGAAAATATGTATATTTGGTTTCCTGACTCATCCCACGGGAACACTACATTTTTCGGGATAAAAAGTAGCCTATGTGTTAATCCAGGGTGTCAGCTATCACTATACCAAATTTCATCAAAATCTGTTGAGCCGTTTTTTCATGAAAGAGTAACAAACATCCATACATACATACATACATACAAACTTTCACCTTTATAATATTAGTAAGGATGTTTGTCTACGCAGATCTCAAAGTCAGTTTTAAAAATTAAATAGCTGGATTAGTTCTATTCCAACTTAGAAATGGTGTACGTTCCATCGAAATTGGTTCAGTATATTTAGTGATACAGCGGAGGTTTACAATCCTTATCATTCCGCAGCGCAATTACATGTTTAGAATTTTGGATCGGAACCCTAATCTATCGAGCTGGTTGGAATGTAAAATGATACTAATTTGGTAAACAGGCACAAAACTTAAAATACAGAGAGGGATAATTTCTACGCGGCACCCTTTTCGGCTTTCTACAGCACGGCGCATTAAGGAACGTACTCTTTAGAAGACCGTCAGATAAACAACAAAATTTGTATCATTCACAAGGAATACAATAAATCATCAAACAAGACAAATATGTGGACGTAGTCGTAACACCATGGCATGAAATGTTGTTATTACTACTATAGAAATAAAGAAAATTGAACCGACCAGTTATCATAGATGGCACGACAAATACAAATTAGCTTCTGCATCGTCTCCGGCACTACGGGAAGGTCAGCCCCTACGCCCTTGCGCAACAAAAGATAGGCACCCATGGTCACCTCCGCAGCTTCGACTTGCTGCAGCAGCCTCAGCCGCTTCGGCTCGCACGGTTGCCTATCCTTCGTTACAGCGGGCAGGGGCTGGTCTCCTTCCGCGCCTCCGGCTTTTTATAGCCAAAAGACTACGTGAAGTCGGGGTGTTCCGAGTCGGTTTTGGGGCACAGTCGACCTAACTGATCCATAAAGTGGGTTCAGTAATTTTCTTCTGAAGATAATGTTTAAGACGTTGAAAAACAACTAAACATAAGCAGATCAATTCAACCTTTCTGATTTATGGGTCATGGATAATGCGGCAGCGCGCCACGTAAAAAATCACCAATTAATCACATTGCCCGATCAGCATGTAGCCATATTCATAATGCCTGGGCAATGTGATAAATAGGTGAGTTTAGATTGTAATTAATCACTTGGCCCGATATGGTACGGCAATATTCATACTACCCGGGCTTTATGAATACTGCCCGCATTAATCACTTGGCCCATAACATATACATTTCATTATTTGGCATTCGTGTTCAGAGGCTTATATAGATTAACATATCCAGAACGATATAATTCTGACAAAATGACATGCATACACATCGAGTTGAAAATCTCCTTTTTTTGAATGAAGTCAATCACTACATAGTATAAAAAATTATAGTTAAAAAAACTAAAATACACGCTTTAATAAGATATACAACTAAAAAAGTAAAAATAGATAAGAAAATGGAGTAAAATACATATTATATTTTATTGTTACAAAGCGTAGGGTGCTTACAACAATTACTTATCCTCCTGCACCCCACGCTTTGTAACAATAAAATATAATATGTATTTTACTCCATTTTCTTATCTTAAATTCAGTATCAATTATTTTTACTTTTTTAGTTGTATATCTTATTAAAGCGTGTATTTTAGTTTTTTTAACTATAATTTAATTGTTTTGACTAAAAACATCCATCTACGGCTGTATTTCCCATCAATAACGCCATCTGTTGGTCAGTAGTAACATTTGACACTTGAAGAATACAATGTTAACGCCATCTAGCGATGAATAGTGCAAACATTTATTATTGACGTTATCACGCCATCTGTTAGTCAGTAGCAAATTATGTTCATCTATACGCCATCTAGTGGTCAGTAGCAATGGTCATCAATTATAAGAATAATGAATCCTGGCGAATCTAATCAGGATAATCATATATTTTAATCGAATTATTGTATTGTCATCGGTCTTTGACAGGTGTACAAAATTTGAACGAAATCTGTCCGTTTAAAGTGGGTCAAAATCGCGACTTAACGAGTCGGTTACAAACAAACATACAAACATACAGGTGAAGCTAATAAAAAGCGTGTAAAAAGTCGCTTTCTCTGTCCCTATATCGTACAATGCGGTTCAACTAAGAGTAGGACTGACCTTGCGCCATATTGGTTCGTAGTAGCTGTCAAATCGCACAATTTAGGTAGGGTGAGCAAAACAAGATTTCTTAAAATAATATTTTTGTTGAATAAAAATAATATTTTTAATATTTAATAATTCGTAAAAAAAATTATGAATGAATAATGTCGTGTTATAGTTACTCTTTGGCGAATAATTGCATATGAAGCAAATAAAAAATTAAAAAAATATACTTTTTTAAGCTATTTATGACTAAACATTCTTGTTTATGTGTCCATATAACATTTTGTAATTGTTTCAATTTATTTAGTTAATTTATGTTCAAGAATTTGACTATGTGAAAAAAAATAATTGATGCGTAAATATTTTTTTGTTGCGAACCATACTTTTCGTGTGATATTTGACAACGAACGTCAATGACCTCTAGCATTGACGTTCCTATTCTTATTTGAAACGCATATTATGTTGTATGCTTAAATCTTTAAAACCACGCAACGGATTTTGATGCGGTTTTTTTTTAATAGATAGAGTGATTCAAGAGGAAGGTTTATACTGGGTATCTCAAGACTGCTACCGGAAACGAAGCCGGGTGGTAGTTTTAGTGGCTACAAACACAATGCAACTAAAAATTTTGCAAAGAAACGCGACAATTATTTTTTTATGATTTTTTAAATATCGTCATTTTTGGGTGGTAAATCCATAGTTTTTGAAAAATAGTAATTTCAACTCTTTTATACCTAAGAGTATGTATAAATAAAAGATTATTTATACACTATTATTTTAGGAAAAAATGAATTTACCACCCAAATATGGCCATAGGAAAAAAATAACAAACATTTTCTGTTGCATTGTGTCTAAAATCGCTTAAACTACCATCCGGCTACGTTTTCGGTAGCAGTCTTGATATACCCTGTATGTATATATAATACGTACATATTATTGTACAGAAATCTATTTGTACCCGGGCGAAGCTGGGCCGAGCCGTTAGTTAATAATAAAATCGAACAACACCTTGAATTATGTTTGTTGTTTATAAAGGGTTACATAAGTAGGTTTTTATATTTATAACAAGGATTCCTCTATAAGTGTTTCAAACCTCTAGCATCAAAAAATTGAGAGTTTCATGTACAAACTTCCATCTCCTAAATTAAGGGACTAGGACATAAAAGTTGCAAGTTTTAAAATTTTATTGCAGTTTGTAGACATACTTATAGTAGATATAGTTTAGATATCAGCCTCGTTATGACATAACAAAGTACAGAATAATTATGATGGAGTACGTTGAGCCTTTCAGTGGCGACAAGTTGCTCGCACCGACACAAATATAAACAAAAAAAAACTTTCGCCCCTACTTTGAATATTTTGTTGATAGATATATATAATTGTAAATTATATTATATAGCGGCCCGGCCTAGCTTCGTCCGGGTACAAATAGATTTCTGTACAATAATATGTACGTATTATATACATATAAACCTTCTTCTTGAATCACTCTATCTATTAAAAAACCGCATCAAAATCCGCTGCGTAGTTTTAAAGATTTAAGCATACAAAAAGACATAGGTACAGAGAAAACGAATTTGTTTTATACTATGTAGTGATTATACATAAAACTATAATAAGTTTAACAACAATCAACATGCGAGAGTGTTCTGATCTGCCAGACGTAAATAGAACATCATAGACCCGTTACTTTCGTTTTTTTTTGCTATGATTTCCTCATACAACTACGGTCTTACATTATTGTAACCGATAATAATACTCTTTTGTTGCAGAAAAAAGTCAGCCTTATAATATGTTTAACAGCGGGTTTCGTGATAGTACTGCTGGTGCTAGTGTTGACATAGTCCTCGTGGAAACTACAGTGTGCGCCGCGCCGCCGCGCCGCCGACAGTACACCACCAGCCGAGTGTCCGCGGCCGCGCGCCTCGCTCTTGTAATCATGTGCTTAACTACATATTGTACTACCATTTAAATAATTTTCTACGTTTTCCCGCGGGATAGAGAATATGTTTATACGCGGAATACAATATTTGAGAAAATAATGATCGGAGTCAAGGCGCGGTCTTATTTCTTTGCCGTTGGGTGACGGCTGCTGGATGTGTTCAATGACATATTTCTAAGACTTATCATCGAGTCATAAAATGATTACGTATTATTGAAATAGCAATAAGGCGTACAATTCGTTGCCTTTGCAAATATTGTGAATCGTGTCAGTTTTGGGAAGATTGCCCATGCATCTTATTTGAATAGTGTATTCTCTGAAACACGAATCTTGCACACGTGCAAGATCTAGTCATGTAAAAAGTTCATATTATATAATTATTTATTCTATAAGAAAATAATACAAATGTTATACAAGCAAAAAGTGCAGTTTCCTTCTTGTAACCTTGAAATACATCATTAAGAGATTGCAATCTACAGTTTAATGCTAAACGTACCTTTTAGTAACAAAACGACCTTATCTGTTCGCGGATTTCTATCATACGAGTATTAATACCAGAGCTGTGTCTGAAGAGACGAGAACTTTAGGTACATTTAGTGTATACGAGACCCTTTCCCCTGATAATCTAAATTCACACTCATGACTCAGAAGTCACATGGGATTTAAATAGCCATCAAAAACATCCTATAAAAAAAAACTAGTGTCGCAGCCCAGTTTTTCTACCGTAAAAAAAAACTCAAAGCAAGTAACATTTACTGGTGGTAGGTCTCTCATATGTGATAGGCTGCCTGGGTGGGTACCACCGCAATGTCTGTTTCTTCCGTCAAACAGCAGTTTAAATGCACTGTTGTGTTTCGGATGGAAGGACATTGTAGCCAGAGTAACTACTGGACATATTGAGACTTAACATCTTATGTCTTAGAATGGCGAGCACAGTGGAATGCCAAGCATTGCTTTGTTATTCAAGGTGTTGTTTGGTTTTGCTTCTGTTCATGAGCGGTCGCATCGCTTACCATCAGGCGAACGGCATGCTCGTCTCGCCATTCATTGCAATAAAAAAAAAACATCTGGGGAATGCCAAAACAGTGAGGATTTATGGGTCGCATTTGAGATTAAAAACCGTACTTCCGTACAAAAATATGTTTTATGTGCCGTATATCTACCTCCGCCAGTGACCAGCGGATCCTTGGATAACTTTCTTGATGGTTGTAATGCCTTAATGAATCAGTGTGATATTCCGAAACTTATATTAGGAGACTTTAATATTGGTTGTATTGACTGGAACCTGGTTAATGACCCTAATTACAAAATACCAGGCATAGCAAAAATACTCGTTAATATTCCTAGCTTTAACAACTTTAGACAAATTAATCGTAATGTCTACACAGACAGTAGAATATTAGATTTGGTACTCACAGACATTTCTTAGTATTATTTATTATAGTGAATCAGTCTCTACAACTACAGTTATAAGCAAAGTAGACCCTTTATAAATAAATAAAAATAAAAAGTGCGTGGTGGCCTGTTGGTAAACGGACTACACGCGACTGCCAACATGTTCACGGTGGTCGTGGGTTCGAATCCCAGGGCACACCTCTGACTTTTCGGAGTCATGTGTGTATTGATAGTCAATCACCACGCACTAAAACGGTGAAGGAAAACATCGTGAGGAAACCTGCATACCTTAGCGGTTCATAAGAATTTCTATGGTATGTAAGTCCGCCAACCCGCACTAGGCCAGCGTGGTGGACTATATGGCCTAACCACTCTCAATCGTATTCTCGATTGTAGAGTAGGCCCGTGCCCTGCAGTGGGACGTATATGGGCTGATACAGTGCCCTGCAGAAAAAATAAAAATAAAAAAGCCTTTTATTTCTTTCAGAATATTATAGTTTACAAAGATTGGTTTTATAGTATAGAAAATAAAAAATAAGTATAATTGGTTTAGTATTTTAGTTGTTAGTATTTATAGTTTTACAAAGTAATATTTAAGATGTTTTAGTATTAAAGTAGTTATTCTGTAAGAACCCCTCTGCGGGTAAAGGCCTCCTCCAAATCATGCCAGTTTTCTCTGGATTTCGCTAATTGCATCCATCGTGGGCCTGCGGTTCGTTTGATTTCATCCTCCCATCTGTTATAAGGTCTCCCTTTCTTTCTTTTGCCTACTGGTCCCCCCCATTCTGTCACTCTTTTTGTCCATCTTTGGTCTTGCAGGCGGGCTATATGCCCGGCCCATTTCCATTTTAATGCCAGAGCTTGTGTTAAGCCGTCTGTTGCTTTTGTAATGTTGCGTATTTTTGTATGTCTTATTTTATTTATTCTTTTAATGTTTAACATACTCCGTTCCATTCCGCGTTGGCATGTTACAATTTTATTTCTGATATTTTTGTTAAATTTCCATGTCTGGCAGGCGTAGGTCAGACATGGTATAAGGCAAGAATTCATAACCTTAGTCTTCAGTTTTAATGGCATGTTGCTCTTAAATATTTATTTTAGGCTCCAGTACTTATTCCATGTTAGCTGGGCCCTTCGTTCAATTTCCTGTAGGTTGTTGAGTCTGTTGAAGCTTATTTGTTTGCCAAGGTAGATATATTTCTCGGTATATTGGAGAGGCTCGTTGTCCACGTATATTTGTACTTTGGTGCTGTTGGTCATCACCATAGTTTTAGAAAGATTCATTTCTAATCCGGCGACCTTGCTAGCTTTGTTTAGTGACTCTACCATGTGCTGTAGTTCTTTTCCTTTCTCTGACATCAGGACTAGGTCAACGGCAAAACGTAGGTGGCTTAAATACTTGGTGTTTACTTTCAATCCGCATTTTTTCCAGTCAAGCTTGCTTATTATGGACTCTAATGTGGCTATAAGTAGACCCTTTACATCCACCTATCTATCGATGAATAGCAGAACTTTTAATTACTTTTTGAAATATCTCGCTTGTCTCTTTAGTTCAGCAACTCGCCTCTAGAAGGCATTGGTTGTATCGGCGGCGCATACGTAATCCCCCTCTTCGCCCTGCAATCTGGTGACTCATGCCTTCTTAGTGTTTCGGCATTAGGGCACCTCCTCTTTGTATTTACTTCATGGTACGACTTTATGAAGCTCGCACGTATGACAGTGAATATCCGTACAATTAATATCAAAGAAAAGCAAGGAAAAAAATACTACATAAATAAAATAAATAATTATAATTACATACGTTGATAAAAAATGCAATAGCTTTATCGCGGCAGTCTCCGAGTACCACACGTCTATTTTTCTTATTTTTATTCCTATCAACAATAAAAAGATATGTCGACGCAAGGCTGATGCAAACTTCAAAAACAATTATATTTAGCTCAAATTTTACAGATAAATATGATTGGATACGTTTAAATTAATTTAAACTAGATTAATGTAATCAGTTTCCTATTTTTCAATATAAAAAGCTGTGTTATGATATGCAGTTGCTATGACAGCAAATCAGAACTAAAAAAAGGTTTAATTAAATGTAGCTTTAAATATAGGTTATCTATTGCTAAATTCATTTCATATTAATAAACGATATGCGTTTGTTTTAAAATAATTTTTGTTTATAAATTAATTATAAAAAAATAAATTAAATTATAAATGAATTCATGTATAACAAATAGTTGATTGAACTACTGTGTGTCAAGCGCCAATGGGGCGCGCGTTTAATATAAATGAATTAATTTAGATAAATGTTTTTAAGCAATAGAGGATTATTTTAATCTCCAAGTCCTTAAATTATCAAGGTGCCTCGTTAAGATATAAATAACTAAAAATTTTAATAGAAAAATAAAAACCGACTCCAAAACAGAAAACCACTAAAACCAAAAAATAATAAATATATTTTGTTTTTTTTTGTTTTTTTTTTTTGGTATCAGTAATATCGCAGATTTGATTATTTATTAGTGTACTTACTTTCATGGTAATTGGTAATTTCGAGCTATTTAGTCTATTTATTTGCAAGTTTTTTTTTCTTCATATTTTTCTAGGGGAATGTTGTACAGTTTCATGGGCGGAACACACCCTTTCTCACTCTATACCTAACGTGACCATACCCGCTTTAGGTGGGACTGTCCCGCTTTCATGAAATCTGTCCTTATACTCATATTCTATTCCATCCTGTCTCTCTAGGATGAAAATCGAAATTTATTTTTTTAATTTATTAATTTTGCTATGGGTATATTATTAAATTGTTACCACTCCGGCGACATTCATTGAAATCAAAAGACTATGTTTAAAATACACAACGGATTATATCTACTCCCAAAATATGCTTACAATTCAAATACGCGGAATAAAAATAAACTAGTAATACCATCATTTATACTAGAAAAGTCGAAAAAGTATTTCTTGGGTATCTGTATGTATATGTATGTATCAGCCTATTTACGTCCCACTGCAGGGCTCGGGTCTCCTCAACAATCGACAGTACGATTGAAAGTGGTAAGGCCATATAGTCCATCACGCTGGCTAGTCCCGTCTTTACACTAAGGGCACGCGTGGCCCGTGCCCAGGGCCCCCATCCTCAGGGGGGCCCCGAAGAAGAACAAGTGGAAAAAAAAAGACAAACCGAAAATTTTCATATTTACACCCTTACATATTTACTCACACGTTTCTTGATTCCTATCACCTATGTACGTATATTTACAAAATTGTAAGAAGTAATAATCAACTATTTCAGTAGACTAGTGGTCGCCTAGCGGTCGAAATTCGACCAAATCAAGAAGAGAAAAAGTTTTTACCTGTATGATGATGTTGTTATTCTGATAATTCGTGCACATTTAAATGTACGTATCTCTCAAAATCACTTATTTCCCCTGAAGTATATGCAATTACTAAAATCGCAAACTACAATAATTGCTTTGAACCAGCAATAGTAAATTAAATATATTTTTTGTACCTGAATGTTGTTATTGCAGATTGCTGCTACAAAACTTTCTTTATGCATATAATGATAGTCCGTGTACATTTAAATATATCTTACTGCTACACAATTTGTATAAGCGCTAAGTATTTCACGTAGTATTCATCAAATAAATATTTTCTGTTTGACATTCAACAAAACCACATTATACCGTAGCATTATACAATTTTTTCTGATTGACATTCAATTATGTCTATAATAAACCCAATGATAATAGAATAGAAAGGATAACGCACAAAAGTAGCTATACATATGAAGTTATAGTTATGTTAGGAATATCGACGTTGAATATACATTTATGTATCTGTCTCATTTACACAAAGCTGACTTTTGACTTTATGAAAGAGACAAATAATAATTCCTTTGTTTCGAACATGCCAATGTTGTGTTCACTAACCACACTGAGACCGCCCCTAGACCAAAATGACGCCATTTTAGTTATGCATCCGAAACCACAGATTAATAAAACAAAAGCTGCGTGAAATGTCAAACTGTGGCGTTATCTGTGAATCGAAGTAAATAAATCTGCACAAGCTAAGAATTTCAGATTATTCATAGTTAATCTCGTTTGTTTAAGTTTGTTCAGTTTGCTTATTCGTTTTATTGTTAAGTTTTTAAAATGACTCAGTGTTGCGTTGAAGGATGCAGATCGAATTCAAGGAAAAAGAACCCCAACATTTCTTTACATAGGTTAGTAACTGTTTTTACGAAATAATAACAAATATGTGTCTAAATTTACATTTGGGTTTGCTTTTATCACTTATAATTGTATATGGATCTTGTTGATTAAGTTTTAGACTCTTCTAGGCGTTATTTAAACAAGTTGTATCATTAACAACCGTATTGTTTGTTTACACATAAATTTCGGGATGAGTGGATTCGATACGAAATTATTCATATCGATATTATCATTTTTAAATATTTTGATGTTTAATTTTGATGGTGTTTTTTTTAAAAAAAAAGAATATAAATAAAGTATTCAGACCCACAAACAAAGTGGACCATTTTGAATATTCAAATATTTTAGTTTCCGAGAACTTAGAACACGACAGTGAGCATAAACTGCTACTTATTAAAGGCATAATAAATAAATATGCCGACATCAGATTTAAATATTACGGGAAAAAATGTACAGAAAGGGTTTCTTCTCGAAATTATTTAACTAAAATGATTTTATTTAGAAACGAGTAGTTATAAATCCATGTGTGTATAATGTTGTGTAATTTTAGTAATTATTCTATTTTTCAGAAATAATTTCAAAATAGAAAATAATGTAAAAATTCAATTTCTGAGCTTGTAAATCTGCGGGCACGGCAGTGCCCCCTCCAAGTCGAGCTAAAAAGCGGCACAGTCGTACCATCCTTTTCTCGAAGCAGTTCAGATCATTTTTAACCCCCATAACTTCCTTGTGGTTAAAGCAAGAAGTCTTAATTTTCAGTTACTAAGCAGGCATTGTGTAAACATAGTTTATTTAAAATTTCATTCAATTTGAATCAGTAGTTTAAGAATTGTAACTTATCAAACTTTCTTAATTTTGTCACTAACTGACTGACTGACCGATCATCAAAAGTCTAAGGCACTTTTAGCATATAGAACCTTCAAATTTAGAATATAATTAGTGTTTAGTGTCTAAAGTAAGGGAAAATTTAAATATTTCATAATTTCTGTCTAGTTTTCTAGATACACCAATTACATTTACAGTTAATGAATGGTTGTACCCGTATATAATGGAATAATAGTTGTCTATAGGTATCTATATATATAAGACATAACAGGAGGGGGCTATAGAGAGGGAACGGGTGTATTCAATTCCATGAAACTGTACAATATTCCTCTAAAAAAACATGAAGGAAAAACTTGCAAATAAATAGACTAAATAGCTCGAAATTATCAATTACCATAAAAGAAAGAACACTAATAGTCAAATCCGCTATATTTATGATAAATTGATACCGACAAAAATAAGAAAAAACCATAAGACAGAGGCTTTAAGAAAAATCGTTAGTGATATTCTAGAAGTAAGAAGTACCGAAAAGGAAAAAAGTAGGAATCTACAAAAAGACATGAGATCCCATCAAAACATCCTGTAAAAAAAATCCAAGTCTCGCAGCTTAGTTTTGCTACCGCAAAAAGTTGTGAGATCCATGTAATACCAAGTCGATTGATTTATTTAGTCCTTGCTTAAGGGACCTTCTGTATGTAGTTATTACGTAAGTTACTATCATATTAATATAAAAATTATTTACGTTTTAAATAAATATATCGTCTTGGCCAGCAGCATTATGTATAAATTGTACGATAAATTATGTTTTCATGCGAGTTTTGATTCATTCCGTAATTCAGTAAAATCTCAAATTTCAAATATCCCGGCACTATACCCATATTTTTCTGAAAATTTTCCGAATGAAAATTTTTAATTTTTCGGCATTAATTTCACGACCCAACAGTATGTATGTTGTACACGCGTTAGAAATTATGCCGAAAACAAACTATCGTACGTATGTACGTTTTTAGATTCCTGGTACTTGAAATATGAAATAGGTATTTTTTTATATTGCTTAAAGAAAGCAGTTACCTCTTTTGGACAAAGATATATCCGCTAATTTCATGCGTTCCTGGTACTTTAAATTTCATGATGTCGCTTTTTCGATGTCAATGTGCGCGCACATGGCACAAATTTTACTCTTATAAATTTCCAAACGTCACTAAAGAAATTGGTATAACTTGAAACTACCTTGAATTTTGTTACGAACTGTCACGGAAATTTGGCAGTCAATTTATTATTTTAGGAAAAACTGTATTTACTACCCTCTTACGACGATACAAAAAAAATAACAAAAAAAAATTGTCGCTTTTACAGATACAATTATCAAATTGGGCAAAAGGCACGAGGCTAGGTATGCATGAGGCTCCAAAATAAGTGAATATATTTTTTTGTAATATTTATTGATGTAGAGGTATATCTTAAGTATTTTTTTTAATTTTAATAATCTTTAAATTGAAATAAAACTATTATTTACAGATTTTATCGCGAATTTAGTTTATTTTTTTCCATTTTTGCCTTCCCGACCTTTGGATTACTTTATAGCTTTCGTGGTCACGGGGCGGACAATTTGAGTCCGCGTAAATCTAAGAAATCTTTAAATTGGTTTAATTAATAATTAAAAAGTTATATTTTAAATTTGCTCTGCAATTATTTCGATACGCGACTCTAATGGTTGCACCACTATGTGACGACAGCGTACACGACCTTTGCTTGTTGGATGCATTATTTTACGTTTATGTTGCACGTTGATTTTTGTACAAAATTTACGTAGAGGTAACAATAAAATAGTTGTTGTGATTTCATGTAGTTTTCTTTTACGTCCACATTATTTTATAAATAAATAAATAAATTCATGCAACAGTCACATACATAGTCCTAACCTCACATTAAGATCAATTAAGACTTGTGTCGTGGGTATCAGAAGCTACGAGATTCTTTTCAGCCTCATAAATAGTGCAAGGATCGAACCCGCGGTCTCTCGTTTCATAGCCGGCATTTACCCTACTGTGCCACGGAGGCTGTCCTATACACGCAAAGTCGCAAGCACATTCTAGATATTAATAAAGTTGTATTTTATCTTACGTGTGTATTATTAGACAAATCCAATCCAATCATCATGTAAAACTTACCCATGCAATAACGTCGTCTCCATATGATTCCCTTCACTCCATTCTGAGACTCGCCCCCGAAATTGCTTAATAAGTCTAAAGATTTCCTAGATAAAGTTTGAAAACTATTTCAGAAAAATCCCGAACTTCAACCACAACTAACTTAATTGTACAATCACAAGTCCCAACTACTTACTACAATGAATTCACAAAGCGTTTTACTGCGCGATGACGTCACGAGAGCTGCAACCAATCACAGAGCGTTCCGGTCACAGAGAAAATGTATTTTTTTAATCAATTTTATTTCGTGTATTTTACAAAGAGTAAACTTAATTTAGTCCAAATTGTCGTGAAATATGCTTTTTATGCTATTATCTTGCAGGATGACCACAATTCGTAGTATATTTTCAATGTTGTCAAATAGCCTATTATTTGACAAATCCAATCCAATCATCAGGTAAAACTTACCCATGAAATAAATCATAGCATGAAAAAAATACCAAAACATTGACCTATTTTTATCGAATTTAATTTTTAATGACTTTACTGTCAAATCCTAAAATCCCCTGTTTATACTCAATTGACATGTAAAGCGAAAATTAAAAATGTTATATTAAGGTTATTCGTATGCCACCGTTGATGATCGATATCGATAGAAAATTCGGTACTAGCGTATCACTATTTTTAGGGGCGGAGCCGCCGCCATGTTTGTTCATCAAAGTAGTACGCATCACGTGACCTTATGCTTTATCCTTCTATTCTTTAATCATTGAATAAACCAAATAACGTAGACAGATAATACTAATAATATTTTCTGTCTACGCCAAATAAACAATTTGACCAAAGAGTATGTATACGTGTACAAATTCTTGTGTATGCGTGTGTCAAATGCATGCTGGTTTATTTATTGATTTAATGTACTTTTTATGCATTATTATTAAAATCTTTTTTTATATATTCAATTTAATATTAGGCGTAATATTAATATTATTGCCTCATTCAAAATTAATATTCTCTTTTAATATTAATATTATTACCTCATTAGGCAAATAAAACTTTTTGTTTGATATGTCAGAAGAACAAAATGAAAAAGAAAAGATACAATTTGTCACCAGAGTATTAAGAGAGTATCCCCCAAATACTGGATTGCTACTCAGCCACCGGACTCATTTGATATGACGTTATTTTGAGGTTCTGTTAAATTTCGAAATGAAATACTGGATAGCCATTTAGCTCATAAATCGGTCTACTCAGCAAACATCCAGCTAAATTTCCACAGATTAACGAAAAGTTTGTTTTCAGTTACAATTTTTATTGTATAAATATAAACGTTCCATTTGACGCAATATTCTTCATACATGATTTCCCTAAATTGGAAATTTGACCCTTTATATTTAATATGAGGAATCATTGTAACGTTTTTACTTTTGTTACGATTATGTTTAAAGCTATATTATATATTGCCATGTTATTATTTTAAAAATCTGTTAATAAAATCATGTGGGTGAAAAGACTTATGTCCCTATATCCGTAGCGAGTTTATTAAAAATATTATGATGTTTGTTTATTTTATTTATTGTTTACAATTGCACTCGGTTTTAAAGTTAGTTTTTGGAATATCTTTTCAATAAATAGGTATATAAAATACCAAACAACGGCTGCAGAACCACCTAAGTACCAAATGGAGAAGACTATGTAAATAAATACGATATGAGAAAGAAGCTGTGCTGGATATTATAAACAGGTAAGTATACACGTATTCCTCTAAGTTTTAACGAATTTATATGATAATTAACTACTTAATATATAATATGAATCGATTATTCACACATTTTAAATCATCATCATCATCTACAGCCTGTAGGATCCCACTGCTGGGTACCTATAGGCTTCTCTCATATTATGCCTCCTATATATTATCTCCTCCTCATATAGTAGTATTATGTAATAAATATGGAAAATAAAGTATGGTACAATGTGTATAACTATAAATAATCCTTTGTTTCAGGAGCTGGAGTGGAGTACATAAATATTCAATGTGTACCTATATAATAAGACCGTCCAAGAAATATGGCTCATATATATAGTGCCATGTATATCAGCTATAGACTAAATAAGTAAGCTCAACAAATATATATAAAAAATAAAAAGAGATATATAAAATTATGACATACTTTAACATAAACACTTTTGCAGTTAACGCTATAGAAATCATGCATACAACAAATCATTTGGACAATACACACCCTTTTGAAATGAGTATGTAATATAAAAATATACAAAAAAGAATGAGACAAATTGTGTGAAGGAAGAAATATTTGCATCAGAAAACAGTGTTTTAAATCAAAGTTGAAGAATGTTGTGAATTTTAATTAATATGTAATACATAAAATAAATTGTTTATTTCACCTATTTTCATTGTTAAAAAATGTCATATTATATTTCTATTGTACATTTTTAATAGTACATTTATTAATTTAGTTTTAAATTAATGTTAGAATAATTGTTATTATTTTGTGTTTATAAAGGAATATAGATATATATATAAGACAGATCTAAAGAAATGTAGATAATTAAAAAAATATAATATGTACTAATGCTGTTATTAAAATAAATATACTACAATAAAACATAACTCATTTTTATTTGTATTCATTCCATGGTAATTCAATAAAATGCACTGTACGGTTTAAAATATGTATTTTATTATATTATTCCTTGTTGCAACATTTTCATTGGTTATACTATGTGGAGCTGGTGGAAATGATTCAGAAAGATCAATCTCCAATATATGATCATTCTGGGAACATGCTATATTATGTAACACAGCACATGCCTCTATAATAGTAAGCTAATTTTCAAAAACTTATAGCCCAACTTGCAGACAAGAAGATCTTTGTTGTAAAACCAAAGACCCTCTCCACTGGGTTTCTTGTTTTAGTATGGTCTTGATTGTAAGCTTCTTCAGTCTCCCCTTTCCAGAAATGCACATAAAGGAGAATCATTGAAATTTTTACTATCATGCACCGCGCCTGGCCATCGGCCTATAATGTTTCTTATCCTCAAGTTAGGGTCGCAGACTGCTTGCACATTTATAGAAAAATGGCCTTTTCTGTTTCTAAATGTTTCTGCTTGTGGTCCTCCTAAAAACAAGATAATAAAAATTAGAGCTCTAGCAAATATTCTTATTTCAAACTACAAATAATTTTATGTAAATTGAAAAAATATATTCATAAAATTGAATTCTTTATAGGAAACTACTATTGTAGTTGAACATTGTTCCAGTATATACTGAATAGCTACAATCAGTACAAATCATTGTATGATTAATTATATTATATTATATATTTAGCCCTACAACTATTTAGAGAGCTTGGTTATATGGGGTACAGTGGGCTGGGGAAGAGCCAATTACCTGCTAAATGTTTTGATTCCAACAAGCATATATATATAAATTATTGTGTAGAAATCATTTAGAGTGTGCCTTTATACTGTGCATAATATATTATTCTATTCTATGATTAATAATATAATATTATGTACAGTAAAAAGGGATACTCTAAATGATTACTACACAATATAAAATACGCTAGGCATTTAGAAGCACATTTAGTTAAAATAGGATAAGAAAACATATATTTGTGTACATGTAAAAGCTTAATAGTTATGTATACATTATTATAAGTAGAAATTACCTGGAGATTTGATCCTTATATGTATGAAATTTATAACTTCAATCACTCCTGCGATCGCATAGACATCATTCGCAATATGGCATTGTTGTTGTTAGTTGGGAATTTCCATGCCACGATTTTGTAGTTTAACCAAAGAGTTTAACTAACTCTGCTGCAACTTTGTGTTGTACAGTCGGCTGTTCCACATGAAATACATCTCCAATAATCTTCTGGTAACTGCCTGTCGTAGAATATCATAAAGCAAGTAACAGTTGGTCGCAAGTTTTTATCAATCGACTTCTATTTGTAGTGGGTTCTATTTTGTCTCCAGCAAGGAACACAGATGCAGAACAGTTTCTTTCTTCAGGCGGAACCTCACTTTGTTTGAATGTTTTCTTCTTTGTATTTGTCAAAAGCATTGATTTTTTTCTTGATTGACTCGCCTTGATGAAGCTATATCGTCATCAGACAGCGATGAAACCGAAGCGAGAGTCATTTTAGTAAATTTTATATAGAATTTAAAAATTTAATGCCCAAATACTGGAAAGCCAATTAACTTTTAACTCCTGTTAACTAGCTCTAATGACCTGTTAAATTGATTCCAGTTAAATATAACTTCGATTAAACCACTTAAGAATTAAATATTTAATGGGGCATTATTCATCCGATTCGTATTCTCGAAAGCAACTTAAGAGTTTGACAGCTGTCAAACAGTCAAATTTTTAAGAATTTCTAGTTTTAAGCAGCCGTCGTCTTAAGGCCGCCTGCGACCACTCTTAACTTTTAAATTCTACATAAAATTTACTAAAATGACTCTCGCGTCGGTTTCATCGCTGTCTGATGACGATATAGCTTCATCAAGGCGAGTCAATCAAGAAAAAAATCAATGCTTTTGACAAATACAAAGAAGAAAACATTCAAACAAAGTGAGGTTCCGCCTGAAGAAAGAAACTGTTCTGCATACAGATGTTCCTTGCTGGAGACAAAATAGAACCCACTACAAATAGAAGACGATTGATAAAAACTTGCGACCAACTGTTACTTGCTTTATGATATTCTACGACAGGCAGTTACCAGAAGATTATTGGAGATGTATTTCATGTGGAACAGCCGACTGTACAACACAAAGTTGCAGCAGAGTTAGTTAAACTACAAAATCGTGGCATGGAAATTCCCAACTAACAACAACAATGCCATATTGCGAATGATGTCTATGAGATCGCAGGAGTGATTGAAGTTATAAATTTCATACATATAAGGATCAAATCTCCAGGTAATTTCTACTTATAATAATGTATACATAACTATTAAGCTTTTACATGTACACAAATATATGTTTTCTTATCCTATTTTAACTAAATGTGCTTCTAAAATGCCTAGCGTATTTTATATTGTGTAGTAATCATTTAGAGTATCCCTTTTTACTGTACATAATATTATATTATTAATCATAGAATAGAATAATATATTATACACAGTATAAAGGCACACTCTAAATGATTTCTACACAATAATTTATATATATATGCTTGTTGGAATCAAAACATTTAGCAGGTAAT
Source organism: Hyles euphorbiae (assembly GCA_023078785.2). Classification (NCBI taxonomy): domain Eukaryota; kingdom Metazoa; phylum Arthropoda; class Insecta; order Lepidoptera; family Sphingidae; genus Hyles; species Hyles euphorbiae. Next base: position 21,417,324 of record CM041040.1, read on the forward strand.
TGGCTCTTCCCCAGCCCACTGTACCCCATATAACCAAGCTCTCTAAATAGTTGTAGGGCTAAATATATAATATAATATAATTAATCATACAATGATTTGTACTGATTGTAGCTATTCAGTATATACTGGAACAATGTTCAACTACAATAGTAGTTTCCTATAAAGAATTCAATTTTATGAATATATTTTTTCAATTTACATAAAATTATTTGTAGTTTGAAATAAGAATATTTGCTAGAGCTCTAATTTTTATTATCTTGTTTTTAGGAGGACCACAAGCAGAAACATTTAGAAACAGAAAAGGCCATTTTTCTATAAATGTGCAAGCAGTCTGCGACCCTAACTTGAGGATAAGAAACATTATAGGCCGATGGCCAGGCGCGGGGCATGATAGTAAAAATTTCAATGATTCTCCTTTATGTGCATTTCTGGAAAGGGGAGACTGAAGAAGCTTACAATCAAGACCATACTAAAACAAGAAACCCAGTGGAGAGGGTCTTTGGTTTTACAACAAAGATCTTCTTGTCTGCAAGTTGAGCTATAAGTTTTTGAAAATTAGCTTACTATTATAGAGGCATGTGCTGTGTTACATAATATAGCATGTTCCCAGAATGATCATATATTGGAGATTGATCTTTCTGAATCATTTCCACCAGCTCCACATAGTATAACCAATGAAAATGTTGCAACAAGGAATAATATAATAAAATACATATTTTAAACCGTACAGTGCATTTTATTGAATTACCATGGAATGAATACAAATAAAAATGAGTTATGTTTTATTGTAGTATATTTATTTTAATAACAGCATTAGTACATATTATATTTTTTTAATTATCTACATATTCCTTTATAAACACAAAATAATAACAATTATTTTAACATTAATTTAAAACTAAATTAATAAATGTACTATTAAAAATGTACAATAGAAATATAATATGACATTTTTTAACAATGAAAATAGGTGAAATAAACAATTTATTTTATGTATTACATATTAATTAAAATTCATAACATTCTTCAACTTTGATTTAAAACACTGTTTTCTGATGCAAATATTTCTTCCTTGACACAATTTGTCTCATTCTTTTTTGTATATTTTTATATTACATACTCATTTCAAAAGGGTGTGTATTGTCCAAATGATTTGTTGTATGCATGATTTCTATAGCGTTACCTGCAAAAGTGTTTAAGTTAAAGTATGTCATAATTTTATATATCTCTTTTTATTTTTTATATATATTTGTTGAGCTTACTTATTTAGTCTATAGCTGATATACATGGCACTATATATATGAGCCATATTTCTTGGACGGTCTTATTATATAGGTACACATTGAATATTTATGTACTCCACTCCAGCTCCTGAAACAAAGGATTATTTATAGTTATACACATTGTACCATACTTTATTTTCCATATTTATTACATAATACTACTATATGAGGAGGAGATAATATATAGGAGGCATAATATGAGAGAAGCCTATAGGTACCCAGCAGTGGGATCCTACAGGCTGTAGATGATGATGATGATTTAAAATGTGTGAATAATCGATTCATATTATATATTAAATAGTTAATTTTCATATAAATTCGTTAAAACTTAGAGGAATACGTGTATACTTACCTGTTTATAATATCCAGCACAGCTTCTTTCTCATATCGTATTTATTTACATAGTCTTCTCCATTTGGTACTTAGGTGGTTCTGCAGCCGTTGTTTGGTATTTTATATACCTATTTATTGAAAAGATATTCCAAAAACTAACTTTCAAACCGAGTGCAATTACAACATGACAATAAATAAAATAAACAAACATCATAATATTTTTAATAAACTCGCTTCGGGTAAAGGGATTAGGGACATAAGTTTTTTCACCCACATGATTTTATTAACAGATTTTTAAAATAATAACATGGCAATATATAATATAGCTTTAAACATAATCGTAACAAAAGTAAAAACGTTACAATGATTCCTCATATTAAATATAAAGGGTTAAATTTCCAATTTTGAGAAATCATGTATGAAGAATATTGCGTCAAGTGGAACGTTTATATTTATACAATAAAAATTGTAACTGAAAACAAACTTTTCGTTAATCTGTGGAAATTTAGCTGGATGTTTGCTGAGTAGACCGATTTATGAGCTAAATGGCTATCCAGTATTCCGTTTCGAAATTTAACGAAACCTCAAAATAACGTCATATCAAATGAGTCCGGTGGCTGAGTAGCAATCCAGTATTTGGGGGTAAGAGTGGTCGCAGGCGGCCTTAAGACGACGGCTGCTTAAAACTAGAAATTCTTAAAAATTTGACTGTTTGACAGCTGTCAAACTCTTAAGTTGCTTTCGAGAATACGAATCGGATGAATAATGCCCCATTAAATATTTAATTCTTAAGTGGTTTAATCGAAGTTATATTTAACTGAAATCAATTTAACAGGTCATTAGAGCTAGTTAATCGGAGTTAAAAGTTAATTGGCTTTCCAGTATTTGGCCCTATGTTAACTGTATATAATCTAGTCACAAAAATTAAGGGATATAAAAAAAATCCAAATTTTTGGGTGATTTTCAACAAGCTGTAACTCCGAGGAAAATGGTTGTACAGAAAAAATAAAAAAAGCAAATTGTAGCTCCAAGTATCTAGTTTTCAGATCTGACCATGAAAAATTTTTGTCATGTCCAGGTCTGGAGAAATCTTAAGAAAACTGCCGAAAAAAAAAAATTCAAAATTTTTTCCCGTCTAAAAAAAGGTCCACGGGCTTCAAAAAAATTTTTTTGATTGTTTCGTTCAAAAACTCTTTTAGGGAATTTAATACTCTTTAATTTGGCCTATTCAAAAAGCCTGTACGACGATTTGCCGCGGAGTTATCGTCAATCAAAGCAAAAAAGTTCTTTTTGACTTTGATATTCAATAACTCCGGAAATAATGATCGTCCAGGAAATCGAAGGAGGGTTTTAAAAACTGCACGATATTTTCTATAAGAAAATGTAAACATCTTTCAGAAAAAAAAATTTTTGAATTGAAAACTCGGACTGAAAAAAAAGACAAAAATTCGCATAATTAAGGATATTTGGATAACTTTAACTCATTTTTTCAATGAAAAAAAATTTTTCAACATCAATACAACTCCATTGAGCTTCACGACAAAAATTAATCAATTCATTATAAAAAGGCTCAAAAGGATGTGAATTAAAGTCTCCCAATATGTACGCAAACTCAATATTAGTACTGTCTATTATAGCACTCACCGCACTCATCGTGTCCGTGAAATCTGTCAAATTAGCTGTCATATCCGTTGGCATGTAGACACTAAAAACTATGATCGGTTTTCCGTCCGTAAGTATCTTAATCGCACACACACGTGAATTATTACACTGAACCACAGACACATTTTGGAACTTCTCGCGTCTCCAGAGCAGGGCGACGCCTCCATGAGGCCTACCTCTGAGGATGCCACTCGCTGTGTCCACCGCCGATATTCCAGTACAGCTGAAATCATCGTTTATGTTGTTCAAGTAGGATATCTCGTCTGGCAGTAGCCATGTTTCCTGTAAGGCAACGATATCTGCCGACTTACACAGCCGTCGTATGTCATCATGCGAACGTTTTACATTTTTACAGTTAAAAGATACGAACGTATATAGTTTATTCTTGTCCATTATTCTGTGTTCGGCCGTTAACAGAGATTGTTCTGTTCACGCTCTTGAGCTTAAAATGCACAAAACGACGAAATACGATACCATGGGGCCATAATTCACTATTTAAGAAAATAGGTACCTTACTTTCGGGGATAAAGAACTTAAATGCGTTATGTTCACTATCCTTTTTCATCATAATTTTTTCTAAACTAATTGATTCTCCTGTTTTTGCCAAAATATAGTTATAAATATCTAGATCAGACGTTTCTTTATGCACGTTCGTAATAAAAATTGGTGTTTTCCTATCAGCCGCCCGAAATTTTCCTTCTAAATCACTTGCTGCACCGATTTTTCCCGAAAAGCGATTCTTTCGCTTGCCCCTCGTACTTTGAACCACTGTCCATCCCTTCTCCTCTCCATCTAATCCCCCATTGCTGTGCCTACGCCGCATAATATGTTCAGGCACTTGTAGTTGTTTATTTCTCGCCTTGTACAGCTGATTATTAGATAAGATAACGGGCGTACGCGGTGACGTCATCGGTAATTGAGTGAGCAACGGCGACACGGGCATGGATGAGCCGGGTGGGGGCGCCGGCGCAGGCGCTTGCGTTGCCTGCATGTGCGTCACATTATTGCTACCGCTCGGCTCGGTGAACAAACTTTCTGCACCTACCGCCGCTTCAGCAAATAATTGACTATTTTCGTTGCTACAACATCGTTTTTTATTAGCACTAATAGATGAATACTCTTTTCTGAGATTGTCCTTCAACCCTGTAAGATCGATTGCATCCGATTCCGAGCAAATTTCTTTATCCCCCATGATTGTCTTGTTTCCAGAAAACGACATCCATAAACAGTCTTTCTTTAGGTCGTTTAACTGTTGTAAAGTAGCATATGTCACCTTAATATTCTGGATCTCATTCTGTACTGTGGTTAGATCTTTAAGCAGTTTAGTTACGTCAAGGTGATCAAAAGTAATAGGCGGCAGCAATTCCAGGTTTCGTGCCACGAAGATAGGCATTATATCAAGGTCGGTCACCTTAAAAAGGTTGATAATATCATTTAAAATCCGATTTTCCTTTTCTTGCCATTTTACGTTTTACTGCTGGTAATGAATCAAACAGCAACATGTATGATTTTTCAATTTGGTCACTTTTGAACGATGACATACATATTTTCACCAAACTGTCTTGATCAATTATTGATATTTTATTTTGGATATATGCTAACAACTCGTCAATAACTATATTACAGTTATTACACTTCAATATCGATGTCATTTTACAATGTACACACGAATCTCGCTAATAGCAATAAATCACACGCGTCACCGACGGTTGGGCGCGACTGACTTATAAAATTGTCTCAAGCTAAACCTGGAACAATACTGATGGACACTTTTTACAATAATAATTATATTTCAGTATTTAACAGAATTCATAACACAGCTCAAAATATAAATGCGTAAGTGTAGGTAGCATAAATTACAATATATATAAAGGGGGTTCTAATGGATTGAGAATGGAAAAAGTGGAAAACACAGAACTTGATACTGCGTTGAGGAACTACATATTTAAGATTGCACCATGTCATCACATAATGCTCTCTAGGTGCTAGGAGAGTGATGCTAATTGTGTCGAACGGCGATAGTTTATTATATATTGCAGGTGGATTTCGTAAATAACTACAACGATTATATACAACCATTATACAACGAATGTATGTATACGGGCTGATACAATACTCATCATGCGATTCTATGTAGCTACTTTTTCGGCTCATATATATGTATAGTATAATTACTATTTCTGTGATAGAGAACACATTTACAGCATTTCGCTTTTAGTTTGGAGGGATCACTTTTAGGATGTGGAATTATATTAGCACTAATCTATATATTAATACGTGATGCAAAAACTTTGGATCCCTTTTTACGAAAATTGCGCGGACGCAGGAGCATAAAATTTGGCACACTTATAGTGTGTAGGAGAAGTGGAGAATGCTAATATTTTTCAATAATAATGCTTATAAAGTACATTAAATCAAAAAATAAAACATTACACACACTGCCATGCATTTCACACACAAATCCATACACAAGTATTTGTACACGCATACATAGGGCCAAATACTGGAAAGCCAATTAACTTTTAACTCCGATTAACTAGCTCTAATGACCTGTTAAATTGATTTCAGTTAAATATAACTTCGATTAAACCACTTAAGAATTAAATATTTAATGGGGCATTATTCATCCGATTCGTATTCTCGAAAGCAACTTAAGAGTTTGACAGCTGTCAAACAGTCAAATTTTTAAGAATTTCTAGTTTTAAGCAGCCGTCGTCTTAAGGCCGCCTGCGACCACTCTTAAATTTTTAAATTCTATATAAAATTTACTAAAATGACTCTCGCTTCGGTTTCATCGCTGTCTGATGACGATATAGCTTCATCAAGGCGAGTCAATCAAGAAAAAAATCAATGCTTTTGACAAATACAAAGAAGAAAACATTCAAACAAAGTGAGGTTCCGCCTGAAGAAAGAAACTGTTCTGCATCTGTGTTCCTTGCTGGAGACAAAATAGAACCCACTACAAATAGAAGTCGATTGATAAAAACTTGCGACCAACTGTTACTTGCTTTATGATATTCTACGACAGGCAGTTACCAGAAGATTATTGGAGATGTATTTCATGTGGAACAGCCGACTGTACAACACAAAGTTGCAGCAGAGTTAGTTAAACTCTTTGGTTAAACTACAAAATCGTGGCATGGAAATTCCCAACTAACAACAACAATGCCATATTGCGAATGATGTCTATGCGATCGCAGGAGTGATTGAAGTTATAAATTTCATACATATAAGGATCAAATCTCCAGGTAATTTCTACTTATAATAATGTATACATAACTATTAAGCTTTTACATGTACACAAATATATGTTTTCTTATCCTATTTTAACTAAATGTGCTTCTAAATGCCTAGCGTATTTTATATTGTGTAGTAATCATTTAGAGTATCCCTTTTTACTGTACATAATATTATATTATTAATCATAGAATAGAATAATATATTATGCACAGTATAAAGGCACACTCTAAATGATTTCTACACAATAATTTATATATATATGCTTGTTGGAATCAAAACATTTAGCAGGTAATTGGCTCTTCCCCAGCCCACTGTACCCCATATAACCAAGCTCTCTAAATAGTTGTAGGGCTAAATATATAATATAATATAATTAATCATACAATGATTTGTACTGATTGTAGCTATTCAGTATATACTGGAACAATGTTCAACTACAATAGTAGTTTCCTATAAAGAATTCAATTTTATGAATATATTTTTTCAATTTACATAAAATTATTTGTAGTTTGAAATAAGAATATTTGCTAGAGCTCTAATTTTTATTATCTTGTTTTTAGGAGGACCACAAGCAGAAACATTTAGAAACAGAAAAGGCCATTTTTCTATAAATGTGCAAGCAGTCTGCGACCCTAACTTGAGGATAAGAAACATTATAGGCCGATGGCCAGGCGCGGTGCATGATAGTAAAAATTTCAATGATTCTCCTTTATGTGCATTTCTGGAAAGGGGAGACTGAAGAAGCTTACAATCAAGACCATACTAAAACAAGAAACCCAGTGGAGAGGGTCTTTGGTTTTACAACAAAGATCTTCTTGTCTGCAAGTTGGGCTATAAGTTTTTGAAAATTAGCTTACTATTATAGAGGCATGTGCTGTGTTACATAATATAGCATGTTCCCAGAATGATCATATATTGGAGATTGATCTTTCTGAATCATTTCCACCAGCTCCACATAGTATAACCAATGAAAATGTTGCAACAAGGAATAATATAATAAAATACATATTTTAAACCGTACAGTGCATTTTATTGAATTACCATGGAATGAATACAAATAAAAATGAGTTATGTTTTATTGTAGTATATTTATTTTAATAACAGCATTAGTACATATTATATTTTTTTAATTATCTACATTTCTTTAGATCTGTCTTATATATATATCTATATTCCTTTATAAACACAAAATAATAACAATTATTCTAACATTAATTTAAAACTAAATTAATAAATGTACTATTAAAAATGTACAATAGAAATATAATATGACATTTTTTAACAATGAAAATAGGTGAAATAAACAATTTATTTTATGTATTACATATTAATTAAAATTCACAACATTCTTCAACTTTGATTTAAAACACTGTTTTCTGATGCAAATATTTCTTCCTTCACACAATTTGTCTCATTCTTTTTTGTATATTTTTATATTACATACTCATTTCAAAAGGGTGTGTATTGTCCAAATGATTTGTTGTATGCATGATTTCTATAGCGTTACCTGCAAAAGTGTTTATGTTAAAGTATGTCATAATTTTATATATCTCTTTTTATTTTTTATATATATTTGTTGAGCTTACTTATTTAGTCTATAGCTGATATACATGGCACTATATATATGAGCCATATTTCTTGGACGGTCTTATTATATAGGTACACATTGAATATTTATGTACTCCACTCCAGCTCCTGAAACAAAGGATTATTTATAGTTATACACATTGTACCATACTTTATTTTCCATATTTATTACATAATACTACTATATGAGGAGGAGATAATATATAGGAGGCATAATATGAGAGAAGCCTATAGGTACCCAGCAGTGGGATCCTACAGGCTGTAGATGATGATGATGATTTAAAATGTGTGAATAATCGATTCATATTATATATTAAGTAGTTAATTATCATATAAATTCGTTAAAACTTAGAGGAATACGTGTATACTTACCTGTTTATAATATCCAGCACAGCTTCTTTCTCATATCGTATTTATTTACATAGTCTTCTCCATTTGGTACTTAGGTGGTTCTGCAGCCGTTGTTTGGTATTTTATATACCTATTTATTGAAAAGATATTCCAAAAACTAACTTTAAAACCGAGTGCAATTGTAAACAATAAATAAAATAAACAAACATCATAATATTTTTAATAAACTCGCTACGGATATAGGGACATAAGTCTTTTCACCCACATGATTTTATTAACAGATTTTTAAAATAATAACATGGCAATATATAATATAGCTTTAAACATAATCGTAACAAAAGTAAAAACGTTACAATGATTCCTCATATTAAATATAAAGGGTCAAATTTCCAATTTAGGGAAATCATGTATGAAGAATATTGCGTCAAATGGAACGTTTATATTTATACAATAAAAATTGTAACTGAAAACAAACTTTTCGTTAATCTGTGGAAATTTAGCTGGATGTTTGCTGAGTAGACCGATTTATGAGCTAAATGGCTATCCAGTATTTCATTTCGAAATTTAACAGAACCTCAAAATAACGTCATATCAAATGAGTCCGGTGGCTGAGTAGCAATCCAGTATTTGGGGGATAGACAATAAATTTTTTTAAAAAGTAATTTGCGTGTTACATGGTAAAAAAACAAACTAACATTATGATATCTGAAGGATAACAAAAAAAAAACATATTGTATTTTAAAGAAAAATAAATGACCATAAAGTAATAAATAATACTTTAAGTAACACATGAATAAAAAACCGACTTCAAAACAAAAATCCAATAAAAACCAAAAAATAATAAAATAATAACCACTACTCCAAAGCAAAAACAATAATATTTATTTCATGGAGCTCGTGCATCTTGATTAATTTGCTTAATGACTTGACTAGCCAACAAATCAAAATATATGCGTAACATATTGTAGGCGGGCCGCCCAGTACCAAACATGTAGGACCTATGCCTTATATTCATTTAAATATCTATATGTTTGGTACTGGGCGACCCACTTTCAATATGTTACGCATATATTTTTGTTACGCATATGGTCTTTATTTTTTTTATTAAAAATTTTAGTTATTTTTATCTTTTTAGTGTTGATAGGTATTTAAATGAAAAAGATTTGGTCCCCACAAGGAATATGTTCTTTCCGATGAAAATGAAATCGCTAAAATCGGATAAAAGCTGCCAAAGATATTGGAATATTCACAGGTTTATTATTTTTTCTCCCCCCCCCCTCCCTTCGCGCCTAGCCCTTTTTCCCTCAACCACTGTAGCCTAGCTTTTATACTGAACCCAATGCAAAAAGAACCGTTGAAATCCTATTAAATTTTGAGGAGTTCTACGCTCCAGATCCGAACATGATAATCAGATCTTAATGTTGTGTTCCTGGGATCAACCTGTTAATACGTTCTTTCCAATGAAAAAGAAATCACTAAAATCGGTTAAAAGCTGCCGAAGATATTAGAATTTACGTGTATTTTAATTTTATCAGCCCCCCCTCACCCCACCCCTTTTTCCCTCTCTCACTGTATCTTAACTTTTCTAATGAACGTAATGCAAAAAGAACCATTGCAATTCTCCTTAATTTTAAGGAGTTCCCCTCTCCAGGTCAGAACATATTCATCAGATCTTCACCATATTTTTATGGGACCAAACGAAAACACCAGCTTTCAGTCAAAGAAAGAATGAACGAAATCGGTTCACACAGTACAGAGAAACGAGGTAACAAACATAAAAAAAAGCAACATACAGTCGAATTGAGAACCTCCTCCTTTTTTTTGAAGTCGGTTAAAAATAAAGAAATAAGATAATTAGAATAAGTATTACTTTTTTATTTATTTTGTTTTTGTTTTTGTTTTTGTTTTTGTTTTTGTTTTTGTTTTTGTTTTTGTTTTTGTTTTTGTTTTTGTTTTTGTTTTTGTTTTTGTTTTTGTTTTTGTTTTTGTTTTTGTTTTTGTTTTTGTTTTTGTTTTTGTTTTTGTTTTTGTTTTTGTTTTTGTTTTTGTTTTTGTTTTTGTTTTTGTTTTTGTTTTTGTTTTTGTTTTTGTTTTTGTTTTTGTTTTTGTTTTTGTTTTTGTTTTTGTTTTTGTTTTTGTTTTTGTTTTTGTTTTTGTTTTTGTTTTTGTTTTTGTTTTTGTTTTTGTTTTTGTTTTTGTTTTTGTTTTTGTTTTTGTTTTTGTTTTTGTTTTTGTTTTTGTTTTTGTTTTTGTTTTTGTTTTTGTTTTTGTTTTTGTTTTTGTTTTTGTTTTTGTTTTTGTTTTTGTTTTTGTTTTTGTTTTTGTTTTTGTTTTTGTTTTTGGGTTGTGTTCGGTTAGGTTAGGTTAGGTTAGGTTAGGTTAGGTTAGGTTAGGTTAGGTTAGGTTAGGTTAGGTTAGGTTAGGTTAGGTTAGGTTAGGTTAGGTTAGGTTAGGTTAGGTTAGGTTAGGTTAGGTTAGGTTAGGTTAGGTTAGGTTAGGTTAGGTTAGGTTAGGTTAGGTTAGGTTAGGTTAGGTTAGGTTAGGTTAGGTTAGGTTAGGTTAGGTTAGGTTAGGTTAGGTTAGGTTAGGTTAGGTTAGGTTAGGTTAGGTTAGGTTAGGTTAGGTTAGGTTAGGTTAGGTTAGGTTAGGTTAGGTTAGGTTAGGTTAGGTTAGGTTAGGTTAGGTTAGGTTAGGTTAGGTTAGGTTAGGTTAGGTTAGGTTAGGTTAGGTTAGGTTAGGTTAGGTTAGGTTAGGTTAGGTTAGGTTAGGTTAGGTTAGGTTAGGTTAGGTTAGGTTAGGTTAGGTTAGGTTAGGTTAGGTTAGGTTAGGTTAGGTTAGGTTAGGTTAGGTTAGGTTAGGTTAGGTTAGGTTAGGTTAGGTTAGGTTAGGTTAGGTTAGGTTAGGTTAGGTTAGGTTAGGTTAGGTTAGGTTAGGTTAGGTTAGGTTAGGTTAGGTTAGGTTAGGTTAGGTTAGGTTAGGTTAGGTTAGGTTAGGTTAGGTTAGGTTAGGTTAGGTTAGGTTAGGTTAGGTTAGGTTAGGTTAGGTTAGGTTAGGTTAGGTTAGGTTAGGTTAGGTTAGGTTTTTTTTTTTTTTTTTTTTATTTTTATGTGGGCTCTTTGCCCACTCTGCTCCCCCGACAAAATCAGGGCCTTTATACAGTTGTTGGGTTTACAATATAGTGCTGAGGGTTGTTTTTCACTTTTCATTTGAAGTGAATTTGTTTTCATTTATCTTAATCTATATATCTATGCTTAGGGTTTATATTTCTTATATTATATTCTTATATATTCTATTTCTATATGTATGTTCACATTAAATTTTATTTAGGCCTTAATTGCTCTTTTACATAGCTTAAATTTCTTATCTATTTCTTATATCATAATATCTTTTCTAATTCTAGTTGCTTATATTCTACATTGTCATATTTACTATTCGTACATAATCTTATATTATGTATTTAAGTAAACTATTTCTATCTCTTACACTTAATAACAATTTATTCGTTTGTATCTGATATTTTATGCTTATGCTCTTTTTTATTTTGATGAATTGATCTGCAATTATATTCTTAATTATTTCTACGGATAGGTTTGTTTCAGGAAATGCGGATTCAGACATATAGTGGTCTATATTTTAGTTAAAAATAGTGTATTTGTGTGTATATAAAGTATTGTCTTTTTACTATGTCTGAATATCCTTTTTTGTTCGCTTGCGGGCACTGATCGACGGCTACTGTGCTCTGGACTCGCGCTGCGCATCGGGTTCCTCCTTCGCCGCTGGCGGTCTCTGCATTCATCAGAGTTCTTCGATCTACATAGGTAAGTCAATTTTATTTATACATACTATTTTTTTATTTATTTATTTTTATTTATTTATTTTAAAAGTTTTTATTTATTTATTATGTTTATTTACTTATTTATTTTTATTTATTTATTTATAAGTTTTTATTTATTTATTATGTTTATTTATTTATTTATTTTTACGTACAAAACAATTTCCCTATTTAATTTTTATGTTGTACTTTTTGTTTTCATGCTTTTTGACCTTCGACTCGTCCAGCAGATCGGGAGTACCCTCAGCGCAGGCGTTGTTATCTATATATTCACTATATAGTTTCCCATTGGTGTTTATATTTGGGACTGTTCCGTCGATGAGTGCCCGCAGGCATTGCTCTATACACATAGTGAGGACTTCTCTCATCCCGTCAATCCCCGCGCTGCCTTGCCTCTTAGTCTCAACGCTTACGGTCCCCGTTTGGAATTCGTGGGATCCCAGTTTTCCAACCATCTCGGTCTGATCTGGGACTCTGGGATCGACTTTAGCAGTACGCGACTGTTGATCTCGCCAGAGTTTCCCACTTCTTCCTCACGGGGCACTCCGCGCTGAATGCGTTATGGTCGGTTCCGCTTAGTTTCGCCCGGATGCAATTGCAGCACGTTGGCGGTACTTGCGCCACCCAGTCAGGGCAATCTGACCTGTGGTGAGGCCCGCCGCAGTGACTACATGCATCCGTTTGATCCCGGCAGAACCTTTTCCCATGTCCGAAGCCAAGGCAGCGCGAGCACTGCACCAGGGGAGATTGGTCCTCTACTCTGACCCTTTGTATGTCTATATGTACAGACGCTGCCTCTGTCAATATCCTCCACACTCTCGTTGGCACCTGCAGGACCACATGGCAGACATGTGGATTCCTAGTCCTCCTGCGGTATTTGACAGTTATCTCGGTCTCACAATCACTCAAGTTTCCAAGCAGGTGTTCATTTTGGGATTTGAGGGCTTTAATAATGTCTTCGTCAGAGTTGATGCTGAGGACATATTTCAGTATGATCAACGGCTGTTTGTTTCTTACGTCTTCCATATTCAGTTCTCCTTCCGCTTTCCTTATCTTTTCCTTTATCTTTCCTAATTCTTCCTTCGTCCTGCATCCGATTATTACTTTTCTATCCTTTGCCTTCCGTATACTGTCTACTTTTAGGCCTTCCTCTTTTGCATTAATTCTTTTTCTAATTTTTTCAAATACCTCTTCTCCTGAGTCTGCCTGATCCACCGAAGTCACTACGATTGAGTGCATTGTTGTTGTGGGCTCTCTTAGTATATTTTTCGGTGGTGCAGCCAGCACATTTGCATAACTTCCTTTATTTAACCACTCTTCCCTATGCTTTTTCATTTCTTCATTTAATTTCATCATCTCTTCTTTGTTTTCATTTAGTAGTTTAGTATGCTCCTCAAGTTTCTTAACAATATCATTTTGCCCTGTCGAATTCGTCCCTGTTTCCCTTTGTTCGTTTGCAGATCTTTCTCTCCCTTGTTTCTCACAGTGCATGTCCTTTCCAATTCCTTCTCTGTAAGCTCTGTCTTCTTCCGCATCTCTAACCAGTTTGTATAATCTATCCGCGGCCTCTATAACTTCATTTTTAATCTCTGTCTTGAGATTTCGACTGTTATTTATCTGGAGTCTAAGTTTGATGAGACAGGCTTTTGCTTCGGACGTCCTATTTAAGTATTCCAAGTCCCTTTTGGGGGACTTGTCTAACGAGCTTGCAGTCGTTGTCGTTTTCTTAGCCATGGCTTTGTTGTCCGTTGGGTTCAAACGTGGCCTCTGCCTCGCAGACCCGGCGCCGCCAGTTTCTTCTACTCGTTCGAGTTGGGATTCTATGCTGCGCCGCGCCTGCGCGACAGAGGTACCGGTAGCCCCTTTCGGGCTATTATTATCGGGTGTTTTATTTGTTTTTGTCGGCTTACTGCCAACGTCTTTCGCGGGAGTTCTATATCCGCAACCGAACATTTTTTAAAGTGGGAGTAGTTTATGGTCAAGGGGATGCGTCAATATAGTCGAAGATGAATTCTTTACAGGTGTAAAAGGCCTGTAAAAGTCAATATTTGTGTGTATATTTTAAAGAAAATATTTTCTTATTTCAGATGGTATGAGAGCAGCGCAGCCGCTATACAGTCAGGTAAGTAGAATAACAATTATAAGTGAAAATGTTTTTAAATATATTAGTATAAAGGAATATAGAGTCAATTTTTGATGGTATATTAATTCAAGTGGTCAAACTAATGATACAGTAAGTGAAGAAAATTTTAAAATACAAAATTGAATTTTTCGAAATTTTCCTATTTCAAAGTTATTCCGAGTCGATATGCCTAATGACGCTATTGGGTGGGTGGGCGGGGCAATTTTTGCAGTTTTAGTGCGTCTAGACCCAGCATGCGTGGTATCCACGTGTCGGGCTCGACGAGACGCGTCCAATGGTGTGATAATCTGGAACGACCGGGAGCAAAAATTTTCGAGGGGGGGCCAAAAACTGATATTTGAAACAAAATTTAATGAATTTAAATATTAATAACAATACAAATTTGGGATAGCCACTCCCTCCGTGTGCCACCGAGCGGCAGGACACGGGTTACACAAAAATTTTAAAATTCTAAACCAAAATTAAATTACCAGAGACAATAATATGAATTTTTCAAATAAAATGTCGACTTTTAAGGGTTTCCGCAAAAACAAACAGTTTTGGGTCTCCAGATCCCAGCGAGCGCGGGGTCCACGTATCGGGATCAACGGGACGCGTTCGAAATTGCAACAATCCAAAACAGTCGATACTAAAAGTTCGCAGAATTTAATAAAGTATTAAGTTTTAAGTAAAATTATGTTATTTTCCAAAATCTAGTATTACAGCTCAAAACCAGTCTGAACCTATCAAAACACTGCGCCCTATGTGCGCTTTAACAATATCCACACCACAACCAAGAAAAAATGTAAATTAAAAACAAATTTGTTAACGTCAAATTTTTCGTTACTGCACAGCTTAGGTGGATTTCCTTACATTAGTTGCGATGACGTAATCGATTAAAATCGATTATAAGAATTTTTGCAGTTTTAGTGCGTCTAGACCCAGCATGCGTGGTATCCACGTGTCGGGCTCGACGAGACGCGTCCAATGGTGTGATAATCTGGAACGACCGGGAGCAAAAATTTTCGAGGGGGGGCCAAAAACTGATATTTGAAACAAAATTTAATGAATTTAAATATTAATAACAATACAAA